>JAUCBN010000047.1:10010000-12410000 GCA_035048815.1 Abelmoschus esculentus
TGCTGACGCAGAACCGGAACCATTTTTTAAAGTTCTGAATGACAATCAATCCGGATGACACTAAACGACTTCCCATGGCTACACCCCATCTCATCAAGTGTTTTTCTCCTCTACCATAATAACTGAGAGGATATTTACTTCTTACGCTGCCTACGGACTTTCACAAATCTTCTAGTAGACTTGTCACCACCACTGGTGCCCAGTGAGAAGCTCCCTCCGGTACCAAATTCCTGACTGCTAGAAGCCTGAAATGGAGAGAGATTATGTGATGTGGTTGGTTGGGCTCCGAATTGAAACGCAGCTCCTGGTGCGTCTGATGCACCAAAAGGAGACCCTGATGCGGGTGGTGAGATTGGCTGTTGACCGAATGGTGGAACAGTTGGTGAGGCCTGAGTGGTGTCATCTGCCATTGTATCCTCCATTTGATCATTATTACTAAATGGAGTTGACCCAAACACCAAGCTGGGACCGGTGTTACCAAACACATTCTGCGATGGATTAGAAACTGCAGCTGAAGTTGACCCAAACACCAAGCCAGGATTGGTGTTGCCCAAAACAGACTGTGTTGGGGTAGAAACTGCAGCTGAAGTGAAAGAAAATATGGAATTTGAGGAGGCACTAGTGGATGACCCAAAGAGTGCAGGTGCACTGCTAGGAGCAGTAACAGAAGCTGATGATCCAAAAGAAAATTCTGATGATGATGAACCGAATATGGGCGACTTAGGGGCTTGCCAATTGGTGCCAAATGTGCCAGAAGCAATGCCACTGCCAGAGCTCAAAGAATTTATTTCTGAAGAGGAAGAATTTGTTCCAAAAGTAGCCCCTGAACCAAAAGGTTTAGCTACAGATGATGACCCAAACACTAAACTGCCAGAGGCCAACGTATTCCCAGCCATTCCAACTGATGGAGATGAAGCAGATGAAGAGCCAGAGGCAAAGGTTGTATTCACTGCCATTCCAACTGGAGATGATGCGGATGAAGAGAACTGAATGGGCATGCTTTGAGTCGAGGTACCAAAGCCCGTTCCAGCAGCAAATGCCTGGGTGTTAACTGCATTAAAAGGATTCAAACCCTGCGTCTGCATAGTAGACCCAGATGTAGCTGAAGCACTGAATCCAAAGATGTTGCTTCCTGCGCCAGTGATTGAAGCTGTAGTGGAAAAAGTACTTCCTGTACTAGCTATTGACGAAGATGTACTGCCAAAATAACTCCTTCCTGAATCTGTATTTGCAGATGTACCACCAAAAATACCACTGCCTGTGTCTGTCAATGTCTTTGTGCTGCTGAAAAAGCCACTTCTGGAGTTTGTGATGTTGGAAGATGTATCATTGAGACTTCCATTTTCAGAGCTTGTAACTATTGTACAACCAGAAGTGCTGCTAGTGCCTGTAATCGCAGATGAACCACCAAAAACATTACTTCCGGAGCTAGTAAAAGCAGAAATACTACCGAAAGGACCAACATTGCCAGAGCTCGTTTCCTGGGTCTTCATTTCGGTTGCTTCCCTTGAAGTTGCTGTCAACGTTGAAACTGAAGCTGATGGGTCCCCATAGGATGCAAACTTGAAAACAGGTGCAAAAGTAGAGGATGGGACTGAAATATCAATTGAGGGGCTGCTGCTTGAACTGCTAATGGTGACATTGGCAGTTGTGGATGCGGTGGCAGCATCAAAAGTGTCACTGTTGGTGCTGGATACATGACTGATAGAACCACTGGATGAACTTTGACCATTATTGGGAATCAGAGATGGTGTTGGCAAAGAGTAAGAAAAAGGACTTGAAGCAAGAGACCCACTATTCAGAGTAGAACTATTTTTTGAGGTATCAGACTTGAAGATGCTTCCAGCTGAAATTGAAGTTGATACAACAGTGGAAATCGCTGTTTCGGGGGGCCTGATTAGGATCCCAGTAGTAGTAGTAGCAAAGCTGCATATTAAAAAGAAAAAGGTTTAAACACATAAATATATATACAGATAGACTGATGTTTCCAAGAGAAGCAATATTTCGTGATTGTTAACCAAGTGAGAAGAAAGTGTCTACAGATAAACACTTTCATCTATAAACTGATAAGGTATACATACCTTTTTTATCATCACACCTGATTTCTTACTAGAACCTCATTTATTATTATTACCATCTTAAGTCTTAGCAACAATTTTGAATGGGTTAATTATACCTTTGATGTATACATTATAGTCAAATTCTCTATTTGACACTTCAGTTTAAAAACTAGAAATCCAATACTAAATTTTAGGTATCAGATCAATTGGATATAATTCGAGCACCAAATATGTAGTAAACCATTTCAAAACAATATGCTCAATGACTGACAAAAGATGCATTTTATTTTTATGTCTTTATAAAAGATATAACAGTTTTAAGGAAGTCACTACAAAATCATTTATACTGTCTATATACTCCAACACTACCAAGTCACAACCTCAGCTTGCAAAATTAGATTCCCACCAACAAAAGAAAGATTAGGCTTTAATAGTTAAAACTGTAAAGTACCATACTGTATAAATGTTTGCATAAAGTGCAAACTAACCCTCTTGTTGCACACCTCAACCTCACCATGCAAACCTTGAGAACTACTGCCCAGAAGTTAGCTCCAGGATACAAGGATCCAAACAATCAAAGGTCGATTATCCCAAGTGATACAAGGATCCAAACAATCAAAGGTCAATTATCCCAAGTGATACAAGGATCCAAACAATCAAAGGTCAATTATCCCAAGTGATGCAAGAATTACAACAATCAAATGGCCATTATCATAATCTAATCTCCTTTTTCCAAAATGTCAGTAGCAGCTTTTATCAATCTAACGAGGAAATTTCCCCCATCCTTTTTCTTCTTAACCTCAAGGTAGTGTGGAAGTGGAAGTTACAAGATAAAGGAAGGCAAAGTAATGGTGAAACATAACTAAGCATAGAATAAACCTCCCTTTACCATGTTTGAGAAAGAAAAAGATTTGGCTGCATCTTTACAAATTAGTAACTCATTATTCAAAAAAAAAAAAAAAAAACTTCTGATGGGTAAAGTACAGGAGGTTCCAAGAAAAATCAGTAAGTATTATTCTCTACTTTCAAAAGTGGGAGGAGTTCACAAAATTTAGAGGTGAAATCACAAGGAAGGTGGAATTGGTTAGATTCACCTCCTAAATCTCCCCACTTTTGATAATAACTCCCAAATATGGTAACCTTCTTAAAATCAACTATCCGTCAATCTATTCCACTCAACCCACTTTTAGTAATTCCATGTACAATGCCTACTTTGTGAGGCATAGAGAGAAAGGAAGAGAAAAAAAAAGACCTTCCAAGCAAGAAAGAGTAATGGATGTATACACCAACCTGCTTGAGTTCTCCAGTTTTGAGTCTGAACTTGCAGTGAACTTAGCACCTGAAGATCCACAAGCTGATGAAGTTTCACAAACATTGGAAGAGGCAAAGGGAAATATGGAAGTAGTGGCATCTGACTGCTTAGCTGACGCAACTTTCTCCTCAAAGCTAAACATGGAAGTGGCCATTGGTTCCTCCGAGACAGAATCTTCCTTGCCTGTTGAAGTTGACTGAGAAGCCAACAATGCTGCTGGCAGAGATGAAGTGACCACCTTTGGCTTCTCTACAGATATAGCAGCAGCACTCTCACTTCCTTTACCAAGTGTTGCAGTTCTGTTAGGATACCCATCATCACCCAGATCCAGATAATCCTGTGATAGACCATAAACTTTTAAAGTCACAAAAATGGAAACAGAACGACTAAAATAATGATGAATATCAATTTCCTCTATCAATCTGAAAGTAGCTTTAAAAGGACTTTACTTCCAGAATATTTGAATCAAAACAATATCACTTCATAGGCAAAAGTAACAGAAGGAAATTTGATTTTTAATATAATGCTCTGTATCACCTAAATGTTATAACCACAAAGGAGATAGGACATCAATTATATCTGTTTACCCATTAATGCATACCTCATTTGCACTCATTTGAAAACCCAATTTCTTTTGCTGAGATAGCTGTATGGAAGACTTGATCACAGTGGAATCAGCAGCTTTAACATTAGACCCATTGTTATCCTTCATTAAACTACCAGTATTTGCACCACTCACTGCAGTAATGGACTTGTCGGAAAGAGCAACCAACATTTTTGAACTATATCCTTTAGCTTTATCACGGTTGTAAGACATAGAATCTTGAGCATCAGGCAGCGTTGTGTGAGAATCACTCAACTTGTCACTACCATGCATGTCCAGAAATTTTGAAGAATCTACATTCTCAAGGCTTTTAAGAGACTGCCCATCTAGCATAGATGGTAACAACATACTTCGTGAATTTTCCCCAGGGGAGACCAACTTGTCAAGTTGCTGTAATATTTTTGAAGCCATTTCAGAAGACTTGGATGGAACAAGGGTAAAACTTGTGCCAGGACTTTTATTATCCCCATTATCAGTTAGAGCATCTAGACCAGTAGAACTAGTGCCAGCTACATTCATAGATATAGGATTAGCAGAAGCAGGTAAGATAGAGTGTTTTAAAGAAGGAATGTTGGATTTTTGACGAATCCGGCGAATAGGGCCAATTGATCCTATATCATTGTCTAATACTGAATTCCTGCGCTTTAAAACCTGCAAGGGAAAGAAATATATCCAGTGACATTCTCAAAATGAGAAACTCTCAAAAGGAGAATATAACAATCCTGAATTATTACCCCTTGTCTAGAGCCAGAAATTCTATTTTGCTCCCATGCAGCCCGAGACAATGAAGATGGTCCACCAAAAGCACCACTTGCAGTGCCAGCACCCTAGGGAAGGCACAAACAACTATAATAAGAAATATGATACGGAATTCTGAAAGAGAAACTGATTGTCAAGCATTGAACCTTGAGGACAACAGCTGAGTTAGCCCTGGAATAAGGGGTACGTGCCATGCTATATATTGCAGACCTGCCCCACGATCTTGGGGTCACAAAACCATTTCCAGGACTCCCAACACTGCCTGATCTTGGAACAAGAGACATTATGGGTGACTTAGAAGCGAAACTTTTATTGTTAAGCAAAGCTGAATCTTCTGTAGGCATGTGATTGCGTGACCTAAGCATAAAAGCGGAACCTTTCTGAGGCCTACTGCCCATGTAAGCTTTTGCAAGCTCAGCAGGTGAAGCAACATCCTCTTCAAGGACCTGTCACACCAGGGAAGTTTTATTTTCCATCTTTTAATTTAAAATAATACATAGTAAAATCCACTTAAGGGTATATTATCCAAAAGTAAAATGAAAGAAAACTCCTTACAGTTGAGCTGACAACAGGTGTGGAAATAAGATGGTTCTCGGTACTATTTTCTCTAACAGGGGTCTCTGGAAGCTTTTCTTTCTCATCATATGATACCACTGGTTTCACTTTAGACGGCATTTCTCCATTTCCAACAGGAAAATCAACAGTTCTTGAATGTAGTAAACTAGTCAAGCGATCTATTTCAGATCTGCAAAAGTAGAAGAATATTCATTATGGAACTAAGAAAATTCTTGTTGACAGAATTACTAGCAAAGCATAAAGAAATATGATAAGCCCGCCAAAATAAGGCAAGTGAAGTTTAGTCCCATCAAAGCTGAAGCACAAAGGAAAATCACAAAGCATGACACCAGCATGTAGAGATTGGAAATTAGGTATCGCAGTAGAAGGTTGCAAGAATAAATAGAATAAGCAAATGCATGAAAAGATTCAATCGAATTCATACTCTCAGTCTTTCTTCCAGGTGAAGGAAACTGAGAGCAAAGGAAACTCCAGAATCCTAAAGCACGAGAACGAATTATCAGAGTAAATGCCACCAACTTGATTTAGCAAAGATCATAAAACAGAGTAGTGCAATTAACCATGCATTTCAGCTTGACATCGATTGGATGCAATTATAGATCATCTTGCCTGGTAAAAGTCTTGTGCTTCAGAATTTCTTCAAGTTCAGCCACTCCACCTTCATCAGTGTGGTTACTGGGATTCCCACATTCCATATTGGCTCTTTGCATAATAACAGGATCCTGTGTAGACAGATTCAAAAAAAATGACAGTATATATATAAGTTGGGATCATCATAGAGAAATGAAAATGCGCATGAGAACAATGTCATATCCCATTAAAAGACTGTTAACAAGAAAGTAACTTCTACACTCATAATGAATAAAAGGGGAGATATGATCACTGAAGACAAAATCTGTCCCTAACACTTGGGGAATGTGACACACGATCTATGTTCTGCAGTTCCAAAGCATACCAAAAAGTGCATGTCTAATTTAAAAAAACGAGCACTCTCTGTCACTTACAACTCCATAAATCTAAGAAGTGTTTGGTGAATTGAAAAGATGTAGTCTGAAAAGTAAGAAGGAAAGCTGAAAGTGGTTAATGATGTCACAAGCCATATGGATTCCACAAAAGCTGAAAGTGGTTGGACCCCAAATATGATTGGCTTTGTAAATTGCAATTTACCTCGACCGATGTCATTGCCTTGTAGACAAAGTTTGATGACTATAATAGAGCTGAAAACAGACATGCAGCAAGCTACATGGATGCAAAAAAGAGAACAGGAGCATACACTATGAAAGACTTTTTTTATTAAACTAACAAAGCATATGATTATGTACAGATTTAATAAAAAAATTGTTCATTAATCATCATCTTTGCTCTAAGTTCTACATTATAAAAATCTTACTTTTTTCATTTGAACTTATTTGATTTAATGAAGTTCAAGTCTCTTATTTTATTAGAAACAAATTAAAACAAAACAGTCAAACACTATTTTAGCTTCACTTGGGCAAATGTTATATCAAAAAGTAGTTCTTATAGAAATGTCAAACAAACCAAAAAGGATCTTGATTTAAGGATATTAAAATAGCTCATGTTTGTCAAACATTCTTAATGCGTACTACCAAGGAAATTCTGACATGAAATATTTTCACCTATTTTGATTCTTCGGAACCATTAGTCTACAAGCAAAAAGGATATTCAAGAAATCGAAAAATAAGCAACCAATTTTTTCTAAAAACAAAATGCAAACAAGAAATGTTTTAAGAAGCTAAAATACACTCAAATTCACATAGTAATGCAACTGCACTCAAACCCAATTGCAAAGCAATGCTATATATGGGAACACAAGTTAAAAAAAGGAGGTAAGTCATAATAGATTGTGAGGATAAATGCACACAGTCTGGAGAAATCAGTTAAAGATCAATACATCTATGTATCTAAGAGGGTATAGGAAAATGAATCTTAAATTTCCTTTTTGACAAACCAGCACAATTGAAAAGGATCATGAACTTAATGTTATTATGTAGTCCATCACAGTTTGTACTGAATTTAAAATCCAAATATATTCTTTCAAATTCAACTTTCGTAATGCAATCTAAGAGCCCAATCAATCTTCCACCAAAGAAAATGTTTGAACTTGAAAGTATAGCTCTAACAGACTTTTGCACCCAATGCAAATATAACACTAGGAGTCTAGAACATAGTATCTTCTACATACAATAATATTGAAGAACGAAAATTTTACATGTTCAAGCTTCAAAGTTTGTAAAAAAATAAAAAAAAAAAATCTCTATATGTTCAAAGTATAGAGTTAACAGTTATTCATTTTTCAGCTGAAAAAATATTAAAACCAAAAACAAGGAACTATTTTGATAGAGATCTTTAATCAATCTAACAGGAACATAAACACAATCAGGTTTAAATATGTAACTTGAATACTTACTGTTGAAGTAGCTGCAGGTGAATTCTCCTTTGCTTCCTGATTAGTCCCTGACGAGATTATTACATACAATGTTTAATCATCATCGCAAAATAATAATAATAATAATAATAATAATAATAATTAATGGTAATTCAAACTTCTAGGTGCCAGACATAACTCATAAAAGACTAACACACCTATTGTAATCACGATCTATAATCAAGTTGTCGCTAACATATCCCCATCATTAATTTACAATAAGATATTGAGTAAAATATTATAGATTTTCAAGCATGTTTAACATATTCACTCATTGATGTGTTTTTAAGTACAGTTAATTTACAATTTCAAGCAATATCAGGAAACTGAGAACAGTCGCATAGGTTCTCAGCCATTATTTGGGCCATTTGGAAGATGTTCATTTTCATATGACGCATACATTGACTAATAAATAATATATCATCCAAGAGAAAGAAAGGAAAAAAAACTGCGTTCATTTCCATGACAAAAACACAATGATAAAGAGAATTATTATTCATAGTAACAATTTATTATCAAATTTTCAAACGGTAGCACGCAAAAGCAAAAAATCTGACTCTAAAATGATATCAATTAGAAACAACAAATTCCAAATCAAAAATTAACAAACTACCACTCCAAACTCCCATCGATAAAGCAACAAAAACAAGCCCATTTCCGGTACCCAAAAAAGGTTATTTCTGATTTAGATATAATGAAAAAAAGCTGCGGAATAAACCTTACCTGACTCCGGCGCTTCCAGTAGATGAGGAAGCGAAGGAGTGGGCCGTTTCCTAAAGACAGAGTCGAAAAGCCTGTGAGCACTAGAAATAATAAGCCTCTGCGCTGGATCCACCAGTTTCGACAACCAACCATTTCTATCACCGTTACCTCCGGGGTTCCTAATTGCGGTCGGTGGTCGATCGTACGGCGTTGTCCTCCTAAGCGGTCGTTTCCTGAACTTTCCACCGGCTCCAAAGCCGCCTTCGTACGGCTTACTCTCCTCACGTGGTGTCGCCATGAGAGAAACAGGAAAGATATTGAAGGGTTTTGGGATTTTGAAGAAATGAGAGAAAATGATCCGTTAATTAGGGTTTTATTGAATGTACGCGGCGGAAAGGGGGAAAGGATGAATTAAAATAAAAGAAAAAATCAGGGATGAATGTATTTATACGGTAAGTATTAAAATATACGGCTTTTTAATGATAAAAAAATTGATTGAAATTTAACGGTTCTGATTTGACGGTGCCCTTTTTGTCCCCTCCAGATATCAACAAACTTAAGACATGATCGGAGGCTTTCTAACCAACAAACATTAGCTCACGGCCAATATCGGCAAAGTGAACAGAAGCCGTTGGATGAGTGTTTTAGTTAAAGGATGAAATGTCAGCCGTTGGATGAGTGTTTTAGTTAAAGGATGAAATGTCAGCCGTTGGATAAAACAAAAAAAAAGTAAAATCAATTATATTTGTAGAGAAATATTTTAATTTTCTCTTTTTACAATCACGTATGTAAAGCGTTACTATATAAAAAAATTTAGTATTGAGATAAAATATTAAATTTTTTATGTATGGTCAGGAGTTATATTTTTGATGTTATAAATAATATAAATTAAGTTTAAAAAATTATTTTCATAAAAAATTTGTATAGTATTAATCTGATTTAGTCTTTCAATAAATTAAATATTAATAATTAAATAAAAAATAAAACTATTAATTAAGTTAAAATTTTAATTCAATGTTTATAATGTAATTATAAAATAAAGTTGGGAAAGAAAGAATATTAAATTTAATTTAAAATATAAAAATATTAGTCTCATATATTTTAATATAAATATAAATATAAATATAAATTAAAAAGATATTTTCACACAAATTTATATAAATTAAAGTGCAGGTAAATTTTTCAATTTTACTGTAACTTTTATATATATATATATATATATATAAATTTGTGCATAAGAAAAAACTTGTCCATCAACTTAATGGTGTTTAATAGTGTTTAATATTAGTAATGTTCAATGGTGCTCGACGTTTATCGTAGAACTTTTTAATTATAAATTATTTAAAATGATATTTTTATGATAATTTATATATATTATATTTTTTCAAATAATTAAATAAAATATTAACTTTAATTAATTTTAAAAAAATCTTGAACCCTAAAACCAAAATCCAAAACCTAAAACACTAAGCATTAAATTCTAAACCCTAAAATATAAAATCTTAAAACCTAAAATACTAAACCAAAAACATTTAATATAAAATCCTAAACCCTAAAATAATCAAACCAATTAAACCCTAAATCTAAAACCCTAAAATCATAAATCCTAAATTTGTTTGAGTTTCAAGTTTAGAGTATCGATTTCTATTTTAAAGTTTAGGATTATGTTTTTAGATTCTAAGGTAATGGTTTTATTGTTTTGGATTTTACAGTTTATGTTTTAATTTTTTGGGTTTTAATTAAGGTTTAAGATTTAATATTTTTTAGGTCTTTGAATTCAGGATTTTAAGATTTAGATTTAAGATTTTTTATTTTTAAATTAAAAAATAATTTAAATAATTTATTTCAAAAAATTAAAATATATAATATATATAAATATAATTTATTTTAAATAATTTAAAATTATATATCGATTCCTTGAAAATTTTAATCTTTATTAATCAATTTAATAATATTCTGTAATATTCATCGTTAATAATGTTTAACGATATTTAACGTACGTAATAAACTCATCTTTTAATATATTATAATAGTAATTACGACGCTATATTATAAACTCGCTAATATAAACTCGCAAATGTAACAATATTTCACAATAATTACTATAATAATATATTGTCTATATTGTAATAATACTGACTAGCTGTTGGTAGAAAGGGTGAAAAAACGTATCTTAATAAATTATCTTTCTACTTGGATATCATACTCATGGCCTGGAGGGCCTTCGAGGGGCCCATTTTTTTAATATTCGATATTATGATTTTATTTTTAAAATTTTTTTTTAAATTTTAATTTTATTAGTTTTTATTAAAAATTAAATTATTTTCTCAATTTTTAAAATATTATTTTTAGGGTCTAAAATTTTGTAACTCGTTGTTAAAGACTTACAATTTTTTTTTCAATAATTATTATAAAAACACTTTTAAAATTCATTTTTTAATATTTATTACTAGGAGTCCAATTTTTTCTCAATACATGTTATTAGAGAGTCAATTTTCTAATACTTGTGATTAGGGGCCTAATATTTTCTCCAATATTTATCATTAGAGATCTAATATTGGGAGTTTAACTTTTTTCGATATTTATTATTAGCGATGTGATTTTTTTCTAATATTTGTTATTGGAGAATAATCTTAATTTTTTTTATTATTATTATTAGAGATTTTTTTCTCTTCTAATACTTGTTATTATAGATATACTTTTAAATTCATTTTTCGATATTTGTTAGTAGGGGCCTAATTTTTAAATTTATCCTTAGGTCACTAAAATATCAAAAACGGCTCTGATCATACTGCTTGTATACGATCATAAATTTATAATTCCTTAATATTAACTCTAACTTTTTTCAATCCCGCTTTAAGCTCTTTAAAAGTGGTCATCTTGAATACAAGACGAGGCCACTGCCCGTCCTTTGATGAGCGATGTGGTGATGGCATTGAGCTTTCTTTCATCTTCCTCCCAGGAGGATAACATCCCTCCCTCTCTCCCTCTTTCCATCTCATCTAAATTGCACTGCATCTCATCTAAGTTGAGCCTCGAGTGCGGTGGCAGTATGAGACGGGACAAGCAAGGCAATATCCAATCCGAATCCGAGGCCGACCAAGGTCATGAAGGAAGAGATTCGTGATTCTTCCCCTGCCGTAGCACCAACGCCAACGCACAACCTCATTAGAAATCGTGCCTTTAACCGATCAAGTTAGTAGCAGACGATGACAATGAATCAGTTATTCCAAACAACTTAAAGCGGAGCAAGCGGCCGGGGGATTCCCATAGGTTCATTGCTGATTGTTGTGGAATGATGAATAAATTTAAAAGCCAAAATGTTAACATGATTGCTGAATACGGTTTGATTCATTGGTAGACAATACCATGAAGTTGTTCACTTTACCTCAAAACAATTCCTTTATTTAATTGATTTCTGTTTTATTCTTGCTCCATGCATGAGTTGTTTCAATCATTTTTGAGCTAGACTTTTTTTATTTATTAGTATAAACAGGGGTGGACGTTCGATTGAGTCTAATCAAATTAACAAATTTTGAATTATTCAAGTTGAAACATCATATTTTATAACTAAGATTTTATTTTAAAAAAATTCAATTCAAATCAAGTTTATAAAATTCGAGTTGAATCGAGTCAATTTTTTTATATAAAATTTTATAATGTATAAAAAATTACTTAATTCTCAAATTTCGAAAACATATATTACTAATTGAATTATAAAATTACTGATATTGTGTTAATCAGATCCTTTTGTTAGTGTAACAATTATATCATCATACATGAAACGCATTTAAAATATATGGTTAAATTTAATTAGATTGCTTTTATAGTGGCTCCACAAAAGCTATATTAAGTTATAAGTATTTTTCTAAACAGTAAAATCATTAAAAATAAAAAATATAAGAAAATATTAATACATGATACATCACACAATAATAAATTAATGAAAATTGTAATAAAGGATTAATTATCGTAAATAAAGTAAAAAAATGAGAGATAAAGAGTGGAAGTTGTAATATATTCTTAAAATGAAGTTATACACGGTTCTTTCTCTAATTCTATATTTATAGATATAAAAAAATCTTAATTAAAAGTATTAAAATTTGATGAATAAAGTAAATTAAAAGTTCATTTAATATATAAATATGTATCATAAATAAATACTCATAACACTCTTCTTAGATATTTATAAAGATAATTTATCTTTTTAAAACCTTACTAAAATAATGCATTCATCTTTGATACACATTATATATTATCTCATTAAAAATCTTACCAATAAAGCTATTGAGACAAAACCTTAATTAAAAAAAAAAGATTACAATGTTTATTTATTCCCCTTATGAAAACATTACATAAGATCTTTGAATTTTTATAATTGTAACTCAATTTTTATACACTGTTAAATATATCTTTTAAATAACACCTGACATGAAAACATAAATTGATCGATAAAGGGATGGGAAGATGAAGAGCGTAGATCAAATGTTGTTTAAGCTTGAAAAACTACTTCATGATTCAAGTAACTTGAAATTATGGGTGTGTAAAGTATTGGAAGCCAAGTAAAGTGTAATAACCCATTTCTCTTACCCAAAATAAACTCACTCAATACAATAAATCCAATATATCCCTAATCCAAACCGGTAGCTCAATAGACCATTACACCAGGCCTAGATCCAAAACCAAACTAAACCCTAATGTAATAACCCCTTTTCCAGCCAACCATGCTCAGCCGCCGTCTTAGTGGACCACTCTTATTCGCGCGTGAATCACACGCGCTCACTCCATTGGTTGTCATGGCCGGCCACCGACCACTGATCTGTACCACCGCCCAAGTCACGATCAGATCTGCAAAAAGAAAGGATAAATTTGCAAAATCAGTAATATTTTGTAGTTTTTTTTATGTGTAAAAATATGGGTTATATATACCCAAAATCAGATCTGTAATGAACGACCAACAATGGAATAAAAAGCAGAAACATTCGAAACAAAACACACGAAAAAAAAAGAGAAGAGGAGAGGATTCAAATCGGAGACGAAATAAGGTAAAAAAAACATTCGTACTTATCTTTTCGGTTAGATCTACACCTGTACAACCATTTTTTTTTTGAAAAACCGAGTTCAGATTCGCGTTCATCACCTCGAATCACTTCGGAAAAGTGCAAACTTTTTAATTTATGACCATCGGCACGGCGGCCGTGAGCGGTAGCCGGAGCGACGGCGATAGACAGTGGTGCGGTGCCGGACATGGAGAGCAAAGAGAGAATTTCTCTCTATCTGTTTTTGACCTGAGTAACAAATGAAAGAATAGTAAAAAAAAATTATTATTAGGAGTATTTAAACCGCACCCAAAACGGCGTCGTTTTGGTGCCGGTTCATCAGGCCCAAAACGACGTCGTTTCACTGTTGGATACCCATGGATCGACCAAAAATCCGACCCTGACCCGCGCATAACCCGGGAAAATGGGAAAATTACGCGTGCAACCCCTACAGTTCCAGCTTGTTTGTGGTTTGGCATTCCAGTTCATATTTTCTTCAATTTTAGTCACTGTTTTTCATGATTTTGCCTTAAAGTTTTATATTTTATTCAATTTCATCCTTATTTTCTTTTATTATTAGTCTAATGATTTTGTTTTCTTGTAGGAAAGTCCCTGTAATTTCTTATTATTATTTTCATTAGGTTTTATCATATTTTACTAACCTATATTATTTATTTTTGCAGATTAAAAAATATATGGGATCACAATATTATTTTAAAAAATCAAATTTATAATTTTCGTTCATATAAAATATTTTGTAACCGATAGGTGCCAATTTTGGGCGTTGTGGGGGTGCTCACCCTTCCCCACGTGTAATAGACTCCCAGATCCAACTCTGGTTCGCAGACTTTAAATTTGGTGTTCCAATCGCACCGTAAAATTGATTGGTGGCGACTCCCCGGACCAATATCGGTGATTACAGCTGGCGACTCCGTTGGGGATTTTTCGAGAGTCGAGCCTAAAATCGGTTACATTTTATTTAATGATCGAAAATATAAATTCGGTTTATATTAAATATTTTTTCAGGTCTTCCCATTTCATGAGCTCTCAACCCGGGCTCCGTCTGTTTAAGTGGGAGCATGAAACCACTCATTCGTGAGGTTCCTCCTCCATGTAGGATGGTGAATTGCTTTCGGGATATTTTTCCCTCTGTCTTCGTGAAACCTACGTCTCCGCATAGACTTAGAGAAACGTATCCCCCTGAATCGTGCTTATTATCCTTAGTAGGGTAATAAGTGTTGTTCGGGTACCTTCTAGAACCGAACCACATATAGTGAGACCTAGAAGCCTACCCCTTAGAGCCATCAAGCTGAAACTCTACCCGTTTGTCATTAACCTTTTAGGCTTTGTTGCCTTTATTTACAGCTTATTTATCTATTGTATTTATATTCGTAATTTAATTTATTTATTTATTTTAATGTGAATTAACCTTGTTTCTTTTTTAATGCATCATAATATACCATAATCATCCATTTCGCATCAGTTACCACGATCATGTTTTAATTTTTGCACTTCACAAGCATGAAGTGTCGATTCATGATTGGTTGTTAATTTAAAATATATCGGGAGAAAATCTAGCACTCTAGATATTAATCCAACATTCAAAGTTGTGAACAAATCCCGTACACGTAAAACGGTGGACCCGAGAACCATTTTTGAATCGATACTTTCGCATCTAAGTCATGCACCATGCATTCACATGCATCCATTTTTAAAGCATCAAGACTAATGTTCGGGGTCCCCTGTCTCAGCAATACTAGACCAGACGACAATTCAGCATCCCTACGGAACTCGACTTAAGACGAAAAAGATGAACGAGGACAGATTAGATAAGATCGAGCAAACTTAGAAGGATCTACAAGATAATTTAACACGAAAAATGGAAGACCAATTAGCCAAGGCTCGACAAGAAATGAAAGACCAGATTGCAAGATCTCAACAAGAAATGCTCAGAAAACTAGCACAAATGCTCGGATTCAAGCAAGAAGACGCTTCCGTTATCGACCCAGGAGCAATTTCTGCTGGCATGATTGAAGATCCCATATACCCCTCAGGTTTTACTCCTCTTCAAACTAAGATACCATCGGAGGCTCATCCCTAGGTGTTTCTTTCTAAAGGGAAGTTACCACTGCAGCCGACCGACACATATGGCCCAATGAACATGCCCTCCACATTAGAAGCCAAACTAGGGGGCAACCAAGCTGAAAATTTTGTCTCAAAACTTGATCAGTTGATCGAAGCCGAGAAACCAAAGATCGAGACTTCAAAAGAAATCGAGGAACGTTGCAAACGACTTGAAGAAAAGATGGAAGCTATGGAGGTTGAAGACGCCTTCCTTGGATTCGATGTCAATGAACTCAGCCTCGTCCCAGATCTGGTGTTACCCCAAAATTCAAAATCCCAGAATTTGAAAGATATGACGGGACCAGTTGCCCTCGAGCCCATCTTACTATGTTTTGTCGAAGAATGACAGGATACGGAAGAGATGACAAGTTACTGATACACTGTTTTCAAGATAGTTTAACGGGATCCGCCACTAAATGGTACAATCAATTGAATCATTATCAGATAAAGTCATGGAAAGACTTGGCTAAGGCCTTTCTAGAGCAATATAAGCATGTTAGCGATATGGTACCAGACCGCTTGACTTTGCAACACATGAAGCAAAGGTCTAACGAAAGCTTTAGACAGTATGCACAACGCTGGAGAGATGTAGCAGCACAAGTCCAACCTCCTCTTAGTGAAAAAGAGATGGTGGTTATATTCATCCAAATATTGGAGGGCCCAATCCTGGATCGCCTCATAGGCAATGCAACCACCAATTTTGCTGATCTGGTGCTATCTGGTGAGCTCATTGAGAACGCCATCAAGAGTGGAAGAATTGACCCTGGTGGAAGTTCATCCCGTAAAAGGTAAACATATGAGAAGAAGGACAGTGAAGTGAATTCTTCAGGAATCTATAATGTGAATTATTCCAAGCCTGTAACGATGACACAACATGCAGCTATCGGTACTTTTAACTCCTCAAACCAAGATTTCAATCAGAGAAAGAATTTTGAAAAGAAGGAATTTACTCCATTACCAATGTCCTATGGAGAGCTACATAAACAGTTGTATGATAAACACGTGGTATCACCCTTCTATCAAGCCCCGATATAGCCCCCTTTCCCGAAATGGTACGATGCCAATGCAAGATGTGATTACCATGCAGGACAAGTGGGGCATTCAATTGAAAATTGCCTCAGTTTCAAAAGGCTAGTGGAAAAGTTCATCAAGCTTGGAGTGATAAGATTCGATGACTCAGTTGAAACGTCCACGAATAAGGATCCCTTGCCGAAGCATGAAGACACTAAATAAGAATGACAATGTTGTTGTTTTTGAGCTGTACAAAAGCAAATTATGCCTGCTAGGCTAAGATATTGCTCTACCTTGACCATAGTAGATCGCTTGTAGTTTTCATCTATTTCAATGAGATGTTTTTGTGAACTATCTCGCTAGCCTAAGCCCATTGGTAGTGAGAGTCTTTTGTAAGGGCATAAAACTACAAGTTGCAATGGAAATATATTTTGTGTAGAACTTTGAGGTTGAATGTTGAGCGGACCAATTTCAGAAGATAGAGACTACCTAAATGGACAACATAACCATATGAATTCCTGCACTTTAAAGGTTTAGATTGTTAAAATTTGTTTGGGGCATCCATTTTGAGAAAAGATTTCGAGAAAGGAGGCCAAATCAGAGAACCCCAAGCATCTTCCATTATGATCAGTGGAATTAGGGGCACCCCTTGGAAAATCATAGCATTCATGCATTCAAGCATTTTGTATTTACAAACCATGCATTTAGATTTAAACATGCATCGAGCATAAATTAGGAACATCCTTTGAAAACAGAAAATCATTCATGCATTCAGATATTTTGCATTTAGACATCATGCATTCAGACCTGACATACATTGAGCATTCATGATGCACATATTTTTTGCTTGTACACATAAACAGGTCCAGAGAAGAGACCGAAAGACCTCAATCATGGGGAATCAATGTGATGACCAACCTTTGGCCCCTAGAGAAGGCTAAATATATACAGAAAATCACAAACATTCAGGTAATGACTTCCAAAATTTTGAACAATTACTAACTAAAATTTTATTTTGTTTTTAGGTCACGACTACCTATCCTGATCTAGCAGAAATAACTTTTCTCAAATATCGCCTCTATCAATGATGGTGGATCAATTTTGTCAGAACGTTACCCTTTCGGCGACTATGTTAAGGATTAGATCATCATGCAGATCTCGTTTTTACATATTTGTACAGACAGTACATGTGAATTAAAATTATTTTGAAAAATGCAAATGGAAAAAATGAAAAAAAGAAAAATGCAAAAAATGATGAAATGAAGGATCCGACAAAGACGTGCGGAAGCAAGACAATGGACAATTCAAATGTCCTTCAAAAATCCATTTTTGCGAATGGTCGAAGGGAATTGATTCCTTTGAAAAAAATCCAATCTTGTGATTGGTACAAACTGATTGTACCCAGAGTAATGGTACAACTAGCCCGGAGCAAACGGCTACTGGTAAAGGCAAAATAAATCTGTTAATCCCTGTGCATTTGGGAAAATGCATTGATAAGGACCATTCAAATGACCATTAAAATCCATTTTCATGAATGGTCAAGGAATTAAATCCTTGGTACCAACTGATTGTACCCAGATTGATGGTACAGCTAGCCCGGACCAAACAGCTACCGGTAAAGGCAAGTCAAATCCGTTGATCCCTGTGCATTTGGGAAAAATGCAAAGAAGATACATGATATCAATTGAAGACACATTCGAATCAGATATTCAAATCTTCCAGACTTGATCTTACCCCTCCGTTGATGGAGTGGATAGATCCAACCTGGTCCTATTTCTCCGTTGATGGCGTAATAGGATTTGAATTACAGACTTGATCTCGTCCCCGTTGATGGTGTGGCCAGATCCAACTTAATCATGATTCTCCGTTGATGGCGTAGTGTGATCCAGACTTGATCTTATCCCTCCGTTGATGGAGTTGATAGATCCCAACCCAGTCCTGCTTCTCCGTTGATGGCGCAGTAGGATCCAAATTACAGACTTGATCTCGTCCCCGTTGATGGTGTGGCCAGATCCCATTCAATCATGCTTCTCCGTTGATGGCGTAGTATGATCCAGACTTGATCTTATCCCTCATTTGATAGAGTGGATAGATCCCAACCTAGTCCTGCTTCTCCGTTGATGGCGCAGTAGGATCCAAATTACAGACTTGATCTCGTCCCCGTTGATGGTGTGGCCAGATCCCATTCAATCATGCTTCTCCGTTGATGGCGTAGTATGATCCAGACTTGATCTTCCCCCTCCGTTGATGGAGTGGATAGATCTCAACCCAGTCATGCTTCTCCGTTGATGGCGCAATAGGATCCAAATTACAGACTTGATCTCGTCCCCGTTGATGGTGTGGCCAGATCCCATTCAATCATGCTTCTCCGTTGATGGCGTAGTGTGATCCAGACTTGATCTTCCCCCTCCGTTGATGGAGTGGATAGATCTCAACCCAGTCATGCTTCTCCGTTGATGGCGCAATAGGATCCAAATTACAGACTTGATCTCGTCCCCGTTGATGGTGTGGCCAGATCCCATTCAATCATGCTTCTCCGTTGATGGCGTAGTATGATCCAGACTTGATCTTCCCCCTCCGTTGATGGAGTGGATAGATCCCAAACCCGTCCTGCTTCTCCGTTGATGGCGCAGTAGGATCCAAATTACAGACTTGATCTCGTCCCCGTTGATGGTGTGGCCAGATCCCATTCAATCATGCTTCTCCGTTGATAGCGTAGTATGATCCAGACTTGATCTTCCCCCTCCGTTGATGGAGTGGATAGATCCCAACTCAGTCTTGCTTCTCCGTTGATGGCATAGTAGGATCCAAATTACACACTTGATCTCGTCCCCGTTGATGGTGTGGCCAGATCCCATTCAATCATGCTTCTCCGTTGATGGTGTAGTATGATACAGACTTGATCTTGCCCCTCTGTTTATGGAATGGATAGATCCAACTCGGTCCTGTTTCTCCGTTGATGGCGTAATAGGGTCCAAATTGCTGAAATTTGATCTTGTCCCCGTTGATGGTGTGGCCAGATCTAAATCACTGAAGTTCAATCCTACTTCTCCGTTGATGGCGGAGTAGGATCCAACTTGCTGAAATTGTATGTTACCCCTCCGTTGATGGTGTGGATAAGATCCAACCTTACACTTCAAGTCCTGCCTCTTCGACCAAATCAAACAAGTTCTCCTTCTGCCATTGATGGCGTAACCATATCACAATTTTGACTGGTCTCGTTTTACCATTGATGGTATAACTAGACCAAATTTTGTATTTACAGATATTATATCTTTACTAAAAAAAATGAGAGAAGAAAAATATGTCAAATCATGCTTCTTCATCAGATGCAGCTGGATCAGGTTTTGCAGACCTTCCCTCTGTGTCAATGTTGCAGCTAGATCAAGTTTTCTCCAAAGATGGCAACATCATGAGTGTCGCTGCAGATCAAGCGTATTTTGTCTTCTACAACAAGCCAAGCTCATTTTGTCTCTTCCAACGGATCAACCTCAGCTTTTGTTCTACTCAACGGATCATCAGTTTGAAGATTTTGCTGACAATGACGGTAGAGTAGATCCAATCAAAGCTCCAAAAGAAGAAGCGGTGACCATGAAGAACCTCAATCTCACCAAAAAGAACATAACCTCGCCAAAAGAGCCTCAACCTTACCAGAAGAACCCTAACCTTACCAAAAAATAGAGAAGCACTTCAACCTTACAAAAAAAGAACCCCCGAACCTTACTAGGTGAAATGGGTTATTATTCATCTTTGCCCTATTGTCGTTACACAACAATGAGCAAAGAGGGGCAGCTGTAATAACCCATTTCCCTTACCCAAAATAAACTCACTCAGTACAATAAATCCAATATATCCCTAACCCAAACCGGTAGCCCAATAGACCATTACACCAGGCCCAGATCCAAAACCAAACTAAACCCTAATGTGATAACCCCTTTTCCATCGAACCATGCTCAACCGCCGCCTTGGTGGACCACTCCATTGGTTGTGATGGTCGGCTACCGTCCACTGATCTGTACCACCGCCCAAGTCACGATCAGATCTGCAAAAAGAAAGGATAAATTTGCAAAATCAGTAATATTTTGTAGTTTTTTTATGTGTAAAAATATGGGTTATATATACCCAAAATCAGATCTGTAATGAACGACCAACAATGGAATAAAAAGCAGAAACATTCGAAACAAAACACAAAAAAAGAGAAGAGGAGAGGATTCAAATCGGAGACGAAATAAGGTAAAAAAAATATTCGTACTTATCTTTTCGGTTAGATCTACACCTGTACAATCATTTTTTCGAAAAACCGAGTTCAGATTTGCGTTCATCACCTCGAATCACTTTGGAAAAGTGCAAACTTTTTAATTTATGACCATCGGCACGGCAGCCGGCGGCCGTGAGCGGTGACCGGAGCGACGGCGGTAGACGGTGGTGCGGTGCCGGACATGGAGAGCAAAGAGAGAATTTCTCTCCATCTGTTTTTGGCCTGAGTAACAAATGAAAGAATAGTAAAAAAAATATTATTAGGAGTATTTAAACCGCACCCAAAACGGCATCGTTTTGGTGCCGGTTCATCAGGCCCAAAACGACGTCGTTTCACTGTTGGATACCCATGGATCGACCCAGAATCCGACCCTGACCCGCGCATAACCCGGGAAAATGGGAAAATTACGCGCGCAACCCCTATAGTTCCAGCTTGTTTGTGGTTTGGCATTCCAGTTCATATTTTCTTCAATTTTAGTCACTGTTTTTCATGATTTTGCCTTAAAGTTTTATATTTTATTCAATTTCATCCTTATTTTCTTTTATTATTAGTCTAATGATTTTGTTTTCTTGTAGGAAAGTCCCTGTAATTTCTTATTATTATTTTCATTAGGTTTTATCATATTTTACTAACCTATATTATTTATTTTTGCAGATTAAAAAATATATGGGATCACAATATTATTTTAAAAAACCGAATTTATAATTTTCGTTCATATAAAATATTTTGTAACCGATAGGTGCCAATTTTAGGCGTTGTGGGGGTGTTCACCCTTCCCCACGCGTAACAGACTCCCGGATCCAACTCTGGTTCGCAGACTTTAAATTTAGTGTTCCAATCGCACCGTAAAATTGATTGGTGGCGACTCCCCGGACCAATATCGGTGTTTACATTAAGAAAGCAAAACAGAAAGCCAAAATGAGGATTGATAAGCTTTGAATTTAGAGAATTCGGGGATGAAAAATTAGATCAAGATAAAATGTGAGGCTAACGTCGATGCATATATGATCCAAGCCAGCAATAATGAAACATGTGTAGGCAAAACGAAACAAAGCAACCGTCAGCAATCCAACATTACTGATTAATTTAAAGTACAAGATGTTTAAATAGATGATTGATGCATCACATGCTCGCCAAATAGGGTAACGCCTACTTGTATCCTATGTGGGTGTAATGGGAGAAATTATATCATAGGCCCGGCCTATCACGTCAGCCGTGGTCCCATCCAATAATAACCGCCCACTTCATCATTAATCTCCACCTTATTTTTTTTCAACCAATGAATCTTCACTCAGAATTTTCATGTCATTTTAAAAATATGATTTCTGAAAATTACATTAATTACATGGCTGATTAGTGGCAAAATGAGTAGTTTTCATTAGTTAAGGACCACGGCTGACGTGGTAGGCCGGACCTATGATATAATCTCTCGTGTAATGGGGTGCATGGTTGAACGTTGGTTTGATCCTTTCAGCCGGTTTTAGGGTGTCTTCTTTCTGGTCTTCTCGTTCCAAGCTAAGAGTTTCCACAAATACTGATACGAGATGAATACAAGAACGGGAATATTAAACAACAATTATTAAAATTATAAGGTACATGTACGATAAGGATACAATAAATATAATATATATATATAAATAAATAATTATTAAAACTTATAATATAATAAGATTAAAATTATAGTTGTATTAAACAATTATTATAATTATAGTTATTTAAATTTACTTCTAATATTTTTTAAATTAATTTCTAACACTTAGACTAGAAGATTACTAAAATTAAGTGACTAAATTGAACAAAAATTTAGCTTTATATTCTAAATTAAGAGAAAATCAATGACTAAAATAATAAAATTAAAAATTGACATGACTAAAATGAATATTTACCCATTTCATTTTAAAGCTCGGAAGCTTTAAAACAAGTTAAAATATGTTACAAATATAATACACAGAATTTCATACATCCTTAAAATAAATAAAGGATAGAAACTAGCTTATAAATAGGTGCTTAGATACTATAACATAGAAGCATTATAGTCTTGGCCTTCTAGTTAAGATCAAGTGTATGTAGGTCATTTATCACACGTAATTAAGTTTATAATTTTTAGATTAAGTGTTTAATTTAATAGTATTTTTCTTATAATTTTAATTTTTTATGTGTATACTCAAGCTTTAATTTATTTTGAATTTTAATTGAATTTAATTCAATTGATGTTGACTTTAGTTAGGTATAATTTAAACCTTTTAAGTTTAGTGATTAATGTAATATTTTTTTATTTTAAAGTGAATTTATTTGAGAACGTTTCTGAGATGTCCAAATAAATATTTATTGTCTCAAATAAAATTAAGACTTTCATGAGATGTCTCTTGATCGTCCCCGCATTGTCCCCGTCCTGAGAGTGTATCGTGGACGTGGAACAACTTCTTAGAGTACTCGTGTTTCATATCATGAGACTTACTCTAAGGGTTATTTTCTTGAGCTTATTCATTGTAGAAAAATGCTTCAAACGTCTTAAAACTGTAGAATCAAGAGACTTGTCAGCTATAAATTTTATAGCCATGGATGAATATTAAGAACAAAAAAAAGTAAACTTATAAGAGTAGATAAAACTAAACAATAATGATCTTTTATTAAAAAAATCAAAATTCTTTTCAAATTGCAACTATGTCTTTATATAACAGCATATAGTCATAACAACTTTCATAACCAATTAACAAACTTTCTTAATGACTTTCTAAGCTAACAACTTTGTGCTTTCTAATATGCTTTTGGTTTTATGTCTTATAAGCGTAGTACGAAATGAGACTACTCCAAAACGTGATCTCATTCTACCAAAATCAACATGAAAAATTGATTTAGTGAATATATTAAGAATTTGATAAAAAAAAGAACAAAATTAACTATAAATTGATCATCTAAAGCACATTCTTAAATAAAATATAGATTAACTTCAATATGTTTAATACAAGTATGATGAGTCGGATTAACAGACATGAATACAACTGAAGTGTTGTCACACCATATAACTTACTTACCAGTGATAAAGACCTGAATCTCTTGTAACATATTCTCAATCCAAATAATCTTAAAAGAGAGTTGAAAATACTATGATACTTAATTTCAGAGGTATTTGCTTTTTAGAGCATCATGCAACATGATTATTATCAACAAAGATACAATAGCTAGAGCTAGACTATTTATCTTCAATGAAAGACGCTCAATCAACACCTGAGTAGCATACGAGACTCAACACACTTGCATGTTAAAAGTATAACCTAAAATCAAGCGTGTTAAACAGTAAAGGTGTGCAAATTCGGATATCGGATTAGATTAGATCTAAAAATTTGGGTATCTAAAATTTTGGATACCTAAAATAAAAAATTATATTCAATAAAAAAAATAAATATCCAAATTTTCAGATTGAATATCTAAATATCCGATCTGAACATATTACTTATTTTGACAAAATTATTCTTATAGTTTTAGTATCTAAATTTCTCTTTATTTTGATCTAAGTATTTTCTATGATAAAAAGTTTGGATGAAAAAAAGGTTACAAAGACTTACACGAGGGTAAGTCTTTATCATTTATTATTGATTATTAAGTTAGATATATAGAAATTGTGAAGTTTTGATAAAAAAAATTATAAAGACTTACACCGGTGTAAGTTTTTGTAATCAACATGGAAAATTGATTTAGTGAATATATTAAGAACTTATCAAAAAAAAGGAACAAAATTAACTACAAATTGATCATCTAAAACATGTTCTTAAATAAAATATAGATTAACTTCAACATGTTTAATACGAGCATGATGAGTCGAATTAACAGACATGAATACAACTGAAGTGTTGTCACACCATATAACTTGCTTACCAGTGACAAAGACCTGAATCTCTTGTAACATATTCTCAATCCAAATAATCTTAAGAGATAGAGTTGAAAATATTGTGATACTCAATTTCAGAGGTGTTTGCTTTTTAAAGCATCATGCAACATGATTATTACCAAGAAAGATACAATAGCTAGAGGTAGACTATTTATCTTCATTGAAAGACGCCCAATCAACATCTGAGTAGCATACGAGACTCAACACACTTTCATGTTAAAAGTATAACCTAAAATCAAGTGTGTTAGATAGTAAAGGTGTGCAAATTTGGATATCGGATTAGATCAGATCTAAAAATTCGGGTATCTAAAATTTTAGATACCAAAAATAAGAATTTATATTCGATCTGAAAAAAATGAATATCCAAATTTTCAGATTGAGTATCTAAATTTCCAATCCGAACATATTACTTATTTTGACAAAATTATTCTTATGATTTTAGTATCTAATTTCTCTTTATTTTGATCTAACTATTTTCTGTGATAGAAAGTTTGGATGAAAAAAAAGGTTACAAAGACTTACACCAGTGTAAGTATTTATAATTTATTATTGATTATTATGTTGGATATATGGAAATTGTGAAGTTTGGATGATAAAAGATTATAAAGACTTACATCAGTGTAAGTCTTTGTAATCTTTTTCATCATCATTCGCTAAAATTAAAGAGAAACTTAGATACCAAAATCATAAGAATAATTCCAGGCAAAATAAAGAGCAATTTAAATATATAGTTTCAGCATCATTCACTAAAATAAATCTACAAGAGATTTAAAATAAATATTACAAGTCTAAAAGAGTCTTAACAACATAAAATAACAAATAGTAAGAGCACTAATTAATTTAAAGTTTCAAGGTCCAAACTTTAAAAATCATCTAAAGTATTAATTGTTTTATCAATTATGATGTCTAGTTGTTCCAAAATTAGATTCTCATGCCTAAAACACATGAATTAAAATAAAATAAATTTAAAAATATATTTATATTTAAACATTAAAGATATCAAAAAATAAAATAATTGAAACTAAAGTAACGTTATTCTAATTTTTTCAGGGCAAGTAAGCTTTCCATTATTATACGAGGTGACAGAGAAGTGCGTAACCAATCTTGAGTACAAACAAGTGCTTCAATTATTTTTAGAGTCAATAAAGCACGAAAAGAATCATGAACACGAACTCTCGTACTAAAAGTCGATTTAGAAGCTACAGTCAAAATGGGTATGAAAAGCATATATTTAGCTATCTTATATATAATAGGACATCTCTTTGATTGATCTCTCCGTCGTTGCGAGATTTAAAAATTTAAAAAATCTGATTTACAAGCATCATCTAAATACTTATCCAACTCACTTTTGTTGTTAATTATTAATGAATAACCTGTATCCCTTTGATATTTTGAGGTCATGAGTTGTTAAAGGTTAACCTTACGCCCACTTTGATTTTCAATTGAAAAGAAAATTGAGAAAGAAGTAGAAGAGGAGAAAGAAGCACCATTTGTCTTTAAACAAGGCATTAATGACGAATACGATTTAATAAAGATTAAAAAATCATATTAATATTGAGATACAAAAGATTGACTTTGTTTCATCATAAGAATCTTGCACAATCTATTCAATATAACTCAACTTGTGCTTAGGGTCAAGGATCACAACCACAATCATCAAAATATTGATATTTTCAATATTCCTATAATATTTGTCATATTTAGACATCATTAGTGTTGTCTTTTTCATAGCAAATAGCTTCTTTTTTTAATTTGATAGCATATTCAAGCATTAAAAAGGTCGAATTTTATCTTGTATCAACATCCAAAATAACAAGACTTTTACTAGGCTCTTTCTCTTTTTCTATACAAGTTTTAAGATTTTGAAGCCTAGTGAGAGAAGACCAAAAAAATCTCACAAGAGCTCAAACTTTCATAATCGATAATGTAACAATTCAGATTTCGGATCCGAGTATCGGGTTAACCCAAAGTGTTGGGTTTAGATGTTTGGGCTTTGGGCTTGAGTATTGGGCTGTTAGTTAGGCTTGGGCTTGATTTTATTTGGTCCTATAGGGTTTTTGTGAAGTGTTTCATGGTATTTTCACAATGGAGGACAAAGAGGGGTTTGGGTTAATGGTTTTCTGTAGAAAGTGAAAGGAGTGAAGTAATCAACCCCCTCTTTTCACTCTTCTTCATCAGCTCATTCTCAAAGGAAAATCTTAGAGTTAAAGTTGAAATCTTTGTGGTGTTAGCTTTGGAATCCTATTTTGTGGCTTGAGGGTAAGTTGTAGGATCTTGGAAGATCTACAAGTTAAGATAAAAATGGTATGTTTTGGTGAAGGTTGGTGTTGAAGTGCTTGAAGGAGCAAGAACGGGAGATGGGTATTAAAGGGGTTCTTTATCTGTTTCTTTGATGTTTTTAGCTTCTAAAAATGTCTCTAGCAATGTCTAATTGTTGGTTTTAACATCTTCTTCTAGAGAAAGAAGTTGGGGAGTCATCAAGAAAGCTTGGCAAGGAAAAGGTTTGAGGGACTTGTTTTTTGGGTTTACAACTAATTTTGCTGAAGGTTGGTACCCCTCTAACTCTCATTGCATCTTAAATCTCATAGAATTAGGTTGCATTGCTTGTGATATGCATGTTTTTTTGGTTTGGTAGCTTAGGAAGCCTTTAATGGTGAATTTTGCTTTAGAATATTTGATAGAATAAAATTGATGGAAACTCACCTTAAACACTTTCAATATTGTGTAGAAATAGTTTGGGATCAAATGGGTAGGTTTAAGATGGTGTTCTTAGCAAATTTTAGGTTCAGACCTGCAAAATCATGCAAGCGTATTGATACAGACTAGGAGCGTATCGGTACCCTAGAGAGGAAATAAGAGCTTAAATAGTAGACGTATCGGTACGCTAACCCCGTGTATCGATACCCCTTGATTTATTCAAATTTCAGAAATGTTTTTCAGTACCGGTACGCAAGGGTGTATCGACACCACTTTTTTATTTGTTTAAGACTAGGCAAGAGTATCGGTACGGCATATAAGCGTATCGATACCAGTTCAAATTGGTACCGATACATGGCTGGGCTGTATCGGTACGAGTAGGGTTTTGAATCGTATAAGGTAGTAGTATATCGATACGTAAAGGAGGTGTATCAATACTAGGGGGAGTACTGATACCCCATATAGGCGTATCGGTACTTGCTGGGCAATTTGTCCAAAAATTAGTGTTTTAGTTCGGGGGCTCTATAATTGGTAATAATAGGTTTTAAGGGTCTCTTACGGTGCAAAAATATTATTAAAACTGAGAAATTGCTAAATTTACCTCAAATATGAATAATTGGGCTAAAGAGTTGGTAAGCCTTCATTATTTAAATGAATGATAGAAGCCATAAGGATTTCCTTGGTGGTTTATGGAGCTTGTGATAGCTAGAACCTTGTTGTGTGCTGATAGGTTGCTTAACTTAGGTTGAACCCTTGTGTGATGGGAATCCGAATACCTAAGAATAGTGTTGTAACCCCCACGACCCGGTCTAGATGTCACCCGACTCGAACAAGCTACACGGGGAATATCAAGGTTAACCAGGAGATTCGCCCCGATAAACGACCCTAAAAAATTATTTTTATCTTATCTAGATTCTTTAATTAGATCATATATGTTCATGCAAGGAATGAGTATAATTGCAGCAGAAACCGATAAGAAACGAGTCATAATTTAACCGAACAAGTTATACGGACCTAATTGTAATTTTATGTAAATTCAAGGAATATTTGTGAAATTAATGTTACCAATATTTATTTAAGTTTATTACATGCTTGCTTGTCAAATTTCAAAATATCAAGGATTCAAGGGTTAATTTTATTTGTGAAATTAATGTTACTAATTTTTATTTAAGTTTATTATATGCTTGCTTGTCAAATTTCAAAATCTTAAGGATTCAAGGGTCAATTTTCGAAATTGAGTTGATCCAAATTCAAATATATATTAAATAAGGATTTTAGGATATTTTCCCATAATTTATTTTGAGTTAGAAGTAATTTTTAAGTATTTAATCCCAAAATAGGTTATACCGACAAAACCGGTTTACTAACTTCTTGGCTGATGTGATATTTTGGGCGATGTATGGAAAACTATTCCCAATGGTGGATCTCGATGCTGTGTGGACACAGTTCTTATTCGAAGATGCTCGATGGGGAATTTCAAGCATGGGATTGGAGGATCCCGATATTGTGTGGACGATGGCCTCAATCCCTGAGTGTAGGATCCCGATATTGTGTGGATGCGAGCCTCACTCTGAGTGTAGGATCCTGATGATGTGTGGACACGGGCCTCACTCATAGTGGAAGATCCCAATGTTGTGTGGATACGAGTCTCACTACTTTATAGTTTTGGTTTATATGTATATGTTGTGTGCGATAGTATACATTCATGATGTCATGTGTTTAGACGATTATGGAGTGTCATCTCATTACTCATGATATTATATGTATTGTATTGCTTTATTCATGATATTTGCGATGTTGGTCGATTAATGGTGTACCCAATGAGCTTTTTTAGCTAAGTATTTCGAAATGTGTTTTTGTGCGTAGATTAGGTGAAGTCGGAACCAGAGGAGCACCATCGAGGTTGAGATTTCAACATTAACTTAGGCTCTGTTTTTGGTTACTTCTAGCAAGCCAAACACACTTTTTTAAGCAAACTCAATGACAAACAAGTCAATTTTAAGACAAAAATTGAGTTTATAAATGAGCTTATAAACCCAACCTTAAAAGTCATAATTTTAAGCTTTTGGGTTTAAAAATCACTTTTAAAAGGAAAATGTCGAAATCACCCCTCATTAATGCTCACCTAACAATAGCTATTTTTTAATGTTTTGCTCAAAAAATTTCTAGGTTTTCTACAAATTATAGAGAATCAAGGCGTCGTTGTTCTTTCACTCTTTCTTAATCTTCTCCTTGGCACTTTTCTTAAGGTAATTGTGTTAACTTTAGTTTGACTGCACTTCTAAATTCTAATATGCATTTTTGTAGATTTATTTTTGATTTTTGATGATAATGGAACTAAAATCTAGGTTTCAACAAGTTTTTAGATTTTTTCTGGGTTTTTTCGATTTTTTAGCCATCATCAGATTCGTCTCTCCTTTTTCTTTGATGACTGTTTAGATGACTCATCTTTAAATAAACACGACGAATCTGCTCTGAAATCAAAGCCATTTCTTTATTATTTCACCTCTTTAACTGACATTTAAGATATTGTTGCTTTGTTCTTCAAAGGCTATTAATTTTGCCTTCAGTTTCTGATTTGAGCGTCCTTATCGGCTTTTTATTGATTTTAGTATCAAGGTTTTTCCTTCTGTTGATTTGAACTTTGCATCTATTTATTTATTTTTATTTTCCCTCACTTTTGATGTTGCTTTGTGGTGAATGTTTAGAGATATCTGATCATTCTAAAATTACACTTGCTCTTTAACTTTTACTCGACGATTGTGGTTTATCATAGGTTTTGAGTTTGAAACCGAACTATAAATATTTTTACTTTAGTTTTTGTTTGCTGTCTTTCTGGATCTTTACTTTGCTTGATCTACTTTAGTTTAATCGTATAATTGTTGTAGAAATATGCATGAATTGAATGTGTGCTTTCATTTTCATTTTTTGCATCAAGTATGTCATCTTTTTAATATTTAAATATGCATTTATATGATAGATGAGAAATATTTTGAATATTGAAGGAAGTAGTGAGAAAAAGGCATCATGGGATAGGAGGTTGATAATAATATTATGTGATTTTTGTATTAAGGAGATATTAACTGATATTAGACCTGGTAGTCATTTTAAAAAAGAAGGATGGGTTAATATAATAAAAAAACTTTGAGAGTAAGACTGGGAAGTCTTATACACAAAAACAATTGAAGAATCGTTGAGATTTATTGAAAAAAGAATGAAGGATATGGAAGAAGCTTAAAAAAAAGATACTGGTCTAGGATGGAATCCTATGAAAGGAACAATTGATGCCTCCGAAGAATGGTGAGAGAGTAAGCTCAAGGTATATTTACTAATTCGTAATTTATTTTATCCTTCATACGTATAGTATAATGTTATTTTATTTGTCCAATAATACTATCAATTTATATGTAGGTGGTACCCAAAGCTCAGAGATTTAAACTTGCAGGCATTGATCCTGAATTGGAAGATAAGTTGGACCAAATGTTCAAGAGGATAGTTGCTACTGGTGATAAAGCATGGACATCTTCTTCGGGTATATTGCCTACCGATTTTATTGAGTTTGATCCTAATGAGACACTTGAAGACATTGAAAAACATAATGCAATGAAGTTTGTTCACTAAGTATAATATGATGAAAATAATAAAAATCATGCAATTCAATCTAAACCAACACCAAATGTGCAACAAAAACGAAAATCCACTAAGACAAAATGTTCTCATTTAAAGATTAGAAAAAATAAATCCAAACAACAAATTAGAGGGGCTGCAAAGTTGTCCATGCAAATTGATAAACTATGTAGTACGATCGTAAGTATGAATGAAGCAACATCTAGGTTGAATCTTATTACAGATCCATTTGGCATTCCAGAAGTAGTCAAAAAACTCGAAGAATTGTTTGAAAAAATCCCAAAAGCTAGTAAACTCTACTTTTTTGCTCTGAAACTAATAGCGAATAAGGAAAAACGAAGTATGTTTTTATCAATTCGTCCAAGGGTTAGAGTTCGGTGGCTTGTTGAGGAAATGAAGGATAGTTTAAAACTTTATAGTCTTCTTAATCCTTGAGATATGCATCACTAAACTTTTGTTGGGACTGTTTGTTTTATTTTGGATCTTGATGTTTGATTATATATTTTGGCTGGTTAAGAATACTTATTTTTGTATGTTGATGGTGAAGATTTTATATATGTTATATATGTTTATATATTTTGTTATATATGTTTGATATTTTAATTTTTTTATATATTTTAATTAAAATGTTTAATTTTAGTTTTTATAATTTTCACAGGTAATAAATATTAGTAATATTAACAATTCCCATGGAGATTAAAGTGATGATGAAAGGGAGATTAATGAACTTTCAGAGCATCAACAAAATTTTCATAAGTTGTTTGTTGTGACAGCATCTTCGGTAAAATTATATTATAAAAAATATTTATTAAAACGATCATGCATGCATTCGGAACAATCAGGTGATGCTTGGATTCGTGAGATACTAGATGGTCACGAATCGTGTTGCTTGATTAATTTTAGAATGTCAAAAATTGTATTTAAAAGTGAGTTGGGAGTTCAAGAAACACGATACAATCTACAAGGTACAAGAAGAATTTATTCTCAAGAAATGTTGGGCATCTTTCTGTATATTTTGAGAATTGGTGCATCTATTTCTCAATGTCGAGAGAGATTTCAAAGGTCTAGATGGACAATCAGTCAACACTTTACAATTATGTTGGAGAAAATTTCACAAATAGCTATGAATATAATTATACCTGATGATTGTTCTTTTAGCACAATACCAGAACAAATAGATAATGATTCTAGATATATGCTACATTTTAAGGTAAAATTGAAATATTATAATTTAATATTTATATTTATGAGATTTATTTAATTTAAAGATGTATGTATAGTAATGTGATTTTTTTTGTAGGACTGCATAGGTGCAATTGATGACCCACATATTTCTGTCATTCTTTCACCAAATGAACAAATATCGTTCATAGGAAGAAAAGGTTTCCCAACTCAAAATGTTATGGCAATATGTGATTATAATATGTATTTCACATTTGTCGTTGCTGGATGGGAAGGAACAGAACATGATACGAGGATATTTCTTGATTCTATTCGAGATCCACGATTAAAATTTCTATACCCACCAAATGGTAAATTTTTTACATCTATTTGTCAAACTATATTTAAATTATTTAATTGATTATTATTGATTTTTTGTATATAGAAAAATATTATCTCGTTGATTCTGGATATCCACAGAAGATGTTCAGGCTTAAGAAAGTTATGAAGATATTGGTGATGAATTAAAGGTTTTTAAACTTGATTTTGGTATATTATGGGTTGTATTGCAATATGTTTTTATTCACTCACTAAGCTTATACTTACCCTTTCATTTACCTTACAATTAAGAGTATTTAATGTGGAGGTAGCAAAGGAAAACAAGGATCCAGGTAATCACCAAGTTATATTGAGAATAATGTTTATATTTTCAATGGCTTGAATGATTATCCATGTTGATGTTAACTTTTGACTTGGATTTGAAATTGCCAATTGGTATACCTTTAGTTATAATAAAGTTACATTGAAGTTTAGATTCTTTACGTTTTAGTCCTTAAATCTTGAGCACAAAATTAAATGAACCGTGGATATAATTTTATGCTAAAATTTTACATGCAAGCATGTAATAAACTTAATTAAAGAATGGTAACACTAATTTCATAATTATTCCTTTAGTTTCTTGAAAATTATATTTTTGTCCCTAAAGCATGTTTGTACGTTTTAGGAATCGTTCCTTATCTATTTCTGCTTCAATACAATATAATTTATGCATGGACATGTAGGATCAAAATAAAGCATCAAGATAAGATAAAAAGAAAATTTTTAGGGTAGTTTATCGGGGCGAATCTCCGCATTAGCCTCGGTATTCCCCGTGTAGCTCGGTCTAGACACAACCCAACTCGAACGAGTTACACGGGGAATATCGAGGCTAATCCGGAGACTCACCTTGATAAATAACCCTAAAAAATTTTCTTTTTATCTTATCTATATGCTTTAATTAAATCCTACATGTCCATGCAAGGACTAAGTTCAATTACAGCCTCAAAAGACGAGAAGTCGAAATTCTAAAAAAATAGGTTTATATTTTGATGAAAAATAGGGTTTTAGGATTAATATTAAGTTATTTGGGTTATTAATTAAAATTATAGGTTATGTGTTATTAAAATAGGCCCTTGGAAGGCTTAGATCAACTAGGATTACAATTGTATCAAAGTCCCTTAAAGATTCAAAGTTTTGGCTTAGTTTGTAAAATTATCCTCAAGTTTTCATTTTTTTACAAAATAGTCACTAATTTCAAAATCTTAGGGATTCGAGGGTAAATTTTAAAAATTGATTTGAGGAAATTCAAATATATATTAAATAAGGATGTTAGGATATTTTTTCAAAATTTATTTCGATTAAAAATCAATATTTAAGTATTTAATCTCAAACTAGGCTAAAACGACGAAACCGATTCACTAAACTTCTAGACCCAATTTTGGGGTGTTACAGTTCAAAAATTTGAGGCGTTAGACTTTAAGGTACGAGATGGTGGAATCCAATACTTTAAGGTTTGTTTGTGTGTTTCCAATTTAGAGGATCTAAGGGATTGTATCTTGAGGGAAACTCTTTTTAGCCCATTTTCTATACATCCGGGCAGTAACAAGATGCATCAAGATCTTCGTTCTTTCTTTTGGTGGTCGTGTATAAAGAGGTATGTTTATGAGTTTGTGACAAGATGTTTGGTGTGTCAACAAGTTAAAGCGGAACATCAGGTTCCTTCTGTTTTGATTCAGTTTACCCGGATTTCATAATGAAAGTGGGATCGAGTGACCATGGACTTCGTCACTGGGTTACCAATGAATTCAAGAAGGCATGATATTTTATGGTTCATCGTTAACCAGTTGACTAAGTCGACTAACATCTTACCAATAAAGATGGACTTTAGTTTGGAAAAGTTACCACGGTTGTACATCAAGAAGATAGTGAGGATGCATGGTGTATCGTCATCGATCATACCGGATAGGGATACAAGGTTCGCGAAAAGGTTGTGAAAGTCCATTCATGAGGTTTTGGATATCAAGTTGCACTTCAGTACAACTTTTCACCCTCAGACCGATGGACAGTCTGAGAGAGTTATCAAGATCTTAGAGGACATGCTCTTGTGTTATATTATAGACTTTGCTCGGAGTTCGGAGGATCAGTTACCGTTAGTAGATTTTGTTTACAACAACAATTATCAGTCAAATATTAGGATGACTCCTTTTAAGGCCTTGTAAGAGCATAGGCATAGGACACCTTCTGTTGGACTGAACTTAACGAGGGAACGGTTTTGCCTTTAGAGCTTGTTAAGCAAACCAGGGAGAAATTTAATACTAAGGTACATCGGATCATATGAGGTTCTTCAAAGGGTTGGCCCGGTGGCTTATCGGCTAGCTCTACCTCTGGAGTTAACGTGTATACATGATGTTTCTATGTGTCTATGTTTATATGTTACCGTTCTAATCCTTAGTATATGGTTCAGCTTGAGAAAATCGAAGTCAATATATATTTAACTTACGAGGAAAGACCTATCAGAGTTTTAGAACGGGGAGTAAAAGAGCTATAGGACAAGAGCATATTGTTGGTGAAGGTTTTGTGGAGGAACCACAGGATGGAAGAAACGATATAAGAAGTAGAGGAGGACATTAAATCCCTTTAGCCACATCTCTTCCTATTAGATAAATTTCGAGGATGAAATTTTCTTTAAGAAGGGGAGAGTTGTAACGACTAAGATTTCAGATCCGAGTGTCGGGTTAACCTAGAGCGTTGGACTCTAATGTTTGGGCCTCGTTTGGTCTCTAGGTTTGAATGTTGGGCTACTAGTTAGGCTTAAGCTTTACTTTTGTTTGGCCTAAAGGGTTTTTATGAAGGGTTTTGTGGTATTTTCACAATAAAATAAAAAGAGGGGTTATGGTTAATTGTTTTCTACAGAAAGTGGAAGGAGTGAAGTCATCACCCCCCCTCTTTTCTCACTTCTTTATCAGCCCATTCTCAAAGGAAAAGCTAAGATTTAACGTTGAAATCTTTGAGGTGTTAACTTTGGAATCCCATTTTGTGACTTGAGGGTAAGTTGTAGGGCCTTGGAGGATCTACAAATCAAGGTAAAAATGGTGTGTTTTGGTGGAGGTTGGTGTTGAAGTGCTTGAAGGAGCAAGAACGAGAGAAGGGTGTTAAAGGGGTTCTTTCTCTATTTATTTGATGTTTTTAGCTTCTAAAAATGTCTTTAGCAATGTTTAATTGCTTGTTTTAACCTCTTATTGTAGATTAAGAAGTTAGGGCATCCTCACGAAAGCTTGGCAAGGAGAAAGTTTGAGGGAGTTGGTTTCTGGGTTTGCTGCTCATTTTGCTTAAGGTTGGTACCCCTCTAACTCCCATTGCATCTTACATATCATAGAATTAGGTTGCATTTCTTGTGATATGCATGTTTAATTGGCTTGGTAGCTTAGGTAGCCTTTAATGGTGACTTTTGCTTTAGAACATTTGATGGCATAAAATTGATGGAAACACACCTTAAAAACTTCCAATATTGTGTAGGAATGATTTGGGATCGAATGATTTGGTTTAAGATGGTTTTCTTAGCAAATTTCAGGTCCATACTTGCAAAATCGTGTAAGCATACTGATACGTGCTGTGTGCGTATCCGTACCCTAGAGAAGAAATAAGGGCTTAAATAGCAGGTGTATCGATACGACAACCCCGTGTATTGATACCCCTTGATTTATTCAAATTTTAGAAACATTTTTCAGTACTGGCATGCAAGGGCATATCGATACCGCTTTTTCATTTGTTTAAGACTAGACAGGTGTATCGGTATGCCATATAGGCGTATCGATACCAATTCAAATCGTTACCAATACGGGTATGGGTTATATCGATACATGTAGACTTTTGACTCGTATAAGGTAGCAACGTATCGATACTGTAACCCCCTTGACCCGGTCTAGATAAAACCCGACTCGAACGAGCTACATGGGGAATACCGAAGCTAATCCGAAGACTCACCCCGATAATCAACATTAAAATTTTTTCTTTTATCTTCTCTAAATGCATTAATTAGATCCTACATGTTCATTCTAGGACTGAGTTCATTTGCAGCAGAAACTAAATAGAAATGTGTCCAAATTTAATCGAACAAGGTTTGGGGACCTAATTGTAATTTTCTAGAAAACCATCGTATTTTTGTCTAGGTATCGATACCCTATGAACTAGTATCGAAACCTCTGCCCAGAAAAGTGCAGAATATACATGTTACATGTTATACCCGAAAAAAAAAAACTAAGATTCTCTAGATGCATATAAAACCCTAATAACATAAATCACACTTCAAACATCAATTCTAGATGCAAAGTCTCCTAATTACAAAGGCAATGCACATGTATCATAAGCGTACTTTAATAATAACAAGCATGATATATCATACTTAAAAATTAACCAATAATGGATCTCAAAATACCTCATTAACATAAAATTATATCAATTATAGTATTCAAGCCAAAATAACCCAAAACACATAGGTTCGCTAAGTCATATCTTAAGCAATAACAATGTTGGTAAACGTCAAATATGTATAAGCTTACGACTACAACGAGTCTTATCATCATATCAATAATCATAAAATGGTAACTCATTCCCATTGCTCTCTAACTATTACTAATATTACAAAAAGACGTACTTGAGATCATACTTAACGATTACACAGAATACTTCTTGCCCTTGCTGCCTCAACATCTATATCCTGCATTGCAAGGTAAAAGAGAGGGTTAAGCATAAAACTTAGTGAGGGAATAAAACACATTTAAAACTCATTTGAAAACACCTTGCAATGCAGCCCATAATAAACCGATTTCATCAATTCAAAACACATATCATGCTCTTTATAAAAGAAAACGTTCATGGCTAACAATGCCACTTTTAAAAACTCAGTAAGTGTCATCAAACCATGGCTTACAATGCCATCATTAAAATCTAGTAAAATTACCTCTTTGAAATCACTTGCTTTGTAAATAAAAACACAAGTCTTACATGCTACTCATATAGCAATGCTTACTCATGCATCTCAATGCACAAATCTCAAGTCTTACACGCTAACAACATAGCAATGCTTAAATCACATGCATACCAATGCACAAAACCGTATTAAAACACATGCATAATCTCATATGCAAACATGTAATTACCATGACACTTACATGTGAAAAATAAAAACATATATTGGTTCTAGTGATCCAATTTGTACCACTCCAAATCGTTAGGATAAACGGACAATTGCATGTTAGTACCACTCCCAGAGCATGCGCATGTTGATACCACTCTCAACATGAATTATCTCACCTTGGTTTCCGATGACAGTACCACTCCTATCATCCCAGATGTGACAGTACCACTCCTATCACACAACATTAGGCTAAAAGCCAAAATGCAATACACAAGAAATTTAAACACGTACGACTTTTGAATATTTATAGTGAACTCTAGATCCTATTGATCGATCAACTTTTCCCATAAGGTTCATCACTTAACTAGTCAATATATTATCAAAAATCAATGCTCAAGTTTCAAGTTAAAAACAATGAAATAAACTCATGCATCCCACCAATACATGCATCAAATGCATAAACCGGGAAAAACTACTTTTCTCATTTTTCAAAACAAAAGTGTGGGGGCCTCATATACATATAAAAACCTTTTTTAATAATTGTCTCATGAGCATTAAAACACATGCATAATCACATATGCACAACACGATAAGAGCATAACAAATAATGTTGTAAAAACACGACATAATATGGAAACCTTTAAGAAAGGAAAACTTTAAACTTACTTCCGATTATAGGGAGGTTTTTCACAAATTCCTTAAACCCTCAAACCTTTGAAAACAAATTTAAAAACATGCCAAATCGGAAGCCCTCATAATCCACTCACCGATAATTGAAACTTGCTCGACAAGTCACCGATTTGATCCAAAATTTCTTCAAACGTAATAAAAAATTCTTATCCTGTTTCAACCATCAAAAACTAAGGATTTAGTGCTCCTAATCGCACAAAACAAACCCCAAGTCAGACCCCTGCAAAACAACCCTTAAAACCTATCAAAACCTTAACTGAAAACTTTCCGAAAACCACCAAACTTCTCCTAAACCTATAGTCCGGGATTATGGACTTTATAAACACATTATAAACATCCTAGCATGATTAAAATAAACAATTTAAGACCCCAAAACAGCGAGTAAAACCCTTGAACGAAAATTATAGGTTTTGATCAAAAACTATTTTTTTTTAAACCAAAAGAGTAAAAACGTTTTTACCAAGCCAATAACTTAGGAATTTCAATAAAGAACCTTTTAAAATTAGAGGATTGAATTTTTCTCACCTCCAATTCTGACCCAATCAACTTCCATGGTTTTTGAGAAGGAAAACAAGTGAAAAACAATGTTTTTGAAGAAGGAAAAATTATAAATAACTATTAGGACGAAAATTAATAAAAAGAATCGATTTTACCTTGAAAAGACGGTCGTTCTCATCCTTGGGAAGAAGGAAAACGAAAATAATGAAATAAGGGTTTAGGTTTTGATATAAAATAGGTTTTTAGGAATTAAATAAAGTAATTTGGGTTATTAATTAAAATTTTGGGTTAAGTGTTAATTAAATAAGCCCATGGAAGTTTAATTCAATTAGAATTTGGATTGGATCAAACTCCCTTAGAGATTCAAAGTTTTGACTTAGTTTATAAAATTGTCCCTAAGTTTTCAATTTTTACAAAATAGTCACTAGTTTCAAAATTCTAGGGATTCAAGGGTCAATTCTCAAAATTGAGTTTACCAAAGTTAATTTTATACTAAATAGGGATTTTAAAATATTTTTCCATAATTTATTTCATTTAAAATTCTAATTTTTATTTACTTAATATCGAACTAGGTTAAATCGGTTAAACCGACCCACTAACTTCTAAGCCCAATTTTAGGGCGTTACAGATATGCAAATGAGGCTTATTGATACCAGGGGAGTACCGATACCCCATATAGGTGTATCGGTACTCGCTGGGCAATCTGTCAAAAAATTATTATTTTAATTTGGGGGCTCTATAATTGATAATAATAGGTTCTAATGGTCTCTTATGATGCAAAAAAAATTGTTAATATAACCTCCTCGGCCCAGTTTAGACAAAATCCGACTCAAACAAGCTACACGGGGAATACCGAGACTAATCCAGAGACTCGCCCAGATAAACGACCCTAATTTTTCTTTTTATCATATCTAGATGTTTTATTTTGATCCTACATGTTCATGCATATATTATATTTAATTACAGCGGAAACAGATAATGAATGAGTCATAAATCGTATAAACATGCTTCAAGGACCAAAATGTAATTTTCCAAAACCTAAAGGACTAATTATGAAATTAGTGTTACCAATATTTAATTAGGTTCATTACATGTTTGCATATCAAATTTCAATCCTAAATACACGTTATCCACATATCATATACAACTTACTAGATACATTGTAATCTAGTTAGCAACAATTGATTCAACTTATAAATAGTCATGCTTCATTATCTACAACACTCAAATTCACACATAGGGATAACAAGAATCAATCTTCAATGTAACTTTATTATAGCTAAAGGTATACCAATAGATAATTGAATTTCAGGTCACAAGGCTAACATTATCTCGACTAATCAAAACATATCATCCCGGCTAAAGGCATCATAACCTAATTTCAACATAAGGTTCATGATTTTCAAAACATTCCTACATTAAGCTTTTATTCAAGAAACATCAACATTGGATATCATCAATATGTATAAGCATGCAACTATTTCAAGTCTCAATAGCATAGACAATATTCACTATATGATAAACTCATCCTCATTGCTCTCTCACAACTACTAATCTTATAAAGACATACTTTAGCTTTCATTTGGAGGTTACCTGGATCCTTGCTTCCCTTTTGCTGCCTCAACATTATTTACTCTACATTTCAAGGAAAAAAAGGGGGTAAGCATAAGCTTAGTGAGTGAATAAAAAAGTATAAAAACACCTAGCAATTCAGCCTATATTAAACCAATTTTATGAATTAGAAAGAAACATTTCATGCTCTTTATAAAACAAAACAAACATGACTAATAACGCCACTTTTAAAACCCTGTAAGTGTCATCAAACCATGTCAAACAATGCCATCATTAAAATTTAGTAAAAACCTTTTTGAAATCACATGCTTTATAAGCTAAAACACAAGTCTTACATGCTACTCACACAATAATGCTTACACATGCATCTCAATGCACAAAGCTCAAAGCTCAAGTCTTACATGCTAACAACATAGCAATACTCAAATCAAATGCATACCAATACACAAAATCTCACATGCATAATACCATATGCAATTAAGTAAAAATCATGACACTTAACTTAGAAAAAACAGTCACATATATTGGTGTTATTGACCCAATTTGTACTATCTCAAATCGTTAGGATAAACGGGAAACCGTATGATAGTACTACCCCCAGAGCATGCACATGTTGGTACTACCCGCAACATAATAAGTCTTACCTTGGTGTCTGGTGACAGCACTACCCCTATCAGCCGGGATGTGACAGTACTACCCCCATCACATAGTATTAGGTTAAAAGTCAAAATGCAACACACAAGGAATTTATACATGTACCAACACACGTACGAATTTCGAGTGATGTAAGGAAAATTATTCCGAATAGAAGATCCCGATGATGTGTGGACACAGGCCTCATTCGAAGATGCTTGATGGGGTATTCCAAGCATAAGATTGGAGGATCTTGATGCTGTGTGGAAACGTGCCTCAATCCTTAAATGTAGGATCCCGATGCACTATAGACGTGAGCCTCACTCGTAGTGGAGGATCATAATTTTGTGTGGACGCGAACCTCACTACTTTGTGGTTTTGGTTGATATGTATATGTTGTGTGCGATAATATACATTTATGATGCCATATGTTTAAGTGATTATGGTAGCGTCATCTCATCACTCGTGATATTACATGTATTGCATTGCTTAATTTATGATATATGCGATGTTGGTCGAGTAACGGTGTACCCATTAAGCTTCTGTAGCTCAATGTTTCGATTTTTTTGCATAGGTTAGGTAAAGTCGGAATCAGAGAAGCACCATCGAGATTGGGATTTGAGCATTGACTTAGTGTTAGAGTACAAACACTTGATGTATTTGGGCTATATACTTGTAGAACCTACATGTGTTGTATCTTTTATTTTAATTGAGTCGAATGCTTTAAATTGTCTGTAACTATTTTGGAGCTCCAGTCGTTTGAATTACTTGGATTTATATATTTGAAATGGATTTGATTTAAATGGACCTTTTATGGTTTTGATTTAGACTTATCATTTGGGCCTTGAAAACAAAAATTTTGAAATACGAGTTTTAGATCGAAGGCCCAATGTAACATCTTGTCTAGGGTGTTACAGATAAATCTAATTGTTTCAAACATTTTCGAACAATTTATCCCCAAACAAACTAGACTCTGAAATGGTAAGTATTTTTTCTCAAGTAATTAATTGTTGAATCATTAGAGCTAGCATTCTTTACAGTCACAACCATATAATATTCTTCGATCCCTATTCATTCAAGCATTTTTAACCGTTTTACCAAGAAGTTGTCTGAAATATCCAACAATTAGATAAAATTAATTATTCTTTTAAGTAAATTTGAATCATAATGAATAAAATAATAGTCAAACACATGTAATTTAAATTTTGACCCGATGTTCAAGTATTTTTTGTTAGAGAATCCCTAAAATTTAAGCTCATAAAAGAATTTTTTAACCGATTCCTTTATTTGATGAAGAGAACATAACAATCTCTAGTAGTAGTGGTACGAGAAGGAACACTAAAGATAGAATTTAATGCTTGACAAAATTTAATGAAACCTTCACGTTCAACAAATACAAAAGACAATAAGCATTTTAGCAACGTTCTTCCTACAAATGTCTTGATCAAATTTTTATAATTCTGAAACAATAATTGTATCAATAGTTTTATCTTTATTTATTAGTGTTTTGGTCTCAAAATCAATTACTTTTTACTTTTTATCTAAATTTAGGGATTTTTACGCCTACTAATTTGATTTGTTAAGGGAGTAGTGTTATATTTAGTTTTACAACCAATAAGTTAATGACAATATTCAAAAGAAGTATAAGCAGGATCCTCATCATTATAAGTAAAACGAGTACATTATTTGGACCTCTTTTTCTTTTTTCACATTAGTTGTTTTTGTTTGACTTTTCTCTTTTTTTTTTTTATTGTTAGATATTTATCTTTCTTCTTTTTTAGAATCATCCATTATCGAATCAATAAATACAAAATTTGTGTCTTTAGTATCATCAAGAGACAATAAAATATTTTGTAAGCAAGAAAAAAAATTAGATTCACTTATGTAAAATAATAAAAAAATCATATTTATTTATGTGTCGAAATAAAATATCAAATTTGTTTATGCTAAATGATGATGATGATAATAATAATAATAATAATAATAATAATAATAATAATAATAATAATAATAATAATAATAATAATAATTTATTACTTTTGAATAAATATAGACTTTATAATAGTTTCTTGTAGCTTTAAAACTATCATAATCTATCACACATTAAAATATTATTTTAAATAATAAAAATAGAGTTTATCGATTTTGATTTTTTCTCTCGAAGATATTAAAGACATAAAAAATGACAAACAATTTTTCATAGACTCTTTATGTCATATCTTTTTTAAAAACATTTAAGTATATTACGTAAAATTTAAAATATGATTGAAAATATCAATATTTATCAACAAAATAAAATAAAAAATACTGATATTTAAATGAGAAAAAAAAAAAAACTTAAGCTATAAAAAAGTACTTAATTTAGCAATTGTTGCAATTAAAGAGATGAAATATGTGAGTTGGGTTTAAGTCACAACAGGATGAGCGATGGGTCCTACGGGTGATGGTTCCTTGGAGTCATTTTGATGCAAGTAAATCGCCAAGCATTCTAGTTCCCGATCGCCGCCAAGCTCACCAACGTAAATGTGCAGTGGATGCTTTGATTAGTATCAAATTAAAATATTTTTCGATAATCACCAATAAAAATTATGATAATTCAATAAAATCAGAAAATGTACTATAAATAAAGTAAAGAATAATAAAAAAATAGAGATAATAAGAATAAATATTTTGTCCGATTTGATCGGGTTTCGACCCGATCTATTCTATTGGGTTAGATATTTTAATAAAAAAATTAGATTGGGTCAGATTTTTTAGGGAGGGTCGGGTTAGATTTGAGATATAAAACGTCCAATCCGATCCGACCGGAAATAATTATATAATTTTTAAAAATTTTAAAGATACTTATAATAATAAATTCATTTTTTTATATTTTTATAATTTAATCCTTAAATTATATTTTTTTTATAATTAAATCTCTTAGGATTATTTTTTATAATTAAATCCATAAAATTATTTTTTCTTTATAAGGGTCTGTTTGTTTCTTGTAAAACATTTTACGGAAATGATTTTACAAGTTTTTAAATGTTTGGTTCAGTAAAATATAAATGGTCAAAAGAAATGATTTTACAGTCAATAGAAAAGTAACGTGTTTTTCCAGAAAGTGACTTACTCTCTTTTTTTTCCGTAAATCATTTTCTTAAAAAAGGAAGGGTTTAGGTTTTTTCTATGATAGTGTTTTTTTAATAATTTATTTTATTTGTGCTTTTTTTACTTTAGTATTGATTCTTATTTTCGTAAGTCATTTTATTTTAGTATTGTTTAGATTTTTTCAATAATTTTTTTTCAATATTTTTTGAAATGTTTGTGAGTTTTTTCCTCATTGATTTTTTTTTTAATTTTGTTTGTTTCGTTAAAAATATGTTTTTAAAATTATTTTTAATAAAATTTCTCAAACAGTGAAAACGATTTACACAATTTCATCCAAACACTTAAAAATAGTTTCTGTAATCAATTTTCTAAAGTATGTAATTCATTTTTCAGAATTCATTTTTCAGAAACAGTTTTTAGTAAAACAAACAGACCTTAAATTGAGACAGAGTCAAATTTAAAATATTTATTTTCGATTTGGATTAAATTTTTAAAAAAAAAATTTAAGTGGGTTAAAGTCAGATTTAAGATACATGTACTGCTCTCTCTCTCTTTTCGTTACTAAGTCTCAAACTTAGATCTTCTATGATGTTGAAAGTGTTTATTTCAAAGAAAATGATAAATATATAAATAGTTAATTGTATTTTGAGCCATGATATTTTAATAATTATTTAAAATTTATTAAAAATATTAATGATGCATAATTGTGTACAATTTTAGTATTGTATAATAGTTTGCATCGCCGGTTCTAGGTTCATTCTAAATAATAAGATAAAATTTAATTACATAATATTTTTTTAATTTTATATTAATTTTAAATCATTGGATAAATATAAATTGATGATCGAGATTAAACCTTTAAAATATGTAAATTTAAAGAAAAAAAATAAAGAAATGGATAGTCTCAACTAGGGGAGATATCGAGCCGAGCCGAGCCTGAGCCTGGCCAGACTCGACTCAACTCAAAAACAATGCTATTGGGCTCGACTTGGGCTCGAGGCATGGCAAGCTCGGAATTTTAGGCTCAAGTTCGACTAAAAAATAATATTATTGGGCTCACGCTCGAGCTCGAAGCTCGTCAGGCTCTCGCTCGGGTTCGTCATGCTCAACTCGACTCAACTCAAAATAAATAATTTTGTTATATTTTTCTATAAAAAATAGGATATCGTTAAAAACTCTTTTCATAACTAACAACGAAACGAAATTCAATATTGAGAAAGAGAAAAAATACTTAATTTATTTTTAGTGAATTTTTTCTATTTTATTTTATACTTTTCTTTTGCTAAAGAGGTTACTTTTAATATATATGTAGCATATAAATAATATAATTATTCCAAGCTTGTTCACGAGCTTTTCGAGCCGAGCTTGGGTAGGCTCGGCTTGACTTGTTAAGGTCTCGAGTCAAACTTAAACCCGAATTGAACTCACTCAAACAAAGCTTTGATCGAGCTGAACCCAAATAACTCGCGAGCTGGTCAAGCTCATTATCACCCCTACTCTCAACCCTAATTTTACATTTCCATTGTTCCGTTGTGAATTATTTTAAATACCTAAAAGGAAATAATTCCAAAAATAGCACTAATTACAGTTTCAAAATTCTTAAAAGAAACTAGATTACATTTTAATTAATAATTCCCACATATAAAGCGGGTGTGATGCCTTTTATTTTCATTACTTTTCTTACCATTCTCCATCTTCCCATGTTTGTCTGCACCTTTTAAAAAAAAGTAAAAAAAACTTATTGTCGAGAGCAAAGCACCACACTCTGTCGGTTCACCTGCAATGCATTCCATCAACAATGGAGTACTTGGTAAACATTTGGAATGAGATACTTGTTGACTGGGACAGAAAGCTACGTATAAAAAACAAGAACATTATTGGGATTCAGGTCAGCATTGAATATGTTGGAGGCAACATTTAATAAATAACTAAAAAATCTGTAGAGGCCAGGCCAGACCACACACCAACTCTGTTGTTGACATTTAAAATGGTATAGTAATGGTAGTAGGGCAAAGTTCACACATTAATTGTATTAAATAATTTAATATACAAGTGTCACGGGTTATTATCTTTTTTCTAAAAAATATATGTAAGTAAGATATACAACAACAGCATATATATATTTTAAAATATTTTTTTAATATAAGATTAATGTTTATTGTTTCTTTTCAGGCGTGACCCAAGCTTTTACATGGATTTCTCAGTGGTATAAATTCCAGGTCCATTGTTAAAACCTATGACAAATGAGTGTTTAGACTCATACCTTTCAAGTTTTGTTTTATGACCATGGGGGAAATGAGTGTTGTGTTCACACATGGCATGTGCTGAAACCAGACTCTTGTCCGATGGCAAACAGCATTAGGCATGCTACTTCAAGCAACTTACCTGACAAAACAGTTTGGTAATAAAGTATGAGTCACGAGTTAATTCTTATCTCTCTAACCTATGATTAATTAATCAACTAAACACATTCTAAATTGTTAATTAAGCTAAAGGAAAGTGAGTTTCATAGTCAAGAACCCTAGAATTAAATGAGATAACCTCCACTACTAATTCACATCCATTTATGATTTACAGGACTTTATTACTCCAAGACATTAGCTTTAACTTTTTCATAACTTATATTTTGGTTTATTTATGAAAGTATTTTTTTTTAATTTTTTTATCAGGAAAAACAAATTTGAACTAAAGTAAGAAAAGGAAAACGAAGACTAACAATATTAGATTTGAACATAAATTATTCGTTCAATAAATCAAATATAACCATAATTTTAAAAATTACGATATTATATATAGACCCAAAAAGCTATTTAAAGATTAATGATAGGTATGAACAAAAAATATTATATTATGGGATCATTCTCACAACGTCATCCATTAGACCAATTAAAATCAAATATACTTATTTCATTAATTTTTTTTTTAGGTAAATCTTCCTCTAATAAAAATTATTTTTAAATTTAACTTAAAGTGAGTATTAATAAATATTCACTTAAAAAAATATAAAATAAAAATTAATTAAATATATATTTGATTGATTGGTCGGGACAACTCACACTAAATATACTGCTTCTTTCATAGAGTCCCTTAAAATTAAAAATTAAGATCGGTAAAGAAAGAAAATAATCACACACTACTCTATATTCCTAAAATAATTACTATAACAATATATTAAAAAATAATAGAACCAGAATAACTAAAAGACAAATCTACCCTCAGACCTCCACCGACACTCCCGATTTACTAACACTCTTCCTCCGTCACCCCACCCGCCAAAATTTCCCGGGAACCACCATACAGTTTTCTTGTAGCCATTAGTATTCTAAAGTTGTATATATATAAATAATTTCTTAAAAAGGATAAGAATTTTATTTACCTCTTCTGGATTTCGCTGTAGCAACTTTGATGGTCTTCTTTTCTTCCTTGGTTTTCTCTTCCGGTGGGAAAAGAACCCCGTCGATTCCCTGCACCGAGATCCTTCCGTCGGTGTAAATGTCCGGGTCGAACAAATATGCGGATCCATCGCCGTTCCCGAATTTGACAGACCCATCAGCTTCTTGAGCCAACACTTTGTGTGGCAACCTCAATGTATCATACGACACTTTCCCGAACCTCCTCACCGAATTGTACATGCTTTCTTCTGTCTGATATTCGGGGATAACGTGGTAGTAAATGATTTGTTCCGGTGCGCCCGGTTCGCTTAGCTGGTCCGTGGTTAACTTGGCCATGGCTTCGTCGTTTGGTGCTAGAACGGTCAAAACGTATCCCTCGGAAACCAAGCGCCCCATTTCGGTGGCTAACGACGTTAAGTTGACTAAAATATCAGCCATTTCATTGTACCCTCCGTACTGTACCAATGTTTGGATGAAATCTTTAACTTGCCTCATTCCGTTGAAATGGTGGTGAGGTCCGCCGGGTCCCGGAGCCGGTGCCGGAGCTAGTGATGGCCCTGGAGACATTGCGTCGAAAATCGGGAGGACGGGCGACGCGCCGGGCTTGATAGGCGAGTCGGGTTTCTTCAAACGGTGGGTTTTGGGGTCAACTTCGGGAGCTCCTTCTGGTTTGACGGCGGAGATTGATCGAAGACTTCTACGGTTGTTGAAATCTTGTTGTACTGATCGAGGAATTAATAGCTGTTCGATGCCATGGATGACACCGTCCGGACGGTTAACGGCATTGGGGTTGATGACCCTGGCTATGCCGATGAATTTAGCTCCGGACGAATCTTCAGTGGAGAGCTGAACTCGGTGATTGGACAAGGTAGGGTGGACTGAGTCGGATGTGGAATTTGGCCACGAATGCGGCTCAATCCTGTCGGGCACAATGTGGTAAAGCAAGAGAGTCTGGAGAGACTTGAGATTGCCGGGCTCCAACAAGAAGCGCTTGAATTCAGGGTCGAGATTCCGCTCGAGAGCTTCGTTCTTAGGAGCGAAAATGGTGATATTGTGTTTCCCAACTGTTTCTTCCAGGGCCTGTAATAACAAAGCTTTCTCCACCATTTCCGCAAGCTCCGTGTAATGCGAGTCCAGCAAAGCCACCAGGACCGAGTTGGAATTGATCTGACCCAAGTGATTAGCCGCCGCCGCCGATGGGGTTTCTTGCATTGACTCGGTGAATCCAAAAGCAGAGAATAGGAGGAAAAAGTTGAAGGATAAACACAAGAAACCCATCATTGCAACCCAAAAAATCTAATAATTTGATTCTTGAAACGAGAGATTATAAAACCAGCGAAACTGAGAGAGAAAGCAAAGCCAAATAGATGTTTTATTTGCTTCAGAGATGAAGCATTCTTTGAATTTGTCTCTGTCAGTTCACCTTTCCATCTCAAGTCTCTGTAACCTTGTAGTTTTGCTTTCAATTTCAACCAGCCACGTCGGTATGTGTTTCTGCCGACGGGGAGTGATAATTAATTATTTAATTGGGTTCAGTATTCAATTATGCATTCAATGCATTTTATTAAAACTTTTGTTATAAAAAGTTATTAGACTTGTTAAAATTGGAAAAGAAATTTGATGTAATAACGTATTTTAATTGAATATTTTATAAATTTATTTTTAAACTAAAAAATAATAAATTTAAGTTCATAGATATTAAGTAGGGGTGTTTATTATCGAGTACCAAGTTTTCGGGTACCCGAAGAAATCGGGTGGGTCATAAAAAATTGATCCGTGTATCGGTTCATTTAAATCGGGTATTAGTTATTGGGTACCCGACTAATCAGATAATGAGTACCAGATTTATAATTATTATTTTTTATTTTAAAATTAAAAAAAATTATATATTAGACATATAAATTTTAAAATTTTATAATACATAACCAAACATAAAAATGTGTAATTTAAAATTAATTTTAGAATATTTGGACTTATATATATCTATATTTATTAAATTTTATCACTAAAATGACATTAAAATTATTAATCTCGTTTTTTCTTTCGGTATTAGTAAATTAATAAAAATATATTTAAAATTTTTAAAACATAAAAGTATATAATTCAAATATAAAACTAATTTAGATATTTAAATTTAATTTTAAGTATAAATATTAAAGAAATTTAAAATAATAATAAAATTTAAAACTAAATATATATATATATATAATAAGACTAGTCGGGTCGGGTATTTGGGAATTGAAAATTTTTGGCCCAAGCCCAGTCCAATAATTCTCGGGTCGGATACCCGACCTGGTCAGGTAGTTTTTTTTTCCGGAAATTACCCGATATTTTTGTTTTATTTCGTCGGGTCAGGTTAGTAGGGTCGGGTAATTTTGAACACCCCTAATATTAAGAATGTTCTTTGTTAGATATCAAATTGGATTCAATTTTAATTTTTTAGATATTCATGTTTTTTGATCGATAATATAATGATCCGTATTTGATCCTTTTTTTGGATATCTGATTTTTCGATTAATTGGATCAAAATTTCGGATATCCGATTATCCGAAAACATATTTTAATTAATTACTTTTTTGAATTTAAATTTTATATTTATGAAAAATTTGAATATAAAAAATAAAAAATTATTAAATATAAAACGATTCATATTTATAAAAAATTTAATTTTTTTAATTTTTGGATATAACAAACATCAAATTATTTAAAATAAAAAATTAATATTAAAAAAATTAATTTTTTGATTTTTTTGGATTTTTGGATAATCTGAAATTTGAAATATTATGATCTATATCTGATCCAAAAAAATTTAAAATTAGATCAGATGTTCGGTTTGAAAATAAAAATCAAATCAGATATTTAAAATTTTAGATCAGATCAATAGATTTTTGAATCAAATCAATCAAATTAGATATTTAAACACCCATAATTAACACAATTACTTCACTATTAAATAACTAAAGTATTGAAAGAATAAATTTATTAGAGCCATTTACAATTTAAATCATTGAACTTACCATCTACTTTCGTATAGGTCACAAACCTTTGATTTAATCAGATTAAATCATTAAACTTTTATTATTAACAAATTAAATCATTCACACTAACGCAATTAATTATTTTAACGAAAAAGCTGACTCAATAATCCTACTAGACTTATTTTTCCATGTCAACAAGTTAATATTAATTAAAGTTAAAGAAAAATATTTAATTTTTTTTATGATAAATTATTAAAAAAAATTGCATTGAATTATTTAATGTAAAATAAGATTTTAAATATTTTTTATTTAAACACCCCTACAATTAATTATTGAACCATAATTTCTTTAATAATTTAATGTAAAATAAGATTTTAAATATTTTTTATTTAATTTTAATTAATATTAACTTGCTGACATGGAAAAATATGTCTAATAGGATTATTGAGTTAATTTTTTCATTAAAATATTTAACGATGTTAATATGAATGATTTAATTTGTTAATAATAAAAGTTTAATGATTTAATCTAATTAAATCAAAGGTTTGTGACCTATACGAAAGTAGAGGGTAAATTCAATGATTTAAATTGTAAATGGCTCAAATTTATTATAATCTTAACGTTTTACCTTAATAGATATAATTATTTCGTTAATTAAATTTTGAATTATAAAAAATTATATGTACTAAATTAAATTAAAATTAAATAATAAAAAATTATAAATCCATATCTCAATAAACTTTAATAAATCAATAACATCAATTTTAACGACACAGAAATATTGATTAAATTATCATTTAAAAAAATCGATCCCTTTTAGGCTGTGATGGTACGTGTTTTACCTTCCTTAATTAAATGGAGAAACGAGTGTAGAGTTCGTTAAAATAGCGTCGGTTAGGATTAAAAAGGTAAAAGTGGAACACGTGGAGTTATTTTTCAAAGACTGTTGACCTACTTTATTTTCCAGGAAGAAAGTTGTCTTAGGCTTAGCTTTGGAGTTTCGTTACAACTTGAACCCCTTTTCTTAGAGCTTGTGTTTCGTTCAAAAACGGGTTGATCACTATAATAGCAATTATAGCATCTTATGGGGCTAAATTTCTAAAGATAACACTCAAAACTTTATATTTCCAGTGATAGCACTTTTACGGCCATATCTAAAAAACGGACACTTAAGTTTTAACTAAAAAACAGCGGAATATTTCAGGTCTTTGAATGAAATCAATTTAATATTGGCCATTGAATTAAAAAAAAAGTAAAGGGTAATCGATTCCTCATGTTTCAAACCAAAAAAATAAATTTAATTTTAGGGTTATGTTCTTAAACAAGAGTGAAATAGGGTTATATTCAAACAAAAAAAATTAATATATTTTTCTTTGTTGAAGGCAAAAAGTGTTAGGGGGAAGTCATTGGTAATCATAATTTGATAATGGTTTTGTTTTATGTTTCTGAGTTTATATTTTCGATTCCAAAATATTTTCTGCTACCATTCTTAAACAGGTTTAGTAGTTACTGATTTATTATTTATAATTTGGGTTTCTCTTTCTCACTCAAATTTGGAACTAAAAATCCTCATTGTTGGTTTAGTTTGTTTGTTGTTTGATTGTAAGGAAAATATATATTTTCTTTTATGAGTGTTGTGTTTTTTAGAATTTTAGAAACTACCATATGTGAATTTTAATTCTATTGTTGCTTTCGTCCTCCTGTTATAATCTATTAGAGTAACAATCTTCATTATTTTTGATGATCTGTTTCTTGAACTTGTATTCATCATTTATCTTTAATAGAGTTTTTAATTTTCTATTTTTGTAATAAATTGTGTTATTTTCTGTTTATAGGTATATGTAGAGACAAATAGTAGTTCTCCTTTATTATTCTCAATGAGAAGATATTGATACTTTTACCTTTGATTTGTCCTTGCAATTCGATCTCCTTAAATGACATTGACTTGAGGTTAAATTAGTTGAAAGTGAAGTAAAAAAGTTTAACCATAAAAAACATTGATGGAGCATCATAGCGAGAAAGATGTAGAAAGTGTACAAGAGACAACCAAAATATTAACACAATATCTTCTCTTCTAGTAAGTTAAATTTGAAAGTATATGACATTGTTGAAATTATTATTTGGTTAGCTTATTGTATTGCGTACTCTAACTCTAAAATTAATCTCGTACAGTATCAGTGAATGTACACAACTGAAAGATGATAAGAAGAAAATAAACAATAATGTAAGTGAGAAAAAAAGTGAATACAATTGTGTGTTCTGTATTAGTTTGTAATGTTTACATATCATTCCAATTTAATAAGTGTTAGACTAATACAGGGGAAGAAAACACTAGGTTTGAGATGGGATGAAATGAGTGATACAGAAAAGAAGCCTTATATTAATAGATATGAGGAGTAGAAACAAGATCAATCTAAATGGATATCGAAAGGCAAGTTGAAGGACATATTGAATAAGAAAGAAGAAAAAGAGGTAAGTGAATGTATATACTTCTTGTTAAAGAAAGTGGTTAGAGTTAAAACATGTCCTAACATGATATATTTAAGTGTAACATAATAATAATTTTTGTTGTATTAAATATTATAGGAGATGTCATCGAGATGTAGTCTGAAGAAGTTTTCCATTCTGTTTAAAGAGATGTAGAAGCTGAAGATTGACAATGTTATTAATGATTTAGGGTTTGGCCCTTTAGTTGGATTTAAATCACGAGTAATTCATCGCGACTTATGTCGTGATTTAACGGAAAAGTTTGATCTTGAAATCTCCATGATGAAATTTTGTGGACACAAGATTCCTATTTTGGTAGAAGATGTGAAAGCATTTTTGAGTTTGAATAATGAAGGTTTGGATGTTGAAAAGACCTCAAAATAATTGAGTGAAAAAGAACAAGCGCAAAAGTAAAAAAAACAGTCTAAAGGCTACATATTAATAAATTTTGGGTAAGATATTAAGCGAAGCTTTTGAGGGGGATGACTTGAAAGCTTGAGTGCTTTTTTACATTGTTGGTGTGTTCTTATGTCCCAACGCCAATCTTGTTCCTTCCATGGAACATTTGAAGTTATTGTGCTCAGTTGGTTTGAGTGGAAAACTCAATTGGTCTAAATATGCATATGAGAGGTTACTTGATGGAGTAGTCAAATTTCAATTTCGTCTTGAGTTGGCTTATATGACCAGATGCATTGTGATCCTTGAGGTAATGTATTATTTAATCATATTTTATTTATAATGTATTACTTTATTCATCCAAGTTTGGTTTTTATTATAATGTTCTTATTAATTTAAAATATAGGTTAGGTTATTCGATTATTGGAGTGGAATTTCGAGTAGAGGATATGCTTTTGCTAATGGTCGTGCTTGAATTCATGCGTGGGGGAAAAAAGAGGTCAACAAGATTGTAAATCGACTAAATGGAGAACGACCTGCCAAAAAAATGAAAGTAAGTTATTTATTAAATTTTGTATTGTATAGAGTTAGTAATATCATGAAATAAAATAATGATAATGTTTGTAGGTATTTGGTTCTGATGATGATTTCTATGAAGGAAAAAAAATGAAGGTGGCAAGACGAATGATAGTATTGATAGGCTTGCGTACCTTTTGGAGAAGGTCATTTCAAAAATGGGTGAGATCAAAAAGAATCTCAACTTTCATTTAGAGAAAGAGAATAAAATAGAAGAGAGTTTAAAGACTCTGAATGTAAAAACATTATTGAGCAGGTTTTCAGTTTGAATGCCAATATGATGTATATGAAGAGGCTTTACGTATAATAGATTCAAAATTTGACATTGGTCGTGATAAAGAGGATACAATGAAGGATAAAACAAAATTCAAAGAGTCAAACCCAGAAGATACTATTTATGTTGATTTTATAGTATTTGTAGAGAAGGTTAACCTGTTTAAAAAAGACAATGTTATTGTTGGCTTGAAAAAAGAAAAAGGTAAAAACATACAAAGTTTTAAAATTGGATCAATGTTTCAATGTAAGTTAACATGCTATAATTTTGTTGTTTGTAAAGTTGATGCTAACTTGTATGGTAAGCCAACGGAGGAAGCCATGTCTAAGGTTAGTGACAAAGTGTTTCGAGTACGAATGAGAACTCAAAATATGAAATAAGTAACCATTTTAATGAAGTATCATGTGGACTTTCCTCTAGTTTAAGTATTGAGAACAAAAATTTGAGTGATTGTATTATGAACTTCTTGATTTACTTTGAATATCTATATCCCTTTGATTAGTACTTCATATGTATACAAATGATTTATGTTGTAATTTGTCTTCTTATAAGTTATTTATTTATATATTTTTGACATTATATATAAATGGTTAGAAGGTTTAATACTTAATAAGTGATTAAACATTACAGATATTGACGTATGTTGAAATACCTAATAGAGTAGGTCCGACAACAAAATCCACATGTGACTACATATAGAATACGACTTTTTCAGAAGGGTAAGCAATCTATAATAAGTCTACAATGTAGTGTAGTGGAATATAAGTTTTAAAAATTTATATGTATACAACAAAATCCTCGTAGATTTTGGCCATATGTATATGACTGTTAATGACGCTGATACTTTACAACCCGAAAGTTGGGTAGGTTCAATGATTATTGATGTTGTTGGTTGGTCGATTATTGTTGAAGATAGTAGGACTGACTGTAAAACAAGTAGAGGACACCTACCTTGCGCATTAAGTTTATTTTAACTATTAGTTAAGTTAGTGTATATTAAACATAATCATATGCTATTTAGGAATCATGTTGCATAATGCTAAATTTCTTATAGTATCAACTTGTATGAGGTCTATTAAATGGTGCACAAATTGTTGATTATTGACGTTGTACTTTCAAATCATACGGTAAAATTGGAGACTAGAAAAAAGTATGACCAAATTTATATTTTGAAAAAAAAAGCATATGCAATTTATTATATTGGTATATTACAAAGAATTTAGTTTTTATTCTCTATATTTAAATATTTATTTGTAGATCTTTATCCTCATTAATGACAATGGAAATCATTGATATACATGTGTATTGGATTTTGTACATGAAAAGCGAAGATACTAGACAACTTGCCCATAACTAGTGGCAATAATACAAGAGTGTCTATAATGAAGAAGTTGGGCTCACCATCTAGGCCATTGATCGAACTCCGTGTGATGGTGGCTAAAATCAAACATCAAGATAATGAGTATATAATTATGAAACTATGGATATGTGTTATTTGGCTTGTACCATTTGTACATTCTTCGAACAGGGATAAATGTGGGTTGTTTTACATTAAGTGGTACAATATTGACATAAGAAACGTGTGAAGGATGTGGTACGTGCAACCGTTTTTCTTAAAAAGTTAATTATTTTAGCACTTATACAAATAATCAATTATTAATTATTTTATCTATTGTTAATATTTATTGAACTAGACTATTGGGGATTGGGATCCAATATTTGTTTTATATGATCTTGTTAATAATGATAAGAATACGAGAAGGAGAGAAATTTATACTGCTGTGAAGTCATATATTTTACAACTAAAATCATGTTCTTTCGTAAACTGTGCAAGCATTCGTCGTCCTAAATGGTAAGTGTGTAGTTACATAGTTTATGATTATTTAATGTTTATTATTTAAGTTGATGTGAATTTGCATGTTTTCTATTAATGTTGGTTATTTAATGCCACTTGCTTTGTTGGTTACAAACAAATGTGCATCAGTTGAGATATTTTGACAACTAACTTTTTGGGAATTTATAAGACGTAAAGTTGAAATTATAGATGGAAACGATATTGCTCTAGTTTTGAATGGGCAACAATAGGTAGATAATTTACAATGTGAATGTTCTTTTTTGAATAAGCAAATATAGATGGATACTTGGTAATGTCAATATTCTTGTTTTAAATAGGCAAATATAGATGCATAGTTGATAATGTAAATACTCTTTTTTAATGCAATATTTATCTTCAAAGTTACGCTCTTAAAGTATGCTATTTCTATTTCATAGATACACTTTTAATTGTGTAACAATCACTTTCCATGTAATATGATAATTCATTTAAAATGTGACATAAAAAACTTGAAAGGATGAATGTACAATTCTTGAGTTGATGAAATATTTTATCTTTATCTTCCATTGGGAGTAGTTGGACCCATAAAAGAAAGGTGGCTTGTCAATGGATTACGTATTGAATCGTCGGTTGATCGATAATTGGTCGAGCTCACTGGATCTTCTCAATTGGATGTTAATACTTCTCGATTGAGCCTCGCTCTGATACCAATTGTTGGGCTTGAAGGTGCTCGATGGGTAATCGATAAACTTGCTAATTTGATGGAGAAGTTACAATTTGGGTGTTGGTTGTGGAAGCAATGAAAATAGATAATGAACACGATGATTTAGAGTGGTTCGGCCTTCGAACAAGCACCTAGATCCACTACCTTAACTTCCTACTAAGGATTTCCAAAATTCACTAAGAATTCAACGTTTTGAGGAACAAACGGATAACCTTACAACCTTGATTCACAACTCGAATCAAGCATCCAAAGTTCACATTGAACTTTGGGAATTCACTCACAAAGAGAATTCTTAAGCAAACTTGAATCCTTCTAATAAGGCTAATTGTTTGCAACTAAGCTCTCACCCAATTCTAAGACACTTGAGCATACATAAACATTAAGCTCACAAGTGTTGTCTATCAAAAGATGAGAATTAAGCTCTAAGAAAATTCTTTCATTATATTATTGTTACAATGTAAGTATTAATCTCCTCTTGATGCTTGATGCTTGATGCTTCCTTTTATCATCCCAAATGAGCTTCTAGCCGTTGGTGACCGTTGGGATTGATTTGGAGCCGTTTAGAGCTGATTTCAAGGCTTATTTATGCTTATGGTACAGGAGGTATCGAAACGCCTAAAAATGGAATCGATACAGCTGCTTTGGGAAATGACCGTTGAACCTGCATTTAAGAACCGGTATCAAAACACCTGAAAGGTGTATCGAAACCCTTAGCTCATGGTATCGAAACAGGCCTTAACCGTTTTGATACTGCTCCTAGCTGTTGGGGTTTTTCAAATAACCGTTGGGGGTGTATCGAAACGGGTATCAAAAACAAGATTCACAGTGGCAAAAAGGTATCGAAACGGTTTAAGATCGTATCGAAATGCCTGTTCAAATTTGCCTTAAAAAGCATGGTTGTATCGAAACACTTGGGAGGTGTATCGAAACGCCTGGGTAAAAATCACTTCTTTGATTTCTTTAAATCATTTAAAACACCTTTAAAATCTCTCAAAAACCTTTTAAATATATTTTCAAGTTGTTTGGACATAAGAACCATTTTAAAGTCTTTTCAAATTAGTCCAAAACTATTTTTCAATTATTATATCAAAACATTAGTTCTACAATCTCCCCCTTTTTGATATAATAAAACCAACTTGAAAAATTGTTTTTGAGATTGTTTCCCCTTTGTAAAATAAAACTTTGAATAAGAGAATAATGATTCGAAAAACATTAAAGCTCCCCTTTATTCAATAAACCATTTAAAAAATCAATTTTTCACAACAACCATTGTAAGATGCATCACTATACATCGTAAACTCTCACATGGGTGGTCTAATTGATAAGCAATTTCATTGATCCTCTTAACAATTTGAAATGTTTCATCTCCTCGAGGCATCAATTTAGACTTTCATTGTGCTGGAAACCTTTCTTTTCTCATGTGTAACCACACCCAATCTCCCATGTTAAAAATAACTTTTTTTGTCCTTTGTTCACATGATGCTCATATTACTTGGTTCGTTTTTCAATATTTTTCCGTACTTGTTGATGGAGTTTCTTAACATATTCTACTTTGTTAAGTACATCTTTGTTCACAATTTGATCATTGGGTAATGGTAACATGTCCATTAGTGTTAATGGATTAAATCCATACACAACATGAAAAGGTGTATGCCCTATAGTAGTATGGACTGATCGATTATATGTGAACTCCACATGTGGTAAGCTCTCTTCCCATGTATTTAAGTTCTTTCGAATAATGGTCCTAAGCAACATGGATAGCACTCGATTCACCACTTTAGTTTGTCCATCCGTTTGAGGGTGATATGTGGTGGAAAATATTAGCTTAGTTTCGATCTTTCCCCATAGAGCTCTCCAAAAGTGACTTATGAATTTCACATCTTGATCTCTGAAAATTGTTCTTGTCACACCATGTAGCCTTAAGATTTCCCTAAAAAAGAAATGAGCAACATGTGAAGCATCATTAGTTTTATTACAAGGCATAAAGTGAGCCATTTTAGAAAATCGATCCACCACTACAAAGATAAAATCTTTGTTGTTCTTTGTGCGTGGTAACCCTAGCACAAAGTTCATTTATATGTCCATCCAAGGTGTTTCTAGAATGGGTAGTGGTGTGTATATTCCATATGGCATAACTTTTGACTTAGCCTTCTTGCAAGTGATGAAACGCTCACATAACCTCTCTACATCACGTTTCATCTTGGGCCAATATAAATTTTCTTGAAGTATGGTTAATGTCTTTGCTATGTTAGAATGTGCCATCAAGCCCCTTCCATGAGCTTCCTTGATAAGTAGCTCATGTGTCGAACCTTGTGGATGCATAATTTACCTTCTTTGAATAGGAACCCATCATCCCTATAATATGTTTTAAAGGTCCCTTTATCACAAGCTTTGTAAATCTCTCCAAAACCAAAATCAGAAATATATAAGTATTTAATGAAAATAAAACCCAACAACTTAGATTCTAAGGTGTTTAGAAGAACATACCTTCGCGACAATGCATCGACAACTATATTCTCCTTAACTTTCTTATATTCGATCACATATGGTAACATTTAAAGAAACTCTACCCATTTAGCATGTCTTTTATTGAGTTTATGTTGCCCAATAATATGCTTTAAGGTTTGATCGGTGTGAATAATGAACTCCTTTGGCCATATGTAGTGTTGCCATGTTTCTATCGCCCGGATAAGAGCATACATCTCCTTGTCGTAGGTTGGATAATTAAGTGTATCTCCACTCAATTTCTCACTGAAATAAGCTATAGGATGTCCACCTTGAGACAACACCGCTTCAATTCCAAAACATGATGCATCACATTCAATTTCAAAAGTTTTGTTAAAATCAGGTAAGGTAAGTAAAGGGGCATAGATTAAAATTTTTTTAATGTCATTAAAAGAATTTTCTTGAGCTTCTCCCCCCCCCAAAAAAAAGCTAGCATTCTTCTTGATGACACTAGTTAATGGGGCGACAATAGTGTTGAAGTTGGGAACGAATCATCGATAAAAACTTACGAGTCCATGGAAGCTCCTCACTTGCAAAATGCTTTTTTTTTTTTTCGTGGCCACTCTTCTATGGCTTTAACCTTATCTTTATAAACCTCCAAACCCTCAGAACTCACAACAAAACCAAGGAAAACAACTTTATTAGTAAAAAATGTGCACTTTTGTAAGTTAGCAAATAACTTCTCTTTTCTTAAAACCAATAAAGCTGACCTCAAGTGTTAAACATGCTCTTCCATTGATTTACTGTAGATTAAAATGTCATCCAATTACAAAACGCAAAACTTACCCAAGAATGACCTAAGAACATGTTTCATTAACCTCATAAATATGCTAGGTGCGTTAGTAAAGCCAAATGGCATAACCAACCACTCGTAGAGTCCTTGCTTTGTTTTAAACGTTGTTTTCCATTCATCACCTTCCTGCATCCTTATTTGGTGGTAACCACACTTAAGATCAATCTTAGAAAATAGGTTAGAACCACTAAGCTCATCTAACATGTCATCTAAATGGGAAATAGGGTGACGATACATTACCGTAATCTTGTTTACTACTCAACAATCAACACACATACGCCAAGTTCTATCCTTCTTTGGTACAAGTAACACCGAAACAGCACATGGGCTAAGAATCTCCCTCACGTATCCTTTTTCCATCAACTCGGTTACTTACCTTTGCAACTCCTTTGTTTCCTCGGGATTGCTTTGATATTCTAGTCGATTTGGAATGATGCTCAATGCCACGAATTGGTGACAGACCACTTTGGATTTCCTCCAGAAATAAATCATCAAAATCCCACAATAAAGAAACAATAAAAGAAGGTAAAGTGTGATCAAGTTGGTTAGTGTTTAATAAATTTTCCTTGTACATAAGTACAATTAGTTCCTTTCCGGTCAACAAACACTTCCGCAACTCCTTTTCTTTAGTAAATACACTCATCTTTTTTTCTCACTTTCTCTTGCTTTACCTCCTCTTTAGTCTCTCTCTTTGGCTTTTTTAAAACTTTCTCTCAAATGGATTTGTTCTTTGTGGATTTTTTTTGGAGAAAGAAGGGTTAAGGTAATCTTTCTTGCTTCATGGGTGAACGTATATCAGTTGATATATCCATCATGTATGGAAGGTCTATCAAATTGACATGGTCTTCTAAGCAATAGATGACTATCGTTCATGGGAACAAAGTCAAAAAAGATCTCGTCTTTATACCTTCCTATTGAAAATGCAATAAGAACTTGCTTGGTAACCTTGAGTTCTCCTCCATCATTAAGCCACTGCAACTTATAGGGATGTGGATGTTTTTTTGTTGCTAATCCAAGCTTTTTCTACCATAAGAGTACTAACAACATTAGTACAACTCCCACCATCTATAATGACAAAGCATACCTTTCCTCCAATGTGGTAGCGAGTGTGGAAGATATTCTCGCGTTGTTTCTCTCCTTCATTAGATTGCATGATTAGGCTCCTTTTGATAATGAGGGCCTCTCCTTCTTTTGCATGCTCTAATTCATCATCATCATCATCATATTATTGTATAGATGCAACATCATCTTCCTCCTCATGTTCTGATTCAACTTCTCTATCATCACAAAGAAGCATGGTATTGCGGTTTGGACATTAATTTGAAATATTCCCTCACCCCAAATATTTGAAGCATTGTATGTCTCGAGAATGATTTGGAATGGCTAAAGCCTTACCCTTGCTAGATTCGGCAATGAGCTTGCTTCCTTTGGGTGGTCCTCCTCTTTCAAGGGAAGAAATTGGAGGACTCCGTTTGTATGAACTTTACCCCCATCTTGGTGTTGCTCCCCCATAGGATCATGTGACACCCTTATTTTTTGAGTTGCTTATCCACTTTTATGGCCATGTGCACCATTTCTTCCATCTCCACATAATGTTGTAACTCAACCACATTGGCAATATTTGGTTTAAGTCCAGCAAGGAACCTTAACATGGTAACTTCTCAGTTCTCGTCTATATTGGCAGGAATCATAGCCACCTCCATATCTTTGTGGTAGTCTTCAACACTCCGATTACCTTGTGTAAGGTTTTGGAGACGATAGAACAACTCTCGATGGTAATGAGTTGGAATAAAACGCCTCCTCATCACTGCCTTCATTTCGTTCCATGTTGAGATGGGTCTCTCTCCATTACGTCTCCTAATTGATGTCAATTGATCCCACCAAATTAATGCATAATCTATGAATTCAATGGCGACTAATTTTACCTTCTTACGCTCGGAGTAATTATGGCACTTGGAGATGTGCTCGATTTTCTTTTCCCAAGATAGATAAGCCTCAGGATTTTTTTTGTCTTGGAATGGTGGAATGTTAATCTTGATGTTGTTTAAATCATCATCCACTCTTGGGTGGGCTCTTTGGTACCTAGACTCTTGTTTACTCAAACTTTGTAGGGAGACCCGCTCGTCTTCTTGTTCATCAATGATAAGTGCTCAACACACTATCACTTTTTACACCTTTTATGGGCATTAATCACCAAATATACACCCACTTGGACCAATGCATGAACTCAATGTGATATATTTAGAAGTTAAGCTCATAAAAATAATATTTACAGAAAAGGCACGTTTTACTGTATTTTTATATCTGTGCAGGGAAACCAGTGCCGCGGCAGAGACAAGGCTGAGGCAGGACCTGATGCCGAGGCAGTAGCAGAAAGACAGGAAGCAAGACTGTAGGCGATGAAAAGATAAAAATCCAAGGGGCGTGTCTGGACTCAAAGCCCATGAATTGGAGTTGGCTAGCATGAGGAAAAGCCCAAGAAAAGACCACGCGGGAAAGCCCCCTTAGCCGAATCAAACTTGGAAATATTTTAATTATGTACTTGACTTGTTCCCTACTCCAAGTTGTATTCTACTTAGGAAAGGTTTGCCCTAGGTCTAGCCTATATAAAGACCTAGCCACCCAATGTACTATACACGGAATACCTAGGGAGAGAGCCAATTTCTATACTTGTCTTCTTCCTCTCCATTATGTTCTAAACCTTCTTAGCGATTAGGTGAAGGTTGTTGAGTATATGTGAGAGGAGATTGTACTTTGTCTTTGATTCAATGCAATAAAATTATCAAGGTTTGTTTATCCTTTGTTATTCCTTGTTCTCGCATTCAAGCTCGGGAGAGGAGAGTGTGAGTCATCCATTTATCTAAGCTCGGGAGAGTTAGATTCACGAAAGGGATAAGTACGATGTTTCAATCGCGAAATACTAACTCGGCCTAGGGATAGGTTAAGAGTTTCAGCGGCTAAAAGAAGTGTGAGATTGGTTGGTGAGTATAATTGGTTCACGCCGGGAGGTATCATCAAGGACTAGTCATCAACAGCACTCTGACTTAGGTATAAGCGGAGTCATTCAAGGACACTTTGCCGAACTTTGGTAAAGTCTACCAACGAGCAAGGGATTGCCGTGGCAGACAGTATTGTCACTGCCAAGGCAGTAAACTGTAGTGCTGCCGAGGCAGTGATATACGATTGCATTGAGCAGAGACAAGTCAATCAAATCCACAATACAACGCAACTGGATCCTGACCCATCTCTCTCTATTATTCCAACTCTTTATTTTTATTTAGTTATTTTAGTATAGAGAAACCAACTCAAATCACTTGTATTTTTACTTTTCTACAGAACAAGAAGGTGAAGAAAACATATTAAGTCTACCGGTCCCCGAGGAGACGATAATTCGATAATACTTATCACTTATTACTTTCGATGTGTCCACTTGCACTAAACGCGCACTTTTGACACTCTAGCGCAGATGATGTTGCACGCCTTCCCGGACCAAGGCGTACAATTCCCGGAGTTCCCAAGCAACATGTTCGTCACCGCCGCACCCTACACCGAGACTACACCAGCCCCGGGAGGACCACGACCATTCTTCCATCCGGACCCTCATCCCCAATACCAGGCTGCCGGCCCATCTAGGGCAGCAGATTCTGTCGCGACCTCATCTGTCAGCCGAAGGCCATCCAAGCGAAGGGTCGTCTTCAGCACTCCACCCAGATCGCCAATTATCGTGGGTAGTCTATCCGCCGAGATAGATGCCTACGTGCACCAAAGTTCAACTGTCGCCGGCCCAAGCACACACCATACTGGAGGAGCTACTGCGATGGGAGGAGGAACGGACGTGATGATAACCGAAGAGATGGCGGATGTTGAAGAAGGAGAAAAAGTAGAAGCCCCGATGCAAAGGACCCCACCCACTCGAGTCCAGCCGCGGAGGCAAGCAAAGGCGCAACCATCGCCCTCCCCAAGGACAAAGCATTTGGCATCAAGGCCACGGAGGAAAATTGTTACAAGCAGCTCTTCGGAGTCGCTTTAAATTTCTTTGTCCTTAATTCAATTTAAATTGTTTTACTGTTTTTACTTGCTGCATATAATTCATATACTGTTTTGTTGTTTATTCCTTCAAAATATAAAGCATTGAGGACAATGCTTAGTTTGAGTTTGGGGTGCAGATTCTCTGCCAAGGCAGCAATCTACTGTCGCGGCCTTGCCAAAAAGGAAGTATTCCAGTGATTTTTTTTAATTTTTATGCTCCCCGCCTTACTTGAATTCACTGCCTACACTCTTGCACTACTCATCATCAGTATTGCCTTAGTTTATTCTTTAGAAATCTTTCTCCTTACCATGTTTAGGTTCTGTTAAGAGGGCTTAACCTTAGGATGCTTAAGGATGAAAACTTAGAAGTTTACTATAGGTAGAACTTTAAACTTTAAACACTTTTGGGACTTGTTGGATTATAGGAATTCTTTTAATGAACTTAGGTGATAAAGACTTAGATCTTTGGAAAGTAACTAGAGGTGCCTACCACCGGCTCTAGAAAGTCTCTTCTTCATACTAGAGGTGCCCGAAATTGGCTCTAGTATGTGTTAAGGAATATTAAAAAGAAAGAAGGATTTTAGTAAAAAGAAAAACACAAGTCTTTGAGGTGCCCGAAACCAGCTCAAGATTTGGGGTTTGAAAAAGAAGAGAACACTTAACCAATGTCTATTTGTCTTGAACTTAGAGTTTATCTAAGAAAGCCTTTAATCAACTTGTCCACAAAAACACACACACTCAAAACTCCTATAGTTTGTTTCTAGGTAAATCCTTGAGTAACCGAATGGTTAAGGCTAAAGAATAGGCCTAGTTATGGTGGGGAGAATAGATGGACATGTAAGACCAAGAGAGAGTAAAGTTCGGCAAATTGATGGTTTGCATTGTTTGAGGACAAGCAATAGTTCGAGTTTGGGGTGTGTGATAAGTGCTCAACACACTATCACTTTTTACTCCTTTTATGGGCATTAATTACCAAATATACACCCACTTAGACCAATACATGCACTCAATGTGATATATTTAGAAGTATGCTCATATAGATACTATTTACGAAAAAAGGCACGTTTTACTGCGTTTTCATATCTGTGCAGGAGAACCAGTGTCGCGGCAGAGACAAGGCCGAGGCAGGACCTGATGCCGAGGCAGCAGCAGAAAGACAGGAAAGCAAGATTATAGGCTATGGAAAGACAAAAATCTAGGGAACGTGTCTAGACTTGAGGCCCATGAATCGGAGCTGGCTAGCACAAGGAAAAGCCCAAAGGAAGATCACGCGGGAAAGCCCCTTAGCCGAATATAAACTTGGAAATATATTATTATTATGTACTTGACTTGTTCCCTACTCCAACTTATATTCTACTTAGGAAAGGTTTGCCCTAGGTCTAGCCTATATAAAGACCTAGCCACCCAATGTAAGATACAACGAAATACCTAGGGAGAGAGCCGACTTCTACTCTTGTTTCTTTCCTCTCCCTCATGTTCTAAACCTTCTTAGGGATTAGGTGAAGGTTGTAGAGTATTTGTGAGAGGAGATTTTACTTTGTCTTTCATTCAATGCAATAAAGATTATCAAGGTTTGCTTATCCTTTGTTATTACTTGTTTCACAATTGAGCTCGGGAGAGGATATTGTGATCATCCATTTATCTAAGCCCGGGAGAGTTAGATTCACGAAAGGGGTAAGTACGATGTTTCAATCGTGAAACACTAACTCGGCCTAGGGATAGATTAAGAGTTTCAGCGGCTAAAAGAAGTGTGAGATTGGTTGGTGAGTATAATTGGTTCACGTCGGGAGGTATCATCAAGGACTAGTCATCAACAGCACTCTGACTTAGGGATAAGCGGAGTCATTCAAGGACACTTTGCCGAACTTTGGTAAAGTCTACCCAAGAGCAAGGGATTGCCGCGGCGGACAATATCGTCGCTGCCAAGGCAGTAATCTGCAGTACTGCCGAGGCAGTGATGTACAATGGCATGAGACAGAAACAAGTCAGTTGAACCCACACTACGAAGCACTCTAACCTACCCCACTTTTTCCATCCTTGATTTCTTGATCACTTATCTTTATTACTTTAATTAGTTTCCTTAGTTATAATCCAACTCAATTATTTGTGTCTTTAATTTTCCATTGTGCAGGAAGAATAAATTGCGTAAGTAAAGCCAATCCCTGTGGGTTCGACATCTTAAATACTTCAATCTGACAAAAGGTGGAAGGACGAATGCTTCTTCATAAAAGCAAGACTTTCTAGCCTTCATCAACAGTCTATCAGCCGAGATAGATGCCTACGTGCACCAAAGCTCCACTGCCACCGGCCCAAGTACCCACCACACCGGAGGAGCAACAACAATGGGAGGAGGAACGGACATTATGATAACCGAAGAAATGGCCGATGTGGAAGAAGGATAAGAGGTCGAGGCCCCAATGCAATGGACACCGCCCACACGAGTCCAACCGCCCCGGCAAGCAAAAGCGCAACCATCGCCCTCGCCAAGGACAAAGCAATCGGCAGCAAGGCCAAGGAGGAAAATTGTTACAAGAAGCTCTTCGGAGTCGCTTTAAATTCTTTGTACTTAATTCAATAATACTTGCTATTACTGTTTTAAATGCTGCTTATTTCATATTTTGTTTTGCCGCGTAATTCTTCAAATATAAAACATTGAGGACAATGCTTGGTTTGAGTTTGGGGGTGTAGATTCACTGCCAAGGCAGCAATCTACTGCCGAGGCCTTGCCAAAAAAGGAGTATTCCAGTGAATTTTTTTAAATTTTTCATGCTCCCCGCCTTACTTGAATTAACTGCCTACACTTTTGCACTGCTTATCATCAGTATTGCCTTAGTTTTTTCTTTAAGGCTATAGAAATCTTTCTCCTTACCATGATTAGGTCTTGTTAAGAAGGTTTAACCTTAGGATACTTAAGGAGGAAAACTTAGAAGCTTACTATAGGAAGAACTTTAAACACTTTTGGGAGTTGTTGGATTATAGGAGTTCTTTTAATGAACTTAGGTGATAAAGACTTAGATTTTTGGAAAAGTAACTAGAGGTGCCTACCACCGGCTCTAGAAAGTCTCTTCTTCATACTAGAGGTGACCGAAATTGGCTCTAGTATGTTTTAAGGAATAGTAAAAAGAAAGAAGGAATTTAGTGAGAAGAAAAACACAAGTCTTTGAGGTGCCCGAAATTGGCTCAAGATTTGGTGTTTGAAAAAAAGAGAACACTTAACCAATTTCTACTTGTCTTGAACTTAGAGTTTATCTAAGAAAGCCTTTAATCAACTTGTCCATAAAAACGCGCACACTCACAACTCTTATAGTTTGTTTCTAGATAAACCCTTGGGTAACCGAATGGTTAAGGCTTAAGAATAGGCCTAGTTATGGTGGGGAGAATAGATGGACATGTAAGACCAAGAGAGAGTAGAGTTCGGCAAATTGATGGTTTGCATTGCTTGAGGACAAGCAATAGTTCGAGTTTGGGGTGTGTGATAAGTGCTCAACACACTATCACTTTTTACTCCTTTTGTGGGCATTAATCACCAAATATACACCCACTTGGTCCAATGCCTGAACTCAATGTGATATATTTAGAAGTTAAGCTCATAAAGATAATATTTACAGAAAAGGCACGTTTTACTGTATTTTTATATCTGTGCAGGGAAACCAGTGCCGCGGCAGAGACAAGGCCGAGGCAGGACCTGATGCCGAGGCAGCAGCAGAAAGACAGGAAGCAAGACTCTAGGCGATGAAAAGATAAAAATCCAAGGGACGTGTCTGAACTCAAAGCCCACGAATCGGAGCTGGCTAGCATGAGGAAAAGCCCAAGAAAAGACCACGCGGGAAAGCCCCCTTAGCCGAATCAAACTTGGAAATATTTTAATTATGTACTTGACTTGTTCCCTACTCCAAGTTGTATTCTACTTAGGAAAGGTTTTCCCTAGGTCTAGCCTATATAAATACCTAGCCACCCAATGTACTATACACGGAATACCTAGGGAGAGAGCCGATTTCTATACTTGTCTTCTTCCTCTCCATTATGTTCTAAACCTTCTTAGGGATTAGGTGAAGGTTGTCGAGTATATGTGAGAGGAGATTGTACTTTGTCTTTGATTCAATGCAATAAAATTATCAAGGTTTGCTTATCCTTTGTTATTCCTTGTTCTCACATTCAAGCTCGGGAGAGGAGAGTGTGAGTCATCCATTTATCTAAGCTCGGGAGAGTTAGATTCACGAAAGGGATAAGTACGGTGTTTCAATCGCGAAATACTAACTCGGCCTAGGGATAGGTTAAGAGTTTCAGCGGCTAAAAGAAGTGTGAGAATGGTTGGTGAGTATAATTGGTTCACGCCGGGAGGTATCATCAAGGACTAGTCATCAACAGCACTCTGACTTAGGGATAAGTGGAGTCATTCAAGGACACTTTGCCGAACTTTGGTAAAGTCTACCCACGAGAAAGGGATTGCCGCGGCAGAAAGTATTGTCGTTGCCAAGGCAATAAACTACAGTGCTGCCGAGGCAGTGATATACGATTGCATTGAGCAGAGACAAGTCAATCAAATCCACAATACAACGCAACTGGATCCTGACCCATCTCTCTCTATTATTCCAACTCTTTATTTTTATTTAGTTATTTTAGTTTAGATAAACCAACTCAAATCACTTGTGTTTTTACTTTTCTACAGAACAAGAAGGTGAAGAAAGCATATTAAGTATACCGGTCCCTGAGGAAACGATAACTCGATAAAATACTTATCACTTATTACTTTCGATGTGTCCACTTGCACTAAACGTGCACTTTTGACACGCGACAATCAACCAACTCATCATCATATTCTTCCTCGTGGTCTGAATTTTGCATCCTTTGAGATCTTTCCTCTAACTGTTCTATTCGCTCTTGCATTGGCCCCAACCTTTGTTTCAACAACCTGTCCATTTCTCTAATAATATCTTGAAGATTGGTATTAGTTGCATCCATATTAACATTATTACTATCACAAACAGGGTTCCCTACGGAATTTTAAGACATATTTAGTAACAAAATAAAATATAAACCTCACCAAACGCTACAAACAAAATCACTCCACTCGTGTTTCACTCGGGATAGCTTTTACCCTTAGTGTTCTCTAATGCCTTTTTTCACTCTTGCTCTCATTAAAGTCATTTAAATAACTCACTCAAGGCTTGCAAGTGTCTTGTAGAAATCTGCTGAAATAACTTGGTTGTGTAGAAGGTGAAATTGTGAAAGGTTAAGAGAAAATAATGGTGAGAAATATAAGAGAACGAGAATAAACACTTCAAATATATATTTTTTAAGATGAAAGAAGTATACTAGAAGCTTGCTACCTCCCTCTTTGAATTGATTATTTTTTTCAAGTTTTTTTTTTCATTTTTTTCTTTTTTCACTAACCCGAGAAAAAGAAAGCAACCTTCTTACAAAATCTCCTAGGCTCTGATACCAATTGATAGAAACACGATAATATGGTCTGAGTCATATATGATATTTCTCGATCGTGATTCTAGTAAGAATAGATTTCACAAGAATTATTACGCTATAATTTCATAAACATAAAGCATAAGAATAATAATAAAGAAATAATGGAATGAAAGATATGGAAGAGGTTTGAAGTGTATGGAAGTGTGATGATTCTAGTGGTTATATGAAATGAAGGAAAGTTAGAAATATGTAATGGTGGTGGCATGGGTATGTAACTTTAAGGAATAAATGGATTGTGATCCACTAGCTATATTGAGATAGGAACCAACAATATAATATGATGGATTCGATGAGGTAGGAGTGTGGCACGTGACCCACTAACTATAAGGAGCTAGGAACCAACGCGATAATAAGATGGAATGGATGAAGACTACAAGCCTAACTTGAAGTCGATAGAGTTGTCGCAAGAACAAAGTTGAAAGCAACATTTCAAAAGATTTTTATATCAAAAGTGGTGTCATAAAAATGAAGGAAATGTTCCTATTTATAATGTTCATAAGAACCATATGAAGAGTCTTACAACAAGAGATGAATGCTTCATATTTAATGAATGCTAACAGATGCTTTATTTTCTCTTCTATCTTTAAGTGGATGAATGTTCAAGGTATTATTGATGAATTTGGACTAAATTTAAGCTTAATATAACATAATTTCGTCCAAATGGTGGAAGAACTCTTGGTCTGCCTTGTCTTGCTCTTTTATGGAGAAAAAGTGGGTGAAAATGGACACTTGATGTATGTAGACACTTGGTAGCAAAAGGGGAGTGTATCTTCCAATTCCATACTGATTCTCAAGCTAATTATCCTTTTTTAATTTCATAATATTATGCATTAAGAATACCTTCATTGCTTGTCTTCATGTAGAATACAAATAGCCTCCAAAAGATAATTAAATGACTTGAATGCCTTGATTATTTGTATAATGATGGATTTCATTTGTATGAATAAAAATCAGCTTTGAATTGACTTCAATATGTGAATAAAGAATACCTTCAATGACTTGTCTCTTGGATGAAGATGAAGGGAATCTTCCTTAACTCAAACTCATCCAAATCATCCTTGCACAAAATTCCCTAAATGAAAATTCTAGTCTGCATTGTCTTCGGTAAATCGATCATATCTCAAGCTTCAGGTATCGAATTAAGGTTATTCAAAAGGCATTGGAAATATAAGAGATATAGGAATAAACTTGAAAGAGACTTCAAGACTCAAATATTCTCGGATCCAGTTCAAAAATGGAGATCAATCTGACATGTATTCTTGCATTTGGTATGATTGTTCATCTCCCTTCATTCACATAACACAAAGGTAAATTTTATTTATATTTTAATTAAAAAATGCATAAAACAATATAAGAGTTAGTTTGATTAATACACTAGTTTAATGAATGAACTAGTTTGATCAATGAACTAACTTTATTAATGAACCACATGCATGAATAAAATAGTTTGTTAGATGACTACATGAACTACTTCCCTAAATGAACTAGATGCTTAAATACTATGCATGCTTAAATAATCAAAATAAAAACTTTAAATTCTCATGCAAAATTATGCATATGCAAAATAAAGTGATCTTCCCTTGTTAATCTCACTTCCCCACATTCAAAGCTTGATGTGAACAAGCTTTCCATGGCTGATTGAAACTTCTTGTCCCTTGCACGTGTGATGGGGCCACTTAGGTACTCCTCCGGGTCCTTGTCAATGATGTTCATATCAAAGGGAGAAAGGAATTGGTTCCGCTTAAATTTATGCACTCTCTATTTCATATATATATGTATATAAATTTTAACCCCCTCGACCCGGTCTAGACGCCATCGACTCGAACTAGTTACACGAGAAATACCGAGGCTAATTCGAAGACTCTTCCCCGATAAACAACCCTATTTTTTTCTTTTATCTTCTCTAAATACATTAATTAGATACTACATATTCATGCAAGGAATGAGTTCATTTGCAGCGGAAATTAATGATAAAGGAGTCCTAATTTAAACGAACAAGTTTTAGGGACCTAATTGTAATTTTCCAGAAAATTATGATCTAAAAGTGAAATTAAGGTTTCCAATCCTTAATTAAGTATATTTCATGCTTGCAGGTAAATTTTCAGGTTAAAATAATATCTACAAGTTATCTACTCCCTCCATCCCACTTTATTTGTCTAGTATTAACTTTTTTGGTTAATTTTTTTTTTCAACTTTGACTCATTATTGATAAAAATGTAAAAAATATATTTTAGAAAACTCTAATCAGTTAATTTAAAAATATATATTTTATAAAATTTAATAAATTAAAATATTTAAAATAACAGTGATCAAAGTTTTAAAATTTTGACTTTAAAAAGTCAATACTAGACTTCTTAAATGGGATAGAGGGAGTAATTGGTTCCTCAAATTTTAGTGACTAAAATATAAATTTTCAAAGTTTAACATAACTATAACGAATTTAACTGACAAGGGTATCGAAACACACTTCCCCGATATCGAAACCTATGAAAACGATAAAGGGGTATCGAAACAGGTATTAAAGGTTTTGATACGCCTTCGATAAATCAGATGATTGCCTGTGCGACAAGCCCGTGTTTCGATACGCATGGAGGATCGTTCGGAAACCATTTGCAACTATAAAGGTCGGTATCGAAACCAAAAGGATGTGTATCGATATGCCAGTTGAATTTTATACTATTGGTATCGAAACCAAAAGGATGCGTATCGATATGCATGTGTAAAACCTACCAAACTTCTCTTAAACCTTTAGTAAGGGATTAGAGATTTTAAAAAACTTTATAAACATCCTAAAACTTTAAAAATCATCCATTTAGGATCCAAAAACATTAAGTAAAGACCCTTGAACGAAAATTATGATTTTTGACCCAAAAACCGAATTTTCTTGAACCAAAGATTAAAACGTTTTTACCAAGCCAAGAACTTAGGAATTTCAGTAAATAACCTTTTAAAATCAGATTATTGAATGATTCTTACCTCCAATTCTGACCCAACCAACTTCCATGGTTTTTTAGAAGGAAAACGATTGAAAAACAAGGTTTTTGAAGAATGAAAAATTATAAATAATTATTAGAATGGAATTTAATAAAAATAAAAAGAATTTACCCTGAAAATAAGGTTTTTATCTACCTTGGAAAAAGGGGAAACAAAAATAATGAAATAAGGGTTTAGGTTTTGATATAAAATAAGGTTTATGGGTTTTAACTAAAGTTATTTGAGTTTTGTGTTTTAAAACTTGGGTTAAGATTTATTTAAATAGGCTTATTGAATTTTAATTCAATTAAAATTAGGATTGGATCAAATCCCCTTAAAGATTCAAAGTTTTGACTTAGTTTATAAAATCTTCTTTAAATTTTCAATTTTTACAAAATAGTCACTAATTTCAAAATCTTAGGGATTAAAGGGTCAATTTTCAAAATTGATTTGACCAAAATCAAAAATATATTTAATTAGGATTTTAGGATATTTTTTCATAATTTATTTAGACCAAAAATCATTTTTTAAGAATTTAATCCCGAACTAAGCTTAACCGGCTAAACTGACCCACTAACTTCTAGGCCTAATTTTGGGGCGTTACACAAATTTTTTTTAAAAAATAAAGATAATAATAATCTTTTATCTCACCACTTCCTGGTCTTGCACCTCGCCACCCCTTGGTGGCGTTCTCAGTCCTCCTACGAATCTAATCTCCTACATGCACAACCCCTACTACATGCACAACCCCTCCTGCATGCACAACCACAAGTTTGAATACATGATCTATATAGAGAAAATAGTCTCCCACAACATCTCGCCACCTCTTGGTGGCATTCTCCCTGCATGTAGAATCTCCCACTAGTACCTCGTCACTTTTTGGTGGCGTTCTCACATTGACCTCGTCACCTCTTAGTGGCGTCCTCCCATTGACCTTGCTAGCACTTAGTGGCTTCCTCTTTAAACAACTTTATGGCTAATCAATTCGTCTTGTCCGAATGAAGAGAAGGGAAATTAACCACACCTCCAAGAGATGGCGTGGTCCTATTCATTTTGGTCTATATCCCAAAATTTCCTTTAAACATCCTTATAATGCCAAAAAAAATAAACAACAATATACACCCAAATTTCCGAAGTTGCAAGGTCTTTTACACCCAAACCACCTTCAATTTTAGGTATACATATGATTTTTCAACTTACCCTCAGTTCTTGAGGTAAACCCTAATTAATTAAGTTACTAGCTTATTCTTGTACTCACTAATAAGAAAATTATCCTAGCTAGTTTAATGCAAGTCAATTTAATACATCAATTTCATAAAGATCCTTTCATTTCAAGTATGCTTAACAATTCAACAAATTTTCAATAATAAAATCATTTATTCACATAGAAAAAACATATCCATAATGTTCAATCCAAATTGTATACACAATTAAGATAGCATGTAGTAAAATTCAAGCATATCACTTTCATTTCCATTCAAGCTTCAAGACATCATTGAGTTTATAATATATCTTTCACATATCAAATCTTCTTTGAATCATTTGTCTTTAATTTACCTTGGTATATAATAGGACTACGTAAATGAGTCACGTGTTAAAGTGTCAAACATCGGATCGTGTTACAGTACCAAGTAACGAATCATGTTAAGGTATCATTTACACCATATGTTAGATTACAAAAAATACTTATCATGTTAATGTGTCAGGTACACCACACTGTAAGGTATACAAGTACCAATTATGTAACTATATCAATTGAGTTCAAGACTCTAGTTATGTCTTGCTACCTGAGACCAACTAACAGACAAAGGTTATAAAATCTTTTAGTTATACTCATTTGCATCCTAACCCATTGTAAGTTTACATAATTAAAATCAATCATGGCAACTAGCATACCATTATATCAATGCAATCTCATAGGCATCATAACAATATCAACATATCACCAATTCAATCATACAATTCAATTCTCTCTTAGTTTTAAAGGGCGTTAGGCGCTCCGAGGCGTAAAGGGTCCTTAAACTCAAAATGTTAGGCGCTAGGTGAAGACGCTTGCCTTTTTTAGGCAAGGCACAAATTTTATTAAATAATATAAATATTATTTACAAAAATTTAAATATAAATATACAAATAAATTGGAAATAAAAAAAATATATTCTTTATTAAAGAATGGAAGTAGGTAATAAATATAACTTTTATTTATAATAATTTAATTATAGAAATAAAAAATAAAAAGCAAAATAAAAATATTTTTATAAAATTATTGTGAATAAAACTTTAATTAATTTTAAATTTTAAAAATAATTTAATTGTATTATATTAGTAATTTTTGTTATGAATATTTATCTATGTGGATGTCTATCATAATAAGAACTCTATCATTAGGAATATTATCTTCATTAATTAGAGTTTAATATATTATGTACTTCTTATGCCTATAAATAGATGAGTTTTGTGAAGGCATTGTATACAAGTCAATGTTGAGAATAATACAAATATCTCTCTTTCTATCTTCTCTTTGTTCTTTCATTCTTGTTCTTCATTCTTGTTTTATTTCTTCATTATTTTATTCACAACACAGTATCAGCACGAGACTCTAACCAACGGAGGTATTTGTTCGAATCCTAAAGGTGTTATTGGAAAGAATTTGTTACTAGAAAGAATTAAAGATAAGTTCTTCTCGCTCAATTATATTCTAATTACCGATTTATCTTTCTTTCTTGATTTTTGACTTGATTTTTAATTTATAAAAAATCTTTGGTTGTTTGGTGTTTGTGTAGCGATAAAGTGACTCAATTACTGTGGTTCTTGTCGACAATTCCCGAAAAAGATTTTTGGTTTAATCTTTTCCCTTCCAATCCTTTGGCTTGATTAATGAGTGTATAATACACTAGTAAAATTGGCTGCAAGCCTATGGAAAATAAGCTATTAAGTTTGGCAAAGGGTAAAAACCAATTATATTCTAATTAATTAATATGTTTTATGTTATGTTGATTTAATCCGAGTATATTGGCTGGACATCCCGTTCTACGAGGCTATTGGTCTCAAAGGAGGTTCTTTTTAAAAGACCTTGTGGACTGGTTTAACAACGCCGCGTATGAGGATTAAATTTTTGTTCCTTGTATGTATTGTATATATATTGATTGGTCAATTACTATTTAATACTATGAATGTTATAAAGTTTATATTTGCTTGAAAGCAATATTATTTTTATGTCGAAAAACTGGACTATATACTTCTCCCAAGTTCAAGTTACGAAAATCGTATTGATCCAAGAATTTTTATGGGAGGCATTCCTTGAAGTGAATGCATGCATGATGCTTATTCCATGCAATTATTGGATTTATGACATTCCTTGAAGTGAATGCAAGCATGATGATTATTTCATGCGATTATTTGATTTATGTAATTCCCTGAAGTGAATGCAAGCATGATGTTTATTCCATGCGATTATTGAATTTGTTTCATTCCTTGAAGAGAATGCAAACAAGATAATTCACTATATGGTTAGTGAATAAAACTCAGTTATATGACAGAGTATCATTGATGAGGATATGTTAGAAAAACATATTTCACTTTTCACACATTAAAGTTGTCCCGTAGACACAATATCGTGAAAAGGTTTTAAAGACCTATTGGATCCGCTCCATTCCCTGAAGTGAATGTGATATTTTATAACGAAAAGAATAAATGTCATATTAGTAATTGTGGTCACGATTGAGATCATAAAATAGGCATGAATAATATGATTATTTTGAGAATACTTATATCCACAAAAAGTGAAATTATAAAGATGACAAGAATAATAGAGATCATATCAAAATCTTTATGTTATCAATGCAATGGTACAAACTATTGATCTCGTACTTGTCAAACGCCAAAGTATTATGGACTTTATCCATAATCATGAATGATAAATTAAAGAAAATATAAACAGATCTTCTTTGTGGCGAAAATAATTATGGCGTTATTAATCCAACTCAATCGGATATTGATAATTTTCTCATAACCCTTAAAAGAAATAATTCGCCATTTATTTTATTTACATTATAACCTCTCAAGGGAATAATTGATCTTTTATTTATTTTGTTTTATGTTACTTTATTTAATATTTGTTTATGTTAATTTATTTTATATATTATTTACACTTTTGTTAATTTATCGTTAATTTATTTTACATATTATTTATTTACGTTTTATGTTAATTTATACTTTGAAAAATATTATCACTTCCGGAATAAAATCTACAATAAATTGTGGCTATTTATGCCAAGCAGACAATGCAAGTACTCATACTTTATTTAAGCATAAAAAATATTTTCTCATTTAAATACAACGGAAAATGTTAGTACTATATCTCAAAGTACTAAAATATCAATGCTTCCAAAGAGCTTTTGAGAGTTTATCTTTGATAGATAATCGAGATATAATGTGCTATATTTAATATTTTTCATTCCCCGAAGTGAATGATACAAAGCACATATTTTTCATTCCCCGAAGTGAATGAAATAAAGCACATATTAAAATGTACATAATTATGCATATTTTCCCATTTTAAATGCAAGGGAATGTGAGTACTATATCCGAAAGTACTAATATCACATAAAGCTCTAACTAAGCAAATATATTATTGCCAAATAGAACTTTATTCCATATTTACAGTGCATTATACTCGTCAAAGTCATAGAGAGACTTAGTGAGTTTTTAAAGATGTTTACAAAAATATATTGAGAATATTAGTCAAAGGGATGCTGACTATCTCAATATTACGAGTATAACTCAAGTCAATAAGAAAATCTTGGCAAAATTACATGCACTGTCATCCATATTGTACTACATAAGAATTAGTACAAATTGAAGCTCATGCTATTGTAAAATAGATGTTTACTGATAATTTTATTTGGCATAACCGGTTAGACCATCCCGGTTCAATTATGATGCGAAAATTTGCTGACACTTTCATGTGGTCATTTATTGAAGAACTAAGATTTTCTTCATGGTAATTTTTCATGTGATACTTTCATAGAAAGTAATTTGATTATTCAATCATCAACAACTAAGATAGAGTGTAAATCTATTAATTTTCTGGAATGGATACAAGGTGATATATATGGACCCATACACCTTTCTTACAGTCCATCTAGATATTTCACGATTTTTATCGATGCATCGACTAGATGGTTATATGTATCCTTGTTATTAACCCGCAACTTGGTGTTTGCGAGGCTACTTGCTTAGTTGATAAAATTACGAGCACATTTTTCAGATTATTTTCTAAAGACAACTAGTCTTGATAATGTTGATGACATGTAATTTTACATGTAGTATCACAAATTCGCATCAAGCCAACGATCATAAGTCCTCCCTACTAAAAATGTTTTTTGGTTAAGAACCAAATATTTCTCATCTTAGATTTTTTTGGGAATATATATCAGATTTAAATATCTTGAGCTTCTGATATGGGATTTATTTCCAACTCGATTTACTAACTATCAATTTAGTTATTCAGTTTACCCAATATAAGGGGGAGAAAATAAATAGCTGGGGAAAGAAATAAGTTGGAATGAATTATCATTTTCTTATTTTAATCCACGTACTACACAATGTGAAATATAAGTTCAAAGGATAATTCATTTAGCATATCAATTGCCAGATGATTTTGTTGACCCTAAAAGAGTGACTAAGTCGCGTATACCAACTATGAATGCTTTGATTAAATTTGATGTCTTGGAAGGACAAACTCTAGTTGCTAATGAGTCTAACTTATGCTTGAAGCGTAGTAGACAAGTAAGTTCCAAATATAAGAAATCCTAGAAAAAAAAAAGGAGCTATATTTTACGATGGTCTGATCGAGGAATCAATGAATTATAAAAATCTCAAAAAGAGATTAAAAGGTCTCCATCAGAGACATTGACATGAATCAGGTACCTGATAATAAAGAGATCTCAATAGATTATGTCATGTTTAGTAATAAGTGGAACTGAAATTAAATCGACGTTGATAAAATATTTGTATGTAATATAGCACCACTAGAGATTTTATTTGATGATGTGGATCATGAATCATTTTCAATTGGAAAATATAAACAAAGAAATGATTGACCAACATGAAAGAGGCAATTAAGGCGAAACTAAAATCTCTTTCAAAAAGAGAAGTATTTGGGCCTATAGCCCATACATTGAAATGTGTACAGCTCATGGATATAAATGAGCCTTTGTTTAAAAGAGAAATTAAAATGGGAAATAATGAGATATAAACTCATTTGGTTACACAACGATTCTCACAAAGACATAAAATTTATTATGAGAAAAATATATTCCTTTGTGGTGGATGCAACTACTTTTAGATTTCGATCAGTCTGGCAACAAATAAAATTACTCAGTTTCTACCTAATGGATGTTGTTACATCCTATTTGAATGGGCCTCTTGATAGTAATAATTTACATAAAATTTCCGGAAAGATTTAGATTGACATAAGCAATTAATTCAAGTTCTCGAGAACATTATTCAATCATATTGAATATATCTTTTTATGAATTGAAACAATTTAAGCGTATTTGGTATCATCGCCTCATTGAATACTTATTAGCATAATGCTATATGAAATGTTTAATTTCCCCGAGTATTTTGTTAAGAGGTTTAGCTCTGAATTTTTATTGTTGTATATATCAATGATTTGAATATCATTGAGACTCATGAAGAGATCTCCTCAAATCTTTATGCACCAATAGACATACAGAAAAATGTTTAAAGAGACTTTACATGCATAACACATATTCATTGATCACCCTTATGGTTGCTATATCTCTTAATGTAAACGATTCATTCCACCCTCGAGAAAAAGGTAATGATATTCTTGGTATAAAATCACAATATATACATTATTTGATCTAGAAGCATCATATCTTAACTGATCTAGAAATATTATTTAAGTGCTACGAGATCATTACTTTATGCATGAAGCAAAGCCGAAATATGTGTTTGGCTAAACATATCCCGAAGATATGTGAATTGCTTTCACAAGATAAGATGCAAGCTATCTTGGGTAGAGATAATGCAAAATTTATATCTCAAGGTGGATATATCAAATCTGATAAAACAAAATATTTTTTTAAGTTTCGTCCCTCATGATCTTCAGAACAATAATATTCAATGAATCATTTCAAGTAAATTTATCCACTAGTACATAATCTACTTCAATATTTGAAAATTGTATTCAATGTTGAATTATGAAGATTCAATGATCTTATGTGATATTTTCATGAGTGGGAGTAAATACGCGTTGCACTCTTTTTCCCTTAACCAAGGTTTTGTCCCAATGGGTTTTCCTGGTAAGGTTTTTAATGAGGCAACATGTTATGCGTATAAAAGATGTGTGTACTCTTTTTCCTTCACTAATTTTTTTTTCTCATAGGGTTTTTATCTTAGTAAGGTTTTAACGAAGCACATTATCTTCATAAACATCCAAGGGGGAGTGTTATGAATATTTATCTATGTGGATGTCTATCGTAATAAGAACTCTATCATTAGGAATATTATCTTCATTAATTAGAGTTTAATATATTATGTACTTGCCTATAAATAGATGAGTTTGTGAAGACATTGTATACAAGTCAATATTGAGAATAATAAAAATATCTCTCTATCTATATTCTCTTTATTCTTTCATTCTTGTTCTTTATTCTTGTTTTAGTTCTTCATTATTTTATTTACAATAATTTTCTATTATTTTATTAATTTTTATACTTCTTAATCTTCATCAACATGTTATATTGTACTAGTATAGTTACGGAGACATATACAAGAACGGAAGAAAAAACGGTAATCTTTTAAATTACAAAATTAAGATACATCAAAAGTATCCTAAATATAAAATAAAATTATATATTAATAATATATTAAAAAATTCATTCTTTAATAAATCACTTATAAAATAAAATAACAATATTCATGAATAAGATTTTTTTTTCAGATTTATAAATTTTGTTAAAAATAAATTTATAATTAAATTAAATAAAAAATATTTATCGGGTTTAAAAAATAAAAGATCATTAATAATAAATTAAAAAAAATATAAAATAAAATATACAACACATGATTTTTTTGGTTTTCATGCCTTTTAACTTCTTCCCGCCTTCTTTACTGCTTTTCCTCTATAACTTCTCATGTTTTCTTCACTTTCCTTCTCCTCTTTCTTTGACTTCGTTTCTTCAGTCATCCGTTTTGTTCATCTTCACTTCTCCGCCAACGAGGATGATGGAATCCATTAGAAACCAAAGGCATAAAAAGTGTCACGTCCAGTACCTTTCGAAAAGTGTTCGCCTCCCGACGCCTCCTTATGCTTTCGGTGTCTCACCGCGACTCCGAAAATGAAGGTGTTTTTCTCTTCGCTCGATACCTTAGGCACGCTCAGGCGCGTTTTTTATACTAAGATTCTGCCACCATACAAACAACCTTACACTAAGTCATATAGCACACACTATCTCACTAAATCAAAATAGTCCATTCTTTCCCCTTTTTCTAAAAAATTTCCAATATGAATTAGGTTTACTTGATGCATAAGGTTCAAAGACCCTAAGCATCTTCATCCTCCTCCTATTCATTAGTCTTCGGGACACGCACGTGAGTATTCGGTTTATTTTTGTTTCGTGTACTTACTGGTATAGTGGCATAGTAATGTGTTTGATGTTTTGTTACTCGTAGGTTCTACACCCGCTCGATCTAGTGCTAGAGCCGAGTCTAGATGTTATTCTTGACATTGAGATCTCTACTTCATGTGTGTCTCTCCCATTATTTTCCTACTTATCGTTGTGTGCAGATTCTGTTATTCTGAATAAACATGTTGTTTGGATCATTTCTGTAACTCTCTGAAAATAAATCATAATGTCATGCTTTGTCATTTAGATGCATATATGATCCTGATTATCATGCATGTCTCTTGTTAGTATTAAGGCACGCATTCTGATTTGTATCTGTTCATATCATTGCATTGGTTGGATTGACTGTACGGGGAAGTTTAGTGATTTTATCACTTCTGATTAGTGGCTCAACATTCAGGTCGAGTTTCTACCTCTATTGGTGTAACGGAGTTAGAGTGGTTCAGAGGAACCTACTCTTCTGATGGTGCTCGAAGTTGGGTGCATTTCATGCATACATTACATCATCTGATTTATTCTGTTCTGTGATCCTATTTATCTGCACAGTAGAGACACATTAGGCTCCCTAGCTTACACCCTTTCAGTTTCTATTCTAGATCTCAAACCTAGGCTACATACGGTACTTGGAGGATTCTAATTCGGATCATTTTCGTATGTTTTCAGTTATAGACTTTGGATTTATTATATTATATTTGATTATTATATTTTCTTGTACTGGACTTGGACTTTGACTTATGGATTTTTATCTTGGGACTTTTATTCGGTTTTCAGAACAATTATTTAAATATTTGATGGGTTGAGACTTTAATTAATTATAAATTATGTTTTTTTGTATTTATCCGTTATTATTTATTTAATAATTTATCAAATTATTATATTTAATTCATATAAACCCTAACTTGCGAAACAAGTTTTAATAACGTAAACCCTAAGTTTTAATCTAAGAAATTAGATTAAATTTAAGGGTTACACTTTTCTACTTCACCATTCATTTTAAGCCAATTGTGGTTGTTCTTGGAGATTTGAGCAACTTTCGTGCATATTGTGTGTCCTCGACAGCTTTATTGATAGAAGCAGCAAGGTATTCAGCAAGACTTTGTTGAGAATTAAACTTGTTATAAGAAGCCTTTGAAACTTTTGCCTTTACTGTGGCAATGGAGTTTGGAAGCCAAGAATTTGAATTGCTTGGAGTACTCAAACCATCCGTTTCAGTTTCTTGTCTTCTCTATGGAATGGGTTTTAAATGCCGCCCTGGATCTTCCAATATGGATTCACCAAAGTAACTTTGTGGCCCTAATATCTTGTTTGATTCTAATCTATGACCACAAAAACCTCATCCTCGTCCGACACTCCTTCCTAAACTAGGAGTGTTGCTCCCACGGCATCCATGATTCCTGCCTCTCCCTAAACTCAAATAAGGACTACCTCTAGGTCCTTGATCGAGGATCAGACTGTTACCAAACATTTGAGGACTGGTTGTTTCATAGTTGAAACAGGTCTATCTGCTGAAGAAAAGCAAGGGCCAGGCTCTATGAGAAGTTCCAGGATGTTTGGGAGGATTACCAAACATTCCACTCGGAGTTCCATTAGAAACTATGTTATAATGATCATATGCATGTGATTCATTCCAAGCATCAGACCGGACTTGATGCATGAGTGAAGGACTTCATATTCTAGGGTTGTATGGACCATGGTTATATACACCCTGAACAGGTGAAAAATAGGTTTGCATCTGATGGAGAGACAAATCCCTATTGAAGTTCATTGCTCCTTGCCAACCAAAATAAATAGCCAATTAATTAGAAAAATAAAAGAACTACTAACTAATGTTAATCGAAAAATTAGAGAGATTATGTCCAACTGGTATTAATCAATAACTCATACACAAATGATCAGCTGAGTAGTAGTACAAATCAAAGTTGACCATTAATGTCACTCTTTATGACCAATATTATCAAAGATCCTTTAAAAGATAAGATGAAAAAATATGGTTAAATGTTCTTAACACTAGTAGAACTTCTGAAGTTTTCCGATGACCTAAAAGCAGTTTAATAAATCAATATCAGGAAGAAAAAAAAGTGTACCAGGTCGGAACTCAGAACGATGCATGAATAGTTGGGGACGTAAAAGATTGTTGCATAGTCTGATTATGACTGTTGCCCCTCTTGTTGTTAGCAGAAAATACTGTCGTAGGATGCGCGGAATTCTACAAAGTCATCTGCACAGTCGACGGTGTCTCAATCAATGGATTCGAAAGGCAACCAAGCATTACAGAAGCTTCAACATCATTAGAAACTTCAGCTTACATTGCTTTCAGCCTTTCTTTTCTCAGATTCCTTCATTTATCTAGAAGAGAGAAAGTGCATGTGTTCAAACTTCTGAATAATGATATATTGTATAGCAAAATCTAAAATATAAATTATCTTTTTGCATTAAGATTCCTTAGATTATGAAAGTTGGATACAAGTTTTAACCTCTAAGTTTAAATTTACTTAATTACAACTCTAACAACCTAATAAATCAAATTAGAATTTGAACCAATCTCGCCCAATTTTAAGAAAATAAATATCACAAATGGCAATATTTCCAACTAAAAACCATAACTCAAAATATCATAAATTTAGTTAGGGTTTCAAAGATTACCTTATTTAATTTGCAGATCTGTATTGCAAAAGACGATTTTGGTCATGAATTGGAGGAGGAAGAAGAGAAAGATAAACTGGGAAGGAGAGGTTAGAGATGTAAAAACAATTACTCGGATAGGTTTCAGGTCGGATAAAATCGGATACAGGTCATTTCAGGTTGATTTGATGTTTTGACTCAATTCGGGTCGGGTACGGATCCATTTCAGGTCGGGTTTAAACAATTCGGGTCAAAATCAGATAATTGACAGGTTCATTTCAGGTCGGGTAGATTTCAGGTCGGATTCATTTCAGTTCGGTTGCATTTCAGGTCGGGTTCATTTCAAGTCGGTTGCATTTCAGGTCGAATTAATTTGGGTTTTAAATTCATATTAATTAAAATTATTAAGTTTGAGTTTGGTACAAATAAATAATTAAGTAAATAGTCGATAAACTTTGGGTTGAATGGTTGATCATTCATTTCGAATTAAATATTACGCACTAGACTAAACAAAAATATCATCAAATGATTCATATCTTAAAAATTGAGCTAAATTAAAAAAAATTAAAAATTAATAAGGAATAAACATTAAACTGAAAAGAATAAAATTTTAAATTAAAAAGGATAAACATTAATAGAATAAAATATCATCTTATTAAAATCACTAAACTAAATTAGAAAAATAAATAGTAATCAATTTGAAATAAAAATAAAGTTTTAAGGACTAAATTGCAAAAATTATAAATTAATAATAATTAAATTCAATGAAAATTTTAATTTTAATGTACTTTAATATATTATAATTTATACATATAAAATATAGTTTAATACATTTTAAAAATAAATATATAAAATTTATACTATATATAGAATTTATACTATATATGATATGATACTATATATGGAAATATAAATGTATACTATATATATAAAAATATAATATATATATATATACATATATATATATATACATATATATATATATATACATATATATAATATAAGTATGTAAGTATATGTATACTTATATACTATATAGTATACATTAATATATGTATATGATATATAAGTATGTAAGTATATGTATACTTATATACTATATAGTATACATTAATATATGTATATGATATATAAGTATGTATATAATATATATTGTATACTTATATATATATGTATATATTATATGTATACATTAATATATGTATACTTATTACTTATATGTATATATAGTAGATGTATATATTAATATATGTATATAATATATATTAATATATGTATACATTAACCTATATTATAGTCTATACAATATATTAAATATATATTTGTATATAATATACATTAATATAAACTATATATATATATAATATACTTATATATATATTATATTTTATATATTAATGTATTATATATAATATATAATATACTTTAATACATATAATATTATATATATAATATAATATATATATTTAAATGTATACTAATATATGTATTTAATTTATTTATGAATTAATGTATGTATATGTATTTAATTAATGTATATAAATTATTAATTCTTTAAGCTCAACACTAATTCCCTAATCCCAAATCACTAAATTAGTTCTCTAAGATCAATTCTCCAATCACTAAACTAATTCTCTATGATCAAATTGAAACAATTTTAAAATATATAATCTGATTTTAATTAAATATGGATCAAATCGAATAAAAAATAAAATTTAAAACTTAATTTTTGAGTGATCATAACCAAATTGAAATAATTGTAAAATAAGGTGAAGAGTGACACAATATTCGCTTTTTTAGGCGCGACCTATATAAAAATGTCCAAAATTTTTTACTCGATCTAGAGCAATGTCAAATGAATATCTAAATCTAATTTCTTTTTTATATTTTTAATTGATTATATTTTAATCAAAGTTTATTATTTGATTATAAGTTGTAATAATAATAATAATCTAAAATTTACTATATATATTAATTCACTCCAAATTTTACTATATATATTAATTCTCTCCAAAATTTTGTTTCTTCTCTCTTTTTTTATATAATAATCGAAATTTATTTTTAACTCCCTCTAAAATTTTGGGTAACTTATATCCCTCCAAAAATTTTACACTAAAAGTAAATTAATCTTAAACTTAAAAAATGTGTGGCTTATTTCCCTCTAAAATTTTGTTTTTCACTCTTTTTATATAATAATCAAAATTTATTTCTAATTCACTCCAAAGTTTTAGGTAACTTATATCCCTCTAAAATTTTTACACTAAAAGTAAATTAATCTCAAACTTACAAAATAAGTGGTTTATTTCCCTCCTAAATTTGGTCTTTTCACTCTTTTTTTATCAATTGTCTTTTTCTTTTTTTATCAATTATTTTTGTTTAATTTAATTGAGTTTAGATTAATTTAATAAAAATTTACATTTGATTTTATAATTCTTTTAATTATGTTTGTAATTTATGTTTTTATATTTTAATTTAGCTTAATTAATCCTAAATTTAATAAGTTAATTTAACTTAATTAAATATTAATTTAAAATTATATTTTTAATGAAATATTAATTTAAAACTATATTTTAATGAAATATTAATTTAGAATTATAATTTTTATTAAATATTATTTTAAAATTATAATTAAATTTAAATACATTAAAACTAAATAAAATAGTAAATTAATTAATTTAATTAAATATGTAATATTAAATTTAAATTTTAATCCTTAAATTAATTCTTATGTCTAATTTTATTTTTTTAAGACTAATTATATTTATTAATATTTTAAATTTATTAAATTATAGATATATTTAATTATATGTCATGTAAATATTAACTCTTGTTAATATTAGTTCAGATCAATAACAGGTCGGGTTCATAACAGGTCGGGTAAAATCAGATATTGGGTCAATTCAGTCGGGTAATATCTGTTATCTGTCAGGTCAGAATCGGGTTCGGGTTTGTTTCAGTCGAATGCAAGTCGGGTTTCAGGTCTACAGTAACATGTTAAAATCGGGTTCGGGTCATTCTCGTTCAGATACAGTTCGAGTTTGGTTACTACAGTAACAGGTCTAACTCGAGTTCGGGTCAACAACAGTCGGATACAGATCGGATTCGGGTCATTACATCCCCGGATCAAATCAGGTTCTGGCTCGAACAGGTTTTAGCCAAGTTTTCAGGTCGAGTCAGCTTTTTACATCTTTAAGAGAGATGGAGGGAGGCGTATTTGGCGATGAGAGTAATTAGGGAATTTTTATATAAATTATTTTATCAAATTCTATAAGAAATTTAAAAAAGTTTTTTGATATATTCTCCCGTATTTTTAATTATAAAGTTAATTGTTATCTCATATTTCGTTAAAAAAATTTAATAAATAAAAAAAGTATTCGATAATAAAATAAAATAAAAACAACGAAAATCATAAGAAAGATAAAAGTTATGCAAAATACATCATGGCATTTGGTGTGAGCATTGTAATTAAAGCGATAATAATGATCATCAATCTTAATCTGATCAGAAGCATCATTCAAAATAGATACTTAAAAATATCGATTTTTCGATAGTTTAAACATACAATCTACGATTATATTTTTCTCACGTAAAATTTATTAAAAAATAACGATCAAGCGTGAAAACCATATAAAACAATAAATCAAACAAATTATAGGCAGCTTGTCAAGATAACAAGGTCAAATATAAACCGAAATGCAGTGAAACTATCATAGTATACAGTCAAACGATCAAATATCAAACATAGTTCGAGGACTTGGATTGGTCTCTCGATTTTCTTTAGATGTCTGGAGAATAGAATATGATTGTTGAATGTGATACTCCTCCGAGTTCATAGGGGGAGTTCCTTAATTCCTTCGCCTTTGTGAGTTATATTTAACGATGTTATTTCTCCAATAGTATCATATGCATTCTTTTCTTTCCTCTTAAATTAGAAAAAATATTTTTTTAACTAGAAATGTTACACCATTTTCCTTTTAATCCAAAATAAATAAATAAATAAAAAGAGTGAATTTTGACCATCTTCCATTAAACAAGTAAGATCACCTAACAAATATCTAGCCACACAAGCAAGCAAGCAAAGAGTTAAAGACAGGTTAAAAACAGTTGCTCAAAAGTGATTCAAGTGAAATACCCAGCATTCAGGCATTTCTCATGTAACTGAAAACATCGACTCCTGCTACGGAAAACATAACCATATATGGTTTCTAACTTTCTATAAGTTGTCAGTTCTGCATCTGAAGCCAAAACATTAATCTGCATACCTAGAACAACCTGTGAACACTAAAATGGAAATACATAGAGTTGCTTGATCAGACAAAAGATGAGACAGATCCAAGACTCCGTTCGAAAAAGCCAGAAAGTTCTGCTTGTTTGTCCTCAATAAAAATAACCTCGGCATTTTGACGATCCACACAAGCATTTCTTCTTTCCATAGTCTGCACTGTTACTTCCTTTCTCATCTGTGCGCGGAATACCATAATCATATGTCAGCTCTGTCATCGGAGGTATGTGCCTCTTAGCAAAGAAAGCAATATGGAGGAGAACTTCATTGTTATGTTCATACATGATTGGCTGCCAGAAAACATTTGGAGAGCAACTGTGATTCATAAACCGAGAAACATTTCCACTGTTCTTCGAACTTATGATGAGGGGAGATGGAATATCATAATCTTCGGTAGTGTCGGAACTTTCCTCTCCTACTAACTCGGGTTCATAATTCCACTTGAAGGATTCATAGACTCGATCTGTATGAAAAGCATACTCATTACTTTCTTCATCTCCGCCATCCTGATTTGCATCGATGGTGTCAATAACTTCACCTGCATATTCACAAATAAAAGTACCTGCACGAATAGGGTCCCATGATCGCAGACCCCAACCCCTATCTGTTGTCTTAAAAACTTCAAAGTGAACCTTAAAACCAGTCTGTGTAACTCTATTTTTGCAGTTACGAAGGCAGTGGCATGATGAGCCACATTCATATATCATGGGTTTTCGACAAACTAGAATCCCATAGGAAGTGTAAGGTAAATCACCTCCATTTTTCTTAAAGCAGGTGCAATTTGAATTTCCTGCTTGGCATACATCAGGACAATTGCAGCCAAAAGAAGGATGCAATAATTTGAATGATTTTGAATATTTGACAGTAGAGAAGTACGTGAAATGAGCGGGGCCCTTTTCATCGTCAACCTCATTCACAAGTGAAACAGGTATGCTTTCCGCACCAGAAGTGAGGTCAGGAAGAATAAGTCCATCCCTTGAAGACAGACCTTCTTTCCATTTCTTAATCATTTTCCAAGTTGCAAAAGCACCTTTTTGTCCGGGGTTCCTTACTAATTTATACTTAAACATATTACAGCCTGATTTCCCCTTCTCCATCCACGATTCTTGGACTTTGTAAATCCCATCGTATACATAGACCTTAGACGTTTGGTGGGCAGAATCCTGAAAACCACGAATCACTCTTACTTCATTGGCTCGGTGCAAGCTCCTTTCCAAAGCAAGATTTCCCCTCACGAGCTTCTGATCGGATGCTTCTTTATCACCACTGGCATTCCCACCGTGACCTGTGTATACCAAAACATCAGGATCTTCGACATCATCGTCATACCCTCCAGATGAAACAATGCTCACAGCCACTCGCTCTCCCTCTAAATCACCTTTCATAGGCATGGGGTCAATTCCAGCCATGGCCTGAGCATGCAACCCCACTAAACACATCTCCAACCGAAAGAAGAAAATATCCCCAATTTCAACACCAGGAACAACCCCGATTCTCTTTATCACATTAGTTCGCACCCCTTTGCTCATCATTACGTTGGTAGCTTTTAAGACTGAACGTTTAATAATCCCAGAATGTGGTTCAGTCGCATCCTCCATTTGGCTAAGCTTTCTCCTAAGTGCATCAAACCTCCAAAGCACATTTTCAACCAATTCCCTGTTCCCGTCATCACGCTCAGATAAACTTATTCTAGGATTGAAATTATCAAGAGCAGTGAATGAAAACTCAAAAACTTTCCTCTTCTTCGCTTTCTTTTGAACGGAACTTGAATCAGATGATTTCTGTTTGTGCACAATTTGGCCATTAGAATCTAGTGGTTCCGCTCTAAATGACCGAATCGGCACAGCAGTTGAACAGAACTCGTTTGGGTTAAGACCCAGTGTTGTCTGGGATCCTTGTGGTCCACTAAAGGGGAAAAAAGGCGAAAACCCGGACGGAAAAGGACCATTAGGAGGTGCACAAAAGAAAGGTGAACCATTAGATGCATCCGGGAATTGGGGAACCAAAGTACGTATCGGTTTTACATCCAAAACCTTGGATTTATCAGCTAAATTTGGTAGAGCAGTGTTTGTACCCATCCCTTCTTCCATTACAATCAAGAAAATTGAAGCCTTTTCAACAAAATTTTCTCTTTGCTCAAAACCCAGTGATACCCACTTCAGTTCTTTACCCCTCAACTTGTTTAGGCACAAACCGAAGCTCCAATGTGAACCCAAATTACACAAAATTCAGAGCTTTAAAGACAAAACCAGGAAATACCCACTTCAATTTTCTCTAACATTAATTGTTTATGCACAAAACAATGGCCTACATTAAACCAAAATAAACAAAAAAAAATGAATCTTTTAGAACAAAAAAATCCTTTTTTCTTAACCAACAGATACTCATTTAAATTTTCTCTACCTATGACTTTGCTGTTTAGGAAAGAAAAAGTAACATAAATAAATACGGTATGAATAGACACAATAGATTAGGGTTATGTAGTATACAAAGAACTGAACAGATTTCAAATAAACATACAGAAAAGAGACGATTACCTGTTGAAACGAAGAAGAAAGGATAGTCCAGTTCGAGGAGTCTTTTGTTTTTCAGACGTGCTTTCGCCAGATTTCAGAGAGCGACTTGTTTTCAATTTTTTCTGCTCTATTCTCCTCCCTAACGGACAACAAAACATTTGCTATCTCACAAAGTACACATTTATACCCTAAAACCGGTGGGGATAGGGTGCAACCACACCCAAAATATAAGTGATTATTTGTTTATAGAAAAATATATTTTTATTTGAAGATTATATATAAATATAATAATATCATTATCAAAATAAAGTTATTATCGAGTCTTTAGATTTTCTCAAAGTTTTGATTATTATTTGGTGTTAATAATTGAATTTTAGAGGGCACATGATGCACTCATTCACATGTGAAGGCTTAGATTTAGATATATTAAGTTTGAAATAAATAGACGTGGAATTGTCATGGTTTTAGATAGTGAGTTTGAGACACTTATAAGCAATGTTTTAATTACGATAATTCACGAGTTCTTTAATCGTGAATAAAATATATGTATTTGACATATATTTAAAGAACATAATAGAATGGTCGATATGCTCGTTACCTTGACTCTTGACGCATTTGTTGATGATTACGAACTTACTAACGTATATGATGTGATGTAGACTTAGTGAATATAGAAGTTATTATTAGTTATTAGCTTAATCTCCCGATTTGTATTAGCAAAAAAATTGTTTTAATAATTTCACGACTGATTTAATCATAATTTTTTTATATCTAATATTTATGATGAGACAATGTTTAAGTTAACTGTAATAGAAGAAAATATTATATAAAATGTAGATAAAAATAGAAGAAAATTGTTAATACAATTCGTATCGATCAACCATCACAATCTGTTAGATCTATCTAGATGCAATCAAGAGACTCTTCAGTTAATTGCGTGGGATGCATACCCAAACTCTTCAGCTCCTCTTGCGTGAGTTCCCTCCACACACAAGCTTTTTAACTCTCTCACTCGCCACATGTTATTATTTTATGCCACCACGATACACTTCAAAAATGATTTCGATTGTTTAATTCTTCAAGTTAATTCAGTTGTTGGATCAAATTTAATCCAACGATGTAGATTTGATTTGACAAGAGAAATTCATTTTTTTTCTCTTCATCAATAGTCTTTCGTCTTTTCTATCGTCATAGTCCTTGCGTTTTTCCCTCTAATCATTGAGTAAATATTCAAGAAAAAAAACAGAGCTCTTTTCAATAATTAATGTGGTTATGCTTATAAAAGGACTAAAATTAAAGAGTATATATGTAATTAGATCCTATTTTATAACGATTTTATCTTCACCAATATAGAAAAAAATATATATAAGATTTCAATGGTAATCATCTCTCCCTTCTATTTATTCTTTGGATGCATTTAAAAAAACGTTTAGCGTCGGTTAAGAAGCACGGGGCGGCTCTTTGACGGCGTCTTACGTTCCTGATACGTTTTCAGGATGGGGACGGTCAACGCTTACCGGAGACGGTCAACGTTCATCGGGGATGATCAACGCTCACCGAGAACATCCCGACTACTTTTAGTTTGGCATTAAGACCTTCCGACCAGTGGTTCACTTCGTAAATGAGTCGTCTTCCTACTGGGTAGGACATCGATGCTCCAGAGAAGGCTTGGAATTGAAAGCCATGAACGCAAAATCCCGATCATGAAAAAAGATTACGACGGGCTGGTTCATGAGCATCGGTGCTAGTGAATGTGTAGAGACGAAAGTCAAAGATTACTCTTGCTTAGAAGAGTTTACAGTGATAAACAGAACAAAATTTAAAAGAAAAAAGCAGATACCATAAAGAAGAAAGTAGAAGAAAAATTGGAGAAGAAAGGTCGGAGAAGATAAACAGTGAAAACGTGCTTTATTATTATATATAAACATTTAATTAACTTGCTTTTACTATTTATTTTTAGGCAAAATTCTGTTCATTATTATTATATAAATATTTTAATTTTTCTACTTTAATTATAAATAATTTATAATAAAAATATGATTATATTTACTTGTAACTCATATTAATATTTAATTTTTATTGATTCTTTTAAATATTATTATTATTATTATTATTTTAAATATATTATATATATTATTTTATATTTGTCGGACCCTTGTCGTACTCGTACTCTGTAATTTTTAAAATTTTTGTTTTTCGTCTCTATATCGTATCTGTCCTCGTATCCGTATTAATACAACATAGAAGGTCAAATTTTGTTAAGGTTCGATAGTTTCTTTTACTGATAAACCTTTTTGATTTTCGATTAAATATGATAAATCGATGAGGACGACTCTTCTTCAGAAAAGATAAGTCTTTAGGGTTTTAAAATCTTAAAGAAAAAAAATTGATTTTTGTTTTAAAAACCAAAAAGATTTCTTGAAATAAAGTATTTTTTTTCAGTACCGAAGAACTATAGTCAAGAACGATGTAAGACAGTTAACAAAAATCAAACTTCAACGAGATTTGAACTTCGTACCCGATTTTTGAAAAAGTTATAAGAATGTGGGTGGTCCATTGTTTTCTTTCTAGGCTTGGTCTTTTAAAGTTGAGAGGAAAAAGGATTTTGTTGTTTAGGGGAAAAAATAAGAAAAAGGATAAGGAATAGTAATTAATTAGGTCTTTAAATAGAGTCATTTGTTTTAAATTTGGTCTAATACAATTTTAATTCTACCATCCATAAATAATAGCTTCTCTACCCTTTCGTCTTTATAAATTATTTTTGAGGACTTTAATTTTTTAAATCTTTTTAATTTCATCTCTAAATCAAGTTAAATCAGAACTTAAAGGGGAAATTTACTTCATGGGTCCGTTCGCCTTATTTTGTTTTTTATTTTTACCTGCCGCATGGGTATATCACTTTGCCAATCCTTTAAAGTTCTGAAAAGGTTTTTATTAAATCCCCTGAATAGCCAACATCAGTTTTAAATTTGTATAATTCTCATTTTTGGTCTTACGATTAATTTCGTGACTTTCAATTAGGTCATTTTTAGTAGTTTAGTAAAAAAATAGGTTTTAATTAATTTGTGATCCTTGTTTTAATTTCTGCTTTTAATTAGGTCGTTGTATATATATTCTTTTTTATTAGGGTAAACTATATAAATGGTCCATTGACTATACCTCAATTATCTTTTACATCCTCTGACTATCAAATGTTACAAATTGGTCCATTGATTAACTTTTTTGATACAAAGTGGTCATGTGCCGTTAAAAATTTGACGGGAAACTAATGTAAACGTTAACATGCTGACTTGGATAATCATGTGGTATCCCCGATCTCTATAATTCAAGTCAGCATGTTAACGTCCACATCAGTTTCCCGTCAAATTTTTAACGGCACAGGATCACTTTGTATCAAAAAGTTAGTCAATGGACCAATTTATAACATTTGATAGTCAGGGGATGTAAAAGATAATTAAGGTATAGTCAAAGGACCATTTATGTAGTTTACCCTTTTTATTATCTTGTGTCTTGTGATTATAGATACTACTTTATTCGATACATGTTTTTTTGATTGATGATATTTTCTATTAAATTTGTTATCAAATATTTCATATGTCCCGATATTAATATTAATTTTTAATTTTTAATTTTTAAATTATCTTATTCAAGTATCACATTGAAAATTCAATAATTTTTTAACATAAATTTACTTTTCATTTTAGGCATAAAGATAATTTTAACCTTTAACGTTTATAATTTTTATCATTTTAGCCCTTATTTTTTTGGATAAATTTAACCCTTAACCTATATCTTTTTGACAAATTACTTATTTTTTAACTACCATATAACTGGACCGTTAAAAATCTAACGATGATGATATGTCATATGCATATGATAATATATTTTAAATGACATGACATCTAACCTATCTAATATATATATATATATATATAATATAATTTTATTCCAATATAAAATATAAAACAATTAAAATTCAAATAAAATATTAAAAAATTAATTAATTTTAAAATAAAATACTACTAAACATTTACAAACCTAACTGTTTTAATATTTAAAATAAAATATGATTAATTAATTTTTTTAATATTTTATCTGAATATCGTAGTTAGGGTTGTGAATGTTTAATAATATTTTATTTTAGAATTAATTATTTTTTTAAATATTTTATTTGAATTTTAATTGTTTTATCTTTTATATTGGAATAAAATTATATTTCATATATATATTAATTTGATAGGTTAGATGTCATATTATTTAAAATATATTATCATATGCATATGACATGTCATCATCGTTAAATTTTTAACAGTCCAGTTATCATGATAGTTAAAAATAAGCTATTTGTCATAAAAAATATAAGTTAAGGGCTAAATTTATCCAAAAAAAAAGAATAAGGGCCAAAATGATAAAAAATATAAACGTTAAGGGTTAAAATTATCTTTATACCTTTATTTTTTTTACTTTTGTTAATTTTTCAAAACAAAAAAATTAACTTTCTAAGGGTAGACTTGTCATTTTAATTATTTTACACCATATAACTTTTTTATTCTAAACTTTATGAGAAGTCAACATATGACACCGTTACTAGGACAGAGGAAGTATATTTTATATTATGTTAGTAGGGGTGTTCAAACAATCGGTTAAACCGAATTAACCGACCAAACTGAATTAATTCGGTTAAAACGGTCGGCCACTGAACTTTGTTCGGTCGGTGAGTGGTTAAATTTTTTTTAAAAGTTTGGTGAATGGTTAATTCGGTTCGAAACGGGTTAATTAACCGAATTAGCCGAAATATAATAAATATTAAATATACAATATATATTATTATTAAGCCCATATCCAACTTGTTTTGTTTTATCATAATGTTTAATCTAAAATTCTAATATTTTTATACATGTTTAGATATTATTTAAATTAAATTCCAATTTATTTTCGTAAACTAAAAAGTATTTTCAATGATTTTTATTGTGTAATAACTTTGAATAAGAAAATTAATAAATTTTGGTTAATTCGAAAACCGACCGAATTAACCGAAATTTGTTCGGTTTGGTTAATATGTTTCAAAAAAGTTTAGTTCGGTTAACGGTTAAAAAATTTAAAAGTTCGGTTAATTCGGTTTTTGGTAATTCGGTTCAATCACCGACCGAATTAACCGTTTGAACACCCCTATATGTTAGTATATATTGTTTACATGTATATAATATGTTATATATGTGATATATAAATTTGTTTTCTGTTCGTGCATATGTTTCTAAAGTTGTATACATATTAGTATGTATATACATACATATGTATAATTATATTTAAATTACTTTAACGCATTATATATATAACTGGTCTATTATTATATTTTAAAATCTTTGTGTATATATGTATTTTTGTATTGCATTACCATGTAGACGTTTAATGAGTTTATACCTTTTTTCTTATATAATGTTTTTATATACATATAGTATTTAGTTACTTTTTATATGTGGTTTGTACATTATTTATTTGAACATGTAATTATCCCAATTTCATTTATTTGGCCTCTTACAACTGAAATATCAATTGTTAATGCGGTGTTTTTTTATTTATTTAAGAATAAATGTAATTAGTATCATGTATATATATATTGATTTTTTAGTTTACTTTTAAATAATACGGTTCTTAAAATCGACTTTAATTGTTAATCGACTTTCGAACTTATTTACAAAAAAATCTCTAATTTTGTGGTGTTCAACTTACCTAAATGACAAATAATTACTCTAAATTTTATTATTTAGAAAAACAGAATTTTTAAAAGACTTCTCTATTTTCCAAATATTCTCATAATAGTGATTTTTTTCTTTTCGAATTAAAAAAAAAAGTTGGTTACACTTTGTAGATAGTAATTTAGAAAGAAAAAAATATGTTTTAATGATCAATGATTTCATTGATAATCACCATCATCAAGTTTGGAAGAGAATTTTTCAAATATTCATGCAAGTGTTGGAATTTTAAAAGGTCTACCAGGTCCAGAATTATATAGAAATAAAAGTTAACGGTCGCAATAAGTTTCTTGGTTTCCAGTATTTGAAGTTTCTTTAATTGTTATCCTCAGGTATCTTTAAAAAATCTCATCAAATATAATTTTAAAAAATTATCACATTAATTTCTAGAAGAAAAAAATAGAAAAAAAAATAGTTTAAGAAAAATGTAATCGTATGAAGGACAAGAGAAATTAGCTTGTTGGCTCTCTCTGCGTTCTCTCTTTCACTTTGGAATATCCTCAAAGCTTTAGGGATTTCGACGGTGCAAGTCGATCATGGCACGATGGCTATTGGTTGGTCCCTTGATCCTGTGTTTGGGTTTTCACACAGGTCAGTATCACGGTTCTTTCGGTGATCTTGACGGTTGCATCATCGTGTGGTTGGAGATGGAGGGCGGTTTTTCACGGAGGAGTGAATTAAACGTTGTTGGTTTCTCTGCGAGCCTCGATTTGATGAACAATAATAATGGTCTTCCCGACTTTTAGATCTCTGTGGAACTACTGAAGGAGTTTCGGAGGTTCAGAAAGATCGTGGGACGTGACATCGACCCAGGAATTTCTCGCCCAAATCTTCGACACAAGAATTTACTCGCCTATGTTATCATCGTTAGGAGAGATCGTGCGGCGAAGCCACCAGCCAAGATTGTTCTCGCCGGAAGTGAAAGAAAATCTATCTAGGCGATGCCTGAGGTTTGGTTGGGATCCAGGGGGCATATGGGTTCTTGTGTAACTCGTACGGTTCTTGTCCGCATGGGGGATAAAACCTTGGTATTTGTCGTTTAGCTTTAAGAAGATGGGTGTGGGATTTCGAGATTCAAGCTGGCAATTGCCTTTCGTGGGTTGTTTAACATTATCTTTGTGTGTATGGCGTTTTTTTGTTGGACATATTATGATCGTAATTCGTACAGAGTGATATAATCATTAAAGAAGAAAAACGTACTTTATGTAGAAATGGGTGATGGTAATGAGGAGCGTGTATTAGAGTTAATTAATTAAATTAAATTAAAATTTTTAATCGTTAATTTTAGATAGATTCAGTTAATGTTTAATTTTTTAAAATTTAATTAATTATAATTTCGGTTTGAAATTAATCAATTAATTAAAAATATTATATATTATATATATATTTATTTTTGGTCATTAAACTTTTAAAAATTATAAAATGATAATTATATTTTTATATATTAAAAAAATAATTAAAATTTTAGATTTTTTATTGTTAATTTGAAAATCGACCAAATTAATTGAAATAATTTCACTTTTGTTATAATTAATTCAGTTTTTGTTAACAATTAAAATTTAAAAATTTTAATTAATTTGGTTATAGCTAATTTAATTCGGTTAATAATTAAAAAATTTTAAAAAATTAATTAATTTGATTATAATTAATTCAGTTCGATCACTATCAAATTAACAAAATGCACATTACCGTCAACAATGATACCTATTTTGTTAATGAAAAAACACATTGATTCAGTCTTAGCTAAACTGTTTGGAGGGATGATTTTTTTAAAAGAAAATACGAGTCTAATGAGATTTTTCTGAAAGAATAGAACATATAATTAAAAATATTTTTAAAAAATAATGTTTAATATATATATATTAAAATTAAATAAATACAATATTTTAAAAGATATAAAATATTATACATTCATAATTTTAAGCATTTTCTAACCCTTAAGAAAGGTTTTACTCAAGTGAAGATTTTATTTCTTTGTTTGAATAATGCGTTTTTAGATACGAGAGAAGAAGAAATGAGCTAAAGAACCCATATGAGTTAATAACCTCCTAACTATCCCTTGGATTTAATTTATTTTTAATAAAAAATTATTCTTATACAGGTTGATTATTCATTTTTTTCATTATAAGGATTAGAAAATTTAATTTAAAATTTTAAAACTTAATTTATAAGGTTATGACGTAGGTTGTACAATTAAATATTTATTTTAAATATATATATAAAAATTTATATAATTTTTAAATAAATGATCACACATTTTATCATATCATTAGTTTAATCTTTGAATATAAATACAAGAATAATATCTAATATGAGATTCAAACTCATGTCATTGGAGGGATTATTAAAATATTGTGATTGAAAACTTTATTTCCAAAAATATGGTTCACACATCATTATTTCTCACAATATTGTGGTTTATTGTAGCGTTCAGAAGGCCTCATGCATACAACCCGTCTTTGAACAGTGATTCGAATAAAAAATAATATTTCGGCAAAGACCTCATGCATACAACCCGACTTTGAACAGTGATTCGAATAAAAAAAGCACACCTACTTTAAAATCACTATTTAAAGTCGGGTTGTATGCATAAGGCCTTTGCCGAAATATTATTTTTTATTCGAATCACTGATCAAAGACGGGTTGTATGCATGAGGTCTTCTGAACGCTACAGTAAACCACAATATTATGAGAAATAATGATGTGTGAACCATATTTTTTGAAATAAAGTTTCCAATCACAATATTGTAATAATTCTTCTCATGTCATTCAAAAAAAATCATCACGTGTCTAATTATTCTATCTACTTAATTTGTTTAGATGTGACAATATTTAAGACTTATTTAATAATTAAAGGACAATTAATATTTAATAGCGGATTATATTAATACAAGAGTTAAAGAAGTGTGACAGTTCAAGGGACAACATTACTACCTTAGACAAGAAGGTCACAAAATTAAAGGATGCATTAGGCAAGTGTTGGACAATAAGTGGTTAATTCAAGAAAAATAATAATAAAATAAAATAATATAAAATTATTATTTAAACGAACAGTAAAATAATACATTTGCTGAGTTCCCGAACCGTTCTTGCCTTCACCAGTCACCGAAAGAAAAAGCAGGAAAGAAAAACATTTTGAGAGAATTGAGATGTGTTTGAGAGATGATTTAAAACTGAGGAATCAATCTCATATTTATAGTAGAGAATTAGGGTAACGGTGAGCAACCTAAACGAAGTTAAAATTCGAAATATTAGAGATAATGCTAATTATCTAGTATTTTAAATTGAATTAAATTCAAATTTATACTAATAATAGCCATTATCTATCCATTATCCAAAAATATCCTGAGCAGTTATAACCGCTCCATTATCTGTATTTCAACTGAATACAAACTCCTTTTGGATATTAAAAATAAAATAAATTAAGGAAAATATTCATAACGAGTAAAATGTCCGCAAGTCCAAAAATAACCAGACCGGTTCGGACATTTACGTCACATACATCATGCACCCCAACCCAAGAGTTAAGTCATTCAATAATAACTATGTGAGTAAGTGTATATAAACACTTCCCGCTTCATTTATCCCATCAATATGGGATAATGGGGTCATTCCTTACTTTATTTCAACCTTCTTACTTTGTGCATCAATTTCTTATTCATCACTCAACAATTTTGAGCATATGAGCTACTGTTGTAAAGATCTCGCGGAGTAGAATATGAATCAATAATTCCTTATTCGAATCCTCATTTTTACTCTTTTAAAAAATGCTTCAAAGATGGTTATTTGCTCACTATTTTCTAACAGCAAGTTTTAAGAGACCCAAGATAAGACCGATGAGCACCTTGAGAAGATGAAGTCTAACAAGGACAAAGTCATGGAGAAAGTTCAATCCCTTCTCAACTACGTACGAGAAACTAAGTAAGACAATTACCTTCAGGTTTTAATAGATGCAATGAAAAAGGAATTAATAGAGAAAATTAAGAAGCCCAATGTCGAGCTACTCCTCAACAAGAATGTCATGCTAAGTGGCATGATGACTGAAGCGATTGCGGACCAATGTTTTAAAGCGGAAGAAATTTAAAGGGACGAGGACTACTCAAGAAGTGGAGAACTTCATTTAGGACTGGAGTAGTATTTTCGTCTGATGGGTAATGATGATGAAACTACCAAAGTAAACACAACTTCAATTTATTTTATTGATGCCGCTATGTTGTAATGACGAAACAAATTGATATACTTAATTACAAGTTAAAATATAGTAGATAGGGGGTGTTCAAACGGTTAATTCGGTCGGTGACCGAACCGAATTACCAAAAACCGAATTAACCGAACTTTTAAAATCTTTAACCGTTAACCGAACCAAACTTTTTTCAAAATATATTAACCAAACCGAACAAATTTCGGTTAATTCGGTCGGTTTTCGAATTAACCGAAATTTATTAATTTTTTATTCAAAGTTATTACACAATAAAAATCATTGAAAATATTTTTTAGTTTACGAAGATAAATTGTCATTTAATTTAAATAATATCTAAACATAAATAAAAATATTAGAATTTTAGATTAAACATTACTATAAAACAAAACAAGTTGGATATGGGCTTAATAATAATATATATTGTATATTTAATATTTATTATATTTTGGCTAATTCGGTTAATTAACCTGTTTCGAACCGAATTAACCGTTAACTAAACTTTTAAAAAAAATTTAACCACTCACCGACCACAAAGTTCGGTGGCCGACCGTTTTAACCGAATTAATTCGGTTTGGTCGGTTAATTCGGTTTAACCGACTGTTTGAATACCCCTAATAATAGAGATCCTTGTTCTATTTTCTAAACAGTATTTTAATTCCTTTAATTTAAAAATAAATATTTTATTTCCCGTAGTAAACCTAAAAATTCATATTAGTTTTAGTATTATATTTTAAAGTTTATTTTAAGCTCTCTATTATAAAAATAAATATTTTAGTCCTTATTCGTTAGATAATTTAACATTTTCTCTTATATAGAATATAGAAATGAGCATTTTGGTGCTTGTACGTTTGAAAAGCAAACGTTCTATCCAAAAAACTGAAGTTAATGATAGTTGACTTTAATATTTTGACTTAAACACACTAAAGTCCTTATCAATTTTAAAATTAAATAAATTGGCCCTATTGAAAAATAAAAGTAATTTATTTAATATATTATTAAAATAATAATATACTTTTTTAAATGAATAATTTACTAATAAATGATATACATTTCTCCTTTACATCAAATTTAAATAAATAAATAAATACAATGTACAATTTTGCTTCACATAATTTAATACGACAATAATTTGTTAATAAATGAATTAATAGATTACTTAAATAACTATAAAAATATATAACTTTTTTCTCTACATCGATATTAAATAAAGTTTATTAAATAAAAATATATTAAAGTTTTTTCTTAATATTAAATAATTTTTTCTCTGCGCAGAAATCACGTTTATTTGTCCTCGGTACAAATTTAATCAACGATTTTAAAAATCAACCAATGCAGTCACGTACATTTTTAGGTTGGAAACTCATGGTCACTCTGACGTTAAAAGTCTTTAAGGGTTAACGAAAAAATAATTCGACACAAAAAAAGATAAATTATCTAGATATTCCCTAAATAATTATTTTATTTTTATTTTATCTTTAATTTGACCATAAAATTTAAAAAAAAATTATATTTTTGCCATCTTCTCAAAATTTAGGACGTAACTTAAAGGATTATACTAAAACTTAAACTGCGGTTTGCTTTTACTCTTCACAGTTTTCTTCATTGTTGCTTTCGCTCTCCAAATTTCCATGAGCATTCAACAAAGTCAACTAACTCATACATAACAAGCATGGCGTTGAGAGTAGATGGTTGCAGAAAGTATAAATAGACAAATAAGATGTTACGGGAGAGACGACAAATGCAATCACCAATTCTTCATGTGTAGTGAACCAGAAAGAGAAGGAGGTGTCAAGCTCTATAGAAGCGGGAATAACAACCAGGTACCAAGGAATGTAGGAGAGGAAGCCTCCAAAATACCTAACTGATTTTGTTAGTTTTTAGGTTGATTATTGCTCTTATAAATAGTGAGTTATTTAGCTAAAGAAATCATGTAAAACCTGAAGAATTTTTTCATTACTTAATCAAAATTCTCTCTACTTTATGCTGCTTAATTTTCCTTAGCTTCTTCTTTGATCATCTGTGACATTTGGTGCTTTCATTGTTTTACCATGGTGAATCATGCAGATGCCATTAAAGCTCTCCAGGACACATCCACCAATCATGAATCTACTTTGACAGTTTTACAGAAATTTACTAAGACTCAAAGTCGCTGGAACGACAACACCCAGCTCACGTTGCAGGACCTTTCTCGACAAATGACGGTGATTTCTTCCTACTTGGGTCTGTAATCACAGTCATCCCAGGACGGCGACGCTGCTCTTCACTGGGGAAAAACCAATATCAAGTCTAAACCCGAGGATGCATTTCCGTTTGCCCCACGGCCTGTTCAGGTTGAGTTGCTGATTTTCACATGGGCTGATCCGGAAGAATGGCTTGCTTCTACCTAAGATTTTTTTGACTTCTATCATATCGAGGATCATCATCGAGTTACAATGGCTTCGTTTCGTATGGAAGGTACTGTCAAGAAATAGTATCGTTGGATGCAACGCCAACGCCAATTGACTTGTTGGGCTTATTTGGTGGAGTTTATCCGTTGGCGTTTCTCTGTGACTGAAATTGAATCACCCAAAGGACAGTTAACTAAGCTTACACAGATAACTTCGGTGAAGGATTATCACACTAAATTTGAGGATTTGGCTCTTCGCACCTCCGCACCTTTTATAGAAACATTTCTAACCCAGTGCTTTATTTCTGGGTTACGTCCAGATATCAAGCATGAGGTCTTAGCACAACGTTCGACTACAATGGCTGACGTATTGGCCATCGCTTGATTTCATGAATCCAAGATCGGGGATGTTCGCAAACCCATTGCTCGCATGAATGGACCTAAATCCACGGGGTCGATACCATCCCTCGCTCCGGGATGTCCACCTCTATTTGAGAACCCCGTGTGTTCCATTGTACACCAGCCTCGTTGGCTATCATCGGCTGACGCTCAGGCCCGTCGCGACAAAGGCCTATGTTATTATTGTGATGACAAGTTCACGTCGGGAAACAAATGTAAAGACCCCCAGTTATTCCTTTTGGATGACGATCTTTCAGTAGAAAAACTGAGTCATAATCACTTACTGAAGACAAAAACATTGGCAATCCTGTTTTCGGGATCGGGGGTACTCGTGAACAATCTTTGGTTTCCTTCAATGCCCTTTCTGGTTGTATTACACCAAATACCTTAAGGGTTAAGGGTGAATTTCAAGTTCGGATAATTGGAATCTTGATTGAAGGTGGCAGCACTCACAACTTTGTGCAAACACGAACAACCAAATACCTGGGTTTGCATGTTACAACAGCTCCTCATTTTTGGGTGTTGCTAGGTAATGGGGAAAAAATTTCAAAAGAAGGTTGTGTTCGTAACTTATCACTGCGTGTACAAGGAATAGAGGTCACTACCGATTTCTATGTGTTACCATTGGAGGGTACCGAGATGGTGTTAGGCGTTGCCTGGATGGCCACGTTAGAACCGATAACGATGGATTTTACAAATCTTCAATTTTTGTTTCTACAAAATGGTAAAGTCCATCAGTGGCAAGGAGAGAAAGGATTGGAACCTCAACAAGTCTCTATTCAATCATTACGGCGTATGGCTACCACTGGCGCTGTGGTCGAGAGTTATTTTTTGCATTTCCAAAAGGAATTTGAACCTTCCTTTGCTGACGAACCAGAGGAGATGACCAAATTATTAGTAGAATTTTCTAATGTCTTCTAACCTCCACAAAGGGTGCGTCCTACTTGGTCTACTGATCATGCCATCCATCTCGAGGCTTTCAGTAAGCCTGTCAATGTGTGACCATACCGTTATCCTCACTTTCAAAAGGGAGAGGTGGAACGTCAAGTACAACAAATGTTGAGCCAAGGTTTGATTCGCAAGAGTACAAGTCATTTATCTTTACCTGTTCTTTTGGTTAAAAAAAAGACGGAATCTGGCGCTTTTGTGTCGACTGTTGTGCGGTGAATACAATCACTATTAAGGATAAGTTTCCAATCCTAACGGCCGATGAATTATTTGATGAGTTTCATGGTGCTCACTTCTTCTCTAAATTGGATTTACTTTCCGGATATCACCAAAACCGTGTCCGAAATAAAGATGTTGCGAAGACAACATTTCGCACATATAAGGGTCATTACGAATTTCTCGTAATTCTATTTGGTTTGACGAATGCTTCGTCCACCTTTCAGGCAACTATGAACGATCTCTTTCGACCATTTTTGCGTGATTTTGTTTTGATTTTCTTGGATGATATTCTGGTTTTCAGTGGTGATTGGCAAGAACATTTGTCTCATGTCCGAATTGTTTTACAAACACTTCGTGATGGTGGTTTCGTCGCTAAACGATCAAAGTGTGCTTTTGGTAGACCACAAATTGAATACCTCAACCATATTGTCTCTCGCGAAGGACTCTCGGTCGATCCCAGTAAAGTTGCTGCAATTCAAAATTGGCCAATTCCAACTATGATAAAAGGGGTGCGTGGTTTTTTGGGTATCACTCGGTACTATCGCCGATTTATCAAAGGATTCGCCACATTGGCAGCCCCTCTCTCTGACTTGCTCCGCAAGAGTGATTCATTTCAATGGAATGATGCTGCTCAAGCAGATATGAACCAATTGAAAGCTTGCTTGTCTTTGAATCACGTATTGGCGTTACCCAACTTCGATCAAGATTTTATGGTCAAAACTGATGCTTCGGGGGTTGGCATTGGTGCAGTACTTCAACAAGGGGGACGACCAGTGGTATTCTTTAGCCAAAAACTCAGTCCATGTATGCAAGGTTCGTCAACATATCAACGTGAAATGTTTGCTATAACCCAGGCAGTGGGGAAGTAGCGTCCGTACCTTCTCGGCTAACGATTTACTGTCATTACAGATTATTGTTCACTCCGAGAATTAAACCAACAGATAATTCAAACGTCGGACCAGCAACGTTGGCTCGCTAAATTAATTGGCTATGACTTTGAAATAAAATATAGCCCTGGTAAACATAACGAGGCTGCAGATGCATTGTCGCGTGAAATTTCGACTAGTTGTATTTTACTCTCTCGTCCGATATTTGGGATTATTATTGATATTCGAGCTGCGAGTGCCATTGACCCTGATATTACCAAATTACGACAATAGATTAGAGATGGGAATCCAGCAGGTTCTGGTTACTCTGAGTGATAAGTTCTCAACTCACTATCACTTTTTACACCTTTTATGGGCATTAATCACTAAATCTACACCTAATCGGACCAATGCATATACTTAATGTGATATATTTAGAAGTTATGCTTATAAAGATGATATTTACAGAAAAGGCAAGTTTTAGTGCATTTTTACATCTGTGTAGGATAAACTATTGCCGCGGCAGCAACATGGCCGCGGCAGGACCTGATGCCGAGGCAGCAACAGAAAGACAGGAAGCAATACTGTAGGCGATTGGAAGAGAAAAATCCAATGGATGTTTCTGGATATGCAACACATGGATCGGAGCTGGTTAGCACGAGGAAAAGCCCAAGACAAGGCCACGCGGGAAAGCTTTTTTATTTCGAATAAACTTGTAAATATTTTATTTATGTACATGACTTGTTCCCTACTCCAAGTTGTATTCTACTTAGGAAAGGTTTGCCTTAGGCCAAGCCTATATAAGACCTAGCCATCCAAGGGAATAGGAGAGCCGATTCTTAGAGAGTTCACCCTAAGACTCATTGTTTTCTTTCTCTCAAATTATGTTCTAAGTTTTCATAGGGTTTAGGTGAAGGTTGTTAAGTATTTGTGAGAGGAGATTGTACTTTGTTCTTTGTTTTCAATGCAAAAAATATATCAAGGTTTGCTTATCCTTTTCCATTCTTTGTTCTTGCATTCAAGCTCGGGAGAGAAGTTTGTGAGTAATCTATTTATCTAGACTCGGGAGAGTTAGATTCACGAAAGGGATAAGTACGGTATTTCAATCGCGAAATACTAACTCAGCCTAGGGATAGGTTAGAGTTTCAGCGGCTAAAAGAAGTGTGAGATTGGTTGGTGGGTATAATTGATTCACGTCGGGAGGTATCATCAAGGATTAGTCATCAACAGTACTTCGACTTAGGGATAAGCGGAGTCATCCAAGGACACTTTGCCGAACTTTGATAAAGACCATCCATGAGCAAGGGATTGCCGCGGCGGACAGTATCGTCGCTTCCAAGGCAGTAATCCGCAGTACTAGCGAGGCAGTGATGTACAATTGCATTGGACAGAGACAAGTCAATCAAGTCCACAATACAACACAACTGGATCCTGCCCTCTCTCTTAATCAGATCTCATCTTTATTCTTAGTTTTCTTTATTTCAATTTATTTAGTCTCATCAAAACCAAATTTACCTATGTCTTTATTTTATTTCTTTTTACAGAGCAAGAAGACGAAAGAGACATATTAAGTAGACCAATCCCTGTGGAGACGATACACGATTATACTGATCACTTTATTACTTGCGATGTGTCCACTTGCACCAATTGCGCACTTTTGACACGCAATAAGTTTTTGGCGCCGTTGCCGGGGATTGACAACTAAATTTTGTTTTCTTTATTTTCTTGCTTTTAGTTATTTTTACTAACATATTTTCTTTTTCTTTTTCTTTAAAAATTATAGGTGTGTTTCAAGTTGAAGGATTTTCAAGATGCAAGGAGAAAGAAAGAAATCTATTCGGGAGTTGATGTTGGAAGATATGAATCGAGCCAATCAAGAATTTCCAAGATTAAATGATGATTATCTATGCCAACCAAGAGCAACCCAAAAAGTTTATGCCTGGCCAAATTTTTGTTTTAATTGTGGAGATGATCGTTTGGTTAGCAATTGCCCGTATAGTACTAGAACATATGGCCACATAGAGGACCGTAGATGGAACGAACAACAAAATCCTTCATGGTATGATCAAAACGCTCAAAATTTTTACCATGAAAATTTTGTTGATGTTACAGATAAGCCATGACAATATAATTCTTCTCAAGAGTATTCAAATTCATTTGAGGAAACATTGAAAGCGTCAATGGCTAGAATTGAAGAATTAATGACAGAACAATCAAAGTCATTCGATGCATATATAGCTAGATTGGATGCACCCTTGCGGGATTCAGAAGATCAATTGCAGAGATCTATATATACCATGGATACCATGGAATCTGAGGATTACTCTCACTCACAATTGCCTGGGCAATTACATGAAGACATGCTCGATCAACAAGATGGCAATGCCGTGATAATGGAATATGAGAAGGTAATGATTGAACCTTTTGAATTCTTTAAAAACTCATCTCTTCCATTGCATGTATCTTTCGAGGAGTCAACGTTACAAGATTTGAAGCCATCACAAATAGGATATGATTATTTGGAAGATGATATTTTATCTGTGATAATTCCATCTAATAGTAGCTCTAAACCAAAATCTCTATTGATGGAGATTTTTGAGAAGCATAAAGAACAATTTGTGTTGATTCTTGAAGACTTCAAGAAAGATGATTCTTCATTTTACGTACACAGAATTTTGGCAAAGGACTGCCACGACAATTGGCTAGCACAGCAATTGCCTCAACAACAAAGGCTATATCCAACCATTCTGAAAGTCAACAAGAATGAGGTAATTAAATGGTTGGATATTGATATAATTTTTTCTAACGAGATATTCATGCTTTCAGGAATAATATTAAGTTGGAGGATAGGCATGGACTACAAAAGAACACAAACGGAAGACACCTCCACCATGATAGCACAAATAGGAGTATCCGTACCCGCATTAACCCATATCTTTTTGAGTAGAATTGTCACTCGATGGAGGGTGCAGATGGACTATAAGAAATATCAGAAATGACCTTCTATAAGTTTTCTTTATATTCTTATTTTATATTAATTTTCTCTTTTATTTTATTTGGTATTTTCATGAATTCTCTTAATTATGGTGTTTAGGAATAATTATCTTCTCATTACTTGAATGTTTCTTTCTTTATTGATGTTTATCTTTTTAGGATAGGACAATAAAGCAAGAATAAAGGAGAAGTAGTTCACAACAAGAAGCCTGCTACCGAGGCAGTACACAGTGTCAGAGCCGCAGCAGTCCCAACGGGCAGAACAGTGTAACGGCTAGTTTGCCGAGATTCCCGCCGCGGCAGAAAAGGAAACGATAGTAAATACTAACGGCTATAAAACGACTAGTGGTTCAAACGGTCACAAGGCCGAGGCCTATATAAGCAATCTCTCCCTCTTGAACTATTCACTCTTGCATTCTTGTTTTCTTTAGAATATTTGATAATCTTGCTCTCACAATACTCTCTGCCTACTCTCAAACCTTCTTGATATTTTCAGAATTTCTTCAAGAAAATTTCCAAGAATCTCAACTTTCAAAATCCTTATGGCCACCTACAAACGTTTTGCCCCAACCAATGTTGAAGACCGCTTCAACAAGTCTTTCATCACTCGGCAGTTATGGGAGGAGCAAGGGTTCCAACATTCCGACGAAGAAAATTACGGCATCGAGCACTATTTGTTCGATAGAATCAAGTACCAAGATTGGGAAATCTTTTGCCTACAACCTGCCCAGGCCAATGCCACCATCGTGTGGGAATTCTAAGCGCACGGGCCAAGCAAGGACTCCATTTTTGTCCACTACCGGGGCAGGCCTGTCCAGCTTGATGCCGAGACCATCAACCAATTCTACGGCCTCACACCTGACCATGATGTACATGCTGAATTCATGGAGGATATCACTGCCGAGGATTATGAATTGATTAAAGACGACCTTTGCTACAACAATACTCCATGGGAAACCGGTGCCCATAGAGTTTCAGCGGCTAAAAGAAGTGTGAGATTGGTTGGTGGGTATAATTGATTCACGCCGGGAGGTATCATCAAGGACTAGTCATCAACAGTACTTCGACTTAGGGATAAGAGGAGTCATCCAAGGACACTTTGCCGAACTTTGATAAAGTCCACCCACGAGCAAGGGATTGCCGCGGCAGACAAGTATCGTTGCTGCCAAGGCAGTAATCTACAGTACTGCCGAGGCAGTGATATACAATTACATTGGATAGAGACAAGTCAATCAAGTCCACAATACAACACAACTGGATCCTGCCCTCTCTCTTAATCAGATCTCATCTTTATTCTTAGTTTTCTTTATTTCAATTTATTTAGTTTCATCAAAACCAAATTTATTTGTGTCTTTATTTTATTTCTTTTTATAGAGCAAGAAGACAAAGGAGGCATATTAAGTAGACCAATCCCTGTGGAGACGATACACGATTATACTGATCACTTTATTACTTGCGATGTGTCCACTTGAACCAATTGCGCACTTTTGACACGCAACACTGAGCATGATGGGTTAGTTCTGTAGAAGGGAAAGATTTTGGTTCCTAATGAAGCAACTTTGTGTTCTCTTCTTTTATGCGAAATTCATTATTCCAACGTGGCAGGCCATGCGTATGTGTATCGTACTCATCATCGATTGGCAGCGAATTTTTTCTGGTCTAATATGCGTTATGATGTTCCCCAATTTGTCCTCCAATGTCAAGTATGTCAACGGATGAAAAGTGAGAGCCTTTCACCGGCCGGTTTGTTGCAGCCTTTGTCTATTCCCCAAAAAGTTTTTGAGGATATCTCTTTGAAATTCATTTTGGGACTTCCTAAATCGAATGGAAAGGAAACGATTTTAGTGGTTGTGGATCATCTCATCAAATATGGTCATTTTTTGCACTTTCTAAACATCTGGATAGCCACATTATTGCTCAAGTATTAGTTGAAGGTATGGTTAAACTTCATGGCATTCCCCGATCGATAGTTAGCGATAGAGATCATTTTTTTATTAGCGAGCTTTGGACTGAATTGGCTAGAATGCAGGATAAAAAATTGAATATGAGTTCTGCTTATCACCGAGGAGATTGCCTATGAGGAAGAAGGTGAAGAAGTGGATGCTCCAATACAACGGACACCACCAACAAGAGTCCAACCGCCCCGACAAGCAAAAGCTCAACCATCGCCTCACCAAAGACGAAGCAATCAACAGCACGTCCTCGACGAAAGATTGTTACAAGCAGCTCTTCGGAGTCCCTTTAAATTTTTATTCAATACTTTTTCTCTTTATATGCTGTTTGTTTTCATATTTTGTTTCCCGCTATTCTCTTCTGATATAAAGCATTAAGGACAATGCTTGGTTCGAGTTTGGGGGTGTAGAGCCTCTGCCGAGGCAATCTATTGCCGAGGCCTTGCCAAGAAAAGGGAGTATTTAAGTGATTTTTTTTATTTCTTTATGCTCACCGCTTTACTTGAATCAATTGCCTATACTTTTGCACTGCCCATCATCAATATTGCCTTGGTTTATTCTTTAAGGCTATAGAAACTTTCTCCTTACCATGGTTAGTTCCTGTTAAGAAGGTTTATCCTTAGGATACTTAAGGATGAAAACTTAGAAGCTTACTATAAGATAAATTTTAAAAACACTTTTGGGACTTATTGGATTATAGGAATTCTTTTAATGAACTTAGGTGATAAAGACTTAGATTTTTGGGCAAGAGACTAGAGGTGCCTATCACCAGCTCTAGGAATTACTCTTCTTCATGCTAGAGGTGCCCGAAATTGGATCTAGTATGCTAAAAAGAATATCAAAAGAAAGAAGGAATTAGTGATGAGAAAAACACAATCCTTGAGGTGCCCGAAATTGGCTCAAGAATTGGTGGTTTAGAAAAGAAGAAAACACTTAACCAAAGTCTACTTGTCTTGAACTTAGAGTTTATCTAAGAAAGCCTTTAATCAAACTTGTCCACAAAAACCCACACACTCACCAAATCTTATAGTTTGTTTCTAGGTAAACCCTTGGGTGGCCGAAAGATTAAGTCTAAAGAATAGGCATAGTTATGGTGGGGAGAATAGATGGAAACATAAGACCAAGAGAGAATAGAGTTTGGCAAATTGATGGTTTGCATTGCTTGAGGACAAGCAATAGTTCGAGTTTGGGGGTGTGATAAGTGCTCAACTCACTATCACTTTTTACACCTTTTATGGGCATTAATCACTAAATCTACACCTACTCGGACCAATGCATATACTTAATGTGATATATTTATAAGTTATGATTATAAAGATGATATTTAACGAAAAGGAAAGTTTTACTGCATTTTTACATCTGTGTAGGATAAACTATTGCCGCGGCAGCAACATGGCCGAGGCAGGACCTGATGCCAAGGCAGCAGTAGAAAGACAGGAAGCAATACTGTAGGCGATTGGAAGAGAAAAATCCAATGGATGTTTCTGGACATGTAGCACATGGATCGGAGCTGGTTAGCACGAGGAAAAGCCCAAGACAAGGCCACACGGGAAAGCTTTTTTATTTGGAATAAACTTGGAAATATTTTATTTATGTACATGACTTGTTCCCTACTCCAAGTTGTATTCTACTTAGGAAAGGTTTGCCCTAGGCCAAGCCTATATAATACCTAGCCGTCTAAGGGAATAGGAGAGCCGATTCTTAGAGAGTTTGTCGCGTGTCAAAAGTGCGCGTTTAGTGCAAGTGGACACATCGAAAGTAATAAGTGATAAGTATTTATCGGATTATCGTCTCCATAGGGATTGGTAGACTCAGTATGTCTTCTTCGTCTTCTTGTTCTGTAGAAAGAAATAAAGTAAAACACAAGTGATCGAGTTTGGATTAACTAAACTAAAACAACTAAGTAAAAGTAAAGAGAATTAAATATTAGAGAGAGATAGGTCAGGATCCAGTTGTGTTATATTGTGGATTTGATTGACTTGTCTCTGTCCAATGCAATCGTATATCACTGCCTCGGCAGCACTGCAGATTACTCCCTTGGCAGCGACGATACTGTCCGTCGCGGCAATCCCTTGATCGTGGGTGGACTTTACCAAAGTTCGGCAAAATGTCCTTGGATGATTCCGCTTATCCCTAAGTCGAAGTACTGTTGATGACTAGTCCTTGATGATACCTCCCAGCGTGAATCAATTATACTCACCAACCAATCTCACACTTCTTTTAGCCGCTGAAACTCTTAACCTATCCCTAGGCCGAGTTAGTATTTCGCGATTGAAACACCGTACTTACCCTTTTCGTGAATCTAACTCTCCCGAGTCTAGATAAATGGATTACTCACAAACTTCTCTCCCGAGCTTGAATGTAAGAACAAGGAATAACAAAGGATAAGCAAACCTTGATAGTTTTATTGCATTGAAACAAAGACAAAGTACAATCTCCTCTTACAAATACTAACAACCTTCACCTAAACCCTAAGAAAGCTTAGAACATAGTTGAGAGAAAGAAAACAAAGGGTTTATGAATCGGCTCTCTCTAGGTATTCTTGTCTCATACATAGGACGACTAGGTCTTTATATAGGCTAGACCTAGGGCAAACCTTTCCTAAGTAGAATACAACTTGGAGTAGGGAACAAGTCGTGTACATAATTAAAATATTTCCAAGTTTAATTCAACTAAGAGGCTTTCCCGCGTGGCTTTTTCCTGGGCTTTTCCTCATGCTAGCCAGCTCCGATCCATGTGCTTTAAGTCCAGACACGTCCCTTGGATTTTTCTCTTCCAATCGCCTACAGTCTTGCTTCCTGGCTGCTGCCTCGGCATCAGGTCCTGCCTCGGCCTTGTTGCTGCTGCGGCAATGGTTCTCCTGCACAGATACAAAAATGTAGTAAAACTTGCCTTTTCTTTAAATATGAGTTCTATGAGATTAACTTCTAAATATATCACATTAAGTACATGCATTGGTCCAAGTGGGTGTAAATTCGATGATTAATGCCCATAAAAGGTGTAAAAAGTGATAGTGAGTTGAGCACTTATCACACCCCCAAACTCGAACTATTGCTTGTCCTCAAGCAATGCAAACCATCAATTTGCCGAACTCTACTCTCTCTTGGTCTTATGTTTCCATCTATTCTCCCCACCATAACTATGCCTATTCTTAAGCCTTAACCTTTTGGCTACCCAAGGGTTTACCTAGAAACAAACTATAAGAATTGTGAGTGTGTGCGTTTTTGTGGACAAGTTTGATTAAAGGCTTTCTTAGATAAACTCTAAGTTCAAGACAAGTAGAATTCGGTTAAGTGTTCTCTTCTTTTCTAAACCACCAATTCTTGAGCCAATTTCGGGCACCTCAAGCAGCATATAAAAACAGCAAATAGCAAATAATATTGAATTATATGAGAAAAATATTAAAGAGACTCCGAAGAGCTGCTTGTAACAATTGTCAAAAGTGCGCGTTCAGTGCAAGTGGACACATCGCAAGTAATAAGTGATAAGTATATTATCGAGTTACCGTCTCCTCAGGGACTGGTATACTTAATATGCTTTCTTCACCTCCTTGTTCTGTAGAAAGATAAAAACACAAATAAGTTGATTTGATTTATCTAAACTAAAATAACTAAAATAAAAGTAAAGGATTGAAATAGTAGAGAGAGATGAGCTAGGATCCAGTTGTGTCGTATTGTGGAATTGATTGACTTGTCTCTTTCCAATGCAATCGTATATCACTGCATCGGCAGCACTGCAGTTTACTGCCTGGGCAGCGATAACACTGTCTGCCGCGGCAATCCCTTGCTCGTGGGCAGACTTTACCAAAGTTCGGCAAAGTGTCCTTGAATGACTCCGCTTATCCCTAAGTCAGAGTGCTGTTGATGACTAGTCCTTGATGATACCTCCCAGCGTGAACCAATTATACTCACCAACAAATCTCACACTTCTTTTAGCCGCTGAAACTCTTAACCTATCCCTAGGCTGAGTTAGTATTTCGCGATTGAAACACCGTACTTATCCCTTTCGTGAATCTAACTCTCCCGAGCATAGATAAATGGATGATTCACAATATCCTCTCCCGAGCTCAATTGTGAAAACAAAGAATAACAAAGGATAAGCAAACCTTGATAACTTTATTGCATTGAATGAAAGACAAAGTACAATCTGCTCTCGCAAATACTCTACAACCTTCACCTAATCCCTAAGAAGGTTTAGAACATGATGGAGAGGAAAGAAACAAGAGTAGAAGTCGGCTTTCTCCCTAGGCATTTTGTGTTTTGTACATTGGGTGGCTAGGTCTTTATATAGGCTAAACCTAGGGCAAACCTTTCCTAAGTAGAATACAACTTGGAGTAGGGAACAAGTCAAGTACATAATAATAATATATTTCCAAGTTTATATTCGGCTAAGGTGCTTTCCTGCGTGGTTTTCCTTTGGGCTTTTCCTTGTGCTAACCAGCTCCGATTCATGGGCTTCAAGTCCAGACACGTTCCTTGGATTTTTGTCTTTCCATCGCCTATAATCTTGCTTCTTGTCTTTCTGCTGCTGCTTCAGCATCAGGTCCTGCCTCGGCCTTGTCTCTGCCGCGGCACTGGTTCTCCTGCAGAGATATGAAAACGCAGTAAAACGTGCCTTTTTCTGTAAATATTATCTATATGAGTATAACTTCTAAATATATCACATTGAGTGCATGCATTGGTCCGAGTGGGTGTATATTTGGTAATTAATGCCCATAAAAGGAGTAAAAAGTGATAGTGCGTTGAGCACTTATCACACCCCCAAACTCGAACTATTGCTTGTCCTCAAGCAATGCAAACCATCAATTTGCCGAACTTTACTCTCTCTTGGTCTTACATGTCCATCTATTCTCCCCACCATAGCTAGGCCTATTCTTTAGCCTTAACCATTCGGTTACTCAAGGATTTACCTAGAAACAAACTATAGGAGTTGTGAGTGTGTGTGTTTTTGTGGACAAGTTGATTAAAGGCTTTCTTAGATAAACTCTAAGTTCAAGAAAAATAGACATTGGTTAAGTGTTCTCTTCTTTTTCAGACCCCAAATCTTGAGCCGGTTTCGGGCACCTCAAAGACTTGTGTTTTTTTCACTAAAATTCTTCTTTCTTTTTAATATTCCTTAACACATACTAGAGCCAATTTCGGGCACCTCTAGCATGAAGAAGAGACTTTCTAGAGCTGGTGATAGGCATCTCTAGTTACTTTCCAAAAATCTAAGTCTTTATCACCTAAGTTCATTAAAAGAATTCCTATAATCCAACAAGTCCCAAAAGTGTTTAAAGTTTAAAGTTCTACCTATAGTAGGCTTCTAAGTTTTCATCCTTAAGCATCCTAAGGTCAAGCCCTCTTAACAGAACCTAAACATGGTAAGGAGAAAGATTTCTATAGCCTTAAAGAGTAAACTAAGGCAATACTGATGATGAGCAGTACAAGAGTGTAGGCAGTGAATTCAAGTAAGGCGGGGAGCATAAAAAATTAAAATAAAATCACTGGAATACTTCCTTTTTGGCAAGGCCGCGGCAGTAGATTGCTGCCTTGGCAGTGAATCTGCACCCCCAAAATCAAACCAAGCATTGTCCTCAATGCTTTACGTTTTGAAGGAATAAACGGCAAAACAGAATATGAATTATGCACAACAAGTAAAAACAGTAAAAGCAATTGAATTAATGGACAAAGAATATTTAAAGCGACTCTGAAGTGCTGCTTGAAACAATTTTTCTCCGTGGCCTTGATGCCAAATGCCTTGTCCTTGGGGAGGGCGATGGTTGCGCCTTTGCTTGCCTCGAAGGCTGGACTCGAGTGGGTGGGGTCCTTTGCATCGGGGCTTCTACTTCTTCTCCTTCTTCGACATCCGCCATCTCTTCGGTTATCATCACGTTCGTTCCTCCTCCCATCGCAGTTGCTCCTCCGGTGTGGTGTGTGCTTGGGCCGGCAACAGTGGAACTTTGGTGCACATATGCATCTATCTCGGCGGATAGACTGCCCATGATAATTGGCGATCTGGGTGGAGTGCTGAAAACGACCCTTCGCTTGGATGGCCTTCTGCTGACAGACGAGGCCGCAGCAGAATCTGCCGCCCTAGATGGGCTGGCAGCCTGGTATTGGTGTTGAGGGTTCGGATGGAAGAATGGTCGTGGTCTTCCCGGGGCTGGTGTAGTCTCGGTGTAGGGTGCGGCGGTGATGAACATGTTGCTTGGGAACTCCGGGAATTGTACGCCTTGGTCCGGGAAGGCGTGCAGCAGCATCTGGGATAGAGTGTCATTGAAGTCCCGTTGGTACTCCATGTACCGTTGTTGTCGAAGATCCATTGCGGCCATTCGTTGCAGGATTTCTTGGTATGGGTCTGCTGCGGCAGAGGTGTGGGCAGTACCAGGCATGTCTGCCGTGTACTGGGCCCTGACAGTAGTATCGGCAGTGAACTACTGCGGCGTTGCCTGGACAGGTTCTGCTTGTGTGATCTGCATGACTTTATGGCAGAAATCCCTGGTCCATCCTCGTCTTGGGGGCGTGTATTCATCAGTTTCTTCAATGGGTACACCTACAGAAACACATAAACCCGTAATCAAGCAAGGGAAATACAATGGTCCTCTATCTTTCTTACCGCACTCGTGAATTTCCTGTAGGATGATTTCTCCAACGTTGATGGTCCTCTTGTTGATGATGGATTGGATAAGCACCAATCTCTTGCGATCCACCGTGCTATTGTGTGATGTTGGGATGAGGCGTCTTTTGACGAAGGTGTTCCACATCTTGGCCTCCAGCTTCAAGCTTTGTCTTGTTACGGATCCTCGATGGTACCGGTTTCCCATGGAGTGTTCCCGTAACAAAGATCGTCTTTGATGAGTTCATAGTCCTCGACAGTGATATCTTCCAAGAATTCGACATGGATATCACTGTCTGGGGTGATACCGTAGAAGTTGTTGATCGTCTCGACATCGAGCTGGATCGGTCTGTCGCGACAGTGAACGAATAGGGAGTCTTTTCTGGGCCCATGAGCGTAGAACTCCCGCATGATCGTGGCGTTCGCCTGGGCAGGTTGCAAACAGAAAATTTCCCAATTCTGGTACTTAATTCTGTCATAGAGGTAGTGTTCAATGCCGTAGTTCTCTTCGTCCGCATACTGGAAACCTTGCTCTTCCCAAAGTTGCCTAGCGATGAAAGATCGGTTGAATCGATTTTCAACGTTGGCTGGGGCGAATCTTTTGTATGTAGCCATCAAGATAGAGAGATGTGAGTTCTTGGAGGTTTTTCTTGAAGGGAATCTGGAGAGTTAACAAGAAATAAAAGGCAGAGAGTAATTGAGAGAGAGATTGTTATGAATGCTAAAGAAAACAAGAAAGTAAGAGTGAATAGTTCAAGAGGAAGGAGTTTCTTATATAGGCCTCGGCCTTGTGACCGTTGAGACCACTAGCCGTTGTAACTTCCTTTTTTTGCCGCGGCAGGAATCTCTGCAGACTAGCCGTTACACTGTTCTGCCCGTTGGGACTGCAGCGGCCCTGACACTGTTTTATTGCCTCGGCAGAGTTCCTGTTGTGAACTATTTTTCCCTAATTCTTGCTTTTTATTCCTAAATAAAACACACAAAAGAAAAATACTGAAAGCGAAAATAATTAGAAAAATAAAAATAAACTACTAATCCTAATATAATAATAAAGAAAAGGGGAGAGGTTAGGTTACTGGTGGAGAGCATGCAAATGCATCTCCTAAAATTATTTTCTCCCTTAGACCCAAATTATGTATCTGTTGTGGGCCACTCCTTTGTGCTGTCTGTCTATCCATCTTGGGCTTGATTTTCTTGCCGAATATTCTGCCGAGCAGACTGCCCAGGCAGGATATTTTATTGTCTACTGTGTGGATGACCTTGCATTCCTCTGGATCATCATACTTCTTCAAGTTGTGGAATGCGTTGAGTTTGACTTGTTGGTCATTGACCCGCATAGTCAACTCTCCTTTTTCCACGTCAATTAATGTGCGTCCAGTTGCTAGAAAGGGTCTCCCAAGGATGACCGGTGCATTGTCATCTGCTTCACAATCAAGGACAAGGAAGTCGGCAGGAAAAATAAACTTGTTAACTCTTACCAGTATGTCATCGATTTTGCCTTCAGGTTGCACATAGGATCTATCCGCGAGTTGGAGCATCACTATTGTAGGCTTTGGCCTTCCAATTCCAAGCTTTTGGAAGACTGATTTAGGTATGAGGTTTATGCTTGCTCCAAGGTCACATAGGGCCTTTCCTTCATAACTCTTTCCTATCGCACAAGGTATAATGAAGCAACCAGGATCTTTTAACTTTGGTGGCATGCGGTTATGCAGCATTGCCATGCATCCCTCGGTAGCATCCACTGTTTCAAACTCACCTATTCGTTTTCTCTTGGACACCATGTCCTTTAAGAACTTGGCATAATTTGGCATTTGTTCAATAGCTTCAACGAACGGTATATTGATGTGGACTTGCTTCAAGATGTCGAGGAACTTCTTGAATTGCTGATCCTGTTTTTGCTTTTTCAACCTTTGCGGGAAAGGTGGTGGTGGTCTTATCTCCTTCAGGGTTTCTTTAGTTTGAAGTCTTATACCTGGCACCACTGGAATTGTTGCTGCCTCGGCAGGCTGCTCAGGAGCTGCAGTGCTTTCTGCCGGGGCAGTGTTGTCAGCTTCAGTTTGCTCGGCCTCTTCTCTTGTTTGATTTGCTGATTGGGTTTGGCTCTCTGGGATCTTCTCCTTCAGCTGTAGACCACTCCTAGTAGTGATTGCCTTACACTGCTCATGGCTTATTACCTTAGCAACTTCAGTATTGCTAGGTAGGCCTCCTTGTGGTCTAGTGTTTATGCATTGAGCAAACTGCCCAACTTGAGTTTCCAACGTTTTTATGGTCGCTTCTTGATTTTGCAGCCTCATCTCAGTCCTATTCATGAAGGCATCTGTCCTCTTGATGAAATTACTATTTTCTGCCATGTATGACTCAGTTTTCATCATGAAGGCCTTTAACGTGTTTTCCAATGAACTTACCGGTTGCTGTTGCATCTGCTGCTGCGGCATCGGCTGTTGGACTTGCTGCTGCGGCATCGGCTGCTGAAATCCCGATGGTTGGGTGATTGGGTTTAAGGCATTGTTTGGGTTGCTCCATGATAGGTTTGGATGCCTCTTCCATGAGGGGTTGTATGTGTTGGACATCACATTATTGCGGTTGTAGTTCCCAACATACATACCAGTTTCTTGATTCATGCAGTCAGCAGAACTGTGGTTTCCTGCACATAAGTCACAGTATGAATCAATTACCTTGACCTCACGGGTATTGTGTTGTAACTATAGGTTTTGCACCATCTTGGTAAGAGAGGCCAATTGTGGTGCCACTGAACTTGATGAATCTAATTCATTTACCGTGGCTTGGCGTCTTACTCCTCCTCGCCTAGATGTAGGAAACTGGAAGTCATTCTTTGCGAGTTTGTTTAATATTTCAATAGCTTCCTCAAGTGCTTTGTCCAGGAGTGTTCCGTTTGCCGAGGCATCTAACATCATCCTTGTCGGGGCATTCGTGGCATTGTAAAACATTGTCACTTGTGTTCATAAGGGAAATCCATGCAACGGACACTTGTGCAATAGCTCTCTGTAGCGTTCCCATGCCTCGTACATTGGTTCGTCTTCAGCCTGTCAAAAAGAAGTGATTTCATTACGGATTCTATCATATAGATTAGTAGGATTAAAGCGAGTAATGAAATCACGGCAAAGTTCACTCCAGGATCCAATAGATCCTGCTGGAATGCTATTTAACCAAACTTTCGCCCTATCCCTTAGTGAATAGGGGAATAGCTTAAATCGCAAGACATCTTCATGGACTCCTTGGATTTTGAAAGAGTTGCAAATTTCCATGAAGGATTCGAGGTTCTGCCTTGCGTCTTCAGTTGCAGACCCACCAAATTGTCCAATTGTATTTAACATATTGAACATAACGGGTTTGAGTTCAAAATGGGCTGCTTCAATCTCTGGTGTAACGACTCCTGGGTTTAATCCGTTTAAGCTCTCTTCCAAGAAGTCCCTGACAGTGAGCTGCCGCGGCCCAGGTGGCGGCGGAAGTACTACATTGCCGGCAGGTAAGTTTTGTCCTGCCGGGTGTTCTGCCATGGCTCCTTGGATCTGTCTCCTCAACCTTTGCCTTGTTCTTTCGATCTCTAGATCTAATTCGTACAAGGGGTTGGTTGGATTGGCCCTGGTCATACACCAAGAAAAACAAAAGTAAAATAAAAATAAAAATAAACAAGAAAATAAAGAAAACAAAATTTAGTTGCCAGTTGTCGCGTGTCAAAAATGCGCGTCTAGTGCAAGCGGACACATCGCAAGTAATAAATGATAAGTATGTTATCGAGTTATCGTCTCCTTAGGGACTGGTATACTTACTATGCTTCCTTTATCTTCTTGATCTGTAGAAAGATAAAAACACAAGTGAGTTGGTGTGATTTATTTAAACTAAAATAATTGAATAAAAATAAAGAGTCGAAATATTAGAGAGAAAGATGGGCCAGGATCCAGTTGTATTGTATTGTGGACTTGATTGACTTGTCTTTATCCAATGCAATCGCATATTTCTGCCTCGGCAGCATTGCAGTTTACTGCCTGGGCAGCGATAACGCTGTCTGCCGCGACAATCCCTTGCTCGTGGGCAGACTTTACCAAAGTTCGGCAAAGTGTCCTTGAATGACTCCGCTTATCCCTAAGTCAGAGTGCTGTTGATGACTAGTCCTTGATGATACCTCCCGGCGTGAACCAATTATACTCACCAACCAATCTCACACTTCTTTTAGCCGCTGAAACTCTTAACCTATCCCTAGGCCGAGTTAGTATTTCGCGATTGAAACACCGTACTTACCCCTTTCATGAATCTAACTCTCCCGAGCTTAGATAAATGGATTACTCATAAACTTCCCTCCCAGGCTTGAATGCAAGAACAAGGAATAATAAAGGATAAGCAAACCTTGATAATCTTTATTGCATTGAATAAAAGACAAATTACAATCTCTTCTCACAAATACTCCACAACCTTCACCTAAACCCTATGAAGGTTTTAGAACATGATGGAAAGGAAAGAAACAAGAGTAGAAGTCGGCTCTCCCTAAGTATTTCGATCTATGATACATTGAGTGGCTAGGTCTTTATATAGGCTAGACCTAGGGCAAACCTTTCCTAAGTAGAATACAACTTGGAGTAGGGGACAAATCAAGTACATAATAATATTATATTTCCAAGTTTGAATTCGGCTAAGGGGGCTTTCCCGCGTGGTCTTCCTTTGGGCTTTTCCTTGTGCTAGCCAATTCTGATTCTTGGGCTTCAAGCCCAAACACGTTCCTTAGATTTTTGTCTTTCCATCGCCTATCACTTTGCTTCCTGTCTTCCTGCTGCTGCCTCGGCATCAGGTCCTGCCTCGGCCTTGTCTCTGCCGCGGCAATGGTTTTCTTGCACATATATGAAAACGCAGTAAAACATGCCTTTTTTCTATAAATATTATCTATTTAAGTATAACTTCTAAATATATCACATTAAGCACATGCATTGGTTCAAGTGGGTGAATATTTGGTGATAAATGCCGATAAAAGGAGTAGAAAATGATAGTGTGTTGAGCACTTATCACCAGTCCCCGGCAACGGCGCCAAAAACTTGTCGCGTGTCAAAAGTGCGCATTCAGTTTAAGTGGACACATCGCAAGTAATAAGTGATAAGTATATTATCGAGTTATCGTCTCCTCAGGGACCGGTATACTTAATATGCTTTCTTCACCTCCTTGTTCTGTTGAAAGATAAAAACACAAATAAGTTGATTTGATTTATCTAAACTAAAATAACTAAAATAAAAGTAAAGGATTGAAATAGTAGAGAGAGATGGGCTAGGATCCAGTTGTGTCGTATTGTGGAATTGATTGACTTGTCTCTGTCCAATGCAATCGTATATCACTGCCTCAGCAGCACTGCAGTTTACTGCCTGGGCAGCGATAACATTGTCTGCCGCGGCAATTCCTTGCTCGTGGGCAGACTTTACCACAGTTCGGCAAAGTGTCCTTGAATGACTCCGCTTATCCCTAAGTCGGAGTGCTGTTGATGACTAGTCCTTGATGATACCTCCCGGCGTGAACCAATTATACTCACCAACCAATCTCACACTTCTTTTAGCCGCTGAAACTCTTAACCTATCCCTAGGCCGAGTTAGTATTTCGCGATTGAAACACCGTACTTATCTCTTTCGTGAATCTAACCCTCCCGAGCTTAGATAAATGGATGATTCACAATATCCTCTCCCGAGCTCAATTTTGAAAACAAAGAATAACAAAGGATAAGCAAACCTTGATAACTTTATTGCATTGAATGAAACACAAAGTACAATCTCCTCTCACAAATACTCTACAACCTTCACCTAATCCCTAAGAAGGTTTAGAACATGATGGAGAGGAAAGAAACAAGAGTAGAAGTCGGCTCTCTCCCTAGGTATTTCGTGTTTTGTACATTGGGTGGCTAGGTCTTTATATAGGCTAAACCTAGGGTAAACCTTTCCTAAGTAGAGTACAACTTGGAGTAGGGAACAAGTCACGTACATATTAATAATATATTTCCAAGTTTATATTCGGCTAAGGGGCTTTCCCGCGTGGTCTTTCTTTGGGCTTTTTCTTGTGCTAACTAGCTCCGATTCATGGGTTTCAAGTCCAGACACGTTCCTTGGATATTTGTCTTTCCATCGCCTATAATCTTGCTTCCTGTCTTTCTGCTGCTGCCTCGACATCAGGTCCTGCCTCGGCCTTGTCTCTGCCGCGACACTGGTTCTCCTGCACAGATATGAAAACACAGTAAAACGTGCTTTTTTCTATAAATATTATCTATATGAGTATAACTTCTAAATATATCACATTGAGTGCATGCATTGGTCCGAGTGGGTGTATATTTGGTAATTAATGCCCATAAAAGGAGTAAAAAGTGATAGTGTATCACTTATCAACAATTTTTGTCCTTGGCCTTGCTGCCGATTGCTTTGTTCTTGGTGAGGGCGATGGTTGAGCTTTTGCTTGCCGGGGCGGTTGGACTCTTGTGGGTGGTGTCCGTTGCATTGGAGCCTCTACTTCTTCTTCTTCTTCTACGTCGGCCATCTCTTCGGTTATCATTATGCCCGTTCCACCTTCCATTGCTGTGGCTGCCTCGGTATGGTGTGTACTCGGTCCGACGGTGGTTGAGCTCTGGTGCACATAGGCATCTATCTCAGCTGATAGACTACCCATGATGATTGGGGATCGTGGTGGAGTGCTGAAGACTTCCCTCCGCTTGGATGGTCTTCTGCTGGCAGATGATGCCGCGGCAGAGTCTGATGCCCTAGATGGGCCGTCAACATGATATTATGGTGGAGGGCCCGCATGGAAGAACGACCTTGGTCCTCCCGGCGCTGGTGTAGTCTCGTTGTAAGGGGCTGTTGTGACAAACATATTGCTGGGAAATTCTGGAAATTGCGCCCCTTGGTCTGGAAAAGCATGGAGCATCATTTGGGCTAATGTGCCGTTGAAATCTCTTTGATACTCCATGTATCTTTGTTGCCTTAGGTTCATCGCTGCCATCCTTTGCAAAATCTCCTGGTACGGGTCTGCTGCGGCAGAGGTGTGGGCAGTGTCTGGTATGTCTGCCGTGTACTGGCCCCGGCAGCTGTATCAGCAGTGAACTGCTGTGGCGTTGCTTGGACTGGCTCTGCCTGCGTGATCTACATGACTTTGTGACAAAAGTCTCTGGTCCATCCTCGCCTTTGGGGAGTGTATTCGTCTGTATCTTCTATTGGTACACCTGCGGCAACACACAAACCGGTGATCAAACATGGGAAATATAATGGTCCTCTATCCTTGTTACCACATTCGTGAATTTCACGTAAGATGATCTCTCCGACATTTATGGTCCTTTTGTTGATGATCGATTGTATAAGCACCAATCTCTTCCGGTCCACCGTGCTATCGTGGGATGTGGGGATGAGGCGTCGCTTGACAAAGGTGTTCCACAGTTTGGCCTCGGGCTTTAGGCTTTGCCTTGTTACGGATCCTCTATGGGTACCGGTTTCCCATGGAGTATTCACGTAACAACGGTCTTCTTTGATTAACTCATAATCCTCGACAGTGATGTCCTCCTTGAATTCAGCGTGAACATCACTGTTCGGAGTGAGGCCGTAGAAATCGTTGATGGTCTCGGCATCTAACTGGACAGGCCTGCCGCGGTAGTGAACAAAGAGGGAATCTTTGCTGGGCCCGTGCGCATAGAATTCCCGCACGATGGTTGCGTTTTCCTGGGCAGGTTGGAGAAAGAAAATTTCCCAATCTTGGTACTTGATTCTATCAAAGAGATAATGCTCGATACTGTAGTTTTCATCATCCGAATGTTGGAAGCCTTGTTCTTCCCACAATTGCCGGGCAATGAAAGACCGGTTGAAACGGTCTTCACCATTGGCTGGGGCAAATCGCTTGTAAGTGGCCATCAATATTGTGAGAGATTTATTTCTTGGAGATTTTTCTTGGAAAAAATCTAAGAATTTCACGAAGAATTGTGAGTAGGCAGAGAGTATTATGAGAGTAAGATTGTAAGGAATTCTAAAGAAAACAAGAAAGCAAGGGTGAATAGTTCAACAGGAAGGGGTTTCTTATATAGGCCTCGGCCTTGTGACCGTTTGAATCCACTAGCCGTTTTGTAGCCGTTATTCTTTACTATCGTTTCCTTTTCTGCCGTGGCAGGAATCTCGGTAGACTAGCCGTTACACTGTTCTGACCGTTGAAACTGCTGCAGCTCTGGTACTGTTTTCTGCCTCGGCAGAGTTCCTGCTGTGAACTATTTCTCCTTTATTCTTGCTTATTATCCTAAATAAAAATTAAACACACAAAAAGAAAAGTACTTAAAGCAAAAACAAAAAATAAAAATAAACTAAACTAATCCTAATATAATAATGAGAAAAAGGGAGGAGATCATGTTACTGGTGGAGTGCATGCAAATGCATCTCCCAAGATGATTCTCTCTTGTTGGCCAGAATTATAAATCGGTTATGGGCCACTCCCTTTTGCTGTGTGTCGATCCATCTTGAACTTGATCTTTTTGCCAAATAACCTACCGAGCAGACTGTCAAGGCAGGATATTTTTGTGTCTACTGTGTGGATGGCCTTGCACTCTTCTGGACCATCGTATTTTTTTAAGTTATGGAATGCATTGAGTTTGACTTGTTGGTCATTAACCCTCATTGTCAACTCTCCTTTTTCCACATCAATTAAGGTGCGTCCAGTTGCAAGGAAAGGTCTCCCTAGGATGATCGGTGCATTATCATCTGCTTTACAATCAAGGACAAGAAAGTCAGCAGGAAAAATAAATTTATCGACTCTTACCAGTATGTCCTCGATTTTGCCTTCGGGTTGCACATATGATCTATCCGCTAGTTGGAGCATAACTGTTGTAGGTTTTGCCCTTCCTATTCCAAGCTTTTGGAAGACAGATTTGGGCATTAGATTGATGCTTGCTCCAAGGTCGCATAGGGCCTTACCTTCATAACTTTTACCTATCTCACAAGGTATGATAAAGCAACCAGGGTCCTTCAATTTCGGTGGCATGCGATTGTGTAGCATTGCCATGTATCCCTCGGTAGCAGCACTGTTTCAAACTCACCTATTCGTTTCCTCTTAGACACCATGTCTTTTAAGAACTTGGCATAGTTAGGCATTTGTTCAATTGCCTCTATGAATGGTATGTTAATGTGGACTTGCTTTAAAATATCAAGGAATTTTTTGAATTGCTGGTCCTGTTTTTTCTTTTTCAACCTTTGTGGGAAAGGTGGTGGTGGTCTCATCTCATCCAGGGTTTCTTTAGTTTGGAATTTAATACCTGGCACCACTGAGGTTGTTGCTGTCCCGGCAGGCTGTTCAGTAGCTGTTGTGCTTTCTACCGGGGCAGTGTTATTAGAATCAGTTTGCTCAGCCTCCTCTTTCTCTGGGTCTGCTGATGGATTTTGGCTTGCTGGAATCTTTTCCTTCAGCTGTAGACCACTCCTAGTAGTGATTGCTTTACACTGTTCATGGCCCATTACCTTAGCAACTTCAGTATTGCTAGGTAGTCCTCCTTGTGGTCTAGTGTTTATATTTTGAGCAAACTGGCCAACCTGGGTTTCTAGCGTTTTAATGGCCGCTTCTTGATTCTACAACCTCATCTCAGTTCTATTCATAAAAGCATCTGTCCTTTTGATGAAATTACTGTTCTCTACCATGTATGACTCTATTTTCATCATAAAGGCTTTAAGAGTGTTCTCCAAAAAACTTACCGATTGCTGCTGCATCTGCTGCGGCGGCATTGGCTGCTGGACCTGCTGCGGCGGCAGATGTTGCATTGGTTGCTGGAATCCTGAAGGTTGGGTGGTTGGGTTTAAGGCATTGTTAGGGTTGCTCCATCATAGGTTGGGATGACTCTTCCATGAGGGGTTGTATGTGTTGGAAATCATATTGCTTCGGTTGTAATTTCCAACATTCATACCGGTTTCTTGATTTATACAATCAGAGGAACTGTGGTTACCTCCACATAAATCACAATAAGAATCAATTACCTTAACCTCACGGGTATTTTGTTGTAATTGTAGGTTTTGCACCATCTTTGTAAGAAATGTCAATTGTGTTGCCACTGAATTTGATATGTCTAACTCATTCACCGTTGCTTGGCGTCTTACTCCTCCTCGCCTAGATGTAGGGAATTGAAAATCGTTCTTTGCGAGTTTGTTCAGTATCTCAATAGCTTCCTCTGGTGCTTTATAAAGGAGTGTTCCGTTTGCCGAGGCATCTAACATCATTCTTGTTGGGGCATTCGTGGCATTATAGAACATGGTCACGTGTGTCCATAGAGGAAATCCATGCAAAGGAAACTTGTTCAGTAACTCCCTGTATCGCTCCCATGCCTCATACATAGGTTCGTCATCTGTCTGTCGAAAAGAAGTGATTTCATTACGAATTCTATCATATAAATTTGTGGGATTAAAACGAGTAATAAAATCACTACAGAATTCACTCCAAGATCCAATAGATCCTGCTGGAATGCTATTTAACCAAGCTTTCGCCCTATCCCTCAGTGAATAGGGGGATAACTTTAATCTCAACACATCTTCATGGACTCCTTGAATTTTAAAAGAATTGAATATCTCCACGAAAGACTTGAGATGCTGCCTTGCATCTTCAGTTACAGACCCAGCAAACTGTCCAATAGTGTTAAGCATATTGAACATGACAGGTTTCAGTTCAAAGTGGGCTGCTTCTATCTCCGGTGTAACGACTCCTGGGTTTAATCCATTTAAGTCCTCTTCTAGGAAGTCTCTGACAGTGAGCTGCCGCGGCCCAGGTGGCGGCGATAAACCTCCATTACCGGCAGGTAGGTTTTGTCCTGTCGGGTGATCTGCCATAGCTTCTTGGATTTGTCTCCTCAACCTTAGCCTTGTTCGTTCGATCTCTGGATCTAACACTTATAAAGGTTTGGTTGGGTTGGCCTTGGTCATACACCAAGAAAAATCAAAGTAAAATAAAAATAAAAAGAAACAAGAAAATAAAAAAAAAAATTTAGTTGTCAATCCCCGGCAACGGCGCCAAAAACTTGTCGCGTGTCAAAAGTGTGCGTTTAGTGCAAGTGGACACATCGAAATTAATAAGTGATAAGTATTTATCGGATTATCGTCTCCACAGGGATTGGTAGACTCAATATGTCTTCTTCGTCTTCTTGTTCTGTAGAAAGAAATAAAGTAAAACACAAGTGATTGAGTTTGGATTAACTATACTAAAACAACTACGTAAAAGTAAAGAGAATTGAATATTAGAGAGATAAGTCAGGATCCAGTTGTGTTGTATTGTGGATTTGATTGACTTGTCTCTGCCCAATGCAATCCGTATATCACTGCCTCGGCAGCACTGCAGATTACTGCCTTGGCAGCGACGATACTGTCTACCGCGGTAATCCCTTGCTCGTGGGTGGACTTTACCAAAGTTCGACAAAGTGTCCTTGGATGACTCCGCTTATCCCTAACTCGAAGTACTGTTGATGACTAGTCCTTGATGATACCTCCCGGCGTGAATCAATTATACTCACCAACCAATCTCACACTTCTTTTAGCCGTTGAAACTCTTAACCTATCCCTAGGCCGAGTTAGTATTTCGCTATTGAAACACCGTACTTACCCCTTTCGTGAATCTAACTCTCCCGAGTTTAGATAAATGGATTACTCACAAACTTCTCTCCCGAGCTTGAATGTAAGAACAAGGAATAACAAAGGATAAGCAAACCTTGATAGTTTTATTGCATTGAAACAAAGACAAAGTACAATCTCCTCTCACAAATACTAACAACCTTCACCTAAACCCTAAGAAAGCTTAGAACATAGTTGAGAGAAAGAAAACAAAGGGTTTATGAATCCGCTCTCTCTAGGTATTCTTGTCTCATACATTGGACGGCTAGGTCTTTTTATAGGCTAGACCTAGGGCAAGCCTTTCCTAAGTAGAATACAACTTGGAGTAGGGAACAAGTCATGTACATAATTAAAATATTTCCAAGTTTAATTCAATTAAGAGGCTTTCCCGCGTGGTCTTGTCTTGGGCTTTCCCTCATGCTAGCCAGCTCCGATCCATGTGCTTTAAGTCCAGACACGTCCCTTGGATTTTTCTCTTCCAATCGCCTACAGTCTTGCTTCCTGGCTCTCTGCTGCTGCCTCGACATCATGTCCTGCCTCGGCCTTGTTGCTTCCGCGGCAATGGTTCTCCTGCACAGATACAAAAATGCAGTAAAACTTGCCTTTTCTGTAAATATGAGTTCTATGAGCTTAACTTCTAAATATATCACATTAAGTACATGCATTGGTCCAAGTGGGTGTAAATTCGGTGATTAATGCCCATAAAAGGTGTAAAAAGTGATAGTGAGTTGAGCACTTATCAGAGTTCACCTTAAGACTCATTGTTTTCTTTCTCTCAAATTATGTTCTAAGTTTTCTTAGGGTTTAGGTGAAGGTTGTTAAGTATTTTTTAGAGCAGATTGAACTTTGTTCTTTGTTTTCAATGCAATAAATATATCAAGGTTTTCTTATCCTTTTCCATTCTTTGTTCTTGCATTCAAGCTCGGTAGAGAAGTTTGTGAGTAATCTATTTATCTAGACTCGGGAGAGTTAGATTCACGAAAGGGATAAGTACGGTATTTCAATCGCGAAATACTAACTCAGCCTAGGGATAGGTTAGAGTTTCAGCGGCTAAAAGAAGTGTGAGATTGGTTGGTGGGTATAATTGATTCACGTCGGGAGGTATCATCAAGGATTAGTCATCAACAGTACTTCGACTTAGGGATAAGCGGAGTCATCCAAGGACACTTTGCCGAACTTTGATAAAGACCATCCATGAGCAAGGGATTGCCGCGGCGGACAGTATCGTCGCTTCCAAGGCAGTAATCCGCAGTACTAGCGAGGCAGTGATGTACAATTGCATTGGACAGAGACAAGTCAATCAAGTCCACAATACAACACAACTGGATCCTGCCCTCTCTCTTAATCAGATCTCATCTTTATTCTTAGTTTTCTTTATTTCAATTTATTTAGTCTCATCAAAACCAAATTTACCTATGTCTTTATTTTATTTCTTTTTACAGAGCAAGAAGACGAAAGAGACATATTAAGTAGACCAATCCCTGTGGAGACGATACACGATTATACTGATCACTTTATTACTTGCGATGTGTCCACTTGCACCAATTGCGCACTTTTGACACGCAATAAGTTTTTGGCGCCGTTGCCGGGGATTGACAACTAAATTTTGTTTTCTTTATTTTCTTGCTTTTAGTTATTTTTACTAACATATTTTGTTTTTCTTTTTCTTTAAAAATTATAGGTGTGTTTCAAGTTGAAGGATTTTCAAGATGCAAGGAGAAAGAAAGAAATCTATTCGGGAGTTGATGTTGGAAGATATGAATCGAGCCAATCAAGAATTTCCAAGATTAAATGATGATTATCTATGCCAACCAAGAGCAACCCAAAAAGTTTATGCCTGGCCAAATTTTTGTTTTAATTGTGGAGATGATCGTTTGGTTAGCAATTGCCCGTATAGTACTAGAACATATGGCCACATAGAGGACCGTAGATGGAACGAACAACAAAATCCTTCATGGTATGATCAAAACGCTCAAAATTTTTACCATGAAAATTTTGTTGATGTTACAGATAAGCCATGACAATATAATTCTTCTCAAGAGTATTCAAATTCATTTGAGGAAACATTGAAAGCGTCAATGGCTAGAATTGAAGAATTAATGACAGAACAATCAAAGTCATTCGATGCATATATAGCTAGATTGGATGCACCCTTGCGGGATTCAGAAGATCAATTGCAGAGATCTATATATACCATGGATACCATGGAATCTGAGGATTACTCTCACTCACAATTGCCTGGGCAATTACATGAAGACATGCTCGATCAACAAGATGGCAATGCCGTGATAATGGAATATGAGAAGGTAATGATTGAACCTTTTGAATTCTTTAAAAACTCATCTCTTCCATTGCATGTATCTTTCGAGGAGTCAACGTTACAAGATTTGAAGCCATCACAAATAGGATATGATTATTTGGAAGATGATATTTTATCTGTGATAATTCCATCTAATAGTAGCTCTAAACCAAAATCTCTATTGATGGAGATTTTTGAGAAGCATAAAGAACAATTTGTGTTGATTCTTGAAGACTTCAAGAAAGATGATTCTTCATTTTACGTACACAGAATTTTGGCAAAGGACTGCCACGACAATTGGCTAGCACAGCAATTGCCTCAACAACAAAGGCTATATCCAACCATTCTGAAAGTCAACAAGAATGAGGTAATTAAATGGTTGGATATTGATATAATTTTTTCTAACGAGATATTCATGCTTTCAGGAATAATATTAAGTTGGAGGATAGGCATGGACTACAAAAGAACACAAACGGAAGACACCTCCACCATGATAGCACAAATAGGAGTATCCGTACCCGCATTAACCCATATCTTTTTGAGTAGAATTGTCACTCGATGGAGGGTGCAGATGGACTATAAGAAATATCAGAAATGACCTTCTATAAGTTTTCTTTATATTCTTATTTTATATTAATTTTCTCTTTTATTTTATTTGGTATTTTCATGAATTCTCTTAATTATGGTGTTTAGGAATAATTATCTTCTCATTACTTGAATGTTTCTTTCTTTATTGATGTTTATCTTTTTAGGATAGGACAATAAAGCAAGAATAAAGGAGAAGTAGTTCACAACAAGAAGCCTGCTACCGAGGCAGTACACAGTGTCAGAGCCGCAGCAGTCCCAACGGGCAGAACAGTGTAACGGCTAGTTTGCCGAGATTCCCGCCGCGGCAGAAAAGGAAACGATAGTAAATACTAACGGCTATAAAACGACTAGTGGTTCAAACGGTCACAAGGCCGAGGCCTATATAAGCAATCTCTCCCTCTTGAACTATTCACTCTTGCATTCTTGTTTTCTTTAGAATATTTGATAATCTTGCTCTCACAATACTCTCTGCCTACTCTCAAACCTTCTTGATATTTTCAGAATTTCTTCAAGAAAATTTCCAAGAATCTCAACTTTCAAAATCCTTATGGCCACCTACAAACGTTTTGCCCCAACCAATGTTGAAGACCGCTTCAACAAGTCTTTCATCACTCGGCAGTTATGGGAGGAGCAAGGGTTCCAACATTCCGACGAAGAAAATTACGGCATCGAGCACTATTTGTTCGATAGAATCAAGTACCAAGATTGGGAAATCTTTTGCCTACAACCTGCCCAGGCCAATGCCACCATCGTGTGGGAATTCTAAGCGCACGGGCCAAGCAAGGACTCCATTTTTGTCCACTACCGGGGCAGGCCTGTCCAGCTTGATGCCGAGACCATCAACCAATTCTACGGCCTCACACCTGACCATGATGTACATGCTGAATTCATGGAGGATATCACTGCCGAGGATTATGAATTGATTAAAGACGACCTTTGCTACAACAATACTCCATGGGAAACCGGTGCCCATAGAGTTTCAGCGGCTAAAAGAAGTGTGAGATTGGTTGGTGGGTATAATTGATTCACGCCGGGAGGTATCATCAAGGACTAGTCATCAACAGTACTTCGACTTAGGGATAAGAGGAGTCATCCAAGGACACTTTGCCGAACTTTGATAAAGTCCACCCACGAGCAAGGGATTGCCGCGGCAGACAAGTATCGTTGCTGCCAAGGCAGTAATCTACAGTACTGCCGAGGCAGTGATATACAATTACATTGGATAGAGACAAGTCAATCAAGTCCACAATACAACACAACTGGATCCTGCCCTCTCTCTTAATCAGATCTCATCTTTATTCTTAGTTTTCTTTATTTCAATTTATTTAGTTTCATCAAAACCAAATTTATTTGTGTCTTTATTTTATTTCTTTTTATAGAGCAAGAAGACAAAGGAGGCATATTAAGTAGACCAATCCCTGTGGAGACGATACACGATTATACTGATCACTTTATTACTTGCGATGTGTCCACTTGAACCAATTGCGCACTTTTGACACGCAACACTGAGCATGATGGGTTAGTTCTGTAGAAGGGAAAGATTTTGGTTCCTAATGAAGCAACTTTGTGTTCTCTTCTTTTATGCGAAATTCATTATTCCAACGTGGCAGGCCATGCGTATGTGTATCGTACTCATCATCGATTGGCAGCGAATTTTTTTTGGTCTAATATGCGTCATGATGTTACCCAATTTGTCCTCCACTGTCAAGTATATCAACGGATGAAAAGTGAGAGCTTTTCACCGGCCGGTTTGTTGCAGCCTTTGTCTATTCCCCAAAATGTTTTTGAGGATATCTCTTTGAAATTCATTTTGGGACTTCCTAAATCGAATGGAAAGGAAACGATTTTAGTGGTTGTGGATCATCTCATCAAATATGGTCATTTTTTTGCACTTTCTAAACATCTGGATAGCCACATTATTGCTCAAGTATTAGTTGAAGGTATGGTTAAACTTCATGGCATTCCCCGATCGATAGTTAGCGATAAAGATCATTTTTTTATTAGCGAGCTTTGGACTGAATTGGCTAGAATGCAGGATAAAAAATTGAATATGAGTTCTGCTTACCACCCCAAAATGGATGGACAAACCAAAGCTTTGAATCGCTGTTTAGGAATGTACTTACGGTGCATGGCCGATGAAGACCCCCACCATTTGTTGAGCTATTTATCGTGGGCGAAATACTGGTATAATACGGCATACCAACATTCGGCAGGTATGAATCCATTTAAGGCCTTGTATGGTCGCAATCCACCGGCTATATGAGATTATTTAATGGAAAACTCTTCGAACGCTCAGGTGAATTAGGCGCTGCACGAGCATGATGAAATCCTCCGCCTCTTGAAGACGAATCTTCTTAAAGATCAAGTTCGGATGAAAAATCAAGCTGATAAGAAATATCCTGAATTGGAATTGAAAGTGGGAAGTTGGGTGTTCGTTAAACTATAACCATACTAACAAATTTCTCTTCGTCTTCACCAGCAACAGAAACTCATTCCGCGTTTTTTCGGACCTTATCAGATTGATAAACGTGTGGGAGAGGTAGCCTATAAATTGAAGTTGTTTGGTGGAACGAAAACTCATCCGGTGTTTCATGTTTCCTAGCTCACGCGATGTCACGGCCATTCTTTGCATCAGATAACACCCTTACCTCTGCTACACGAGGAGTTCACTGGTTCAACTTCAGTTTTGAACCTTGAGGACAAGGTTCCTTTGCTAGGCGGGGATAATGTTAAGGGAGAGACGGAAAATACAATCGCCAGTTCTTCATGTGCAGTGAACCAAAAAGAGAAGAAGGTGTCAAGCTCTATGAAAGCGGGAATAACAACCAGGTGCCAAGGAATACGGGAGAGGAAGCCTCCAAAATACCTAACTGATTTTGTTAGATTTTAGGTTGGTTGTTTCTCTTATAAATAATGGGTTATTCAGCTAAAGAAATCATGTAAAACCTGAAGAATTTTCTCATTCCTTAATTAAAATCCTCTTTACTTTCTCCTGCTTAATTTTCCTTAGCTTCTTCTTTAATCATCTGTGACATAAGTGTATTATGAAGAGCAAAGAAACTAGTAATGTAAAAAAAAAATGCATCAGATCATATTCAGCTACAGAAACTATTTAATGAGATCAGTTTTATTACAACTAAATTTAACCTAAACTATACATGATATGTGAAAAAAAATTTAAAGGGTAAATATTCGGTGTAAAATAAGAGTAAGAGCACCAGCTACTAAACCTTTTACACAAGATCCAGCCTCGGAAGGTTCAGAAGTATCGGGTCCAGCAACACTTCTCCAGTATTGAAGGGTATGCATTATTGTTTCCTAACTGGTTTGACCTATAAGAGACAAGAAGCTCATAATAAATATGATACTACCATTCAGAAGCAAATTCCCCGAAGTAAAAAACCTTAACAAATTCTAACCTTGTCAAAATGACATGATTCAAGGGAATGTTGATCGGATTCTAGTGACCAATGACCTCATCATCTTGGAATCAAGAGACTAGAAAACACGATCGGTTGCCATGTAGACGAAAATGTCAACCTTAGCTCAAGAAGAATGAACCAAACTAGATTAAAGAAAAAGAAAGCAAAAGGCAAAAGAGAAAAGTTTGTGGAATATCAATGTAGGCGATAAGCATATAATGATATTGATGCTTGCCAGTGCCACTTTAAATGGTTTATATAGCCAAGCTTGATATCAAAATTGCCATGCAGGTAAAAAATAATCTATTATAACTACCTAGAACTCTCTGAAACCTTTAACAAACCTAAGTTGTTTATAACAAACCAGGATGTATCTGTAGAGAACAGCTTCAAGGAAAAATCGGATTGTGAAGAGCTAGAAGAAACGAGAGCATGTTCTTCTTCCTAATATTCACCCTAATTTTCTCTTCCTTTAAGTTTTTCAATTGGGCAAATGTCAGACGATTTCGCAGCTGTTGAAACCTGGTCACAGTAAGAGGTTTGGTGAACAAATCAACTGTTTGTGTTAGGGTTGAATGTGCTCGATGAATAACCGATTTAGCTTAGCCAAGTGATGGAGAACACTTAATTTGGGTGTTGATTGTGGAAGCAATAAAAATAGATAATGAACACAATGATTTATAGTGGTTCGGCCTTCGAACAAGCACTTACATCCACTACCTTAGCTTCACACTAAGGATTTCCACAATTTACTAAGAATTCAACCTTTTGAGGAACAAAGGGATAACCTAACAACCTTGATTCACAACCAGAATCAAGCATCCAAAGTTCACAACCAAACTTTGGGAATTCACTCACAAAGATAATTCTTAAGCAAAATTGAATCCTTCTAATAAAATTAATTGTTTGAAACTAAGCTCTCACCCAATCTTAAGACACATGAGCATACATAAACATTAAGCTCACAAGTGTTGTCTACACAAAAGATTGGAAATTAAGCACTAAGAATTTATTGAATCATAATGTTGTTACAATTTAAGCATTAGTTTTCTCTTGATGCTTGATGCTTCCTTTTATCATCCAAAATGAGATTCTAGCCGTTGGTGAACGTTGGGATTGATTTGGAGTCGTTTAGAGCTGTTTTCAAGGCTTATTTATGCTTCTGGTATGATTGGTATCAAAATGCGTGGAATTTGTTTCGATACATCTGCTTTAGGAAATAGTCGTTGAACCTGCATTTAAGAACCGATATCGAAACACCTTGGAGGCGTTTCGAGTTGGGGTTTTCAAATGACCGTTGGAGGTGTATCGAAACCATTCTGTGTAGAGACAAAAGCGCATCGAAACGCCTTGGGAGGGTATCGAAACGCCTTGGGAGCGTATCAAAACACCTGGACATTTTCCTTTAAAATAAGCAAGCTGTTTTGAAACACTTGGGAAGTGTATCAAAATGCCTGGAACATTTTGTGTTCTTTAGCATCTTTAAAACATTTAAAACAAATTAAAAAATCCTTGAAAATGTCTCAAACATATTTTCAAGTTGTTTGGAAATAAAACCATTTTAAAAATATTTTCAATTTAGTCCAAAACTATTTTTTATTATTATATCAAAATATTAGTTCTACAGTCTACGAATGTGTTGGAATATAATTGACTTCAAGTTGTTGAGACAAGACCCTCTTGCGAATAAAATGTAAATCCAATTCTACATGTTTGGTTTTCGAGTGCAGAACTGGACTGGATGCCACAACCACCGTGTTAGTGTTGTCACACCAAAATTTCAATGGTTCTTCATAAGAAACTGCCATGTCATTGAGTACTGCTCTCACCCATAAAATCTTTGAAGCTGCATCAGCAAGGTTCATGTATTTAGCTTCAACTGTCGACCGAGATACTGAGTGTCGCTTTTTCGAGCACCAAGCTAGAAAATGCAAACCTCTGAAGATACAATATCTAGAGACTGATCTACAATCATTGACATAACCTATCTAGTCAGCATCAGAAAAAGCTTGAACCTCTATATCATCTGTACAAGAAACAAAATAATAAACCATTGTTTGAGGTTTCTCGTAAGTATCTTAAGATTCTTTTCACAACAGAATATTGAGCATCTCTTGGTTGCTGCATATATTGAGCAACTTTGTTTACAACAAACAATATATCAAGTTTAGTGTGAAAAACATACAAAAGAGCACCTATTGTACTACGATATAACTGAGCATCAACATCAACATTCCTACATTCTTTGCTTAGTTTTGGTGATACTGTCAAAGGAGTATCAATTGTTTTAGTTGTAGTTATACCATTCTTAGCAAGTATTTCTTCGATGTACTTTTGTTGATTCAAGAACAAACCATTTTTGGTGTGTACAACTTGTATTCCCAGAAAAATAATGAAACAAACCAAGATCCTTTAGAGAGAATCTATCATACAACATGTTAATAACATTATCAACATGATTAGAACGAGAGCTTGTAATTAAAATATCATCAACATAGACCGTTATGTAGGTTACACTTCCTTCACTCTTATGAACAAACAAAGATGAACCAGCACGCGAACCACAAAAACCAAGCTCAAGTAGAAACTCCTAAGCTTGCTAAACTAGTTGTGAGGTGCCTGTCGTAACCCATACAAAGATTTTTGAAATTTGCACATAAGGTTAGTATCATCTGATGCAACCTTAACAAACCCTTTAGGTTTTTTCATAAAAACATATTCATGTAGATCTCTTTTAGAAAGGTGTTATTAACATCGACTTGTCTTATTTTGTAACGCCCCAAAAATGAGCCTAAAAGTTAGTTGGCCGGTTTAACCTAGTTCGGGGTTAAATCCTTAAAAATTTATTTCTGATCGAAATAAATTATGAAAAAATATTCTAAAATCCTTATTTTATTCATACTTGACTTTTCAAGCCAATTTCTAAAATTGACCATTGAAACCCTAATATTTCAAAATTAGTGTCTAAATTGTAAAAATTAAAAATTTGAGCATAATTTTATAAAACAAGCCAAAACTTTAAATCTTTAAGGGTCTTTAATCCAATTATAATCCTAACAGGTCTAGGCTTTCCAAATTTTATTTAATTAAGTCCAAAAATTATATTTTAACTCAAATAACTAATTAAACTTAATTTTTAACTCTAAAACCCTATTTAAATATTAAAAACCTAGCACATTATTCTAATTTTCGTTTTCCCTCATTGAAGCTTTTCTTTTTCATCTAATTTCGTTAGATCAAATAATATAACTTTTCTTCTTCAAAATTTCTAATTTTCTCATTGTTTTATCGATTTAAAACCTAGGAAGCAATTGAATAAGTTTTGGAGGTGAGATTTCGTTAATACTCTAGAAATTTGAAGTTCTTTACTGAAATTCTCAAGTTCTTGGCCTGGTAAAAATCGTTTTAATCATTTTCTTTAAAAAAATCAGTTTTGGGGTTAAAAATATACAATTTTCGTTCAAAGGTTTTACTCACTGTTTTTGGGATCATAATTACATGATTTTAAAGGTGTTAGGATGTTTGGGCTGTTGTGTAAGGATCCGACTTAGTGTTAGGATGTTTATAAAGTGTTTTTAAAATCCCTTCTATTACATCTTTATTTAAACATTGAAATTAGTGACACCAAACCCAAACGAAGATATCATAGAAACTTAATTCTTATAAAAGAATTAGTCCTTTGTCTTAAATTTCTTTGATTGTTGTTTAAAAGATCAAGTAAATTCGTTAAAACGATAAGAAATATGTAACACCCTCGACCCAGTGCCACATCGGGCCTCCGGCCCAAAACCTGTATTTCAAATTTCTTTCCAAAAGCCCATAAAGACGGATCCAAAACCATTTCCATCACAATATAATAAAGTTCTAATCCATTTCAAAACATAAATTCGAATAAGATAAAGTTACGGAGCTCTAAAATATTGTAACCGTTTAAAACATTTGACAATAAATAAAACAGAGTTACAAATTGCACATATAGGGTCCTACAAATACGAATGCCCACTATGCCTAAAACAGTACTCTAACAACAGATGTCGATGCTGAACCCACCATGATGATGCTCCTCCGAACAACTTTCCTTAACCTACGCATGAAAATACATTTCGAACGCTGAGCTACTAAAGCTCAATGGGTACTCGACCAACCGGTCCACATCATGCATAGCATAAAATAAGCATAGCAACATGTATGATGATATGGCATGAATACGATGGTGCTACTATAACTGCCTAAACACATGATATCATGATGGCATATATCAGTACATAGCATATGCATGACAAGAGAAGACAACACAGCATCTCAAGTTTCTTAACTCGCATTTATATCTCATATATATATATATATATATATATATATATATATCGATGTCCATATCACCTCATAGTAGTATAGAAGTAGGGGGACTCATCAGCACTTAGCAAGGCTTGTGGCATGCCACTCCACAATATCCGCTAAGGAACCCATCAACACTAAGCAAGGTCCTAGCTGGTCTTTCGCATAATATTACCGATAACCCTTCAGCACTAAGCAAGGTTATCAGTTTTACATCTCATATAATAATTACTCTAGTAACCTATCAGTACTAAGCAAGGTTACCAGATTATCTCATAATTATATAATATATACTCTAAGCAACCCATCAGCACTAAGCAAGGTTCCTAGTAAGCCACGCGACTTGAATAGGTCACACGAACCCTTAACGGTTTCACATACCGGTTTACACCATTAAACTCCAATTATTGTTCAGTTATCTCTTTAACAGGTTTAGATGTCTATTTCTCGATTTAATATTCATTTTAGGGTTTAGAAAAGTCTTTAGAACTTCTAAGATAGCATTTTGAGACTTTAACATTTTTCCATAAGAACTTGGGCTAAGTTGCCCTAGGGTATCGATACCCCTATTTGGAGTATCGAAGCGCCAGGTATCGATACCCTCCCAAAGGGGGTATCGGAATGACGGAATCGATACGAGTATCGAACCCAAAACCTCATTGGAGGACTCGGTATCGATACCCTTGACCTTACTTCAAAGTCAACAAAAGAGGACCAACCCGCTTCGATATCGGTATCGAACCGAGAAGGTCACTGGACGACTCGGTATCGATATGGCCTTCTCGTGTTTCGATACCCCTACACGAAATGTGCAGTTTTGCTTATTTGAACACTTAGAATCTTATCCAAACTCGATCCATTTAATATCAAAGTGATCCTAGATCGTAAGAGAACTTTCCTAAGCATGTTTAGACCTTAATAACAGAGTTTCATTAACAATTTCATGATTCACCATTAAAGTCCACCCAAAGCTTACCAAGCATAGCAAACCAAACAACATACATGCATTTAAACTTAAAACATGATATGCATGATGATTATGAGTTGGAAGAGAACCAACCTTAAGCAAAACAACAACAAAAACAACAAACCTGAGCTCCAAGCTCAACCTCAAACTTTCTCATTTCCAAGGCTTGAAGATGGCTCTCCCACTTGTTTCTCTATAAAGGGAAAGATACACAACGATTTGGAACGGTTTGGGATGATTTCTAGAGCTTAAAAACACTAAAAAGCTAAGATTTAAGCTCCCTAAAATAAAATCTCGAACTCAACCTTAAACCCCTCTTAAACCCTCAACTTCCTCTAAACCAACACTTCCTTACCTTATTTGATAGATCCTTAATAGCTCTACAACTCTTCTTCTAACTCTAAAATGAGATTACAACATAAAAATCTAAAGATCTTACCTTTGCTCTTCCTTTCCTTTGCTACAAAGAAGATGGATGAAGGGAGAAAAAGAGGAAGGGTGAGATCATCCTCTGCAGAACAATAAAACCCCTTCCCCCACTTTCATCCTAAAAAGACATTTACCGAAATGCCTGTCGCATGTCAAAAGTGCGCGTTTAATGCAAGTGGACACATCTCAAGTAATAAGTGATAAGTATTTTATCGAGTTATCGTCTCCTCAGGGACCGGTATACTTAATATGCTTTCTTCACCTTCTTGTTCTGTAGAAAAATAAAAACACAAGTGAGTTGATTTGATTTATCTAAACTAAAATAACTAAATAAAAGATAAAAGGTTGAAATAGTAGAGAGACATGGGCTAGGATCCAGTTGCGTCGTATTGTGGAATTGATTGACTTGTCTCTGTCCAATGCAATCGTATATCACTGTCTCGGTAGCACTGCAGTTTACTGCCTCGGCAGCGACAATACTGTCTGCCGCGGCAATCCCTTGCTCGTGGGCAGACTTTACCAAAGTTCGGCAAAGTGTCCTTGGATGACTCCGCTTACCCCTAAGTCAGAGTGTTGTTGATGACTAGTCCTTGATGATACCTCCCGACGTGAACCAATTATACTCATCAACCAATCTCACACTTCTTTTATCCGCTGAAACTATTAACCTATCCCTAGGCCGAGTTAGTATTTCGCGATTGAAACACCGTACTTACCCCTTTCGTGAATCTAACTCTCCCGAGCTTAGATAAATGGATGATTCACAATATCCTCTCCCGATCTCAATTGTGAAAACAAGGAATAACAAAGGATAAGCAAACCTTGATAACTTTATTGCATTGAATCAAAGACAAAGTACAATCTCCTCTCACAAATACTCGACAACCTTCACCTAATCCCTAAGAAGGTTTAGAACATAATGGAGAGGAAAGAAACAAGAATAGAAATCGGCTCTCTCCCTAGGTATTCCGTCTATTGTACATTGGGTGGCTAGGTCCTTATATAGGCTAGACCTAGGGCAAACCTTTCCTAAGTAGAATACAACTTGGAGTAGGGAACAATCAAGTACATAATTAAATATATTTCCAAGTTTATATTAGGCTAAGGGGCTTTCCCGCGTGGTCTTCCTTTGGGCTTTTCCTTGTGCTAGCCAGCTCCGATTCATGGGCTTCAAGTCCAAACACTTTCCTTGGATTTTTGTCTTTCCATTGCCTATAATCTTGCTTCCTGTCTTTCTGCTGCTGCATCGGCATCAGGTCCTGCCTCGGCCTTGTCCCTGCCGCGACACTGGTTCTCCTGCACAGATATGAAAATGCAGTAAAACGTGCCTTTTTCTGTAAATATTATCTATATGAGTATAACTTCTAAATTTATCACATTAAGCACATGCATTGGTCCGAGTGGGTGTATATTTGATGATTAATGCCCATAAAAGGAGTAAAAAGTGATAGTGTGTTGAGCACTTATCACACCCCCGAACTCGAACTATTGCTTGTCCTCAAGCAATGCAAACCATCAATTTGCCGAACTATACTCTCTCTTGGTCTTACATGTCCATCTATTCTCCCCACCATAACTAGGCCTATTCTTAAGCCTTAACCATTCGGTTACCCAAGGATTTACCTAGAAACAAACAATAAGAATTATGCGTGCGTGCGTTTTTGTGGACAAGTTGGTTAAAGGCTTTCTTAGATAAACTCTAAGTTCAAGACAAATAGACATTGGTTAAGTGTTCTCTTCTTTTTCAAACCTCAAATCTTGAGCCGGTTTCGGGCACCTCAAAGACTTGTGTTTTTTTTCTTTTCACTAAATTCCTTCTTTCTTTTTAATATTCCTTAAAACATACTAGAGCCAATTTCGGGCACCTCTAGCATGAAGAAGAGACTTTCTAGAGCCGGTGGTAGGCACCTCTAGTTACTTTCCAAAAAATCTAAGTCTTTATCACCTAAGTTCATTAAAAGAATTCCTATAATCCAACAAGTCCCAAATGTGTTTAAAGTTCTTCCTATAATAAGCTTCTAAGTTTTCATCCTTAAGTATCCTAAGGTTAAGCCCTCTTAACAGAACCTAAACATGGTAAGGAGAAAGATTTCTATAGCCTTAAAAAATAAACTAAGGCAATATTGATGATAAGTAGTGCAAAAGTGTAAGGAGTAGATTCAAGTAAGGCGGGGAGCATAAAAATTTAAAAAAAAAATCATTGGAATACTCCCTTTTTGGCGAGGCCGCGGCAGTATATTGCTGCCTTGGCAGTGAATTTGCAACCCCAAACTCAAACCAAGCATTGTCCTCAATGCTTTATATTTAAAGAAGTAAACGGCAAAACAGAATATAAATCATAAGCAGCAAGTAAAAACAGTAAAAGCAATTTATATTTGAATAAGGGAAAAAGATATTTAAAGCGACTCCGAAGAGCTACTTGTAACAATTTTCCTCGTTGGCCTAGCTGCCGATTGCTTTGTCCTTGGTGAAGGCGATGGTTGTGTCTTTGCTTGCCGGGGCGGTTGGACTCGAGTGGGTGGTGTCCTTTGCATCGGGGCTTCTACCTCCTCTCCTTCTTCTATATCAGACATCTCTTCGGTTAACATCACGTTTGTTCCTCCTCCCATTGCCGTTGCTCCTCCGGTGTGGTGTGTGCTTGGGCCGGCGGCGGTGGAACTTTGGTGCACATAAGCATCTATCTCGGCGGATAGACTGCCCATGATAATTGGCGATCTGGGTGGAGTGCTGAAAATGACCCTTCGCTTGGATGGCCTTCTGCTGACAGACGAGGCCGAGGCAGAATCCGCTGTCCTAGATGGGCCGGCAGCCTGGTATTGGGGCTGAGGGTCCGCATGGAAGTACGGCCTTGGTCCTCCCGGGGCTGGTGTAGTCTCGGTGTAAGGTGCGGCTATGACGAACATGTTGCTTGAGAACTCCGAAAATTGTGCTTCTTGGTTCGAGAAGGCGTGCAGCATCATCTGGGCTAAGGTGCCATTGAAGTCCCTTTGGTACTCCATGTACCGTTGTTGTCTAAGGTCCATTGCTGCCATCCGTTGCAAGAGCTCTTGGTACGGGTCTGCTGCGGCAGAGGTGTGGGCAGTACCAGGCATGTCTGCCGTGTACTGGGCCCCGACAGCAGTATCGGCAGTGAACTGCTGCGGCGTTGCTTGGACAGGCTCTGCTTGAGTGATCTGCATGATTTTGTGACAGAAATCCTGGTCCATCCTCGTCTTGGGGGCGTGTATTCATCTGTTTCTTCAATGGGTACACCTGCAGAAACACATAAACCCGTAATCAAGCAAGGGAAATACAATGATCCCCTATCTTTCTTACCGCACTCGTGAATTTCTCTTAGGATAATCTCGCCAACATTGATGGTCCTCTTGTTGATGATGGATTGGATAAGCACCAATCTCTTGCGATCGACCGTGCTATTGTGTGATGTTGGGATGAGGCATCGTTTGACGAAGGTATTCCATATCTTGGCCTCCGGCTTTAGGCTTTGTCTTGTTACGGATCCTCGATGGGTACCGGTTTCCCATGGGGTGTTCCCGTAAAAAAGATCGTCTTTAATGAGTTCATAGTCCTCGGCAGTGATATTTTCCAAGAATTCGGCGTGGATATCACTGTCTAGGGTGAGGCCGTATAAATTATTGATCGTCTCGGCATCGAGCTGGACTGGCCTGCCGCGGCAGTGAACGAATAAGGAGTCTTTGTTGGGCCCATGAGCGTAGAACTCTCGCACGATCGTGGCGTTCGCCTGGGCAGGTTGCATACAGAAAATTTCCCAATTCTGGTACTTAATTCTGTCATAGAGGTAGTGTTCAATGTCGTAGTTCTCTTCGTCCGCATGCTGGAAACCTTGCTCTTCCCACAGTTGCCTAGTGATGAAAGATCGGTTGAATCGATCTTCAACGTTGGCTGGGGCGAATCTTTTGTATGTTGCCATCAAGATAGAGAGATGTGAGTTCTTGGAGGTTTTTCTTGAAGAGAATCTGGAGATTTTACAAGAATTAGTAAGCAGAGAGTAATGTGAGAGAGAGATTGTTATGAATACTAAAGAAAACAAGAAAGTAAGAGTGAATAGTTCAAGAGGAAGGAGTTTCTTATATAGGTCTTGGCCTTGTGACTGTTGAAGCCATTAGCCGTTTTGTAACCGTTTCCTTTTTCTGCCGCGGCAGGAATCTCGACAGACTAGCCGTTACATTGTTCTGCCCGTTAGGACTGTTGCGGCCCTGACACTGTTTTATTGCCTCGGCAGAGTTCCTGCTGTAAACTACTTTTCCCTTATTCTTGCTTATTAACCTAAGAAAATAAAACACATGGAAAGAGAAAATACTTAAAGCAAAAATAGTTAGAAAAATCAAAAATAAACTACTAACCCTAATATAATAATAAAGAAAAGGGGAGAGGTCATGTTACTGGTGGAGAGCATGCAAATGCATCTCCCAAAATTATTCTCTCCCTTAGGCCCAAATTGTGAATCGGTTGTGGGCCAATCTTTTTTTCTGTGTGTCCATCCACCATGGGCTTAATCTTCTTGCCGAATATCCTGCCGAGCAGACTGCCAAGGCAGGATACTCTAGTGTCTACTGTGTGGAATGGCCTTGCACTCCTCTGGATCATCATGTTTTTGTAAGTTGTGGAATGCGTTGAGTTTGACTTGTTGGTCATTAACCCGCATTGTCAACTCTCATTTTTCCACGTCAATTAGAGTGCGTCCAGTTGCAAGGAAAGGTCTCCCAAGGATGATCGGTGCATTGTCATCTGCTTCACAATCAAAGAAAAGGAAGTCGGCAGGAAAAATAAACTTGTCAACTCTTACCAGTATGTCCTCGATTTTTCCTTCAGGTTGCACATAGGATCGATCCGCTAGTTGGAGCATCACTGTTGTAGGCTTCGGCCTTCCAATTCCAAGCTTTTGGAAGACGGATTTGGGCATGAGGTTTATGCTGGCTCCAAGTTCGCATAGGGCCTTACCTTCATAACTCTTACCTATCGCACAAGGTATAGTAAAGCAACCAGGATCTTTTAACTTTGGTGGCATGCTGTTATACAACATTGCCATGCATCCCTCGGTAGCAGCCACTGTCTTAAACTCACCTATTCGTTTTCTCTTTGACACCATGTCCTTTAGGAACTTGGCATAGTTCGGCATTTGTTCAATAGCTTCAACGAATGGTATGTTGATGTGGACTTGCTTCAACATGTCGAGGAATTTCTTGAATTGCTGGTCCTATTTTTGCTTTTTCAACCTTTGTGGAAAAGGTGGTGGTGGTCTCATTTCATCCAGTGTTTCTTTAGTTTGAAATTTTATACCTGGCACCACTGGAGTTGTTGCTGCCTCGGCAGGCTGCTCAGGAGCTGCAGTGCTCTCTGCTGGGGCAGTGTTATCAGATTCAGTTTGCTCGGCTTCCTCTTTTGCTTGATTCGCTGATTGAATTTGGCTCTCTTGGATCTTTTCCTTCAGCTGTAGACCACTCCTAGTAATGATTGCCTTGCACTGTTCATGGCTCATTACCTTAGCAACTTCAGTATTGCTAGGTAGGTCTCCTTGTGGTCTAGTGTTTATGCATTGAGCAAATTGCCCAACCTGAGTTTCCAGCGTTTTTATGATCGCTTCTTGATTTTGCAACCTCATCTCAGTTCTATTCATGAATGCATCTGTCCTCTTGATGAAATTACTATTTTCTGCCATGTATGACTCAGTTTTCATCATGAAGTCCTTTAGTGTGTTTTCCAATGAACTTACTGGTTGTTGCTGCATCTGCGGCGGCGGCATTGACTATTGGGCTTGCTGCTGCGGCATCGGTTGCTGATATCCCGAAGGTTGGGTGATTGGGTTTAAGGCATTGTTTGGGTTGCTCCATGATAAGTTTGGATGCCTCTTCCATGAGGGGTTGTATGTATTGGACATCACATTGTTACGGTTGTAGTTCCCAACATACATACTAGTTTCTTGATTCATGCAATCAGAGGAACTGTGGTTACCTCCACATAAGTCACAATATGAATCAATTACCTTAACCTCACGGGTATTTTGTTGTAACTGCAGGCTTTGCACCATCTTGGTAAGAGAGGCCAATTGTGCTGCCACTGAACTTGATGAGTCTAATTCATGTACCGTGGCTTGGCGTCTTACTCCTCCTCGCCTAGATGTAGGAAACTGAAAGTCATTCTTTGCGAGTTTATTTAATATTTCAATAGCTTCCTCAGGTGCTTTATCCAGGAGTGTTCCGTTTGCCGAGGCATCTAACATCATCCTTGTCGTGGCATTTGTGGCATTGTAAAACATTGTCACTTGTGTCCATAGGGGAAATCCATGCAAAAGACACTTGTGCAATAGCTCTCTGTAGCGTTCCCATGCCTCGTACATTGGTTCGTCTTCTGCCTGTCGAAAAGAAGTAATTTCATTACGGATCCTATCATATAAATTAGTGGGTGATAAGTGCTCAACACACTATCACTTTATACTCCTTTTATCGGCATTTGTCACCAAATATTCACCCACTTGAACCAATGCAAGTGCTTAATGTGATATATTTAAAAGTTATACTTAAATAGATAATACTTATAGAAAAAGGCACGTTTTACTGCATTTTCACATCTGTGTAGGAAAACCATTGCCGCGGCAGAGACAAGGCCGAGGCAAGACCTGATGCCGAGGCAGCAGCAGGAAGACAGGAAGCAAAGTGATAGGCGATGGAAAGACAAAAATCCAAGGAACGTGTCTGGACTTGAAGCCCATGATTCGGAGCTGGCTAGCACAAGGAAAAGCCCAAAAGAAGACCACGCGGGAAAGCCCCCTTAGCCGAATTCAAATTTCGAAATATATTATTATGTACTTGACTTGTTCCCTACTCCAAGTTGTATTCTACTTAGGAAAGGTTTGCCCTAGGTCTAGCCTATATAAAGACCTAGCCATCCAATGTATCAGAGGAGCGAAATACCTAGGGAGAGTCGACTTCTACTCTTGTTTCTTTCCTCTCCATCATGTTCTAAAACCTTCATAGGGTTTAGGTGAAGGTTGTGGAGTATTTGTGAGAGGAGATTGTACTTTATCTTTCATTCAATGCAATAAGAATTATCAAGGCTTGCTTATCCTTTGTTATTCCTTGTTCTTGCATTCAAGCCCGAGAGGGAAGTTTGTGAGTAATCCATTTATCTAAGCTCGGGAGAGTTAGATTCACGAAAGGGGTAAGTACGGTGTTTCAATCGCGAAATACTAACTCGGCCTAGGGATAGGTTAAGAGTTTCAGCGGCTAAAAGAAGTGTGAGATTGGTTGGTGAGTATAATTGGTTCACGCCGGGAGGTATCATCAAGGACTAGTCATCAACAGCACTCTGACTTAGGGATAAGCGGAGTCATTCAAGGATACTTTGCCGAACTTTGGTAAGGTCTGCCCACGAGCAAAGGATTGCCGCGGCAGACAACGTTATCGCTGCCCAGGCAGTAAACTGCAGTGCTGCCGAGGCAGAGATATACGATGGCATTGGATAAAGACAAGTCAATCAAGTCCACAATACAATACAACTGGATCCTGGCCCATCTTTCTCTCTAATATTTCAACTCTTTTATTTTTATTCAATTACCTTAGTTTAATAAATCACACTCATTCACTTGTGTTTTTTATTTTTCTACAGAGCAAGAAGATAAAGAAAGCATATTAAGTATATCGGTCCTTGAGGAGACGATAACTCGATAAAATACTTATCACTTTTTACTTGCGATGTGTCCACTTGCACTAAACGCGCACTTTTGACACGCGACAAGTTTTTGGCGCCGTTGTCGGGGACTGGCAACTAAATTTTGTTTTGCTTATTTTCTTTTTTATTTTTATTTTTATTTTACTTTTGTTTTTCTTGGTGTATGACCAGGGCCAATCCAACCAACCCCTTATACGAGTTAGATCCTGAGATTGAAAGAACAGGGTTAAGGTTGAGGAGACAAATCCTAGGAGTCATGACAGAGGTTCAGGCAGGACAAAACATACCTGCCGGCAATGAAGGTCTACCGCCGCCACCTGGGCCGCGGCAGTTGACTGTTAGAGATTTCTTGCAGGAGGACTTAAATGGACTAAACCCAGGAGTCATTACACCCGAGATTGAAGCAGCCTATTTTGAACTTAAACCTGTTATGTTCAATATGTTAAACACAATTGGACAATTTGGTGGGTCTGCAACTGAAGACGCAAGGCAACATCTCAAATCCTTCATGGAGATTTGCAACTCTTTCAAAATCCAAGGAGTCCATGAAGATGTCTTGCGATTAAAGCTATTCCCCTATTCACTGAGGGATAGGGCGAAAGCTTGGTTAAATTGCATTCCAACGGGATCTATTGGATCTTGGAGTGAACTTTGCCGTGATTTCATTACTCGCTTTAATCCTACTAATCTATATGATAGAATTCGTAATGAAATTACTTCTTTCCGACAGGCTGAAGACGAACCAATGTACGAGGCATGGGAACGCTATAGAGAGCTATTGCACAAGTGTCCGCTGCATGGATTTCCCTTATGGACACAAGTGACAATGTTTTACAATGCCACAAATGCCCCGACAAGGATGACGTTGGATGCCTCGGCAAACGGCACACTCCTGGACAAGGCACCCGAGGAAGCTATTGAAATTTTGAATAAACTCGCAAGGAATGACTTCCAGTTTCCCACATCTAGGCGAGGAGGAGTAAGACGCCAAGCCACGGTAAACGAATTAGATTCATCAAGTTCAGTGGCTGCACAATTGGCCTCTCTTACCAAGATGCTGCAAAACCTACAATTACAAAACAATACCCGTGAGGTCAAGGTAATTGATTTATGTTGTGATTTATGTGGAGGTAACCACAATTCTGTTGATTGCATGAATCAAGAAACCGGTATGTATGTTGGAAACTACAACCGTAACAATGTGATGTCCAACACATACAACCCCTCATGGAAGAGGCATCCAAACTTATCCTGGAGTAACCCAAATAATGCCTTAAACCCAATCACCCAACCACCGGGATTTGAGCAGCCAATGCCGCAACAGCAAGTCCAACAACCGATGCCGCAGCAGCAGATGCAGCAGCAACCAGTCAATTCATTGGAAAACACGCTAAAGGCCTTCATGATGAAAACTAAGTCATACATGGCATAAAATAGTAATTTCATCAAAAGGACCGACGCCTTCATGAATAGGACTGAGATGAGGCTACAAAATCAAGAAGCGGCCATAAAAACTCTGAAAACTCAGGTTGGGCAGTTTGCTCAATGTATAAACACTATACCACAAGGAGGCCTACCTAGCAATATTGAGGTTGCTAAGGTACTAAGCCATGAACAGTGTAAGGCAATCATTACCAGGAGTGGTCTACAGTTGAAAGAGAAGATCCCAGAGAATCGAACCCAACCAGCGGATCAATCAAGAGAAGAGGCTGAGCAAACCGAGACTAACAACAATGCCCCGGCAGTAAGCACTGCAGCGCCTGAGCAGTCTGCCGAGGCAGCAAAAATTCCAGTGGTGCCAGGTATACGATTCCAAACTAAAGAAACCCTGGACGAGATGAGACCACCACCACCTTTCCCGCAAAGGTTGAAAAAACAAAAACAGGATCAACAGTTCAAGAAGTTCCTCGATATCTTGAAACAAGTCCACATCAACATACTATTCGTTGAGGCCATTGAACAAATGCCCAACTATGCCAAGTTCTTAAAGGATATGGTATCAAACAGAAAACAAATAGGTGAGTTTGAGACAGTGGTTGCCACCGAAGGATGCATGGCAATGCTGCATAACCGCATGCCACCAAAGCTAAAAGATCCTGGTTGTTTCACTATACCTTGTGCGATAGGAAAGAGTTATGAAGGAAAGGCCCTATGCGACCTTGGAGCAAGTATAAACCTCATGCCTAAATCAGTCTTCCAAAAGCTTGGAATTGGAAGGCCGAAGCCTACAACAGTGATGCTCCAACTCGCGGATAGATCCTATGTGCAACCTGAAGGAAAAATCGAGGACATACTGGTAAGAGTTGACAAGTTTATTTTTCCTGCTGACTTCCTTGTCCTTGATTGTGAAGCAGATGACAACGCACCGATTATCCTTGGGAGACCCTTCCTAACAACTGGACGTACATTGATTGGCGTGGAAAAAGGAGAGTTGACTATGCGGGTCAATGACCAACAAGTCAAACTCAACGCATTCCACAACTTAAAGAGGTATGACGATCCAGATGAATGCAAGGCCATCCGCACAGTAGACAATAAGATATCCTGCCTGGGCAGTCTGCTCGGCAGGATATTCGGCAAGAAAATCAAGCCCATGATGGATGGACAGACAGCACTAAGGAGCGGCCCACAACCGATACACAATTTGGGCCTAAGGGAGAAAATAATTTTGGGAGATGCATTCGCATGCTCTCCACCAGTAACCTAACCTCTCCCTTTTTCTTTTCTTTATTATATTAGGGTTAGTAGTTTATTTTTATTTTTCTAATTATTTTCGTTTTCAGTATTTTTCTTTTGTGTGTTTAAATTTTTATTTAGGAATAAAAAGATAAGGGAAAAATAGTTCACAGCAGGAACTCTGCCTAGGCAATACAACAGTGTCAGAGCCGCAGTAATCCCAACGGGCAGAAAAGTGTAACGGCTAGTCTGTCGAGATTCCTGCCGCGGTAGAAAAGGAAACGGCAGAAGAAGGAAACGGTTACAACGGCTAGTGATCTCAACGGTCACAAGGCCTAGGCCTATATAAGACACTCCTTCCTCTTGAACTATTCACTCTTACTTTCTTGCTTTCTTTAGTATTCTTAACAATCCCTCTCTCAAATTACTCTCTGCCTACTAATCCCTTCTAATTCTCCAGTTTCTCTTCAAGAAAACCTCCAAGAACTCAATTTTCTCTTTCTTGATGGCAACTTACAAAAGATTCGCCCCAGCCAACGTTGAAGAACAATTCAATCGATCTTTCATCGCAAGGCAACTATGGGAAGAACAAGGGTTCCAGCACGCGGACGAAGAGAATTATGGTATCGAACACTACTTGTTCGACAGAATCAAGTACCAAAATTGGGAAATATTTTGTTTGCAACCTGCCCAGGCAAACGCCACAATAGTACGGGAGTTCTACGCTCATAGGCCCAGCAAAGACTCTCTCTTTGTTCACTGCCGCGGCAAGCTAGTGCAACTCGATGCCGAGACGATCAACAGCTTCTACGGCCTCACCCCAAACAATGATCTCCATGCTGATTTCTTGGAAGATATCACTGCCGAAGACTATGAACTTATCAAAGACGATCTTTGTTACGCGAACACTCCATGGGAAATCGGTACCCATCGGGGTTCCGTAACAAGACAAAGTTTGAAGCCGGAGGCCAAGATGTGGAACACCTTCGTCAAACAACGCCTCATCCCAACATCACATAATAGCACGGTGGATCGCAAGAGATTGGTGCTCATCCAATCCATCATCAACAAAAGGACCATCAACGTTGGAGAAATTATCCTACGGGAGATTCACGAGTGCGATAAGAAAGATCGAGGACCATTGTATTTCCCTTGCTTGATTACGGGTTTATGTGTTTCTGCAGGTGTGCCTATTGAAGAAACAGATGAATACACACCCCCAAGAAGAGGATGGACCAGGGAATTCTACCACAAAGTCATGCAGATAACACAAGCAGAACCTGTCCAGGCAACACCACAGCAGTTCACTGTCGATACTGCTGCCGGGGCCCAGTACACGGTAGATATGCTTGGTACTGCCCATACCTCTACCGCAACAGACCCGTATCAAGAACTTTTGCAGCGATTGGCCGCTATGGATCTTCGACAACAACGGTACATGGAGTACCAACGGGACTTCAATGGAACGCTCGCCCAAATGATGATGCACGCCTTCCCGGACCAAGGCGTACAATTCCCGGAGTTCCCAAGCAATATGTTCGTTACTGCCGCACCCTACACCGAGACTACACCAGCCCTAGGAGGACCGCGACCGTTCTTCCATCCGGACCCTCAACCCCAATACTAGGTTGCTGGACCATCTAGGCCAGCAGATTCTGCCGCGGCCTCATCTGTCAGCCGAAGGCCATCCAAGCAGAGAGTCGTTTTCAGCACTCCACCAAGATCGCCAATTATCATGGCAGTCTATCCGCCGAGATAGATGTTTATGTACACCAAGGCTCTACTGCCGCCGGCCCAAGCACATACCACACCGGAGGAGCCACTGCGATGGGAGGAGGAACGGACGTGATGATAACCGAAGAGATGGCGGATGTTGAAGAAGGAGAAGAAGTAGAAGCCCCGATGCATAGGACCCCACCCACTCGAGTCCAGCCGCCGAGGCAAGCAAAGGCACAATCATCGCCCTCCCCAAGGACAAAGCACATGGCATCTAGGCAATGGAGAAAAATTGTTACGAGCAGCTCTTCGGAGTCGCTCTAAAATTCTTTGTCCTTTATTTCAATATTCAATTGCTTTTACTATCTTTCCTTGCTGCATATAATTCATATTCTGTTTTGCCGTTTATTCCTTCCAAATATAAAAGCATTGAGGACAATGCTTGGTTTGAGTTTGGGGGTGCAGATTCACTGCCAAGGCAGCAATCTACTGCCGCGATCTTGCCAAAAAAGGGAGTATTCCAGTGATTTTTTTTAATTTTTATGCTCCCCGCCTTACTTGAATTAACTGTCTACACTCTTGCATTGCTCATCATTAGTATTGCCTTAGTTTATTCTTTAAGGCTATAGAAATCTTTCTCCTTACCATGTTTAGGTTCTGTCAAGTGGGCTTACCCTTAGGATGCTTAAGGATGAAAACTTAGAAGCTTACTATAGGAAGAACTTTAAACACTTTTTGCGACTTGTGGATTATAGGAATTCTTTTAATGAACTTAGGTGATAAAGACTTAGATTTTTGGAAAAGTAACTAGAGGTGCCTACCACCGGCTCTAGAAAATCTCTTCTTCATACTAGAGGAGCCCGAAATTGGCTCTAGTATGTATTAAGGAATATCAAAAAGAAAAGACAAAAAGGTTTTTAGTGAAAAGAAAAACACAAGTCTTTGAGGTGCCCGAAACCGGCTCAAGATTTGGGGTTTGGAAAAGAAGAGAAGACTTAACCAATGTCTATTTGTCTTGAACTTAGAGTTTATCTAAGAAAACCTTTACTCAACTTGTCCACAAAAACACACACACTCACGTCCTATAGTTTGTTTCTAGGTAAACTCTTAGGTAGCCAAATGGTCAAGGCTTAAAGATAGGCCTAGCTATGGTGGGGAGAATAGATGGACGTGTAAGACCAAGAGAGAGTAGAGTTCGGCAAATTGATGGTTTGCATTACTTGAGGACAAGCAATAGTTCGAGTTTGGGGGTGTGATAAGTGCTCAACACACTATCACTTTATACTCCTTTTATCGGCATTTGTCACCAAATATTCACCCACTTGAACCAATGCAAGTGCTTAATGTGATATATTTAGAAGTTATACTTAAATAAATAATACTTATAGAAAAAGGCACGTTTTACTGCATTTTCACATTTGTGTAGGAAAACCATTGCCGCGGCAGAGACAAGGTCGAGGCAAGACCTGATGCCAAGGCAGCAACAGGAAGACAGGAAGCAAAGTGATAGGCGATGGAAAGACAAAAATCCAAGGAACGTGTCTGGACTTGAAGCCCATGATTCGGAGCTGGCTAGCACAAGGAAAAGCCCAAAAGAAGACCACGCGGGAAAGCCCCCTTAGCCGAATTCAAATTTCGAAATATATTATTATGTACTTGACTTGTTCCCTACTCCAAGTTGTATTCTACTTAGGAAAGGTTTGCCCTAGGTCTAGCCTATATAAAGACCTAGCCATCCAATGTATCAGAGGAGCGAAATACCTAGGGAGAGCCGACTTCTACTCTTGTTTCTTTCCTCTCCATCATGTTCTAAAACCTTCATAGGGTTTAGGTGAAGGTTGTGGAGTATTTGTGAGAGGAGATTGTACTTTATCTTTCATTCAATGCAATAAGAATTATCAAGGTTTGCTTATCCTTTGTTATTCCTTGTTCTTGCATTCAAGCCCGGGAGGGAAGTTTGTGAGTAATCCATTTATCTAAGCTCGGGAGAGTTAGATTCACGAAAGGGGTAAGTACGGTGTTTCAATTACGAAATACTAACTCGGCCTAGGGATAGGTTAAGAGTTTCAGCGGCTAAAACAAGTGTGAGATTGGTTGGTGAGTATAATTGGTTCACGCCGGGAGGTATCATCAAGGACTAGTCATCAACAGCACTCTGACTTAGGGATAAGCGGAGTCATTCAAGGATACTTTGCCGAACTTTGGTAAGGTCTGCCCACGAGCAAGGGATTGCCGCGGCAGACAGCGTTATCGCTGCCCAGGCAGTAAACTGTAGTGCTGCCGAGGCAGAGCTATACGATTGCATTGGATAAAGACAAGTCAATCAAGTCCACAATACAATACAACTGGATCCTGGCCCATCTTTCTCTCTAATATTTCAACTCTTTTATTTTTATTCAATTACCTTAGTTTAATAAATCATACCCATTCACTTGTGTTTTTTATTTTTCTACAGAGCAAGAAGATAAAGAAAGCATGTTAAGTATACCGGTCCCTGAGGAGACGATAACTCGATAAAATACTTATCACTTATTACTTGCGATGTGCCCACTTGCACTAAACGCGCACTTTTGACACGCGACAGTGGGATTAAAACGAGTAATGAAATCACGGCAAAGTTCACTCCAGGATCCAATAGATCCTGGTGGAATGCTATTTAACCAAGCTTTCGCCCTATCCCTCAGTGAATAGGGGGATAGCTTTAATCGCAAGACATCTTCATGGACTCCTTGGATTTTGAAAGAGTTGCAGATTTCCATGAAGGACTTGAGGTGCTGCCTTGCGTCTTCAGTTGCAGACCCACCAAATTGTCTAATTGTATTTAACATATTGAACATAACGGGTTTGAGTTCAAAATGGGTTGTTTCAATCTCCGATGTAATGACTCCTGGGTTTAATCCATCTAAGTCTTCTTCCAGGAAGTCCCTGACAGTGAGTTGCCGCGGCCCAGGTGGCGACGGAAGTCCTCCATTGCCGGCAAGTAAGTTTTGTCCAGCCGGGTGTTCTGCCATGGCTCCTTGGATCTGTCTCCTCAACCTTTGCCTTGTTCTTTCGATCTTTGGATCTAACTCGTACAAGGGATTGGTTGGATTGGCCTTGGTCATACACCACGAAAAACAAAAGTAAAATAAAAATAAAAATAAACAAGAAAATAAAGAAAACAAAATTTAGTTGTCAGTCCCCGGCAACGGCGCCAAAAACTTGTCGCGTGTCAAAAGTGCGCGTTTAGTGCAAGTGGACACATCGCAAGTAATAAGTGATAAGTATTTTATCGAGTTATCGTCTCCTCAGGGACCGATATACTTAATATGCTTTCTTCACCTTCTTGTTCTGTAGAAAAATAAAAACACAAGTGAGTTGATTTGATTTATCTAAACTAAAATAACTAAATAAAAGATAAAAGGTTGAAATAGTAGAGAGACATGGGCTAGGATCCAGTTGCGTCGTATTGTGGAATTGATTGACTTGTCTCTGTCCAATGCAATCGTATATCACTATCTCGGCAGCACTGTAGTTTACTGCCTCGGCAGCGACAATACTGTCTGCTGCGGTAATCCCTTGCTCGTGGGTAGACTTTACCAAAGTTCGGCAAAGTGTCCTTGGATGACTTCGCTTATCCCTAAGTCAGAGTGTTGTTGATGACTAGTCCTTGATGATACCTCCCGGCGTGAACCAATTATACTCATCAACCAATCTCACACTTCTTTTAGCCGCTGAAACTCTTAACCTATCCCTAGGTCAAGTTAGTATTTCACGATTGAAACACCGTACTTACCCCTTTCAAGAATCTAACTCTCCCGAGCTTAGATAAATGGATGATTCACAATATCCTCTCCCGAGCTCAATTGTGAAAACAAGGAATAACAAAGGATAAGCAAACCTTGATAACTTTATTGCATTGAATCAAAGACAAAGTACAATCTCCTCTCACAAATACTCGACAACCTTCACCTAATCCCTAAGAAGGTTTAGAACATAATGGAGAGGAAAGAAACAAGAATAGAAATCGGCTCTCTCCCTAGGTATTCCGTCTATTGTACATTGGGTGGCTAGGTCCTTATATAGGCTAGACCTAGGGCAAACCTTTCCTAAGTAGAATACAACTTGGAGTAGGGAACAATCAAGTACATAATTAAATATATTTCCAAGTTTATATTAGGCTAAGGGGCTTTCCCGCGTGGTCTTCCTTTGGGCTTTTCCTTGTGCTAGCCAGCTCCGATTCATGGGCTTCAAGTCCAAACACGTTCCTTGGATTTTTGTCTTTCCATTGCCTATAATCTTGCTTCCTGTCTTTCTGCTGCTGCATCGGCATCAGGTCCTGCCTCGGCCTTGTCCCTGCCGCGGCACTGGTTCTCCTGCACAGATTTGAAAATGCAGTAAAACGTGCCTTTTTCTGTAAATATTATCTATATGAGTATAACTTCTAAATATATCACATTAAGCACATGCATTGGTCCGAGTGGGTGTATATTTGATGATTAATGCCCATAAAAGGAGTAAAAAAATGATAGTGTGTTGAGCACTTGTCAATGCCCTCATCTTAAAACTCTTAAGGCCCAAACCTCTCAAGCCCAACAACCCTAAGGCCCAACAAGGTCCAAACTACACAAACCCGGGGCCCAACACCGAATCCCAAGCCCCTCGGGTTAACCCGACACTCGGATCCGAATCCGAATCCGGGTCGTGATAAAATAATTCTCAAAACCAATTATTTATGAGATCTTTGTTTCCAAACCAATCAAGACATTAAATTTTCATTTATTTTTATTTTGGTATTTCACAAAATCTGTAACCTCAGTTACTTTTCATGAAAATTTTTGTAAAAAAGATTTGTCACAGTTTGAGATTTTTAGCAAACCTGCTTAAAAACAACAGGATAATTCTTGAAACAATTTGTTTGCTTTCTCATTTTATTTCGAAGAATAGAATCATCAAATCTGATTTAATCGTTCGAGTATCTTGTTTGACTCTATAAAATTTCTCAAAGAAATTGTTAGTACGATAATAATTCACAATATTTCCAAATTATAATCATAATTATTATCGCATCCCGAAAAATTAAACATGATATCCTTTAATCATGTCATATTTAATATTTCATATTTATGACATTTAATATTTAATATTAAAATACCAAAATATTATAAGACAATCATAATCATGAATTAATTATTACCTAAACACAAACCTTTTTCTTCGTTGGAAGTTTTTCGATTTCACTTATATTGTAAACTGAGACATGTATGTTTGGAAACTCAAAGCAAGGCCTGTTTCCACATAAGCTTTCGACGGTGAATGAATTCTACACGCACGAATATATTTTTCGTCTTTGATTAAACAAAAATTCAATCTTAAGATTATTAGAAAAATGAAGTTAATTCAAGAAAATAAATAATAATAAATTAAAATAAATATTATTATTATTTAACAAACAAAACAACAATATGAAAACATGAAATATTTAGATCAAACCTTTTGATCCATAAAACGGTAAAATAAAAACCTTTTGAGAGTTATTTGAAAACTAAAAATTTCATTCATATTTATATGAAAAAATTAGGGCAAACAGATGAGAAGTTTAATTTGAATTAAAATTTAAATATTCTAAGGATAATGTACATTATCTGATTTCAAAATGAATTAAAGAATAATCAACATTATCTCCGCATTATAGGAAAATATTCATAACAAGTAAAATATCCATAAGCCTAACTAGTCCAAATATTCACATAACCTATGTTGTGCACCAAAACCCAAGAGTCAAATTATTTAATAATAATTATGTGGGTAAGTGTATATAAGCACTTCCCACTTCATTTATCCCATCAATATGGGATAATGAGATTTTTTATTCCTTACTTTATTCCTAACCTTCTTGCTGAGCATTAATTTCTCACTCATCACTGAACCATTTTGAGTATATGAGATACCGTTGTAAAGATCTCAAGGAGTAAAATAAGAACCAATAATTTTTTTATTCGAATCTCCATCTTTACTATTTCAAAATATGAGTCAAAGTTAGTCGTTTTTCATTGTTTTTATCCAATAATTTTGTAGTGCGAATCAACATACGCCGCAAAATTAAAGATAGAGGATCATGCGTATTGTCAATGACCCTTGCCAAAAACAAAGTTGCACCTGATTACACATACTTATTTTGCTTACCTAATGCTTCAAAAAGTGGCTTCACCAACATAATAAAAACTGAGTCTAGTTCTTTAAGCCTCTTAACAATGCTAACCATCTTACTTAGATACGGAACAATTAAGCCCTGATGAAATCTAGCTAATGTAGCCATCAACCTGATAGACTCCTTTTTAACCATTCTCTTTTGCTCTGAATCAGTCTCCAATATACATGATAAAAACGAAGAAATCTTATCCGGGGTTAAATATTTTGTTGTTTTCTCAAGCTCATCAGCTCCGATTTGGTATGTATCTCTATCGGCTAACTTGTTCAGCGCAAGATTCACCTTACTCTAGCTCAAAGGCTACCTGTTGTGAATTGACCTTGGAAGGTATTTTGCGGTTCAAGTTTCAGTATAATCCTTCAAGTTATGCGTTAAATTTTGAAAAGATGATAAAAATATAAAATTTTAAAAAACTAAGAGTCAAAATAAAGATAAAATAAAATTAAAATAATTATTTAAGGACTATTTAAGTAATTTATCTTTTTTATTGTGTCAAGTTATCGTTCTATAAACCATTTACGGATTTTAATGTCGGAGTTATCATAAGTTTACGGCTCGAAAACGTACATAATTGTATTGGTTGATTTTCAAAACTGATAACTAAATTTATATTAGAGTCAAACAAACATGACATCTGCAATAATTAATCCTAACAATTTATTAATAATTAAGTGTGCGTTTTGAAAGCAAATAAGAATATTTTGGAAAATTAATTTATTCGAATTTAAAATTGAGATGGATCTAAAGAATATTTAAACTTAAATATTTAAGTCAAATATAATTTTTTTATTATTTTGGACCAAAATATTAACATTTCAATGTACAAGGATTTAAATGTTCCTTTACATAGAAGAGGGACTAAAATAAACTTCACTAAATGAACTTTTAGATATGTTATAAGAGCTTTTACTATGTTTCAACCGATAATTGTACCAACTGATTTAACTATTAAATTATACTAGTTGATTGTATAAAAATGTTTGATAAAATTATCTGATAGTTTATAATTATTTAATTATTTGAACAAACAAAATAACATATAAAAACATCATTATGTTAGATATTTATTTGAATAATTTAATAATTATCAAAATATTAATTAGATTATAAAACTAATTTCTTATTATAAAATTAACTTTGAATGATTTATATATTAATTCATTATTTATATAATTATAATTAAATTTAATTAATTAATAAATTTGAATAATATTAGAAGCATATATATTAATTTAAAAAAAAATAATTATTAAAAATAAAAGAATCTTTACGACCACAATCTCGAAACCTCTGAACTCAAAAAACTTCTATTAATAGGTTTCTCAAATTAAAAAGGCATAAAGATAATTTTCACCCTTAACGTTTATAATTTTTATCATTTTGGTCCTTATTCTTTTTTTTGGATAAATTTAGCCCTTAATCTATGTCTTTTTAACAAATAACTCATTTTTTAACTATCATGATAACTAAACCGTTAAAAATTGAATAATGATAACATGTCATATATATGTGATAATATATTTTAAATGACATAGAATCTAACCTATTAAATATATGCATATATATAGAATATAATTTTATTCTAATATAAAATATAAAATAATTAAAATTTAAATAAAATTTTAAAAATTAATTAAATCCAAAATAAAAATTTACTAAATATTCTCAACCTTAACTAAACTAAAATATCTTTATAAAACACTAAAACTCCGATTTAGATTAAAACTAAAATACCTAAATTCTAAACTAAAATAATAAAAATCCAATTGATTATTATCAAAATCTTTTATCTTTGATTCACCGGTAACAAACTATACATAACTCTTTCTTTTCAAATTATGTTCATACCTTTTTAGATAAATTTTGATTTTACTATAGTTAAGGTTGAGAATGTTTAGTAGCCTTTTGTTTTAGATTTAATTATTTTTTAATGAATAAAAAATTAATTTTTAATATTTTATTTGAATTTAATTATTTTATATTTTTAGATTAGAATAAAACTATATTTCGTGTGTATGTATTTGATATACTAGATGTTAAGTCATTTAAAATATTATATATATATATATATATGACATGTCATCATTATTAAATTTAACGATTCAGTTATCACGAGAGTTAAAAAATGAGTTATTTGTTAAAAAGACATATGTCAAGGGCTAAATTTATCTCAAAAAAAGAATAAGGGCCAAAATTACAAAAATTATAAACGTTAAGGGTGAAAATTATCTTTATGCAAATTAAAAAATTTCACTCGAATCAACTCTTATAATTTTTTATTTATCAAACATTTTAATTAACGGATTTAACTGATTAAATCTTTGACTCAAAAAATTATTTAGACCTTACACTTTAACAAGCTATAATTCAAATACTCACAGCACTACTAAACCGAGAAATAAGACAAAAAATCACAATAAGTTCAAATGCTATTGTCAAGCAAAATCATAAAGTGAATTATCAAGCATTTTGGTACATCTTAAGAAACTGAAACTGAAACCTATCTTCCTACCGAAACAGACAACAAAAACCAGTATCATGTTCGATTCGCATCCGTCATCAGTTCTGCTTGTAATGGCATAGGAATTATACTGGAACTTGATCACAGACCTTGTTCAGAACAGCCAAAAGTTTTACTAGTGTACAGAATACAGGTTTGTAGTCTAGGTCTCAATAAAAGTAACCTCGGCAATTTGGTGATCCGCAGAGGCACTTCTTTTTTCTATGATCCGCATTGTAACTTTCAGTCTCATCTGTGTGCAGCGGAGTACCGTAATCGTATGTCAGCTCTGTCATTGGAGGAATGTGTTTCTTAGCAAAGAAAGCAATATGGAGAAAAGCTTCATTATTTTGTTCATACATGATTGGCTGCCAGAAAACATTTGGAGAGCAACTATGATTCATGAATCGAGATACATTTCCACTGTTCTTTGAACTTATGATTAGAGGAGAAGGAATATCAAAAGCTTCACTAGTGTTGGAACTTGGCCCTCCTGCGGACTCAGTTTCGTGATTCCACTTGAAGGATTGGTAGACTCGATTTGTATGAAAAATATAATCACTGTTTTCAACATCTTCCACACCCTGCCCCTCAACTTTTTCAAGAACTTCACCTGCGTATTTACAAAGAAATGTACCTGCACGAATAGGGTCCCATGACCGCAGACCCCAACCCCTATCTCTAGTCTTAAAAACTTCATAGCGAACTTTAAATCCAGTCTGTGAAACTCTGTTTTTGCAGTTACGAAAGCATGGACACGAGGAACCACATTCATAAATCATAGGTTTTCGACACAATAGATTCCCATTAGCAAGGTACGGGAAATCACCTCCGTTCTTTTGATTGCAGGGGCAGTTTGAATTTCCCGGATGACATGCATCACTGCAATTACATCCAACAGAAGGTTGCGCTAATTTGAAAGATTTTGGATATTTAACAGTAGAGACATATGAGAAATAAGCAGGCCCCTTTTCGTCATCGACCTCATTGACAAGTGAAACAGGTGTGCTTTCCGCACCTGAGGTGAGGTCCGGAAGAATAAGACCATCCCTTGAAGAAGAATCAGCTCTCCACTTCTTAATGGATTTCCATGTGGAAAAAGCACCAGTCTGCCCAGGGATCCTTACTAATTTATACTTGAACATATTACAACCCGTTTTTCCCTTCTCTATCCATGACTCTTGAACCTTGAAAAGACCATCATATACATAGACCTTAGATGTTGGGTGGAAAACATCCTTGAAACCTCGAATGACTCTCACTTCATTGGCTCGGTGCAAGCTCCTTTCTAGAGCAAGATTGCCCCTCACAAGCTTCTGATCAGATGCTTCTTTATCGGAATTGGCATTCCCACCTTGACCGGTGTATACCAAAACATCAGGATCTTCAGCATCATCTTCATACCCTCCGGCTGAAACAATGCTTACAGCCACACGCTCTCCCTCTATATCACTACCCTTCATCGGCATAAAGTCAATACCAGCCATGGGCTGAGAATGCACTCCCACTAAAATCAACTCCATTCGGAAGAAGAATATGTCCCCAATTTCAACACCAGGAACAACCCCGATTCGTTTTTTTCCATTAGTCCGCACCCCCTTCGTTAACATTATGTTGCCGGCTTTCAAGTTTGCATGCTTAAAAACCTCGGAATGTGGTTCCTTTGAATCTTCAATTTGGCTAATCTTTCTCCTTAGTGCATCAAACCTCATAAGCACAGTTTCAACCAATTCTCTATTACCATCATCATTTTCAACTACACTGATTCCAGGTTTGAAATTAGTAAGTGAAGCTAATGTCATCTCTGATTCGTTGCTCCTCTTCACTTTCTTTTTAACAGAACTCGGCCCAGCTAATTTGCGTTTACCACTGCTATGCACATTTTTTCCATTAGAAGTTGGTAGGTCTGCTCTAAATGACCGAATCGGCACAGCAATTGAATTAAAGAGATTTTGGTTAAGAACAGGTGTAGATGGGGATTCCTGTGGTGGAGTAAATGGAAAAAATGGCGAAAAACCAGACGGGAAAGAACCATTAGGAGGTGCAGCACCGAAAGGCGGACCATTAGTTGCCCCGGGGAATACAGGAAGCAAGGAACGTAGTGGTTTTACATCCAAAACTTGAGATTTATCAAATGAATTTGGCGGAACAGTGTTTCCAGCTAGCCCTCCTTCCATTACAAGCAAAAATCCAAGCCTTTCACAGCCCAAGTTGTCCCCTTTTTCCTGCAAAACCAACAGTAATTTAACCAAAATCAGACCTTCAAACTAAAAGAATTCCTTTTTTCTTCAAAACTAAAAAAAAAAGGCACTTCCTTTTCCTCCACTCCAAGTTAATGCCCTAACAGAAACCAAATTATATAAGAACCTTAAAGAAAATTAACAAAAACAATTCATTTTCCTTAAAATAAAACCCCAGATACACGCTTTTCATTTCTCTCCGCCCTTGATTTAGTTATGCCAAAAAAAGAAAAGATCTAGGGTTACTATCTCCAGACCAAAGAAACACTGAAACTATTATGTTACAAACAAAAAACACAAAAGGAAAGGGGGAAAAAGAAGATCACCTGTTGAAAAGCAGACAAACACCGAAACGGAATTATGGTTCGTTGTAGGAAGCATCGGGCAGATCTAAAGCCACTGCCTTTTGGTTTTCAATTTTATTCGATAATTAAAATTAAAAAATAAGGGAGGTATAATTATGAGTTTCATCCTTCTACTTTATAAAAACTAAACTACTAATTCCTCTAGTTTAATTTATTATAAGTTTTGTGACTCTTCTTTTCGCTTCTGCTGTGCTTTGACCTACCACTTCCTTCTCCATCCAGATGTCCTGACAGAATGAAGCTGTGATCGAATATAGGTGAAGAACGCATCACTCAATCAGTTCTTCTGCAATAATGAAGGTGCTTGTCATTTTTCGAACAGAATGATCCACAAAGTACATATGGCATTAATTGTTAATATATGTAGAGAGTAGAAATGAAATTTCTACATGGTACATAAAGAATGAATTAAATAATTTATGCAATGACAAATCTTTAAATTAGAATTATCATCAATAAACATGAGACGGTCATCAAAACAACAAATCTTGAAATACAACTTTATACTCATATATCGTAATGCTAAAAAAGCGTACAGTACAAAACACTTAATCCGATATTTTTTTTTTTGTTTTAGGCTGATTTTGTCGGCCTTTTAGATAAATACTATCTTTTAAGGAAAATATAAGAGATGTAAGGTATGTTGTTCTATAATTAAAGATCTACGATAAAAATTACAGTAATTTAAATACGTCAAGAGCGGGTGCACTTTTTTGATTTTTTTATTAATATAATTTAAATTTCAATAAAAATATTAAATAATGATTATTGAATAGGTAATCCAGTCAATTACTACAATATCGACTTGGACAACGATAAAACGCGATAGTTATATTTATTTAACTGAGGAAACCACCTGCAAGTAGCATCTTTCATCCGAAATGTGCTTATAAATTGGGACCACTGTTAAGATTAGTTGTCAATTAGATATAATTAGTTAGAGTAAACTGCTAGTTGTTAGGTTTTTTAGTAATAGGCTTTAAATACATTGTAATGGGTTGGATAAAATTACAAGTGTTCATATTCATTCAATAAAAAAAATCTCAGATTACTTCTCTAAATCCCTAACTGTTGGACAATAGGTGGTTAATCCAAGAAAATAAATAATAATAAAACCAAACATAAATATTATTATTTAATGAACAAAACAAAATCCAAAATAATGAAATAAAATAAATAAAATATTTTAGATCAAACCCTAAACCCATTTAGATACAACAACTAGAGGACCTCCAACAATAGCACGGTTACTGTATTCCCGAGCTGCCTTTGCCTTTGCCAATCACCAGAAGAAAACAAGAGAGAACATTTTTGAATGTTGAGTGTGTTTTAAAACTAAAAGTTTCATTCTTATTTATAGGGAAAATTAAGTTAAAATCAGTGAGAGTTCTAATCTAAATTAAATTTGAATTTACTAAGAATAGTCAATTTTATCTTATCTAATATTCTTAAGTTGTATTTAAGTAAAATACAAATTCTTCTCGAATATTAAAATAAAGATAAATAATTTAAGGAAAAATATATTCACAACGGGTAAAATATCCGCAAGCCCACAAAGGACTTGACCGGTTCGGACATTTGCATCGCCCACGCCGTGCACCCCAACCCAAGAGTTAAGTCATTCAATGACAATTATATGGGTAAGTGTATATAAACGCTTCTCACTTCATTTATCCATCCATGTAGGATAATGGGGTTTCATTCCTTACTCTATTCATGACCTTCTTACTTTGAGCATCAATTTCTCGTTCATCACTCAACCATTTTGAGCATATGAGATACCGTTGTAAAGATCTCACGGAGCTGAATAGGAATCAATAAATTCCTTATTCGAATTCTCGTCTTTACAATTCCAAAATATACCTCAAAGTTGGTCATTTTTCATTATTTTTTCCAACAATCCACCACATGAATGAAATTGATGATTTTATCAAAACATTTTGGCACAATGTGGTGATAGGCTCTACGATTGATAGATGCATAGGATAGGTAGGTTTCCTCCTTTGAACCTTCCCTTGTAAAAGTATATTTACTTTATTAGCTAATCAGTAGATGCGATGTCCTTGAATTGACAACCATTGGTGTAAACGATGACATACTTCACACACTTATCTCTCTGACAAGAGTTTCAACTCTCATGGTTATGCCCTTAAGGCCGTGGACATCTCTTGGTTCTGCAAGAGTACGAAAGAACAATGCCCAATAGTCTCCTTGAAGCGGCCCCACTTCACTCTCACATAGGTGACTTATGTTGCTCGGCTCACCGAAGCACACAATGGTCATTAAAAGCTTTTGCTTAACCTTTACCAAATTCTTGTCACTGTTCACATCATAGGAATGGACTTAGGAGAGGAACCCCCCACAGTGACCGCACAAGTCTATGCAATTAGGTTGTCCCTTTGAACCTAGATCTTGGGATCTCCAGTCAGCTGGGTAGAATTTTTCCTTCACATAGCGCCTTTATTTTTCATGGGCTTTAGTCTCATTCCTTTAGATGTTTTCTCAACTTGATCTCAATTTAACCCTTAGGTTATTGGATTCACAATGTTATCCTTTGATTTTATCAAAATCAGTAGCGATAACTCTATTTGAGATCAGTTGTTTAACGGTATTAAATTGATGACCCATATGTCTCAAATTACCGTTGATCATAAAACTATGTGCTCTACCAATAAACATTGTTAGCACATGCTCATGCCATTCATGAGTATCCTCCAAGACATTTTAAAGTCATTTGACTTTTTCCAAAATTGTCTGGATCTCAAACTCAGATTCTATTTTGAATCTGGTTGTAAACGTTTGTCTTGAGAAACCACATGACATGGCTTATTCATTCGATGTGAAAATATTCACTTATATCAAAGAATCTTTATGGAATAATGTTTTATAATCTTGAGTATTGTAATCACCGGTTTTGGTCCGGGGAGTCGCCACCAATCATTTTCCGGTGCGATTGGAACACCAAATTCATAGGTATGCGAACCAGAGCGGATTCGGGAGTCTGTTACGCGTGGGGAAGGGTGAGCACCCCCACAACGCTCAAAATTGGCACCTTCGGTTACGAAATATTTTATATGATCGAAAATATAAATTTAATATTTGAAATTGTGATAAAAAAATGATTAGTAAATATTTAATAAAAAAATAATAATAAAAGGAGATAATAATAATTTTAGAAAAATTACAGGGGCCAAACCTGCAAAAACATAAACTATTAGGATTAAAATATCAAAATTAGGGGGTAAAATTAAAAAACACGAAAATATAGAGCTAAATTGCAAAAACAGTGACTAAAATTGAAGAGAAAGTAAACTGAGATGCTGAAGTGCGAACACGCTGGAAAAAGAGGGACCATGCGCATAATTTCACCATTTTTGCGGGTTAACGCGCGGGTCGAATCCTGGACGGGTCTGGTATGCGGGTATGGAGCCTCAAAACGACGTCGTTTTGGGTAATATCCACCTGCACCAAAACTACGTCGTTTTGGTTGATGTATAAATACCCTTGCTTAATGAAAATTTCACCTCATTTCTCATTGATTCCAAACAAATAAAAACAGAGCTTTTATAAGCTCTTTGGTTCTCTGGATCTTCGGCACCGGACCACCGTGGCCGCCTCCGCTCCGGCCATCACTCACGGTCGCCGGTCGCCGTCGTCGGTGACGGAAATCGAAAAGTTTACACTTTTCCGAAGCGTCTCGACGTGGAGAGTTCGATTCTGGGGTTGGATTTTTGAAAGAACATCCGCACAATACTAGATCTGAGAGATAAGTTTCGTATATAAAGTTTTTTACCTTGTTTTTTTCTCGGTTTTTTACTCCGATTCAAACTCTGATCTTCGATTTTTTTTTGTTTTCGAATATGGGTTGTTTGCTCTGAAGATTTGGCTCGAATATCTCCTTTTTTTTCTATTCGATTGTTCATGTCCATTACAGATCTGATTTTGGGTATATATAACCCATATTTTTTATCATAAAATATACATAATACCACTAATTCATATCTAATCTTCTTCCACTTTGCAGGTTCGATTGACAAGGGCGGTGGCTGCAGACGATGGGCGGTGGCCGGCCATCTCAACCAATGAGGTTAGCGCGTGTGATTCACGCTCAAATCTGAGTGGTCCACCAAGGCGGCGGCGGCTGGGAAGGGATAAGGAGGCTAGGGTTTAGTTCATCATTAGGGTTAGGTTTAGTTTGGGCTGCGGGTTTGATTTGTATGGGCCTGTAATGTTTAAATAATGGATAAGGGTTTTAATTGCAAATGGGTTATTACAACTGCCCCTCTTTGCTCATTGTTGTGTTACAGCAATAGAGCAAAGATAAAGAATAACCCATTTTATCTGGCTTGGTTTTAGGGTTCATCTTTGGGTAAGGTTATGGTTCTTTTTGGTAAGGTTGAGGTTCTTTTAGTAAGGTTGAGATTCTTTTGTTAAGGTTGAGGTTCTTTGGTAATGTCGGGGTTCTTCTGGTAAGGTTAAGGTTTTTTTAGCCACCGCTTCTTCTACTGGAGTTTTGATTTAATCTACTGCATCGCCATTTTCAGCAAAATCTTCAAAATGAGGAGATCCGTTGAAGAGAACAAAAGTTGCAGCTCGTTGTAGAAGACAAAATATGCTCGATCTGCAGTGAATTACCATCTTTGGAGAAAACTTGATCTATCATCAATGGTAAAACGAGACCGGGCCATAATGTGATATGAATACGCCATCAACGGTAGAATGAGAACTTGTTTGCTTTGATCGAACAGGCAGGACCTGAAGTGTAAAGTTGAATCTTATCCACAACATCAACGGAGGGGTAAGATACAATTTCAGCAACTTGGATCCTACTCTTCCATCAACGGAGAAGTAGGATTGAACTTTAGTGATTTAGATCTGGTCACACCATCAACGAGGACAAGATCAAATTTCAGCAATTTGGACCCTGTTATGCCATCAACGGAAAAACATGACCGAGTTGGATCTATTCACTCCATCAACGGAGGGGGAAAGATCAAGTCTGTATCATACTACGCCATCAACGGAGAAGCATGATTAAATGGGATCTAGCCACACCATCAACGGGGACGAGATCAAGTCTGTGATTTGGATCCTACTGCGCCATCAACGGAGAAACAGGACTGAGTTGGGATCTATCCACTCCATCAACGGAGGGGGAAGATCAAGTCTGGATCATACTACGCCATCAACGGAGAAGCATGATTGAATGGGATCTGGACACACCATCAACGGGGACGAGATCAAGTCTGTGATTTGGATCCTACTGCGCCATCAACGGAGAAGCAGGATTGAGTTGGATCTATCCACTCCATCAACGGAGGGGGAAGATCAAGTCTGGATCATACTACGCCATCAACGGAGAAGCATGATTGAATGAGATCTGGACACACCATCAACGGGGACGAGATCAAGTCTGTGATTTGGATCCTACTACGCCATCAACGGACAAGCAGGATTGAGTTGGATCTATCCACTCCATCAACGGAGGGGTAACATCAAGTTTGGAAATATTTGAACATCTGATTCAAAATGTGTCTTCAATTGATATCATGTATTTTCTTTGCATTTTTCCCAAATGCACAGGGATCAACGGATTTGACTTGCCTTTACCGGTAGCCGTTTGCTCCGGGCTAGTTGTACCATTCCCCTGGGTACAATCAGTTGGTACCAAGGATTTAATTCCTTGACCATTTATAACAATGGATTTCAATAGACATTTGAATGGTCTTTATCAATGCATTTTTCCCAAATGCACAGGGATTAACGGATTTGTTTTGCCTTTACCGGTAGTCGTTTGCTCCGGGCTAGCTGTACCATTCCCCCGGGTACAATCAGTTTATACCAATCACAAGATTGGATTTTTTTCAAAGGGTTTATCTTCTTTCGACCATTCACAAAAATGGATTTTAGAAGGACATTTGAATTGTTCAATATCTTGTTTCTGCATGTCTTTTGCGATTTTTCATTTCATTTTTTTCAACATCATTTTTTATTTTTTTTTTCAAAATAATTTTGATTCACATGTACTATCTGTACAAATATGTAAAAACGAGATCTGCATGACGATCTAATCCTCAACATAGCCGCCGAAAGGGCAAAGTTCTGACAAAATTGACCTACCACCATTGATGGAGGCGACATTGGAAAAATTTGTTTCTACTACTCCATAATGGGTAGTTAGGACCTGAAAACAAAATAAAATTTAGTTAGTAATCATTCAAAATTCTAGAGTCGTTACCTGAAAAATTTGTCTTGTCTTAGCCTTCTCGGGGCTAAAGGTTGGTCATCGTGTTGTTGTCCCCCAGATTGAGGTCATTCGATCTCTTTTGCGAACCTGTTTGCATGTACAAGCAAAAAAATATGTATCATGAATGCTCTTAACTTGATGCTCAATGCATGCAAAACCTAAATGCATGGTGTTTAAATATAAAATGCTCGAATGCATGAATGACATGATTTTTCAAGGGGTGCCCCTGATTCCACTGATCATAATGGAAGATGCTTGAACTTCTCTATTTTGGTCTCCTTTCTCGAAATCTTTTCTCAAAATGGATGCCCCAAACAAATTTAACAATCTGAACCTTTAAAGTGCAGAAATTCATATGGTCATGTTGCTCTATTAAGGTAGTCTCTATCTTCTGAATTTGGGTCGCTCAACATTCAACCGCAAAATTTTACACAAAATATATTTTCATTGCAACTTGTAGTTTTATGCCCTTACAAAAGACTCTCGCTACCAGTGGGCTTAGGCTAGCAAGATAGTTCACAAAAACATCTCATTGAAAGAGATGAAAGCTACAAGCGACCTACTATGGTCAAGGTAGAGCAATATCTTAGCCTAGCAGGCATAATTTACTTTTGTACAGCTTAAAACGACAATATTGCCATTCTTAATTAGTTTCTTCATGCTTCGGCAAGGGATCCTTATTCGTGGACGTTTCAGCCGAGTCATCAAATCTTATTACTCCAAGCTTGATAAGCTTTTCCACCAGCCTCTTGAAACCGAGGTAATTTTCGATTGAATGCCCCACTTGTCCTGCATGGTAATCGCATCTTGCATTGGCATCGTACCACTTCGGAAAAGGGGGTTGTACCGGGGCTTGATAGAAGGGTGATACCACGTGTTTATCATATAACTGTTTGTGTTGCTCTCCATAGGACATTGGTAATTGAGTAAATTCTTGCTTTTCAAAATTCTTCCTTTGATTGAAATGTTGGTTTGAGGAGTTATAAGTATCGGTAGCTGCAGTTTGTGTCATCGTTACAGGCTTGGAATAATTCACATTATAGACTCCCGAAGAATTCACTTCACTGTCCTTCTTCCCTAACTTTCTGTGGGATGAACTTCCACCGGCATCAATTCTGCCACTCCTGATGGCATTCTCGATGAGCTCACCAGATAGCACCAGATCAGCGAAATTGGTGGTTGCGTTGCCTATGAGGCGATCCAGGATTGGGCCCTCCAAGGTTTGGATGAATATAACCACCGTCTCTTTTTCACTAAGAGGAGGTTGAACTTGTGCTGCTACATCCCTCCAGCGTTGTGCGTACTGTCTAAAGCTTTCGTTAGACCTTTGCTTCATGTGTTGCAAAGTCAAACGGTCTGGTACCATATCGCTAACATGCTTATATTGCTCCAAAAAGGCTTTAGCCAAGTCTTTCCATGACTTTATCTGATAACGATTCAATTGATTGTACCATTTAGTGGCGGATTCCGTTAAACTATCTTGAAAACAGTGTATCAGTAACTTATCATCCCTGCCGTATCCTGTCATTCTTCGACAAAACATAGTAAGATGGGCTCGAGGGTAACTGGTCCCGTCATATCTTTCAAATTCTGGGATTTTGAATTTTGTGGGTAACACCAGATCTGGGACGAGGCTGAGTTCATTTGCATCGAATCCAAGGAATGCGTCTTCAACCTCCATAGCTTCCATCTTTTCTTTGAGTCGTTTGCATCGCTCCTCGATTTCTTTCGAAGTCTCGATCTTTGGTTTCTCTGCTTCGATCAACTGATCAAGTTCTGAGACAAAATTTTCAGCTTGGTTGCCCCCAAGTTTGGCTTCTGATGTGGAGGGCATGTTCATAGGGCCAAATGTGTCGGTTGGATGCAATGGTAACTTTCCTTTAGAAAAAACCACCTGTGGATGAGCCTCCGATGGTACTTTGGTTTGAAGAGGAGTAAAACCTGAAGGGTATATAGGATCTCCAATCATATCAGCAGTATTTGCCTCTGGGTTGGCAACAGACACATCTTCTTGATTGAACCCGAGCATTTGTGCTAGTTTCCCGAGCATTTCTTGTTGAGATCTTGCAATCTGGTCTTTCATTTCTTGTCGAGCCTTGGCTAATTGGTCTTCCACTTTTCGTGTTAAATCATCTTGTAGATCCTTCTGAGTCTGCTCGATCTTATCTAACCTGTCCTCGCTCATCTTTTTCGTCTTAAGTCGAGTTCCGTAGGGATGCTGAATTGTCGTCTGGTCCAGTATTGCTGAGACAGGGGACCCCCAGCATTAGCACTAATATTATAACAATGAATGCATGTGAATGCATGGTGCATGACTTAGATGTGAAAGTATCGATTCAAAAATGGTTCTCGAATCCACCATTCGAAATTTGTTCACAACTTTGAATGTTGTATTAATATCTAGAGTGCTAGATTTTCTCCCGAAATATTTTAAATTAAGAACCAATCGTGAATCAACACTTCATGCTCGTGAAGTGCAGAAAATTAAAACATGATCACAGTATTGATGCAAAATGAATGATTATGGTATATTATGATGCATTCAAAAAGAAATAAAGTTGATTCACATTGAAATAAATAAATTAAATTGCAAATATAATAACAATAGATAAATAAGCCGTAAATAAAGGCAACAAAGCCTAAAAGGTTAGTGACAAACGGGCAGAGTTTCGGCTTGAGTGCTCTAAGGGGTAGGCTTCTAGGTCTCACTATATGTGGTTCGGTTCTAGAAGGTACCCGAACAGTACTTATTACCCTACTAAGGATAATAAGTACGATTCAGGGGGATACGTTTCTCTAAGTCTATGCGGAGACGTAGGTCTCACGAAGACAGAGGGAAAAATATCCCGAAAGCAATTCACCATCCTACACGGAGGCGGAACCTCACGAAGGAGTGGTTTCATGCTCCCACTTAAATGGACGGAGCCCGGGTTGAGAGCTCATGAAAATGGGGAGACCTGGAAAAAAAACATTTAAAAATATTAGTAAACATTTTAAAATAATAAAATAAAGGATCACAAAATTAAAAATAAACCGAATTTATATTTTCAATTCATTAAATAAAATGTAACCGATTTTAGGCTCGACTCTCTAAAAATCTTCCCCAGCGGAGTCGCCAGCTGTAATCACCGGTTTTGGTCCGGGGAGTCGCCACCAATCATTTTCCGGTGCGATTGGAACACCAAATTCATAGGTATGCGAACCAGAGCGGATTCGGGAGTCTGTTACGCGTGGGGAAGGGTGAGCACCCCCACAACGCCCAAAATTGGCACCTTCGGTTACGAAATATTTTATATGATCGAAAATATAAATTTAGTATTTAAAATTGTGATAAAAAAATGATTAGTAAATATTTAATAAAAAAATAATAATAAAAGGAGATAATAATAATTTTAGAAAAATTACAGGGGCCAAACCTGCAAAAACATAAACTATTAGGGTTAAAATATCAAAATTAGGGGGTAAAATTAAAAAACACGAAAATATAGAGCTAAATTGCAAAAACAGTGACTAAAATTGAAGAGAAAGTAAACTGAGATGCTGAAGTGCGAACACGCTGGAAAAAGAGGGACCATGCGCATAATTTCACCATTTTTGCGGGTTAACGCGCGGGTCGGATCCTGGACGGGTCTGGTATGTGGGTATGGAGCCTCAAAACGACGTCGTTTTGGGCAATATCCACCTGCACCAAAACTACGTCGTTTTGGTTGATGTATAAATACCCTTGCTTAATGAAAATTTCACCTCATTTCTCATTGATTCCAAACAAATAAAAACAGAGCTTTTATAAGCTCTTTGGTTCTCTGGATCTTCGGCACCGGACCACCGTGGCCGCCTCCGCTCCGGCCATCACTCACGGCCGCCGTCGCCGGTGACGGAAATCGAAAAGTTTACACTTTTTCCGAAGCGTCTCGACGTGGAGAGTTCGATTCTGGGGTTGGATTTTTGAAAGAACATCCGCACAATACTAGATCTGAGAGATAAGTTTCGTATATAAAGTTTTTTACCTTGTTTTTTTCTCGGTTTTTTGCTCCGATTTAAACTCTGGTCTTCGATTTTTTTTGTTTTCGAATATGGGTTGTTTGCTCTGAAGATTTGGCTCGAATATCTCCTTTTTTTTCTATTCGATTGTTCATGTCCATTACAGATCTGATTTTGGGTATATATAACCCATATTTTTTATCATAAAATATACATAATACCACTAATTCATATCTAATCTTCTTCCACTTTGCAGGTTCGATTGACAAGGGCGGTGGCTGCAGACGATGGGCGGTGGCCGGCCATCTCAACCAATGAGGTTAGCGCGTGTGATTCACGCTCGAATCTGAGTGGTCCACCAAGGCGGCGGCGGCTGGGAAGGGATAAGGAGGCTAGGGTTTAGTTCATCATTAGGGTTAGGTTTAGTTTGGGCTGCGGGTTTGATTTGTATGGGCCTGTAATGTTTAAATAATGGATAAGGGTTTTAATTGCAAATGGGTTATTACAAGTATCTCTGAGATATCTCAAAATTTTCACAATTATTATCCAGAGTTTGACTTTGGATTATTTTGTGAATCTGCTTAAACTACTCATAATAAGAAACACTATTTTGTCTAATACAATTCACTTAGATTATATATGACATTTGCATATTCCATTTCAACAAGTATTAGCTCGTATTTGGAGTTCTGGCTATATCGAAAACATCATGGCCAAACTTCTTTTTCCATGTACTATGACTTTATTAATATGAGACCTTTAAGTGATTGTTTGATTTGGATACCCAAAATCAAATCTATCAATCTCATATTTACCATATCATTGTACGTCATCAACATAGGATCATATATCCTAATCGGTTTGACAAATCATCCCTTGTCACACTTACTTGTCATCATGCCAATATCTTTGTTTCAACCGTTTGTTGAACATGTGAACTCTTTTCCATATCCATAGTTCGTTTTACAAAACTTGGATCAACTTCTCTGGGAAGTACATTTAAAGAATTAATCATTCTTTTTCATTATCATATTTTTCTATAAAAATGATATTCGTTGTTATGTTTCATATAGCCAATGAAAATATTGTCCACTTATTTTCATTTTCTTTAGTAATGAAATATTACCTTGGTGTGACACCCCTACATTTTTATGTAGTTGTAGGAAGGGGTTCTTCCGTATCTATTATTTGATGAATCTTTTAACCGTGATAGGAAGAATCAAGTACTTGATAGCGTTAATTAGTTTTGATCCTAATTTAGTAAGATCATAGTTATTTCTCCATCTCTCTAGGCTAGGTATTTTTTATTGTTAGAAATTGGTTTCTCAGATGATTTTTATTTTCTATAAATGGATGAATTAATTTGGTGATTCTTAGTTGTCTTTCAATCTTATACTTAGTTTCTAATTTGAGAGGTTGGAATTCATCTTTGGTTTGAAGAAATAAGGTTTGGTTAATATTGCTATGCTGTATTGGATTTTATGAGTATTGCTACTGCCTATACTCTTGGTAGCTACAAATACAATGGTGGATAGTCTTTGATCTATGATAGTTCATGGGATTGTTCTTCTGAATTAATTGAAAATTATAGTGACTGCTTCTTAGTGATTGAGACGTTCAAAGTTTAGTTGTAGTTTTCTATTCATGATTGATCTGAATTGGATTTTTTAAGTTTATTATTTGTTGATCTTTTAATGAGGGATATATGAGTTAAAATGGCTCTGGCTTGCTGTTAATGTTGTTATTCAATGATGGCTACATTACTACTTTAGGAGTTTATTGTTTTTACTTTTTCTGCAAGAATAGATGAAGTTTTGGTTTAACATTCAAATTTGGAAGACAGAAAATATTTGAGGATTGTATAGTGTTTAACAACCTTACACTCCTTAACCAGATATAAGAGGATGTTTTCTTGCCCAAGAGAGGCTTTAGATTGCATCCAAGAGTTCGTAGCTTAACCTTCTTTCTCCCAACAAAAAGAAGGATCAAATAAGTGACAAAGGAAGACAATGAAGTTGGAAGAAGAAGAATTTTCAAAAAATTTTAGATGAAAATTTTGGGGGAAAATGAAAGAACCAGAAATGAAGAATAATGAAGAAGTTTCAGTTCTAGTGGAATGTAACTGCATTAAGCATACAACCTATAAAAATGAGCATTAAATTTTCATGTAAATTTTGCTATATTTGCCACATGAACCAATTGAAAGAAATTTTTTGATGTCGAGCAAGCCATTATTTGAATTGAATTCTGGGTTACCTGGCCAAGCTGCTCCGGTCTTGATACATGCTGCTATGAGTAGCCATATCAAAGCTGGCCATGTTCCACCATTATGGTATCTCCACCGTGTATTATTTGGATCGAATCCAATAAGAGTTCTCCAATTATGATCCTTCAGCGCTGGATAAACGATCTTCAAAGCTATCTCTCCTATCAATTCCTCTCAACGCTCTTCAATCAAATCCATAATTGCAATTGCTTGTGCAGGTGTAACTAGTGGACTCAAGATCGTAATGCAGTTTCCAACCAAAAATCAACGGAACTCAAGATATTTTCTTGACCAGTACACTGCATAAAATTCAAATATAAGATTTAGAAGTACAAAAAGAGTGAAAGAAGTCGGCTGAATGTTAAGATTAGTTGTTAATTAGATATAATTAGTTAGAATAAACTGCTAGTTGTTAGGTTATTAGTATTTGGCTTTAAATACATTGTAATGGGTTGGATAAAATTACAAGTGTTCATATTCATTCAATAAAAAAATCTCAGATTACTCCTCTAAATCCCTAACTTCTTTCATATATTCCATCGTTCCTTTGTTACTTCAGTCACCATGCCTGAGTTTTCACAACCACATAAGCTGTGGAGGTTAAAAAATTGAGTGAGGGAGGTGGAGGTTAAAAAATTGAGGGAAAGTTTTTATTTTTTGTTGGTAGAGAGTTTAGGAAAAATACATTTGAGTTATCGAATTGGGTATGTAAATTTTTAGTTCATTTATAAATTATTTGATTAGTAACGAATAATTTTATATTTATTAATCTTATTAACTATAAATATATAATTAGTATATTCAAATAAAATAATAAATATTTTTTAGTTAAAGTATTTGGTCTGTAGATCAATTGACATGTGGCATTTGATCAATTGTAACATATTTATTTATCTTCGAGTAAGAAATGTATGTTAGTTGTACCATGTTATTAATTAAGTTTAATTTATTAAATACATGATGATCAATATTATTTTCATCGTCAATGGATGGTGACGGAGGAGCCATCTGCTTGTACTTTTCTTCATTTACAATAGGCGAGATTTTATAATGTTATATTTGTACATGACTATAAGGTGATCCCCACATTGATTGAACACTAGAGACCATAGATCTACACATTTCATTTTTCAATCGAGGAGTGCACATTAACCCTACAAGATATAACTTTATAGCTTGGTGTCCCATAAATAAAAATAAGGTTGTGGGTTAGGATAAATACGATGTATATACGATATGCCACCAATTCTTTAGGAAAATCCTTTAAGAAACTGACACAAAAGGGTTATATATGAAGGTAACTTGGTTAGAAAATATATTCGGGGTAACCTAGGACTCAACCCGTGAAGAAGATGTATGCGAATCACATATTTATATCCTACAACTCATTTGGTAGAGTATTAATGTTGGATAAATTTGATAATCTTGTGCACACACAGTTTTTGGCACTATTGAAAAATTTTCATCAAACTCTTTCGTATAGCTGAGGCTCTGTGATATTGAAAGTCTTACACCATAAAATGTACAAGGTTTTTATTGTTATAAATGAGAAAAATATACGATATTAATAGATATTTTCTCTTGGAGTGGTATCGACTGTCATATTTGACACTTATAGTCCATAACTCAGTTGAGTTTTCACTTGCTGGAAGGTAATACTAAAATAAAAGTGTATAATGTGTATTTTTTATTAAAATTATTTTAAATTAGTAATTTTTTTTGGTTTTTGTACAGGTGGCGGCATGATTTGAGAAAAGCAGTATGATACACAACAACATTGTTGATGTAAGACTAGAAAAATAAAGTATTAAAGTTGGTTTAAAGTAAATTCTTATGAACCCCAAAATTGTTGGTGTTAATATTAATTTTTTTGACAATTCATTTGGATATCGTATGAAGATGCGGATATACAATGTAATTCCTTGACCCGGTCTAGACATAACCCGACTTAAATGAGTTATACTGGAAATATCAAAACAAATCCGGGAGGACCCGATTCGATAAATGACATTTTTTATCTTGTCTAAATCATTTAATTAGGTTCCTAATTGCGCATGCATTACTCGTGTTCGATTTCAACCTAAACGGACGTCAAACGAGTCATAATTTGAACTATCAAGCAAAAATGACCAAAATATAATTTTATAAACTTAGAAATCAATTTTGTCAAATTAAAGTTACCAACTTGAAATTAAGTCTATTACATGCTTGTAGGTAAAATTTTAACTCAAAACGACAACCGTAACTTATACAAACATCAGGAATTAAAACATAAAGAAGCAAAACTTCATTTGAGGCCACTAACCAACATATAAAGAAGCTTGTGCTTTTGCTGCGGACTTAAAATTGGCCGGAGACAATGGTTGAAGGAAGGTCGTAACCGAGGAAGATTTAATGACTGTGGTGAACAAGTTAAATGCTGCTATCTTGGACAAATCTATGACTGCCTGTTACCTTCAGGAGGCCCACTGTTACTTTAAGGAGGCCCACAGTTTACTTTAGTCTAGTTCTTCTTTTATTGTTTCTCATGTAAGTCCAGTGACAAATCGAGTAACACATTAGCTTTCTCATTGGGCCTTTACTTTGGATCATTCTTTTTATTTTTTATTTAAAATTTTGATATGTATTGAACAATTTGTATTTGAGGATGTCATTTATAACTAAGTAATTTATTTGGTTTTTCTAAAAAAATAAAATAATTAACATACCGATATGGCTAACTAAGGTATCGATAAGCCTATGTGACAGCAGTCTGTAGATTTTTGTAATAATAAATGCACTAGATAAAATTTAGATCATTCCAACTTTTAATCTTCCTAAATTCAAGACATTTCTCTCTCGTATATGGGCTAACTAGGGTTCTTTTTGTTAAGGTTATTCTTTTGTTTTATAGGTTAAAATTGCATGTTGTTTTTATTTTCTTTGTTAATTTTTAATATTTAGGTTGTTTTTTCTCCCTCTAATCTTGTTATTCTCATTAGGGGTGTTCAAATTCAGGTACCTAAAATATCGGCCCATGTTCCGACCAGAATTATTTTTTTAATTTTAAATTTAATCTTTAAAAAATACATAATATATAAAAGTTCGAATTACATAATCCAATATCCAAACATACAATTTGAATACCATAGTTATATAATCTAAACATAAAGTTTGAGACCCAAATTATATAATCTAATTCGAAACAAAACATATGCCTAAGGGATTTTTTTAATATTTTTAATTAGTTTAATTTATTTTAATATATAAATAATAATAAAAGAAAAGATGTAAAATTAGAAAATAAAGTTTATTATTTGATATTTTTAATTAGTTCAATTTATTTTAATAAAATAATGCATATCTAAACACTTGAAGTTCGAATTTTGTAACTCGTAAAATTAAATTTGTTATTTTACAATAAATCTTAATTTCCTTTTTACAACGAGTGCTTTTTTTTAAATTAAGTTTGAGAGATCTAGATTTAAAAATTAGGTTGCTTGTTTTGGAAATATAGTGAATATAATAATATTTTATTTAAATAATAATTATATTTAAAAATAAAAAAATATATAATAAACGAGTACCCAAAAGTAACCAAGTACCCGAAAAGTTTTAATTTTATGACCTGGTCCTGACTCGAGAAATGACGGGCAAGGTACTCGACCCGGATAAGAATTTTTTTTGAGTAAATAACCAATTATTTAGGTTCGAATAGTCGTGTAGTCAGATCAAGTTGATCAGATCAGGTATTTTTGAATACCTTTAATTCACATTTACTACTTTTAGGATAAATTATTGTTATAACTTTAAGACTTTATGTTATTGAAATTGTGGTCGAGAGTACAAAATCCTTAAAGGTAGAGTTTTTACTAAACTAACTGAACTTCTATTATAAAATGTTAGGAAATTATTCAAAATTCAACCATTTATAATTTTGGCATCAGACTAGAATTTGTTTGGAGTCAAAGTAACTCAATAGTTAATATTTATTGATGATTGAAATATTTTAATTGACCAATTTTATACTAAAGAATTACACATAGTTTGCACTTTATAAAATCGAGGATGTTGATATTTAATGCATGAAATGATATAAAAAGGGTGTATTCTTTCTAATTCGATTTTTGATAGCTTGTTTTCTAATAAGTTGATAATTTAGTTTTCGATCTATATTGTGTTGAGCCTCTTGTAGGCCAAGATTACTTCAATAAACCAATTCATAAAAAATATTGTTTTAGAGACTCGCAAACAAATTAAATCTTGCAATCCGTTAGCATTTACCCCCAAAATGATTAAAAACACAATGTTTTGAATTCTTTGATTAGATTCTATCTTTATGAATATGCTTCTTGATATTTAAAATACTCATATTTGATACCTTCTCAAACAAGGGTATGGTCTTAATTTATAACTTTTCAAGAATCCTTCAAGCATATAAATAAGAAAGCAACTTAACACATCTTAGAGTAGTATTAAAATTGTTAAGCTGCACTATTCATCACTTAGTTTGTTGTTATTATTATTTTTGGTATATTGAATAAACTATTTCAGAAAATGGTGATGAAGAATACATGTTTACACTCCTTTGTAATATTAGTACTTTGATTTTTTAATTTTTTTATAATGTTCATGTCTAATACATATCCTAATACGAGTATTGATATATTTTTCATCATGTATTTTACGTTTAGCCTTTTTCTTTTATATATATTGAATAAGTCCACGAAAAAGGAGAGATAAACCAAGGATAATGACACTACTTTATATGGTCAATAAATATGTTGCTCCAACTTCTTTCTTTATGTACATGTGTTTGATGCATACCCTAACATGTTTACAGAATATGTTTGTCTATGGTTCATCGAATTCATAAAATCTTGAGAAAATTGAACATGATATATGAGAAAATGATATTTGATAATAATTTTATCTAATTAAAATAAAATATTTTATTCTTTTAGTAATAATCGTTTAATCATATAAAAAATGATGATTGCACATGATGCAAGGTAAAATTATCAAAATTTCAAATTTCAGCTTTAGTCAGACATAAAAGAGAACGTAACTATAAAAGATCAAAAATTTTAAAGAAATACTATGGATGTTTAAAGATTTTTAGGTTTATCCCATTTTACATAATGTGTCTTCTTCATCAAGTTGATATGGTTGTTTTCTCTATATTAAAGGTTAGTGTTGGATGCTCTGTCAGCTGAAGATGTGAAGGTAGTAAAAGTAGTTTTGATCTAAAGGATGAAGAGTGCATATATATGTATAATAAAAAACATCAACTAATCTTCTTCATTCGAATTTAGTTTCGATGATAGGATGCGATGTTGATTTTGTAGTTAAAAAAACTAAAACTGAAAAAAAAATAAACAATGAAAATGGTCAATTTTAGAGTAGTTCAAACTTCTCAACTAAGCTCTATATCCATTATCTTATATACCATTAAGGAATTCTCAATCCACTAAAAATTTTAATCTTCCCATTTTCTAGGATTAGGAGAAAACCTTTACATCCTTATATTTTATCGGGCTAAGATAAGATATTCTCCCAAATTTTGAAAACCTCAATTAGAACATATTCCTCAACAATTAGGTCTTAACATTATAAATATATTTTACCGCTCTAGTTGGGTGTTTACACTATTTCAGTTCACTAGAATTAAACTAAGAATACGAAAATTTATAATAAAATAGTCAATACTATTGATTTTTTTATTTGGATGTCCATCCTTTTGTTCTTTAAGTGTCTCTAGCCTTCTTTTATAAAATAAAATGTGCTACTAGTAGTTGGTGATTGCTGGAGGTATTTTGGAGCTATTGGAAGTGTTTTTCCGAGTTTTTTTTTTTTTAATTTTGATGTTGTTAATATCAATACTCTAACATGAGTATCAATATGTATCTTAATATGAAAATTATCGTTGTAAGGTAATTCAACCAAACTTTTATGTCAGAGGTTTCAAAACCTCTAGTAATATTCTGAAACTTTACCACTTTTACTAGTACATAAATTAATGTATCGGTACGTTATTTTAATTATGAAAAAATTTGTTAAATACTTGTATCGGTACAAGCATATGGGTAACGATGTAAAATTTTATTATTTTTATAAATTTAATGTTTAAAAGCATTTTAAATCATACAAAACCCTTTAAATCATTTCAAATATTTTAAATTATTATATCAAAACAAAAAACCTATAATATATCAACGTAAAATCTTTCATTTTTGTATCTATATTATAAATTTATTTTCATGCGTTATAATCTTATTTATGATGTTATATATTTATCTAAAATTTGAAAGTTATTATTAAACTACATAAACTTTGATATATTTGACATGAGAAAAATTATTAGGATATTACTCTGAAAAGTTTTTTTTTCAAGTGGATGCATCATAGATTTTTAATTAAGTAGGTAAGGATGTTGTTATAGTAAAGGAAAAAAGTCTCTTGGAAGAGTTGACGGGTTTGGAAAAACGCCTAAAAAACAAAATGACTTTGAGAGAAAAAAAATCTAATTGAAAAAATTTAAAGAAATCGTTGGGAAAAGTGGATGAGTAGCATGCATGCATGTTCTTCTCTCGAAGTCGTTCTATATTTCGGATGTTTTCTCAAAATCGTCTTCAAGAGATAACGAGTTTTCCTTGCTATTGTAGGCTATAGAAACATCACTAGTTCAATAAATAATTTTTATTAGACCCTATTTGAACTATTCTTTTTAAATATATAGAGAAACTCTACAAAAATCCATTATATTTATATAAGACGTATTATTAAAATTGAGTAACATAATCCTTGTCTTATCTTAAAGTTGTCATTTGCTTATAGAGGGATATTGTAGTATTTTTTTGATTCTATTAAATTATCTTTACAGTTATACTTTACTCAAGAACATGACTCTTCATCAGACTCTTCGTCATGGTAACTCAGGTTAGATTCAAATATTTATAAAATTTTGAGAAATAAAACTCTGAAAATAAAAAGGTTTAAATCTCGTCTCAAAACTTCAAATGTAAAAGGATTTTTTTCAACTCCAAATTATCATTGTATTCATCATCATATGAATGACGTAATAGGAAATAATTTCTAAGATCTCTCCCATGTTTACATTACTTGACCTATTACGAATCTCTCTAGTTTTCATTAGTTTTGTAATGTTGGCTTTCAGCTTTCTCCAGCCATATGGTTGTGAAGAATTACTTTTTATTTTATAAAATAATGCAGATATTCATTAGTGTAATAATAGTTTATTTTTTTTATTTATATAATGATTGTGTATCTTGTAATTTCACATCCATTTAAAATATTTTAATTTTCAATGAATTTTGATTTCTTTATAACTTAGTGTGTAAAATTTGAGATATCTTTGTATTTTTATTATGCAAGTGTCACGGATTTAGAATCGTTCTAACAAAATCGTGCGGCCTTAGGTCTCGACTCGTCTAAGTAAGCCTCTCAAAATACCCTCAAAGCTTTATAACTCGTAGAAACAAAACAAACAAAGAAATGAAAGACAGAACAAGAGAAAGCTTTTAAGTGAATGCTCTTTTACTCAATGATAAAGTTAATTGTGAGGAGGATGCCTCTATCTATAGTTGGTCCCCATTATATCCGACGATCACTATTGATTTATATCAATGGTCTAGATAAAACCTTATCCTATTACAATGCATAATTCTAAGAATATTCCCAACTAATTATGAAAAGAATCTTCTATGTTCACACGGTGTGTTCATATATGATAAATGGACAATTCTAGTGGGCTTGGCAAGCCTAAAACCTTGGTGAGATAGGCTTAGGCGGATTGGACTGCAACAACCTCATCGTTGGGCTCGCGGGCCGTGAAACAAATATGTAGTTAAGAATTTCTTACTATTGGTTTGGTTAGGTTATATTTGACGTATTATATTATCTAACATGCCTGTTTTACAAAATTTATTTTTCTATGTGCATTTGATAGAAGTGAAATTTAATACAACAAATCATTTTATATGCAAATTTAGTGATATTTATTATAGGGTAGAGGTAGTATTTATTTAACACGTAAGTTTTACGTAAGTTTTATCAATTACACTCTCATATTATTTTTCACACATTTACACTGTTGTAAATATGCTAACTTTAAATAATAAATCCAACCCCAAACCTTAAATCAAAACATCAAGCCCCAAACTTTAAATTCTAAACCCTAATAATAAACCACATATTACACCCTCAACTTGAATGTCACATTGGGATCTCAAGTAAATGATGTATTATTCTCCCATAACACACATACATCATATCTACAAACCTTGAGTGAGACTTAGTGTCATACAACCTCAGAAACGTAAATCTAAAATCTCATCTCATTGTGTTGCAACACTCTCACTAGGTATCTGGATTCAATCAATCAAAGGAGACCCAATCACACAAGTGCTCATACTTGGCACGCCAACACATGATCCACCAAAGATCCCTAAGATTGCTATTATAAGCAATCTACCCATCAATTAACAAATTATTATTTAATTAATCCACACACGAAGTTAGAACCTTGGTTTCTTAGTTTTACTATTTTTTTTACCATTTTAGAGACCCATTTAGTCTTAGTCTTCAAATTATAGAGTCTTAGAATACAAAAAGTAATTTTTTGGACAGATTGCTTAATGAGTATCAATACTTTCGTTGGAGTAACGATAATGACAATGGGTACTGATACTTACCTATGCATATCAATACTCGAATTTATATGTTGATGGGTTTAAGATAAACCCTTGTATATTGATTCATCATCATTACTTAATGCTTTACTAGAATTTTTAAAAAATATATCAGTACATGATCAATCCGTACTGATATACTTTTTAAAACTCGCCTAAAAGAGGCTATTTTCCCTAAAGGGTATTGATGCTGGCTCACCCATTACTAATATTTGAGCTCAAAATTTAAATTATAAAACTCGAAATCCCCTTCCAACACCCCTAAAAACACAACTATAATCAAAAAATAGAATCCCTCAAATTCATTCTCGTTTTTTGCTTACAACCTCCACAAAACATTTTTCACCATCATTTATAATAATCTTTACCTTGTCTCACAAGTTCTTACATGACGGTCCAACTTTCTTCAATACCAAAACGATATTCACATAACCAAACACAAAGATCCAACCTCTAGGCTTTAGTGTTTAGATGGGAGATGGGCTTGAATGAACGAAGAAGATAATGAGACATGATGAGATCATCCAAATCCTTTCTTTTAATAAAATAATGAAGACATTTTTTTTCTTTCAACTATGAATTTACCCTTCTAACCCTCTCATGGTCCTCTTAGCCCAACTCCAAACCAACAACCCAAGCTAAACAATTATAAACAAACCCAAAAGGTTTTTGAAAGCCCAATACTTCAACCTAAACACAAAGTTTATATTATGAGTTAAATTGACTCTTAAATTTTAATATCTAAGTTATTACACCATAATTTAAACTACAACCCCTAAACTTGTAAATTATAAATCTCAAAATCAAAACCCTAAATCTAAACACCAAATCCTAAATTTTAAACCTTAAATCATGAATTATAACCTTAAACCATTAAGCAATAATTCTAAACCTAAGTCTTAAACCCTTAAAACCATAAACCTCAATTTCTCTCCAAAACTAAAACATTAACCATAAACCCTAAATTATGAATCTAAAATCATAAAACTTAAATCATAAATCATAAAATATGAATATCAAACCATAAATCATGAATCCTAAACTCATAAATCCAACCACAAATCAAAAACACTAAGCTTGATCTTCAAAGCATAAAAACTATTTTTCAAATCTTAAGTCATTAACTAAAAACCTTAAATCATGAAGTTTATATCTTAAACTTTATACCATAAACCCTAAATCATGAACATTGAACCATAAACCAGAAACTTCAAACCCTAAATCCTAGACCTTTAAGCCATATTGAACCATAACCCTTAAATCATAAACCTATAATCTAAACTATAAATCTTAAACTTTAAACTATAAATAATAACCCCTAAATTATGAACCCTAAATATGAAACATCAAACCATAAACTATAAAACTCAAGCCCTAAGCACTAAATCATTAACTTTAAACTTCAACTTTAACCTCAAACTCCAAACATAAACTCTACATTATAAATCCTAAATTATGAACTTTAAACTTCAAACTCCAAACATAAACTCTAAATTATAAATCCTAAATTATAAACTTTAAACTCCAAACCCCAAATCATATTCTAAAATACACAATCTCTAAAGCTTGAACTCTATATTCTAAACTTTATCATAAATTATAAATTATAAAATAATATAATAATCGATATCAAAACAATGAGAAAATTTAAAGTCAGAATTTTAAGAGTAAAAGTGTATATTCATGCAAAATATTTATCTTTTAATTTATCATAAATTTCATAATCAAACACGTTGACATAGTAATAACCCGCCACTCATCATCTTTTTAATATACAAATGTTATTTAATTCAACATAAATTTTTTATAGTCGTTATACCAAGCGAGACGTTAATGACTTTATCGGAGTTCATGGTTTCTAAATTTTATTGTTTGAAACTGATTAAACAGGTTTTGCTGGCAATTTCTTTTATTTTGCAACATTAGGAGGCTTAATAATTGAATTAAATTAGTCAAAATAGAATTTTAATCGATTTCTTTTAATTTCTAATAGTGAAATGAATTCAATTTAATCCGATTAATTTAGTTGTTTTTGAATTGATAAAAATAATATTTTTAGTTTTATTTAAAATAGCAATTCAAGTATTAATAAATTGAACATGATTTTCTTTTGTTAGATATGTATTTTACTTTTATGTTTACTATTGAAACTAAAAAATAAATATTAATTTTTATATCATGGGTTATTGATAAAAAAATTATTAAACTAACCGATTTTGAACTGAATTAAGTGATAACTAAATTTTGAAAAAATTTCTTACCGATAGCTGATCAAACAATTAAATGACCAATTGATTAATCAAACTAAATTTTGGTTTGTTCAATTAATTTGATTTAACAGAACAATGAATACATATATTAAGGTGGATCATCAAGCATCGAATGAAAAACTTATGCGATGTTTAGATCATTTAGGATAAATTATTGTAGCAAGAAATGCGATTAAACCAAATCGATCTCGGTTCAAAATAGAAGAAGTCGAATTTCCATTTGAGATAAAGATTGGCTTCAAGTTTGATTTAATATGAAAACCAAATTGTTCAAACATTTCAATAAGCTTTGAGCCTTTGCTGTTTGGTTCAACTTTTCATGTATTTGTTAATTGATGAAGTTGGACAAAGCCGGTTCTTGATTCTCATTTAAAGCGACTATTGCCTTTAGCTTTGAAGCTGGATGCTGGTCGTTGTTTCGGTTCGCTTTGAGACCGGACTTTGTCCCTTGAAGATTGTGCATTAGCCATGTATGGATATTCATAGAAACTGAAAGAGAATCTTCCTGGTGTTGTTGGCTTGGACTTCAATAGAGGACAATGTTTTGGACTATTGTGTTCTTCATAGTTATGCTTTTTCTTCGAGACTGAAAGCTCTTCAGGGAAACATCTGGTGATTCCTTGCTCGATCCTTGAGGTTTTTGAGCAATTCCTGAAACCGTTTTTGCTCTTGATGGCTCCACATTTTTCATCCTATGTAAATTCAGTTTAAAATATAACAGTGGATTAGTTGATAAATTTGGATTCACAGTAGCTTATTAATTGTTTTCCTTGTAAGGCAGTAGGACTAGGTGTTTGGCTGATTAGAAAATGGTGGAAAATGAAAGACAATTAAACAAGTTGGCTAATACCATGCATTCATAGTCTTACTTTCTGTGCTCTTTTGAATCCCATCTCCAGGGGAAGTCTTCCATATGTTGATAATTGGCTTTTCGAAGTGAGTTGCGGTTTTGAAGCCTTCTGGATTCTCTGAACCCGAGCTCGAACTTGTATCGCCATTAGAGCATGCATACATCGGAGAGTTGCAGTTGTTTGTTTTCTCACCAGGTGACCTCTAACCAGTGCTTGCAACTTAACTAGTCCCTTCAAAGCTTGCAACGCTTTCCTTGCCTGCAATGGTACAGTATCAAGTCCTGCAACATTAATGTCCATAACTCAAGTCATCAATGGCTATGATAAAATCCGAGATTCATAATTTAGTACCAAATGCCCTCGGAAGGCGGATTGAATCTGCGTCGCAGCAGCATCTTCTTTTCCTTTGCACATTAAGGAAGCTTCATATGCTGCCACTGAAAGAACTCTGTTGTTGTCACGCTGGTTCTCCATGTCCAATGCACTTTGATTTAAAAGTGAAGTAGCTTTCATTGGACCGAAAGGCCTCAAAAACTTATGAGCTCGAACATCACCAGCCGACTTCCCGAAACTCCATATGCGCCTGAAAGGACTCGGTGGTGGGATTACCATCAAACTTCCATGATCTTCAAAAGATATGGAAATGTTCTTCTGTTTCCCTTTATCATCTTTACGCCTTAACAAGAAGTTCCTCAGCCATTGGCTTGCTTTTCCCATGTCAACCACAGTTGTAAAGATCCACCCTTTTTCTTCTATGTTGGAAACATTTGCACCTATGACTTTGGACAACTGTGTAATAAATATATCGTTGATGCAAATGCAATGACTTGGTAATGTTGTTAGAATGGGTTTAAATTAATGTCTCTTGGTACATGGCATTAAATTACTTTTTTTCCAATTCCATTGTTTTATGTAGGTCAAAGCCTGCAACAGCCCAGTTTCCATCACTTGATGCTGCTGTCTTAACTGCTAAAACTTTGTTTCATTGAAAGTTGAGTCCCACCAGAGAAGAAACACCTCTTCTTGATTATTATCTGTAATTAAATGTTGAGGTTCAATCGATGAAATATGGGTTGAAGTGCAATTTTCCAGGCTGTGGTTGTGCAGTGGATTTCTCTTGAGTCAACTCGTTGAAACCTCTTCCTGAATGGAATGCCTCAACGGCACAAAGTTGGTAACAGTTGAGGAATGGAAACAAAAATTCGGTAGATGAAAGTAGTGGGTGATTAAGTGTTACGGACAAAAAATTATTAGCCGAACTCTATTTACCACGTCATTTATTATAGTTTCAAATAATCAGGACCGTTGATCTTAGTTTTTTTTTCAAGTGAATTATCATCTCTTACCTACTTGTACTTAGTGGGTGGTAGTTATTAGGTGGCTATTTAAAGATCAACAATCCAAATTACTTGGATCATAGATGACGTGATGAACAAAGTTCACCTAATAATCTTTCGTTACGGAAGCTATAAATATATATGTCATAAATAATAGTATAAATTTAGATTGTTTTTAAAGAGATTAATGAAATTTTGATTTTTAGCTTCTCGTAATGAAAATGAATAAAATTAATTATAAAAATAAAAAATTAAAATAAGTTAAATTTAAAGGAATTTAAATAAATGAAAGAGAATCGATTTGAGAGAGTAGGTTGAGTTGTAGAAAATATTTTTTTCTGCTACGAAAATTTAAAAAAATTAAAATGTATCAGATTTTATTTGGAAATCAGTTTAAAAAGGGGACTTTGTTAAAAAAAAGTATTTTAAAAATTTTAGAGTCATCATTAGCTATTTTGATAGACCGAGCACCGTTAAAACAATATTTTATTCAAAAATTAGGTTCGAGAGTTGATTATGGATAGAGAATAATTAACATCTTACACCATCTAACATAAATATTTAATTAATTACTGTTTTATTAATATTAAATTTTTTAGATTAAAGTGATGATTAAATTAAAAATTAGTTATAATTAAGAGCAAATTTTAAAGATTCTATTATTCAAGAATAAACAACCAAGCTATTATCACTGTATTTGGTGCTAACCCTTCTACTCACAAATAAAAGGTGCCACACCAATAATTAGTATCTGATATACAAAATTAAACATGATAAGATATTAAATATTTAAACAAAAAGATGTTGACAAAACATAAGTGATAACATGAATAAAATGATGGGAGATTAAAACATACAAATGAGTATACGCATGTAAGAAAATATAATATTATATGCAATATAAATGAATATGTAAAAAAATTATAACATCAAAATATATTATATAATACTATATAATGTACTAAAATAATAATATATAAATTTGTAGATTATGAAACATATTTATTCATAAAATATATTACTCAAACCTAATATATATACATATATTACTTAAAATATAAATAGGTAATATATTATTTTTTTACATATATATATGTATATTACTTAATATATAATACATAATATAAATAAAGAATAATGTATATCAAAACGGGTATATATTACTGTATGAAAGAAATATTGTAATATAATAAAGTTATAATAATATAAAATTACTATGGAAAGCGATAAGTTATATAATATAAAAATTAAAGAGTTTTACACTAATTCATAATTATTAGATGGGTTATTAGATGAGTAAAATGAATGGACATGATTAACAGTAAAAAATGTGAAGATTATCACTTATAAAAAAATAAAGAAATAATCTTAATAATTTATTACCTTCATCTTGCGGTCTAAAATTAATATAAAACTAAATGAGTTTTTTATCATGTAAAATGATACTAACCCAATTACTATATATAATTACTATATATGTGTATAAATACATATAATAACTCATAAAAACCTAATAAAACATACACACCATTATACATATTCTATACTAAAATGTAAAAAAAAAAAAAAACATGCTTACATGTAACAAATACACAAATATACAATGAAATAAAAGAAGTTAAATAAGGCTATAATTAAATAAAATAAAAAAAATTATAGGGACGTGCATTTTTATTATTAGAAAAAAAGAAAAAAAAAGAAAAAAAAACAATTGAAAACTGTAAAAAAATAGGGGGGACCGAATCAATAATGTTACCCTTTGAACTAATTAAAACAAAAATTAGGGGATGAAATTGAAAACTGGCTAAAATAAAAGGACCTCCAAAAACTTTTTTATTAATTCTGAAATCTCTAAAATTTATTATAATGGATCTCTTCTATATATATATGTATAGTTTTATTTCTGAATTTGGGTTGTTTACAAATATAAGCTAAATTAAATAAAAATATTATTGTTTGATGATTGATCTGATGTTTTTCCTCATTTTTTATGTTATTTATGTCACGTTGAGATGTTGAAGAATGCTGGTAGGAGGAGGTATACGATGGAGAAATTATATCATGAGTTAGTCTCACCACGTTATTTATGGATCAATCAATAAAAATTGTTTACCTTATTATTTTTTAATTTTCTAAGTGAAGATTCACTTGAGAAAAAATTATGACATGAAAAAATTAATGAAGTGGATTGTTTTTATTGGTTGGTCCCATGAACAGGTAGTGGGACCAACCCATGATATAATTTTTCGTATACGATGACATTCGAATATCGGACGAAGTGACCACATGGCGGAACGATGAATGGTGTTATCGACTAGATTCATTTTTGGTCGTTGGATCAGATTTGATCCAACCACTAAGATTGACTAAAGATGGAAGATCAAGATCTAATCTAAAAGGTGACATGAAAGTCCATGATGATGACACATGGAGCAGGGAGAGAAAAAGTCTCACGAATATAGAACACGCTCGTATGGAAAGTCGAATGACCAACGCGTGTCTCCATGCAATAGATGAAAGGTTGATCTTCTTTTGATTTAGGTCGTTTGATCAAATCTGATCAAAAACTCAGGAGAGACGGTTGCAAAAATAAAAGGATAAAATTAGAGTTTCTTATGTGAAATAAGACTATTTTTTTAGCTTTTGATTGAGTATTTTCGGTTGGTCTTTGTAATTATTTATGGGTTTTGTATTGGATATAGACAATAAATATTAGGGTTTTCAATTTTTTATATATTTTTTAATATTAATCCATAATAACTAAAAACTATAATAATAATTGTCGACGCCATTTTCGGTCTGGGTCAAAATTGATTAGACCTTCAAAGTCTCTTCATAGGTTAAAGTCGCCATCAATCGTTTTGAATAGATGACTGAAAACCTATAAAAATGATCTGTGTTTGAATCAAAGTCATAATCGGGTTCAAGAGTTGGTTACGTGCAAGAAAGGTTATAATACCCCTATAACGCCCAAAATTAGTACCTAAAAGGGGTTGTATTGTCTATAAAGCTTCAAAGGTGAGTTAATAGCACTATAAATAGAGGCCCAAAATTATTACCTAAAAGGGGTTTTATTGTCTGCCCAAAATAATATCGAGAGCATTCTAACGCGTACATAATCACTTATGTACCAATACAATACGAGTATGTCAAAAACATAATAAAATAAGCATATTATGGGAAAACTGATTTAAGAGAGCAAACAAAAAACTTACTCCAGAGAATATGGAGGTTTCTCACACCTTCACTACACCCCAGCACTTTGAAAACAAAGTTAAAACACTGTCGAAGCAGCCCACTCTCAAATCCACTCATCGATAACCGAAACTTGTCCGATAAGTAACTGAAACTTCAACCGATCACTTCAAACGAAGTCACCTACTTCTTGCCCTATTTCAAGCATCAAAAACTATAGATTTAGTGCTCCTAATCGCACTCAATAAATTCCAAGTCGGACAACCCCTTAAACCTATCAAAACCTTAACCGAAAACTTTCCGAAACCAACCAAAATTCTTTTAAACCTTTAGCCTAGGATTAGAGATTTTAAAAACACTTTATAAATATTTTAACACATAGAAAACCATCTTTTTAGGATCCAAAAAGCAATAAGTAAAAACCCTTGAACGAAAATTATTGTTTTTGACTCCAAAACTGATTTTTTTTAAAAAAAGATTAAAAACGTTTTTACCAAGCCAAAAACTTGAGAATTTCAATAAATAACTTCAAAGTTCTAGAGGGTTGATGAAATCTCACCTCCAAAATTAATGCAATTGCTTTTCGGGTTTTAAAACGTGAAAACGACAAAAAAAAACTAGAATTTTAAAGAGGAAAAAGTTATAATAATTATTGAAAACGAAGATTAGATTAAAAAGAAAAGGTTTTTACCTTAAAAGTTGTTTGTTTGGCTGCCTTCAATGAAGGAAAATGAAAATAATAAAAAATATGTTAGGTTTATAGTGTTTAAATAGGGTTTTAGAGTTTAAAATCAAGTAAAACTAGTTATTTGAGTTAGAATAAAATTTTTGGATTTAATTAATTAAAAATTAGAAAGCCTATACCAATTTCGCGACCATTTTAAAACCAAAAATGTGTGAAAAATAAAATAGCTTGATGAGTGAATTTTGAAAATCGAGTTTTATTGCTTTAATTGTTAATTATGAAAATCAGGGTCGTGTTAAAATGTTTAATTTTAAAATGACTTGGAGTCGCCACCAGCCACTTTGGTAGGCCGGACACCGTCAAATAAACCAGAGATTCTCTTTTAAAAATATTTGGGTTCGGGAGTCGATTACGCGTAAGAACGACCCTTACGAACACCCGAGATCGGTACCTTATTAATTACACTAGGCATTTTGGCATTTCGAATAATAATATTAATTTAATCCGTCATTGTCAAATAAATATCGTTTGAATGAGAATATCCTTTTGGATAAGAAAATATATTTCTTTTAAATACGAGCTTGAATAAGACATCCTCTAGATAGGAAACCTTAACTCGTATTTAAAGAAATATAAATTCTGTCCCAGAAGGTTTTAAATGCATGACCAGTTATTATCTTGTTCGTTTTAAGTTCAAAACCTATAAGGCTCCATTCATTAAATATTTAAAACCCCATTTAATTCTTAATTTTACCAAGTGTATTATGATAACATCCGAATGATCGGACACTACCATCTCGATACCGAACAAAATTAATAATACTATTGGTGTTGCTAATTATTTACCTAATCGATTTTATTTAATTCTAATCCTTAAATTATTTATCAATTTCTAGGTTTCGATAGCACATCAATACGATACCAAAGTATACTCTTTTGGTCAACGTCATGTTACGTCAAAACACCGACCGCTTAGTGTATCCGAGGTATATGATTAAAATGCCATCGTCACTACAATTATCTCCCTATTTAAATTAATTATCTAATCAAAGTGACTACCCCTAAAAAAGCTCTAATTTAATTAACTATGTGTAAATAAGTGATATCCTAAACAAATATACTATATGATTTTAAAACATGCATACAAAATAAATAAATAAATACAAAAGATTAATTAAAACATTAAATAACATATGAAAAGGCCGAATTGATTTTTATTAGAGACATAAAAGTTCAAATTACAAGACGAATAACCTAATTAAAGGGAATTTAAATTAAAGATATTTTTAATTATGAGCAGATTATACCTTTATACACATTTAAGTACCTGAGTAATTCCTTGGCCGGTTGTCCCTGTTGTTGTTGCAATGATGCCCTTGACCAACCTTCAATCCCACGTGACATGCAATGCATATTTCTCTAATTTGATGCAAGAAAATGGTCTTGGTTGCTTCGAGATAACAAGCGGTGTCATATATCCTCCATTAAAAATAGCGGTGACAAAGAAAATGGTCATGTATCGCATCTCTCCATTTGCTTTCTCCTTATTCGGTTTCGATGGTAGGTAATCTCCATGGACTCAAGCTTAAGACAAGAAAATGAAATGCAGGGGATTGTTACATACACGTCCTCTCTTACTGGGAGATGAAATTTCAAAGCAATTTGGAGTTAGAATCTCCTGCCATTTGCCCCCACTTCCATGGTGAACCACATTTCCTTTTTTTCGAGTAAAATCTCGCCCATCAATCAGTGCCCCAGAGAGAAAAACCGATCCCCCTTGCCTTTGTCATATTCGGTAGAAGAAAAATAGAGAGATCCCCCCTGTTTCCTATGAACCACCGAAAACTAAATAGAAAAGCAACATCCAACTGCTAATAACCTTCTCGATTTTGTAACAGATCCCCCAATATTATCCATTATTGTTTTTTATTATTATTTTTTTAGTTTACATAACATTATTTACTTATATATTTTCTTAATTTTATTTATTTATATATTTATATTTAATATTTAATATTTACTCGTGGCCTTATTTTATATTCGAACCCGGACGAAATTCGGATATTACAACCAGCTAGGATTATAATTGGATTAAAGCCCTTTAAAGATCCAAAGTTTTGGCTTGATTTATAAAATTATCTTCAAATGTTCAATTTTTACAAAATAGTCACTAGTTTCAAAATCTTAGGGTTTCAAGGGTCAATTTTCAAAATTGCTTTGACCAAGGTAAAATATATATTAAATAATGATTTTTGAAAATTTTCCAATTTTCAAAATTGGTTTAACCAAGGTAAAATAGTCACTAGTCTAACTTACACTTGAAGCCTAGAAGACAAGTAGGTTTCAAAGATAAAAATCCTCAAAAAAGAAAAGGAGCTATATTTTATGATCTTCTGATCGAGGAATCAACGTATAATGAAAATCTCTTAAAGATATTAAACGGTATACAATAGAGACATTGACATGAATCAACTATTTGATAATAAAGAGATCTCAATAGACTATGTTATATTTGGTAATAAGTGGAACTGAAATTAAATCGACATCGATAGTATATTTACATGTAATATAACACTAAAGATTTTAGTTGATAGTGTGGATCATGAATCATTGTAAATTGGACAGTGTAAAGAAAAAAATGATTGGTCAACATGGAAAGAGACAATTGAGGCAAAACTAAAATATCTTTTGAAAAGAGAAGTATTTGGGCCTATAGCCCACACATTAAAATGTGTAAAGCTCGTGGATATAAATGAGTCTTTATGAGAAAGATAAATAAAAAAGGAAAATCACGAGATATAAGCTCAGTTGGTTGCACAAGGTTTCTCATAAAGACATCAATCATGAGGAAATATATTCATCGGTGGTAGATACAACTATTTTTAGATAGTCTAGGAATAAATGAAATGACTTAATTCCGTCTAATGGATGTTGTTACATCTTATTTGTGTGAGCCTCTTGATAACAACATTTACATGAAGCTTCTAGAAGGATTTCGACTGCCAGAAGTTGTTAATTCAAGTTTCTAAGAATGTTTTTCGATTATAGTGAATATATTTTATGGATTAAAACATTTTGGGAACATTTAGTATAATAACCCAATTGAATATTTATTAGCGGAAGACTATCAATTTCCCCGAGCATTTTTATTAAGAAGTTTAACGGTGGGCTTGTCTTTATTTTTGTTGTTGATGATTTGAATATCATTGAGACTTGTGAAAAGATCTCCACAAATCCTTGTGCATCAATCGACATATAGAAAAATGTTTAAAGAGACTTTACATGCATAATGCATATTCGTTGATCATTATTTGATTGTTATTTTCGCGACCATTCTTTAAAATGGAGGTGTGTAAAAATAGCCTGACGATTAAATTTTGAAAATCGAATTTTATTGCTTTTAATTATTAATTATGAAAATCGTATTTTATTAAAACGTGTATAATTTTAATTTTAAAATGACTTAGAGTCACCATCGACCACTTAGGTAGGCCGGACACCATAAAACAATGACACACGTCGTGTAGTGTCAAAATAAAATATCTTATTCTCAATTAATAAATAAGGAAATTAAATGTAGTAAATGAGAAATAAGGGTCGATCCCACAGGGACTAAAAACTTCCTAGTTATGCTTGTTTGATTGATTATTCAAGAAGAAGATTGAATAATGTTTGGGTAAAAAGGGGTTGTCGAAATAAAAACTAGTAAATGAAGATGAAATAAAGAAAATAATTCAATAAAATAAAAACTAGCCTTAGGCTCTCGCTTTGACTCGACTTTAATAGAGCATCGGAAAAAGATTTTTACTTCGGGATTTTACGTCGATACTTAACTTTCAAGGTTCTATCCTTGAAGCAAACTTTCAAACCGAATACCCAAGTTCTATCTTTGATATTAGTTTCACAGATTAATCCACAAACTCAATTTTTGTAGATAAAAACGTTTAAATCATTAAAACCGACTTGGATTAATTATGTTATTTCAATAATAACTGATCTAATCTTAGTTTTCTCTTAGTAATCAATTTGATAAGTGTGTTCCCAGGAAGTCGGATTTACTTTAATAGCAGATTTTCCTCCCATACAAGTAATCAAATCAACGTCTTGACTAAAGTCAATCTTTAGTTTTGAAATCAATTTAATTTTAGAAATAAGTTCAAAAGAAAACTGAAAGAAGTAAAAAAATAAAGTTGTTGACGTGCTTTTCAATCCTCACGTTTGGATCGAGCAATTGCTTAAGCCCTTGGCTATTAAGAACTTAGCCGAGTATAATTATGGAAAGAATTATGCTCGACATAAAAATAAAACAAAATAAAAAAAATAAGAACAAGAAAAATAAAAAAAGAATTTTTTTTATAAATCTTAAACAAATAGAAAAGAAACAAGAAATAAATAAGTTTAAGGCTTACTCAAGATGGATATTTATAGCCTTCTACAATCCCTAAAATAAATAGATAAATCCTAAATAAATCTAAAATTATTTAAATTCAAATACAAAAGATAAATCCCAAATTTGAATTTTAAATCTCGATTGATAAGCTATCTGGAACGATGATAAGCTATCTGGAACGATGATAAGATATCACGCGCTTGCTGACGTCATCTTCTAGAAGCTGTTGATCGAGTGCCACATCAACTTTTCATGCCCAAAGTCATTCCCACTAATCTAGACTCGATCCAGAAAATAAAAAAACTTCAGAAATCGGCCATTTAAGTGCACTTTCCAGATTCACAGTCCTGCACAAAAACACATGAAAACACTAAGATCAGTAACATAATTCATCAAATAAAGGAGTAATTAAGCACAAAATATTAACTATTTTGAGCACTTATCAAACAAACCAAAGATTCTTTTTTAAAATATTTGGGTTTGGGAGTTAGTTACGCTTAAGGACGACCCTTACGAGCTTCCGAGATCGGTACCTTATTAATTATAAGTGGCATTTTGGCATTTCGAATAATAATATAAATTTTGTTCTTCATTTTCAAATGAATATCGTCCGAATGAAGATATCTTTTTGAATAAGAAAATATATTTCTTTTAAATATGAGCTTGAATAAGACATCATATAATATGAAACCTTAACTCGTATTTAAAGAAATATAAATTTTGTTCTAGAAGGTTTAAATGCATGAGCGATTATTATATGGTCAATTTTAATTTCTAACCTATTAAACTCTATTAATTAAATAATTAAAGTCCTATTAAATTATTAATTTACCAAGTGCATTATGATAATATCCAAACAATTGGACAATACTATCTCGACACTTAGTAAAATTAATAATGCTATTGATGTTTCTAGTTATTAACCTAATTAATTTTATTTTCATTCTAACCTTAGATTACTTATCATTTTCAAAGTTTAGATGGCACATCGAATGTGATACCAAAGTACACTCTTGGTCAACATCATGGTATGTCAAAACATTGACCACTTAGTCTATTTGAGGTATATAATTAAATACACCATCTTTACTACAATTATCTCTCTATTAAGAAATTATTTAATTAATTAAGAGATTAACCCTAAGAAGTTCTAATTAATTATCTAAATGTGAATTAGGTGTTAGCCTAAGCAAAATATACTATATGCTTTTAAAACATGCAAGCAAACATATAAATTGAATAAATAAAGCATTAATTAAAAGACAAAAGGATCAAATTGATTTTCATTAGAGAAATAAGAGCTCAATTACAAAGTGAGTGGCTAAATGAAACAAATGGTAACTACATGGCTCAATTTAAGGGATTTAATAGCCTAATTGAAAAGATTCTAAACTTAGAGGTCAAATTAGGCTTAATTGGTGACCAAATTGAAAGAGTTCCAAACTTAAGATTCAATTCGGGACGATTTAGTGACCTAATTGAAAAGTCTCTAAAGCTTGAGGTCAAATTGGGTTCGAATTAAGGCTCAATTGGAAGAATTCTAGAATTTTGAGTTCAAAATTAGAGGAATTAGGACTAAATTGATATAAAAGCAAAATTAGATGCCAAAACTCTAAAGGAATAACTCAAGATCCAACAAGCATGAAAACACGTTGATCTTGGGTCGATCCGCTCCCGAAACACTGCGTTTTGGTGGCAACATATAAGCCAAAATTTTGGCTAAACTCTCATTTTCTCAAATTTCCCCCCTCTCTCTCTCCTCTTTTCTCTCACTCAACAACTCTCTGAAAATAGCACTCCAAAACCAGAAATTCACTCTTTTTCGGATCAAAGAACATCAAAATCGAATGGTGTTCACCATTGTTCTTGATGAACAAGATGAACACCAACTTTTCCGGTTCAACTCCGCCACAAGCTCCGCCCTTCAATCTACAACCACCGCACTTCGGCCGTGCTCCAGTGTTCATCGAGCACCACATAATTATCTGGCCACCATCAGCTCTAACGTCGTCAGGCAATTTTCGACCACCGTTCTGGTCACCGGAAAATCTCAAAACACACAAAATACTTCAAAATTTCTAGATCCAAGACTTAAACTCTCCAAATCTACCCTGATTCATCAGAATTGAACCATTCTTCCCCAAAATCTAAACCTAAATCCTAACCAGATTCAAATCAATCTTCCTAGCTTCCCTCGGATCTAAGCCTAAACACTACCAAAACCAAATCCTTCACTCATTTTCGACTTCTCCAGAATCAAAACATCACCGAAAACTTCAAACTTCACCAGGGACCACAAATAATACTCAGATAAGCACTTCAATCTCCAGATTTGACTCGAAATTAGGTTTAGGTTATATTCTATTATGTTTTCAATATTTTCTAATCTAAAACTTTATTTTTTCATAAAAAAAGATGGAGTTAGAAATACCTTCTAGAGTTAATTTCGGCGAGCCCTGGTGACCAGTTATGGTAGCCGCCCAATTTCTTCGGCGTCTTTAGTAAAATTTTCAGATTCCTCTCCCCTTCCAAAATTATGGCCCCATCACTCTATCCAATTTCGGTAACTGTTTCTTCATAATAACCCCATCTTTGCTAGCAATTGTCATTAATGATAAAAATCAGTCTTAGGATTTCATAACAAGAAGATTGAAGAAGAAAACAATGAAGGAGAGGCAATACTCTCGTTAAGTTTTATTTATGAATCTCGTAATATCTCAAAGTAAGACCGAGAGGGATATTTATACAAAAGTTGTGTGCATCAGCTCAATACCAGTAACTAACATTTCTTTCCTAACCGTTTGAGCTAACACACTAACAACTTAACTAACTTTTACAACTGACACACTGACTACTAATTCTAATATTCACCTTGCTTTCTTCCTTTTCTTCCAGCAGCTGCTACCGTGTCATTAATTGTGTTGTAGCTTTCTTTAGCATGAAATCACTAAATTTGAAAGCCTGCAAAAGGAACCATCCAAACTGAAACCTGCAAAAATAATGAAACTAAACAAAAAACCAAACTACGACTCAGCTAGACCCTGTTGATAATTGGGACAAGGATACAACAGATAATTTGCTCCGAAATCGGAAGAAGGAAATAGCTGATAACGGCTTCGTCATAATATCCGCAACCTGCTCACAAGCTGGAATTTCATTAACTTCAAGTTGTCCAGTCGTTACTTTCTCTCGAACAAAATAAAGATCTAATTCGACATGTTTGAACTTTGAATGCATGACAGGATTGGCCGACACAGCAACGGCACTAGAATTATCGCACCATAATGTGGGTTGGCCATCTAGTTCAACATGTAGTTCATTGAGCAATGACCCTAACCACAAAATCTCAGTGGTTGCACAAGCAACACTTCGATATTCCGCTTCTGCCGTAGAGCGAGAAACAACAACCTGCTTCTTTGACCCCCATGCTATTGAATTACTTCCCAAAAATAAACAATATCCCGTGGTAGAACGACGGTCATCCAAGTCGGACCTCCAATTAGCATCAGCAAACGCTGTGACAGTTAAATGAGGAGAAGAAATGAACCTGACACCATAGTCAATTGTACCTTGAAGGTAACGGAGAATACGTTTTACAGCATGAAGGTGAGTATCCAATGGTGCTTGCATGAATTGATAGACACGATTAACCGCAAAAGTAATCTCAGGTCTGGTAATTACAACATACTGCAACGCCCCAATGATACTTCTGTAAAATTGTACATCAACGATAGGACTTCCAATATGAGCAGACAGTTGACAATTTAAAACCATAGGCGTGGGTAAAGGATTGGCTTTTTCTAGACTACTTCTTTGCAACAAATCACCAATGTACTTCCTTTGATTTATAAGTAAACCGTCCTTAAAATAATGAACTTCAACACCTAAGAAATAGTGTAGAGGACCTAGATCTTTTAATGAGAATGTATTATGTAAGTCTTGAATAACCTAACCTGTTGTAATTCATTCTCAGTATCCCCTGTTAGAATAATATCATCCACAATACGAGAAGGTAAACCACACTATCATTTGTTTTTCTAATAAACAATGTGGAGTCGGACTTGGACAAAGTGAACCCTATGGACAACAAAAAGTTTCGAAGTCTTTCAAACCAGGCTCGTGGTGGCTGTTTCAGACCATAGATGGCTTTGTAGAGCTTACAAACTAGACTCCGCTTGTCGCCTTGCTCATACCCCGGAGGCTGAGTCATGTATACTTCTTCAGTCAGAATTCCGTTTAAAAAGGCGTTGTTAACATCAATTTGTCGTAAAACCCATCGCCTTGTAATTGCAATAGACAAAATGGTTCGAACTGTTGTAGTTTTAATAACCGGGCTGAAGGTTTCATGGAAGTCGCACCTTGCTTGTTGCAAGTACCCTTTAGCCACCAACCTGGCCTTGTATTTGGAAACCGAGCCATCAGGATTCCTTTTGACCTTAAAAATCCATTTACAACTCACGGCTTTCCTGTTGGGAGGTAGTTCTGCTAGTGTCCAAGTATTATTTCTAATAAGAGCTTCATATTCCTCTTGAGCTGCTTTCTTCCAATGCGTATTTTTCATAGCTTCCTCGATGCTGCGTGGTTCTATGACATCATCTAGAGACACGATCGGTGACACAGTACTATTGTAGGCCTTGGGTTTTCGAATACCATTTTTCCCACGAGTCACCATTGGATGCAAATTGGTAACTGCTAGGGGTGTTCAAAAATACCCGACCCGATTGACCCGACCCGATTATCCGATTACCCGAACATAAATAATCGGGTATTTTCCCGAATTGTTTTTTAGGTTCGGGTTGGGTATCCGGCCCGTCATTTCCCGGGTCGGGCCCGGGTCACAATATTGAAAATTTTCGGGTATCCGGTTCCTATTTTTTTATTTTTATAATATTTTAAATATAATTATTATTTAAATAAAATACCTTTATATTCACTATATTCTTAAATCAAACAACTTAATTCCTAAATTTTAATCCCTCAAACTTTATTTTATTAGAGAATCATTATAAAAAAGTTAAGATTTACTATAAAATAATAAATTTATTTATTCGAGTTGATAAAATTCAAACTTTACTCGTTTATATATATGTTATTTTTGTATATGCATTAACCAAGATGAAAATCAACTAAATATTCTTTAATATTTAAATCATTATTTTTGTACATTAAAATAAATTAAACTAATTAAAATATTAAAAAAAAACTCTTACGCCTTATGTTTTGTTTCGAATTAGATCATGTAATTTATGTCTTAATTTTTATGTTTAGATTATGTAACTATGATTTTAAAATTTTATATTTGAATGTTAGATTATGTAATTCAAACTTTAATATTTATATATATTTTTTAGAATTAAATTTAAAATTTATAAAAATAATTAAAATGCGGGTACCCGGTTACCCGAAATACCGGGTACCCGGATATTAGGGTACCCGAAGTACCGGGTACCCAGAAAATCCGGGTCGAGACATGGTCCATTTTTTCAACTACCCGAAAGTCCGGGTACCCGAATACCCGGGTACCCGGATTTGAACACCCCTAGTAACTGCAGGATTTAGTGATGTAGTATCACACATATCAGGATTGGGAGATGTAGAGAACCCTTCATCAGAATGTGCTGCTCTTTCTGGATGATAATCATCAGTTTCTATGTCTGGATCATTACTAACTTCATTTTCAACAGGAAAACATGAAATACCTGGGTTATTGAAACTGGGCAGACTACCCTTAGAGGTAGTATCTCTAGTTGAAAAACTCTTTGCATTATCGGATGGAAAACCAAACTCTAAGGGTGAATCGCCATTGTTAACGTGTTGCTGCAACTCCGAACTAGGTGTGATATTTACTTGTGATTGATTGAACACCAACATCAGCATTAGTACATAATGAATCAGAGACACGCATACGTTGTTCAGCTCGTGGAGAGGCAACCTTAGCTGGAGCGACAACTTGTGCAACACGAGATACATCACTCGACTTAGAATGCAATACATCCACAAGAACCAATGGCACTCCTTAGGATTCATTATACTAATTCTAATAATTAACTCCTCCTAATTAATTGTAACCGAATTTAATTCCCTCTTTCCCTCCTTAATTTATTTATTTATTTATAATATTTATTTATTTATATTTGTTATTTATTTTGGCCTTATTTATTATTTAATAAATTCAGACAAAATTCGGGTATTATAATTATGTCTCTTAGTGTAAAAAAGATACATTCCACCTCAAGAAAAGGTTGATGATATTTGGTCTAAAATCACCAAATATACATTAAATGATCTAGAAGTATCGTATCTTAGCTGATCCAATAATACTATTTAAGTACTACGATAACATTACCTTTAAACAATTACTTTGCTTGAGACAAAGCCGAAATATGTGTTTGGCTAAACATATCCAGAAGATATATGAATTGCTTTCACAAGATAAGATGCAAGCTATCTTGGGTAGGATAATGCAAAATTTATATCTCAAGGTGGATATATCAAATGTGATAAAACGAAACATATTTCTTTAAAGTTTTGTCCCTCATGATCTTTAGAAGAATAATATTCGATGAATCATTTCAAGACGAAATTTGGAAGATTTATCCACTAATGCATAATCTAGTTCAACATTTGAATATTATATTCTATATTGAATTATGAAGATTTGAAAGACCTTATGTGATATTTTCATGGGGGGAGTAAATACACGTTGCACTCTTTTTCCCTTAACCGAGGTTTTGTCCCATTGGGTTTTCTTGGTAAGGTTTTTAATGAGGTAACATGTTATGCGTATCAAGGATGTGTGCACTCTTTTTTCTTCACTAAGAATGTTTTTTCTCACAAGGTTTTTATCTTAGTAAGGTTTTAATGAGACACATTATCTTCATGGATATTCAAGGGGAGTGTTATGAATATCTTTATTTATGGTGGATATTCATATATTAAATAATATTTTAATGTAAATTAGAGTTTAATACCAATTGGAATTAGGACTTCCATCTTATGCCTATAAATATAGACTTTTGGAGAAAACATTGTATACAAACCCTACTTTGAGAATATAATACAAGTCTCTCTTTTTGTCTCTCATCTTTGTTCATCTATTTTTTTCTTATTCATTACTTTATTCACAAAAAAATTAAAATTATAAGAATTTATTAAATATATAATAAGTAGAGATTAAACTGAAGAATAAGTTTGTATTATCAAATGTTTTAGTTTAATATCAATTTAAGTCCTTATAAATTTAAATATTAGATAACTTAAATTTTGGCTCATGAATTTTAAATTTTAAATTTTAAATATTCAATAAATTCTTATATTTTTTAAATTTAGTATTTTGGTTCCTATAAATGTTTAATCCTCTCTCTGTCTCTAAGTATCCACAAGTCAAGTCACTAGTATAGATAAATTTATTCAGTACTTGTCAAAGAAAAAATATTAGAAGAACCTTGTTTACCACGTCATTTGTGGTGGTCCCAACCAACTAGATTTATCCATTTCATTTTTTTCAAGATGAATCATCACCTCTTTCCTACATGTAATTAGTGAGTGAGTAATTATTAAATAGTTATTTTGAGATAAATGGACCTGATTGATTGAACCACGAATGACGTAGTGAACATGATTCATCTAATAATTTTTTGTTGTCATGTAGCTTAAAGGATATGGGCACTGTGCAACTCAATTTGGAAGGTTTACATAGAAAAAAATCATATATCCTCTAATCATGTCGCCTTCTATGTCACATACTAAAAAATACTAAAAAGTTGAATTTTAAGCCTTATCTTTAATTTTCACATCTTAAACCTAAATTATATCCCTAAAAAGACACCTACCCTTAATATCTTAAATTATAACTACAACCTCTAACCTTAAACTCTAAATCCTAAACTCATTATTTTAAAGTGAAGTACTAACAAAGTCAAAATAAAAAAATATACAATTTGCACCTGTTTATACTATGTTTCCATCAAACTTGGTTGCCTTTTTCTTAACCTGTGGGACACGCTTGTCCTTGATTTCGTCTTAGCCTGATGATATGTTTTGAACCCGACCTGTTATTAACCTGAACTAATATTAAAAAGACTTAATATTTACATGACATATAATTAAGTATATTTATAATTTGATGTATTTAAAATATTGGTAATATAATTAGTATTAAAAAAATAGAATTAGACATGAGAATTAATTTAGGGATTAATATTTAAATTTAGTATTACATATTTAATTAAATTAATTTATTTAATATTTTATTTATTTTTAATATATTTAATTTTAATTATAATTTTAAAATAATATTTTATTTAAAATTATAATTTTAAATTAATATTTAATTAAGTTAAATTAACTTATTGCACTTAGGATTAATTAAGCTAAATTAAAATATAAAAATATAAATTACAAACATAATTAAAAGAATTCTAAAATCAAATGTAGATTTTTATTAAATTAATATAAATTATGAGTTAATTAAATTAAACCAAAATAATTGATGAAAAAAACAATTAATAAAAAAAGAGTGAAAAGACCAAATTTAGGCTTAGTTTGAGATTAATTTCCTTTTAGTGTAAACATTTTAGAGGGATATAAGTTATCCAAAATTTTGGAGAGAATTAATATATATAGTAAATTTTAGATTATTATTATTATTATTATTATTATTATTATATATATAATCAAATAATAAACTTTGATTAAATATATTCAATTAAAAAAAAAGAATATTAGATTTAGATATTCATTTGACACTATTCTAGGTTGGATAAAAAAATTCGCATATTTCTATATAGGTCGTGCTTAACAAATCGAATCTCGTGCCACTCTATACCTTATTTTACAATTATTTCAATTTGGTTATTATCACTCAAAAATTAAGTTTTTAATTTTATTTTTATTCAATTTGATCCTCATTTAATTAAAATTAGAATATATATTTTAAAATTGTTTCAATTTGATCATATGGAATTAGTTTAGTGATTAGAGAATTGATCTTAGAGAATTGATCTTAGAGAATTAGTTTAGTGATTTGGGCTTAGGGGATTAGTATTGAGCTTAAAGAATTAATAATACATAGCGCTGTAAATGAGACGAGACATATCACGAGCTATTCGAGTTTGACTCAGTCAAAGCTCAGTCGAAACTCGACTCGATTAGACTCGGCTCGAGCTCAAACTTGGCTCGAATTCTTGACGAGCCGAGCTGAGCTACATGATACTCGACTTGAAAAGCTCACGAGCTACTCGAAAATCTAAATATATATTTTTTATTTTTTTATAATTTAAAATCTAAATTTTTAAACCTAAAATCTTAATCATAAACATAAGTCTTAAACTCTAAATTAACACATTAAATCCTAAAATTAACAAGCTTGAGTTTACACAACTTGTGTATCAAAATTTTTCCCTATTAGGCTTTAAAATGAGACGTGAGAGATAAGAGTTACTCAAGTCTAACAAGGTCAAAGATCGGTCAATACTTGACTCAATTAGGCTTGAAAAAAGCTCGAGCTCGACTCGAATTCTTAACGAGCTGAGCCAAGATCAGATTTTACAGACTCGTTTAAAATTACTTAAACTCGAACTCGACTCGAAATCTTAACAAGTCGAGCCGAGCTTAGCACTACTCGATCTCGACTCGACTCGTTTACACCCCCTAATAATATATATATATATATATTAATTAAATACATATACATACATTAATTCATAAATAAATTAAATACATATATTAGTATATATATAAATATATATATATATATTATTTATATATATAAATATATATATATATTATTTATATATATAAATATATATATATTATTTATATATTATAAATATATTATATATTACATATAATACATTAATACATAAAGTATAATATATGTAAGTATATTATATATATTAAACTATATTATATAGATAGTATATATTAATGTATATTATATACATATATTCATATTTATTCATATATATATATATATATATATATAAGTATACATATATTAATGTACACATCTAATATATATACATGTATATAAGTATACATATATTTATATACATACTTATATATTATATACATATACATACATACGTATTATATATTTTTATATATATAGTATTATACATTCCATATTTTCATAAATAATATACATTTTATATTTTCATGTATAGTATAAATTGCATATATAGTGTTGAGTTGATCAATCAATGGAATTGGCCAAAAGGGGGTGAATTGGCTATTTAAAATTTTGGTGGAAGATTTTTCGGTAAAAAGATGGAAAATTTGAGACACACAAATTATAGTGGTTCAAGCTTCGGAACAAGCTCTACATCCACTACCTTAGCTCCCACTAAGGATTTTGAAACCAATTTACTAAATGAATTCAACCTTTTTCTAGGTTCAAGGGATAACCTTTACAAACAAGCCAATTTTCTACCCAAAATTGACTTGATCCTCACCAAGAATGGGTTAAAAGAATTCTCTCACAAGAAATATATGCCCCAATTAAAAATAAACTCTCCCCAAACTCAATTACAATGAATCAAAATGAAATTACAAGAGTTGGGAGTCAAGATATGCAATAAAGAGCTTTGGAGTTGGATTTTTGTGCTTGGATGTTGCTTAAGGATCAAAATGTTGTTAATGCTGCTCAAAATGCTTCAATTTATACCTTCTCATTGATTTCTAACCGTTGGGGTTCTTGGAGATGTAAATATAGATGTTGGAGCCTTCTCTTTCCAACATAAATGCACTCTGATAGAACTAGTATCGAAACACAGGCTACCTGTTTCGAAACAGACCACAAATAGAAAGAGACGTTGTGCATTCATTAAAGGGCGTATCGAAACGGGTATCGATACCTGAAGTAAACTGTGAAGTTTGGTATCGATACGGGTATCGAAACGGAGTAACCACTATTTAAAGCTTTAACTGTCACCAACGGTCAACTCATTTAATGTTTAAAATAACCATTGGGGATTTTGGGGGTATCAATATAGGTATCGAAACGGTAAGCCTTAATTTTAAATATTTTTAAAATAATTAAAAACTTAGGGCCTGGTTCGATACTAGGTTCGAAACATTTGTTGGCAGTGAGGTCCCGGTATCGAAACATGTATCGATACTTGTTCTTAGTCTCAAGAACAAGCTTTCAGAAACAAAGGGTGGTATCGATACATGTTCTAGTGGTATCGATACGCTCTTATAAAAACACTTAGAAAAATTATTTCAAAATTCTTGGTTTGACTTGAAATCTTAATTTTGACTTGTAACTTAAAAAAATATTACAGAATAAGTCCTTTAACATAATTGTTATATCAAAATCAATATTAGTTTTACAATCTCCCCCTTTTTGATATAACAAAACCAACATAAATTTTTTAAATTTGAAAACTTTTAAAAACTCCCCGTAAATAGTTGCATAGCTTTAAAAATGGTATTCTCCCCCTTAGGAAAAACTTTAAAAAATATGACATATTTCTTCTCCCCCTTTTTGTTAGATCAAAATTAATGCAATAATAATAAGGCATAAGATAATTTAAGCAAAAGATCAAGCATTTAAAAAATATCAAGCATGGCATTAAAATTTAATCTAAATCCAACATAAATAGTCAAACCATAATAACTAAATATCATAGGTGTATAATGTTCTAATATGAATGAAAATGCAACATAAAACTTAGAAAAAACATAACTAGTTCCTAAAAAGCCATATCAAAAACAAAGCAAACTAGCTAAGCAAAAGATCACTCATCGCCGTCACCATCGCCTTCACCATCCTCATCATCTTCCCCTTCGTCCTCATCATCTCTTGTTGAGGTAGCTTGAACATGCCGAAGAGCTACGAGCGAGACACGCATCGAAAGATTTTGATTCTCCAAATTCATAAACCTCATCTCCATAGCATCGAAACGAGAGTCGAAGTGAGTATTGAGAGCATCAAAATGAGTATTCAAGCTATCAAAGCGAGCATCCAAACTAGCAAACCAAGTATCCAAGCTATTAAACCTTGAAGTAAGAAAGTCCATCAACTCGGTGTTTGGAGCAGCTTGTTGAATAGGCTCCGGATCAATTGGAGGAGGAGGAGAACCACGAATAGAGCTAAGAACACATGCATAAGGAAGAGATTTGACCAAGGTAGTGGCACGGTGCTTGATATGCCAAACAATATCAGAGAAAACAATTTTGGCAAGATTTGGACGATCGGATTGGCCAAAACATTTAAGCCAAAAACTATCAACTTGATGTATCTAAGAATACTTACCATTTGATGGACGAATCCACGAAGAGATGATAAGATGCAAAAAGCGATCATGTACATCAAGTCTGATAACTGATCCGGTGAAAGTGCCAAGAGAATCCTTATCTTCAATACCCTCATCCTCAAGGCCAAAAACGTCAATAAAGGTGTCGACATCAATTCTTAAAGTACGACCCTGAGGTAGGATTCTATGGAGACTACTTGGCTCCTATCCTTAGAAAGAATGCAAGTGGAATTAGCATAGGAAAGGAGAAAAAGATTGGGAAAAAATTTGCCGGTAGAGGTGAGGAAAGTCAAGAATTTGTAATCTTGTAAAAGACAGAAGTAGTGGAATTGAAACTTGAGGAAGTTCATGAATTGCACATCCACACAACGTTCCTTCTTAAATGGGAGATGGCGAAATTGTTGAAAGTTTTCCACACGACCATGACCATCCAAGCTCCGTTCGACAACCAAATGAACGTTGGCTTTATGAGCACGAGAGGATGACGAACTACTGCCCTCGGTGCGTGGACGTTTCTTTGGTGCCATGATCTAGGGATTAAAACAATTTAAGATTAGGCACATAAAAACATGTATGCTCTATCAACCTAATTCAATCCTATTAATCAATAATTAAAGGGTTTTGAAATTTTAAAAAATTTCTTGAAAAACCAGTTAAAATCAATACAATAAAACTAATTTATATTCGAATGAAAATTTTTTGATTTTGAAAAGATTTTTTGTAGGATTATGAAAACCTATATAATAAGCATTAATAAAATAGTCAAAATCTAAATTTTGACATTCTAAGATCAAACGAAAATAGGTTTTCCGAAAAATTACCTTGAATTAAGATTAGAATGAATTTGTGGTTTTTGGAGTACCAAACTTTGATATGAACTTGCCTTTGATGTGTGGATGAAACCCCCCCAAGAAAATCGTTGATTTGTGGCAAAAAGTGATGGATTTGAGAGGATTTTATAGAGAATGTCGGCTAGGGTTAGAGAGGAAGAGTTTGGGTATGTTTTAATTTGGTAAAAAATTGGGTTTGGGGTGTTTTAAAGAATCTACCGCCGCGCGTTTCAGAACAGGTATCGAAACATACTATTTCGATGCTGGTATCGAAACCTTGTTATCGATATAGGGTTTGATACCAGTTCTTCCCAAAAACTTCCCAGAAGAACACGATGAACAGGTATCGAAATAGGTTCTAATTGTATCGATACCACTTAGCTGAGTTTTGTATTTTAGGCTTCTAAAGTACTAGAAATGAGTCTCTAGAGTCCCTAGAAGCATGCATATGATGTTATGACATGATTAAAATGCATGAACAAGTTTATACTCCCCCTAGCAACATGCATAGAAGCAACTAGATGCAAAACAACATAGGCATGATGTCAATCAATATTCAAGCATATTTTGCATAAAAATAACACTTAATAGGTCAAAATATGCTAGTTAGACCTAACTCTCTCCTAAGGGTCCAAAAACGCTCTTTATCCAAAGGTTTGGTAAAAATGTCCGCTAATTGGTTTAAGGTGTCAACAAAATCTAAAACAACATCATTTTTAGACACATGATCTCTAATAAAGTGATGTCTAATTTCTATGTGTTTGGTTCTAGAATGTTGAATGGGGTTCTTGGTAAGACATATGGCACGACACTACTATTATCACATTTTAGAGGTATAGTTTCAACCTTAATGTCATAATCTAAGAGGTGTTGCTTCATCCAAAGGACTTGAGCACAACAACTCCCTAAGGATATGTACTCTGCTTCGGTGGTAGATAAAACTACACTATTTTGTTTCTTAGAGAACCAAGATATGAGCATACTACCTAGGAATTGACATGTTCCGAAATTACTTTTTCTATCTATCTTAGAACCTCCATAATCCGCATCCGAATAAGCATAAAGATTAAAGGAAGAGTCTTTAGGATACCAAAGACCTAAACAAGGTGTGTCTCTTAATGGCTACTAAGTGTGATTCTCTAGGACTAGCTTGGAACCTAGCACACAAGCAAACACTAAACATAATATCCGGTCTACTTATGGTAAGGTAAAGCAAAAAACCTATCATGGATCTATACAATTTAGAATCAACACACTTACCTCCTTCATCCTTGTCAAGCTTAGTTGCTGAGCTCATAGGAGTGGATTGAGGTTTCACATTCTCCAAGCCAAACTTCTTGAGCATGTCTTTGACATACTTTGCTTGATTTATGAAGGTGTCATCTTTACTTTGCTTGATTTGGATTCCCAAAAAGAATGAGAGCTCCCCCATCATGCTCATCTCGAATTCACCTTGCATTAACTTAGAGAACTCTTGACAATAACATTCATTAGTAGATCCAAAAATAATATCATCAACATAAATTTGAACTACTAAGATGTCAATTTTAAACCTTTTTATAAAAAGTATAGTATCCACCTTTCCTTTTTCAAAACATTTTTCAATTAAAAAATTTGAAAGCCTTTCATACCAAGCTCTAGGAGCTTGTTTCAAACCATATAAAGCTTTTGTTAATTTAAACACATGGTTTCAAAATTTTGGATCCTCAAAACCCGGTGGTTGTTCAACATACACTTCTTCATTTATAAAATCATTTAAAAAAGCACTTTTGACATCCATTTGAAAAAGTTTAAAATCATGATAACATGCAAATGCAAGTAACATCCTAATAGCTTCCATTCTAGCTACGGGTGCATAAGTTTCATCGAAATCTATTCCCTCTTCTTGAGTGTAACCTTGAGAAACTAATCTAGCTTTATTTCTCATAATGTTACCACTCTCATCTAGTTTGTTTCTAAAGACCCATTTAGTTCCTATAGTAGATTTATTATTAGGCCTATCAACTAATGTCCATACATTACTTCTCTCAAATTGATTTCACTCTTCTTGCATAGCCAATATCCAAAAATCATCATCTAAAGCTTCATTGATATTTTTAGGCTCTATGCATGAGATAAATGCAATATGATTCATTAATCTAAGAGAAGAGTGAGTAGTTACCCCTTGGATGGATCACCCAAGATTTCACCACCTTTGACATAGTTGAATTCTCTTGGGTAGCTCACTTTCCTTTCTTCAAGCTTTACATCTCCCAAAGCTTCTATTGGAGGATCTTGTGTTTCCTCATTGGTTGGAACCCCATCCATCTTTGATGTTTGTCCCTCATCAATGATTTCAATGATTCCTACATCATCATCATCACAAGAATCCTTCTTCCTAGGAAGAAGGTTATCATCGAAAACCACATGTATTGACTCTTCTACAACTAAGGTTCTTTTGTTAAAAACTCTATAAGCCTTTGAAAGTTGAGAATATCCAAGAAAAATGGTTTCATCACTTTTGCATCAAATTTACCTAAATTATCTTTTCCATTTTTTAAAACAAAACACTTGCACCCAAAAGGGTGAAAATAGCTAATGTTAGGCTTTTTGGATTTTAAAATCTCATAACGTGTTTTCTTTAAAATTGGCTTAATCATTACACAATTTATAATATAACAAGAAGTGTTTGTGGCTTTCGCCCCAAAATACTTAGGTAAATTGTTTTCACAAAGCATGATCCTAGTCATTTCTTCTAAAGTTCTATTTTTCCTCTCAATTACCCCATTTTGTTGAGGAGTGCGAGGAGCCGAAAAATTATGGCTAATCCCATTTTCGTTACAAAAATTCTCAAAACCTAAATTTTGAAATTCGGTTTCATGATCACTTCTAATATAAGAAATTCTTTGATCAAGATCATTTTGAGAAATATTTGAAAATGTGATGAATTTTTCTAAGGCTTCATCTTTAGTACTTAAAAATAGAATCCAAGTGTATCTAGAGTAATCATCTACAATAACAAATGCATATGATTTTCCACCCAAGCTAGTTGTCCTAATAGGTCCAAAAAGATCCATATGGATCAATTGTAATATTCTACTAGTTGAAACATCATTAATGGACTTAAAAGAAACTCTCTTTTGTTTACCTTTAGCACATGCATCACAAATCTTATCTAAAGAGAACTTGAGCTTAGGTAAACCTCTAACTAGATTTTGGAAAGCTAATTTCTCTAAAACACTTATGCTAGCATGTCCTAGTTTCCTATGCCATAACCATGCATCATTTTCATAACTAGCTACCAAGCATGTATGAGATAGATTTATGTCATCTAGATGCACCATATAGATATTTCCTATGCGATGACCTATGAGCATTGTTTAATTGGATTCTATGTCTATTATTTTGCAACCATGTTTATCAAAAGAGACATAAAAACCTTTATCACATAATTGACTAATGCTCAACAAATTATGCTTAAGACCATTAAAAAGAACATTTTCAATAAGAGTAGAGGAGTGATTACCAATAGAGTCAATACCCTTAATTTGGCCTTTGGAGTTGTCACCGAAGGTCACTACTCCACCACTTTTGAGCTCTAAATCCTTAAATCGTCCCTTGTCTCCGGTCATATGCCTTGAGCATCCACTATCAAGGTACCACATGTTTTGACTTGAAGTTTTGGCCTTGAAGCAATGCCCAACCTACAAACAAAGATTTAATTTTTGATTTTTTGTACCCAAATCATTTTGTGTCCATGAGAGTTAGTTCCTAAAAGCTTGGTTCCCCTAGGAATCCAAGATTCAATGGCATGAACATTATTGGAAATAATAAGTTCCTTAGGAACCCATACACTCCTAATCTTTCTATGTCTAGTATGCCTTTGAAAACCTCTTTGTTTGTGGCCATAAAAATTCTTTTTCACATCGTTGGGTTTTGAAGAGCTTCCTTTTTCAAAAGTTGAACTACTAATCACTTTGATTTGTTCTTTGAGCTCATTCACCACTTTATGGTGATTCTTACTCAAGCTAGAAATAATATTGTTTAAATACACATTTTCTTTTTGAAAAAACTTTAAATCATCATTTAAAACAACAACCTTTTCTTCAAAATCCAAAATCGTTTTTGTCAAAGAATCATTTTTCTCTTTTAAATCAAAAATAATTTTCTTGTTTTTCAAAACCGATTCCTTGAACTTTAAAACCAACTCATCATAAACATCTTGTAATTAATCATAAGAATCATAAATTTCATCATAAGAAAAGTCATTACAAGATGATTCAAGGGTTACCTTGGGCTCATCAAGAGCCATGAGACAAAGGTTGGCCACTTTATTTTCTTTATCGGATGATGAATCCTCATCACTCCAAGTGGCAACATGTGCTTTTTGTTTTTTATTCTTCTCAAACACTGTCCTTTTGAATTATGGGCAATCGGTCCTAATGCGATCGAGCTTCTTGCACTCATAGCAAATAATTTGGTCTTTCTCATCTTCTTTGCCCTTTCCTTTGAATTCCTTCTTTCTTTGGAATCTCCTATTCCGGTTTGCCATCATGAGCCTTGTGAATCGTTTGGCTACCATAGCCAACTCTTCAAGCTCTTCTTCTTCACTTGTATCCATCTCTTCTTGGAAAGATGAAGCTTTAAGTGCAATCCCTTACTTTTTCTTTTCAACTTCTCTTTTCTCTAGCTTAACATCTTCCTTTTTTCTCTTTTTCTATTCCTTTCTTCATGATCTCATGGGTGAGAAGACATCCCATAAGAGCATCAAGTTTGAGATTCTTGAGGTCCTTTGCTTCGATGATAGTCGTTCTCTTGCTATCCCAAGACTCGAGAAGAGAGTAGATGAGCTTCCTCACAAGCTATCCTCCGATATGATCTCACCAAAGCCCTTGAGACCATTCACAATGACGGAAAACCAATCAAACATCTTGGTGACGTCTTTATCTGGCTCCATCTTGAAGTTCTCATAATTGAGATTAAGAAGACCGATCTTTGTCTCCTTGACGTCATTGGTGCCCTCATAAGTTGTTTCCAAAGAGTTCCATACTTCTTTGGCACTTATACATGATGACATCTTGAAGTAGATGTCGGGACCAAGAGCACAAAAGAGGATGTGTAGAGCTTTTTCGTTTGTGGACATCCTTCTTCTCTCTTCATCGGTCATCTCGTCTCTCTTCTTTGGCACTTGGCTATCTCCTTCTTGCTTCATTGAAATTGAGGGTCATCTTCAATTATATCCCAAAGTACATAATCGTTGGAGTTGATGATCAACCTCATTCTATTCTTCCAATATGGATAGTTGTCACCATTGAAGAAGGGAGACTTGGTGATGGAGTGAGATTCGTTCCAAATTCCGAAAGTAGAGGCCATTGGATTTGACTTGAGATGATGATCAACACTCCTTGGATCTTCTTTGATGGATGTGAATACCTTCAAAGATCTAGCTCTGATACCACTTGTTGAGTTGATCAATCAATGGAATTGGCCAAAAGGGGGTGAATTGGCTATTTAAAATTTTGGTGGAAGATTTTTCGGTAAAAAGATGGAAAATTTGAGACACACGAATTATAGTGGTTCAAGCTTCGGAACAAGATCTACATCCACTACCTTAGCTCCCACTAAGGATTTTGAAACCAATTTACTAAATGAATTCAACCTTTTTCTAGGTTCAAGGGATAACCTTTACAAACAAGCCAATTTTCTACCCAAAATTGACTTGATCCTCACCAAGGATTACAAGAGATAAGAATGGGCTAAAAGAATTCTCTCACAAGAAATATATGCCCGAATTACAAATAAACTCTCCCCAAACTCAATTAAAAAGAATCAAAATGAAATTACAAGAGTTGGGAGTCAAGATATGCAATAAAGAGCTTTGGAGTTGGATTTTTGTGCTGGGGTGTTGCTTGAGGATCAAAATGTTGTTAATGCTGCTCAAAATGCTTCAATTTATACCTTCTCACTGATTTCTAACCGTTGGGGTTGTTGGAGATGTAAATATAGACGTTGGAGCCTTCTCTTTCCATCATAAATGCACTCTAATAGAACTGGTATCAAAACACGGGCTACCTGTTTCGAAACAGACCACAAATAGAAAGAGACGTTGTGCATTCATTAAAGGGCGTATCGAAACGGATATCGATACCTGAAGTAAACTGTGAAGTTTGGTATCGATATGGGTATCGAAACGAAGTAACCATCATTTAAAGCTTTAACTGCCACCAACGGTCAACTCATTTAATGTTTAAAATAACCGTTGGGGATTTTGGGGGTATCGATACATGTATCGAAACGGTAAGCCTTAATTTTAAATATTTTTAAAATAATTAAAAACTCAAGGCCTTGTTCGATACTGCGTTAGAAACATTTGTTGGAAGTGAGATCATGGTATCGAAACATGTACCATACTTGTTCTTAGTCTCAAGAACAAGCTTTCAAAAACAAAGGGCGGTATCGATACCTGTTCTAGTGGTATCGATATGCTCGTATAAAAACACTTAGAAAAATTATTTCAAAATTCTTGGTTTGACGTGAAATCTTAATTTTGACTTGTAACTTAAAATTTTATTACAAAATAAGTCCTTTAACATAATTTCTATATCAAAATCAATATTAGTTTTACATATAGAATACATTCTATATTTAGTATAAATTCCATATATAGAATATATTCCGTATATAGTATAAATTTCATATTTCCATTTTTTAAATGTATTAAACTATATTTTATAGGTATAAATTATAATATATTAAAGTATATTAAAATTAAAATTTTCACCGAATTTAACTATTATTAATTTATAATTTTTGCAATTTAGTCCTTACAACTTTATTTTTATTTCAAATTTATTACTATTTATTTTTCTAATATAATTTAGTATTTTTTATAACATGATATTTTATTTTATTAATATTTATCCTTTTTAATTTAAAACTTTATTCTTTTTAGTCCAATGTTTATTTCTTATTAATTTTTAATTTTTGTAATTTGGCCCAATTTTTAAGATATGAATCATTTGATGATATTTTTGTTTAGTTTAGTGCGTACTATTTATTTTTAGTGGGATTCATGCTACTTAAAAGACGTTACGTATTAAATAATTAATTTGAAATGAATGATCAATCATTCAATCCAATGTCTATCGATTATTTACTTAGTTACTTATTTGTACCAAAATCAAACTTAATAATTTTAATTAATATGAATTTAAAAACTGAATTAATTTGACATGAAATATAACCAACTTGAAATGAACCAAACATGAAATCTACCCGACCTAAAATGAACCAGTCAATTATCTGATTTGGACCCGAATCGTTTGAACCCAATCTAAAATGAACCCGACCTTAAATAAACCCAACCTGAAATAGACCCGATATGAAATGAACCAACACCCGACCCATATTAAAATAAAATATCAAATCAACCTAAAATGATTTGTATTTGATTTTACCCGACCTGAAACCCATCCGATAAATGTTTTTACATCCTTATTCAGGAACATGGTGTTCTATGTAACCCCCTCGACCCGGTCTAGACACAACCCGACTCAAACGAGCTACACGGGGAATACCGAGGCTAATCCGGAGATTTGCCCCGATAAACTACCCTAAATTTTAGTAATACTTTTTTTTATCTAGATGCTTAATTAAATCCTACATGTTCATGCAAGGATTGAGTTCAATTAAAGCGAAAACCGATAAGAAACAAGTCCTAATTTAACCGAACAAGTTGTAAGGACCTAATTGTAATTTTCTAGAAATTTATGGACCAATTATGAAATTAAAGTTTCCAACATTTAATTAAGTGCATTACATGCTTGTATCTCAAATTTTAGCTTAAAATAATATCTACAAGTCATTTAATTTCATGCTCAAAGTTTATGGACTATTTACAACCTCAACAATATATTCAACTCTTAAGAGTATGCTTCAACATCAACAATCTTATAAACACACGGAAGAATCACCTCAATATACTCAACATGATTTCTAGATGCATTCCAACCTTAATAATAACATCATAGATTCGAATCATAAATATTCATGCTTCATTATCAATAACACCCAAATTCACACATAGGGATATCAAATCAACCTAAAATGATTTGTATTTGATTTTACCCGACCTGAAACCCATCCGATAAATGTTTTTACATCCTTATTCAGGAACATGGTGTTCTATGTAACCCCCTCGACCCGGTCTAGACACAACCCGACTCAAACGAGCTACACGGGGAATACCGAGGCTAATCCGGAGATTTGCCCCGATAAACTACCCTAAATTTTAGTAATACTTTTTTTTATCTAGATGCTTAATTAAATCCTACATGTTCATGCAAGGATTGAGTTCAATTAAAGCGAAAACCGATAAGAAACAAGTCCTAATTTAACCGAACAAGTTGTAAGGACCTAATTGTAATTTTCTAGAAATTTATGGACCAATTATGAAATTAAAGTTTCCAACATTTAATTAAGTGCATTACATGCTTGTATCTCAAATTTTAGCTTAAAATAATATCTACAAGTCATTTAATTTCATGCTCAAAGTTTATGGACTATTTACAACCTCAACAATATATTCAACTCTTAAGAGTATGCTTCAACATCAACAATCTTATAAACACACGGAAGAATCACCTCAATATACTCAACATGATTTCTAGATGCATTCCAACCTTAATAATAACATCATAGATTCGAATCATAAATATTCATGCTTCATTATCAATAACACCCAAATTCACACATAGGGATATCAAGAATCAAACTTCAAAATAACTATATTATAAATAAAGGAATATCAATGGGTAATTCAAGTCAAAGTCATAAGCTAATATCAACATAGATAAACATCAAACATGTATAAGCATACGACTACTACAAGTCTCATCAATATAAAAATATTCTTAACATGGTAACCCATCCCCATTGCTCTCTCACTATACTAATGTTATAAAGACATACTTGAGCTTTCACTTGGCGGTTACCTGGATCCTTGATTCCCTTTGTTGTCTCAACTTTATTTACTCTGCATTGCAAGGTAAATGAGAGGGTAAGCATAAGCTTAGTGAGTGAATAAAAAAAATATAAAAACACATTGCAATGCAGTCCATATTAAACCAATTTCATCAATTTAAAAACATTTTACACTCTTTATAAAACAAAACAAACATGACTAACAACGCCACTTTTAAAACTTAATAAGTGTCATCAAACCATGGCTAACAATGCCATCATTAAATTTTAGTAAAAACCATTTTGAAATCAAATGCTTTAAAAGCTAAAACACAAGTCTTACATGTTACTCACATAGCAATGCTTACACATGCATTTCAATGCACAAAGCTCAAGTCTTACATGCTAACAACATAGTAATGCTCAAATCACATGCATACTAATGCAAAAAAAAAATCACATGCATAATACCATATGCAATCAAGTAAAAAATGTGACACATAACTTTGAAAAGTAAAAATATATATTGGTTCTAGTGATCCGATTTGTACTACTCCAAATAATTAGGATAAACGGGCAACCACATGTTAGTACCACTCCCAAAGCCTGCGCATGTTGATACAACTCTCAACATGAATTATCTCACCTTGGTGTCTGGTGACAGTACCACTCCTGTCAACCCGGATGTGACAGTACCACTTCTATCACACAACATTAAGCTAAAAGCCAAAATACAACACACAAGCAATTTAAACACGTACGACTTTTGAATATTTATAGTGCACTCTAAATTCTATTGATTAATCAAATTATCCCAATAGATACATCACTTAAATAGTCAATATCTTATCAAAAACCAATGCTCAAGTTTCAAGTTAAAAACAATATATTAACTACATGCATTCCACTATCTCATGCATCAAGTGCATAAACCGGTAAAAACCACTTTTCTCATGTTTTCAAAACAAAACTATGGGAGCATCATTTACATAATTTTTTTTAAAAATAGTCTCATGAGCATTAAAAACACATGCATATTCACATATGCACAACACAATAAGAGCGTGACAAATAACGTTTTAAAAAAAAGGCATAATATGGGAAACTTTAAGAAAGCAATACTTAAAACTTACTTTCAAGTATAGGGAGTTTTTTCAAACCTTCCCTACACCCCAAACCTTTTAAAACAAATTTAAAACCATGCCAAATTGGCAGCCCTCATAATCCACTCACCAATTTACCGAAACTTGCTCGACAAGTCACCCAAAAACGCGATTCGGCTTTCCAATCTCCTTCAAACTTGTTTCTCTGCCTCTTGAACTGATTTAAGCATCAAAACCAAAGGTTTTAGTGTTTTAAAACACACCCAAACATCCCTCAATTCAGAATAATATATGGCAGCCCTTAAAAACACCATAAGTCTTAGCCGAACTCATCGAAAACCTTTACAAACACCACCTAAACCTTATGTCCGGGATTAGACACTTAAAATACATATTAATTAAATCTAAAAAATTCAAAATTCATATATTTAGTTATCAAAAATAACCATGTAAAACCCTTGAACGAAAATCAAGAAAACAATAGAATTTTTATCAAGAAAACCAATTTTTATTGGTTCAAGACTTTAAAGATTATTTTATTCAACCAAGAACTTAGCAATTTCATTAAAGAGCTTTAGGTTTCATAGGTTTGAATGATTCTCACCTCCAAAATTGATCTCACCCCTTCAAAGGTTTAAAAACTAGAAAACCCGTAGAAAAACGAAGAGATTTTGATGAAGAAAAATATAAAGAATTCATCAAACAAATTTTTATTGAAAAGATTGATGTTTACATTTGAAAATATGATGGAGAATATTTCTTGGGAAGGAAGAAATCGAAATCTTGGAGAAGGGTTTAAAGCTTGATGCAAAAATAGAGTTTTTCAAGTAAAACCGAAGAAAAATGAAGAGAATTTGAAGAAGAAAAATATAGAAAAATAAACCAACGAAATTTTATTAAAAATAATGGATATTTACCTTGAAAATATGATGAAGAGTCTTCCTTGGAGAAGAAGAAACCGAAATTTAAAGAAGGGATATTTTTAAAAAGTGATTTTTTGTGTTTTGGATCAAAATTAGAGAATTTTGATTACTTAGGTTAAAACAAGGATTAAAGGTTGTTTATATAGTTTGTTGGAAGGTTTATATCAACTAGGATTAGGATTATATCAAATTAACTTAAAGATTCAAAGTTTTGGCTTAGTTTATAAAATATTCCTCAAGTTTTCAATTTTTACAAAATAGTCAATAATTTCAAAATCTTAGGGATTGAAGGGTCAATTTTCAAAATTGAGTTTACCTAAGTCAAATATATTTCAATTAAGAATTTTAGAATATTTTTCCACATTTTATTTTCATTAAAAACCAATTTTTAAGAATTTAATTTCGAATTAAACTAAACCGATTAACCCGGTCCACTAGACCTCTAAACCAGACTCTAAACTTCTAGGAACAATTTTAGGGCGTTACATTCTCGGGGATCATCTAGTCTTATCTCCTGTCCGGAAGCGAGATGGTGTTCAACTAAGGTTTGCAACTCTCTACAGTCGCGGATCCCTCCCCCAACAGGCAGTATGGGTGGGCAAGACCGGGTACCCGACTAATTTGAATAAAATTGGTCCCGTTCTCGGTAACCACCAGTTCCTAAAAATTGGAACCAGTCTCGGTCCCAGTCACACTGGATCCTAAATTTTAAGAACCGGTCCCGTTACTGTTGTGTACTGGTTCCAATACCGGTAACCGGTCAATTAGTTTATTCTTAAAATTTTTCAGTAATTAGAGAAAAAAATTCTACCACCAATAATAATATTAAATAATAAAATTAGATTATTATAGACTTAAAAATTAAAGATTTAAAACTAATCATACTCGTAATATTCATACATAAAGAGAAAGTTTGATAAGAAAAATAAACAAAAGAAAATCAATATTGGATATTGGGTCTCGGTCCTACTGGGTACCCACCAGGTACTGGGTTCGAAAAATCAAGATCTAGTTCCAATCCCAGTTATGATCGGAACCTAAATTTTGGATTCAGTCTCGGTCCCACCTGAACCAATACCGGATAAAAATCTACCGAGTCTTACCGAATCCGGGATCGTGACCGGGTAATCGCTTTTTTTTCACACCCCTAGCAGGCAGTGTTAAAGTCAATATTCACGGGTGTGTTCTTGGTAGCTTCGGGCTTGCTGGTTTTTGGGGACTTTTTGGTGATCCAGTTAAACTCTTGAACAAAAATTGAATCAATTAAATTTTTGAAACAAAAAATTAAATATATCAAATCTTTATATAAATTTTATCATTAAATTTACAGTTTTTTAATACCGTTGGTGCAATAGATCTTGTCGTAGTGCTTCTAATTGATATTTTCAAAAACAATTATTTTATTTTGAAAGAGTAGAAATTTTTTGGTTTTTAATTGTGTCTCTTTTCATACCTCCCGTTTAGGGATGACAATGGATCGGACTTGGATCGGATTTTATAAAGTCCAAGTCCAATCCAACTAATAATCGGACTTTCAAAGAAATCCAAGTCCGAATCCAAATCCATTTACATAAATCTAAATCCAAATCCAAAAGTCCAAATCCAATTATTTTTTAGAGTAATAACTTAAATAAATATTTTTAAATAAAAAAAATATGTTTTATCAAACAAATATTTTAAATTTATAACACAAACAAATCTCAACAAATATTATAATCCAATATAAAACAAATTAGAGTAACAACTCTAACTTTTTAAATATAAAAATTTTAAATATTTTTATTCGGGTTTATATATGGATCGGATTCATATCGGATATGGATTCAGATTGAATTCGGATCAAATCATGACAATATCCATATCCGATCCACCTCCTATTAGGACTCGAACATTATTTTTGGATTTGGATTTGGACTTTTTCTAATCGGATTTGGATCGAATTTTTTTCTTCAGATCGAATCGGATTTGGATCGAATTCGGATTATATTGTCATCCCTACTCCCGTTAAAAAATCTTAAAAAATTGAATTCAAAACTCTAACCCTAATTTTTATATCCTAAACCCTACACATTAAAAATACACCTTATCCCTAATTCCTTAAATCCTGACCACAACCCTAACCTTAAACCCTAAAACCTAAACCTTAACCTCACAAATTTAAAGTGGAAGCACCAATAAAAACACTATTAAAACTTAAACGATTTACTTCTATTCTAAAATTATATATTAAAAAGTTATAAGTAAAATTATACAATTGTACATTTAAAAAATGATGCAAGTTCATCTGAACCTTTACATTTTCTGTACATCTTTTGTCTCCATTCATCCCCCAAATATCTATTGGAAGCATAGAAAAAATCTATAGGTTTCAGGCAATTTAATTTGTCATGGTTTTATTTGCTTATTTTTTGAGACCCACCGGAAGGAATTGTACTAAAAAATGGTAGTACCATTTAATTTCTAGGTTTAAATATATTTGAGTGTGAAATATATAATCATTTTAACTTAATCTTAATTAAGTGATTAAATTTTTTAGATTTATTCATTTATTACTTAAAAAGAATAATTTTTTAATAAAATATAATATTTTTTACTAATAAGAATTCAAAATATATATTTCTTATTATTTTAAAAAAATAAATATTTAATATTTGATATACCGTCGTTAAAAAAAGCAATTCTACTGTAATGAAGGTAACAATGGTTTTTCGGTATGGCATTTGACCAGTGGTTCGAAATGAATATATGTGGGAATGGACATGCGCAGGGATTGGGAGAGAATTGGCCGATTCTTTTTGCCATAACCTGCTGGATTCTTTGAAAAAATCAGTGTCATTTCATCTTTAATGAAGGTAGTGAGTTATCTCGAGACGTGATTGGTTACTGTAGGAGCTTGTGGGTCGAGGTGTGCGGGGCCAATTTTAGGAGTAAGTCATGAACTTCTAAACCGAGAATACGGTGGCAACTTCCGATGGAGGATTGGGTGAAAGTAAATGTTGATGGAGCTGTGGGAGGTGTTGACAATATGGCTGCTAGTGGTGTTGTCATTCGTGATCATGAAGGTAATTGGCGGTATGGGTATGCGAGAAGTTTAGGCTCGTGTCCGGTGTTGATTGCGGAACTTTGGGCTGCTCATAATAGATTAGCTCAAGCATGGAGATTAGGTTATCGCCGTGTGGAACTTGAAATGGACAATTTAACAGTGGCGCAAGTCCTTGAAGGTACTTCGCAGGCTTTGTCGGACAATGCTCTTGTGCTTAAGATAAAAGATCTTCTTCGTAAGGATTAGAGGGTGCGAATTACCCATATATGTAGGGATGCAAATTTGGTCGCGGATGATTTGGCTCGGTTGGTTCGAGGCATGACGGTGGGAGAAGTCTTTTATGATCAAATACCGATGGAGGTTCTACCTCTAGTTTTGACTGATCAAGCTCTGTCTTGATGTTTATTTTGTCATGGTTTATGTTTATTAAGTGATATAACTATTACCATGAGTACTCTTTTCCTCTATTTAGGTGTAGGAAGGTTTTTAATGAGGCTTATGGTAATAGTCCTTTTCCAGTTAAAAAAAAAAAAGCAATTCTACGAGCATCTTTAAGTACATACAAGTGCAAGTAAACCTGTATTTAAAATTTAAACAATAAACAGTAAAACACTTGTCATCATCTTAAGAATGTTTGTAGAATTATTATTTTTTATTGATAATATATTAAATAATAATTTTAAATATCAATTAAAGGTATACGATAATTACCAACGAACGTTGGATGTAATGGTAAGATAATTTTTTTTTTTAAAAAAAAAATCGAATTTAAATCTTAAAGAAGACATTATTAAAATAGAAAATCACGAATTCTAAACATAAATCATACAATAAATATATAATTTTATAAAAATAAATAAAATACGACAATTCTTCGCAGAATCAAGACATTAAAATCGTCAAAGCTTCAGTTTCTGTAAGTTTAAATTTACGTTTACTATCCGCAAATTGTTCAGTCCAGAACAGCAAGTTTGTAGGATATTGTATCAAGATAATGCACCCAAAATAGGCTAGAACCACCTAAAAGTGTTATGTTTTGCAAACTAATGTACACTAATTTTGTTTTACCGCTATATGCTGTGTTTTAGAGTATTTTTATAGACCTTTAGGTCACTTGATTTTTAGACGTGGTTTGTTTATAGGTTTAGTCTTATAGTGATGTTATTATTCATTTGATTATTGATCCTAATATTATTAAAGGTCCTTTGAGTCTGTTTAAAGCAATTGTTTGGTTGTATAAATATAATTGGTCTCTTCACTTCAAGTAGTGTTGTGCCAGTAAAATATAGTTGTCGATTGTTTGTCGAAAGTTACTCTTACTAGTTTTCAATTGGTGATATTAGATGATATATCCGACCAAGTTATCCCTCTTCTCCATCATGATCGTTTTGGTCCACTCTATTATTAATATAATCGTACGAATCAGAACACTATTTGATAATTTATTTACATCTTTTGTATGTCAAGTTAACTTTATGGATCCTTTAATAAAATTATGTGCAATCTTTTTTTTTTCTCTATTTATGTTTAAGAGGTTTTTTAACGAAACATATAATATCATTTTTCATAAAAATGTACACCAACTTCACTAGATTCGTCCATAATTCAATCTAGGAAAAGAGAGACTGAATGCATTTGCTTTACCTCAAACGGAAGTTGTACCGATATTTGCATATTCCGATGAAGACACGGCCAAGAGAATGAGAATCAACATTAACAATACAGGAACCAAGAGAAGTATCAATGGAGGCGGCGGCGGCAATTCGGGTATCAACAACGGAAAAATTAAGTTCAACGTGGTTACCGTAACCATGAAAATGAATGATCTCCTGCTCAACATCAAATGCTTCGATGTGTATACGGATATGTGATACGATCCTACATGATCTGATTCGTCTTCTCCATTGCTAATGTTTGAGGTAGATTAATAGTTTAATTTCGGGGGATTTTCGTAGGGAAGCCGATAGACGAGGGAGAAGAGCAGGAAAATATAGTCTTGGTGGGTAAGGCCAATTCTCTCCTGCTTGATTCAGTGTTACATTTTTTAAATGTTAAAGGTCACCATCAGTGCACATTTTGTCTGGGTTCACATTATCTTATAATAATTATTTTGATTGCATTCTCTTTAGAGAATACCTCTCATAAAATTTTTTGGATCGAGTTTTATAACTTGAATTTGGGAGAAGTTTATAGTCGAGTTTTTAGACATAAAAAATATTGTTTCAAGCAAATATAAACTTATAACATTGATACTATTAAATGATAATTGATCAACCAATATATATGCAATACATACAAAGAATAAAAATTTAATTTTCATATGCTACATTATTAAACCAGTCCACAAGTTCTTTTAAAAAGAACTTCCTTTGAGATCAATAACCTCGCAGAACAGGATGTCTAGCCAACATACTCGAATTAAACCAACATAACATAAAACATATTAATTAATTAAAGATTTAATATTTATTCTAATATCATGTAATACTTAAAACATAATTAATAAACACAAACTTTTATAATCAAAATAAACAAATATTAGTCATAACTAAAGACAAAAAATCTCAAATTAAATAGATGTAAAACACTACCCGTATATGTCATTATATTTTAAATACATGATAATTCCACGCTTTAAACATTTATCTCTTAATTTGAGAATAATTAATTATCCACTTTATCACGATAAATAAGTACAATATACCAGACTTTCCAAACTAAGTTGATTATATTGTATATTTAGTCATCAATATCTTATTAAAATCTTTTTCGGGACTTGTCGACAAAAACCATGGTAATTAAGAAACTTTATGGCTACATAAACACCAAATAACCAATGATTTTTCAAGAATTAAAAATCAAGTTACAGATTAAGATAGAAAAATAATCGATATTTAAAATACAACAGAGGAGGATGAATTTATTTTTGATTCATGCTAGTAACAAATTCTTTTCAATAAATCTTTACACCTTCGTTGGTTAGAGTTTCGTGCTGATAATGTATTGTGAATAAAATAAAGAATAAGAACAAAATAGATGAACAAATATGAGAGACAAAAAGAGAGAGACTTGTATTATATTTTTAAAGTAGGGTTTGTGTACAATGTTTTCTCTGAAAATCTATATTTCTAAGCATAAGATAAAAAGAAGTCTTAATTCTAATAGGTATTAAATTATAAATTAAATAAAAATATTATTTAATATATGAATATCAACTTTAAGTAAAGATATTCATAACAAATTTAAATATTTATTTTTATACTAGCTAAATTATAATTAGACTAAAATGTCTAAGCAGCCTTTAGCATAATTTTTCTTTTCAAAATCATCCTGTTTTGATAGCTTTCATTTTCGGACAAATTGCGGTAGCAATCATTTATTTTTTTTCCTTTGGTGCATGTACTTGTTTCTACTTTGACATCCACTTGGATGAATTTTCTTTGTATGCTACATTGAATTGCTGTGGACGGGGAAATGATATTAGGGAGATTTAAAAATTTTGAGAGTTAAAAAATTTCTGTTTAATTTTAATTTATTAAAATGTGATTTTTATTTTATCAAAAATAATATTATCTTTAAGGATTTCAAGGGTCCTGTGTAATTTATTCAAAAATATATAATTTTTTTAAAAAAAATTATTTTAATATAAAAATATTATTAAATTATCCTCTTAAACAATCAAATATTTTTAATTTTTCAACTAAAAATTAATATTTTTTATATTTTAATTTTTAGGTAATTATTATACATACATAATTATATATTAATATTTTTTATAAATATTTAATTTAATATTTTATTTTGAACCCTCTCTTTTAATGACCCTGTACAATTATTCCTACTACACTTGTATAGAATCCAATGTATATTCTACATTATTTAAGTTCGTAAGACCTAAAACATCATTATACATTATTCCTCAAGTGGACACTAAGTTTCATTTTTCATGTTACTTATTTTCAAAATATATATATATATATATAATATAATATAATGCATAGACAACTTTTATGATATCATGCCATCGATTTAAATGATTAAATTATATAAAAAATCAAATAAGAATAGAGTTTAAAAAATATTATATTTTTTATAAAAAAAATACCCTAACTACTAATAAAATATTAGTATTACAATCTTTTACAGTATCTTTTCTCTTGTAGGCATAAAAAAACTATTTTTAAAATAATTAATTTCAATATAATCATTCATTAATTAAATCATTAACGAATTATTTTATTATTTTTTAAAGAAATATGAGCTCATTCTCCTTTCACAAGAAAACCATATAATTGTTATTTTTATTTAGTTACAATTTATTAAAAAAATTAAATATGACTATATATATTTTAATTCAAAAGAATAACATGCTTATTTGACGTAACACTCGAATATAATCTTTTTCTCAAAAAATAAAATGATAAACACATAAAATTAATATTTTAAATTTAAAATTAATTGAGTTTTTAATTTAATTGATACTATCGGAAGATACGGATTTAAACGTATATAAATACCTATGAATTTATGATTTAAGAATTTAAAAAAATCATGTCTAGTTTAAACATTAATGATATATATAATTAAAAACATAATATTCTATTAATCAGGCCATCTAGTTGTTCAACAATCCCTCTATATCCATTATATTGTGATATGGATTTCTATTGTAATATTCTAGTTGTTTAACATTCTTCCATCTTTGTTTTCTAAAATCTCAATGAGGTTTTTTGTTTTTCAAGAGTAAAACATCCAATTGAGTGAAAAATCATTCATTACAGGTAAGGTTCGTTCTTATCCTCTAATAAATTTTTATTAAAATTATCAAGTATACGATCATTGTTTAATAATTTTTAACATATTTTAATGAATTAATTATTGAAAATTGGTTAAATTAATATTTAATTGATGAAATTGATTGATTTTCGTTTATACTTTGTTTTTTTGGATTAATTGAAAGTAATTGATTTTTTTAAATCTTTAGGATTTAGTTAAGTTTATAATATGTCTGATGTTGATTTCAGTTGTTGTTAAAGCGGTTTTGGTTAGTATTGTTGAGGAATGATGTTGCTAGGCTTTTAAATACAATTATACGTATTGGATCCTATGTTATGCGGTTAAATTAGGGGAAGTTAATCCTTAAACCTGTGGCATCATCTCAAAAGCTTTGGAGGAACAAACAAGCTTTTGTGTAGTCGGTGAGTGAGAATATAGAATTCAACTTTGATTTTGCTTTAAGGTTATTATGGGAGTTTAAATAGAGATTAAAACGCTTGTTTAAACTCAGAAGTAAGTATGATGAGAAATTTCCTTATTTTCAGTTGGTGAAATTGATTTTATGCACTTGTTCTTGAATTACATGGTACCTACTATTTATGCATGCTATGAGTATGTTTTATACTGATTTTGATCATATATTAACGATGCATACATTTGGAGAATGATTCATATAAGTATGAGGAATACTTGTTAATGCATAGTTTAATGCAGTGTAATGGTTTTGATGATACATATAAAAACAATGAGGTACAAGTTTAATAATGAATTATACTGGCAAGTGATATAGTTTAAAATGTTATCGGACACAGTTGATCGGTCAAAGGATTGATAGTGCACTATAAAAAATCACCTCGAGTGCTAAGGGATTTATGTATATCGAAAACTCCATCACTAGTACCCTAAGCAAGAATAAGTTGTACCTATGAGGTTTAGGTGAGGAAAGTGTTCCCTTGTGAATACAAGATATGAATATAAAGAATCATTGATGTATGTCGTTTCAAGTAACACTAAGAATAAACCTTAGTTGCAAGATATAAACATAGTGCAAGAATTTCTTAATGTGTTTTTCGATGAGCTTTTGAATTATCATTCACCTATAAAATAGAGTTTAGGATTAAAGTGTAATATAGAATCACCCTAGTTTCTACTGCACCTTATCGAATGGCTCTAATTGAGCTTAAAGAACTCAAGGCAATGATTCAAGACTTATTAATCAAAGGCTTCATTCGATTGAATTCTTCATCATAACTATGGTCCACTTTGTCAAGAAAAAAGACGAGTTTACATGTTTATGAATTGATTATCAAAACTTGAATAAATTGACAATTAAAAATAAGAACCCTCTTCTGAGAATCAATGACCTCTTTGAAAAGCTTAAAGATACCACTATATTCTATAAGATTAACCTAAGGTTGTTAACGCTCTAAAAAGCGTATATTTTATACCCTTTTACTTAAGGTTTTGTTTGATTTTAAGCTCATTTGCATTGCATTTAGTTGCATTTAATGTGCATTTGCATTTAGAATAGGTTTTTACTTTTATGTTTTATTTTTAAAGATGCTTCTTGTAAAGGTATTTTCTTGGTGATGATGTGCAGATACTGGAGTAAAGTTGAAAGATCGGAAGAGATGTTGTAGCATATTTTTAAAGTGTTGGATCGGACTTTAAAGATGCTACAGCATTTTGGGCGGACAAAATAGGATAGAAGAAAGAACACACCAGCAGCCCACTGTCCTCACGCGTTTTCCAGGCCAGCTGCACCTCTTCTGCAAATGTGCAAGCGTCGCACCGCACCTGTAGACCTACATTATGCTGCCATCTGCTGCAACAAATTTCAGGGAAAATTCTCTTGCACCAAACCTTAGAAGCCTCCTATAAATACAAGGGTGAGCCCCCTTCAACGAGTGTGCTGGAAAGAGCAAGAAAATAGCAAAATCAGTAGCTTAAGGAGCCACAAAAAGGAGCGAACTTTAAGAGAGAACGAGGGAGAAGAAAGAAGAAAGGAGACCACTTTCCTTCGTCTTCAACCTCAAGCCAAACCGACATTGTAGGAGAGATTCAAGCAAGGGATTTGCGCGTCTTCAAGAGGAGTGACAAGCTAGGAAAAGCTTCACGGCACATGCGTTTGAGACGTCCTTCTTCTTCACTTTGTTTTACCTATTTTCTAAGTTGTTGAAAATGTATTTCAATGGAAGAAAGTTGAATAGTTTTTCTTACCTAGCCATGAACTAAACTAGTATGGCTAAGGATTGTTTTGGATGATTTTTACTTTGGTTTAATGAATGTTTACTGTTTCAGTGTTTAATATTGTGTTTTGTTCAAGAAAGCTAACACCTTTTTATCTAAAACTTGCTTTGTAAGAGCACCGGGAGGTAGCCATAGCTCAAGGGGTTCGGGAAGCTTAGATCTAGGGATGGAAAAAGCTAGACCAACTTGAACAATGTGGTTACTGCGGGAGCAGAATCCTAACTCACCTTAGGGATAAGGAAGAGTTTCAACGACTAAAAGGGGTAGCACTTTATCAACATTAGAAGTGTTAGGGTTGAGACCGGGAGGTAATGCCTTAGCATTTTCGAGTGTTAGGCCTTCTGACTAGGGATAATGGAGGCATTTTTAGTAAACTCTGTCTAGCACTTATTAAACCAGTGAAACAACAAGTTTCAGGAGAATAATAAGGTCATACCATAGCAAGCCTAGACTGTCTTAAGCTTAAATATCTTCTCTGTGTTGTGTTTGTGCGATTTATCTATTACTCCATTATCAGTTGATACTACTGCATTTTGGTGACACTCTTTACTTTGCTCCAACATCATTAGTGACACTTTTATTTTGCTAAAGCATTTTGGTGACAATTGCAGAATTGCTTTAGCATATGTTTATACAAAGAATTATTTTATCTTTTATGCATGTTAACTATTTTTGAAACAACCTACCCAATCCTCGTGGGAACGATCTCACTCACACACTTTATTACTTGTTCGATGTGTATACTTGCACGCAAATCAATCACATTTTAGGACAGTCCTGCTCCTCAACAAGCTTTTGGTGCCATTGCCGGGGATTGAGGCAATAGGCAATTTCAATCATAGTTTTCATACTTTCTATCTTTTTATTTTTTGTTTTATGTTTTGAGTCTTTTGATTTTGGTTTAATCTTTGTTTTCTTTGTTTTTCTTTATAGGTTTTTGGTTAGTGGATGCCCAGAGTGAATCCTTGAGAATCCCTCGATCCATTTATCCCGGAAATCGAAAGGTATTTTAGATAAAGGAGGCGAGAGCAAAGAAGAAGAAGAACCATGTATCAGGATCGGCAGAATCAAAATGCTAGAGCAATCCCTGCAACAAATCCTGATGCTGCAGCAAACGCTGTAGCTGCAACAAGACCAAGGGCAATTCGAGATCATCTGACACCGATCTTGGATGACCTTAATTATGGGATAGTGACACCTGAGATACAAGCAGAACACTTTGAGCTCAAACCTGTGATGTTTAATATGCTCAACTCGATCAGACAGTTTGGAGGATCTCCGCATGAGAATGCTCGACAACATATCCGTGCTTTCTTGGAGGTTTGCGATTCGTTCCGCCAACAAGGAGTGCACGAGGATGTGTTGAAGCTCAAGCTATTTCCATACTCTTTGAGAGACCGAGCTAGAGAGTGGCTGAATGGTATTCCAACCGGTTCAATAGAGTCATGGAAAATTTTGTACAAAAGCTTTTTGGCAAGGTATAATCCACCCAACATGAACACCCAATTGAGAAATGAGATAGCATCCTTTAGACAAGGGGATGACGAGTCGATGCTTGAGCGTTGGGATCAGTATAAAAGCTTGCTGTGAAGGTGTATAAACCACGGTTTTCAAGACTGGACTCAAATCGTGATGTTTTACAATGGAGTCAATGCACCCACAAGGATGATGTTAGATGCTTCAGCAAATGGGACACTGCTGGATAAGTCGCCTGAAGAAGCATTTGATATTTTGGATAAAATAGCCAACAATGATTATCAATTTCCAACTACAAGGCTTGGGATAGGACGAAGAACTCAAGGAAGGCTGGAGCTCGATGCAAACGATTCTGTTTCAGCACAACTTTCTACTATCATAAATATGTTGAAGAATCTTCAACAGCCCAGTGAAGTACGAGATGCTAAGGCATTAAGTTGTGTGCACTGTAGTGGAAACCATTTGATAAAGACTGCCCAACTCATCTAGAGTCTGCTCATTACGTTGGAAATTTCAACAAAAATTCCAACAACCCCTATTCGAACACTTACAAGCCAAGGTGGAGACAACATCCTAATTTTTGTGGGGTAATCAAGGACAAAATCAAGCTAGCAGCTTGGGTAGGCAGCAACCCATGACAACACAACCAGGATTTCATGGTTTTCAAGGGAATATGCCATGGCAAAATGAAAACAAGGGAACAATTCATCACCAAAGTCACAATAATTCTTTGGAAGCTTCGCTGCAAAAATTCATGACTTCTACCAAAGGAGCATTATTGCAGGAGCATTCCACAAATATCCCTAATCAAGGAAATCTGTTGCAGACCCAAGGAGCACTACTGCAAAGTCACAGCTCTTCGCTAAGATCGCTGGAGACTCAAGTGGGTCAAATTGCTCAAGCATTACAAGCAAGACTAAGAGGTAATTTGCCTAGTCATACTGAAGTCACTAAAAATCATGGTAAAAAGCAATGCATCGCACTGACCTTGAGGAGTGGAAGACAAATCAACACAGGGGAGCATTTCAAAAGAAAGGAAAAAGAAGAAACCCCTATTTAGGAGCAAAAAGAAGCTAAGAATCAAGAAGAAAAATCAGCTCAAGAAGAAATTGGAGAAAACTTAAATACTCAAGCATTTGGGGAGAAGTTTGGGGAGAAAACTTGTGCAGGACGTAAGACCATCACCACCATTCCCTTAGCGATTAAAGCAGCACAAAGAGGATCTCCAATTTCAAAAGTTTGTAAGTATTTTGGACCAATTTCATATAAATATTTCATTTTTAGATGTTATTGATCAAATGCCCTCTTATGCAAAGTTTTTGAAAGATATTGTTACAAAGTAAAGAAAAGCTGAGAATTTTGAAACAATTGCTATAGCATTTGAGTTTTATTCTGGGAGGACTGAGCTTCCCATGAAAAGGCAAGATCCTGGCAGCTTCATCATTCCATGCTCGATAGGAGACAATTTTGTGGGAAGAGCATTATAGAACCTAGGGTCGAGTGTAACTCTGATGCCCAAGGCAATATTCAAGAAGCTTGGTATAGGGAGTACGCGACCTACAATTATCATATTACAATTGGCGGACCATTCTCATGTCCGGCCCGAAGGGAAAGTAGAAGATGTGATAGTAAAGGTAGGAAAGTTTGTGTTCCCTGTGGATTTTCTGATTCTGGATTGTGAAGTAGACTACAAAGCACCCATCATCTTGGGACGACCATTCCTTGCTATCGACCGAATTCTTATCGACTATGAAAAGGGAGACTTTACAATGCGAGTAGCAGATCAGTCCATGTCTATCAATGTCTTCAACACTCTCAAGTACATGGATGAGAATGAAGAATGTCATTGTATAGCTGTGATAAATGCTGCAGCAACTGAAGAGAATACATATTTTTGCTGTGACAATTATCCGCAAATGAAGGACTTTGCAAAACTGTTGGAGGAGCATGATCAAGAAGAAGAAGAAGCTCATCTGGAGCTACAACAAATTGGCTCATACAAGCCAAGACTATGAAATTTGAATCAATTGATTTCTCTGAATTTATTTCTCCTAAACCATCCTTATTACATGCACCATCTATAGAATTAAAACCACTGCCACCACACTTAAAATATGTTTATTTGGGATCTCACAATACTTTACCAGTGATTATTTCTTCTAGCTTAGATCCTAACCAAGAGCTTAGTCTTGTGAATTTGTTATCACAATATAAGAAAGCTCTAGGGTGGACCATGGCCGATTTTAAAGGCATCTGTCCTACGGTCTGCATGCACTAGATCCTGCTAGAAGAATGCCACAACAATTCTATTGAGCCCCAAAGAAGACTGAACCCAGCAATAAAGAAGGTAGTGATGACGGAGATTATCAAGTGGTTGGATGTAGGGATTATATACCCAATTTTTGACAATTCATAGGTTAGCCTCGTGCATTGTGTTCCTAAGAAGGGAGACATGACAATAATCACAAATGAGGACAACGAGTTACTCCCAACAAGAACAGTCATAGGCTGGTGCATTTGCGTTGACTATAGGAAGCTGAACAAAAAAACAAAGAAGGATCATTTCCCCCTTCCTTTTATCGATCAAATGCTGGATCGATTGGCAGGAAAGGCTTACTATTGCTTCCTCGATGGCTATTCAAGGTACAATCAAATTGTTATAACACCAGAGGACTAGGAGAAGACAACCTTCACATGTCCTTATGGGACTTATGCTTTTTTAAGAATGCCATTTGGGTTATGTAATGCTCCAGTAACTTTTCAACGTTGCATGTTAGTAATTTTGCAGACATGGTTGAAGAATTTTTGGAGGTATTCATGGACGATTTTTCTGTTTCCGGAGAAACATTTGAAAAATGCTTAGGCAACCTAGCTAAAGTATTAAAACGCTGTGAAGAAGTCGACCTTGTACTTAATTGGGAGAAGTGCAACTTTATGGTAACAAAAGGTACGGTTTTGGGGCATAAAATTTCAAGCAAAGGAATTGAAGTTGAAAAAGAAAAAGTTGAGTTGATAGAGAAGCTACCACCTCCAACAACAGTGAAGGGAATTATAAGCTTTTTGGGACATGTTGACTTCTACAAGAGGGTCATCAAAGACTTCTCGAAGATCTTTAAACCGCTCTGCAATTTGCTACAGCAAAATCAACCCTTTGTCTTTAATGAAAATTGCCACAACGCTTTTAATGAATTGAAGAAGAGACTTACCTCAACTCCAATAGTGATACCACTCGATTGTACTGAGCCATTCGAGTTGATGTGTGATGCAAGTGACTACGTAGTGAGCGCAACACTAGGTCAAAGGCGAGGTAAACTCTTCCATGTTATTTACTATGCAAGTAGAATTCTTAATGATGCTCAAATTAATTACACAACTACTGAGAAAGAGTTACTTGTTGTAGTATTTGCCTTTGATAAGTTTAGGGCATATCTTATAGGAACTAGGGTGATAATACACACAGATCATTCTGCCATCAAATACCTAGTGACTAAGAAAGATGTTAAGCCTGGACTTATTAGGTGGATACTCTTGCTATAGGAATTTGATATTGAAATAAAGGATAGAAAAGGCACTGAAAATCAAGTTGCAGACCATCTATCTAGGTTAGAAAATCCAGAAAATTTAGGAGAGGATTTTGAGATCGAAGAAAATTTCCCTGATGAGAAAATTTTATATGCTACAACATTACCTTGGTATGCAGATATAGTTAATTTTCTTGTAAGTGGTATTTTGCCTCTTGATTTATCTAGCCAGGGTCGAAAAAAGTTCAAACATGATACAAAATTTTTCTATTGGGATGAGCCATATTTGTTCAAGCAATGTGCTGACCAATTGCTTCGACGACGTGTGTTGGAAGAGGAACAAAAAGATATCCTATTCCATTGCCATGTAGCATCGCGTGGAGGCCATTTTGGTGGATCAAGGACTGCAACAAAATTCCTTCAATCTGGATTCTACTGGCCCTCACTCTTCAAAGATGCTCAAGCATTTTACAAGGCATATGATAGATGTCAAAGAACTGGTAACATCTCTAGGAGGAATGAAATGTCGTTGCAAAATATTCTTGAGATAGAGCTTTTCGATATTTGGGGAATTGATTTCATGGGACCCTTTCCATCATCCTATGGTGATTTATATATCTTGCTAGTAGTGGACTACGTGAGCAAATGGGTTGAAGCAGTGGCTACATCCAGAAATGATTCAAAGACAGTTTTGAAGTTCTTGCACAAGAATATCTTCACTAGATTTGGAGTCCCTAGAGCCATAATCAGTGATGAATGAACCCACTTTGATAACAAGCTCATTGCTAAGGCATTGCAACGTTATGGAGTCAGGCACAAAATTGCTACAGCATATCACCCGCAGACTAATGGCCAAGCTGAAATCTCCAATAGAGAAATCAAGCAAATCTTAGAGAAGACAGTCAACACAAAGAGAAAAGACTGGTCTCCAAAGCCAGATAAAGCTTTATGGGCATATAGGACAACTTACAAGACTCCTTTAGGGATGTCCCCATTCCATTTAGTTTATGGGAAAGCATGTCATCTTCCCGTGGAGCTCGAGCACAAAGCTTATTGGGCCATAAAAAAGCTTAATTTGGATTTTAAGCTAGCTGGAGAAAAGCGACTCTTGGAGCTAAACGAAATGGACGAGTTTCGATCTAATGCCTACGTGAATGCTAGGATCTACAAAGAAAAGACAAAGAGGTGGCACGATAAACATCTTTTGCCACGGTATTTCTTAGAAGGACAACAAGTGTTACTCTACAACTCAAAACTTAAACTTTTTCCTGGAAAGTTAAAGTCTCGATGGCCAGGACCATTCTTGATACATAAGGTCTATCCTTATGGAGCGATAGAGATTACAAAACTTAAAGGGGATCGAATATTGAAGGTCAATGGTCAAAGTCTGAAGCTTTATAATGGAGCTCCGATTGTGCGTGACAAGGACGACCCAAGTCTGCAAAATGCCTCAGCATTTCTATCACTCTCTTTTATTTTGCTTTAGCATTTAAATTTTAGTTTGAATAAAAAGTAGTCGTTTTTATTTTGTTTTGATAATGTTTTTCTTTTTGTCCATATTTAACTTTTAATCTTTGAAGGTAAATATTCAGAACACTGTGTGCTCACAAGGGAGCTGTGCACCACCAGATGTGCAGTGCACAGTGCGCATTGCACAATCTGCACAAAAAGAGGACTAGGAGCAAAGAAGGATTGTACGGCTACCACTTTTGGAGGGAAAGACTCTTGGAGTTATTTGATTTGGGCCACAAAGGATGAAGATGAAGAGCCCATAAAAATGCATCCGATTAGTTTTCAAGGAGAATAAGAAGAAGTTTGGTTCAAATACAACCCCTCTTTACACCTCTTTACTTTTTCATTAATTATAAAACTTTTTTCTCTCTCCAACTCACCATCAATTCAAGTCACCATCACTTCTTTTTACCATCCCCATAACCCTAGCCGTCCAATCCCTTATACATCAATTATTACTTTTAACTTTTACCTTTCCCTCTCTCCAAAACCAACTCAACCGTTCCTCTCTTTCACAAAGAAAATAACCCCCATTTCTCCAAAATTCCATCTTTCTCAAAAGAAACCTCTAACACCCTCTCTAAGAAATATCTACCACCATGGTATGCTGCAAGAACACCGCATAGATTTCAAGTGTTGTTGCTCAATCCCGACCTATTGAGATCAGGAGATTCGAGAATGACGCGGCAAAGGACCGCTTCCAAAAGATCAAAGGAAGAACTGTCCATCAAGAGAAGGGCTTCATCTATGATACAACAACCTTCAAGAAACTACCAGAGCCAGTCGCAGCAGTGGTAAAACAACACAAGTGGCAAAAATTTTCTCGCCACATCGACACAAAGGCCAATCAAAAAGCCATAAATGTGTCGCTAGTGCAAGAGTTCTACGCCCCTTCACAAGGCAGGGACAACAAACCGTCTACGTTAGAGGCGATGCCATCCCCTTCACTGCCAAGCACATCAATGAGTTCTACGGCGTGGGTGAAGAAGACGAATATTCTATGTTTGTCGTTTCTATGTTGGAGCAAAGCCCAGATTTTCTCCTTGAGGATCTCTGCATTGAAGGAACCAAGTGGGATGAGGTGAATACCACTGTTGATCGCACTTCCCTAAAGCCTGACAGGAAGATTTGGATGCACTTTATAAAACAAAATATGAAGCCAACAAGCCATACAGCCACGGTGAACCTTGCTCGGTTACAACTTTTACACTCGATCTTGAGGAAACGAACCATCAACGTGAGAAGGATTATTCTTAAGGAAGCACACGTAACATTGAAAAGGAAGCAAAGCCCCCTAGTTTTCCCATACCTGATTATAGCACTTTGCCGCAAGCAAAGAGTGTTCGAGAATAATGAAGACTACAAGGTAAAGGGACGATAGGGCATAGCTTTGAAGAAAATCCCAGAGTTGATGGAAGAGGAAGAAAATGCTCCAGCATCTGGCGAGCCTTCAGCCAAACCGAAGAATGCCACAACAAATCTCAGCAGATTACCTGCTATTATTGAAGGGATAAAAATACAACTGGTAGACCTACACGGCAAGTTCATGACGTACATGAACTATGTGCAGAAAAGGGATTTGGTTCTCCAATTGAACCTTCGAGAATTAATGCCTGATGGTGGCTATAGCTTGCCCGACTTCCCAGCTCACATCTTCTAGCAAAATAAGCTTGAGCCAATTCCTCCTCAGAATAGTCCGCCGCAGCAACAACAACAGCAGCAAACCTCACCAGTTCATGAGCACAACGCAGCCCAACCAGAGCAAGAGCATGCCCTTACTGAACCAACAACAACACAATCTCCTGTTGTATCCATTACAACATCGCACCAAGTTCTGGTCGGTCCTTCGGTACCAACCAAGGACAAGGGCAAGGGACCTACAACCGAATCGAGAACCTATGGGGCCGACACAATATAAGTAAACAGTGGAAAGTTTGATCTTAACTCACCAAGAGTAGAGATACCTCCTGCCGATCCTTTCGATGCCCCCATCCAACGATGCAAGGTGAAGCATTCAGCAGGACGACACGCTTCCTTTGGTGTGGAGGAGGAGAGAACCCCCGATGTTGTAGCATTCCGCAAGGACGAGGACCCAGAAGACCAGCCTGAAGCTTAGATCACTCAAACTGACCCATCTCCACTTGAGCAGCCTGTGAAAAGAATAAAGCGCATGGCAACAAGGAAAAACAAGTCCGCAAACAAGTAAGCATCGTTTCTTTTTCTTTTTGCATATAATTTCATTTTCATAGCATTGAGGACAATGCTAACCTCAAGTTTGGGGGTAGTAAAGCCTTTGCGTTAGCATTTTCATTTCATTTTGCATACATGTAAATTTGCTATAACATTAGATTCAATTAGAGATAGCCTTTAGGTTAGAATAAATGGTTCCCAATGAAGAGAACTTTAATGCTTTTGAACTGAATCATAGAAAATATTGAGAAAGAATTGAACTGAATTAGGACTTGATGTTTTGGAATTTTAATTGACACGATTGTATATTTTCTATGCTTGAGTGATAGGAACTTTCTAGAGAACTTAGAATCTATACCTTAGTTACTTCAAAAAGAAAAAAGAACTCCTTTTTGCTATAGTATATAAATAAGTTTAAAAAAAATGAATAAATGCTTTAGCATAAAACTATATGTAAAACCAAAATTGATTTTGATATAACATTTATGAAAAAGGACTATTTTGTAATAAATTTTTAAGTCCTTAAGTCAAATTTTTGATTTCAAGTCAAACCCAGAACTTTGAAATAAAATTTCTAAGTGTTTTGATACGAGAGTATCGGTACCATGTCAACCAGTATCGATACCCTACTGCATTTTAAAGCCTTGTTCTTGAAACTTAGAACGAGTATCAAAACATGATTCGATACCATTATGCCACTGGAAATGCATGTTTCGAACCCAGTATCGAACCACATCGTGTATATTTTTTATTTGTTTTAAAAATCTTTTAAAATAAGACTTAAGGTATCAATACTTGTATCGATACACCCTTTAATTCCCAACGACTATTTTAGCATTTAAAGAGTTGACTGTTGGTTGAGATGTTTCGAAACATGGTTCGATACCTGCCATTACAGTTTAGTAATGGCATCGAAACGAGTATCGATACCCTACCTATTAAATGCAACGGCTCTTTCTTTTTATAAGCGGTTCCGAAACAGGTTGCCCGAGTATCGATACCCCTGCCTGCAGAAGAGCATTTATGACAGAAAGATGAAGTCTCAACGTCTTTATTTCATTTCCCAACAACCACAACGGTTAGAAATCAATGAGAACATATAAAATGAAGATGTTCAAGCAGCACTAACAACTATTGAACCTCAAGCATCATCCAAGCACAAAAATCCAACTCAAAGCACCTAATTGCATATCTTTGCTTCTAACTCTTGTAATTTCACTTTAATAATTTGTAATCTGATTTTGGGGAGAGTTTGTTTGTATTTGGGGCATTTATTTCTTGTGAGAGAATTCCTTTTAGCCCACTCTAATCTCTTATAACACTTTGTGAGGTTCAAATCAATTTTGGGTAAAAAATTGATTTGATTGTAACGGTTATCCCTTGAACCGAGAAAAAGGTCGAATTCAATAGTGAATTGGTTTCAAAATCCTTAGTGGGAGCTAAGGTAGTGGATGTAGAGCTTGTTTCGAAGCTTGAACCACTATAAATCGTTTGTCATCAAATTTTTCATTTTTACCAAAAATTTCCCAATCAATCTTTTAATTGCCAATTCACCCCCTTCTTGGCCATACTTCAAGATCGATCAACTCAACAATTGGTATCAGAGCCTAATCTTTGAAGAGATTCACATCTACCAAAGAAGATCCAAGGCGTGTTGATCACATCTACAAGAAGAATCAAATGGCCTCCACCTCCGGTTCATGGAACGAGTCACATTCCATCACCAAGCCACCCTTCTTCAATGGGGACAACTACCCCTATTGGAAGAATAGGATGAAGCTGTTCATCAACTCAAATGATTATGTCCTTTGGGATATAATTGAAGATGGTCCCTCAATTCCTATGAAGCAAGAAGGAGATCGGCAAGTGCCTAAGAAGAGAAATGAGATGACCAATGAAGAAAGAAGAAGGATGTCCACAAACGACAAAGCTCTTCACATTCTTTTTTGTGCACTTGGTCCCGACATCTACTCAAAGATGTCATCTTGCACAAGTGCCAAAGAAGTATGGGACTCCTTGGAGACAACTTATGAGGGCACAAATGATGTCAAGGAGACAAAGATAGGTCTTCTAAATCTCAACTATGAGAATTTTAAGATGGAGCCGGATGAAGACATCACCAAGATGTTCGATAGATTCTCGGTAATCGTTAATGGTCTCAAGGTTTTCGGTGAGATCATTCCGGAAGAGAAACTCGTTCGAAAGCTCATCTACTCTCTTCCCGAGTCTTGGGATAGCAAGAGAACGGCTATCATTGAAGCCAAAGATTTGAAGACTCTAAAGCTTGATGCTCTTGTGGGATCTCTTCTCACCCATGAGATCATGAGGAAAGGAAGAGAAGAAGAAAAGAAGAAGGAAGAGGTGAAGATTGAAAAGAGAGAGGTTGAGAAGAAGAAGCAAGGGATTGCTCTCAAAGCCTCAATGTCACAAGAAGAAGTAGATTCTAGTGAAGAAGAAGAGTTAGAAGAATTGGCTATGGTAGCCAAAAGATTCACTAGACTAATGAGGGCAAATAGGAATAGAAGATTCCAAAGAAAGAGGGATTTTAAGTCAAAAGGCAAAGAAGATGAGAAAGATCAAATTATTTGCTATGAATGCAAGAAACCCGGTCACATTAGAATCGATTGCCCACAATACAAAAAGAAGGGTTTTGACAAGAAGAAGAAACAAAAGGCTCATGTTGCCACATGGAGTGATGAAGAGTCATCATCCGATAAAGACAATGAAGTAGTCAACCTTTGTCTCATGGCTCTTGATGAGCCTAAGGTAACCCTTGATTCCTCTTGCAATGATCTTACATATGATGAACTATATGATGCTTATGATGAATTGCAAGATGTTTATGATGAGTTGGTTTTAAAATTCAAGGAATCAATTTTGAAAAGCAAGAAAACTATTTCCGATTTAGAAACGAAAAATGATTCTTTGACAAAAACAATTTTGGATTTGGAAGAAAAGGTTGTTACTTTAAATGATAATTTAAAGTTCTTTCAAAATGAAAATGTGGATTTAAACAACCTTATTTCTAGCTTAAGTGATAATCACCACAAAGTGGTGAATGAGCTTAAAGAACAAATCAAAGTGGTTGGTAGTTCTACTTTTGAAAAAGGAAGCTCTTCAAAACCCAACCATGTGAAAAAGAATTTTTATGACTACAAACAAAGAAGTTTTCAAAGGCATGCTAGATATAGAAAAATTAGGAGTGTGTGGGTTCCTAAGGAACTCATTATTTCTAATAATATTAATGCCATTGCATCTTGGATTCCTAAGGGAACCAAGCTTTTGGGAACTAACTCTCATGGACCCAAAATGATTTGGGTACCAAAAGTCAAAAACTAAATATTTGTTTGTAGGTTGAGCATTGCTTCAAGGCCAAAGCTTCAAGTCAAAACATGTGGTACCTTGATAGTGGATGCTCAAGGCATATGACCGGAGACAAGAGACGATTTAAGGAGTTAGAACTCAAAAAGGGTGGAGTAGTGACATTTGGTGACAACTCCAAAGGCCAAATTGAGGGTATTGGCTCTATTGGTAATCACTCTTCTATTTTAATTGAAAATGTCTTACTTGTTAATGGTCTTAAGCATAATTTGTTGAGCATTAGTCAATTGTGTGATAAGAGTTTCTATGTTTCTTTTGATAAACATGGTTGCAAAATACTAGACATAGAATCAAATAGAACAATGCTCATAGGTCATCGCATAGGAAATATCTATATGGTGCACTTAGATGACATAAACATTTCTCATGCATGCTTAGTTGCTAGTGATGAAAATGATGCATGGTTATGGCATAGAAAACTAGGACATGCTAGCATAAGTGTTTTAGAGAAACTAGCCTCCCAAAATCTAGTTAGAGGTTTACCTAAGCTCAAGTTCTCCTTAGATAAAATTTGTGATGCATGTGCTAAGGGTAAACAAAGGAGAGTTTCTTTTAAGTCCATTAATGATGTTTCAACTAGTAGAGTATTACAATTGATCCATATGAATCTCTTTGGACCTATTAGGACTACTAGCTTGGGTGGAAAATCATATGCATTTGTTATTGTTGATGATTATTCTAGATACACTTGGGTTCTATTTTTAAGTATAAAAGATGAAGCCTTAGAAAAATTCATGACATTTTCAAAAATTTTATCAAAATGATCTTGATCAAAGAATTTCTCATATTAGAAGTGATCATAGAACCGAATTTCAAAATTTAGGTTTTGAGAATTTTTGTAATGAAAATGGGATTAGCCATAATTTTTCGGCTCCTCGCACTCCTCAACAAAATGGGGTAGTTGAGAGAAAAAATAGAACTTTAGAAGAAATGGCTAGGACCATGCTTTGTGAAAACAATTTACCTAAATATTTTTGGGCGGAAGCCACAAACACTTCATGTTATATTATAAATCGAGTAATGATTAGGCCAATTTTAAAGAAAACTCCTTATGAGATTTTAAAATCCAAAAAGCCTAACATTAGCTATTTTCACCCTTTTGGGTGCAAGTGTTTTGTTTTGAATAATGGAAAAGACAATTTAGGTAAATTTGATGTAAAAAGTGATGAAGCTATTTTTCTTGGATATTCTTTAAATTCAAAGGCTTATAGAATTTTCAACAAAAGAACCTTAGTTGTAGAAGAGTCAATACATGTGGTTTTCGATGATAACCTCCTTCCTAGGAAGGAATCTTGTGATGATGATGATGTAAGAATCAATGAAACCATTGATGATGGACAAGCATCAAAGGTGGATGGAGTTCCAACCAATGAGGAAACACAAGATCCTCCAATAGAAGCTTTAGGAGATGTAAAGCTTAAAGAAAGGGAAGTGAGCTACCGGAGTTCAACTATGTCAAAAGTGGTGAAATCTTGGGTGATCCATCCAAGGGGGTAACTACTCGTTCTTCTCTTAGATTAATGAACCATATTGCTTTTATCTTATGCATAGAGCCTAAAAATATCAAAGAAGCCTTAGGTGATGATTATTGGATATTGGCTATGCAAGAAGAGTTAAATCAATTTAAGAGAAGTAATGTATGGACATTAGTTGATAGGCCTAGTAATAAATCTACTATAGGAACTAAATGGGTCTTTAGAAACAAACTAGATGAGAGTGGTAACATTGTGAGAAATAAAGCTAGATTAGTTGCTCAAGGTTACACTCAAGAAGAGGGAATAGATTTCGATGAAACCTATGCACCCGTAGCTAGAATGGAAGCCATTAGGATGCTACTTGCATTTGCATGTTATCATGATTTCAAGCTTTTTCAAATGGATGTTAAAAGTGCTTTCTTAAATGGTTTTATGAATGAAGTGTATGTTGAACAACCACCGGGTTTTGAAGATCCAAAATTTTCAAACCATGTATTTAAATTAACAAAAGCTTTATATGGTTTGAAACAAGCTCCTAGAGCTTGGTATGAAAGACTTTCAAATTTTTTAATTGAAAAAGGTTTTGAAAAAAGAAAGGTGGATACTACACTTTTTATAAAAGGTTTAAAAATGACATCTTAGTAGTTCAAATTTATGTTGATGATATAATTTTTGGATCTTCTAATGAATGTTATTGTCAAGAATTTTCTAAGCTAATGCAAGGTGAATTTGAGATGAGCATGATGGGGGAGCTCTCATTCTTTTTGGGACTCCAAATTAAGCAAAGGAAGGATGGCACCTTCATCAATCAAGCAAAATACATCAAGGATATGCTCAAGAAGTTTGGCTTGGAGAATGTGAAACCTCAAGCCACTCCTATGAGCTCATCTACTAAGCTTGACAAGGATGAAGGAGGTAAGTGTGTTGATTCTAAATTGTATAGATCCATGATAGGTTCTTTGCTTTACCTTACCGCAAGTAGACCCGATATCATGTTTAGTGTTTGCTTGTGTGCTAGGTTTCAAGCTAGTCCTAGAGAATCACACTTAGTAGCCATTAAGAGAATTTTTAGGTACCTTAGAGACACACCTTGTTTAGGTCTTTGGTATCCTAAAGTCTCATCCTTTGATTTGCATGCTTATTCGGATGCGGATTATGAAGGTTGTAAGATAGATAGGAAAAGTACTTCCGGAACATGTCAATTCCTAGGTAGTATGCTCATATCTTGGTTCTCTAAGAAACAAAATAGTGTAGCTCTATCTACCACCGAAGCGGAGTACATATCCTTAGGAAGTTGTTGTGCTCAAGTTTTATGGATGAAGCAACAACTCTTAGATTATGGCATTAAGGTAGAAACCATACCTCTTAAGTGTGATAATACTAGTGCCATATGTCTTACCAAGAACCCCATTCAACACTCTAGAACCAAACACATAGAAATTAGACACCACTTTATTAGAGATCATGTGTCTAAAAATGATGTTGTTTTAGAGTTTGTTGACACCCTAAACCAATTAGCGGACATTTTTACCAAACCTTTGGATACGGAGCGTTTTTGGACCCTTAGGAGAGAGTTAGGTCTAACTAGCCTATCTTGACCTCTTAAGTGTTGTTTTTATGCTTTTTGCTTGAATCTTGATTAAAAATCATGCCTATGTTGTTTTTTGTATCTTGTTGCTTCTATACATGTTGCTAGGGGGAGTATGAACTTGTTTTTGCACTATAATCTTGTCATAACATCATTTGCATGCTTATAGGGGCTTTAGAGACTCATTTCTAGTACTTTAGAAGCCTAAAATGCAAAGCTCGCTAAGGGGTATCGATACAGCTAACACCTGTTTCGATACCTGTTCATCGTGTTCATCTGGGTATGTTCTGGGAAGAACTGGTATCGATACCAGCATCGATACAAGGGTATCGGTACTAGCATCGAAACAGGATGTTTCGATACCTGTTCCGATACACGAGGCGGCAGATTGCTTTAAATCATCCCAAACCTAATTTTAGCCAAACTAAAACTTACCCAAACAAACCCTCTCAAACCCTAGTCGACCACTCCTTTAAAAACCCATCAAATCCATCATTTTTTTACCACAATTTCAACGTTTCTCTTTGGGGATTTCATTTTACATATCAAAGCCAAGATCATATCAACTTTTGGTGCTCCAAAAACTACAAATTCATCCTAATCCATAATCAAGATCATGGCTCCAAAGAAACGTGCTCGTACCGAGGCTGGGAGTTCATCTACTACTCGTCCTCCTCGTGTAAACTTGCCCGTGGTGTTTGATCGTTGTTTGGATGGTCCGGGTAGAGTTGATAACTTTAACAACTTCCGTGACTATTCGCTTAAAAAGGAGCGATGTGTAGACGTTGACTTCATAACATCCTACAAGTTCCCCTTTCGTTATTACGATCAAATCATCGAGTGGAAGTTTTTGCCTTTTCTAACCCATTCCGACAAGTTCTTTTCGACTCTTGTCCTTCTCTTTTATGCTAATGCTAAGTGCATTCTATCTAAAGATAAGAGCAAAGTTGTGGCGATTGAATCTTATCTTATGGGCCGTACTTTCCGAGTCGATGTCGGCACCTTTGTTGATGCTTTTGGTCTTGAGGATGTTGGCCTTGACGACGAAGACTCTCTCGGATACTTTACCGGGTCGGTTATCTCGCTTGATGTTCATGACCGATTCTTGCACCTTATTATATCTTGGTGGATTCGTCCATCAAATGGTAAGTACTCCCGGATTCGTCAAGTTGATAGTTTTTGGTTGAAGTGTTTCCGTGAAGCTCGTCGGCCAAATCTTGCTCAGATTGTTTTCTACGACATTGTGTGGCATATCTCAAATCGTGCCACTCCTCTTGTCAAGTCTTTTCCCTATGCTTGCATTCTCAGTTTTATATTCTTGCATTTGGGAATTGATTGCTCTTACGACAAGGTGGAATCGGTAAAGGAACCTATAGGTGAAACTTCTCTCAACCGTTCCCATTTTCAATATGCTTCCAATAGTGAATGGGTTCGCGGTCCTCCTCCTCCTCCTCCTCCCGTTGTTGATCCGGAGCCTCTTCGACAACTTGGACCAAACGTCGAGCTTATGGACTTTCTCACCTCACGGTTTGATAGTTTGGATGCTCGCTTTGCTAGTATGGATGCTCGATTCGACTCTCTAGATGGAAGGTTTGATTCTTTGTCCACTCATTTCAATTCTCGTTTTGATGCTTTGGATACGAGATTGACGGGTTTGGAGAATCAAAGCACTTCCATGAGGATTTCCATTGAAGCACTCCGTTACATGCAAACCACTTCCAACAAAGATGGAGATAAGGAGGAGGATGAAGATGACGATGAAAGTGATGAAGATGAGGATGGTGATGATGATGCGGATATAGGTGATGAGTGATTCTTAGCGTTTTACCTTTGCTTTGTTTTGGCTTTAGGACTAGTTATGTTTCTCTTTAAGTTCTTGATGCATTCTCATTTCATATAGACTTATGCATCTATGTTATTTCCTTATGCTTTGGATTATTTTGTTGGTTTTTGAATATTTATGCTATGGATTATGATTATATGCTATGTTTGTTATGCTTTATGCCTCATATTGATTTTGATCTAACAAAAAGGGGGAGAAATATTTGTAGAATTTAAAGTTTATGCACCTATTAAGGGGGAGTCCTTTTAAGAATCTTTTAAAATAGGACTCAAGGTATCGATACTTGTATCGATACACCCTTTAATTCCCAACGGCTATTTTAGCATTTAAAGAGTTGACCGTTGGTGGTAGTTAAAACTTTAAATATGGTTGAGATGTTTCAAAACATGGTTCGATACCTGCCATTACAGTTTAGTAATGGCATCGAAACGAGTATCGATACCCTACCTATTAAATGCACAACGGCTCTTTCTTTTTATAGGCGGTTTCGAAAAGCATTTATGACAGGAAGATGAAGTCTCAACGTCTTTATTTCATTTTCCAACAACCACAACGGTTAGAAATCAATGAGAACATATAAAATGAAGATGTTCAAGCAGCATTAACAACTATTGAACCTCAAGAATCATCCAAGCACAAAAATCCAACTCAAAGCACCTAATTGCATATCTTTGCTCCCAACTCTTGTAATTTCACTTTAATAATTTGTAATCTGATTTTGGGGAGAGTTTGTTTGTATTTGGGGCATTTATTTCTTGTGAGAGAATTCCTTTTAGCCCACTCTAATCTCTTGTAACACTTTGTGAGGTCCAAATCAATTTTGGGTAGAAAATTGATTTGATTGTAACGGTTATCCCTTGAACCGAGAAAAAGGTCGAATTCAATAGTGAATTGGTTTCAAAATCCTTAGTGGGAGCTAAGGTAGTGGATGTAGAGCTTGTTTCGAAGCTTGAACCACTATAAATCGTTTGTCATCAAATTTTCTATTTTTACCAAAAATTTCCCAATCAATCTTTTAATTGCCAATTCACCCCCCTCTTGGCCATACTTCAAGATCGATCAACTCAACACTATAGAAGGACGCTCCTCTATGAAATGTTAGCTTGAGTAAAAATTGAACATAAATAAAAATTGCTACAGCATATGAGCGAATGAAAGTTGTCACGGGATGACTCTACCTACTAACTCGGGGGTGAGATGTTTGACCCATACTAACCTAGTGTTAGGGACGATAGTTGTGATGAGCTGACACCCTTCAAATCAGTTTTAAAAAAAAAACTACGCAAGGGAGTAAATTTATAAGAACTAGGGCATGCTGAACAAGGAAAACTAGAACTTTTTCTAACATTGTAAAGCATAGGAAAGATACAATCCCGCACACACAAGCAAGACATCTTGTCTTAGTTCAAGTTCTTGAAAATTCTCAATATCATGTAGATTGCTATAGCATTCATATTCTGAAGATTGATGTTCTGCTTAACTGCTACCAAGGATTGAAAGTAATGTCATAGCATCTTTATATGTCATTGCTTGAGGACAAGTAATATCTTAAGTTTAGGGGTGTATTAACGCTCTAAAAAGCGTATATTTTATACCCTTTTACTTAAGGTTTTGTTTGATAGAACGCTTTTTCAAAATTGAATGAATCAATACAAGACGAGTGTAAGTAGTAGGGCATCAAACAAGTTTTGATAAACTTATTCCACAATTTTGCCTCAGGTTTCAATGACAAACGATTGACAATTCCTTTTGAAGCTCCTTGGTTCTAATCGGTTCCTTCAATTTTAAAGTCCTTCAACATTTCCTCAACCTTCTCACACGTCATATTCTCCACAAAGATTTGCTATTCATCATTCTCGATATGCATCCCATAAGAACTATTGATTGCCACAGCATCCAGAAAAATTGCCCTACCACACACAAAAACATGACGATTATTGGGATCAGAAAAATGTGCATAAAATTCTCTTACCCATGTAACATTCGGGTTTAGGGTTTAGGGTTTAGGGTTTAGGGATTATGAATTGCATTATTCCAAAGGTCCTGATGTCTTAGAAGGATACTCTAAAGCTAGTTGAATATCTAACATACAAGATACCAAAGGTACAAGCGAATATGTGTTCACTCTAAGAGGATGAGTCCTGTCTCGGGAATCCTCAAGACAAACAATTATAACCAGATCCATAATAAAATCTGAGTTTGTTGCTCTACATAAAACTAGAGAAGAAGTCGAGTGGTTAAGGCAATTTTTTGAGGATATCCCTAAATGGGAAAAACTTGTGCCCACTGTATGTAAATATTGTAACAATCAAGCAACGATTGCTAGGGCACATAATTTTATGTATAACGGTAAGTCGAGACATATGCGTCGGTGACACAATACTATTAGAAAACTTATCTCAGATGGAATTATTTTTATCGACTTTGTAAGATCAAAGGATAACATTACGGATCCATTAACCAAAGGGTTAAACTGAGATCAAGTTGAGAAAACATCAAAAGGAATGGGACTAAAGACCATGAAAAATAAAGGCACTATGTGAAAGAAAAACCCTACATAGTTGACTAAAAATCCTAAGATCTAGGTTCAAAAAGGACAACCTAATTGCATAGACCTATGCGGTCACTGTTAGGGTTCCTCTTCCGTGTCCATTCCTAAGATGTGAATAGTGACAAGAAATTGGTATAAGTTAAGCAAAGCTTTTAATGACCATTTTGTGCTTCGGTGTGCCGAACAATATAAGTCACCTATGTGAGAGTGAAATGGGGCCACTTCTAGGAGATTATTAGGCATAGTTTTTTTCAAACTCTTGCAAAACCAGGCTATGTCCACAGCCATATGGGCATAACCATGAAAGCTGAAACTCTTGTCAGAGAGATAGGTGTGTGAAGTATATCATCTTTTACACCAACGGATGATAGTTTAAGGACATCACATCTACTGATTAACTATTAATATAAATATACTTTCATAAGGTAAAGTTCAAAGGAGGAAGCCTACCTATCATATGCATCTATCAATCGTATAGCCTATCACCACATCGAGCCAAAATGTTTTGATAAAATCATCAATTTCATTCATGTAGGGGATTGTTGTAAAAAAAGTGAAAAATAACCAACTTTGATGCATGTTTTGGAATTGTAAAGATAGGTATTCAAATAAAAAAGTTATTAATTCTTATTCTATTCTGTGATATCTTTACAACGGTATCTCACATGCTAATAATGGTTGAGTTATGAATGAAAAATTGATGCTCAAAGTAGGACGGTAAAAATAAAGTAAGGAATGAAGAACCCCTAATCCAACATATATGGGATAAATGAAGTGGGAGGTGTTTATATACACCTACCCACATAGTTTTCAATGAATGACTTAAGATGACTTTGTGTCTCGCGCGCAAGAGGGTGCAAATCTAATCCCATTCGGGTTAGGACACACCCGTACGACGTAGGCGGCGTGAATGTCTAGACTGGTCGAGCCCTTCATGGGTCTATAGATATTTTACCCATTGTGAGTAATTTTCCGTAATTTATTTTTTAATATCCAAGAAGAGTTTGTGAACTTCACATGAACTCCGGATATTAATCAGATAATGGAAAGATAATGCTAATTATCTTTTTAATATTCGAATTTAATTCAATTTAAAAAAAACAGATAATGCGCATTATCCCTGAATATTTGAATTTGATCCGTTTAAACTTCTCACTTGTTGCCCTAATTTTTCTATAAATATGAATGGAATTCTCAGGTTTCAAAAATCTCAAAAACGATTTCCCTCTCTCGTTTTTCTTCTAGTGATTGGAGAAGGCAGAAAATGCTCGGGATCTCTATAGTTGTGCTATTGTTGAAAGTCCTCTTGTTGTCCATAAAATGAACTAATTAATATTTTGTGTTCAAATGCCTACCAAAATTAGACCCATGGCATGATTGTATTTAGAATACCAACTTTAAGGTCATATATTGTGGTTTACATTTAGAAACTGAGAATTATACACACCCGCAGAACAACATTTGTTGCATAGTTGTCAGATGTTTGGGATTAATCATGTATGTTGTTGCATTCTGACCCATATGAAAATATGCAAGTGAATAATTTCTTAATGCTAGTAAATAGTAATTTAAAAATATAAAAAAATAATGAAAGCAGTAAAACCTGTCATAACAAAATAGAAATTGTAAGAGTTCTGCTCTTCCAAGCTTTTCATGCATACCAATATATAGAGTTCTAATATGAAGCAATCTGCTTAAACAAGTGTCACGGGTCGCAGGTTAAGGTCCGATACATTGGCATCACATGGTGCACTTATCCATCCAAGTATGTGAACACATTGTGTGAACATAAAAGATATTTTTCATAGTTAGTTGGGAATATTCCCAGAATTATGCTTTGTAAATGGATAGGGTTTCATCTTAATCGTTGATGTAAATCAATAGGGACAATCGGATTAGGGGGAATTATCCTCTAAGTGTTCTTCATCATTCTTTCTTTGTTCTTAAGCATTCTTTCAAAGTTCTTCCTCGCTCATCTCGTTTGATTTGTTTCTGCTTAAAACGCTTCACGTTTATCGATGCTTGGGAAGTTTGATCTTCCGGAAGTAATGAAAAGGTTTATTTAGACGTTTGTCTTGAGTTATATCACCTAAGGCCGCATGGTGGGCTGGCTTCCAAGTCTAGACACATGACACAAGTAAAATATAAACTCGAGATTGTTATGCTTCTAATACAATTAAATAATTCACAGACATATACTTTATCATGTAGTTATGATGATTCATCTTACGTGATTTTACAACTAAATTTAAACTCCAATATGCATGAAGTGGCGTTATTTTTGAAATTTCTTTAGATGTTACTTGTGTCAAATGTTAGACATTTGAAGATACACAATATAATTACAAAACTAAACATCGGTTTGCAATAATAGACTGCTAAAAACTATTAATAATCTATGATGATGCAAGAATTTCAAAAATTTAGCTAACTTAAGGTTACATAAAACAACAAATATTTAGTGAAATCATAAAACTATGCAACAATACTCTTCTAAAAGTCATCAACAAGATACAGGGCTTAAAGGAAGTTGAATCATTCCAAAGATTTCTAATGATTCTCTCGTATAAGATAATCTCGTTGAACATCTAAACATAAAAATAAGAGCGATAACAAACTAAAAGTTGGGGATTTCTGTATTAAAAGGACCAGGAAGTCTGAGATGAAGCTCGAGACCGCCAACAAATTTCTTTAAATTTTCATGAGCATGAATCAACTCAAAGAAAATTGGCAAAATCAAGAAAGAATCTCATATTCAAATACCTAAACACAAATCAACAAAACAATTGAGATAAAAAGTCCCTAAGGTAATCTGTGTCCATAGTACTTGATTATATGTTTCAGTAGATTATGAAGGTAAAAACAGGATAAAATAAAATACAACAAAAAATAGAAAGGAAAGCATATTTAATTCTGATACATCATATACATTCCAATTTTGGTTGCTGGAAAGTACAGTTTTGAAGTTCTCATGTGAAAGGAATCCAAATCCATATAAAAAACAACTTGAAATCTAGAATCGATTAAATATTCATAGGAGCTAATTAGACAACATTAAAATTGTTATAGCTGATGCATATATGAAAGCTTTTAGTTTCAGATGCAAGAAATGTCACAAAAACCTAATAAGATGGCCAATTGTGAAATTAAAACTCAAATAGGTATTAATCAGTTCTTTAAATCTCGTCTGAAGAGATTTTCTATAAGATGTAAAGGAATTCATCAGCTAGTCTAGAAGAACAGATCCCTAAAAATTTAAATATGTATAATCTCAGGAGTAAGAACATTTAGGTATCAATATATTGTGAGAATTGATATATTCAAAAATTGTAAAGCATGTATAAATAATTAATGTATGATTTATGTTTACATATATAACAAAGGATAGCCTGAGTTCATGAGGTTTTACTTTTAAAGGCCATATCTATTAAACCTTACCCATACTTGGTATACTGTTCAGTGTTCATTGGACTATAAATTATCCAATCAAGAGAAAGGTTCACGCAAAGGATACTTTGAGCCTTCCGTTAAATTCAACAGCATAGTTGTGGGAAAATGTTTGAATTCACAGGCAATGACAAAATATGCTCCATGAATATGCTAGGTCAAATTAGGCATCTTATATTGTTGTTCTTTCTTGAGCACAAGACATAATGATGTCCATAGTTAGACAATAGAAGAATGACCTCCTCCATGTCTTCTTTAGATAGAGAAAGAAACAACTTTCTGTTGAAAAACGAGATCTCACTCTTTTCTCAAGAAGCTGATCAACATCCTACATGGCATGGACTAACTTTTTAGGGCTTCAAGAAAATAAATAAATCATAATAAATCAAATTGCATGTTTATGAACTCAATCCATAGGAAATAAGTTAAGCATTGGTTCTATAATTAGCTTTGCTACAAAGACAACAACAACAACAAATTATCTACAACAGCAAAACGATTCTTCGCTTCAATGAAATGCTTTCGATCATATTGCAGTCCCTTGCCATGACTTCCTAAACTTTCTGGGAGATTGTAACAGAAAAAGGATGAGATGTCTGGTTAATCTACCTATCAATAACTAAATAGTTAGTTGCTGATCTTTGGTAACAAATCAGATTCTTAATTAATATCAGTTCCATATTTGTTTTAAAATTTTAGGGCACTAACTTTAAGGATTATCATTAAAAAGAATTTTCATTACTGTAAGAATAACTATGCGCTGAATGGAATTATGTGTTCTTTATCAACAATGAGGTGCTAGTCTTCTCTCACAACCTTACCCTAACCTAACCTGACTGGCGATATTTTAGGCCGTTAATTGAAAATCAAAGAAAAAAGTCAAGAAGATGGTGAGTTATTTAAGCGGAAACAAGCTCTACTCCTCTTCCGACACTCTCCAGAATGTCACTTTTTACAGAAGGAACATTGTAACAAAGGACACGTACTAGTGGACTCAGCTCCACTAGCAGCCAGAACAACGGACAATGCTGGACTAGCCCGTGAAGAACTCTGAGGCTCAAACTCAACTCGGCCTCTCTTCTGGGACTAGTAACCCTGACTGTGAAGCACTAGTGCTGCAGGCTATCGTCTAGCTCGATCATGGTCCTAGGATTCCTGCTGAATCCTCAAACACTTATTACGTTCCGTCATTCTAGCTCGTCGGGTAATCAGCTTGTACTCGGTATCATGATGGGTTGCTATAGCAATCTTGATCAGTACTCGGAGCCCTTTTAGAAAATAATCACATTTCTGTTTCTCAGTCGCAACAAGTTCTAGAGCATACTGAAGTAAACGCAAAAACTCGATCTCATAGTCATTAACAGACATATCATTCTGCTGTAAGTTCAGAAAGTCGTCACGGCACTTTGCAAATACTCAGACCTTACATATCTATCCTCAAAAATCTGTCAGAAAAACTCTCGAGAGATCCGATAAGCAGCAGTAACTCTCTCCTCAGCCTCCCAACAGTTAAGGGCTTCCCCACGAAGCAAGGATATAGTTACCCTCAATTTACTATTTGTCGGGTATTCCATCTCAACAAACAATCGATGTAGTTTCTTTAACCAATATTCAGCCTCTACTGGATCAGCTTCGTTCCTGTCATCAAACATCATCATGTCGGTAGCTAAAAACTTAGTGGAGATGAGTTTTTTAACACCCTCAGTCTAACGAAGAAGATATCGAAGTAACTCTCTCTGTAAAAAGACAGAATCTAGGCCTACAAACTCTCTGTCTCTATAAACATACGGTTCCTCACTCTGAGATGACTGATTAACTTCGGCTTGTTGAGCCTCAGTTTGAATTCCAGGTAGTTCCTCCTCTCCTATTTCATGTGCTAAGTTCTGATCCTGTGGCAGATCCATAGGAGGCGGGATATCACTTGTAGAAACAGTGATACGACTTCGACCACGGCCTCGACCTCAGCCGGTCGGAAGACGTGTACTCTTACGAGGTGGCATAGTAATATATCTACAGAAGGATAAACATAATTCTATATTAGAATCAGTAATTGGAGTAATTTTCAAAATATTTCCGAAAAATTTTCAACACGAGTAAATTTAGAATCCAGACTAACAAATAGGTTTACAAAAATATTTTTAGGTCAAAAATCATTTTGGACCACACAATGCGAGGATTGAACCTGACTCTAATACCACTAAATGTAACCCTAAATTTAACCTAATTTCTTAGATTAAAAGTTAGGGTTCATATTACAAAAATTTCTCTCACAAGTTAGGTTTCAAACAAATAATACTACGAATTTTGAAAATCCAGTATAATAGAAGATAAAATTCGAAATATAATGTATTAAATCCGGAGTCGATAACTGTAAAAACATTAAAAAATAGTTTGAATCAGAATCCTTCAAGTACCAAAGCCTAGGTCTGAGTATCTGAAATAAAAACTGTGGGGATGTAAGCTTGAGAGCCTAGTGTGTCTCTAGAGTGCAGATAAACATAAATACAGTACAAAAAAAAGCATAACACAAAACAAAATAGCATAATTTCATAACAGAATATCATATTATAAAATAGAACAGAACATGTGATGTAACTCCATCACACTATCAAAAGTAATACTCGACCCGAAGGTGAAGTCAATGAACATAAGTGGTTACTCGACCCAAAGATAGGGCCACTAAATAAAAGTGGATACTCGACCCGAAGGTCGAACCTTTTCATTACTCGACCCCGTACACAATATCCAACCAATGTAATGACATGAACAGATAATAAAGTCGGAACAGATAACAGAGTCGGAATGCAAGCCTAAAAGAATAACAGAAGGCATGCATAACAATTTCAGAATCAGATATTCAATTTAATTAATATCACAAAGCATGACAATTATACAATTATTTTCAGAAAACCACAGAAATGATGTCATCTATAATCACTAATTTTATCGGGGTAAACCTATTTATTTTATTTTATTTTTGTCTTTATCTCAAATAATGGGCTTTGGATTAATTTTAACAAAATGACAAAAAAATAATTAAAAAGGGGCAAAAAAAAGTATAATAAGGGTTTTATCTTCTTTTAATTTCATATTAAAAAATTTTAAAAAAAATATTACTTTTACTTTATATTATTAAGTTATTATTACTATTACTATCAGACATTAAATAAACAAGACACAAAATATTGAGAATTTACTATATATCGATAAATCCAAAAATATTACCCTTAAATAATAAATTAAAACCCATGTCTAGAATAAATAGCCCAAGTTTATTAAAAGTCCATGTACAAAGCCCGAAATTAAAAGCATTACAATAATAAACCCGGTTTTAATTATAAGCCCGTAACATAAAAAAATTAATACACATTCAACCAAACTTGAGCCCAGATCTGATAACCCTTATAACCCTAACAAAACCCTAACCCTCTTCTTTCATGCGCGCAGCCACAAGAGCATCGTTGGATCCAATCTGGATCCAATGGTCCAAATCGCCACAAAGAAAGGTCGTTCGAGAATCCAACGCGCTACGTCTGGCGTTTCAGGTCGCCATGCGCGCGTGACTCTCACGTACGAGACTCTTCATTGCCCAGACAATTCTTCAGCTTCCAATCACCGACGACGACGAATCCAACGATCATCCGATCGTCTAAATCACCAGCAACTCCCTCCGATCGACATCTCGCACGAAAACAAACAACAAATGTCAAAACATGAGCACTGTAAATCATCAAGGAGCAAACCAAAAATGAAAAAAGAAAACTCAAAGTATAGCAACTCCCTCCGACGAATCCAACGCCTTTTTTCAATTGTAATCAGAGAGTGATATATAGAGAGAAACCCAACAATTGTAAATTATACATTTGGTAATCGAAAAGAAAAAAGAAAAACTTTTGAAAGTTATTCTTTTCTCTCGTCTCTTTCGCATGCATAGAAGAAAAATTTCTTACCTTTTTTTCTTTTTTCTTTTAGAATCACGGCTCCGGTTGAGCAATAAGCCCCTCCGATTTCCCCTGGAAATCGCAAACGGTGAGCTTGAACGGAGCGATTCTCTTTTCTTTTCTTTCCAACTTTGGACCATCCCGGCGATAAACACCCGAGGCTTCATGCCTTTGGGTGGTGAGCCAACGGAAGAAGAGGGTCGTTCTCCTCTACTCTTTCGGTTCGAATGAGAGTTTTGCTCCGTCGTTTGGAAATCCATGTTTTGGGAGGGGAGAATCGTTTTTTGTTTTTTTTTCTTGTTGAGGAAGAGACTTTGGTTTTGTTTCTGATGTCAAAGGGGCAAAAAAGGATTAAGTGGTGTCGAGTTTCTTTTCAAGAATGAGTATCGGGTTAAGGTTCAAATCATAAAAAGAGCGTGGGACTACTGTTACCGTATTCGAGTGTAGGGGAGTAAGAAAAGCATGACCACACCAGATTATGATTTTTGGAGGCGTGTTAGAATCAATGATAAAATTTCGGTATCCGACTATGATGTCACGACCCGCCAACAACAATGAGGTTAATAAATCATCCTTGGGCATTCTTGAAGAATCCATGCACCAAGAAAGTTTTCAGAATGACCTAGAATGGCCTACATCAATCTCAAGGATTCCATCACGTTCTAGAATGTTCTAGGAGGTTCCACCAAGATCTAGACACGTCTAAAAGGTTTGAGAAGATTCTAGAAGACTCTAGATATGAAGGAAGCTATTACATCTCTCCTTTCTTAATCTGACCCCAAGTTTAAAGTTTCTCACTCCTCTTGATGTGGCATGATTTGTTTTTCCTCACTGGCCATCAACCTTATTAATTCATCGGGGATCTCAAAATCCTATTCCTCTTCTTCGGTTTCTGCGACAAGTATGGGTCGCTCGAAATCCACTATGGGATTAAGTTCGATATCATTCATACAATTGATATTATTAAACCTACAAGAATTTAAATTTTATAGGTTTGAAATAGTGCACATATTTTACAAATAATAAAAGAATAAAAAGAATAAAGGTATGAAATAATATATTTACCATTTGAGAGAAAGAGAACATAAAGTTCCTTATTTTCATTGAATGCAAGTGAAATTAACATAGAAGCCTTTTACAAAGAAATCTCATTGCTTTCCGACAAAAGCGAATGGGGATGTTTTTAGACATTATTTTGATTCAATCCTAGAAACTACAGGAAGATCGATGTTGGTCCAATTGTTGAGCTTCTCATTTGGGAGACACGGTCAGAAAGCAGATAGAGCAGACTTTTCTTTGATATCCTGAGAGATCATATTCACATCCAACATTTCAAAAATCTCGCTAAACAGCTCATCCTCATAGACTTTCCTTCCTCCCAAATTAGCTTGTAGTACCTTTTCCTCAGAATTCTCAACCCCTTCATAGGTGGAGACGTTCTTCAGATCGGTAATTGCTATCGGTTTCCAAGGGATATCCTCCCCCTTTGAGCCGAGCCCTTCTTTGCTCCTCTCTCTTCTTCCTACCTTTTCCCTTCATATGCGAGTTATCAACCGGGAGTCGCTATAGTGTGGCCATAGGCATGACATTTAAAGCTGACCCATTATCAATGAGCACCCCGGGCAGCACATGTCCCTTACAATGAGTAGTGAATATTTAAGGCCTTGGTTGTACCCATCCCTTCTTTTGAGATCTCATCATCACTGAATGTAATTATCAGATGCAATGTGATTCACTATTTGGTCAAGCTTCTTGACAATGATATCACGCTCAACAAACGTTTGGTTCAAGACATTCAACAAAGCCTCGCGATGTTTCTTTGAATTCAACAACAGGTCAAGCACTGTGATCCGGGCTGGTTGCTTTCGGAGTTGATCAACTATGTTGTACTCACTGTGTTTCAGAAATTTCAAAAATTCCTGCCTATATCCTTCGATTCATCGATGACCTTTTCTTTTTTAGGGGAATAACACCTTCCACTCCTTGTAAAGTGACCTACTTCATTTACCACCTTCGAATTTTACCCCGGTGTCTGATCTTCTTGGATCGGTTCCTTTTCTCCTGACATAACTACTTCCTTTGTACTTGAACTCCCGACTACAGAGACATTGGCGGCATAACTCCATGGCACCATCTGCATACTCTTGAAAGGAAAGGTCGTTGGGGGAGAGATTATAATCTTGGGAGTATTCTGACAAGACGGTTCACTTTCATCCACTCTTCAACTGATGATAAAAGGTTTCTGAGCAGTGTATTTGCCACCTGAAGCATCGGTTGTGCAGACCTCATATTCTTTCTCTTCACTTTTCGTAAAGAATTCAATCTCCTTGTTATCCATCAACATCTAAACCTCATGTTGAAATTCTAAACAATCTTGAATCCCATGCTTTCTGTTTGATGGTATTCACAGTATTGGCCGCATCCCTTGTCTACAATAACCATTCCCCGATCAATTAAACGAGCCATGCATAGTTGTTGGAATACCCACCTCAGAGGGTATTACACTTTAGAAAATTTAGTCATAGTTTTTCTATAGAACTCCTCGATGTTGTTCACACATTGGTTTCCATTATTAGGGATGGGGTTGTTGGTGTTATTCGGCTCTCCTAACTGCAAGATTCCCGTGTTCAATAGATTATGAACAAGTTTCTTAAACGCAATGCAATTCTCAATGTTTTGACCGGGGACACCAGCATGGTATTCACAATGGGCATTAGGATCGTACCACGCTGGATACGGAAGACTGAAAGGGGTCACATGGAAAGGTCGCACTAGGTCAGCCTTATGGAGCTAAGCGTACAGTTCTTTGTAAGGGATAGGTAACGGAGTGAATGTCTTCTTTTCGAATTCTTTCTTTGGTTTCCTATCATCTTTTCTGTTGTTGCTTTGAACATTACTAACAATAGACTGTGGCTGCAATATTGTCAAATTTTGACATGACTCAAAGGCGTTCACCTCGTGCTCCTTCTTTTTGAACTACTTTCGGGCAGACTCGCCTCCATCAATTCTACCACTCTTGATAGCGGCCTCGATGCGTTCCCCCGTCATAACCATATCGACAAAGTTACTTACTGGATTACTGATTAACCGATCATACAACACCCCTTTCAAAATGTCCACAAACATGAGAGCAATCTCATTTTCCCAGAGCGGTGGTTGGACTTGCGCAGCCAAATCACGCCATCGCTAGGAATATTCACGAAGGCTTTCACTTTTCTTTTGCTTCATACTTTGTAGCATGAGTCTTTTAGGCACCATGTCGGTGACATGTTTGTATTGATAAATGAATGCTTTTACCAGATCTGTCCATGACTTGATCTGGGCTCGAGTAAGCTGGTTGTACCATCTTGTGGCAGACCCTACTAAACTATCCTGGAAACAATGAATAAGCAGCTTCTCATTGCTAGTGAATCACGCCATCTTCCTACAGAACATAGTTATGTGGGCCATTGGACATGTTGTCCCGTCGAATTTCTCGAATTCTGGTGTTTTAAATTTATGAGGGATATCCAAATTAGGGACTAGACTAAGCTCGCTTGCGTTCAAACCATGGGAATCTTCCCCCATTTCCTTTACTCGAAATTTCTCTTCAAGGTCCTTCCTGTCTCTTCGAGTTGCTTAGAAAATTTCGCCTTTACTTTGCTCAACTTCTCAAGCTCATCTAAGTCAGGTACGTTATCACCTACATTCTCTTCGTTTTCAACTACCCCATACAGTGGATTCTAGATTGAGGTACCGGCTTGAAAACTGAATGCTACTGCCTTTTGGGGAATAGGGGCAAAGCCGATGACAATAGGTGAGTACGTCGGGTCTAGACTTGTTTGGGATGGATTCTCGACTGTTCCTTTTCCTTTGATGTTATCCGATTGCTTTAGTCCTAACATTTGGGATATCTGGCTCAACATGTCTTGCTGAGCTTTGAGCAGACTCCTTCAGATCTGACTGTGATTTCTCCAACTAACTTCTTAAATCCGCCTCTAACTTAGCAAAGCTTTCCTCCATTTTCCTTGCTTGGGAGCGAGTACAATACCGATACAGAATGATTGCAAAAATCTTTGTTTTAAAACATTTTCAAATATTAATTTTAATTGTATGCAAAATTAAAGCATGTAAGATGTACGTAAAATGCATGCAATGAGTGTAAAATGCATGTAAATGATAGAATACTGCAAACAAAGGTGTTGATTCATTTAATGATTGTCCTTGAACCAACTTTCATTGAATTTTAAAAAAGTCTTCATTACAAAGTAGATGAGAACAACAACTACAGATAAGCATCAGCCCTAATTCCTAATTCCTGGATGGCCTGGAGTAGCTGAGTGAATCTAACAGTTTCCTTCATGTCTTGTGCCACAAACGATGCTAAGGCTTCGGCCTCCGCAGCTAGATTCTTCACATACTGAGCAACCTCTTGAACCTGAACCATTAGGGTGGTATTGTAGTCATCCCGGTCTTGAATCATTCGAGTGGCATCACGAAGACGACGTAACCAATAATTATACCCTCCCGTCGCGACTTCTTCAAGAACTACAAGACGTCCGAAATAGTCTTGCATCGTAGCTTCTAACTCTTCTATTCTTGCCCGGAGTGAAACATTCTCTTGTTGGCTGGCTTGAAGCTCCAGAAACTCGTTTCTAGCCACATATCCTTCTAAAGTGTAATTCAATTCCTCAACTTTTCCTTCTAGCTGAGAATTCTAAAATTGACTCTGTTCTAACATTTCAGAAGTATAGACATATAAGTTTTGCATCTCAAAGAAACGGTTTTTGCTTTCTCGGGCTCTTCTTTTCCATGCATCTGTATTCTCATTTTCCCATGTTATAGCTTGTTTTCCCTTTTCCTTCTCTTCTCGGTATTTTTCCTTCACCCGGTTGATCACACTCTTAGCATTCTTTTTCTCCTTCTCAATCTCGACACTTAGAACCTCTATTTCTTTTTTCATGGCTTGTTTATTTCTTTCCTTTTCCTCCTCTAGTATGCGAATTCCATTCATCCTCTCTCTTTCAACAGCAAGAAACTTCTTTCGGTTAGTAGCTTGTACCTGGGTATGAAGCTTGACGGTATCTTTCCGATACAAGGAATTCTTCTCATCCAAATCGGTATTAAGTTTCTTCAATTGTTTGATAACCCCTTCTTTTACATCGATATCCAAATTGACTTTAAAGAAATCTTTTGCATGTTGAGCTTTCATTTCGTCCATCTGTTTCTTGACTTCTTCTAACTCACTCCTCAAAATATCAGCCTCGGAAGGAACTATACGCATGTACTCCTCTAATGTCATAGTGGGCTCATGGTCGGATACCAGAATTTTATCATTGATTCTAACACGCCTCCAAAAATCATAATCTGGTGTGATCATGTCTTTCTTACTCCCCTACACTCGAATACAGTAACAGTAGTCCCACGCTCTTTTTATGGTTTGAACCTTGACCCGATACTCATTCTTGAAAGGAAACTCAACACCACTTAATCCTGTTGTGAAAGAAATAAATTGTCGAGACCCAAACTGCCTTGATACTAGTAAAGGTGCACAGGCGATTCCCCCGTACAGACCGATCATTATAAGCCAATCATAGTCACCGATCTTATAGAGAAAATGAAATACATGACTCATCCATGGAACTCTCCACACAATGTCATCATCTCGTAAATTTCTAAAAATTTTCGTCCATTTCTTTTTATCTAGATCCTCCTACCATTTTTTAGCTAAATACTCTCGTATCGGAAAGAAACTTCCCTAAAAAATACCCGGTAGAACCTGGGTCAGCTCCTTCCAAAAGTAGCTCTGAATCCAAACTTAGAGAAGTTGTGCACAACCCCTAAAGCGCCCCTCCTCATGTTTTCGACAAGCATTTAAGAAGGTGAAAGTTTCAATTAATATGGCCATTACTGGGTTGGCTTTCTTTTTCAAACGGTCAAACAGATCAAGAATAACCTCATCTATGTTGCCCAACACTCGGGGAAAAATGATCAATCCATATATACCTATAATAAATAAATCCATCTTCATCTCTTCATCCGGATGTGTTGGTATTATATCTCGAATGCTTTCCCACGAAAATGCAACACTTTCTCCTCGAATTTGAATTAAACCTCGAGCCCAAACATCACCCCTTCCGGCTAAAGAGCTCAACTTTGACTGATAATTTTGAGATCTAGGAGGTTTTGCATAAATCCAATCTTTGTTGACATTTCTACGGTTAATCAAAGCGGTGTACTCCTTTATTGTGGGCATTAAATCATTTCCATTAAAGGTGAAAAAGCAGAAAATAAGATTCCAAAACTGAAAAGCGGCATGAAGTAAAGGCCGATTGACCCTGATGTATAATAGCTTAGCTATGTCTCCATAATTATCGCGAAATAGGCCTTGTATTCATTGATCTCAACTCTCACATATTTCTTTTAGCTCATACAAATTATTCTATTACAGACTGACATAAGTGTAATCCAGTATTATGCGTTCGCTTGGTAAACTGTCTCCAAAAGCTTTTTGATTAAGTTCTTACCAATGACGCACCGTTGAATTAATTGTCTTGTGCATGAAGAAGCCTCCTATCCATGATAAAAGCCCTCAATACGGGCAAACAACTCGAATACACCTTTATGTAAAAAATGCACAAATAAAATGCAAGAAAATGGGAAAAGAACAAAAGATGGGATAATAAAAAAATGTTAGTGAAGATAACAAAAATGCAAAGGCATAAATAAATGATGTAACAGAAAGAAATAAAACCTAAATATCATAGCTAATTCACCTAGGTTATCTGCATAGCTCTAGTGGGTGGGTTAACTATATTCTCTATATACAATTTTGGTACTAGACTAGTACCTAAATTGTCCTTGTTGTCCTCTTCTAAGAGTAGCAAGGCCCTCGATCGTCACCCATTATAGGCTCATATCGACCGAGTTCAATCCGAGAAGACCCTTTCGCTATGCCCCTACGGGAAAACAATATTCCCACGAAAACATAGGGTAGTCGAGCACCGAAGGTACTTTACTAGGCCCGTACGAAAGAACAATATCCTTACGAGAGCACTTAGCTTTTTCCCCTCACTTAGAACAACAGGTTTAAGTGTTGGATTTATGAACGTTAAAATTGACTCACATTTATAAATAAATAATGATTTAATAACCATTTCTCTTCACAACTTCCAAAATTAAATAAGCAATATTCTAAAAACAAGGCTTGACTCTCTAAAAATTAAGTCTCTAGCGAAGTCGCCAACTGTAACGACCCCTTTAAAGAACAATGATAACTTCCCTCACTAGTTAGGTTTTAAACAAATAATACTACAATTCTAATAAATTATTAAACAGTAGTAACAGAAATACTGAAATTTAACATTTTAAACAACTAAAGGTTCAACCCATGTTTAAAATAATCATTAATAAATTTTGAAATTCGAATAAAAGACTAATATAAAAGACCAAAAGTCAAAGTCCAAAAGTCAAAGTCCAAAATCCAGTATAATAGAAGATAAAATCCGAAATATAATGTATTAAATCTGGAGTCGATAACTGTAAAACGTACATAAAATAGTCTGAATCAGAATCCTCCAAATACCGAAGCCTAGGTTTAAGTATCTAAATAAAAACTGTGAGGATTGTAAGCTTGGGAACCTAGTATGTCTCTAGTGTGCAGATAAATATAAATACAGTATAAAAAAGCATAACACAAAATAAAATAGCATAATTTCAGAACAGAATATCATATTATAAAACAGAACAGAACATGTGATGTAATGTATGTATGATATGATATGCACCCAACACCGAACACCATCAGAAGAAAAGGTTTCCTTGAACCACTCTAACTCTATCACACCATCAGAAGTGATACTCGACCCGAAGGTAAAGTCACTAAACAGAAGTGGTTACTCAACCCAAAGGTGGAACCACTAAACAGAAGTGGATATTTGACCCAAAGGTGGAGTCACTGATCAGAAGTGATACTCACCAATAGGTGATATCACTGAACTTCCCCATACATAATATCCAACCGATGCAATGTCATGAATAGATAATAAAATCAAAATAAATAACAGAGTCGGAATACATGCCTAAAAAAATAACAAAAGGCGTGCATAACAATTTAAGAATCAAATATTCAATTTAATTAATATCACAGAGCATGACAATTATACAATTATTTTCAGAAAACGACAGAAATGATGTCATCAACATGAGATACAAAATTGACAAATATACGAAATGTTGCACAGAGAAATAAACAAAAAATTATCTATAAACACACCTGAAGCAGATCACTTAACGTCAATAGTGATGTCTACTGGACTTAGTCCTATCATTAGGTCTAATAGACGTAGAACCTACGAATAACACAGGGTAAGATACACTACTATGTCACTAAACAGAAGTAAACACATGAAACAGAAAAACCAGATAACTCACGTGGGTGTCCCAAAGTTTGATGAACAGGAAGTCGTCCAGGAGGAGGAGGTAGATGTTCGGGGTCTGAATCCACGTCACCTGAACCAATTGATAAACAAGTTTAAAATTCCAAAAAAGATAACCTCTGATAAAAGGACTGGAACTAAAAAGACCTAAAAATAACACTTCGGGTTCGAATTTCGAAAAACAGAAAGTGACATTGAACTCAGGACGTCGTAAAACATAATATGGGATCAGGTCAGAAAAAGTCAACGTTGACGTCAGCAGATGACGTCAATCGATCGAGTCAGGTCACGGGTCGGGTCATGTGTCGGGTCGGTCGGGCAATTCGATCGTATCTAGGAATCCCAAATTTTCTTGGAAAATTCTAGAAAAGTCCCAGATTCGAATGCTTTATTATTATTAATTTTCCAGATTTTCACTCCATTCCTTGATTCGATTCAAACACGAAAACAAAACCCCCAACTAAAATCAAACCAACAGAAATTAAACCCCCTCTTAACAACATAGATTAAACGAACAAAGAAATAGGAGAAAAGAGACTTACCAGAACACCAAGGGTGCTTCGATTGATGATCAAAATGAGAGAAAGAAGGGTGATTTTCGGATGTGATTACACAGCTAATGAATGAAATTAAAACAGAAATAAATCAAATTTGAATGAGAAATAAATTCCCCACACTGAAATTTGAAGCGGAAAAAGGAGAAATGTTACCAAAAGGAATTTGGTTTAATTACCAACTAGGGTCCGAAACTTTTCAATAGAACCCCAAACTTTCAAATAAATACCAAAAAGCCACTGAATTCAATATTTAAAACCCCCAATTTTTAGGTTCAGAATTAGGGATTTAAAGAAAATTAGGATTTGGAGATTGGGGGGAAATTAGGGTGTTACAGGCTAAATTGCCAAAAATAGATTACTAAGCAAGATGGTCAGAGGAAGAAATTGACAAGTGGGAATCTGGCAACTGTAATAAAGCATTTAGAAGCTGCTGCAGACTTCAAGTTCATGAGTGCAAATGAAGCTGGCAAAAGGAATGTTGCAAAACTGTTACAACAATCACCTGAAGTAGCCGCTATTACTAACCATTAACCAATTCTCTGAAGTTGTACAGCCTGAGCTAAAGCTATTGTAACATTATTGGTTCATCATTAGCATGAGATTCTTAGCTAGCTTTTCAGCTATAGCATTGAATAATGATATTGCAGTATTGTAATTTTGGGGAATTAATGAAAAATAATTTAACTATCAATTCTCTCCATCTTACATCTCTTTTTTCCCCTCTCCTTTTCCTTCCCTTCTTATCCACTAAGCCATAGTCCATGACAAGATTGGTATCAAAACTGGTTATTCATCCAGTTGCTAGAAGAATTGAGGAAATAAAAAATATCTAACGCAATGGAATTTTAACATGTGGAATAAAAATAAAATGTTGAGAAGTAACAAGAAAAATTTGAGCTAAGGCCCCATGTACTTCATTGCAATCCTCATCTTTCAGAAAATTACTTTATTTCCAATTTTGTAAGTGGGTTAAAAGATGAAATTAAGATCAGGGATCAAGGTGAAAGCAAAGGAAGCCTAATTCTCTTACCTCTTCCTTCAGACAAGCCAAACTATACGAAATTATCCCTTGAACTAAAATGAGAAGAGTGAAACACCACCTAAAACCTGATCTAATATAACATTTACCCCATACTGATAAGTTGCATAACTGCTATATAAATTGCATAACTGCTATACAAAAGTTGATGTTCCACGCATAACTGTCGAGCAATTTCCTGATACACAGATAACCATGACAAATAATAAAAAGGATAGTGTCATGAACATCTTAAGACAAATTATTTGATTGCATGACCTAGTAAGAGCCTGTGTAGAAAATTGATGGTTGAACAAAAAACACATCAGGTAACATTGAAGAGTCGCAAGATTGTTCATGTAGATGACAGAAACAAACAGGTAAGGTTAGCTTGTAATTTTATCTTGCTTACCAGAACAAGATCAGACCTTGTATCGCTTCGAATGTGTGGTTAGTATAACGCATAACTTGTTGATTTGCTTATCAATGTAACTTTTATCTTGCTAACTAGCACAATACCAGAGCTTGTATCTCTTCAACTGTATGGTTAGTATATACACATGTTGATTTGCTTATCAATAGGTCATTTTTTTACTTTTTAGACATTCCTTTTATATTTCTTCAATGTGTTAATGACTAGTTAATGTATAGAACCACATATTTTCCATGAGACACTTCTAAAATTCAGAGAGTGATGTTATTGCTTATTAAAAAATTTCCTAATAACTGCATGTACTAACTTTTTTGTGTTGCTTCGGAAAGTAAAAATCAAGGTTCCATCCATTCTTTGAGAAATTCCACATTAATATGTGAGAGTTGTAAAATATCTCAGGTCTGATAATTTTGTGCAAACAACCACCCAGGTTTAACCGTGGGAATTCTTGAAATATAATTCTAAAAAAATCCTAAAAAATAATTTAAAATCTCAAAAGTAAACCCAAACTCAACCCAGGAAACTCATAACTATCCAATGCATATTAGTAAATACCCTTCACATCCAAAGCAAGATTGAGTTTTCTTTTTAACCTAAGCGTTGTTTTTATACATGTCAACTTACAATGTGTCACCTATTGACAGTAACACTTGAGTTGACTCCTTCAGAAAAACAAACAATTGAGTTGACAAAAACTCTGATAGAAAAGCCTCTTAATTATAAGGAGGCAAGTGAATATGTTTGAACCATTGAATCAACATTAAATGCAACCAAAACTTAGGGAACTTCAAGTGCAATTTACTATGTTTTATGCATAATGTATACAAACTTTATTCGGTTAGCAATTTTGTTTTTGGATAAACATGAAAAGAGATTATACATTTATACGTTTAGCAATTTAGTTCATGTGAAATTATAATTTTTGCTTGAATCAAGTGTAGGAAGAGATAACATCATACTCAGTACCACAAGTTCAACATGCATAATGAGCAAACTTAGGTAGTTTAGAATCCATGATCATGTAATTAGGTGAGGAAAAATATAATGTACAAGTAGGAAGGTTGTGAGATATTTACCTTTATTGCACAATTTTCATCACTATGCAGAAGGCCATTCAGTTCAGTCTAATCTGCACCAATATCCAACCACAATATAAGATGAGAAAGCAGAAAATGTATATATGTGTAAGCAGGTAGGTATATTGAAGCAATGTGGCTTCTTTGTCTAAGGTATTGCCTAAACAAGAACAAACTGCACTGAGAATCTTACATATAATCACACAAGCTAATCCTAGATGAATTTATATGGACAGTGTGTACATGTAAATGAAAACCCAACATGATGTATATAGTTGAGGCATCAGTAAATGAGAAGACTTAAGAGTTATTGTGAACCGTACCAAAGACTCATAGTTTACCCAGAAAATTATTACATGCTTCCGTAACTGAAGTCATATTATAAACTTTGACTTGCTGCCAAAGAATGAAACAGAAGTAAAGGAAATCAAGTAAAAAAAGTTGTTTATTATTGATCATTTAAGTGAGCATTTCCCCAAGTGAGAGTGGCGAGAAAATGATAGAAAAAACAAACCTGTAGTTGCTGTCTTGAGAATCAGAGAGGGGTTTAAAGAGGAAATTAGGGTCAAAGAATCGAGATCGAAGGAGATTTAGGGTTTCTCCGACGGCTTTTCTTTCTCTTTTTTCTCTTCCCATTGGTCTTGTGGGTTGAGACTAAAAGAAACCTTGGAGGAACAATCTGTTACTTAAAATGACTAACAAAACAGATTTTAATAACCCTATAGTGAGATTCAACGATGTTAAATTGATAATCAGATTTTCAGGGAATGAAAATAAATTAAGAGAAAACCAAGGACGAAGGGGAGGAAACGACCCCGCCGGGAACCAACGGCGATGGCTCAGTCTGAAAATGAAAAGGGATATTGTGAAACAAAATGAGTTTAGGCGAGGGAAAGATAAGACTGGAAAAGGAAAGAGCAGTGGATTCCCGCCAAAATCATATCTTGGGCTACTGTGTGGGAGGCCTGCTTCTAAACCTGATGATGGTGTTCATATTATAAAAAATAATAATTTTGGAGTTTTAAATGAGAGATTGATTCAAGTATTATTAAAGAATAATATGAGATTAATTGTCGGTTGATACATGTATAATGATGTACAATGTAACTAACGTGAATGTTCGAATTGATCTGATTCTTCGTGGACTTACGAATATTTTAGTCACGAATATTTACTCCAAAAAATAATAAATAAATAAATAAAACTTCATTCTATTGCTTTACTTTATGACTTCAGAAGTAGTTTTTTTTTTGTGATAGGAGAAGATAATGGTATAATTCTCTACAATTGTTTTATTGTAACTGATCATCTAGTTGGTATATCCTGAAAGATAGAGAACTGAAAATCTCAAATACCAAGTAATGGCAAAATTATAATTTCCAACTGATTTAGTTTTGGATATGTTATATCTATTTTTGTTTTGATTGTTATACATTTTAATATAATATTTATATTTTATTAATTCTTGGATTAACGCCCTGAGAATGATCTGATTTGTGTTCTTCGTGAGTCTGATTTTCACATTGTTGAGGTTGCTTGTTCTACCTTCATCATGAGACAGAATGCGTTGATCTTTTTGTTTTCTTAGTTTTTCTTGACCATTTAAGTGATTCATTATTGTTGGATTTTTTTATATAAATTGATGGATGATAAAGGTAATTTTGAAAAGGGAAAATATCATTTGAACCTTAAATTGCATGAGGAACAAAACACAAAGAAAGTGATTGCTTCAATTGAAAGTCTAAATCTGGAAAAAAAAAATTCTGCCTCTTTATCATGTTTTTATTTATGTCTCTTGTTGAAAAAATTTTAAAAATTAAATTTTAAATATTAACTTTTATTTTTTATATTTTGAACCTTAAACTCTACGCCCATAATTCCGTAAATCTTAACTATAACCTTTAACATTAAACCCTAAACCCTTTAATTTAAAGTGAAGGTATAGATGAAAGCATGAGAAAGAGATAGACAATTTTCACCCCTTCACGAATATAAAAGAAAGTCAGAAATTCGAGGTCAACCTATTTCTTTTCTCGAAATTTTCTTCTTACGTACGCTATATATTTTGTTTAATATACTGATTAATTGGTGGAAAATCAGTATCTAAAACTGGATGTATTACATTTTGTGATTTTTTGTTAAACGAACTAATTAGTAATTTAGCTAAAAAATATAAAGCAATAAGATTAGTCTATGGTTGATGATTGCCAAAACCTTCTAGAGTAAAAAAATATATCGCTGCTAAAAACTATTTTGTAGGGTAATACTGTTCAAAAGCAGTTATTAAATTATCTCTTTTAAATATATATTAAATACATATATTTCATTCACGATTAAAAAAATCATAAATTATCACAATTAAAAATTATCTATAAATGTCTCAGACTCGCACCTAAAATAATAATAGTCTCATAGTTATTTATCTCTAACTTAACTTAAATTTAAATATAATAAAACAACGATGAAGATGAAAAAGTTTTTTTTACAACTAAAAGTGACCAGCGATTAAATTGGTGATAATATTTTATTTAAAATTTTAAATATTTTTTAAAGAAAAGAAATTTTGTATTTTTTACAAAATATTATTTTATATTTTTACAAAGCAGCGACAGAGTTCTCCAACTGATATCCGAAATTCTTGCTCTTTCTAGACTGGAGGAAGCCTGCCAGGAACCTGACTCAGGAGTCAGGAGTAGTGTGGTTCATGATTGCTTGAGAATCAAACATGAGACTTATAAGAACATTATTATAAGAATTATTAAATTATTTTTATTTTAATATCATTATTAGAATATTTTTGTCTCTTCATACTTTTACCTAATCTTTAACCAAAGCAACTGTCGTTTAAAAAACAACTAAGGTTTATTGCTTGAGAATCAAACCTGAGACTTGTGACTTTTACTTACAGATCTTGTATAAATATTTGCTAATTAATTGTATCAAATATATTAAACATGATTATAAAATAAAACCAATAGATTAATTTTTATTACCTATGTTCTTGTCTGTGCAGTCTTTAATTTTCCCATATGGACTTTTATTGAACATGAAAACTGGAACAAACACTTTATGAGAATCAATCCCACCTACAAGATGCTTTCCTCGCAGCACAAGTTTCCAAGTGGCCAAAGCCTCTCTCTAATCTCTATATAAATTAACAAACTGCAAATCCACCAATAACAATGGCTTCTCTGCCTCTGCCTCTGCTGCAACTCTTGTCTATTTCTGTATCTGTTTCCCTTCTCCTCATCACCTCTTGTTCATCGGACCAAACCCCAAAGGTATGTCTCTGAATCAGATCAGATCAAAGACAAAGAAAGATGGTTTAAAAATGGTGTCTTTGTGTTGTGTTTGCAGCATTATGTTGTGTATATGGGAAGTTCAGTTGGAGAAATTGCAGAATGGGAGCATCTGCAAGTACTGTCCACAGTGATCCCCAGGTGAGGTCAAGACTAATGAATCATACTGTAGTGGAGTATATGATTTTCTTTCTTGTTTCTGACAGGGAAGAGAGGGACAGAATTTACCTTACAAATCATTACCATCATGCCTTCACAGGATTCTCTGCAATGCTCACAGACTCTGAAGCTTCTGAGTTGTCTGGTGAGTCCACCCTGGGCCTGTTCTCTCTCTATATTGACATTGTGTGGTGGCCAGTTACACTGAGTTTTATTTTTGGTGACCGTGTCCCTGTCAACAACAGAGCGACAGGGAATTGTATCCGTTTTTGCTGATCCTACTCTTCAACTCCATACAACACGTTCTTGGGATTTCTTGGATCCGAAGTTGGAAGGTGGGTCATACCCGATTCAGAAATCAAGTTATGACGTCATAATTGGGATGATTGATGGAGGTACTTTCAACTGTTCCTTTTCTTTTATATTATGATTAATCATTAATTACAACTTTACAACCATGTGCCTTGTGAGACAATTCACAGAAAGAAAAACAAAATAATATTTAGTCTTTTCTCTACTTCATTACAACCGACTATTTGTTTAGATAACTTTAAACCTGTTTTAAGAATTCCAATTCAAACGCATTTATATAAGGAGGTTCAGAACCTTCAAAGAGTTCCCTAACACGAATCACAATTAAAAGTAAAATCTATAGCTCAGAGATAAGTACAGGTTGAGTCTGATTTTTAGTTTATTTAAATTTGATTTAAACATAAATACTTAAATTTTGATTTTAAACTGATTTAAATATATTTTTTAAAAATTGACCCAAAAAATAATTATTTTAAACTCGACCCTAAGTCAGCTCGATCTAACTTATAGAGAAAAATAATTTTAGGGAGTAATTATAAAAAATAATTTTAGAAGATTTAATTATAAAAAAATATAATTTTAAGGATTAAATTATAAATGAAAATTCAATTTTAAAGATCTAATTATAAAAATATATAAAGATGGGAGTATTATTATAAATATTCTTAATAAATTTTAAAAAAATGCTTAATTAGTCTCAAATCAAGTCGGATCATATATTTTACACTTGAAACTTAAACTTGGTTCAACTTCGCCTTTAATAAAAACACAACTCCACTCAAACTCAATTTTTTATTAAAAATCCTATTTGATCCGTCCGAGTCGGATTGGGTAAAATATCTTTCCCTACTATCTAGGTGTGCTCATTGAAGGTTAACCATAACATTTAACCTAAATAGTTGATTAACCATTATATCGGTTATTAAATGTTACTAACCATAACCTAACCATTAAAAAAAGGTTAACCATCGATAGTTAACGATCAAAGCGCAGTTAACCGGCGGCTCGATTATAGGTTTACCTATAACCTATTATAATTTTTTTTACATGTTCATTATTTTTAAGATAATAATATAATTATCTCTCTAATAAATAATATATTAAAATATTTATAAAAGTACTTAAATAAAACATTCTAAACGCTCATGTCATAATTAAAAAAATATTTTTGTATTATAAAATTTTAACACAAGATAAAGCACAAAAATTTCATAATTAAAAAAAATATTTACGTATTATAATATTTTTTTTAAAATTTTTATTTAAAAAAATATTTTTAAGTTAAAAAAAAATTAAAATACATAACATTATAACAATACACCATTAAAGTTCAAGACAAAAGCTATCATTAAATTTTTTTTTAAATAACTTAACATATAACAGTCAAAGTTATAAGATATAAAAATCATCAATAAAGTTTTAAAAATTATTTTATATTTTAAATATATATAATAATTAAATATAATATTTTTATTTTTTATATAAAAATGACAGCCTTTTTTTTTATTTAAAAGTGTTGATGTGATATAAGTAAGTAATAATGATGTAGGGATACCTTTACATGGTGTGTTATCAACCAGAACGAGCAGACTAAAAAGTGGACAGCCAGGTCTTATTAATGAACAACCCTGATCTGTAGGATGTGCTACATAAACATAAGTGACCAAAAAGTAATGAGACAAGAAAAATTGACATCTTCATTGGACACTTCCACTGTGGCATATTTATGTAAATATTTACTATAATGATTAATAAGAAATAACATTTAAATATCGGAATGGGAATGCAGGGATTTAAGTTTATTATTTAAATTGATTTTGTTCCCAGGAATTTGGCCTGAGTCTCCCAGTTTCAGAGATGAAGGCATGGGAGAAATACCAACACGATGGAAAGGAGTTTGCATGGAGGGACCGGACTTCAAAATCACTAATTGTAACAGGTCAAATATACGTGTGTTTTATTACCAAAAAATATATTGTAATAATTTATAATTCCATCTTCTTTGTAATTCTAGGAAGTTGATAGGAGCAAGATGCTACAATGTAGTTCAGACATCCAATGGGAACACGACAACAACACAAATGAGACTCGACAAGTCTCCAAGGGACACGGTAGGACATGGAACTCACACTGCTTCTATTGCAGCTGGTGCCTTTGTCCCCAACGCTAGCTACCATGGCTTGGCTCAAGGAACTGCCAGGGGTGGTTCACCCTCCGCTAGGATTGCAGTCTACAAGGTATGTTCTGAAGATGGTTGTCCCGGTTCCATCGTATTAAAGGCGATGGACGATGCTGTTAGGGACGGTGTCGATATCATCTCGATTTCTATTGGGATGAGCTCTCTGCTCCAATCTGATTTCTTGAAAGATCCCATCGCAATCGGGGCATTTCATGCGGAACAAATGGGAGTCATGGTCGTCTGTTCAGGAGGCAATGAAGGACCTGATCCTTACACTATCATTAATGCAGCGCCATGGATTTTTACTGTTGGTGCTTCTAGTATTGACCGGGATTTCGAGTCTTCGATACTTTTAGGAAACGGAAGAACCTTTAAGGTAATAACATAAGGTGTTGATATCATATATGAACCTAACTCCAATCCGACCTGATTTGGTCCATATGTAATAAGACTTAATTTTCGTGACGTTGTGGTGAAGGGATCTGCCATCAACTTCTCGAACCTCACTCAGACCGAGACGTATCCTCTCGCGTATGGAAAGGACATAGCTGCTAAATACACTCCGATTTCAGAAGCAAGGTACTTCAATGAAGATAAATGATCAACACACTGTTGACTCTGTATGTTCCATTTGTAACCATTGCTGCAATGAATCCTTTTGTGTGTTAATTGCAGGGGATGCTATCCCGGATCCTTAGATCCGGAAAAGGTGAAAGGAAAAGTGATCGTTTGTTTCGACAGTTTCCCGGTGGTATCAAGGGAAATCAAGAAATTAGTAGCCGAAGATGCTGGAGCCAAGGGGCTGATTTTGATTGATGAAAATGAGAGAATTGCTCCTTTTGATTCTGGACCATTTCCATTCACCGAGGTTGGAAGTAGCATAGGATATAAAATACTCAAGTACATCAATTCTAACAAGTAAGACAAGTCACACACACATATATTTATCATTTTCCAACTTCATATTTGATGCACATATACTCAAGTGTATTTTTTTATATTGTTTTCATAGGAATCCAACTGCAACTATCCTTCCTACAGCTGAAATTCCAAGGCAGAAACCAGCACCAGTGGTGGCATATTTTTCATCAAGAGGTCCCAGTCTCCTAACAGAAAACATTCTCAAGGTATATAATTTAGTAAACTCTGAAATAAGCATATATATATAATATATATTTGATACACATCAACATTCAAGTTTGTTGATCTTTTACTTTCCCTTCTATAGCCTGATATAATGGCTCCTGGGGTTGCCATTTTAGCTGCGATAATTCCGAAAGTTGAAGAAGGGAGCACCTTGGTTCTTCAGAAGCCGGTCGGATATGCCATAAAATCTGGAACATCGATGGCCTGTCCACATGTAACAGGGGCTTCAGCGTTCATAAAATCAGTGCATCCTAAATGGACTGCTTCCATGATCAGATCGGCACTCATGACAACTGGTAAAGTTAACAACTTTTAAGCTCCAAACGGGAGTATATGAAATTCATGATTAGATTAAGACTGTATCTTCATGTTACCTAATGCAGCAACCATGTACAATAACATGGAGAAACCACTGACAAACAGTTCGGGTTCCTTTGCCATCCCACACGAAACCGGAGCTGGAGAAATCAGCCCACTTAAAGCCCTTAATCCGGGACTAGTCTTCGAAACAACAAGCCAAGATTACCTTAAATTCCTTTGTTACAATGGATCCCCAGAGAAAACAATTCGATCCATGTCCAAGACAAACTTCAAATGTCCAAGGAAATCCTCCGACAATCTCATTTCCAGCATCAACTATCCATCAATTTCCATAAGCAGACTAGCAAAAAGTGAAGGCTTCCGAACCATTAGAAGAACCGTTACAAATGTTGGACTCCCAAATGTGACATACACTTCCATCGTGCAAGCTCCCATGGGAATGGAAGTTAAGGTTTCACCCAAAAAGATAACATATGTTGAGAGTGTAAAGAGGATTTCCTTCAAAGTGACGTTCGACGGCAGGAAGGCTCCAACCGGCTATAATTTTGGAACTCTAACATGGTCTGCCGGTTCATATTCTGTTCGTATGGTGTTTGCAGTAAATGTTGTGTGATAAATAAACCCCACTTAGAGAATGTCATTCCTGTTTTATATTTATGCTTTCCCCTTGGTTGTGAAGATATAGATCAAAGAACACATCATCCTTACAAATTACAGAGTTTCAGCAGATCAGTGAAGTTATGAGAGGGAGCATCTTTCATCTTCAAAACGTATCAATCATATACTATGTAGCATTTGATTTTCAAGGACTAAACTTTCTTGTTTGGTATGTATCAACTTTCTTTTTTCTCAAGTATATGGTTATTGTTTTATTACTTAAAACTATTTCAGTATTCAAATAGACAGACATACGCTTGTTTGTATCAACTGCCTTCTTCAACAATGTGTTTTGCTTATAAAGTGTCAAAATTTCTCAAGCTTTTCAGAAAGGTTTTTCCAACTGTGGAGCCTACCTTAACAAATACAGCAGGATAAACAAAAGGACCTAATTACATCTAAGAGTTGTATTTTTTTTTTCTCTCTCAACTACTCTATTCGATTGAGAGGTGTTTACACAAGATGTTAAATAAAAGAATCCCTTTTCTTTAGAATGGCCCCAAATGTCATTGTGCATTATAGAAAATGGGGAAATAGGTTTAAATGTTGAAGGAACATAAGATTTTTGTTATGTTTTGCCACTTGACACACTTCACAAAAAAAAAAAAGGATTTTTATTAATAAAACTTGGGAACTAACTTTATAAGATATGTAAAATTTGGAAGTTATAGTCTAGATGTCATACCATAACATCATTGGAAATATTAGAAGTAAAATTTGAAGTCTGAAGGCAAATAGAAATAAAAGAAGTTTGAGAGGGTAGTTCATCAAGGATTTATAGGCCATTAGATAACTTAGCACTATCGATTATCATTTTCGAACCTTGTATCTAAAAAATACAATCATCAATTCAAAAATTAGCATCATAATTAATATCCTGAACCAATTTACTCATATATAACAAATTGCAAGTTAGATTAAGAACAAATAGAACATCAGACAAAATTATCATGCCACTCAATTGGATAAAACCATTTTCTTTTACTTTGGAGAGAGTGTCATATTCAATCTTAATAAAGGACTTAGAATTATATTTTTTATATGTGTGAAATAAGCTAGGCTTTCCTATCATATGGTCATAAGCACTAGAGTCTACAATTCAACTGAATAAGTTTATTGTTACCAAACAAGAAATTATACCTTCACTAGTTGATAATGCAGTAGAATTAGTCTTGGATGAGAGGTGACTAGAAATCTGTAACCCTTAATTTTAATATAATCTCTTAGATTAAAACTTAGGAATCACGTTAAGTAAACATGTCTCACAAGTTAGGGTTCAAATAAACGGAATACAAAATCTGATAGATCACCAAGACATAAATATCCGAAATACTAAACAAAATGTTTAATATTGTCTGAACGTTCAACCCAAATTCACAATAAACATTAAAATCCTAAAAACCAAGTAAATGTCCAATATAAAAAATTTAAAGTCCATTATAAGAATAAATATCCGAAATAGAAAGTACTAAGTCCGAAATCTGTAAAAATATATGTAGAAAGTTCTAAAACAAGAGTCCTTCAAGTACCGTATCCTAAGTCTAAGAATATGAAACATAAACTAAAGAGGTGTAAGCTATGGAACTTAGTGTGTTTCTAGTGTGCAGATATAACATAGTCACAAAAGCAAAAATACTAAATACATTTCATAAATATTCAAATGTCAACAAAATACAGACAACATAATATGTCAGAATCATATGATGCAATGTCTGAATGCTATACACCCATCACTAGCATTATCTAAAGAGTAGGTTCCCCTGAACCACTTTAACTCTAACATCACCATCTGAAGTGAAAATTCGACTCGAAGGTGGAGCCACTAATCCGAAGTGGAAACTCGACTTGAAAGTGGAGCCACTAATCTGAAGTGAAAACTCGACCCGAAGGTGGAGCCACTAATTCGAAGTGATACTCACCTGAAGATGATATCACTAAACTTCCCCAAATAGAATATCTCAACCCAATGCAATATCATGATATGATATCTGAGTTTGAATGCATACCTTATAATTAATAGGAGGCATGCATAATAATTTCAAAAATAACATGTTCCGAATTTTTCATAAATTCCGAATTAAAAATATATAATTCACATATTATGGAATGACAACATACAAATTAATTAATAGATTACAAAAACTAGCTAGTCAACCCAAATACATAGAAGCAACAAGGTCTGCACACAGAAATATACATAAAGTATCGGGAGAGACACACCTTTGGCATCTAACTTAATGTCGGACATGACGTTTACCTGGCTCAGTCCTAGAACTAGGTCGAGTAGATGCAGAACATTCGGGTCTCGAAGTCTGAGCAACAGGAGGTCGTATAGGAGGAGGAAGAAGAAAAAATTTCGTATCCGAATCCATGTCACCAACACATACTAAAAGCTGATTCGAATCAAGGATCTCAATTGGGAACAAAAATTACTCGGTTAGTTTGAATCAAAGGAGAGAGGGAGAGAAGAAGATAATTAAAGAATAAAAGGGAAAGAAATTAAGACAATCAAAATCAAAATGTAAAAAGAGCTAATTGTTCTCTAGGAAAAGATAAAGGTAAAATTACCCAACAAGGGTCTCTTTTTGTTCATCCTTTTAAAAAAACCTTAAACTTTCTAAAATTATAAATTAGTCACTAAAATTCCAATTAGGTTAGACCGTAAATCCCTAATTCTTAGTGTTTCGAATAAGTGATTTTACTAAATTAGGACTTTGATTTGGGTCTAAAATTTGGGGTGTTACAACTATCTCATCCTTATAAGAAATTTTGCCCTAAAAATTTATCTGGATCAAAGAGATACGGATACTGAGCTTTGATAACAGATTTGGGCTCCCACGTAGCCTCATCATGACCACGATTATGCTATAGAACCTTAACCATTTTAATGGTTTTTCTCCGAAGGACTTTTTGATCCTGAGCAATAATCTCAACTGGTTCCTCCTCATAACATAAATCTAGACGGATTTCAAAATCTTCAATAGATAGAACATGGGTCGAATCATCCCATTAACATCTTAATATAGAAATATGGAAGACATCATGAATACGCTTAAGCTCGGATGACAACTCAAACTGATAAGCTATTGGTCTCACTCATCGGATAATCTGATAAGGTCCTATGTAATAAGGATTGAACTTTCCCTTATGGCCAAAACAAAGTACCTTCCTCCACGTAGATACTTTTAAGAAAATCTCATAACCTACCTCAAAATCAAGATCTTTATGTCTCAAATCAACATATGATTTCTTTCTATCAAAAGTAGCTTTAAGCCGATCTCGAATCAACCTGACAATCTGCTCAGACTCATGAATAAGATTTGATCTCAATAATTTGTGCTCATTAAGCTCATCCTAATTGTCTCTGAAATCCAAAATACACCCTCAATATCTTCTTTGCGACACTTACGCCCATAGATAATCCAATTCAGGAAATGGACAGACACGATTACTAGTCTTGTGTTTGTTAATCTGGAAATGGCTTGGATGGCTACCTATAAAAATATTAGGAGAAATATTATTCTAGCATATGTTGATTCTGCTAATGATTATAAGAAGTATATTATTTTGGGTTGTGATGTTTCGAAATTAAAGTTGATAGATAAGGAACAATTAGGTTGTAAATCCAAATCGATTCAATACATTTTTGATCCTGGTATTTTTCTTAACAATGCTATCAATTTTCTTCCCAGAGTGATTGGTAAGCTTCATACTACTAAAAAGAAGCGCATATATAAATCAATTCTTTACATTAAGATGCACATTTTCAAATTTGGTGTGAAATGTAGCTAAGAAAAAGAAAGAATTAATGATGAATCAAGATCCGCTACAATAGATGTTGTTGCTGATGTCAAAAACGAACAAATTGTTGTCTTAAGAGAAAGTGTTTTTTTAGTTCTGCCATATGCAAGTGTCATGGGGTCAGAGTTTTGACGCAGGGACAACCACCCCGTGCGGCACCTCAGGTCTCTCACACACCCGAGGTTCAGCCTTAACCATCTCGATGCTTACTGGTTTCGCCCTCCCATGGGCTTATCAGGGAAGCGGGGACAGCTCCCGACCAGTGTGGTGCGCGATCAGCACGCCCATCCGAAGATAGGACGGCTGCTCGGCACGTACTACACCCTTAATGCTATCCCGCTACCAAGAGTTAAGCACAACCAGAAAGCATCTTACCCGGTCCCGCGTTGCTACGATACACGGACCGTGACAATCTCCCCCACCTGATTCATGCACACCCTCGTGCATGGGGAGGAAACTCTTTCCCTTCTTTAAATTAACCAGGAACTAGTGTGTAATTCTCCCAAACTCGCCCTCTAACTGGGTCCGCCCTCCACTGTTGGGCAAAGGTCTGCTCGCAACCACCCCATTTACCAAGGTGTCATATTGCAACTCGACCATCTGGAGAGCTTTCGCTGCGGCTTCCTGCATACCCGTCATCGTCTCAATCTCTTTCTAGAGGACCCACTTGCGAACACCCCTTTCTCTTTAGGGTGTGAGCTTCACTTGCTCGTCCACACGACTCGCTCCGCAGTACATGGGGAGCTTGGCAAACTCGACAGCTAGCACACGGCCATGCTCTGATACCATCTGTCATGGGTCAGAGTTTTGACGCAGGGACAACCACCCCGTGCGGCACCTCAGGTTTCTCACACACTCGAGGTTCAGCCTTAACCATCTCGATGCTTACTGGTTTCGCCCTCCCATGGGCTCATCAGGGAAGCGGGGACAACTCCCGACCAGTGTGGTGCGCGATCAGCACGCCCATCCGAAGATAGGACGGCTGCTCGGCACGTACTACACCCTTAATGCTATCCCGCTACCAAGAGTTAAGCACAACCAGAAAGCATCTCGCCCGGTCCCGCGTTGCTACGATACACGGACCGTGACACAAGGCTGAGGTATCCTTGGACATAGAGGTTATAAGTTTAAGTAGGTCTAGGTGTTCTACTTACTCTGAATCGTGGGTGGATCATGTTAATTGGATTTTAGGATATTTTTTCTATTGTAACTAGGATAAAGTACTTGTTGACGTCATAACTGTGGTTTCAATTTTTAGAGGTTTTGGCAGTGAAGAACAGATGAAAATAATTAATGGAAAAAAGAAAGCATAATCAGAAGTATTATCCAAATATCCTAACTCTGATGTTGTCTTAACATCAAGTTTATATATAAAAATAGGAGAGTCGATGATTTTGAGCAAGGTGATCAAATGAGGTGCAAAGACCTTTTTTATGATGGAAATTATATCCTCGACATTATAATCGACATAGATCCATATGTATATGCTATCTAGTATTGGGTTTCATCTTAATACTATAAATTTCGTCAAGAATTTGTTGAGTTCTACAAATGTGCTCTTCTCTATCTTGCTTACATAAGAGTGGAGTCATTTTCAGAAATTTTTAAGATGAATTTAGCATTTGATTTGTTCATGTCGACTCTTTTGGGAGAGAACATCTATAATTTTAGAGAACTCTTTACTCATCCAATTGTAAAGAGTCTATTGGAGTGGCTTTATCACATTCTTCAAACTTTCAAAACGAGAATTTTGGTTCGTTACGAAGAATTGTGCCCATCAAATCAAAATTGGAACATTGATGAGTCAAATAGAAAAATATTTGACCCCGAAAGATATTATTTTGCTAACATTGTCATGAAGCTACCTTTAACTCTTATGTTGAATTTGACCAAACTGAAAAAAAGAAAATGATTGATATTTAGTCTAACCATTTGAAAGACCAAAATGATTCAGAGTCGACTTTTATTGGTTTTGCTTCACACTCATCTTTTTCAATCCTTGAGGACAAGGATCTTCTTGAAGAGGGGAGTATTGTTCACACCTTTTAAAAACATTGTGTTTCAATTATGTTTTACAAGTTGTTATTTATGTTTCATTTCTGTTTTTCTCAATGCGCTATTATTTTGATTATGTTAAATAGATAGCTATAGAGTCACTACACCAAAATAGATCTATAGCGGCGTTTTTTGGTTCTATAATGGCGTTTTTTAGCGTCGCTAAAAACTTTCCCGACGCTTAAAAAAGCGCCGCAAGAATTGCCGCTAAAACCAGCGCCACAATTTTCAAAAACATCGCAAAAGATCAATATCTGTAGCGGCGTTTATATTTACAAACGCCGCAGAAAACTTTTCTTTAGTGGGTTTGAAAATACAAACACTGCAATAAAGCTATTCTTTAGTGGCGGTTGTAAAGACAAATGCCGCAATAAAGCTATTCTTTAGTGGCGTTTGTAAAGACAAACGCCGCAAAAAACTTTTTTTTTGCGGTGTTTGTAAAAACAAACGCCACTAAAGAATAGAAAAAACTTTTCTTTAGTGGGGTTTGAAAATACAAACGCAGCAATAAAGCTATTCTTTAGTGGTGTTTGTAAAGACAAACGCCGCAATAAAGCTATTCTTTAGTAGCGTTTGTTTTTATAAACGCCGCAATGAAACTATTCTTTAGTGGTGTTTTTCATGGAAAACGTCGCAATAAAATTGTTCTTTAGTGGCGTTTGTGAAGACAAACGCCGCTAGTAACACCATTAAGTAAAAAAAAAATAATAATATTATTTATTATAATTCATCAACCTTTGTGGTCTAGTATTTTATTTTCTCTTCCTGAAATGTTCATATGTACTTATAATATACACGCTCAACCAAATTAACTATGCTGGAGCTATTCATTTTTGATACATTGAAGATCCACTAGTCTACTTCTACAGAAGAGAAGATAACATAAAATACCCATTGTAAATAAAAAGTTGGGTTAATCAAAAGCTCAATCAAAATTATTCCTGTCCTTATAATATACATGATATATATGGTCACCTGCTCCTCCTCCTCTATTGCTCTACTTAACCCTGACCCTCGTAACATTAACTTCCATTCATCTTCAGTAACGCACGGTTCACTACAATAAAGAGAAAAGGCATAAGGCATTTAGAAGGAATATTAGACAATGATGACATATGTTGAAAATCTGACAGACCATTGCAAACAAAATTGATAAGGAGGGGATACTTCTAATCTCGGACAAAGCCTAACACCTACTATCTCATGAACTTCTGATAATATCAGTACTAAAGAGTAATTTCTTTCTCTATTACTGAATGCACCAATGACAGCAGCCAACATGAAACATTAATAGTCTAAACAAGAAAATACTAGTATTTGGTTTAACCCTAAAATATTTTTAACACAAAATCGAGTCGCCATAGAAAATAAAAGGGTATCCGATTCAAAATTTTCAAGTGTTTCAGTGAATGAAGGCCTCATATAACTCAGAATCAAGAAACAATTCTATTTATGTACTGACAAAGAATTATCTGGTGTTCATAGACACTACTGAAGATTGTAAAATTTTACTTATTTGCTTACGTCTAGGTAGTCTTTTGCTTCGGGGCCGCCCCCTCCTTAGTTGCCTCTTTGGCATTGATTTCTTCATCCCGTGAAAAAAATTAATGCACCGCATTGTGCAACACACTGCGATAAATTAAAAGAGAAAGAGTATTAAAGTTCTTACATTATAATGCCTAGGAAGTAGGAAAACAACTTAAAGTATGCATTTGTAAATACCTACAAGAAATCTCCGAGCAAAACATTGTATTGGGAGTCAATAGAACTATAATTGTAGAAGTCATAGAGCAGCGAAGTACTAAGAAGCAAGTAGACAAACTACGACAAAAGATATGACAATTAAACGAGGCATGAAAACAAAATCAAAAGACATTGATAGTTGAAATTTTGAATGTAATAAAAATAGAAAGTGAAAAGAGATCAAATCTTAACCAGGAGCATGACTCAAAGTCCATGGCCAAGTACAAATAGAATAGCACCAAGTCCTTTCAAAGCAATGGCAGTAACAACTAATTTTCTAATCTGTGTAAAAAAGTCCTCACATCAAAAATGAAAGTAAAATTAAAGTAAATCAAACAAACATAAACTTAATATAACACAATAATAAAAAAATTCATTACATCATATGCAAAATGATTTATTACTTCGATGTCTGACAAATTTACATAGAATTGAGATGATGTTTCTTTACAAGATCAAGCTTAGATATCAACTGCTTCGCAGCAGGCCCACCATCAACCCCAAATTCATTGAACCTACCAACATGTTGAATAGTCATATTCATTTTCATGATACTCATATTCATCTTCTCATAAAAAATGATATTTCGTGCAGAAAGTTAATCTAAAATATTCAGTTCTAGACTTGAAAATGTTTTTCATACCATTTTTTGTATCTTAGCGATTATTAACTTTTAAAGTACAAAATATGAACACAATCAGAAGTTCCTCAAAGCTGAAGTAAGGACTATTTTCACAATTCTCCATCAATCTGGCCACCATCTCAAAATTATTAAGCAAATCCGAACTTCTTCATTTACAAATATAAATATGATAAACTCCTCTTATCGGATCACTTGATATAACAAAAATAAGTGAACAAAAAGGAAAACCGGGAAAATATAGAAAAATTAATGCAATCAAATTAAGAAACGTAAAGTTCTTTTAGGAAGTTATACCTTTGAAAAGGAATCAATAGTTAGGGAAGAAGAAAAACAGGGAGAAGTATCACCATCACCACTCAGAACCGTCGTTCCACGCATAGGGATTCAATGGCGAATCTAAAAAAATAATATTGGCCGGGCCAATATAAAGAGAACTAGATATGAATAAAATCTTATTCGTAAAAATTATTTTTTTTAAGTAAAAATAGCTTTTTATCAAAAAAAATTGAGACTCGAATAACTCAAACTTTTAGTAATTATTAGATCAATTTTTATACTCAATTTAAATCCTTCAACTCAGTGATATATGTATAACACATGAAAAAAATATATATTGTATACATAGTCGTAGAAAACTATTTAAATTAAAACTAAATACTACTATAGTGATTGGAAAATATATTGCATTCTATTCTCCTTTAAGTTTTTTAAAGATATTAAAAATAAAATATATACTTATTAAAAATAATTTTAATTTTAGTTTTTATTTGTTTAGTATATACTTATAGTAAAATTCTAATTATATTCTAAAAATTTATTTTTTAAAAAATATATTTAATTATTTAATAGAAAAATGTATTGTTAAAATATATTTTACTAAAAATAATTATATAAAGATCGTAAAACATAATAAAAATATATAATAAAGTCATTTTTATTTTAATTTTTATTCTTTACTATACTTAAAATTCAAATTTAAAAATTAAGATAAATTTTTAAAACTAAAACAAATTTAAAACTCTTATATTTCTCAAATTTTCTTTATATTTTATTCAAAACTTAAAATATATTATATATATTTAAAATATAAAATAAATAAGAAAAATTATAATGGGGCGGGCCAGGGCCTAGGTAAAAATATAGCTATTCCTTCTTCTTCCTCAAAATTATTCTCTGTTTTTCTTGATTTAAAGAATTAACCTGTATCACCTCCACTGTTAACCACCACGGCGAGGCCAAGATTGGGATGATAAAAGTCATAACCCTCTTCGTTTATATTTTTAATTTGAATTCGAAAGAAAAGGATGGGATTTCTTACCTCCTCAAAGGAGGATTTTTCTTTTTCTTTTCTTGATTTCTAATAACTGACTATTACAATAGATTTTCTTTTATTTATTCGATTTTATCACAAGTTTGATATAATGATAATGATTAAAATCCTAGCATCTACTATTGAATGCCTATTTGATTTAATGGACAGTCGAATCTATCTCTCAGCGATTCTTTTCTCCGCCAAAAACCCCTTCCCAACCAGCCCGCCCAATTTTTTTTGTAAGATCAGCTAATTTAAAGGGGTTAATCTGGTCCGAAGTTGTCGGAACGAATTGTTTGCTTTATCAAACAAAGCTTTATTAGGGGGGGTCTTGGTTGGCCCCCCTATTTTCAACCATTATAGCTGGCGTCGACCCGCTTTGCGATACGGACGAACACGAAAAAGAAGGCAGGCAGCGAAAATGCAAAAGAGAAGAGCAAAGATTCCCGACCCAGAGCATGTTATTGACTCAACCACAAAGCTGTTGAATGAAGGTAGCTTGCTTACTCTCAGCCACTAGTTAGAAGAAAATCCCTTGACTTCGCTTATGTCCTTATGCAATAAAGAAAGCAAATGAGGCGGGCTAAGATTCCATTCGAAGTAAGATAACAGGATTCGATGTTGCACCATCTTCAACTCTTCTCGGGATCCGGAGTTTTGTTTTTCGAGAAAAGGTCCCATCCTTCAATATCATGATTGGGTCGACCAGGCCAGATCATGAGTAAATAGAAAATCGAAAACGTACATAGCTGTTCCAGCTGAAATACTTGGAATAATTCTACCACTTCTACTAGGAGTAGCCTTTTTAGTGCTAGCTGAACGTAAAGTAATGGCTTTTGTGCAACGTCGAAAGGGTCCTGATGTAGTGGGATCGTTCGGATTGTTACAACCTCTAGCAGATGGTTTGAAATTGATTCTAAAAGAACCTATTTCACCAAGTAGTGCTAATTTCTCCCTTTTTAGAATGGCTCCAGTGGCTACATTTATGTTAAGTCTGGTCGCTTGGGCCGTTGTACCTTTTGATTATGGTATGGTATTGTCAGATTCGAACATAGGGCTACTTTATTTGTTTGCCATATCTTCGCTAGGTGTTTATGGAATTATTACAGCAGGTCGGTCTAGTAATTAGGGGGCGGCCGTTCGGTCGCCTATGATACTAGGACCAATAGGTCAAAAATGGGTTTGTGCCGCAGGTGTTGAACGATCTACTCTACACAAGTGTGGGCTTACAGGGCTAGGGCTCATAAACCTTTTCTTTCATTCATCAATAGGACCCTGGTCGATCACTTTCCGGGTCGGGATCGATAAGTAGAAGTCATAAAAAATAAATTTCTCTTCGCACCTCAGATCAAGAGCTTGTCAAGCTGGCCTATATATAATATAAAGAAATAGATTCGTTGTCTTTTAACCGGCTGTTCTTCTTTGTCAACGCTACTAAGGACCTATGGGTTCGCCTACTTGACTTATGAAAGATAATGAGAATGGCTTATTCAAAAAGGAAAAGGCGCTACAATACAAGACATTAGTAGAAGTAAGAGGCTGAGTTAGCCTAGCCTACTAATGTCTTGTATAGTAGGGTATAGTATAGTAGGCGAGCGAGTTAACGAAGACGCTTAGGCTAATAGATAAGAGAGCGTCGGTGCGTAGCCTTCATTCTACGACAAAAATACTTTTTTTTATTATTCTTATCTTGCATGGTGGTTGTGGATAGGACGAAGGTCGGTGAGATTGGTATGGTGGTAACGAAAATCGCAGAAAGATTGTTTACCGGATTAAAAATGAATAATTGGATCAGATCTAATCCAATGAATGATATGGTTTATGAATTTAAACGGTCACGATTGTCTATGAGGATAGACATGGCAACATCGGATTCTGATACATGACAAGGATAAACGAACAGTCTAACACACGCGCCAGTGAGGAGATGGATGATCCACGCGTGTGCCACACGTGGCAGATAAAAGGACTCTCATACTCCAATTTGAGCAGTTAGATTCTCTGTTTATCTAATGATCGAGAAGGTGACATATGCAAAAGAAAATAAAAGGATATCAGACCTGATCTTAAGGGGGGTTTGGTCGGTCAGCTTGGATCATGTAATATATATTGGTTTTGTAAATGGACTTTGGAATATCATTAATAAATATTAGATTTTTAATATTCCAGGTTTATTTTAATATAGTTTAGCTTGTAATAATAATAATAATAATAATAATAATAATAATAATAATAATAATAATAATAAATATATATTATGCATATAATATACATTTATACTATATATACATACACTTCAAACAATAATATTCAGACACGCGTGTATATATATATATATAAGAGTTAATTACTATAGATGTCACGTTTGTTTGTCCCGATATAAATTTAGTCATCGATTTTGAAAACTAATCAATACAGTCATATACGTTTTTAGACTGTAAATTTATGATCACTTCGACGTTAAAAACCATCAAGGATTAACGAAAAGATGATTTGGCATAATAAAAAATAATAAATTAATCAGATACTTTTAAATAATTATTTTATTTTTATTTTATCTTTAATTTAACCTTAACATTTTTAAAATTTTACATTTTTATTATCTTTTTAAAAATTGAGCACATAACCCGAAGGATTATACTGGAACTTGGACTACAAAGGACCCTCCAAGGTCACTTCACAATAGGTAGCCTTTGAGCAAAAGAGTAAGGTGAATCTTGCGTTGAATAAGTTGGCCGATAGAGATACATATCAAATCGGAGCTGATGAGCTTGAGAAAACAGCAAAATATTTAATTACGGATAAATTTTTTTCGTTTTTGTCATGTATATTGGAGACTGATTCAGAGCAAAAGAATGTGGCTAGAAAGGAGTATGTCAGGTTCATAGCTACATTAGCTAGACTTCATCAGGGTCTAATTGTTTCGTATCTAAGTAAGATGTTGTTAGCATTGTTAAAAGGCTTAAGGACTCGGACTCGGACTCGGACTCAGTTGTGAGGGATACTTGCCATGAAACAATGGGTGAAAAAAGTGATTTTGAAGACGATAATAATATAATTTTTATTATGTTAGTGAAGCCACTTTTGGAAGCATTAGGTGAGTAAAAAAAGTATGTGCAATCAGGTGCAACATTGTGCTTCGACATGTAACACCCTCGCCCCGAGTTAGGAGACGGGGGCGTCGATCGGACTTATAACTTGTAATTAGACCGGAAGTTGTAATCATTTCATTGACATTTCAATTATTTGCAATACATTACGAATCAATCTCGTATAACACTTATCAATTTTGGGGCTAATTTAAAACTTTTCTATATTCATTTTACTATTTAATTCGATTTAAGCTTATTTTTATTTTTCAATCGAATTTCGTCTAATACTTGATCTCATAACCGATCATAACTTAATTTCCATTTGAGACTCAAGACTCACTTCAATTTAACTTATAAAGTTACTCAAACACGATGTGAGATTCCTATACTTTAGTCCCAAGCTTGACTCCAAAAATGGCCTAGGGTATCGATACCCTTATAGAGAGGTATCGGAACAGGGGTATCGAACCACCATTCAATACCGGTCAACTATGTTAACCCATTGACTCGTTGACCAAAACTAGAGTAGCTTGGTTCGATACTGGTATCGATGCAATTTCGTTACTGGAGGTCCCAGTATCGAACTGGTCTTATTCGATGACTCGTTGACCAAGGTTGGGTAGCATCGAACCAGGAAGCTCACTGTAACACCCGACCCGGATGTCACATTGGGCCTCCGGCCCAAAACCTGTATTTCAAAAATTCCTTTCAAAAGCCCAACAAATTAAAATCAAATTCAAATCCAAATACGATTCATAAAATCCATTTAAGATAAAACGCAAGCCTAAAATAGTATAAAGTGATCGGAGCTCCAAAATATTACAAACCATTAAAACATTCGACCCAAATTAAAATAAACAAAGTTACATTACATAGGGTTCGACATAGTACAAGCCCACTAAATCTAATACATGTACTCTGAAACACGGTCGATGCTGAAATCCGAACCTTGATGGTGCTCCACGAACCAGCTTCACCTAACCTACGCACGAAAACACATTTCGAACGCTGAGCTACGAAAGCTCAGTGGATACGCCGAACTCAGCCAACATCATGCATATCATAAGCAGTAAAGCATAACATATAAAATATCGTGCATGATATGATGATCTAGCATGTTTGCCTACCACATGGCATAATAATGTATAATGACGCACACAACATATACATGTCAAACAACAACACAAAGTAGTGAGGCCCGCGTCCACACAGCATCGGGATCCTACATTACGAGCAGGGCCCGTGTCCACACAACATCGGGATCCCATACTCAGGATGAGGCCCGCGTCCACACAGCATCGGGATCCTACATTCGGAATGGTCTTCAAAATCATCACCCGAAATGTTACATCGGATGGCCTTTGACGTGTTGCAACACTTTTGGATATTCGGATTTCCATCAAACAGGGACTCAACACACATAAATGATCCACCTAGGATCCTCACATTAAAACATATCAAGACTTAACATAATTAGTCATTCAGGGTTTAATACGTTAATTCTTGTGTTAACCATTCATTTCGTTAATTATAAGATTCATTGCAACCTTTAATCCCATTATCGAACCTCAAACAATACCTATCTTGCCAAGTTTTCGCAGGGGTATCAAACCACCTGCCTCGATACCTACCCAAAGAAGGCATCGAACCATGGGTATCGATACAGGTATCGATACCCTTTGACCATTTCCAAAGTCAACAAAAGGGGACCCTCCAGCATCGATACCGGTATCGATGCCATTTTGCCACTGGAGGTCTCGGTATCGAACCATGGTTCGATACCCCTGTCCACAGAACCTAATTCCACTCATGGGTATCGATACCGGTGGCCTGTGTATCGATACCCCCTGCACGAACTGCAAGTTTGCACTTAGAAAATTTCTAGGATTCTTCTCAACTTACTCTAATCGGTTCTAAGGTATTCCCTACTTGATATTATGATTATTTAGAGTATTTTAACACTAATTTCCAGCCCTTAAACATATTAACACAAATTCCTCCATTAAAGCTCATCAAGCCAAAAACCAAGCACACACACACAAAATCTACATGGATGCTATCTACCATGAAATGCATGATAAATGGAAGAGTTGGGAGTACCAACCTTAAGCAAGAACAACAACAAATCCACAAACCCGAGCTCCAAGCTCAACCTCAAGATTTCTTTTTCCTTAAGTTTGATGATGGCTCTTCCACTTGTTTCTCTACAAAGGGAAGAGTAACAACAACTTAGAACCACTCTAAGATGCTCCTTAAAGCTTAAAAACACTAACAACTAGGATTTAGGCTCTCCAAAAACCCAATCCCGTACTCCCCTCAAAACCCCTCTTAACCCCCCCACCTTCTACCAAACCCTCACATACCTACCTCATTTTATAGATCAAAACCACCTCTATAACTTACCTTTCAAGCTCAAAACGAGATTTCCAACAAAACTTACCAAGGTTCCACCTTTAGCTCTCTTCTCTTCTTGTTGGATTTTGAAAGAAAGATGGAGAAAGAAGGGACAATGGTGACTTCACCAAAGTCTGATTTCTCTGCAGACAAAAACCACCCCCAAACCCTTCCTTTCATCCATTTAGACATTTACAAGAATGCCCCTAGCCTACCACTCAAACCCAACACTCCAAGACCCAACAAGCTAAAGGCCCTACAAGGCCCAAAACCTCACAACACGGGGCCCAAAACCGAAGCCCAAAACCCATCGGGTTAAACCGACACTCGGATCTGAATCTGGGTCATTACACTCACTGCCAAGCTTGGCATCAAAACCGGCTTCGATGCATTTTCGCTACTGGAAGTCCTAGCATCGAACCAGGTACCGGACCATATGGGCCTTAGACAAGGGGGTATCGATACCCATGAGAATGGTATCGATACCCCTGCTCGAATGGCAGGTTTATTACTTCTAAGGCACTTAGACACTAACCAAAAGACCATTTATGTGGTCTCAGACCATCCCTAAACCTTAAGGGACAATTTTAACTTGTTTAAGTAGCAACAACCACTTACCAATTCTAACATTTGGCCAAACCATTACCAATTTTATTGTTAATGTGCCTTCAACATACCAAAGCTATAATTTCTAACCAAATGGCCATTCATACCACCATATGCCATCTAACAATTTAGCTACCCTTATGACTTACATTTCACTATGCGACTAATATATATATATATATATATATATATATATATATATCCATGGTGTGGTTCTAAGGATTCACATGCTATCTTACCTAATTCTATATTCACATACCAAGTCCATTACTTACATATTACATGCTTAATACAAGGCCGATATAAACATACCATAAGTTAATCTCCAAAGGATATAAGGCTAGCATATTATGATTACCTTGCTTTATGGCTTACATACCGAATGTTCGAATGATCATATATATATAAACCATGACAAAAATATCAAAATGCATGAGCGATTCTAAGCATGCTCTCTATGCCACCATAAGCTAGGAGTTACAAAAGTACAGAATACCATACTTTGGCTTGCTTGGTATGCTTGCTTGCAATCAAAGTCGATCTATCTCCTTAGTCCGATAACCTGTTATTTTGGGAAGGAGGAAACAAACGGTGGTAAGTACTTACGAAGTACTTAGTGAGGCAGCCCTAAGTCTAACCATTTAGACATAAATCAAATGACAAGGTACATGCTCGAAATAAGCAATTAATCTAGTTCAAAGTAACAATTCATTCAAATATACAAAGAATATCATACTTTTCATTCTTGTCTTAGTATCATATTATCATACTTATCTTGCCACTAGCATGCGACCCAATTTCATACTCAAATGCTCAATGGCAACTCGTACTCAAATGCTCGATGGCAATATCATTTCAAATGCTCCATGGCAATATCATTTCGAATGCTCAATAACAATTATCATGTCAATGCTCAATAGCAATATCATATCAAATGCTCCATGGCAATATCATTTCGAATGCTCAATATCAATTATCATGTCAATGCTCAATAGCAATATCATATCAAATGCTCCATGGAAATATCATTTCGAATGCTCAATAGCAATTATGTCAATGCTCAATAGCAATATCATATCAAATGCCCCATGACAATATCTTATCGAATGCTCAATGGCAATATCATTAATTTAATCTTTCGGATTAGTTTCAAATGATGTCTTGTATAATTAGACTAGGTAAACGAGTCAACAGAAGTACCACAAAGGTACTGACAGAAGAGCCACGAAGGCACTAACAAAAGATACCCACGATATCTATAAATGGTGACTAACTACCAAACAAAAGTACCCATAGTACCAACAGAAGTACCGAAGTACTAAACAGAAGTACCGAAGTATTGGGCAAACTAACAAATGAGCTCAGACCCTAGGCATGCTGTACTACCTATGACCAACTATCGACCAAGGCTCAATCAGAGTTTCGGATTCATTTAATCTTTTCAATTTGTGTTAATCAAGTTCCTTATCACAAACGATGTTCACAACATGCTAATAACAAAAGCATTTATGTCATGCTATCATACCAAAAGCATATGTCATACTACCATATCAAAAGCATATACCATACTATCATATCAAAAGCATACGTCATGTTACTGTATCAAAAGCATATATCGTGCTATCATATCAAAACATACATATCATGTTACCAATCAAATAATCAAACCATCATAAACATGCCTCATGCATGAATCACGTACCTAGCATCCGTAGCCGCATGCCATTACTTACCTCGACATTTCCGAGCTATGCAAATGTACTAAGCTAGTTCTAACAATCTAGCAAACAACTCATATCGTCAAACAAGTCATTTAACATTATTCTCCTTCCCTTTTTACCAAATATAGATTAGTCCATTTACATGATAATCAAATCAATTAATCAAAGGTGGTTAGGACCTAGGTCCTAACCCTAAGGTTTGCTACACTCACTATTTCTCCAAGCGATTTAGGGATTGTAGATCGTGATCCCCTTTCCCTTCTTTCGAGTTTGCTCGAACCTTTGTTCTTCTTCGATATCCTCCTCTCTCGGATTCTCTAGCAAACCATATTCATATAGCAATTAATTAGGACATAGCAAAATCACATAAACTAAATAATCTCATGTCTAACAAACATAAATATTCTCATTTGTTCACCAGGAACAGTTTGACTACCCTTTCGTAATTCGATCATATCTCCTAGCTCCCATGTCCGAATCGAGCTCATTTTATATCGTTAGAAAGCTAAGAGGACCCTCTACAAGTACAAGTTAACCTTACATTTTAATTCTTTCCCGATCAGTACCAGAATTCATTCGAATCAGACCTGTCTGAATTTCGGGACTGTTCGAACAGCCCTTACGGAAGAGCTTATAACTTCCTCTAAAAAATTCCGATCGAGGTTCCGTAAATTTTCCTTTAAACTAGTTATATGGGAGTACTCTACTGCAAAATTTCAGCTCCTAAATCCATCAAATATCACCTAGGGAATTTTTCGAAGATGGCTACTCGGAATAGCATTTCTAGGCATTTTCGGCTAAGTTCCATTCTATACTTTCAATTCCCTAATTCCCAATTTATCTCCATGGATTTCCAATATCTCAAATATGAAATTAAAATCGTTTAATTCTTTTTACAGCAACATATCGAATCGATTAGCTCATATATAACATTTTCAAGAATCCAAACTCCAAGCTACTTAACTTGTTGTTCATGCTCCAATATTAAAACCTAAACAAATAAAATTATTAAATTGAGCTCTTATCAACCTAGTTAACTTGAAAACATCAATTAAAAATCAAAACCCAAAGATCAAACCTCAAGATTTTCGATTATGGGAAAAAGGAACTTACCAAGACCTTTAGACTTGAATTTCTAAATCAAAAGCCTAACCATGCAAGGATTTTGAGTTGAATTCTCATGTCTCCATGGAAATCTCTCTCCCCCTCTATTTATTGTGGTTTGCGTGAAAAATGGGAAGGAAGAAGAGAGTGTTTGGCTGATTTGTTTACTTGGTAATGAGGCGAAAATGACCATTTTGCCTCTTTCTTAAATTCTTGAGCAACTAGAGGACCAAGGGCAATTAAAGAAAATTTGAAAATTTGACATGCAACCCTCTCATCTTTCACTTAATTCAATTTGGTCCTTCACATCTAATCCATTTAACACATGGTTTAATTTAATTTAGGAGCTAGTCGAATCATTCTTTTAACCCGGTTTTAGGGTGTTACATAACAAGGGTCATTGAAAATAATGTCACACCTGAAAAGAGGCAAGGAAGTATTAATTCGATATTGGAAAGGAAAAGGGAGGTCTTGAGGTATATAAATGGTGGTGCTGCATATCCTATCAAACATGTCTTTTTGGAAGAGGGTAATGGCCTGTGACAAGTGGTATTAGAGTGACCCTTTGACTGCCCGAATTCACGCCGAACGCCCATGAGAGGGGTAGGCAGAGTGAACAACCGTGACAAAAGGCCAATCACGAGAACGGAAGCTCGTGACGAGGGCGTTACGAGATTGAGTGGGAGAGAGTGTCACGCCTGAAAAGAGACAAAAAAGCATCAATCCCTCGTTGGAAAGGAAAATGGAAGTATTAGGGTAACAAATGACGAAATCATCAATAATTAAGTTAAACAAAAGCATTGTCTATGTTAGTTTCAGGTTGGATTTGTAACAAATGACACATTAATTTTTGCCATTTCTGTCCTTGATTTTATCCACTGCGCATTCATTATCTTTGTTTTCTGTTGATTATTTTTAATATACTTAATTTATTGTAAAACTTGCTTTTTAACGTTCATTCCAGGCAGGGGTGCTACAACACAAATTCAATTCTGACTGCAACGATGGCTAACATTCAAGAATCTCTTAAAAATAATGACTGGACAACACGTAAAGAGTTGCTTCTACAACATTAGAGGACATTGCTTCAAGTGGTGCATCATTTTTCGGAATCTTTCAGGGCTTCCTACATCTTTTCCCTTGAATCATGTCGTTTTGGCAATGTTAGAATTTGTTAGGGGTTTCTACTCTGGGCATTTGCTTCTGAATGGTTGTACCATATTTATTATGAGTTTCTTGTCTCTTATAGGTCAAACCAGTTAGGGACACAGTACTGCATGCCCTTCAATACTGGAGAAATGTTCCTGGACCCGATACTTCTGAATCTTCCGGGGTTGGATCTAGTATAAAAGGTTTAGTAGTTGGTGCTCTTACTCTAATTTACACTGAATATTTACCCTTTGAAATTTGTTTCACATATCATGTATAGTTTAGGTGGAATTTAATTGTAATAAAACTGATCTCATTAAATCGTTTCTGTAGCTGAATATGATCTGATGCATTTTGTTTACATTACGAGTTTCTTTTCTCTTCATAATAATCTTATTTGTTTATTTATACTTTCTGTAACTATCTACTACTTGAAGTCGCAACGTCATGCTTGCTATTGCTATGTATGAGTTAGTTGACTTTGTTGAATGCACAAGGAAATTTAAAGAGCGAAAGCAACGATGAATAAAGCTGTGAAAAGTAGAAGCAAACGACAGTTCAAGTTTTAGTATAATCCTTCAAGTTATACCTTTAATTTTGATAAGATGGTAAAAATATAAAATTTTAAAATATTAAAATTAAAAATAAAATAAAATAAAATAAAATAAAATAATTTTTAAGGACTATCTAGATAATTTATCTTTTTTTATTGTGTCAAATCATCTTTCCGTTAACCCTTAACGATTTTTAACGTCGGAATGACTATAAATTTATAAACCGAAAATATATGTACTGTATTAGTTGATTTTCAATGACTAAATTTGTATTTGGGACAAACAAACGTGACCTCTACAATAGTTAACCCTGTATAAAATTACCACATAATAAAATATACATTCCAACATGTACTAATATATACACAATCATTAATATATTTATATATGCGTACATGTTGACATATATACATGCGATGTATAATAATAATAATAATAATAATAATAATAATAATAATAATAATTTATACACACATTCACATATAAAATTCATGCAATCATGCACTATATATCATACATATATTAAATATTAACTAATATTCATGTAATAAACACATAATAATACGTATGGTTTTTGTTAAAAAAAAATAATACGTATGGTTAGTAAAAAAAACATAATTACGAATATATAAAAATCAGTTTGACCTCATATAAAATTAATAAAATTAGTGATTACACACCCTTGGATGATATTACTTTTTATAAAAAATTTGTAAAAAAGTTATTATTTTTGTTGTTTAACAATTATCTTAATATATTACTGCACCAATTAATGTTCATATTAATTCTGCTTACAGAGTCCTTAGATATCTAAAAGGAACACTTGAATAAGGACTTTTTTCCCTACTAATAACAACTTTATTATTAATGCTTCCTTTGATTCTGATTAGACTTCTTGTTCAGATTAAAAAAAATCAACAATTTGGTTTTGTATTTTTCTTAAAAAAGCTTTAATATCCTAGAAATCCAAAAAACAACAAACCATTTTTATATCCTCCACTGAATATAAATCCCTAGCTTCGCTCACTTGTGAAATATAATGGCAACAATTTTTCTCTCCAATTTACAACTTTAATTTTCTGTTGTTAATATATTTTGTGATAATTTATCTATAAATAAAATTACAGATCATGTTTACTAAGAACAAATAAAGTACATAAAGATTAACTATCATCTTATTCGAAAAAAGATTCAAAGAGGCTTCATCACACTTTTATCGGTTTGAAATACAACCAACTTATTGATTGTTTTACAAAGACCCTTCGTCTTGCATCTTTCCTAGATTTGATATCCAAGTTGAGCATCCATAACTTGTATGCTCTTAGTAGGGGCTAACAAATTTCATCCCTTTTTATAGGATGCAACCTCTTCTTTTACTATTTTGTTATACGATGTTTAAGTAGTTAAAGGTTGATTAATAATAATTAATAACTATTATTTTTTTAATATTATAAATATATTGTATTACTTAATTGTAAACTTCAATGAAAATACTAAGAGTTTTTTCTTTATCATTCTATTGTCTTCCATATTCTAAGAAACATTTCTTCGGTCTGTCGTCTCAAAACCAATCCATTTACTATTTTTCTCAACTTCGACGATGTCGTTTTGAGCTCTTGATTCCTTTGCTTCATAATTTTCTTCTTTTCCAACATTCCCAATTCCACAGAAATAAACCATAATTCCTTCTCTTTCTGCTTCCTATTCCTAAGTTTCCCTCCAGGGTCATGACACTATTTCTTAAACAAACATCCTAGCACAATTTGATATTCAAATTGTCTTTTTGATGCATCAAATCTACCTATTTTGTTATGTAAATAAATACATGTATAAAAAGAGACAGTCAAAGTGTGGATTTATTATATATACAATCTTGATTGAAGTACAAGTCTTTCCTTTGTTACAATTTAACAAATAAACAATCAAAAAGTTCAAATTTCCAAGTTTATTACCACTCCCCCTTCATGTTGCTGTTGGATTGTAAGTTGTTCGGATTCACAAACAAAAGTAAACTGCAGAATTATCGGCATCGGCATGCCATTATCATAATTGGGCACCACAAGAGCAGAGTAACAGCACAATTCTGGATATCCAAAGCCAAAAGCTTTTGTCTCAACCTAAAAAATAAACATGGAGAAAGCATTTCATAATCAAGTTAACTGAAGCTCTTCAACAATGTGAGCAGCATGATGCCATGAACGATTAAGTAGTCAAGAGTACAGTTTAATCTTGTATTATGGAACCGAGTCAATTAATCCTTGTTTGTATGCAGCTGGTGCAAACAATATAACTGATAACAGTGTTACAGGAAACAGTCTAAATGCTGATATGGACTCCTAGAACACAAAAATGACAAACACGGATAGAAGTTTGCAGATTTCAGATCATATAATTCGTCAAACTTCAATACTCATGTCTACATTCAGACAGTCACTACTTATTTGCATCAATATCCAACGCATAAAGATTAAATTGCTCGGTTGTATATACATGACTAAATTGCAGTTTTGACTATAGTATGACTCCCTAAATACTGGATCCATGAATGCCAAAATTAATTCATTAAAAAAAAGGCATTCTTACCAGAAGTAGAAACAGCTTTGATCCAAGTGCTGCATATCCCATAATCCTTCACACTACAAATTTAATGGCCATGAATACCACACAAACAAAAGGAATGACAAACAAAATTGCTAGAGAAACTACATGATTATCGCAAGAATGATAGTTGTCATGCAATAATAACATAAGCTTGTCCCTCACAAGATTTATAAGTCACAGGATAGCAAAGTACCCTGAATCTAGGTGTTTTGGACTCGAGTGAGGGTACTGGATACTAGTATGTGTCCGACACCAATATATTCAATTTTTTCCAAGTCATTTCATACTTTTGAAGAGCCCTTCAGGTTAGATCCCCAGACTCACTTCTGGATGTGTCCAAAATAGATACTTCAAGGAAAATAAAGAATCAAAGAATACAGCCCTGGATTCAGCAAAACATCTAGCGACCTTCAGCCTTCTAAAACTAGCACAAGATCCCATTCCCCCACAGGCCACAAAGCAAATAATAAGAATTTAATCTTCAAAATGGAAAATGAAATATCATTCAGCTCTAATTTGACTTCCATATTTTTCCACTTCAATATCTGAAACTCCTTTAACATACAATATAGTATAAATCCATGACATGCTTTGCAATTACCACTGCTATATTTCTAAATGGACTAAATTTTTGAAATTGTACTAGAGTAAAATTCATACAAGTACTGCAAGGGCAAAATAGTTGAGGGTATGTAATGATATAAGTGAATCATAATTTAAAGTTTAAAGAACCTAATAATTGTTATTATTAACTCAGAATAAAAAATACCACCATACTTGTGTTTCAAAAAGATAACTCTTAAAAGGAGAGCAACCTTGGAAAACAAGATTTGATCCTCTTATGTTTAAAGCTATATTGAAGACAATATCATTTAACCAAATGCAGATAGACCATAGATTTAGCCAAATGCATAACCTTAAGAAATTAATTATCCGGGGGGAAATGGTAGGATTCCGTGATTAAGATTATTATTCAGATTTTGGTGATGCGTCTTAGTCTCAACTAGAGTCTATAATAAGTTCTAATTTCATTGACCCATTTTAGATATCTCTACCTATCTGTTGTAAGGACTGAAAAACACTGCGTGAGCATTCTGCTCATTCATAGTAAACTCAGAATTTTACGGTCATATTATTAGTTCCAACCATCTTTTATATCTTACTGTTTAAAACACCTCATGCCTTACATTAGTGAGATTAACACTATAAATACTCCCTCGAGTATGTTAGTAAAATCTTCTAGCTGTTAATGCTCTCACATTTCTCTATGCTAGTATGCCTTCTCAGGAAACTAAGCGTTTGCTACCATAACTTGTTTGATCCACTACCTTACAATGTGCTAACCTTACCCACGATGCATACATAAATACCATTTGCATTCCCACTTAAGAATTAACTCATAAATTTAAGCAATGAACACAACATGGATGAACCAAATTTTAACTGTTTATGATAAGTAGAAGCATCTTTTGGTAGAAAACAACCAATTCTGAAATAAATGTGGAAGTCACATGATAAAAGGGGAAGTCATCATTAAACTAACTAGAAGCGTATGACTTACAAGTAGATATTACATTGGTCAATTTCGGGAAACAGGTTAATATAAAACCGAAAGCCATCGGGGCTTATATCTCTGCATAGCAAACCTGCCAACATAAAACAGTAATGATTAATGTTGGATATTTAGTGGAGTAATATTTAAAGAGAAAGTGAAGCAGAGTTGTACCTTTGCTCTCTGCAGTTAGAAGATGCTCTTTAGCCATGGCTGGAGCAATCCCTAATGTCATTGCAGCATCAGTTGGACTTACGCCATTTCGAAGCGCTTCAGGCTTAGTCGCAAGGCTTCTGATTCTAGCGAAAACCTACACGACAAGTAAATTTTGGGTGATAGGTTCTTGACAAATAACAACTAAATTATACAAGTTAAATTGGTAAATACAATACACTTCAAACTTTTCCAGAAAAGTAAATTAACCATATGTGTTTAATTTATAATCAATTGGCAGAAGACAGGACAACCGAACATTACTATAAAACCATGACAAGACCCAAATGCAAACAATATGGGACGTATTTTATAATCACTTAAAATAACTAATGATCAAACATTATGATAGGATTGGAACAACCACAAGAAACTGTAACAATAACTAAATAAGTAAATATGATGTTGAATTGTGAGCTCCGGATCGTACATCCACTGCCAACTATGTTTTCACTTTTTCATAATAGTAGATATACCTTAGAAATTACAGTCCATTATCAGTGCTTCAAGTAAATAAAAGCATATGGGCAATAGAAAATAGAAGTATCAATTTCTGTTTTGGATTCCTTAAAAAGAATGATATAAATTATCTTCTGAAATCAAAGGGCTCAACTCAAAGCAAAGGAAAACCCTTACAGGTTAAGATATATATTAGACTAAAGAAAACTGACAGAAAAACGGTAAGAAAGTTTTGTTACATAAAACTGAAACAGAATCTTATCAAGACAGAGAAACTGGAAACAATTACCTCCTCATCAGTATGGGACTTGTTTTGGATGACCATGACTCCGCTATCAAACTTCCTAAGCATCACTGGACTGTTATACAAAGCATAGCTGATCAAATAGTTCAAATAAAAAAAAAAAGTATGACTTCCTAATATATCATTACATAAACATAAGAAAATGAATACATACACATCAAATTTCTCCCACAAAGAACATGCTTGCAACATATCATCTGGAGAGATCAATTCTGAGGACAGAAAGAGATGGAAAGAAGTCACTTATTTTCATTGTACTTTCAAAATATTGAAAGTAGATAAAAAAAAACAGCACATTTTTGAAATTGAAGTGAATTAGAAAAAAATAAATAAAGAACTGATTCTGAGTGGAATGAAATATATTCAGGGACAGAAAAATCTAAAACAATTTCCACCATAATAGTTTCATTAATTTGAATGCCCTCTTTGCTTATAAAAGGCACCAAAAATCATGATAAAGTAAACATCAATATTAGATGACTCAAAATGGAATGCTATGGTCAGTTCTAGACAGGGAAGTTTTACAAGATACGACCGAGGACAAATTTTACAATTGATTTATGTGTGCAACATGCGTTTAGATTATTAACCTAAAAAAGGGTCTATAGCAAAGTTGAAAATGACCACAGTTATTAAGAATATCACAGTCTAAGCAAAAGTTTAATGCCACAATCTGGGGTTGATGATGAAGAAGAATCTGCGACGGAGATGATACATATTCTCTTTACTGCAACTTTTAAAGAATTAAAAATTGTTGGCTACAGAATATCCAATGTCTCATCTGATTTGTTTGGAACAGATAAAAAATTAGCATCTATGGAATATAAAGAGAACTTCAAACAAGTCTAATTACTTTCAAGCCTCATTTGTTTCTTTGACCAAACTGGGTAGTAGGGACTCAAAGTCAAGCCACAACTTTCCGGTGCTACATGGACAAAAATGTATAGCATGCGTCCATGGCCTTCATTAAAGTTGTAGCTTGAAATGGTAATTACAACCAGATTTACTTACTAATTTTTTTGACTCCCCCACCCATCGTGGGAAAAGATAGGAGAATCATGTTGCCAAGACATTTGTTAGGTCACAATATTTTCAACAACAAAAAACAGGTTAAGAAATTTCAAGTTCACAATGCAACTAGACAAACTTAAATACAACAACCGAATCATGTATGAAAACAACAGATAAGGTTAGTGTTAAACCAAACCTGTGCCTCGAGCACGGTTGAAGAGACAATAGACATCTATAAGGTTGATCATTCCACCTGCTCTCTCCAGCGGGATTCTCACAAAATCTGCCAGCTGAGGTGCCAAGAAATAAAATAATCAAAACTAGCTCTTAAAAGAAAATCAAGTAAAAGCCGAAAGCCAATCTACTAGACATGACAAGTCATTTGCCAACCCTATAATAAAATTTCAGATGATTAATTTTACATTCCCAATGAGAAACCATGAGATATGCAAGCATAAAACAGAATTAGAAGTAAAGTCCAGCAGTATTTTGTTATAAAAGTCTTGAATCACTTAATGGAAACCTTACTACATCAAGGAAAACAGTAATCAACTAATCCCCATCTACAAAACCATCTTATTTCTAAGGATTTCTCCAGAACCAAATAAAAAAAATCCTATAATATATAAAGTGCATTAGTATAATGATAAGATAAGCTCTATAGAATTATTTCAAGACAAATTATTAAGCAAACACCATTAAAATTATTCCAAAAAAAGGTAAAAAAAAAAAAGAGAGGGAAAAGAGAACCTGACGGGACAATTGTTGATGGTACAGGGCACCAGCAGATTCCTTAGTGACTGGGGATATTATACCAACACTCAACAACCAATCTTGGATCTCCTCTTTTGATCCCATATCCTCATCATTTGTTCCACTTGCTTGAGAACTCGTTCCAGACAAAAGTTTTTGCCTCATTTTTTCTGCTAGCATCACCATCTCTTTAGCTTTACTCTGAAAATCCAAGAGTTCTAAATCTTGAACGATCAGATTGTAAGAAAACAACCAAAAGAGAGACGGCAAAATCATTAACTACAACTCAGAAACTAGATTTGCAATCAAACAACATAACTACATTGAACCTAATCAATCCTTTCATGCATACCATTGACACAGAAGTTTAAATATATTATGTCCTAATTAATGATAGAGATATTATGGCTAACTGCTCCTGGTTCAAAACACTCTAGGACATATTCCACTTGCATACAACGATGTCAAGCATTTGCGCAAACAATCATAACAGGAACCAGATCAAGAATATATTATATTGCTTCTTTCATGGACAGAAATCAGACACTTCAATGTAATAAAGAAAACATTTCCCAGTATATATGGCTTTATATTTCAATGTAATGATGCAAATTTTACATCAAGACCATACTTCCTATAATTTGCATCAATTTGTTATAACTGAACAAAATGAATCACATTACCATGAGAGCATTTAAGTCCTGAAAAGCATCCTGCAAACTCTTATCAGTACTCTCCCACGTTTCTTGTTCCTTCCTTAAAATTCCCGCCACCCCAACCATCCTCACCGACCCATCAGTCGAGTACAACCCTCCACTGGTTCCTGTGCCTGCCCCTGTACCAGAAGCAAAACCCGATCCGGAACCAGAACCTGAAGTCTCATTACTCTCCCAAGCTCTCGCCCGCCAACTGTCCCAAAACTTCACCAAAAACCCATCACAGTCCCCCTTCCCTCTAACCACTGCCGTCACTACGACTGATCTCGAGCCCGATCCCGATCCTGAACTAGAACCAGAACCCGAATCGAAAACCCGATCATCGGGTGAGACGAGGACTTGGAAGCGGATCCTGGGGGAATGGAACACGGACTTGAGAGATTTTTTAGAGGAGAAGATGTGGGAAATGGCGGAAAGAGGAATGGCTGATGCGGAAGTAGGGGCGGTGGCGGAAGAAGAAGGGAGCCAGAGGAGGCGGTGGGTAGTGAGGATGAGGATACCCGATTTTAAGGAGGGGAAGTTGTGATGGTCTTCAGATTCAAGATCGACACCGGATAGAAGGTGGCATTCGACTTCGTTGCGGAGGAAGACAGGGCGGCCGCTACTCGTCACCTCCGCCTTGGAGAAGAAGTTGGACATCTCTGAAGAGTTGACTGATTAAACTTGGGTAATTTTCGGTTGATTGGAGGGGCTCGTGCTTAGGTGAAGTCATAAATCATCGCTAAATTATTTTTAGGAAGGCTAAACTACGACAAATGTCATCAATTATCGAAATGTTTAAATTTTGCCAAAATTATTATGAATTATATTTAGATCATTTAATTATGGGTAAGATTATATTTAGATTATTTAATTTTTAAAAGTTATATTTAATTATGGGTAAGGTTATATATATTAATTTATCTATTAGATTAATTAATAATTTTAAATAAAACATTTTAATGTTAATCGAGTAACTCAAATTGTAACATCCAAATTTAATTTTGGCAACCAAATAATTTACATCAAAAAGTTAATTTATTGAGGGTAAGAGTAAAAAGGAATAAAACGTCTAGGGATTAAGACCGTAATTATCCCATCCAAGGGATTATTCATTCCCCGTATAACGTTTAGCCAAACTTCCTTCGTATAAAGGAAAGAAAATTTACCAGTTACCTTACCATCATCGTCAATCTCTTTATCTTCTTCCTCATAAACCTAAGCAAACATCTACATTAAAGGTTTAGTAAAGCTTTAATTTCTTTCGAGATATTGTTCTTAAATTATAGTTATAGTTTGGGTAAGCAAAAACCCTAAATTTATGTATTAATTACAAGAATCATGAAATCGAAAAAAAAATATCACTGTAAATTTCAGTGATTAAATTTAGTATTTTTTGTGATATTTTTTAGGTCACTAAAAGTGTATTTTCTTATATCTAGATATAGATATTGATGCATTAAAACAATAATTAAACATTATTCCTTATTGTTTCTTATAGCTTAAAAAAACACTCTTGCTGAAGAGGGATCGTTCTACCAGTATCTACAAAAAAAATATTCAAGAGTCTTAAAAGCTTTAAGATTATCGGTTAGTGTATTCGTAGTCTTAAGATTGACTAAATGTCTTTTTCAATTTTATTATATTAGTATATTACATTTCCATCATTAATTTTAAGGCATGATTACATTGAAACCTCGTATGAGGTACTAATGGTAAGCTTATATCATTGCTGTATTGATTATTGATCTATTGTATTGTCATCGATATCGTTAGAATAATGTTAAAAGTCATATTCATCATTGAACATCATTATTGGTATATTACCATTGTTATTGATCATTGTTATTGGCCTAATCATTGAACCTTGAACTTGAAAGGACATTGGATACAATTGGCATGATATAAAATCATCATTGATATGTCATATAATTAACATGTCACAAGAAATGTAAGGTGCCGATATCAAACACTTGTAGGGTGTTAATCCTTCCTCATGCGTAATTAATTCCAAAACTCAATTTTAAATAAATGAATCTTTGGGGTATTTTTATAGTGTATATATATCCTAACAAAATGATCGACTACGACTTTAAAATTTTTATTAGAATTAAAAAGAAATAAGATAAAAGTCAAATCCTTAATTTATAAAGAATCCAACATCAAGCTATTTTTACATTGGAATTTAAAAAAAATGATTTTGACAGCTTAACGTCTCTATTGGGATCACTTTGAGAGTGGAACTTATTTTATTTTATTTTATGTGGCATTTTGGTAATTCTAAAATGATAATTTGAATTTAATTTTTTCATTAATCGTTAAGTGAGTTCATATAAAAATAGAAAATGTGTTTTTGTGTGATATAACCTGAAATTCATACATAAGTCTTTTAACCACTCTTCTCTCCTTCAAGTGGGAGTGAAGCATGATCCTATGTAGGGTATTAACGCCCTTGTACGATAATTTTGTCTTTCTTTCGGCATACTACCCTTATACACTGTGAGGTTACGCCTTTACGCTACAGGAACATATACTCTCAAATCGATATCTTGTTTTCACTATAGCTAACAATAAAATTTTAGGTACCTAAATATTGTAAAATAAAAACTCACCCTACTAGAGCCAAATAGGAACCATAAGGAACCACCTCTTATGTAAATTTTAGATACCTGAATCGATGTCTTGTTTTCACAATAGCTAATAACTGCTCTACTGAGACTAAATTAGTTTGGAAAGAATAAGACATCGACTAGAGGGTCAAATAAGATAAAAGATCAAGAAGACACAATGTATCATATGAGGATTCAACCTAAGGGGCCACCTCTTATGAAGAAGGTCTATATTGATCTTGTTAGGGTGACTGCAAGCCATTAATTAGATTTGAGAGAAATTTTAAAAATAATAATTTGAATAAAGTTTTAAGCTTGAATGTCATGAATGAGATTGAAAAGATTCAAATGAAAACAAAAAGAAAGTACATATGATATTGGCCTTGGAAGATAGATTTTAGGAGATACAAAAGATAAGTGATCAGGGATTCAATGCAACAAACCTAGGTTTCGTATCTGATTTGATGCTGCCACCCAAATTTAAAATGTTAGATTTTAAAAAGGGCTTATTTAGAGGGATATTTTCTTTTCATTATTTAATATAAAAAATAACTCCTTTCAACCATTATTTTGAAGAATAATCCTTTTTTCGCACACATAAACATACTTCGCATCCTGCAGGATACGAATTTAGGTTGATGTGGATTTTTTGTCTTATTTTTAAAAGATTGATTTAGTTTTTATAACCAATTTTGTATCGTACAGGACGCAAAATTGGTGAATTCTTATTATCTCCTTGTAATTTATCGAGATAAATTGAATGTAATTTGTATCCTGAAAGATGCGAAATACTTGGCCTTCAATTTTAAAGTTGCCCTCGATAAGCATGTTTAAGTCGATTTTTTCTTATTGTTAGAGATTCAAATTTTTTTAAATTTTCTTCCTCTATATTGTAGTAGAGATGCAACTCTTTATAATGGTGTAAAAATCTATATCTAAACTACATTCTAATGGGTATATAATTCATGTTTAAAAAGCTATCTTAGCATGTTTCTTGCTTGAATCCTATTGTAACATGAGTTTGTACTCTTGTTTGATGCGATATTTTGCAACTTTAGTGATTTTTCTTTGTAAATTCACTTTCATGTTGAAGTATTTTAACGCATGACTATGTTGAGTAATAAATTTGAGGATATAAAACGTCCTAAACAGTTAGAAAAACTTGGTGAAAATGCTATGTAGCCATATTTTAAATCCTTAAAATTATAAGAACATGACTGTAACGCTCTCGACCTGGTCTAGACACCACCCGACTCGAACAAGCTACACGGGAAATACCGAAGCTAATATGGAGACTCGCCCTGATAAACAACCCTAAAAATTAAATGGTTATTTTTTTCTTTTATCTTATCTAGATGCTTTATTATCAATAACACTCAAATTCACACATAGGGATAATAAGAATCAAACTTCAATGTAACTTTATTATAACTAAAGGTATACCAATAGGCAATTCAATTCCAAGTCACAATGCTAACATTATCTCGACTAATCAAAACATATCATCCCTGCTAAAGACATCATAACCTAATTTCAAAATAAGTTTCATGACTTTCGAAACATTCCTACATTAAGCTTTTATTCAAGACAGTCTCATGAGCATTTATATACATATAAAATCTCTTTAAAAATAGTCTCATAAGCATTTATATACATGCATACTCACATATGCACAACACATTAAGAGCTTGACAAATAACATAGTAAAAACACGACATAATATGAGAACCTTTAAGAAAACAATACTTTAAACTTACTTTCGAGTATAGGGAGGTTTCCAAACCTTCCCTACGCTCCCAAACCTTTTAAAAAAAGTATAAAACACTACCGAAGCATCTCTTTCTCATAATCCACTCACCGATTTACCGAAACTTACTCGCCAAGCCACCAAAACACGATTCGATTTATCCGATCACCTTCAAATTTGTTCTCATTCTTTTAAAACTGATTCAAACATCAAAACTAGAGGGTTTAGTGCATCAAGACGCACCCAAACATCATCCAACTCGGACCAATACCAAACAACCCTTAAAAACACCATAAAACTTAACCGAAACTCACCAAAAACCTCTTCAAACACCACCTAAACCTTATGTATGGGATTAGAGGAGAATTCGAAATTATTAAAAAAAATAGGTTTATGTTTTGATGAAAATAGGTTTTTAGGATTAATATTAAGTTATTTGGGTTATTAATTAAAATTATGGGTTAGGGTTATTAAAATAGGCTCTTTGAATGCTTATATCAACTAGAATTATAATTGGATCAAATCCCCTTAAAGATTCAAAGTTTTAGCTTAGTTTTATAAAAGTATCTTTAATTTTTCAATTTTTATATAATATTCACTAATTTCAAAATCCTAGGGATTCAAGTTTCAATTTTTGAATTTGAGTTGACCAAAGTCAAATATATATTAAATAATTATTTTAGGATATTTTTTCATGATTTATTTCGATTAAAAATCAATTTTTAAGTATTTAATCCCAAACTAGGCTAAACCGACGAAATTGGTTCACTAAACTTCTAGGATCAATTTTGGGGCATTACAATGACACACAATCATGTTTGATTTCAATTTTTATTATTTTTATTGATATTTTATTATCATTTTCATCATCATCATCATCATCATTATTATTATTGTTATTATTATTACTTATAAGAAATAGGAATACAAATATTTTCAGTACTGCAAGTCGATGGTACAGATTGATGGAACATTCTTATACGGGAGAACTATTAAACACTAAATAAGTTATTTTATTTAAATATTAGCATTTTTATAAAATTAGTTATGTTATGTCTATGTCCTTCGGTACCATAACCCGGTGGACGGTGAGGTCGTTCAGGAATATAAATCCTGCTATTTTGATTTGCTATTTGGTAATATGAATTTTATTTTCAAATATCTTATTTTCTCCTTTTTTATGACACGTAGAATTAGTTGATACGCGAACGGTTCCTGTGAGGACATTTTTCTTTTATCATGTACAGTGTTCCTACAATTGATGCAAAACTTTTGTTGTCTTATTCGTTCTTGAGGCACCATCCTCTGAATAGCGAATTCTACTTACCTTTGGCCTTCCTTTCCTGCTCCGTCATAGTGAATAATAAGGTCGTATTGTTGGTTCCCCATCTACAAAATCAAGATCCCTTTCATTTTCGATTGGAGAAAACTCGAAACATTATACCTTGAATACAATTTGAAGTCTGTAAACTACATCAATGAGTGTCATCACGTCCAAAGATGCACATGCAACGAAGATGTGCGCACACAAATACTTGAATGTCTAGAAGATAACATAATCACATGCTCTTTCTTATAGATTAACAATGTAATTTTTATGCTCTATTCCTTCCAATGGTATGGAAATTTAGTAACCATAAAGAGATGTTCGTGACGAGAGAAACAGGTTGCGCCCATCGTGTTTGCGTACATACGATACGTCTAAAATTTTTGTTAGAGATCTAGATGAAATGTGTTCCCCCTTTCCATCCAACTTGTAACTTGTTTCTTGAGGTTGGCAAATAATGGAGCTAGTCGATAATATGTTGCCTTAACAACTAATGTGATCGGCAAATTACGTACTCCCTTCAAAGATGAATTAGAAACAGTAATAAAATAAACATTATATTATAATCTTGAGAATCAAAATCTTATCCATACAAAAAAACAATACAAGCTCGTCGTCATTTTTATACCGCTGGTAATAGTTAGTCGCAATATTTCGAAGGCAATATCGATGATGAATGTAAGGAGTTTCTCAGTCCTGGACAAGATGTTGGATTGATTCCCAGATCCCTTATCCTCGATCTGAAATAATACAGATACCTTCTTTTCTTGACCACAAAACTCGGCGTAAGACATGCGTGCACAGTTTGGTGAGGAAAAACGCCAATGAAAGGATATCTTCCTTCTTAACTATTACGAATGTGACAAGAATACATTTCTTATTACAGTCTTTAGCAACTGCGATTAGAAGTATCTAAGTATATCTCCCATATAAGAATTGTCATACCCATATTTTGTTAGGATATTAATACGTATAATAAGGCCATAATAAATAGTTGATAAAAATAATTAGTAAATGTAAATTACATACAACCATTCATTTTAGTATAGGAACAGATCCCACATTGATAGGAAATGTTCATTACATATAAGCACACATTTTAGTATAGGAAATGAATCCCACATTGATAAGAAACCTCACCTTCCTCTCCCCAAATGTCTATAAAAGGGAGTGAGGTCTACTTAGAAAAAGGGAAGAAAAAGAAGAATAGTGGGAGCCTTAGAGCAAATAAAAAAGGATTATGCTTAGCTCTACAATGCTAAGCTTTGATAAGTCATCAATTTTTCTTTATTATGTTTGTTTAGTTTCTTTAAGCATTAGAATTAGTAGTCAGAAAATTTTAGGCATTAGAATTAGTAATCAGAAAATTTTAGCCATATAATACTTGTAATAGAGCTTTTATGTTTTAAATAAAGTTCAATTTAATCCTTTGTTTTCTTTAATTGATGTTTTAATTGATTATTTAATTTATTTGTATGCTTTATTTTATTTCAAAATCATATAGTATGCATGCTTAGGATGAATTAATTCAAACTTAGTTAAATAAATTAGAGACTTATTAGGATTAGTCTCTTTAATTAAGTAACCTTAATAGGAAGAAAATTTTAGTAATGAATGGTGTGTTTAGTAATATACATTGGATACACTAAGTTGGTTGACGTACCGAGACATTGACCAAGAGTGTAGCTTGTTATCACATTCGATGTGTCATTTTTATTTAGAAAATAAGAAATAATATAAGGGAGTACTATACTGCAGAATTTCAGCCCCTACGGAAATGCTTATGGAAATGCTTATATCTTTCTCTAACGAACTCCGATTGGAGCTCCTTAAATTTTACCTTAAACTAGGTATATGGGAGTACTATACTGCAAAATTTCAGCTCCTAACTCCATCAAATTCGACCTATGGAATTTCCAAAGATAGCTACTCGGAAAAGCATTTCTAGGCATTTTTGGCAAATTCTCATTTCACACATTTAATTCATAATCCCCAACTTATTTCCATGAATTTCCAGCATCTCAAATATGAAATTAACATCAACAATTTCTCATTTCATCAACCTAATCTCATGCAATTCTAACATTAAATCAATTAATACACCTAGCACTCCCAAAATCCTAGTCCTAAGTTCTCATACCCATTTTCTCATGCTTCAAGCTAAACCCACACAATTACAATCTTCACTCTAGGCATGAAAGCATCATAGAAGCTTCTCAAATTCAAAAATTCAAGTTTTCAATGTTTAGGTTATGGAAGAAGAAGCTTACCGAGACTATTAGCTTTGACCTCCTAAACCACTTACTTAGCCATGCAAGGAATTTGAGCTAGCCTCCTTAATTTCCCATGAAAATTTCTTTCCTCCCCCTTCTTTGATGTTCACGTGAAGTGAGGAAGAAGAGAACAAATTGGGGTTGATTTTGTTTGATTGTTTATGGGTGTGGAAAAGACTGTTTTACCCTTAATGAATTGCCTAGACTTATTTTATCACTAGGGGTAGTTTATGGAATCCATGAATTTACCATGCAAATCTCATCTTCTTTATTTAATCCACTCTAGTCACATTTATTTAGTCCTTGTTACTTCCATTTTATTTCAATTAAATTCAATCTCTTTAATTAAATGACATTTGATTCGATTATCTTACATATTATTCGAATCGTCCACCTAGCCCGATTTTAGGGTGTTATAATTCTCCCCTCCTTAAAAAGAAATTCGCCCTCGAATTTACCTGAAGGGAACAAATGCGGATATTGTGTTTTCATTATGTCCTCAGGTTCCCAAGTAGCTTCTTCCTTCTTGTGATTCTTCCAAAGAACTTTCACTAGGGGAACTTTCTTGTTTCGAAGCCTTTTAACTTCTCGATCAAGAATCTGAACTAGTTCTTCTTCATAAGATAGATCGGGATTCAATTCTAACTCTTCCAGTTCCAAAACATGAGAAGGGTCGGATCGTTATTTTCTCAACATGGAGACATGGAAGACATTGTGTATCTTATCGAACACACTGGGGAGAGCAAGACGATAGGCCACCGGGCCAATTCTTTCAATAATCTCAAAAGGTCCGATGAACCGAGGGCTAAGCTTCCCCTTTTTCCCGAATCTGAAAACTTTCTTCCAAGGAGAAACTTTTAGGAAGACCTTGTCTCCCACATTGTACTGATCGTCTCTTCGTTTCAAGTCTGCGTAAGCCTTTTGTCTATCGAAGGCTTGTTTCAATCGATCATGAATAACTCGAATTTGTTCCTTAGTTTCCCGGATCATTTGAGGTCCCAAAACTTTATTTTCCCCTAATTCAGACCAACACAAAGGAGTTCTACATTTCCTCCCATATAACACTTCAAAAGGAGCCATCTGAATAGATGCTTGATAGCTATTGTTGTAAGCGAATTCCACTAAGGGTAAGGACTTCTCCCAATTCTTTCCAAAGTCTATAAAACAAGCACGTAATATATCTTCCAATACTTGTATCACCCTTTTGGATTGTCCATCAAACTGCGGATGGAAGGCGGTGCTAAGATGCACTTTAGTTCCGAGAGCCTTTTGCAAAGACTTCCAAAATCGGGACGTGAAATTCGGATCTCTATCAGAAATAATCGATGTCAGTACACCATGTAACCGAATCACCTTACGGATATAAAAATCGGCCAAAGTCTCCGAGTTCATGTTCTTTCGAACTGGAATGAAATGTGTAGACTTGGTGAGTCTATCTACAATCACTCAAATTGCATCATTCTTTCTCGGTGTTACAGGCAAACCAGTGAAAAAATCCATTGTTACTCTATCCCACTTTCATTCAGGCAATTCAATAGGTTGAAGCAATCCCGTAGGAGCTCGATGCTCAACCTTAACTTTCTGACAAGTCAAACATAGGGATACAAAGTCCGTGATGGCTGCCTTCATGCCAGACGACCAATACAGGGATTTCAAATCTTTATACATCTTAACAGAACCAGGATGGATCGAGAACGGACTTTGGTGTGCTTCTTGCAGGATGTCTCTTTTCAATTCCTCATTATTTGGAACACATACTCTATCTCTAAAGTAGAGCAATCCATTCGAATTGAGGGAGAATTCGACATTAACTTTCGAATCAAGCTTCGATACAATAGCTTGAAGTTCAGAATCAGATTTCTGAAGATCTCTGATTCTTGAAATCAGATCAGACTGAACCTAGAGTTCAGACAAATATCCTTGCTTCCGATATACTCGAAAGTGAGCATTAATCGAATTTGGGGCTACAAAGAAAATTTTCATAATCAGACACGAAAATTTAAAGGAAGCTTTTAACATTTCAAGGTTATCAAATAGCTTACCCAATATTGGTTTACGACTAAGGGAATCGACCACCACGTTGGCTTTTCCGGGATGGTAATCAATGACCAAGTCATAGTCTTTTAGCAATTTCATCCACCTTTTTTGTCTCAAATTCAATTCCTTCTGAGTTAGAAGATATTTGAGACTCCTGTGATTAGTTTACAGGTAACACTTCTCACCATATAAATAATGCCTCCATATCTTGAGAGCAAACATAATAGCCGCTAACTCGAGGTCATGAGTAGGGTAATTCAGTTCATAAGGCTTCAATTGCCTTGATGGATAAGCCACCACATTATTTCCTTGCATCAAAACACAGCCTAGACCCGAACGAGAGGCATCACTATATACAGTAAATTCCTTCCCGATTCTGGTTGAACAAGAACAGGAGCATGGGTCAAGGCTTGTTTAAGCTGATCAAAGCTTCTTTGTTGGTCCTCTGACCATTCAAACAATTGATCTTTTCGGAGAAGCTTGGTCAAGGGAAAAGCAATCGTGGAGAATCCCTTAACAAATCTCCTATAGTACCCGGCTAAGCCAAGGAAGCTTCTGACCTCTCTAACATTTCTCGGAGGTCTCCAATCTAAAACGGTTTGCACTTTCTTAGTATCGACCTTAATTCCTTCTGCCGAGATGACGTGGCCAAGGAATGACACTTCTGATAGCCAGAATTCATACTTCGAGAACTTAGCAAACAATTAACATTCCCGGAGAGTCTATAAAACAATTCGAAGGTGTTCTGCGTGTTCCTCCTTATTCCGAGAATACACCAGAATGTCATCAATAAAGACGATCACAAACTTATCAAGATGAGGCCGGAAGATTCGATTCATGAGATCCATGAATGCAGCCGGGGCATTAGTTAACCCAAATGGCATCACTAAGAATTCAAAATGGCCATAACGAGTTCTAAAAGCCGTCTTAGGAACATCTTCTTCTTTCACTCTCATCTGATAGTATCCCGATCGAAGATCAATCCGGGAGAACACCACAACATTCTTGAGTTGATCAAACAAATCTTCAATTCTAGGCAAAGGGTACTTGTTCTTAATAGTCACACGATTCAGTTGTCGGTAGTCAATACAAAGCCTTATTGTACCATCTTTCTTCTTTACGAACAAAACAGGAGCACCCCATGGAGAAGAGATAGGACGAATGAATCCCTTGTCTTGCAGCTCCTGGAGTTGCTTCTTAAGCTCTTTCAGTTCTATTGGTGCCATTCTATAAGGAGCAATTGACACCGGATTAGTCCTAGGCTGGACTTCTATCCCAAACTCAACTTCTCTGGTCGGAGGAAGACTAGGAAGTTCCTCCGGAAAAACATCAACAAATTCAGATACCACAGGGATTTTCGGCAAACCAAAATCTTATTCATCTTGCAAAACCATAGCAGCAAAGATCGAAGTTGGCTTCTTATCAATTAGGAGGATTGGCTTCTTCCCCAAACCACGAAGATATAATCTTCGATTCTGACAGTAGATCCAAGGTTCATGTTTGGTCAACCAGTCTAACCAGTATTAGGTCAAACTCACATTCCGGTAGTACAAATAGATCAATTCGAAAAGGAATGTTCCGAAATGTGATTGGGGAATCTTTTACAAACAAGGTTAACATTCATTATTCCTCCTATTGGGTTTGATACTACAAGACCCCTATCAACATTTTTAGGCTCTAATTTAACCTTTACAAGCATATTAGAACATACAAAGGAATGAGTGGATCCTAAATCTATTAAAGCATATGAAGGACGTAAATTTAACTCAACGGTACTTGCAATAACATCGGGAGATTCTTCCTCTCCTCTACCACGAACGGTGTACATTCTAGCTGAGGTTTGAGATTCTTGACGAGGAGGGGCTGACTGACGGTCTTTTCCTTTGCTCTGATTCCCGGAATGGGCCTGTCCTGGGACCTTGTTTCTGTTCTGAGGTGGAGGACTCTGACAGGCACGAGACTAAGGTGTACCTCTATTAGGATTCTGAGGGCAATCCTTAACAAAGTGGTCCGATCCACCACATGCATAACATAATCTCATCTGAATTCGATAAGGACTAACATGAAACTTCTTACAGAACTGACAAGCCGAAGCTTTTCCGGAATTCCCCGTGCTATGAACAGATGTAACTGGGGCTACGGGTCTATTTGTCGACTGAGGTTTCGGCACATAATTACTCTTGGTCTCATGGTGATAGGTCGATGAACTTTCTTTCTGTTGCTTGGCTCTCTTTACATTCCAATCCGATTTATTCTCCTATTTTCGCTTCTTATCATTTCTATTTCCACCCTCTCTCTTTTTCACAACTTTCATCTTGGCTTCGGTACCAATAGCCCGATTGACTAGAATTTGGATGTTAGTAATTCCCAAAGCTGTGATCATGGGGCTCATTTCATCATTTAGCCCATCGATAAATGATAAGTGCTCAACTCAATATCACTTTTTACTCATTTTATTGGCATTAATCACCGAATATACACCCACTCAGACCAATGCATATCCTTAATGTGATATATTTAGAAGTTATACTCATATAGATAATATTTACAGAAAAAGGCATGTTCTACAACATTTTCATATCTGTGCAGGAGAACCAGTGCCGCGGCAGCGACAAGGCTGAGGCAGCAGCAGAAAGACAAGAAGCAAGACTGTAGGCGATGGAAAGATAAAAATCCAAGGAATGTGTCTGGACTTGAAGCCCATGGAGCGGAGCTGGCTAGCACAAGGAAAAGCCCAAGGCAAGACCACGCAGGAAAGCCCCTTGGCCGAATTAAACTTGGAAATATTTTAATTATGTACTTGACTTGTTCCCTACTCCAAGTTGTATTCTACTTAGGAAAGATTTGCCCTAGGTCTAGCCTATATAAAGACCTAGCCACCCAATGTATTATACACGGAATACCTAGGGAGAGAGCCGAATTTTATACTTGTCTTCTTCCTCTCCATTATGTTCTAAACCTTCTTAGGGATTAGGTGAAGGTTGTCGAGTATATGTGAGAGGAGATTGTACTTTGTCTTTGTTCTAATGCAATAAAAATTATCAAGGTTTGCTTATCCTTTGTTATTCCTTGTTCTCACATTCAAGCTCGGGAGAGGAGATTGTGAGTCATCCATTTATCTAAGCTCGGGAGAGTTAGATTCACGAAAGAGGTAAGTACGGTGTTTCAATCGCGAAACACTAACTCTGCCTAGGGATAGGTTAAGAGTTTCAGCGGCTAAAAGAAGTGTGAGATTGGTTGGTGAGTATAATTGGTTCACGCCGGGAGGTATCATTAAGGACTAGTCATCAACAGCACTCTGACTTAGGGATAAGCGGAGTCATTCAAGGACACTTTGCCGAACTTTGGTAAAGTCTACCCACGAGCAAGGGATTGCCGCGGCGGACAGTATCGTCGCTGTCAAGGCAGTAAACTGCAGTGCTGCCGAGGCAGTGATATACGATTGCATTGAGCAGAGATAAGTCAATCAACTCCATAATACAACATAATTGGATCCTGACCCTTCTCTCTCTATTATTCCAACTCTTTACTTTAATTTAGTTATTTTAGTTTAGATAAATCAACTCAAATTACTTGTGTTTTTACTTTTCTACAGAACAAGAAAGCAAAGAAGACATATTAAGTATACCAGTCCCTGTGGAGGTGATAATCCGATAATACTTATCACTTATTACTTTCGATGTGTCCACTTGCACTAAACGCGCACTTTTGACACGCGACAAGTTTTTGGTGCCGTTGCCGGGGACTGACAACTAAATTTTGTTTTCTTTATTTTCTTGTTTATTTTTATTTTTATTTTACTTTTGGTTTTCGTGGTGTATGACCAGGGCCAATCCGACCAACCCCTTGTACGAATTAGATCCAGAGATCGAAAGAACAAGGCAAAGGTTGAGGAGACAGATCCAAGGAACCATGGAAGATCACCCGGCAGGACAAAACTTACCTGCCGGTAATGGAGGACTTCCGCCGCCACCTGGGCCGCGACAGCTCACTGTCAGGGACTTCCTGGAAGAGGACTTAAATGGACTAAACAATATGATGTTCAACACATACAACCCCTCATGGAAGAGGCATCAAAACTTATCATGGAGCAACTCTAACAATGCCTTAAACCCAATCACCCAACCTTCAGGATTTTAGCAACCGATGCAACAACTGCCGCCGCCGCAGGCCCAGCAGTCAATTCCGCAGCAACAGATGCAACAGCAGCCGGTAAGTTCGTTGGAGAATACGCTTAAAGCTTTTATGATGAAAACTGAGTCATACATGGAAGAGAACAGTAATTTCATCAAAAGGACAGACGCCTTTATGAATAGAACTGAGATGAGGTTGCAAAATCAAGAAGCAACCATTAAAACACTAGAAACTTAGGTTGGGCAGTTTGCTCAAAATATTAACACTAGACCACAATGAGGACTACCTAGCAATACTGAAGTTACTAAGGTAATGGGCCATGAACAGTGCAAAGCAATCACTACTATGAGTGGTCTACAGCTGAAGGATAAGATCCCAGAGAGCCAAGTTCGATCAGCAGATCAAGCAAAGGAAAAGGCTGAGCAAACTGATACCGATAACACTGCCCCGACAGAAAGTACTGCAGCTTTTGAGCAGCCTGCCGCGGCAGCGACAACTCAGTGGTGCCAGGTATTAAATTTCAAACTAATGAAACCCTGGATGAGATGAGACCACCACCACCACCTTTCCCACAAAGGTTGAGAAAGCATAAACAGGACCAGCAATTCAAGAAGTTTCTCGACATCTTAAAGCAAGTCCACATCAACATACCGTTCGTTGAAGCTATTGAACAAATGCCTAACTATGCCAAGTTCCTAAAGGACATGGTGTCAAAGAGGAAGCGAATAGGTGAGTTTGAGACAGTGGCTGCTACCGAGGGATGCATGGCAATGTTGCACAATCGCATGCCACCGAAGTTAAAAGATCCTGGGTGCTTTATCATACCTTGTACGATAGGTAAAAATTACGAAGGTAAGGCCCTATGCGACCTTGGAGCGAGCATAAATCTCATACCTAAATCAGTCTTTCAAAAGCTTGGAATAGGAAGCGCAAAACCTACAACAGTTATGCTCCAACTAGCGGATCGATCCTATGTGCAACCCGAAGGCAAAATCGAGGACATACTGGTAAGAGTTGACAAGTTTATTTTTCCTGCTGATTTCCTTGTCCTTGATTGTGAAGCAGATGATAATGCACCGATCATCCTTGGGAGACCTTTCCTTGCAACTGGATGCACATTAATTGACGTGGAAAAAGGAGAGTTGACAATGCGGGTCAATGACCAACAAGTCAAACTCAATGCATTCCAGAACTTAAAAAAATATGATGATCCAGAGGAGTGCAAGGCCATCCACACAGTAAACACTAAAGTAACCTGCCTTGGCAATATGCTCGGCAGGATATTCGGCAAAAAGATTAAACCCACGGTGGATGAACATACAGCAACAAGGAGTGGCCCAAAACCGATTCACAATTCGGGCCAACGGGAGAGAATAATCTTGGGAGATGCATTTGCATGCTCTCCACCAGTAACATGATCTCTTCCCTTTTCTTTATTAAGATATTAGGATTAGTTTAGTTTATTTTTATTTTTCTTTCGAATTTATTTTTTACCTTAAGTGTTTTTCTTTTTTATGTGTGTTTAATTTTTATTAAGGTTAAGAAACAAGAATAAAGGAGAAGTAATTCAAGCAGGAACTCTGCCGATGTAACACCCCTAAAATCGATACGATATAATAATTCGAATAAATCGAAAGTTAAATTAAATTATAAATTAAATGAATTATGTGTAAAATTGGAATAGAAATAAGGGACCAAATTGCATTAAGTGAAAACAAGAGAGGATTGCATGATGGATTTCCAATTTCCCTTATTTGCCCTTGGGCATTTAATTGTTAAAGAAGTAAGTGGGGGGATAAAATGGTCATTTTGCACCCTTTTAATGAGAAAGAAAACAAAAGAAATCAGCCCCAATTTGTTCTCTTCTTCCTCACTTCACATGAGCATCAAAGAAAGGGGGGAGGAGAGAAATTTTCATGGAAATTGAAGGGAATAGCTCAAAAGCCTTGCATGGTGGAACTAATACACTAGGAAATTGAATCTAAAGACCTTGGTAAGTCCATCTTTCCCTAAACCGAAGATTCTAGGGTTTTGAACTTTTGGGGTTTTGATAATTTTAAGATGGTTATAAATTAATTGGGTTGATAGGAACCTAGTTTAAAGATTGTGATGCTTGGGTTTAGTTATTGAAGCATGAACATTGAATTATTAAGCTTGAATTTGGGGGTTTGGTAAATGTATTATGTGGGTTAATTGATTTGGTATTATGGTGAAATTAGGGATTACTTGAGGTTAATTTTATGTTTAGAGGTGCTGGAAATTGTAAGAATAAAATTGGATTTGGAATTTAAGTAATGGATTGAAAGTTAGCCGAAATTACTTAGAAATGCTATTCCGAGTAGCCATCTTCGAAAAAATTCCCTAGGCCACGTTTGGGGGAGTTAGGAGCTAAAATTTTGCAGTATGATACTCTTGTATACCTAGTTTAGGGGAAAATTTACGGAACCTCAATCCGAGTTCGGTAGAAAAAGTTATAAGCTTCTCCGTAGGGCTGTTCGAGCAGTCCCGAAAGTTTCGGACAGGTCTGATTCGAATGAATTCTGGTACTGATCGGAAATTATTAAAATATGAGGTTAATTTATCCTTGTAGAGGATCCTCTTAGCTTTCCAAAGAGGTATAATAAGCTCGAATCGGACATGGGAGATAGGAGATACGATCGAATTACGAAAGGGTAGCAAATTGTCTCTAACGGATGAATGTACATGCTTATATCAGTTAAAGCTTAAGATCACTTGAGTTAAGTGATTATGATGTGTTCTAATAGATATATGTTTGTATATGGATTACTAGATAATCAAAGAGACGAAAATATCGAAGAAGAGGAGAGACACGATCAAGCTAAGAAAAGAGGGAAAGGAATCGCGATCTATAACCCTTGAATAGCTCGAAATCAACGGTGAGTGTGGAAAACCTTGGGGTTAGGACCTAGGGTCCTAACCATCTTTGTATTATTTGATTAATTAATTTGTATTGTAACCGGACTAATGAAATATTTGGTAATACGGGAAGGAGGATTAAATGTTATTAACTTGTTAGATGCCATGTTTTAGTGCTAGATGTAGACTAGTTTAGAACATTTGCATAGCTCGGAAATGCCGAGGTAAGTAATGGCACGCGGCTACAGATGCCAGGTACGTGAGTCATGCATGAGGCATGTTTAAGTTGGTTTGATTATTCGATTTGTAACATGATATGTGTGATTGGATATGCTAGCACATTATACGCTTTTGACACATAGCATGACATATGCTTTTGATATGTTAGTATGATATTTGCTTTGGATATGCTAGCATGATGTATATGTTTTTGAAATGGTAGTTTGATGTAAATGCATTGGATATTAGCATGCTATGGATATCCTATGTGATAAGGAACTTGTTTAATACAAATGGGAAGATTAAAAGAATTGAAAACTCTGATTGAGCCTTGGTCGATAGTTGGTCAAAGGTAGTAAGGCATGCCTAGGGTTTGAGCTCATTTGTTAGTTTGCCCAGTACTTCGGTACTTCTGTTTAGTACTTCGGTACTTCTGTTGGTACTATGGGTACCTTTGTTTGGTGGTTAGTCACCATTTGTAGATACCGTGGGTATCTTTTGTTAGTGCCTTCGTTGCACTTCTGTCAGTACCTTTATGGTACTTCTGTTGACCCGCTTACCTAGTCAAACTATACCAAGGCCTCATTTGAAATTAATCTGAAAGAATAAAATTAAGAAATTGCTATTGAGCATTTGACACGACATTGCAATTGAACATTTGACATAAGTTGCTAATGAGCATTTGGTTATATGTTGCCATTGTGCATTCGATTATAAGTTGCTAATGAGCATTTGGTTATATGTTGCCATTGTGCATTCGATTATAGGTTGCTAATGAGCATTTGGTTATATGTTACCATTGTGCATTCGATTATAGGCTGCTAATGAGCATTTGGTTATATGTTGTCATTGTGCATTCGATTATAAGTTGCTATTGAGCATTCGAATAGGAAATTGTATTAAGCATCTAGTTTGTGAATTTAGCTTGTATGCTAATGGCATGAAAAATATGAATTTTGATAAGCATGATGTACAATGTTCAAATTGATATAGGAAATTGATCGGTTGCTTATTGTAGCATGTTATATTGTTTGATTAATGTCTAAATGGTTAGACTTAGGGATGCCTCACTAAGTACTTCGTAAGTACTTACCACCTTTGTTTCCTCATTCCCAAATAACAGGTTATCGGACTTAGGGGTTAGATCGGCTTTGATCGCGAGCAAGGACACCAAGCCCAAGTATGGTATTTTGTACTTTTGTAACTCCTAGTATATGATGGCATAGGGAGCATGCTTAGAATGATCTATGCATTTTGATATTTAGAGCATGGTTTGTATATATGATCCTTCTTACATTCAGTATGTAAGACATAAGGCATATTATACTTGGTAGGCCTTGCATATTTTGAGTTCTCAGCTTATGAATTGGGTAAGTAGGCTTTGGTGATATGCATATGTTAAGTAAGAAATTGTCTTGAAGTGTCAAATATGAACTAGGTAGGATAGCATGTGAATCCTTAAACTAGAACATGAGTATGCTAAATGCTATAGTGGGAAGTCCATGACATAGTTATGTCTTGAATGTCAATGTACATGGTTAAGTCTTAAGTAATGAATTGGCTAAGCGAATTGGTTTAGTGGAGTGATACATGTTACTTAAACATGTTGGAAACTTCCCTTAAGGATGAGGGATGATTTAAGACCACATGTGCTTAATGTGATATATTTAGAAGTTATACTCATATAGATAATATTTATAGAAAAAAGCATGTTCTACTGCATTTTCATATATGTGCAGGAGAACCAGTGCCGCGACAGCGACAAGGCCGAGGCAGGACCTGATGCCGAGGCAGCAGCAGAAAGACAGGAAGCAAGACTGTAGGCGATGAAAAGATAAAAATCCAAGGAATGTGTCTGGACTTGAAGCCCATGGAGCGGAGCTGGCTAGCACAAGGAAAACCCCAAGGCAAGACCATGCGGGAAAGCCCCTTAGCCGAATTAAACTTGGAAATATTTTAATTATGTACTTGACTTGTTCCCTACTCCAAGTTGTATTCTACTTAGGAAAGGTTTGCCCTAGGTCTAGCCTATATAAAGACCTAGCCACCCAATGTATTATACACGGAATACCTAGGGAGAGAGCCGAATTTTATACTTGTCTTCTTCCTCTCCATTATGTTCTAAACTTTCTTAGGGATTAGGTGAAGGTTGTCGAGTATATGTGAGAGGAGATTGTACTTTTTCTTTGTTCTAATGCAATAAAAGTTATCAAGGTTTGCTTATCCTTTGTTATTCCTTGTTCTCACATTCAAGCTCGGGAGAGGAGATTGTGAGTCATCCATTTATCTAAGCTTGGGAGAGTTAGATTCACGAAAGAGGTAAGTACGGTGTTTCAATCGCGAAACACTAACTCTGCCTAGGGATAGGTTAAGAGTTTCAGCGGCTAAAAGAAGTGTGAGATTGGTTGGTGAGTATAATTGGTTCACGCCGGGAGGTATCATTAAGGACTAGTCATCAACAGCACTCTGACTTAGGGATAAGCGGAGTCATTCAAGGACACTTTGCCGAACTTTGGTAAAGTCTACCCACGAGCAAGGGATTGCCGCGGCGGACAGTATCGTCGCTGTCAAGGCAGTAAACTGCAGTGCTGCCGAGGCAGTGATATACGATTGCATTGAGCAGAGATAAGTCAATCAACTCCATAATACAACATAATTGGATCCTGACCCTTCTCTCTCTATTATTCCAACTCTTTACTTTAATTTAGTTATTTTAGTTTAGATAAATCAACTCAAATTACTTGTGTTTTTACTTTTCTACAGAACAAGAAAGCAAAGAAGACATATTAAGTATACCAGTCCCTGTGGAGGTGATAATCCGATAATACTTATCACTTATTACTTTCGATGTGTCCACTTGCACTAAACGCGCACTTTTGAGACGCGACAATAAACATCTGACATTTCTGCTTCTCGGTTTTGATGTACTCAGCTCCATATTTGCAGTACTTACAAAAGTCTACCACGTATTGTTCTATAGGCCTATTAGCCTGTTTCAAGTACAATAACCATCTTCTTCTTTCAGCCAGATATTGTTCACTAATATACTTCTTCTTGAAGTCCTCTACAAAGAAGTCTCATGTAACGGAATCGAAGGAGCAGTCAAGGTTGTAGTTTCCCACCAACTCAAGGCTTCATCAGTTAGAAGCGAGATTGCACATTCAAGCTTATGCTCATCGGAGCACTGCAATTGCTTAGTCAGAATCTGAGTGGTCCTTTCTAACCACTGTTCGGGTTCCTCGAGCTTTTCCTCATTAACACTCGCAAAAATATTGGCTTGATATCGGGCAAGTCTCTCAATAGGTGCCCTACTCGGTGTAGCATTATTAGGAGCAGCAGGACGATTCTGTCTCAAGTCGAACACTAACTGATCAAACATCCCCTTCATAATTAGGATACATTCCCTCTGAACATCCTATATAACCGGGTCTACCATCTCAGGGGCAGCTTCCAGTGGAGGTAGCTCTTGTTCTTGAGGAGGATTCAGTTCCACCCTCACGTTTTTATTCTCGTTAGACAAGCCCTCGGGACTCTCATCACCTAGGGCTAACCTTGTATCAACTATACTACAAAAAGATAAACAAAATTATTCAATTAAGCAAGAACACAAGAAAGTACGGTATAAAACTCCTAGGTGGCATAGTTCAACCCTATATGATGCATGCATATTCGTTTTAATCCGAGAATCACGTAACCGAAAGCTCTGATACCACTAAATGTGACACCCTTACCCTGGGTTAGGAGACGGGGGCGTCGACCGGACTTATAACTTGCAATTAGACCAGAAGTTGTATTCATTTCGTTGACATTTCAATTATTCGTAATACATTACGAGCCAAAACTCGAGTAACACTTATCAATTTTGAGGCCAATTTAATTTTTTTTTTCTAATTTTATACATATAGGGATTTCCAAATTGAATTCAGTTCATCTATCAATTCTAATCACAATCGAGTTTGATCTAAAACTTTAATCAAATTTTATTTGTTTGACCATCATTAATATGTTCTTATAAATCAACCAATTTTAATCTCAAGCTTGAACCAAATGGCTTGGAGGTATCGATACCCCTTATAGAGAGGTATCAGAACAGGTGTATCGAACCACCGTTCGATACTGGTCAACTATGTTGACCCATTGACTCGGTGAACAAAAGCTAGAGTAGCCTGGTTCGATATTAGTATCGATGCAATTTCGTTACCGGAAGTCCCAGTATCAAACCAGGTATCGCAACTGGTCTTCCTCGATGACTCAATGGCTTAAGCCTAAGGTTGTCTGTTTCGATACTGGTATCGAACCAGGGAGCTCATAAGAAGGCTTGGTATCGAACCCAACATCGATGCCATTTCGTTACTGTCAAGGGTGGTATCGGTACCCATGAAATTGATATCGATACCCCTGTCCAATTTGGCAAGTTTCTAAGTTTCTAATGCATTTAGACACTAACCATAAACCATCTATATGATCTCAAAACATACCTAAGCCTTAAGGGACTCTTTTGACTTGTTTAGGTAGCAAGTAACACTTTACAACTTTTAATATCCTTAACCATTTAACCATTCTACATACAAACTACCCTTAGCCATGGATCTTTCACCATGGAATTCAACACAACCAAAACGATACCTCATGATTCACATGCTATCCTAATTAGTTCTATGTTTTCTATGTCCATCTAATCACTTACATACCATGTTCATATTATAATTGTCCACATATGCAAAACACAAGCCAATCCCAAAACATATATGGCTAGCCTAACATAATTAACATGGCTTATGACTTACAAACCAAGAGCTCAATGGAGATATATATAAACAAAGCATTAGCAACCTCAAATGCACAAACTAGTCCAAAACATGCTCACTATGCCAACATAAACTAGGAGTTAACAAGATTACAAAATACCATACTTTGGCTTGCTTGATGTCCTTGCTTGTAATCAATCCCGATTTAGCTCCTTGGCTCAAAAACCTGTTGTTTGGGAAGGAGGAAACAAATGTGTGGTAAGTACGTGCTAGGTACTTAGTGAGGCAGCCCTAGTCTAACCATATTAGACATGAATCAATTAACAAAAGGACATGCTACAAATAAGCAATTAGATCCAATTCATGGCAAAGGAACAATCAATATACAAGGATATCATGCTTCTCAAGTCAAATATAAGTCTAGCATGCTATTCAATTTCATAATCTATAGCTCAAACATTAACTAGAATATATATATTCGAGGCATGCTACTCAATAATCAATTTTCATTTTTCGAGCTTTCATTAAACATTTCATATCAAGGGCTACTTATAGCCATATGATCATTTCCAATGTCAATAGCCATTTCAAATTCAAGTGCTACTCATAGCAACAAATACATTTCAAAGCTCTATAACAATACATGATCAAGCACCAATGCTTTATAAGTCAACACATGTACATGTAGTTCACAATTAATCTTTTAATCTTTCAATTAAGTTTCGTGTGATGCCTTGGTATAGTTAGACAAGGTAAGCGAGTCAACAAGAGTGTCGCGAAGACACTAACAAGAGTGCCACAAAGGCACTAACAAGAGTATCACAAGGTAATAACAAGAGATACCCATGGTATCTAACAATTGGTGACTAACCACCAAATCACGGTACCCACAGTACCAAATAAGAGTACCGAAGTACTAAACAAGAGTGTTGTAGCACTAAACAATGAGCTCAGACTCTAGGCATGCCGTACTACCTATGACCAGCTATCGACCAAGGCTCAATAATATTTTCATTAATCAATTGATCGTTCAATTCATATTAAACAAGTTCATATCATCAAGAGCAAGTATCTATAACATGCTAATCACAAGAGCATCCATCATGCTATTATCATATTATTCATTTCATGTAAACATATAAACATGCATATCATGTTATCAATTCAATGCTCATTTGATTATGTACATACTTCATGCATGGTTCACATACCTGGCATCCGCAGCCGCGTGCCGTTACTTACCTCAGCATTTTCGAGCTATGCAAATGCTAAGCTAGTACTAACAATCTAGCATGCTACCCAAATCATCAAACAAGTCATTTAACATTAGCCTCCTTCCCTTTTGTTACCAAATATAGATTAGTCCATTTACATGAAAAATCAAATCAAATAAACAAAAATATGGTTAGGACCTTAGTTCCTAACCCTAAGGTTTGCCACACTCACTGTTAATTCCAAGCACTTCAAGGATTGTAGATGGCGATCCACTTGCCCCTTTTTCTAGCTTGCTCGAGTCTTTCTTCTTCGTTGTCCCCTTATCTCGGATTCTCTAGTAAGCCATATTCATATAATAATTCATTAGGACACATTCAATAATTTAATCCAAGTGATCTTAGACTTAACAAATGTAATCATGTGCATTTGTTCATTAGGGACAGTTTTGCTATCCACTAAAAAATTGATCATATCTCCTAGCTCCCATACCCGAATCGAGCTTATTTTATATAGTTAGAAAGCTAGTAAGACCCTATAAAAGTAGAAATTAACCTCACATTTTAATTCTTAATCGATTAGATCTAGATTTTATTCGAAACAGACCTATCCGATTTTGGGACTGCTCGAACAGCCCCTACGGAAATGTTTATATCTTTCTCTACTGAACTCCGATTGGGGTTCCTTAAATTTTAACTTAAACTAGATATATGGGAGTACTATACTGAAAAATTTCAGCTCCTAACTCCATCAAATTCGACCTATGGAATTTTTCAAAGATAGCTACTCGGAAAAGCATTTCTAGGCATTTTCGGCAAATTCTCATTACACACATTTAATTCATAATCCCCAACTTATTTCCATGAATTTCCAGCATCTCAAATATGAAATTAACATTAAAAATTTCTCATTTCATCAACCTAATCTCATGCAATTCTAACATTAAATCAATTAATACACCTAACACTCCCAAAATCATAGTCCCAAGTTCTCATACCCACTTTCTCATGCTTCAAGCTAAACCCACACAATTACAATCTTCAATCTAGGTATGAAAGCATCATAGAAGCTTCTCAAATTCAAGAATTCAAGTTTTCAATGTTTGGGTTATGGAAGAAGAAGCTTACCGAGACTATTAGCTTTGACCTCCTAAACCACTTGCTTAGCCATGCAAGGAGTTTGAGCTAGCCTCCTTAATTTCCCATGAAAATTTCTTTCCTCCCCCTTCTTTGATGTTCACGTGAAGTGAGGAAGAAGAGAAAAAATTGGGGCTGATTTTGTTTGATTGTTTATGGGTGTGGAAAAGACTGTTTTGCCCTTAATGAATTGCCTAGACTTATTTTATCACTAGGGGTAGTTTATGGAATCCATGAATTTACCATGCAACTCTCATCTTGTTTATTTAATCCACTCTAGTCACATTTATTTAGTCCTTGTTACTTTCATTTTATTTCAATTAAATTCAATCTCTTTAATTAAATGACATTTGATTCGATTATCTTACATATTATTCGAATCATCCACCTAGCCCGATTTTAGGGTGTTACAAACCGAATCAATCTTTCTACCCCAAATATTGATTTAACCTCAAAAGGTTACAATAAAAAAGAATGGCAAAAATATTTTCTATCAAATAGAAAATTTTGCCCAAATTACAAAGTTATCACTCCCCAAAATCAGAAAATAAAGATTATAATGAAGCAACTAAGAGTTGGGTGTACAAAGATAATCAATGAAAAGCTAAAGGTTAGATTGAATGCTTGGATGTTATCTTTTGGATCAATAGTTGTTGTTGCTGCTTTAGAAGCTTGATTTTATACCTTCTCATTGATTTCTAACTGTTGAAGTTGTTGGGGTCATAAATATGAACGTTAGAACTTCATCTTCCCACCATAAATTCACTTCTGCAACTACCAGTATCGAAACATAGGCAACCTATATCAAAAAGTTACCAAAATAGAAAGAGTCATAGTCTGTATTTAATATGGGTATCGAAACACTATGTGAGCGTATAGAAACAGTATGTCTTTAAGACAAAGACGTATCGAAACAGCTACAGATTTGTACCGAAACATTTTGGAACTGTCAAAATGCGTATTAAAATGCCTCTAAGGCCGTTTCAAAATGAGTCAACAACCTTTTAAAAATTATTTTTCAAACAACAGTACAAAACTGTTAAAGCTCAAAAAGTCGTTGGTAAAATTGACCTGGTATCGAAATGCATATGTGGCGTATCAAAACCCCTTGCATTTTCATTAATTTTGTAAAAAAAGGATGGTATCGAAATAACCAATAACTGTATCGAAATGCCTATTAAGATACCAAATTTATGAATTTCAAAACAAAATTTTACAGGTTCAAAACGTATCAAAATGGTACAAGACCGTATCAAAATGCCTGTTAGAAATTGAAGAACTTAGTTAAAAATTTGCAGGCCATATTGAAACAATTTACATGCATATCGAAACGCCTGTAACAAAAACACAAGTTTAGCATTGAAAGACACTTAGAATTTTTTTTTTGTTTGACTTGAAAATATTTGTTTGACTTTTCAATTTGATAAGGACTTAAAAATTTATTTCAAATTGGTTCTTTAACCTCTTTATTATATGAAAATCAATTTTAGTTTTACAAAAAGCGATAACGATAAAAAACTCAATGCTAAATGAGAAGATGGAGTTTTTAATTTAATCCATATTGAATTTGAATTAATTGATGACTTCTCTTTTTGCAGGTTCAGAGATGAATTTGAATTTTTGATAAGAAAAGTTCACTCAGTAAACAGGAAGTTCATAATGAGAAGAATGCAATTCTCAGCGCTTTTGTAGAGAGGGAGGTGTGAGATAAAGAGTTTTAGAAACATTTCTAGGCCTTAAAGGATGAAGAATTTCAAATGAGAAAAAAAACTTCAGACTCTATCGTTTGACGGAAGATGAAGAATTTTCTAATGAGAAGAATAACTTCAGATCCCAAAGTCTGACAGAAGTTTGAAGAATTTCAAATGAGAAGAAAAACTTCAAGCTTTAGTAGCTTAGCAGATGGTCAGCAGATCGGAACAAAATCTGTGTCTTCTTAGTCTTTGCTCGCTTCTTGTTCTACAACAATGAGAAAAAAAGGTAGCTTTCATGCCCTTATTTTTTCATAGTACTAATACTATAATAAGACCATAATAAATAGTTCATAAAAAAATTAGTGTAAGAAATAAATCTCACATTGGTAGAAAATGTACATTACATACAACCTTTCATTTTAGTGTAAGAACAAATCCCACATTGGTAGGAAATGTTCATTACATATAAGCACACATTTTATTATAGGAAATGAATCCCACATTGGTAGAAAACTTCACCTTACACTCCCTAAATACCTATTAAAGGGAGTGAAGTCTACTTAGAAAAAAAGGAAGAAGCAGAAGAAAAAAAAAGAATGGTGAGAGCCTTGGAGTAAATAAAAAAGGATTATGCTTGGCTCTGCAATGACAAACTTTTGTAAGTCATCAATTTTTTCTTATTATGTTTGTTTAGTCTCCTTAAGCAATAGAATTAGTAGTTAGAAAATTTTAGGCACTAGAATTTGTAGTTAGAATATTTTAGTCATATAATTCTTGTAATAGAGCTTTTATGTTTTAAATAAAGTTCAATTTAATCTTTTTTTTTCTTTAATTGATGTTTAAATTATTTATTTATATGCCTTATTTTATTTCAAAATCATATAGTAAGCATGCTTAGGATGGCTTAATCCACACTTAGTTAAATAAATTAGAGCCTTCTTAGGATTAGTCTTCTTAAGTAATTAAATAACCTTAATAGGAAGAAAATTGTAGTAACGAATAATGTGTTTAATAATATACCTCGGATACACTAAATTGGTCGGTATCTCGACATACCGAGATGTTGACCAAGGGTGTACTTTAGTATCACATTCGATGTGCCATTTTTATTTAGAAAATGATAAATAATATAAGGTTAGTATAAAAATAAAATTAATTAGGTAAATAACTATAAGAACAAATAATAATGTTATCAATTTCTCTAAGTGTCTAGATGGTAATTCCCAATTGTTTAGGTGTTCCTATAATACCCTTGGAAAATTGATAATACAATAGGTTTTATATATTTAATTAATTGAGCCTAATAGGATAGAACTTAAAATTGATCAGATAATAACCTGTTATGCATTTAAACATTCTGGAGTAGAAATTATATTTCTTCAAAATACGAGTTAAGGTTTTCTAACGTAATTGGACGTCTTATTGAAGCTGGTATTTATAAGAAATAAATATTCTTTTATAAAAGGATATCCTCATTCGAACGATATTCATTTGAAAATGGCGGATTAAATTGAGATTATTGCTCGAAATGCCAAAATTCTACGTGTAATCAATAAGTTATCGATTTGGGGCACTCGTAAGGGTCATCCTTACGCGTAACCAAATCTCGAACCCAAATATTTTAAAAAGAATCTCTGGTTTATTTTATGGTGTCCGACCTACCAAAGTGGCCGGTGGTGACTCGAATTTTTTTTAAAATTAAAAAGACTCGTTTTAATTGAAAACCTTAATTTTCAAATTAATAATTAAAGTCATAAAACTCGATTTTTTAAAATTCAATTGACAATCTATTTTTACAGCTCAGATTTAAAAATAGTCGCGAAAAGAATGTTCTGTCAATCTATAACATCGACTTGCAGTACCAAAAAACCTTTATGCATTACGAAAATTTCCAGAATAGGCGGATAATTGGCATTCAACATGTACGACACGATCGTTCCAGTATTTTGGAGTCATCTTAATTTCCACGAACATTCATGGATTGTACTTCTGTATCACCTTCAACTATATGCGTAGCTGTTAACGCTCTAAAAAGCGTATATTTTATACCCATTTACTTAAGGTTTTGTTTGATTTCAAGCTCATTTGCATTGCATTTAGCTGCATTTCATTTGCATTTACATTAGATTAGGTTTTTATTTTATTTTCTCTTTTATTTTAAAAGATGCTTCTTTGAAGGGTATTTTCTTTGGTGTTGTTGTGTAGATTGTTGGGGCAAAGTTGGAAGATTGGAAGAGATGTTGTAGCATGTTTTAAGTGTTGGAATGAACTTCAAGTTGCTATAGCATTGTGGGAGGACAAAATAGCACAGCAAAAAGGACACACCCGCAGCCCACTATCCTCACGCGTTATTTCCAAGCCAGTTGTACCTCCCCTACAATCCCTGCATTTAGCTACAATTCTCTACAGAAAATGTCATGGAATATTCCTTGCATCATTAGGGAACAAAACCCAAGAAGCCTCCTATATATACAAGGTCAAACTCTCCTTAACGAGTGTGGTAAGATAGAGCTGAAAAAGTAGCAAGAGAGCCAAAAAGAAAAAGAGTGAACTTTAAAAAGAACATGAGGAAGAAGAAAGAAGAAAGTCGACCACTTTCCTTCATCTTCAACCTCAAGCCGAGCCGCCATTGTTGGAGAGCTTCAAGCAAGGGATTTGCGTGACTTCGGGACAAGCAGCAAGCTAGGAAAGCCTCACAAAACATGTGTTTGGGACTTCCTTCCTCTTCGCTTTACTTTACCTCTTTTCTTATTGTTGAAAATGTATTCCAAAGGACGCAAGTTGAATAGTTTTCCTTACCTAGCCATGAACTAAACTAGTATGGCTAAGGCTTGTTATGGATGATCTTTATTTTGTTTAAATGAATGTTTATTGTTTCCAGTGTTTATCTAAGTGTTTTGTTCATGAAATCTAACCCTTTTTATCTTAAACCTTAGTTTGTAAGAGCTTCGGGAGATTGCCATAGCTAAGAGGTTCGGGAAGCTTAGATCTAGGGATAGACAAAGTTAGACCAACATGAACAATGGAGTTACTGTTGGAGCAGAATTCTAACTCACCTTAGGGATAAGGGAGAGTTTCAACAACTAAAAATGGTAGAACTTTATGAACATTAGGAGTGTTAAGGTTGAGACCGGGATGTAATGCCTTAACATTTTCAAGTGTTAGGCCTTCTGACTAGGGATAGTGGAGGCATTTTTAGTAAACTCTGTCGAACACTTGTTAAACCAGTTCAACAATAAGCCCTTTAGGAGAACAGTGAAGTCATTTCCATAGAAAGCCTAGCTTGTCTTAAGCTTGAAAATCTTCTCTGTGTTGTGTTTGTGCAGCTTTATTTGTTTCTCTATTATCTGTTTTATTTTGCTACCGCTTTTCTGTGACAAGCTTTATTTTTCTACCACAATCTCAGTGACACTTTTATTTTGTTAAAGCATTTTGGTGACAATTGCAGAATTGCTTTAGCATATGCTCATACAAAGGATTATCTTATCTTTTGTATATGTTAACTATTTTTGAAATAACTTACCCAATCCTCGTGGGAACGATCTCACTCACACACTTTATTACTTGTTCGATGTGTATACTTGCACGAGAATCAATCACATTTTAAGCACACATCCTGCTGAACAAGTTTTTGGCGCCGTTGCCGGGGATTGAGGCAATAGGCAATTTCAATCATAGTTTTCATACTTTTTATCTTTTTATTTTTTTATTTTTTTTGTTTTGAGTCTTTTAATTTTTTTAATATTTGTTTAATTTTTTTTCTTATTAGGTTTTTGTTTAATTGATGCCCAGAGTTAATTCTCGAGAATCCCTCGAACCATTTATCCCGAAAATTGAAAGGTATTTTAGACAAAGAAAGCGAGAGCAAAGAAGAAGAAGAACCATGTATAACCCTCAGGATCCACAAAATCAAAATGCTACAACAAATGTTGGTGGTGTAGTAAGACCAAGTGTAACACCCCAAATTTGGGCCTAGAAGTTTAGAGGTCTAGTGGACCGATTTTGTCGGTTTAGCTTAGTTCGGGATTAAATACTTAAAAATTGATTTTTAAACAAAATAAATTATGGAAAAATATCCTAAAATCATTATTTAATATATATTTGACTTAGTTCAATTACATTTTTAAAATTGACCCTTGAATCCCTACGATTTTGAAATTAGTGACTATTTTGTAAAAATTGAAAACTTGAGGACCATTTCATAAATTAAGCCAAAACTTTGAATATTTAAGGGGATTTGATCCAATCCTAATCCTAGATGATCTAAGCCTTCCAATGGTCTATTTTAATAACCCATAACCCATAATTTTAATTAATAGCCCAAATAACTTAATATTAATCCTAAAAACCTATTTTTATGTCATAAACCTAAATCTATATTTAAAATTCTGACTTCTCATCTTCTTGAAAGTCATTCCATCATATTTTCAAAGGTAAACATCAATCTTTTCAATAAAAATCCATTTGGTTAATTCTTTATAATTTTATTCTTCGGTTTTACTTGAAAAACTCTATTTTAGTATCAAGCTTTAAACCCTTCTCCAAGATTTTGGTTTCTTCATTCACAAGACATACTCTCCATCATCTTTTCAAACTGCAGTACTGCCGAGGCAGTGTTGTGTGATTGCATTGGACAGAGACAAGTCAATTGAATCCACTATACAACACAACTGGATCGTAGCCACTTTCTTTATCTGATTTTATCTTTTTATTTAGTCTTTTTATTTAGATTCATCAAAACCCAATTTTCCTGCGTCTTTACTTTATTTCTTTTTACAGAGAAAGAAGACGAAGAGGGCATATTAATTAGACCAATCCCTGTGAAGACGATATCTGATATACTTATCGCTTTATTACTTGCGACGTGTTCACTTGCACAATTTACGCACTTTTGACACGCAACAATTAGCCATATTTTTTCAAGAAATTTGTTCACCAATTGCTTCGACAATGTGTGCTAGAAGAAGAGCAAAAAGATATTATGTTCCATTGCCTTGCAGCATCGTGCGGTGAGAATTTTGGTGGATCGAGGACTGCTGCAAAGGTCCTTCAATCTGGATTCTACTGGACCTCACTCTTCAAGGATGCTTAAGCATTTTACAAAGCATGTGATAGATGTCAAAGAATCGGTAACATCTCGAGGAGGAATGAAATGTCATTGCAAAATATTCTTGAGATTGAGCTTTTCGATGTTTGGGGAATCGACTTCATGGGACCCTTTCCATCATCTTATGGTGATTTATACATCTTGCTAGCAGTAGAATATGTGAGCAAATGGTTAGAAGCAATGGCTACACCCAGAAATGATTCGAAAACAGTCTTGAAGTTCCTTCACAAGAACATCTTCACCAGATTCAAAGTCCCCAAAGCCATAATCTGTGATGAAGGCACCCACTTCGACAACAAGCTTATTGATAAGGCATTGCAACGCTATGTTGTCAGGCAAAAAATTGCTAAAACATATCACCCGTAGAAAAATGGCCAAGTTGAAATCTCCAATAGAGAAATTAAGCAGATTTTAGAGAACACAATCAACAAGAAGAGGAAAGACTGGTCTCCAAAACTAGATAAAGCTTTATGGGCGTATAGGATAGCTTATAAGACTCCTTTGGGGATGTCACCATTCAATTTGGTTTATGGGAAAGCTTGTCATCTCCCCGTGGAGCTCGAGCACAAAGCATATTGGGCTATCAGAAAGCTCAATTTAGATTTTAAGCTAGCTGGAGAAAAGCGACTGTTAGAGCTAAATGAAATGGATGAGTTTCGATCTCATGCTTATGAAAATGTGAGGATCTATAAAGAGAAGATAAAAAGGTGGCATGATAAACATCTTTTGCCACGACATTTCTCAGAAGGCCATCTAGTGTTATTCTACAACTCTAGACTTAAACTTTTTCCCAGAAAGTTAAAGTCTAGATGGTTTGGACCATTCTTGATCCATAAGGTTTATCCTTATGGAGCAGTGGAGATAAAAATACTTAGTGGAGATTGAATCTTCAAAGTCAATGGTAAAAGGCTGAAGCTTTATAATGGAGCTCCGATTGTGCGTGACAAGTGATGAGTGCATAAAAGTCCTATTTTTTTATATCATTTTCCCACTCAATTATTTCCAATTAAGGACAAATTTATGGGCAATATTGGATAATTCTGCTTATTTTCCATATTTTAACATCTGAATACTTAATCTATTATTTGGCATAAAACAGATGCAATTGATGGTTTTATTTCCTAGGCAGGAAACCACATCATAGGAATGGCCAAACAAGAATATGGATGCTGAAAAAGAAGCTGAAATGCAGATGATGGACCTGCCACGGCAGCAGATGAAGCACCCGCCACGGCAGCACTTTGGATGCCGCGGCAGCAGATTGAAGATGACAACTGGTGCTCGACCGATAGAGAAAAAGATGCAGATTCTAATGGACATAAAGAGAGAGAAAGACAGCTAATTTAAGGAGTCAAACCCTGGTCAAATTCAAGTGCGGGAAAGAAGAGTTATTAAGAATTAAGTGTTATAGTTTAATTAGGAATTATATTTCTTTCCCTTTTAGAACTCTTTCCTTGCATGGAATACTTTAACCTAGGGCTTAACCTATATAAGCACCCATTAGGTCAAGGTTTAAGGGTGTGAAGTCGAGTGAGATTTTACCCTAGAAAATACTTGTAGCCGCCGACTACACCATATTCTAAACTTCTTCGAAGGTTTAGGTTAGTTTGTGGAGTAGTTGTGGGAGAAAGTTTGTAATTTTTTTTGTTCTTATTAATGCAATTTCAGAACTCATAGTTTATTCTCTTTTGGCATTTACTCTTCTTCGCATATGATCTCGAGATGATAGTATGTGAGGAAAAATCTATTTTTCTAATATCGGGAGAGTTAGGCTCATAAAATGAGAGAATACGGTCTTTGCTCATGGGCATTGACTAATCCAGTTAAGAGATTAAACGCCCAGGATTTCAGCGACTAACAAGACGCATGTGTTTGGTTGTTGTCCGCCCTTGATTCACGCCGAGAGGTATCATCAAGACGTGGGTTTCAACAGTTCTCTTCGCTTAGGGATAAGGAGGAGACATACAAGGATGCTCTGTCGAACTTGAGTTGTTGAATTGTCGACAAGGCATAACCCCGCCTAGGTAGTTGCGGCGACCCTTAGTGCGACCCGTCGAGGCGGCAAGTCAACCCTATTGAATTATAAGAATGAGAAAATTACATTCTGATACCACAATACGAAGCACTCTAACCTTCCCCACTTTTTCATCCTTGATTTCTTGATCACTTAGCTTTATTGCTTTAATTAGTTTTCTTAGTTATAATTCAAACTCAATTATTTGTGTTTTTAGTTTTCCATTGTGCAGGAATAATAAATTACGTAAGTAAAGCCAATCCCTGTGGGTTCGACATCTTAAATACTACAATTTGACAAAAGGTGGATGGAAGAATGTTTCATCATAAAAGCAGGAATTTCTAACCTTCACCAGATTTGGCGCCGTTGCCGGAGACCGACGCTCAATTTTACTACCAATTATTTCTGCACTTTTTTCTTTTTCTTTTTAAATTTTACTTTTAATTTCTTTTAACTAACTAGGGTTGGTTTGTGTATGATCAGGTCTTATCCATCGATAGAACAATATCCGTACGATCCTGAAATCGAAAAGACCGCAAGGCGTTTACGACAAGGGATACGCGAAAGTGTGAATATAGTACCTGGCCAGCAGAACAACGCTGGCATGAAAGCCGCCGCGGAAGATAACCAAGGCGCATTCGCAGTTGTTGATCTTGCCAATCCACCTCAACAGGAGCGTGTACCAACAGTTCGTGATTATCTAGAGGAAGATTTGGATGGATTAACTCCTGTCGTTGTGATGCCGAATATAGAGGCAGAACATTTTGAATTAAAGCCGGTCATGTTCAACATGATCAACACTCTAGGCCAATTTGGAGGATCGACCAACGAAGATGCTCGGCAGCATCTTAAGTCGTTTTTGGAAATTTGCAATTCATTTAAAATACCGGGGGTTTCTGCCAACATACTAAAGTTAAAATTGTTCCCCTATTCACTGAGGGATAGGGCAAAATCTTGGTTAAACAACCCCCAACCTGGATCGTTGAACTCATGGACTGAGCTTTGCCGAAGTTTCCTTACCCGATTCAGTTATACCAATATGACTGATAAGCTGAGAAACAACATCACATCATTCAGGCAAGATGAAGACGAATCAATGTATGAGGCCTGGGAAAGATACCGAGAGTTATATAGAAAATGTCTCATGCATGGTTTACCCGAGTGGACTTAAGTGTCAATCTTCTACAATGCTGTAAACACCCCTACGAGGATGATGCTTGGTGCCTCCGCAAACAGTACCCTCTTAGACCGCCCGCCCCATGAGAGCTTAGAAATTCTGGATAGGTTAGCAAAAAATGATTATCAACACCCAACCACCAGAAGAGGAATAACTAGGCGAGGTATGACAAGCTCCGACTCTTCAGATTCTATCCTAGCTCAACTGTCAGCCTTGACAAGCATGGTTAAGGATCTGCAAAAGCGAGTCACGTTCGAGAAGTTAAGGCAGTCACTGTTTGTTGTGAAACATGTGGCAATAAACATGATACAAGCGCATGCCCACAAGATCCTGAATCTTCCTTTTATGTTGGAAATTTCAATATAAAAAATATGTCCAATAATTATAACCCAACATGGAGGAAACATCCAAACTTCTCATGGTGTAATCCTAACACTGCACTTAACCCGCAACATCAATCAGTGCAATCTACTAGATTCCAGCAAAACAGATTTTCTCAGCAACAGATGCCGCAGCAGGCACTGCTATCGCGACAGCAAACAACAAATGTCCAAACCCTGAAAAACACACTGCAGACATTCATAGCTCAAACTGACGCTTACATTGCGAACACCAATAAGTTCATTCAGAGAGTCGATACCTTCATGGACAGAACATAGATAAGAATGCAAAACAATGAAGCTGCTCTCAAGACGCTGGAAACTGCAGTAGGAAAGATGGCACAACAGATGAAAAGCCGACTTATAGGGAGTCTTCCTAGCAATACTGAAGTCGCTAGAACTGGTCCTCATGAACAATGCAAAGCAATATCCACCAGGAGTGGATTATAACTAAAGGAACCTGAAATACCTGCTTCGAAAGTAGGTAAGAATACTGAGACAGTAGCACCTCAAGTAGCTACAGATGAAATACCCAAAGTAAAGGAACCAACAGACACTACCAACGATACTGCCACAGTAAATGATGTCGCCGCCGCACCAAAGATAAGATTCCAATGCAATGAAAGAATTGAAGATTTGCGGCTACCACCACCTTTCCCACAAAGGTTGAAACAGCAAAAGCAAGAATATCAGTTTAATAAATTCTTGGACATTCTTAAACAGGTACACATAAATATAACTTTAGTGGAGGCAATTAAACAAATGCCCAACTACGCCAAGTTCCTTAAAGATATTATATCAAAGAGGGAAAAAATAGGGGAATTTGAGACAGGTGCCGCGAAAGAAGGGTGTGTGACAATACTACACAACAAGGCCACGACCAAAAGTAAAGATCCTGGTAGCTTTACAATACCTTTCTCCATCGGTGATCAATATGTAGGCAAGGCATTGTGTGACTTAGGAGCCAGCATTAATCTAATGCCTAAGTCAGTCTTCCAAAAGCTAGGCATCGGGCAGGCAAAGCCAACCACGGTAATACTGCAACTGACAGACCACTCTTACGTGCAATCAGAAGGAAAAATTGAATATATTCTGGTAAGAGTAGATAAATTTATATTTCCTGTTGACTTCTTAATTTTAGATTGTGAAACAGATGAACATGCTCCGATCATATTGGGAAGGTCATTCCTAGCCATGGGTAGAACATTGATCGATTATGAAAAAGGAGAATTGATCATACGGGTAAATGACCAACAAGCAAAGATCAATGTATTCAAGACTCTAAGGCATCCAGATGAACCAGACAAGTGTCAGAAAATTGAGGTAAAATCTAAATTTAACTTCAATGCAGAGACGGATTGCCTGAACAAGACCTGCCGAGGCAACCACTGCCACGGCGGCATACCCCATGAGCAGAAGCACACAAGGAAGAAACCACCTGATAAGGAGGCTCTGATTGGATCATCACATCATCCTCCAAGAAAAAGGGGAAGATTGTTACTCCAGATGATGCAATTAATTGCACTCCTCCAATAACCTAATTTTTCCTTAATCTTCATATTTTACTTTTATGTTTTAGGAATTAGTATTTTAGTTCTCAGTTTTAGGACTTAGATTTCAATTTTTGCAATTTCGAATTTTCAATATTTTCAAAGTTCTTAGGTCTCAGTTTTTCCCTTATTTCTATTTTAGGTTTTTCCCGATAAACTTCACAAACAATGGTAAGCCCACCGAAGGCGGCAGCACAATAGCGAACAAAGAGCCGCCGTAACTCCTAATCGACAGCAAATCTGAGGACTCCTTTTCCTCCTCGACATTTTGAAAAGGGCAGTAATATTTTTTTTCTCTTTTGTTTTTATTTTTGGCCTTCTTTTACCTCCTACTTTTCATGCATTGAGGACAATGCATCCCTCGAGTGTGGGGAGTATTGGTCCCTTTTTTAATATGTATCTGCCATGTATGGAAAGTATTTAGATTATCCTATTACTGCCTAAAATTTCTTCCTTAACAGCTTTTATAATTTGATGCAAAAAAAATTGAAGTCTGTTGAATTTTATTGAAACTGCCTCAGCAGCAATATATTATCCAGCCGCCGCAGCAGTATGCACCATTCACCAGACTTGAAATCAGATAGGTCTCTTTGAATTAGTACTTAGGATTAGACTATAAGCCTGAAAATAATTAAACACTGGTAATCTTAGTTAATTTTATAAGTTCTTTTCTATGAAAAGCAATAAGGACTTAGACTTAGATTTTAACTAGAGGTGCCTATCACCGGCTCTAGTTTAGTCCATAGAGGTGCCCATCACTAGCTCTAGGACTTAGTCTTTTTCCCACTTACTAGAAGTGCCCGAAATTGGCTCTAGTAGGAATAGCTAAACACTTGAGGTACCCGAAACCGGCTCAAACAGTATAAATATATAGCAATATATATTTATATACCAAATTAGGGAGAAAGAAAAAGAATTAAAAATCTTAGTCAGAAGTCTTGAGCTAGAAAAAGGATTAGAACTTAGAAAATCAGCTTCGACATAGCTACGCACACACTCACTAAGACCCATAGTCTAATTCCGAGGAATTCCTAGAACCTAGAAGAGGACGAGTCAAGAAAGGAATTCTGCCGCAGCAAGCAGGACGGTATATTACTTTAAAATTCCTTACTTAAATTTATCTTTTGCATTGCTTGAGGACAAGCAATAGTTCGAGTGTGGGGGTGTGATGAGTGCACAAAATTCCTATTTTTTATATCATTTTCCCACTCAATTATTGCCAATTAAGGATATATTTAAGGGCAATATTGGATAATTCTGCTTATTTTCCATATTTTAGCATCCGACAGATGCATTTGATGGTTTTCTTTCCTAGGTAGGAAACCAGATCATAGGAATGGACAAACAAGGATATAGATGCTGGAAAAGAAGATGAAATGCAGATGATGGACCTGCCACGGCAACACATTAGATGCCGCGGCAACAGATGAAGCACCCGCCACGGCAGCACTTTGGATGCCGCGGAAGCAGATTGAAGATGACAACTGGTGCTCGACAAATAGAGAAAAAGATGCAGATTCTAACGGGCATAAAGAGAGAGAAAGACAAAGCTAATTTAAGGAGTCAAACCCTGGTCAAAGTCAAGTACGGGAAAGAAGAGTTAGTAAGAATTAAGTGTTATAGTTTAATTAGGAATTATATTTCTTCCCCTTTTAGAACTCTTTCCTTGCATGGAATACTTTAACCTAGGGCTTGGCCTATATAAGCACCCATTAGGTCAAGGTTTAAGGGTGTGAAGTCGAGTGGGGTTTTACCCTAGAAAATACTTGTAGCCGCCGACTACACCATGTTCTAAACTTCTTCGAAGGTTTAGGTTAGTTTGTGGAGTAGTTGTGGGAGAAAGTCTGTAATTTGTTTAGTTCTTATTAATGCAATTTCAGAATTCATAGTTTATTCTCTCTTGGCATTTACTCTTCTTCGCATATGAGCTCAAGATGATAGTATGTGAAGAAAAATCTATTTGTCTAATATCGAGAGAGTTAGGCTCACGAAACGAGAGAATACGGTCTTTGCTCATGGGCATTGACTAATCCGGTTAAGAAATTAACCGCCCAGGATTTCAGCGACTGACAAGATGCATGTGTTTGGTTGTTTTCCACCCTTGATTCACGTCGGGAGGTATCATCAAGACGTGGGTTTCAACAATTCTCTTCGCTTAGGGATAAGGAGGAGAAATACAAGGATGCTTTGTCGAACTATGAGTTGTTGAATTGTCGACAAGGCATAACCCTGCCTAGGCAGTTGCGGCGACCCTTAGTGCGACTCGCCGAGGCGGCAAGTCAACCCTATTGCATTATAAGAACGAGAAAATTTCATTCTGGTCCCACACTACAAAGCACTCTAACCTACCCCACTTTTTCATCCTTGATTTCTTGATCGCTTATCTTTATTGCTTTAATTAGTTTTCTTAGTTATAATTCAAACTCAATTATTTGTATTTTTAGTTTTTCATTGTGCAGGAATAATAAATTGCGTAAGTAAAGCTAATCCCTGTGGGTTCAACATCTTAAATACTACAATTTGGCAAAAGGTGGATGGACGAGTGCTTCATCATAAAAGCGGGACTTTCTAGCCTTCACTAACAAGGACGACCACAGTCTACAAAATACTTAAGCATTTCTATCCCTAACTTTTATTTGCTTTAGCATTTTAAATTTCAATTTAAATAAAAAGTAGGTATCTTTATTTTTATGTTACTTTTATCTTTCTTTTTTTCTTTTCAACATGTCGTTTTTTAAGGTACAATTTCAGAGTACTGTGCATTCACAAGAACATTGTGCTGCAGCAGGATTGAGTGCAAGAGGCAGTTTGTGCAAAGGTGGACAGAGGCGGACATCACAGTTGCAGCTTTGGAGGAAAATTTTTGGAAGTATTTGAATTGGGCCATAAAGGAGGAAGAGGAAAAGCCTTTAATGTTGTATGCGGTTAGTTTGCAAGGAGAATAGGAAGAGTTTGGTTACAATTCAACCCCCCTCTTTACCTTTTAACCTTTTTTATTAATTAAAAACACTTTTCTCTCTCCCACTTACCATCACATTAAACCACCCATCATAACCTCTACTCTTCCCAATAACCCTAGCCTTCCAAATCACTTACACACCCATTATTACTCTTACTTTAACCTCTCTCCTTCACAAGAAATCTAACCGTTCCTCTCCCAAAAATTTCATCTTCTCCCCAAAAATCTTTCCTAGAAACTCTCCACAACCATGGCTCGTTGCAAGGATGCTCCGGAATCCTCAAGAGCTGCACCCACACAAACTATCGAGATAAGGAAATTCAAGAACGACGCAACAAAATACCGCTTTCAGAAAATCAAAGGGAGGACAGTGCACCAAGAGAAGGGTTTCATATTTGATGAACCTTTATCAAAGACTTACCAGAACAAGTTGTTGCAGTAGTGAAAGAGCATATGTGGGAAAATTTTACTCGTCACTTTGGTGTCCAAAGGGACCAAAAGGCCATCAACGTGTAGCTTGTGAAGGAATTTTATGCTCACTTCACAAGACCAGGACCTAAAATAGTCTATGTTCGAGGACACGTAATCTCATTCACGGCAAAACACATTAATGAGTTTTATGGAGTCGGCAACGAAGATAGACACTCCATGTTTGTTGCTTCGATGCTTGGGCAAAGCCTAGATTTCCTTCTGGAAGATCTTTGCATTCCCAACACCGAGTGCATTACAAGCATTTAATGTAGACATGGTGCTCTCTATCATACGCTTCTGATTTTTCACTAACGAATTTCGAAATAACTGATGCATTCCCTGCAATAAACAAAATCATTCATGAATTTATTCTTATAAGTAACTAAAAAAAGTTCTTTTAAATGATATATTGTTTCCACCAAAATCTTGCGTGAAGTAAAAACAGAAACTGATCTGAAGAAGAAATGTGAGCTTTGAGTCTCTATATCGAACGTGTCGTGGCTTTCCATAAGCCACATCCACAAGAATCATAATACTTGTTGAAAAAAGGGTAAATAGTTTTAAATATTGTCACACAAATATAAGCTAAAACTCAAATATCTACATGCTTCAACAAACCAATTTTCACTTCACCTTTCTGAACCAGCAATATCAACCAGGTTTAAGTAAACTTGCGAACCGCAAATTAGTTGTCGAGACTTTTTCCACTTGCTCTCAATAATTCACGAAAAAGCAATATGCGAACGAAAACTCTCTGTTCATATTTGTTTCAACAAATTTTCGATTTAAAGAACCCTATGCAAAAAAATTAAATAGTGATTTCAAACAAGAATATATGCAATTTAAATTAACTGTACTGACAGTAGTGAGCAACAGATCCCTGCTATCCAAAGTATAGATAAAGATTATCACCTGAGATAAAAAGCCTCAAAATATCGCTCACATTCTGAAAACCAATTTCAATATGATTATCCATGTACACTCCTTTCTTAACATTTTCCTTCAGCTAAAATTTATGAATTGCATAATGAAAATAAGTTGGATCAAAAAAATAAATGGCAAACATAAGAAAATAGGAAACTTACAAGTACATCGGTAGTAGAGGGATTAAGACGATCAGTTATTTGCTCAATATATCTAAAGGAAAGAGCACTTGCTATTGTATTTGAACTTCTCATCCCTTCGAATTTCCTTTACTGCAAAACAGAGAGAGAATGTTAAGCAGCAAAATAAAATAATACAATTTGTATTTCAGTATAACTGTTAAAAGGCATTTCTAGAATAGACTAATTTCCTCTTCTACAAAATAAAGAGAGAATGTTAAGCAGCATGAATGTATTCTTCTAAGCAACTAAAAGAATCAAACTTCGAAGCGGAGGAGAAAGGCAAACAAACGAAAAAGAGTCAACTTGTGGTTGACACAAACACTAATTACATGAATCCTAAAATTGGAGGTCGACGGTGGTCGAAAAACTCGAATACCCAAAAGGTAACAACCCTTAAACTGTCGAATCTTTCAAGGTCTCATTAACGGCGAACGATCGAATCTTTAGTGGGGTTAGGTTCAGGGTGTGGCGGCGATAACGGGAGGGGTGTCGATGTACACCACGGACCAGCGATGAACAGAGATCGGTGTGGCAGATGAAAGTCTAGGTTAAAGAGAAGTTGAGAGATTTATGGAATCTCGATATAGAATAGTGGGGAAAATAATAAAATGACGTGAACTGGTAAATGATATTAAATCTGATTTGGGTCATTCAACATTAAAATAAAAATTCAAGCAAAAACAAACAATAGTAAGTGTCTAGCTTAATGTATAAAGAGTAAGTTTAAGGAAAAGTCACGGGTTCAAAACCTCCCAACCTTAATTTTTTTTAAACCTTGTCACAATTGCGGCGTTTTTTTGATTAAACACCATAAATTTTGTATCTTTAGTGGCGTTTATCAAAAACACCACTAAGAATCATGTCTTTAACAGCGTTTTCTTTCAGAAACGCCGCTAAATATATAGTTTTTAGTGGTGTTTTTGATAAACGTCGCTAAAGACTTATATATAGCGGCGTTTTTAGACAAATGCCACTAAAGATACAAAATTTTTGGTGCTTAATCCAAAAACGCCGCTAAAAGCCAGTTTTGTTGTAGTGGAGGTGTTTTGATGTCGATCTAGTAGATTTTTGTAGCAAAAATTAATTTTTGGTTTGAAATAAAATGATTTTAAGTGTTTCTCAGCGTCGTCGGTCGCCGACCGCAACAGCCGTGGCGGTGGTTCAGTCACCGGTTTCTAGAAAAGGCGGGTTATAGTTCATGTCTTTTTACCAGAGAGTTTTACCTCTCTTTTTTTCGGTTTTCAAATAAAATGGAGGAGAAATGAAATCTGATGGCCTTTTGGCCAATATTTTTTCATATTTATACGTCGTTCAAAACGGTGTCGTTTTGCCCCTATTTTGACCCGCGCGATAACCCGAATTCAGGGAAGGATCCGCGTATTCTGGTAAATGGGTTAATCACAGATATAGTCCCTCAAGTCTCTTATTGTTTGATTTATGTCCCGGTTTAATTCTGTTACTGTCCCTCACTTTTGTTCCCTCTTTTAATTTTAGTCCTTTTCCCATTTATTTTTATTTAATTTTGACTCATGGTTATGTTTTCTTTTAATTTGACCACCGATTTTTTTATTATTTCCTTTCATATTAATTACTATTTTAATTTAAATATTCATTAACTTTTACCTTATTTGATTATAGTGCCATAATGGTAGTTATTTTCTTTTTAAAAAATTATTTTTCTTTTTTATTATTTCATTTGATGCATTAATTATGGGTTATTAAAGGGCTATTGTTTTCAATTTTCAAAGTTATTTTCCTTTTAATCTACTATAATTTTAGTTTCTATAAATTTCTTTTATCCCTTCTTTTATTAATTTTCTTTATTTTTTTAAATATCATTAATTGACTTTAATTTTCATTATTTTTCACTACCGTGTAAAAGGGGAATGAATCATTAATTTGTTTAAATTTTTTTCATGGTATTCAATACCTTCGTTTTTTATTTGATTCCTTTAATGCCGCATGCTTTGGCATTTGTTTCCTTAATTTCCTCATAAATTTGATTGTTTATCACACATGTAGTTACATATTAAATATTCTTTAATATGTATAAATGTTGTATTATATATGTAATATTATAACCTATATATTATTATATTATGTATTATATATTTTGTATTCATCATATTTATATAGTATATTGTGCTTATTCTATATTCTATAATTTATATATATTATATAATATCATTATATATCATAATATAGTTTTTATTTATTTATTCATTCGATCGGCTTTACGGTGACCCACAACGGGGAATGATCCGTATTATTTATAGCTCGTTTGTTCTAACATCTAACACCTAACATCTAATATTTATTTATCGCATTTAATTTTCTTTAAATTTCTCGTATTTTATTCTATCTCTTTTATTTTCTTGCAATTTAGTTTCTTGGATTCTAATTTATTGCTATTTACTTTGTTGTAATTTACTTTATGCACCTTTACTTTCCGCATTTATTTATTTATTTGTATATTCGACTAATTTATTCAACGTTCGACACACCAATTTAATTAATAAAAAATGTGGTATCTCAATCTTCGATCGTAATGAGCCCGACACCAGGCGTAATGGTGGTGGTGTATGTGTTTACCATCGAATATCGAGATCTTTAAAATATATTCGCATTCTTAAACGGATAATAAATTAATAAAAATTTGAACTTGCAAAATTCCAATTCGTGCAATTATATTTGATTAGGTACCAATTTTTGGGCGATATAGGGTATTTTTATATCCTATCCGTAACCGACTCTCGAACCCATTTTTTAGAATCTCTGATTTCAACGGTGCCCTTTCTACCAAAGTGTCCGGTGGCGATTCCATGTTTTCAAAATAAATTCCTCAATTTTGTCTCCAAAATAAACCCTAATTTTCTAAATTAACCCCAATTTTTTAAAATTCCCAATTTTTAAAACCTAATTTTTATTTTTAACCTAATTTGGAACCTAATTTTCAAATAAAATTTCTATTTTTCTAATTTAAACCTAATTTTTCCAATTCACCAATTTTGACCTAAATTCCAAATACTTTAAATAAATCCCACAGTTTTTTAACGACACCTACACACTTTATACTTTATATTTAGGGGAGGGTCGTTACACCCTAAACATATCCCCATTCTCATATCATCTACCATGGTGGGAGCTTAGACCCGTAGATGATGATGGTCTTCACCATGTTGATATCGTCAAAAAAACCCAGAATAATAATTTCTCTACTATTATAGTATTCAGTGACACCAGATACTATATACTCCAATCTTAATCTCGGGAAATCAAAGAATCGGGACTTGAAAATAAAGGAATTTTCTTATATTGTAATTTTTAGATAAACAAAAAATACATAAATATGTAAATTTTAGCGGGTAAAAGACAACCAAATACATATAACATATTTAAATAATAGTAGGCAACCATAATTGAATGGTTGCTTTTGGACCAAAGATTGGGTATTTATATTGTATAATTAAACAAATGGTACTGAATTTTTATTAAATCCATAAAAATTATAATTACATCGTTTTCAAGAAGTAAAAAATTGGATTAAACAATCCAAACATTTTACAACAAAAAAAACAGAGAAAATAAAATTCTTATGGAATTAAGCATACCAATAAAATTCAAAAGCTTCTTAAATCTCCTTGTCTCTGTTCAAACGAGACGCATAAAGAAGGAAGGAGTTGTAGACGATCCAAACTGTCATGTAATAAGCATCGCTACCCAAGACTGATTTCATCGGCAAACAACCATCAAACGGAGTGGGGATATAACTTTTCGAAAGACCACCAACAAAAATATAAATCAGAAACTAGCGCTGATTGAATCAAACCACAAGAGCAGATAAATCAAACCATCGGCAAGCAACAATCGATCGCTAGGGTATGCTACAACGTACCACAAGAGTAGATGAATCAAACCACAAAACGAAAACATGTCACAAAGACAGAAGAAAACGTGTCACAAGGACAGAAAAATGTGCTATAAAAGCAGAAATTCTTATTAAGATTGAAAATAAAAACAAATAGATCCGGTGGTCGACAACTAATACTAGAATTGATTGTCGACCACCGATCAAAGAGATAGATCAAAGTGAAGAACGATTAAAAACAAAAGAATTTTGAAGAAAAGAAAGAGCTATATTGTATAATTTGTATTCTACAGGATACGAATTATTTCTAAGCTGTATAATTCTTTCTAATGTGTTAGCTAAGAACTTCGCATCCTAAAGGATGTGAATTACATTGTTTTATAACTATAATTATTGAAGACAAGAAAAGTGAGAATAAATAATAGAAAAACTAAACTTAATATCTGACTTAAGTATAAATTACTAGGAAATCGAACTAGATTTCTCATATATTCATTTTAACTAGATTGTAATACTATTTTGATTTGTTATATGATAACATATATCGTTAAATATTCTACTAGACATAAATTTTATAATCAGGTAATATACAAATAAGGAGGATTAAACTTAAAAATAATATCCCAATTTTAACATATAAATAATATCCCTATTTTATAACATCGTAAAAAAAATTCTATAATATTTCAACTAATAAATAATATCTCAATCTTGATCCAATAAATATTTTTTAGAGTATTAAGAAATTCTCCTAGAATATACTATCTGGTAATCACCAAATAACATATCTTAATATTAATCTAGGAGAAATAATATCTCGAGTAATGCCCTAAACACATCCTCGTACCTATCTCATCTACCATAGTGGTAGCTTCTAGCCGTGGAAGATGGTGGCCTGCAACTTGTTGATATTGTCAAAAAAATTCATCTCCATCCAATAGGTCATAGTAGAAGCTTAGACTTCGAGATAAGTAACGGTGGACATCATCTTGAATTAAAGGTTAAAAATATACCCCCAAAATAATAATTTCTCTTTTAATATAGTGTCCAGTGACACCAGATACTATATACTCTTATTTAAATCCCGGAAAAACAAAGAACCAGGAGTAGAAAGTAGAAGAAATTATTATATTATGATTTTTCAGTAAACAAAAGAATAAATAAATACAAAAATTTGAGCGGGTAAAATACAATCGAATACATATGACATATTTAAATAATAGTAGGCAGCCATAATTAAATGTTTTCTTTCGGTCTGAGGGCTGGGTATTTATAGTGTGTAATTCATATGTTGTAGGATGCGAATTTTTTATAAAAATAAATGATTTTAAAAAATTAAGACAAAAAATCCACATCAGCCTAAATTCGCATCCCGCAAAATATGAAGCATGTCCATGTGTACTGAAAAAGGGTTATTCTTTAAAATAACGGTTTAAGGGAGTATTTTTCATATAAAATAATAAAAAATGAATATTTATCTAATTAAGCCTCTAAAAAAATATGATAGAACTACTTTTCCTTCAGCATATATGATCATGTACTATTGAAATATGGTTGCTTTTCAAAAGGAGAAAATTATTTATTCATTGCCTGTAAGACAATCTAACTAGTTCTGTAGTCCAGTGATACACTCAAATAAGTCAAGAGAATATAAAATCATACAAATATCTCTTCAAAATTTTCATGTAAAATTATAAGTACGTGAAAGAGATGGTTCTTACTCGAAACTTGTTATAGTAAATAGAACAGAAGATGAATGAAACTCTATGTCAATATGCCCTAGTTAGGTGATGATAAAGGAGCTAGTTAAGGCAGCTATTAAAATTCAAAGAATCAAAGGCTTAAATAATTCTCACAAAAATTTTAGAAAGATTTAGAAGTGAATAACACCATTGTCTATAATGCTTTCAAGAATGTAACTATCAAACCACCTGATTTTGGGGTAAGAAGTTTCTATAATTCTAATAAGAAAGATTTAAGGGATAGAAATATAAAAAACCAAGTTTCACTGCTATTCCTGTGATGTATAGCCACCATATTCTCAATTTTATGATTCAAATGCTCATTATGAGTATCAAATAAGAATTTCAAGACATGATTGAGAAGTCTACAATTTTCAAAAAAAAAGTAATTTAAACCTTGATAAATATTGGACATTTAAATTTAATGAATCTAGTATATAATCTGACCCACTAACCAATCATGTGGTTAATGAGTAAATAAAAAAGAGAATGATGGTAAATCTAAATGAGTGAAGGTTAATTTGACAGAGATTAGATCACCTTTAAAGTTGGTATTTCAGTAATTGTACAATAATGGTATGATAAATATATGAATGATGATTAAAAAAGAGATAAAATTCAAAGTTTATTATGAATATCAACAAGAGGATGAATATAGAAATCAATGATGAACAATAAGAAAAATGAGTTTTTTAAAAAGGTTAGAGAAAAAAAGTAAATGGAGTGATGTGCTTTAAAAACTCTAGACCCTAATATAGAGTGAATATGTTATTAATCATCTATACTTTATCAAAGGATGAAAGTTCGATGGTAACACTTAAGTTAATAATTATTCTACCAACATTGAAAATATACTATAAATATGATTGTATCGTAAAAAATAAAGTCACATGTGGAGATACAACTATTGACTTAGATAAAATTGGCAAAAGAGAAAAAAAAGAAAAAAAAATAATGAATCAATAAATGAGATCGAACATTTCACTGAGAATGAGAGATGTTACGCACTTGATATATCTAAAGAAGTTGAGAAAGAGAAAGTAAAACCATGATAGTTATTAATTTTTTTAGGAAGAATATGTCCCAAAAAAATAAATCGATCATAGAGAAACATGCTCAAAGAGGTTTTGAGGTTCCTGAAATATAGAAAATATAACACAATGAAAAACTTAAAAGGATAACAAGCCAGAATTTTTGTTCTTGATTTGTTGTTGAGTTTTGAATGGAACCAAAATTGCTTTGATGAAAGTTCTTAGTTAGAAATTTGTTCTAAACGATGTCTTAATTTACAAGTTAGATCATATTGTAAATCATATAAGTAGTTACAATTATTTTACTTTTCTAACATTGAGATTCCTGATGGTGGGATGAGATCTATTAGAACTTTGAATATTACGACTTTATTATAAATGACATGTTTTGATAGGGATATTAATTGATAATGGTTTGACATTAAATGTTTACATGATGGTGATTTTATAGAGGTTATCGATTGATAGCTCGTACATGAAGAGTTATAAAAATATGGTGAGAGCATTTAATGTTACTACTTAAGATGTGATTTAAAAGATTAAAGTGTTATCGTTAATCAGATCAATTATATACACTACTGATTTTTTGGACACGGACATCAAACCTACATGTAATTGTTCGTTGAGAAGAATCTGGATCCATTCAACTGAAGTAATATCATCGTCTTTGTATTAAAAATTAAAGTTTATAATAGATACAAAGTTGATTAGTATCAGCATAAAAGAATATGTTATTATTTGTTTATACTAATGCATCGTACATTAAGGTAGATAAAAATGCTCTAGAATGATATTTTAAAGCTCTAAAGTTCATAATGTCATTTTTATAATTGAAGGGAAGAGATATCATATATGAACCAGTCTAATTGTATGAAGATGATTATTCGTGAGACCATTGGTAGGAGAGTAAAAGTTGAAAAAGAACTCAAAAAAACCTGCAAGATAGTCTACTTTGAAAGCCTTTTGTTATGAAGAAAGATCGATTTGGACTTGAATTTTAACTCAACATCCAAAAAAGATAGAAAGGTCTGAAAAAAAAAGACAAAAAAAATCAAACTTTTAAGGCTAGATTTTGCTTTTAAACTTATATCTTTCCCGCACTTGATGAATGTTTTTAAATCCCGTGGGTCTGAGAATATTAAAGAACAACTGAAGAAAGACATCAAAGAGACTATAAAACTACAAGAAAAAGAGATTTTTGGTGAGAACATTAAAGGATTGTATGTTACTGACATATTTGAAGAAACTCACATTGTCAAGTCTCTAGAAAAAATTTATCCCTATTTATTTGTGAAATTCTTAATATATGAATGATAGGAAATATTTATCTAGTCTTTAAGATATAGTAATGTCAAGAACTACCTTATATTGTTGCTCAAGAGTACAAGTGATTCTTTTATAAAGGGTTTTTACACAAATTTAGTTTATTAATAATAATGTTTTCTTTGATTTTTAATTGTAAATTATTTATCCATTCTATTCTAAATATATATTCTTTCTTTGTAGGTTTTTAATAGTTAATTGTATAAACGATTTCAAACTTAATCTTAAAATAGATTCAGAGAAGACACATATTTAATAGAGATCAATAAGTGTGAGGATGACGTGGAATATAAAATTCTGAAAGAGTTGATGAGGTTCATAGAAAAAAAAAGATAAGTAAATTTTACCTCATAGAAAGGAGATAGAAATTTTAAATATGGGTACAAAAGAAGTTAAAAAAGAAGTCAAGATCGACACAACGTTCTAAAAAAATAATAGATTTATTATGATAATTTAAAGATGTGTTCGTCTAGTCTTATCAAAATATTTCAAGATAAGATATAGATATAGTGATCCACGAGTTGTTCATAAAATTTGAATGTAAATCGGTACAATAAAAGTTTAAAAGATTAAGGCTGGAATTGGTTTTGAAGATCAAAGAAAAGGTACAAAAACATATTAATGCAAAAATTTCTGCAAGTGATCAAATATCTAAAATTAATAGCTAACATAGTCTATTGTTAAAGAAATATAAAAAAAATTGCACATGTGTGTTGAATATAGAAATTTAAACAAATTCATTCCAAAAGATTATTTTTCTTTACCTCATATGGATTTTCTAGTTAACAACACCTCATGACATCTATAGTTTTCTTTCATGAATGGTTTTTAAGGTATAATTAAATAAAAATAAAAAATAAAAGTTATAAAAAACGATATTCATCACTTTATGGGTACATTTTATTACAAGGTGATGTCTTTTGGACTAAAGAATACAATAATAACATATCAAAGAGCAATGATAACCTTATTCCATAACATGATGTATAAAAAAATTAAAATGTACGTGGATGATATGGTTTCCAAATCTTAGACAAACAATTTCCTATAAAGGTTAAACTATATTTCTTGGTTTATTTATCAAGTGATAAATTTGACCCAATTTTAAAATTGATTTGAAAGAATAATATAAGAGAGTAGAACGATGAATGCTAAAAGATATTAGACAAGATAAAAAAAAATACTTGACAAATGCTTCGATACCACTAGTACTGGTTTTAGATCGATCATTAATTTTTTTTTTAGATAATTGTTCATTCTATTGCACAACCAGAAAATAATTACATGTTGTAGCACTTACATAATCATCTATATATGTATACTCCAATTAGCGCATAATTGGACATTAGAGTTGTCACCCTTCCCTATATATTTCCTGTACAGTTTAGTGCTAACAATATCTCTAATTCTATCAATGATAGTTTTAGGAGTTTGGCAACCCTTTCCATGGTACCTGCGATTTCTTTTCTCCCAAATATAATACAAGAAAGCACTCAAGACAACTTTAAGATGTAGACAATTAAGGATTTACCTTTCAGCATAGTAACAGTCCATTGTAGCTCGTCATCCCATTGCATAGTTGATCTACTTACATTGCAAAATCGAAGCAAAGTCACCCAAATACCAATAGAAAAAGGACATTCAAATAACATATGATTTCTATTTTCCACCCCTGAATCGCAAAGCAAACAGGAGGCCTCAATAGTTATACACATATGGGTCAATTTATCGCGAGTAGGTAACCTATTGAGGATTGCCATCCAAGTCACCAAAGCATGCTTTGGAGTATGAGGGGAAAATCAAACCAATTTTTACCAGCTAACTTTAGTTCCTCTATCTCGCACCTGATCCCAAATCCAAGCCATACTAATGTCACTCAAATTTTGTCCCTCAAAGATTCTTCTAGTTTCATCTCTAAGCTTCAACAGTTTCCTACCTCCCAAATGAAATGTAACTTTTGACTAATTGTCCAAAAACTCTCTGTTTTAAAAATATAGGCTTGAAGCCAAGCAATCCAAAGGGAGCCTTCATCAACAAGGATAGCTCGAATCAAATATAAGAGACGAGTTTTATTCCAAATACCCAATCTCCTCAAACCCAAACCCCCTTCAGATCTCAGCCTACAAATTGAATGGTTTATAAAAATTGGATGGGGTGTGTTCAAGAGAAACATGATGATACAAGGGGAAAAAATTATTTATTATTTAAGCAACAATTTTATGGAGTATAAAGTATGATACCCACATATTCAAAAGTTGTATTATGATCTTATTTGAGTAACCTGAAAACTCGAATAGTAAATGCTATACTACATTACTTGACTAATATCAAAACATGATCTTTTAATTTTTTTATGAAATTTTTCTAGAGTTAAATGATAGATTTATTTGTTGGTAAATGTCGTTATTATGTACACGAGACAAAAAAATAATCAAATAAAGTATCATAGTAGATTTCTTAATTAGTCGTGCTTTACAGGATTTTAAGCCCTTGAATTTTAATTTCTCTATTAATGATGTGATGAATACATATAAGAAAAACGAATATTAAAAAAACATGAAATTTATATTTTTATAAGGAAACTAATATTTTGAAACGTGAAATCAAAACAATATTAATTTTTTTAAGATATGTTCTTCTTCACGTGTAAACTAGAGTTTCTTTGCACCAACAATATAATATAATATAATATAATATGAAGTTTGTTCCATGAGTTTACGAGCTGTCATTGAAGGAAATATAAAAATTTTGAAAGTATACAAAGATTCAACATTGGTGATTTATTAACTTTGTGGTGAATGAAAAACAAAAGATGTAAAGTTAGATGAATATCAAAAATTGATCTTGAAATTGACAAAAGAAATGATAAAATAACTTCCATATATCTCCCAAAGAATATAACCAAATGAATGATGTCTGATCTATAATGACCTTGGTATTTTAAGCGAACAATAAAAAGATATTACGTTAATTTGAATGTAAAATTTTAAAATCTATGTTCGTTGTTACACTATAAAAGATATTATATTAATTTTTAGTTTTTTTTTTAATTTTTTCATTTTTTTTACAATTCGATCGTTTTTTATATTTTTTATTTTTTTAATAAGATTTTTATTTGTATCTTTTATATATGTTATTTGATTTATATTATTTTTTTATTTTTGTATTTGATTATTCATATTTAATTTATCATTATTTTTTGTTTAACCTTGATCTTACCTAGATAAGAATGAAATTTTTAACAAAGTCTATAATTTAATAAAATGACATATTCATACCTAAAATATTTGATGATGAGAATCATAATAATAATTCAAAATCTTATTTATACATAAAAAATAATATGAAAAAATATGGATGTAGATATAAAGAGAAAGTCGTTTAAATCGCAATCAAACTATATTATAGTATTATAAATAGTATAATTAAAATTTATATATAAACTCAAAAAATTGAATTGAACTCAACTTGAATAACGCAAAATTTTTTACTCGACTCGACACGAACGCTCACCCTATGAGAAAGTTGACGTATATTCTCAAGGTATCTGAATTCATATTTTACTAAAACTATTTTTGAGATAGAAGAAATTATTTTTATATTATAGTTTCTTAAATGAAAAATTCTAAAAACGAATGTCAAATACCGGTGAATACTATTAACATTGAACACCGATATGAACCATTAAATTAATTAATAAAGATTAAAAATCTTACAGATTCAATATACGATTAATAAAGAGTGATAGAGAGAACATATAATTATTAATTTTACATTGAGTTTTGAGATTTTTTATCTTTATTAATTAATTTAATAGTGTTTAACTGTGTTTAACGTTAATGGTGTTCAGTAATGTTCAACGCTTATTATAGACTCGTCCTTTTTAAATAGTATGAATACCTACTAGGATAATTTCTTTTTTAATATTTTGGTATTTTATAGTATCGAATAATTGTTTATATTTATTTTATCTTATTCAAATAATTTTAATTTAATTGATATTATTACAGTATAAAAGATATTAGATCTAACGTATTTAATCGTTTAATATAATGTAAAAGGTAAGGGAAATTAAAGTCATCATATAAAAATAGTATTTGTCTTATTTATAAGATCTTAACTTAATACTCCCTTTCTCTCAATAAAAAATCATGTGTTAATATTTCTTTTCCAATTTTTTTTAACTTTAATTTTAATTTTTAAAATATTTTAAGTAATTAAAATTTATAAAAAAATGTTTGGAATTACTTGAATGTTTTTAAAATATCTTTCCTTATATTTTTCTCAATAAAAAAATTTTAAATAAAAAATTAAATTAAAAATTAAAAAATATTAATATTAATATATGACGATTTTAATAATATATTTATGTAAATTTCTTTCTAAAGAAAATAATTATTTCACCCATAAGATTTTTTAAATTATTTCAAATCGCCTCCTTAATGAGTTTTCGGATTGATAAGAGAAAACAAACAGATAAAAAAAGAAAACGATATTAAAAACAGATAATATCCGGAAATAATCACTAAACTGTAGTTAATTATTTAATTATTTTAATTTTACTATTAAACTTTGTATTTGTTTTAATTTGGTCACTAAATTTTTAACGGATGTTAAGAAAGTGACTTGGCTGTTAACATATTTTATATAATAACATAGTCTTTATATTTACACATTCAATTAATTTAATTTTATTAAAAAATAATAATAAATTTATTTTTCATTATTTATACATTATTTTTATTTGAACCTATTTTTAGTTAAAAATAATCTAACCTTAAACCTAAAAAACTAAACCTAAAAACACAAATTCATAAATCAAAAATTAATGACCTTGAACTCATAAACCCTAAACTCCTAAAATTTTTAACTTAATTTTAGTTGCAAGTACGGCAAGTTTTATATGGATAGGACTTTAAATGCCCAGTGAATTATTTTCATGCACAACCTAAAAAAATTATGGTTTATAGGTTTAGGATTTTAAGTTTAATACTTTAAATTTAGAGTTTTAAGTTTTAATTTAAAAGTTAAATTATTTTTAATTAAAATATGATAAAATTGAAATGGTATATAAATAATAAAATTTAAATTTTATTATTAATTATTGAATTAAGACTAAATTATTTGAGTGTATAAATACAAAAAAAATTATATATATTATCATACAATATTTATTAACAAGTTAAATTATTTTTTGCTAAAAATTCAGTGATCAAATTAAAATATAATATAAATTTAATGATGATATTAAAATAATTAAAAAATAATTATTAAATTAAACAATTACCTAAAGTTTATCCACAATTTGTGAATTTCCCCTTAAAAAACAGGGAAAAGGTTTCCCAACGACCACGCGGCAATTCCCAAACGTAGAAGGAAAGTCTTCGGATTAGGGATGTAAAAAGTTGACCCGACCTGAAAACCCGACTGAAACTTATTTGAGTCATAATCTGGTTTGATCCGGGGATGTAATGATCCGAACTCGATCTGTATCCGACTGTTATTGACTCGAACCCGAATTGTACCTGTTACTGTAATAACCGAACCCGAATTGTATCCGACTGAGAATGACCCGAACCCGATTTCAACCCGTTATTGTGGACCCGAAACCCGACCTGCATCCGACTGAAACAAAACCGAACCCGAGTCTGACCTGGCAGATAACCGATATTACCTGACTGAATCGACCCGAGACCTGGTTTTACCCCACCTGTTTTGAACCCGACCTGATAAATGACCCGACTTGTTTTGAACCCGACCTGTTATTGACCTGAACTAATATTAACAAGACTTAATATTTACATGATATATAATTAAGTATACATGATATATAATTAAGTATATCTATAAGTTGATGAATTTAAAATATTGGTAAATATAATTAGTCTTAAAATATAAAATTAGACATAATAATTAATTTAGGGATTAATATTTAAATTTAGTATTACATATTTAATTAAATTAATTTATTTATTATTTTATTTAGTTTTAATTATAATTTTAAAATAATATTTTATTAAAAATTATAATTTTAAATTAAATACATACATTAACTCATAAATAAATTAAATACATATATCAATATACATTTAAGTATATAATATATATATTAAAGTATATTATTAATATATAATATATTAATACATAAAATAATATATATAAGTATATCATATATATTAAATTATATTATATACATATATTAATATATATATAATATACATATAAATATCATAATAAATATACATATATTTTTATTAAGTACTCCAAGACAAAAAAAATAGTACTTGATTTGACTTTTAAAGTAAATCTAAAATTAGAAATTTAGACGAGGAGAGGGAAATTTTTGATTTTAGGGGAGAAGGGAAAATTTTTATTTTAGCCATGTGGGGGAATGAAATCTAAATTTAAGGGAAGTTTTTTTTGATTTTAGGGATCAAATTGGCGAAAAAAATGGATTTTTGTTATTATATATATTATATAATATGTATATATTATATAGTATTTATATATTTTATAGTATGTATATGTATTTATATAGTATTAATATAATATTTATAATATATAGTATTTATATATATGATATATTTACATATTAAATATATATAATATATTAAATATGTATAATAATTAATATGTTAGATATGTATATATAATATATCATATATGCATATATAATATATGTATAAATATAATACATATTATATATATATATATTTATAATAATATAATATGATATATATATTATATATGCATTAAAAATTAATATACATATATGATATATGTAATGTATATATGTATTATGTATAATACATATACATATAACATACATATATAATGTACTAATACATATTAACACATGTGTCATATTAACATACATATATATAATACATGTATTAAATTATATACATATAACATACATATATATATAATACATATACATATAGATTATAGCATACATGATACATAATTACATATTGATATAACATACATATATGATATATATATATATATACATGTACTATATATTAATTACTATATACAATTATACATATACATATGTTATATATACATAATATATAATATATAATATACATAATACATTACTAATTATTATATATACATATACATATAATATTAACATACATGTATATGATATATTGATATATATATATATATTAATGTACTATGTATAATACTACTACTATCACTAATTCACTATGTATACATATAACATACATTGATACATATATATGATTAGAATATACTTATGTTATGTAGTTATGTATTATGTATAATTAATAATTATATACATTATAAATATATTATACATACATTATACATATATAATTATTAGACATCTAATTATCAATATATATTATATAAATACTTATATTAGTTATTAAATTATTAATGTATTATATATAGACTATAGTGTTATGTATACCATATTTTAATATATATTATAATTTTATTTTTTATATATAGTATTAATTCATTTATTATATATTAATTCATTTATGATATTATTCTATTTGCAAAAATAGTATTATTCCATAAATGTTATTATGTCATAAATAATATTTTTCTGTATTATAGTATTATTTTATATATATTATTAATCCATATATAATATTATTCTATTTTCAAAAATAGTATTACTTCATTTATAGTATTACTTCATATATAGTATATTTTTTACGTATAGTATAAATTTTTTATATAATATTAATTTTATATAACTATTATTCTATTTATAGTATAAATTCTATACATTGTCTAAATTTTTTATTTTTAAAATATATTAAACTATAATATAATTATTTTATAATGTATTAAAGTTACATTTTCTTAGTATGAAGCCTCCCGGTTCCCAGGTGCCATTAGTACCTATTCCTAGGATGAAACCACAGCAGCAATCAAAACCGGCTTCCAAAGCTAAAATGAATGAGAGCAAAACTAAGAAGGTGATTAGTGTTAGTTTACTGGGAATTTTGTTTTTCATATTGTTGTTCAGTGGTTTGGTCCCAATTGTGAACCTAAGATATGATAATACACTTGTTGGGTCTGGTTTTGTTGATGGGTTTTACAAGGTGCATGGTGGGAAAGTTTTGAGAGTTGATAGTCATTTAAATGGGTCTAATCATGGTAGGGATGCAGCATTTTCTTATGCAAATTTTGACGTTAGCAATAGAGTTAATCATTTAGGCTCAGAGTCCAGTGTTCAGAAAAAAGAGACTGGGGTGCAAAATACCAGTGAGCCTCTCACTGCTTCCCTGTATGTTCCGAGAAATGATAAGCTTGTGAAAATTGATGGCAATCTGATAATTCATTCCGTTCTGGCCAGTGAGAAAGCTGTGACCTCTCATAAGGCTTCTGAAAGGAAGAATAAAGAGATGGGTTTGACCATCGCAAAGAATTTCCCTCAACCACTTGCCATTCCTGATGCCAGAGAGCATGGAGGAAAGCGATCACGTGAATACAGAAACCACGCAGAAAGGCATATGGCTCTCTCTTCAGGTTCTGCTGATGCTTTGAAGGACCATTTCAAGGCAACTGCTGCTGATGGTAAGATGCAGCAGTGGTTCCGTGAAGGAGTGGCAGGTAGTTAGTTTGCTCTTACATTTTCTTAGTATGTTAATTGGGTGCTTTTCTGGATGTCAATGTTCTAAAATTAGATGTAACTCGGTGCATTTCCTGATTTCAGGTTAAGGTTAGGTAGCTTTACTGCAAACAGAAGTATGGGTTGGTATCATTATATAACCATGGCAAAAAAATTCTATACTATAATTTCTTGTGAATCTGACAGTTTGGGGTGCTGGGTAGAATTTTTTTCTATTCGAATAGTCTTAGCTTAACTATTTATCATATTTTATGCTTAATTTAGTATTTAAATCTTAGAAAATAATCTTTAATTTATATTTCAATTGAACCTTTCAGTTCATTTGGTTTGATAGATGATTACAACTTATAAGTCTCACTTATTTGATTTTGGACTGGTTTATTGCTTATTGGTTCTTACAGCATGGATTTAGAAATTAGTTTACCATATCATTTTGTTGGTGTTTAAAAGCCTATCATTGTTATTTTAGCTTTCTTGCCTTAAACTTGAAGTAAAATAAATTGCACAGAGATGCAATTTATGGCAGATATTATTGGGGTACAACTCATGATTGTGTAAGTTAAAATATTGCAGGATTATAGAAAAATTAATCGTAGGCTTAATAGTCCCAACCCTACTCTTAGTGTATGCTTCATGTACTAATTTGATTGTTTATTGTCCTTCTTTGTTGTAGGACCAATGTTAAGTTCAGGCATGTGCACAGAAGTGTTCCAGTTTGACATCTCTGCTCCAGGAGCCATTGTTCCAGCTTCCTCAGTTACCAAGGAATCTGCCGAACCATGTCAGAATGCTACCCAACTTAACAAGGGAAGAAACAGAAGGATTCTCCATGGTCATCCTATTCCTCTCTCTGGTTCTGATCTAAACACAACCCAGCAGCATGTTAAAAGAAATACCGGAAAACAGGATTTTCAAGGTAACAAAACTGCTTCTTCTATGGTAGTTTCCGTGCTTATTGATCCGAGAGAGGCTGGTGATGGGGATATGGATGACATGATAGTACCGAAATCTCTTTCGCGGATCTTTGTTGTTGTTCTTTTAGACAGTGTCAAGTATGTTACGTATTCTTGCGGACTTCCACGATCGGGTCCCCATCTCGTGACTGCTTAAAGGGGTAAAACAAGAAGGATTGCAACTTTGGCTATACACAAAATAACAGAGTAACTATTAGGTGTAGCTGCAAGTAACAACTTCACTTCAATAACGTTTTAACCTCAATGCATTAATTAGTGTTTGGGGTCTCTCCCTCCATCTATTTCTCTTGTTCTTTTCATTGAATCCATAACTTTTCGACTCTTTTTTTACCGAGAGATCGATTATTTGAGCAGAGCGTTGCGGTGATTTATGAGTGGAGGAGCGAGGGGTGATTTATAGGTCTGACTTTATGTTTCGATGTTTTTTTTACTATCTTTATTATGGGGGAGTGTTCGAACAAGTCGAGTCAAAAAATTTTGAGTTATTTGAGTTAAGTTATTATATTTTACAGTTTAATTTTTTTAAAAAAAATTGAGTTGAATTTAACGAGTTTCATTCGATTTATTAAGTTTATGTACAAAATTTTAATTGTCCTATTTATAATACTATAGTATAATTTAATTGCAATTTAAATGAGTTTCATTTTATATCTACATACATATTTTTTTATATTATTTTTTACATGAGCAAATAAAAATTTTAAATTATTATTATTATTATTATTATTATTATTATTATATACTTTAGGTATGAATATAACATTTCATTAAATTACATTTAAGAATTTTATCAAATGACATTAATTGTTCAAATCTATCTTTTAAAAAAGTTATAACTAAATCAACAATCACAAGAAAATAATTGACTCTAAAAGATTTTTTAGGTGATTGTACTTCTTCACCATCATCATTTTCGTCAAATTGTTTTTTTCTAAACACATGACGTTTTGTTGAAAATGACAGTTTTACATCCATATCAAATGCAAATATTTTGACAATATCCATGTAAGACTCATACTCTTTATTTTTATATTTCTTAAAGAATAGCATTACACTTCTATTTCATTCTTTGTAGTTTCAATACACAGATTTAGATTGTAATTTTTTACTCACTTTATTAATAATAAATAAAACATCATACCAAATTATCAAGCTAAATAAAAATTCAAAACTTGCAAGAGAATTAGCTAAACTTTCTGCATCACTTTTTGTTTTGCCATCTTCACTGCTAGAATTGTACACTGCTAATAAAGCTAATTTTATTTGAGGTGTTTAAAATCTAATAGCTTTAACATTTTTTATTTGACTCTTCCATTGAGTATTACACAAAGATTTTAATATAAAATCCTTAATATTATCAACTAAAATTTCCCATTTTTAGTAGAACTTGCAAACAATGTGTATATGCGTTGCACAATTCCAAAAAACAAATAGCTTTCGCACAAGAATGTGTCATATCCGATAAAGTAAGATTAAGACTATGACAAGCACATGGCATATATAAAACTCTTGGATTTATTTCAAGTAAGCTCCTTTGAACTTTTTGGTGTTTTTCTTTCATATTAAAATCATTATCATAACCTTAACCTCTAATATCATTAATATCTAAATCAGGTGATCTACATGCACTTAATAATTCATTAAAAAGTCATAATCCATATGTATCATTTATATTTAAGAACTCCAAAAAAACTCATCTATTTTTATTTCATTACTTGACATACTAACACATCTCACTATCAAACTCATTTGTTCTTGATGACTCACATCCGGGGTAAAATCAAGGATAATAGTAAAATATTTTGACTCTTTAATAATTTTTATAATAGAAGCTCTAACATTGTGTGCCAAAAGAAAAATCAATTCATTTTGGATTTTAGGACCAAGGTAGTGATAGTGAATTTCTTGATTTTGGATACGTCTAACATGATCTTGCATTATTAAATCAAATTCAACTATCATTTCTATTAAACTTAAAAAATTATCATTACTATCCTCATAAAATTTTTTACTAGATTCACAAAAAACTAAATTATTTTTAGCAAGACATTTTATAAATGATATTATTCTTATTAAAATTTGTCTCCAACATTTCTTTTCTTTTGAAATTCTTTCTTGCATATCTTTATCAATACCTTTATTCTTTTTAATCTAATTTTTGTTTCGTTCCAAATATTCATATTAGTCATATGCTCAACACTATTCTCATATTGTTTTGAGTCTATCACTCAAATGCTTCCAATCATCTATTTCATCATTTGCTAAAATGCTTTTTTTTTTTTTTTATTTTGAGAAATGAATAATTTACAATAAAAACAATATACTTTATTCACATGTCTAGAATAAACTAACCATTTTCTATCAAGAATTTTTTCATTGCTCAATTTTTTTAAAAAACAAATAAGAATATGAAAAATGTCTACAAAGATTATCCTTAGGAAATGTGAGATTTAATTCCTAATTTGTCATTTTTCAATCAAAATGTCTATTTTTAGTATCAAGAGCACCCCAATTTCTATGATCATATATATCAAAAAGAGAAATTATAAGTTCTTCAATGTCAACATCAACCTTTGACTTATCAAGTACATTATCACGCCTATTATTTAAATTAATATCGGTATCATTTAAATTTTCATTAGAATATTCAATATTATCATCATCTACACCCAATTCATCACTATCTAAAGGTTCTTCTATTCGTTTTGGAAAATTTTATCTAAAACACCTTGTGTTCATTTTCTTTTCTTTTTTCACTACTGGAAGCATATTTTTGCGAAAACATTATACTATAAAAATTATGAAGCAAAAAAGGTATAGAATAATAGCACATGGATTTCTTCGTTGAATTTATGCTTCAAATTCGATTATAGTATATCAACAACAAATCATGTAAACTGCAATATCTTTGAATATGTAAGTTCTTGTCCTCTTAGAGTATAAATCAAAATAATAAATAAAAAAATTTAAATCAAAATGTAAGAATATAACTTAAGAATGAGAGAAAATAGAAGAAAAATGGAGATGTAAAAGGTAAAAGTATTGTAAGGATTATTTATAGGTGTATTTGAAATTTTTAATCATATTAAAAATTAAAAAAATATTAGATTATTACTAAAATCTTAATGATAACCTAAAAGCCTAAAATTTATTAATTCCTAGATTAATGAAATAAAAATAATTTAATAATTTTTCAAACGTTATAATATTTATTAGTGGAGTCCACAAATATATATATACAAACTGTCAATGCATTAATTGTGGTAGCGTGCAAATTAAATCTAATTTAGTGGGACTCACTTTTTATTATAATATTTATTTATTTTTTTATTATTTTTAATAATGTATTTTTATTTTATTTAAAAGTGGGGCCCAGGTAATAGGTGGACCCTAGGTCGATGTCCTTATTTCTCGGGCTCAAATACAAGCTTGCTTTTGCCAGGAATGTGGACGAAGAGTTTGATACAAATCTTCCGAGGGTTGAGATTATCGGGGGACAAAGAGCCCTGAGAATCACTGTCCTTGTCGTTGAGGTGGTTGTGGCCATGACCTCCGGTGAAGTACCTATACCTGTCTCCAACGGGCTCGCTGACGCCTACTTACATAATCGTATTGGTGAAACTATAGCTGTCGCAAAGCCTATTGATAAAGAAAACTTAGGTTCCAATAACCCAAAAGGTTTTGCGGGATCGATGTTGGGACAATCAAGAACAAGACGTCCAATACTTGCAAGTGAAACTGGCATTCATGAGTTAGCAGCTTATCTCCTAGACCATGGTGGGTTCGTTGGTGTTCTTATGACAGCTCTTGTGAAAATCTCTCATGTTGCATTTCATGTCAATGAGGCACCATGATCTCTGTCACACCTTATAAGATTGCCTCCCTATAAAATTTCGTCTCTCATGACTTTGATGTAAGGGAGTTGGGGCCTGCTGGTTTTTCAGTGGCTTCAGTATATAGAATTGGGATATTTGACTTAAGAATCCTGAATCTAGATCGGCATGCAGGAAATATTCTTTTCAAGAAAAATGACCAACGAAAAAATTATGTTGTTGTGGTAGCTGAGCATGTTCCCATAGATCACGGTCTTTGCCTACCTGAGTGTCTTGATGATCCATACTTTGAATGGTTGCATTGGCCTCAAGCATTGGTTCCTTTTTCGGAGTAAAAAACCGAGTACATTCTGAATCTGGATCCAAATAAGGGTGCACAGTTTTTTGCGGACGGAGCTCCTAGGGAGTCCTCCATAAAAGTTTGAATAACTCACTCAAGTTGAAAATATTTGATTTGTCTTGACTTGATTAAAAAAATTCAAATAAAGTTTGAGTTGTAAAATGAAAATTCTTATAACTCGAATAACTCAAAATTTTCAGTAATTAGAAGATTTATTTTTAAGCTTGAGACAAGTCCCTCAATTTTTTATGATATATATAATATGAAAAAATATTACCACATATGAAAAAATAAAAAATATATATTATATGATTAGAGAAAACTGTTTAAATTAGAATCAAATCGTACTATAACATGATAAATAATTATAATTAAATTTTTATAGGAACTCAAAAACTCGACTTGACTCAACTCGACTCAATTTCTTAAACTCGAATCGAATTGAAAAGTTTCAAATAAAATTTGAGTTGTAAGATATGACTCGTCAACTCTCCCGAATTAGTTTATTCTTGAGTCGAAATCCAAATTTATTCCTAATTCTAATTAGTTTTCACCACTTAGTTAAAAATTATGTTCATCTGTTTCGTGAATCTAACTCTCTCGATATTAGATAAATTGATATATTTACGAGATTCTCTCTCAATTCACTCGAAATCAATTTAAGTATAGAGAATGAATAAATTTTAATTGAAAACAACTCAACTACTTAGATAAAATCCAAACGTTTATCAAAACCATAAAACAAAATAACCCAAGCCGACTTAAATTAGTCCATGGTTAGGAAAAATATAAACCAAGAATAAAACTCTTCCAACATGAATCGAATAAAAACAAGAAGAAAAGAAGATGTCAGCAGTCCCTAATTTTGTTCTCTCCAATCTCGTTGTCCTAGGGTATGATGGTATGACCTTCCTTTTATAAGGATTGACTATGTCAAGTCTTGTATATGAGAAAGAGTTTGATTTGGAAATAGTGTTAATAAAGAGATAATTAATCTCTTTAAAAAATCCTTCTCAAAGTAAATTCAAATCTTATTTAAATATCACATTAGATCTAATTTTCTAGAATTCTTCCTTCCTTCTTGAAATTAACTTGATCTAATTTGGTAATTTTCTCTAAAATTTGACAACCATCTTTTCTCTCCAAGAAATTAAATCCTGCAAATAAGGAAACACACAATTACAATATATCTTTTCACAAAATTAACAAAAATACTAAATTAAAGGTGACTGCTAAGAAAATTATGCAAATATGCATGAATGACTAATAATGAAACTAAAAATGTGCTTAAATCTAACAATAATATGAGTAAAAAATTAATAAAAATAGTGTTTTTAAACACTTATCACACCCCTAAACTTGAACTATTGCTTGCCCTCAAGCAATGCAAATCTAATAATTACTCGTCAAGACTTAAATCTTCAAAGATATGCTTCAAATTTAAATTGAAACCTCATAAACGAGGCTCAAAGTATGATCACCTTGTAATTTTTTTTAAAAAGCAAAGCAATTACTCGAAACCAAATTATAATGCTTGTGATAATGTGTGTGTTTAGTTGTGTACAAGTCAATTTTCAAGATTCTATGTGAACAATAAGTTTTTATCTATTTAATTGCTAAGGTATTTAGCTTTAATTTTAATTTTATAAGAGCCAATTTCGAGCACCTCTAGAAAACAAGCAAATTTTCTCTTTTTAAAATTTTGGGTAAACTACACAGATAGTCACCATAGTATGGGGTTAGTATCGATCTGACCATAATGCTTTAGAAAGAATCAAATACACCGGTAAACTATTAATTTGGTATTAAAATAGCCATCTACCGTTAAGGAAGTAACGAAATGCTGATGTGACAGTTAAAGATAAAATGGAATAATTACACATTTAGTCCCTATTATTCATATATTTTTATAATTTAGTCATAGTTTATATAATAAAATAATTATTTAATTAGGTGATGACACATGTCACCACCTTATTGAAGGGTTATATTTATATATATATATATTTAATTTATTAAATTTTATTTTTATCCCCCAATCAGGTGGTGACACGTGTCACATTAAAGAAGAAAATAAAACTTACAAATGTTTGTAGTAAGGGGGGATCGAACTGGGTCTCTAAGGAAGAAGCAAGCCGCGCAAACCACTGAGCCAACTAGCAATTTTGCTACAAAACACCAACATTAATATTTAACCATTATTTTTATCTATAATTTTTACTCTCCATTTTACGTATAAACATATATTTATCTTTTAATTTAATTAAAATATTAATTGAATTATTTTATATATAATAAATTAAAATATTAAAATCCTAAACCCTAAATCTTAAATATTTTTTTATTATGATTTTAATTTTTTTATTTAGTTAGAGAATCCTAAACACTAAAATTTTTTATTTAGTTAGAGAATCCTAAACCCTAAATATATGTTTTAGCATTTAGTGTTTGAATTTTAGGGTTTAGGATTCTCTAACTAAATAAAAAAATTAAAATCATAATAAAAAATTATTTAAGATTTAAGGTTTAGAGTTTTAAATTTAGGGTTTAGGATTTTAATATTTTAATTTATTATATATAAAATAATTTAATTAATATTTTAATTAAATTAAAAGATAAATATATGTTTATACGTAAAATGGGGAGTAAAAATTATAGACAATAATAATGGTTAAATATTAATGTTGGTGTTCTGTATCAAAAATCGCTAGTTGGCTCAGTGATTTGTGCGGCTTGCTTCTTTCCTGGAGACCCAAGTTTGATCCCCCTTACTACAAACATTTGTAAGTTTTATTTTCTTCTTTAATTAGGTGGTGACACGTGTCACCACCTTATTGGAGGGTTGTATTTATAAATATTATTTTATTATTATAAACTATGACTAAATTATAAAAATGTATGAATAACAGGGACTAAATGTGTAATTATTCCATTTTATCTTTAACTGCCACATCAGCAGTCCGTTACTTCCTTAACGGCAGATGGCTATTTTAATACCAAATTAATAGTTTACCGGTGTATTTGATTCTTTTTAAAGCATTATGGTCAGATCGATACTAACCTCATAGTATAGTGACTATCTGTGTAGTTTACCCTAAATTTTTTCGACTAGAGCCAATTGCGGACACCTCTAGCGATTTTTTAATACATAAAAACTAGAGTCAGTTTCAGGTACCTCTAGCAAGCAATTGTCTTTTAATATATATATATATATATATATTAATTTATCCAATTTTCAAGCAACCTAATTTTATTAAGTCTCTATCAATCAACAAGTCACAACTGTATAAAAAAATTCAGTATCATGGTCAAATTCTAAGTTCTTTCCTTACAATCGTAAATTTAATGGTTATTTCAATTAAGTGCAATGACAAAAATCATCGTTGGGTATTCATCAAATCCAAAACAATTATATCAAATTAAAGGCATGAAAAATAATTTATGAAATCTATATGCAACAACTAACAATGAATACAACTATCAAGAAATTAATTAAAGGTAATTACCTCCAAACTCGAGAAAAGTATTATCCTCACTGCATGCAAGAAAAAGTAAAAATTAAAATACAAATGAGTCAATTAGAAAGATCGTTACCTTGAGTTATAAATTTCTTGTTTGTCATGGACTTAACTTTATTTCCTCGTTTCGGTGGTTGAGTTATGAATTTCTTACTTGTAATGGACTTAACTTTAACTTGCGGTGTATCATTTCTTGATTGTCTTTAATGTCTTTTTATATGCAAGCATAAATTTTATCATAAATAATTTGCAACAAATATTAATAATATGCTTTTACAAAATAGAATGAACCAACAAAAGATGAGAGTAACAAGCTATTGTATTATGAGTAGTTGACATCAAACAAGTTTGGATAAATTTGTTCCACGATTTTGCCTCGGGTTTCAACATGAGGCTATTCACTATTCCCTTCAAAGCTCTTTGGTTCTATTCAGCCCCTACAATGGTAAGATCTTTGAAAATCTTTTTCAACTTTATTATCTGTCATGCTATCAACAAAGGTTTGGTGTTTGCCATTCTCCACGTTTATCCCATAAAAACAATTAATTGCCTCGACATTGAGGAAGTTTTCCGTACCACGAACAAAGACATAGGGATTATTAGGATTAGAAACATGAGCATAAAACTCTCTTGCCTATGATAGATTAACGGATTTTTTATTTTTGACACAAAATTTATTACGTATGGTATTCAATGATCTTGTGAATATCGACCTCAAGTCCAAAGTTCTTGCGGGACATATCATACTTGAAACCTTGTTCTTCCCAAACCCTTTGATTTGTAAACTTGGCATTGAATCGATCTTCATTGCTTGGAGTGGCAAATCAAAACTATTGTGGTTCATTTAATGAACTCGGATGAGGAATATTTTTGGTATTTTTGGTTATACAAAGATTTTTGTTATTGTGGTTGAAATAAAAAGAAAAGAAATTTTTTTTGGATTTTCAAGAGAAAAGGTAAAGATGAATAGTTATGAAATTTTAGTGATGGTTGTAATGAAGAAAATAAGATGAAAATGATGGTGTATTCGACCAAGGAGAGGAAAGAAAGAAAATTGGTAAAGATAATAATAAGAAAAGTATGAGATGACATTGAGAAAAGTTAACAGCAAGGGTAATTGGTTGAAGTAAAGTTTTTCAACTAGGGTGGATACACAGACAAAAATTAGTGTAAATTCTAGAGTTAATTATGAAATTAAACTCTTTAAAATTTTATCTATATTAATGTCTATCTAAATCTTCAATCAAATCTTCTTTTATCTTAATCTTCTTTCCTAAAATTTAAATAGAATTAAAAAGAAATATTAATTAAAAAGAAAATATTAAAATAATTCCTATTTTTTTTGTACATACATATTTTGCACCTATGAGTAAAATTGGTACCAATATGTATTGTTTCGTACAAAAACCCTTTGTAAAATATGATTTTTGTACCTATACACGTCTTTGCGTATCAATACACTCCATAAAATGGCTCTTTCTTCTAACGACATGTTCTAATATGATGATACGTGCATCGGTATTCTTGATTACCTAATAGTATCTATTATGGGAAGAAAGAACTCCAACAGTTATATTGATGATCTCAACTACTCAAACAATTAGAAATCAATAACAGATATTTAAATAAGTCTTCAAAGCTACAAAAACAACTATTGAATATCAATTGATCATCTTATAAGTATTTTAGTATAAATCCAACAATTTTAGTACTATAGAGTCAAATATTGTAACCTTTAAGTGTACTTTCTTTGTAAGTTATTAGAATTTCAAATAATCAAGGGTACTAGTACGTGACTTGTAATATTGATACGTCCTTTATACATCATTTTTTTTATACATAGGCATACCGATATTGGATCATCCAATATAGATATATAAACCTAGAATTCATTTTCTATAGCTCGGATTTTTCGTTAAAATCCTACTTAACCTCTATAGTAAGATCATAAACTACTTATAAGTTATGTGAAGTTATATAAATGGAGGTCTACTCGTTTTACGCATTATTAACACCAAAATCGCAATTCACCGTTGAAGAACATCAAGTTATAATATTAACCAAAACATTATAAAATCAATGCAAACAACCAAATTGATGATGTACAAGATATTGTAACCTTAACTTAGAAGCTAGAAGGAAACTCTCATGAGCCCTTAAGCTTTCTCATTCCCTAGAGCTATAGAAGGGTCTCTCACTTCTTTCACTATAAGAAAAAATACCGAACAAATTAAAACTTTTTTAGAGGGTATTTAAAGATTAAAAACATAATTTAAAATTAATATTAGAGTCTCAAAATCCCAATCTCATCTTCTCAAAAACCTCCTACGAAAACCTCAACCTCAACCATTTCAAACTATATTTACCTTGAATTAAAAATCTCTTAATATTGAACCAATACTTCTTACCCAAAATAAAATTCTTACAATACAACTTCAAGATTTCAACTTTAACTTCAATTTTGGGCGAGAAAAATAAGTAAAAAGAAAAAGAAAAACAAAGAGGGTGTAAATGATCTCATCCCCCTAACAATATGCTTAGAAAATAAAGTATTTTACAATTTTTATCATCCAAAATACTTATTATCTTTTTTTCTTTCATCCAAACCTTCAAAACTCAATACATAACCAATCAACATAAGCCCAACAACCTAAGCCAAGCCCATTAAGACTCATTAACCCTAACTTCGTGGACTAATCATGAGGTTCCCACCTCGATTTAACCTAACACTTAGGTTTTGAAATCTAGATCATTACAAACATTCTTCATGAAACGAGCTTCCCCATGATAATTATTGTCATGGAGTATAGAAAATGTTAAAATAAGCGTATGATTCTCATTCGAGTAAATATAATATTTATTACTAAGATTATCGTTCTTGAAAACTATGTTTGGTGTAATGATAAATCTTTTAGTACCATATTAGAAAAGTAACTAAAGAATTTATTTATTAAAAATTGTAAACTTGTATATTTGATAATGAAGAAGCGAAGGGCTTATATACATAGATGAAGAACTATCTAACTACTATTAAAACCTAAACTAATCCTAATGGCTATATTAGTCGACAAAGCGTAATGGTTATATCACCATTATAAAAATGGTCGTATTTTCTATTGAAAATTCAATCAAAAGATAGATAGAAATAACTTGTGTCAAATTGCAATAAAATTTTTTTTGAATGCATGTTAATAAAATGGTCATTATCATAATTCGATTATCGTAAACGTGTATCCAAATTCAGTACGAAAGTCCAAAGTAGAAAAAAATCGTTAGGATAATAAAATAAGGGTCAAAGATTATAAATAATATAAACTTTTTCATTTATATTTTAAAAATAAAATATTTTAGAGAAAACATATTTAGTCGATTGACCAAGTTATTTATCTTTTGTTCCTCGTATTTTTTTAGGTCATGGGTTCTAAACCTTGTAAGAGCATCCCCTTCCTTCATATTCCTTTAAGTAGGATTAGAATTAGAATTTATAAAAAAATAAAATGATTTACCAATCATTTAAACATGTTTATTATATTTTAAAATTAAATGTAATTATGCAAGAAATAAAAAAAAGAATTATATAATTTATGTTATTCTAGTACTATTTTAGTTTTGTGTAGTAGATGAGAGAAAAAATTTACATAAATATTTTACTTGTTTTTTTAATTTTCTAAAATATTGCATTAGTGACTTTTCCCCCTAAAATATTAGGTTTTAAATAATAACTTTAAATATTATTAAAAAAGAATTAACTTTAAATAGTAAAATAAATTAAATCGAATAAAAAATTAAAATCAATATTAAGAGGTACCGACTTTAAATAGTCTTTTGATAATTTTTAAAATCTTTCATGCAAATCACTATTCAAAATCGGTAACAAGAGGTACAGACTAATTTTTATTTGATTTAATTAGACTATTTTAAAATCATCTTTAAAGTTACTAATCGAAATACAATAATTTAAAAAATAAAATACTTAGTGCTATATTTTAAGATATAATTTAAAGAAAAATCATATTTTTGAAATTTCACCGGCAGCTTAAACAGACAATGACTGGTCCAGACAGCAACAGCCACCGTGCCCACATCATCTTTGATTCCTATATGAAACCTGAACACACAGACAAATAGTACCCTTCGGAATCCCATGGGACATGGGTGGGTTAAACGAGGATTCAAAACTACAGATTAGAGGGAAGGGGACGAGATCTAGATGTTAAAAAAAAACAGTTGGGTGGAAGGTCAGAGTGTCCACAATTCTTTTAGGTTATTTATATTTAGGTTCCTGTACGTTTTGGGGTTTTACCTTAATATTATTATCTAAATTTTTTTCAATAATACGACACTTTTCATTTTATTTTCAATAATAAGGTATTTTACTATAGTAATTTAGAAGTTTGGTAGATTATAATTCGATTTTAAATAATGTTTTAATTAAAAAAAAATTGGTGTTGTTCAAAATCGATTTATAATTCATTTATCTTCAAAGGGTAAAATGTTGTTCAAAATCTGATTGTAATTCATCCATCTTTGAATAATTCTGTTTTTTTTTTAAGTAAAATACTATTTAAAATCGGATTGTAATTTACACGACTTCTGATTACTATATTGCTATAGTAAAGTACCTTATAGTAAAGTACCATTTTGGAGTTTTTACCTTAATATTGTTATTTAAATTTTTTTCAATAATACGACACTTCTCATTTTATTTTCAACAATAAGGTACTTTATTGTAGTAAATTAAAAGTTTGGTAGATTATAATTCGACTTTAAATAGTGTTTTACCTAAAAATAAAAAATAGTATTGTTTAAAGTCAGATTGTAATCTATCTATCTATCTTCAAAGGGTAAAACACTATTCAAAATCGGATTGTAATTCATCCATCTTTGAACAATACCAATATTTTTTTTTATTTTAAGTAAAATATTGTTTAAAATCGAATTGTAATCTAAACGATTTCTGATTACTATAGTAAAGTACTTTATTGTTGAAAATAATTTTAAAAAAACTATATTTTTATAAATAAAAAAACTAAAATCAATATTTTGATAATTCTATCCCGTTTTAGAGATAGTTTCATATTTGAATTAAATTTGGATTTTTAAAATATTTATTAGATTTATGTAAGTTTAAAGTTGGATAATTTGACCCTTAAACAAAATGGAAGTAAGATGGGGATAGTTTGCCTATTTTGTGGTCAAAGTTTTAGTTTTGACTTTTTATAATATTAATATTATTAAAATTTTATGAGATCTGTTAATTGATCAAGTAATTAAAAATATTTATCCATTTTTATTTTATATGGATTTAAATAGCAATAATTATACTAAAAATTTAAACATTATTCTATTATAATTAAAAAAAGTATTAGCTATTTTATATATCTGCTTAAGAAGTTCAAAAATAATATTTTAAAAATAAAGGAAATTAAAAATACAAGATATTTAAAGTTTGCAAATAAAAGTATTTAAAGGATTACATATGTAAACTTTATAAAAGTTGTAAAAATATATATAAAAAAAGACAAAATAAAGACATTAGCTTAATCAGGACGGAGCCAGGATCAAACATTGGGAGGGGCAAAGGTCTATTAAGCTTTTAAATCTAAAAATTGAGAGGGGCAAAAGCCTTATTTTATTATTATCTAAATTACGGAGGACATTAAATGTAATTATACCAAAAAAATTTAGGAGGGGCAGGAGCCCCTCTCACATACAACATGACTCCGTCCCTGAGCTTAATAAATATGTTATTTTCTATGCGAATTAGATCAATTTAAACAAAAATAAAATTAAAATAATAAAAATAAAAGTTAAAATTATATTTTTTAAACTTTTTAAAGACTAAATATATTATTATACTTTAAATATTTTATGGGACCTTGCCATCATGGACACAATTTGTCAAAATCCCTTATTTCATGTCTAAGACATTCATAAACCGTTAATCTCAACTAAATTAAATGTATGTAAATTTCACAATATTCTAAATATTATATTAACTAAAATATCAATTGAATTACGGTCATAATTACTAACTTATAATTTAAGAATAAATCTCAAAACTGTATAACCATTTATGGTTTCGCACTTTATCGATTTACCTAACAGTACGATGTTTTTATTGTTCTCCCATTTCGTTGGTCGTTATTATGGGGATCGCTTTTTTTTTTCTTTATTTTTTATGGCTACTAAGATGTTTTAGTTTATCAGGTTGTCTATCGTCTGCCCATGGATTCAGTAGCAGTTTAAAATGTTGACCTATTCGGAAATTTTCAAATCTATGCTTATTTTCAACTTCCAGAAGCATTTCGTCACTTATTACGTCCTTCCTCGTCTCTGGATGTCTAGATATCCACTTTAAGCCTTTCCTCGTTTGAACCTCGCCCTTAACTTTACTTTACTTTAAGGCTATATCATCTTAAGGTGTTGTTAAATGAAATAGAGCGATCTTATCAACATCCATGAATGATAAATCATAGATCGAACTATCGAATCGAAAAAATTGAGTATCATCATATAGTTTTATTTCGGTTAAGTTCACGAGTTAGAGCTATATGGACTCGAACCGTTGACATCTGTCACAGAATAAATCACCGCCTCTCAAGGCCCGGTTAATTCAATGTACAACACGATACATAAACATTAAATTTGTATAATTAATAAACTCCTTTTCATAAAATACAATCACAATTATTAACATAACACCATTTTTTGATTATATTTTAAAAAACAAGTAATTATATTAATCCAATTTAAAATTAAATTGATATATCTATTTTAAAACGAGCAATAAATGCCATGATTTACCTACTACCTGAACTTACAAGGAAGCCTAAACGAGCAAGAGATGCCCAGGACAATACAAGACAATTCAGGAGCATCAAAATACAATACAAAGGGCAGGTAAGAATAAGATGTTCAAATGGAAACGTTATTCCTGTTTAGCCAGCTAAATAAATACGCTCCCTTTAAGTTAGGTAAACAGTTCCAAATAATAATAACCTAATGGCTGTTGGGACCATTGTATTTTTTTTAATAATTCTTATTTAAGGGGAGGAAAATTTCCGTCCTAATAATTTTGAAAATCGTAATTTAAATTTAGAGATATTTTAATTGAGAGTTTTTAATTATTTGTTCGTTAACGTGATTATCGTATAATCATAACTTAATAGGAGTAATAATTAGTGGGGTTTTTGGACAGACGCATTTAAAACAATTGCACAGGGCCTCTAGAAAAAAGCTCAAAATTTTGATAAATTATATTCATTAGATGATGTTAATCTCGAAATTTATTATAAAAGTTATGAAAATACTCTTAAAAATACGAGTTATAATTATTTCCTAAATACGACAATTGATTATAGAATTTTATTAATTATTTCTATTATTTTTTTTTTAGAATTAGTGAGGTTCTGGACAGACGTAATAAAATTGATTGTACATAGACCCTTAAAAAAGATAATTGCTTTTAAAGTCACATTTTTAGAATTAGTGAGGGTTATGAACAATTACTTCTAAAGACCATATTTTTTAATAAATTATACAACACCTTTAAAATCTTTGAACCGCCCCTGATAATAATCATTTAATTAACAGTTTGATTTTGTATAATTAAGTTTTCTCTTAATAGTCTAAAGTTAATTAAAAAATAAATCATATTTATATATTTTTAACTCTTTAATAATATAAACATAAAATAATTGAATTAAAATTTCTTAAAATAAATATTATTTAATTTTTTTATTAAAAGTACTTTATTAGTTCAGTTCCATCTAGTTAAGCTATGTATAGTATCTGCTGCCTACCTATCTCATTCAGTGCATATAAATGTATAACAAATATCCACTGTACACAAGCTTAAGTCATTAGGAAGAATCAACATTATCGAGCTAATTGTGATCATTAATAACAACTACATTATTTTAGAGAAATTATATTACGGATAAGTCTCATCACGTTATTCATGGAACCAACCACTAAAACTCATTTATTTCATATTTTTTTCATATCATATTTTCTTAAGTGAATCTTCACTCATATTTACTGTTAATTCATTTTAAAATTAGTTTTTTCAAGTGAAGATTCACTTGAAAAAAATACGACGTGAAAAAATTGATGAGATAGGTGATTTTTAGTAATTATGGACACGTGGTGAGACTTACCCATAATATAATTTTTCTTACTTTGGGGAAAAACTTTATAAATAAAGCAATATGTTCGGAATAAGGCTATCCTCGTGAGGAGAAATTATATTATGGGTAAGTCTCATCACGTGTCTATGTGACCAATCACTAAAAATCACACATCTCATCAATTTTTCTCAAGTGAATCTTCACTTGAAAAACTGTTTTTAAAATAAATTAACAGTAAATATAAATAAAGATTCACTTAGAAAAATACGACATAAAAAATGATTTGAAATAAATAGTTTTTAGTGGTTGATCTCTTATAAGATTTATCCATAATATAATTTTTCTCTGATGAGACAATGAATCAACTTATTAACGTCATATTAAATGAAGGGTAATAATTAACAGAGACTCATAAATAATTTAAAAATTAAAAAAGTTATTGTATGTTAAAATTTTATTTTAATCCATTAAAAGTTCTATAATTTATATTTTTATCTCCTTTAAAATTAAATAATTTTCTTTTATAAATAGAGTTGAGTTTCACTATTGCATCATATTCACCGAAATACATACATAAGTTGAAAAAGAACTGAACATATAACGATTAGCCGGGGCGAAACATAAGAATTTTTTTCATCCAGTCTTCATCGATTATTGTTTTTATCAGGGGCGATTTAAAGATTTTTGGGACTCTATATAATTTATTAAAATGTGACCCTTAAAAATAATTGTCCTTTTAAGGGTCTCTGTTCAATCGTTCTACAAAAACAATAGTAATAAGAATAATTAATAAGATTCTATAATTAATTATCGCATTAATGACATAATTATAACTCGTCTTTTTTAGAAGTATTTTAAAAAGTTTTACAAGAAATATCAAGATTAACATTATTCAATGAATACAATTTATCAAAATTTTGGGTCCTCTTTTTTAGGGAACTCTGTGCGATCATTCCTATTACGTCTATTTAGAACCTCTACTAATTTTTATATATTAAATAGAATTAATTGTTTTTATATACTAAATAGAATTAATTTTTTTTAAAATATAATTTATTTTTAAAATAATCATTTTTTCCACCAATTAATTTTTTTTAAAATATGTATTTTAATTTTCTCTATAAATACATTTTAGTTTCATCTCTGACAATTAGTACAATAAGAGATCTTCAAGTATTTTGTTAAGAAAAATAATGGCAATTTTTCATGTATATGACGGTAGAAATTTTTTAAATGTGGTATTTGTCGGATTATTTTTAAATTTATAACAAAAGGTATGCGAAAAAAGATTTCGACTTCATTATTGATCTATTGTTTATTCTATTTTTTTAGATTAAAAAATATTAAAGACCAAGGAAAATGATTCTAACTTCAATATAAAATATTATTTAAAATCAATTTATACACCATCCAATTTCACATTTTTTATTTATAAAATAGATTTTATCGTTTAAAATAAAAAAAAAATTATTCCAACTTTACTTTTACTATAAAATCAACATCATTTAAAAAAAATAATAGAAGAAGTGTTATATTTTAGTAGAAAAAATAATATCCATATTTCAGTCATTTTCCATAAAAAAAAAACTTATAAATAAAAACAAATTTTTAATACATAAAACTAAATTCTAAACTGACAAATAACAGCGATTAGTGGTTGAATTCTTTATCAGTGTCGATGATGATAACAATAATTATAAAACTATTGAATTAAAATAAAATACCAAATAACGATTGTAACAATAAAATACCAAATATACGAGTATTATTTTCTTTTCTCGAAATAACGATTTTGTTGAATATATAAGTTATTTAAAGTTTTTATTTTAAAAATATATTATTTAAATTTTTTTTTTGAATTAAAATAAAAAATTACAGTGCATGTAAAAGAATGTCACTTGCAAATGGTTATTTAAGTGAGAATGTCACCCGTAGGTGGCGTTCTCTAATTTTAATATTTTTTTTATAAAATCTGAAGGCATATGACATTTTTCTATTTATATCGTAAAAATTAACATAAAATTAAAAATATAATTAAAAATCAATTATATTTTAAATAAAATTTTAAATATTAAATTATTCTCAAAATTTCTCCCCAAACAATGTCTTATTTGCAACCATTAGCATTATGGTTTATAATGAAATAAATATTTCACATAAATCCATATCATTATATGTGAATTATATTATAAAAATATGATCGTTAATATTAAAATAAATATATTAAAATTTTAAATTATTATATTAATATATTGATTAAATATATTTTTTATTTTCAATTTTATATATAAAAAATTTAATTAAAAGATTCATCTAACAAAAATCGGATTCATCTGGATTAATAAAATTAAAATATTTAATTATTACATGTAATTGTAAATTGGTAATAGAAATGTTTTTTTATATATATATTTTGATAGCTGGCATTATCCAGAACGAAATACATGTGGACACGGGAAAATGGACACAAAGGAGGAAGGAAACTAAATTCAAATATATTAATACATTTTAAATCGAAGGATAGGTAAAACTGGTTAAAATAAGATTAATATGGAATAAAATCAAAATTATTATATGAATTATAAAAAAATTTAATATCGATTTTTTATGTATAATTTAATAAATTTTTAATATGTAAAAATTTTGGTACCTTAGCTGTCTGCTTATAAATTGAGATTTGCAAATTTCAAAGCAAATAAAAATTACTCAGGACAGAGGAGAAATATGGGGGAAATGGTAGCAAGGAGAGAGTTGTTTTATGCTGTTGCGGTGGTGGCGGTAGTGTTGAGCAATGCGTTGTCAGCAAGCAGCGCGAGCGAGTATAGTCGGGTGAACATATGGCCAATGCCGGCGTCGGTGAGTTACGGAAACTCCCGCCTTTACTTGACCGCCGATTTCGGGTTTTCCTCGAACCATGAGTCTCAAATACTCAAAGACGCATTCGACAGGATGCTTGCTTCCATCAAACAAGATCATGTTATGGATGCCAATTTCTCTGCTTTCAATCGTTCATCTCTGCTCCAGGGTCTGCATATCGTTGTTGCCTCTCCAAACGAACAGGTTCCTCTTTTACCCTGTTCAGTTTTTATTCTCACTTTTTCCCCAGAAAAAGAGAAATAATGCTTTGAGATTGACATAATTTCAAAAAAACTAAAGGAAAATCGAAATTGTTTGGTTCTCTGTGAATGTGGAGTATCGAAAATAATTTTTGTTAGTTCATTTTGAAAATGCTGATAGCGAAGTTGAAAGTTTTGAAAACATTGTGGGAATGTTTGATTTGGATGTGGAAATCCATTTGTGATTTGATTGCAGCTACAATACAATACCGATGAGTCCTACAAATTAGTGGTCCCGTCACCGGAAAAGCCGGGTTACGCCCGTCTTGAGGTACGCCGACCAAATCTTATTTCTTGATTAATTATACATTAAAATTATTATGTTCTTGATTTTTTAATTGTAGGATGCAGTGACTGATCCAGAAAATTAAAAAAAAAAGTTCAAAATATATATTTTTTTCTTCAAAATGGACATGTAGATTTTCCCCCGAAAATTTAACAATAAATTAAAAAATGGGATGCAGTTGCTCCCCATGGAGCTTCATGCATCCGCCAACATTTCATTTGATTCGTCTTTAAAACCATTCTGTTATTAAAATTTTAATTTTGATAAAGAAAGGTGACCTTTTGACCGTAGGTTTATTCATACGTACTACCTCTCTATCTCTATCTATAGTGAAATTTGGCTTATGTTTTGGTAGGGATGGGCACTTTTACCTGATCCGGTCAAGTTCTAACCTGATCAGGTAGGATTTTTTTTTATTAAAAAACCGAGTTTGAGTCGGGGTCGGGTTTATGAGGGAAAATATCTTACTCGACCAGACCCGAGTTTAGTTGTATAATTTTAATTTTAATTTTTAGGGATATTTATAATAATACCCACTTTTTATATATATATATATATATATTTTATAATTAGGTCCTTAAAATTGAATTTTATATATAATTTAACCCTTAAAATTATTGTTTTTTATGATTAAGTCTCTTAAAATTATTTTTTACAAATATGTCCCTAAAATTATTTTTTTCTATAGGTCGGGATCAAGTTTAGGGAATTAATTTTCGAGTTGGGTTTTTTAAAGGAAGGGTTCCGGTCGGGTTTAGGATAATTATTTTTTATTCGTGTACGGGTGGGTCAAAAACCCGACTATACCTGTGCCCACCTCTATGTTTTGGTAAATTGAAAGAACTGAAATAAGTGTCAGCTGAACAAAGCCTTTGCCATTCCAACAAGTATGTGTGGTTGGGTGACCAATAATCTAAAAGTTGGCTGTCAAGAAATGCCTGTTTTTATTTTATTCTACTTCCATGTTCCAAGTAATGTAGTAGTTAAATTTTAGCTTGATATTCTAAGGAATTTCATTGACCTACCTCTAACAAATTTGAATTTTGTGGGATTGATAGTTCATCATTCCGTATAACCTAACCTAAAACTTATACACCAGCTGCATTGTTCTATTTATGGAAGATGTATGCCTTTCGAGTTCCTTTCCTTTTTTTCTCTTTCAAAGAGGTAAATTAAGGGGAAAAAAGAATACCGATTGATGTCGTCTGTTGGAGTAGGACAAAAAAACTGCAAATTTCCTCGCATTGCATTATACTTGTTTATTCTGACTTTAACTGCTAATCTTACAACCAATTCATGCAGGCAAAGACAGTTTATGGTGCTTTACATGGGCTTCAGGTTAGTACCAGTATAATTCTTATTGCCAAGTTGTCATTGTACATTGTTGTAAGTTACAAAATTCTTAGAATACGTAGCTTGTTGTACGATGGTGCAGACATTCAGCCAATTATGTTATTTTAGCATTAGAAGGAGGGTCCTAGAAGTTCTCATGTCACCATGGACTATCATTGATCAGCCAAGGTTTCCCTATCGAGGCCTCTTAATTGGTGAGGCACTTATCTTCTAAGACACCTTTAAGTGATTAACCGTGATGATTTCCTTTGAAAATACATGTCTAGAGATCAATCTTTGTCTTGCATTGAAAATTTGGATTTCATGTTGCTATTGTTTTAGCTGTTAGTTATTATCAAAATATATAGTTTTACTGCCCATTTTAGCCATTCTACATTCTTAGCAACCAACATGAAAGTTGTGATGGCAGCTAACTGCCAATCTTCATAGGTCGGAGAAAACTATTTGATGATAGATGGAATAATATTTATCTCTGTTTTATGTCTTCTGTTTCAAAATAATGATAAGACTTTTTTATACCATTGGTGCAGATACATCTCGTCACTATTTACCAATGGCAGTTATTAAGAAGGTCATTGATTCCATGTCCTATGCAAAGTTGGTAAGTAAATGCATTAATAACAAATTTCAGCCAGAATTTTTTCTCCACGTTGTTCTGACCTAGTGGATTGATTTGTTTAAAGCACAACCAGAAGAATTAGTCCATAAGTGGTAACTCTTTCTTGCTTTCATACAGAATGTATTGCACTGGCACATTGTAGATACACAATCTTTCCCTTTGGAGATACCATCTTATCCTAAACTGTGGGAGGGTGCTTATTCACTCTCAGAGCGATATTCAGCTGCCGATGCTGCTGAAGTTGTGAGGCATGTTGTTCTCCTTTTTTCCTTTCACATGTATCTAAATGATAATTACTATTTTTGAGCACTCCAATTCTTTTTGACCTGTTTATTAACCTATGCAGTTACGCTAAAAAAAGAGGAATAAATGTATTGGCTGAAATTGATGTTCCGGGGCATGCTCTCTCATGGTACAATATTCTTCTTTCTAATAGTCGATTTTTACTGTTGTTACTAACATGCTTTCTTTTGCAAATAAGCAATATTTTTATTGTAGATGAAGATCCTAATTTTTTGCCTATCTTGAAGATTATCTGGAAATTGCAACTAGTGATCTTTAAATTGATGTTGGAAGTATTTGATTGTGTTTTTTATATTTAGCAACTGAATGTAGTAAGAAGTAAAATTAAGGTTTATGATAATTAGTCACCTTTAGGCTGGTGCTTTTAATAATGATTATCTCAACATAGGTCTCTTGGGTCGAGAAGGTTTAAGGAACTTTGGAGGACAAATTGAAAAAATTCTGGGCAATAGCTAAACTGCATAGTTTCTTCTTTTCTAGGAAAAATAAGAGTAGTTCCACATTGTCTTTACTAAAAGGTTGTACAGCAACCTTAACATTGAAGGAAATTCGAAGACAAGGACATGCAGTATGAGAGAAAATTCAGTGCAATAACCGACTATCTATGTGGTTTTAACTTTTAAGGACCCACATTATCATAAATAGGTCTTGCATGCTTAACAATATGCTAAAATGATTATGATTGAATACGCACAACAAGCACAGATATTACTGCAGCTTGAAGTCGGGACGTGTGTCAAAAAAATTGATATGCAATTAACCAGCCTTGTCCTAAAATGTTTCTAAGTAGCTTTGTTTTAATTCTTTACGAGAAGTAGTCATGTTTCTCTATGGCCATTAAAGGACTGTTTGCTAGCAACTATCTATGCAGTTCTGCAAGACCCAGATTATCATAAATAGCTAGTCTTGCATATTTAATGTATACTACAATACATGGTCAAATGCACACAACAAATACATATTGCAAAGCTAAATTCAAGATGCATGCATGCCTAAACTTATATGCTTTTGACCTTGCCCTAAATGTTTTGAGTAAACACTATTTAAAATCTTTAGGGGGATTGGTTATCCTTCTTTATGGCCATCTAAGGACTGTCAACAGCCTCTTGATGTCAGCAATGAATTTACATTTAAAGTAGTAGATGGGATTCTTTCAGGTGATCTCCTTACTTCCTCCTTAATCATTATTTCTATCAAGAAATGACTGTTTTTTTTTCTTCTTTCCTTTATGTAACAAAATGAAAATGAAAATTTTGTTTCAGATTTCAGCAAGATCTTTAACTTTAAATTTGTTCACTTGGGAGGTGATGAAGTTAATACAAGTAAGTTAAAACCATACTACATTATAATTCCCACTTGTATATTGCTATAGATTTCAACAAGAGTGGCATATCATGTAGACCTATCTGTATTTTCTAAACATTATTCTTCAGGATATGTTTTGTAAAGTTTGAAGTTTAAATTTATATCTTATCAATCTGAGTTTAATAGTTTATTGACCCAATCTCTTGACTTTCTAATTTAGCTTGTTGGACCACAACTCCTCGTATAAGAAAATGGTAAGAAGCTTTTTATGTTTTGATTTGCTACACCGTTGAATGAAATGAATGTGTATTCGGTTTATTGGCTTATTTCTTGTTACAAACTTTATGGAAATGTTACTATTGTTCTCTTTCAAGTCCATTTCCTGCTTACTGTTATTCTGAGTAACACCATGTCCTATTCTTACGGAAGAGGAAGCATTAACTTGTCACCTAGGAAAGTATACAATACCATTGACTGATTGAAAGAGAAACTTCTATGTTCCCTTGCTTTTAGTGGGTTTTGATGTAACATTATCGTAGTTACCTCCAGCTAGTTGGAATAGATTTAGTTTGCTGTTCATATAAGATTATCTATTTCATCAATTTCCTTTGCCATTCCTTTGATGCTCTAGGCAACGCTTACAACTGCCACAGCTGAAAATTATTTCTAAACTAATTTAATTCCTGTTGGTCAACATGGCATGATATTATCATGTTCGTGAAATCTATTATATCTGCCGGACCTCTTACTTTCTTGCTGCCTGGTTTGCAGGTTAAAAAGGCATCATATGAATGAATCTCAAGCTTATCAATACTTTGTCTTGCGAGCACAAAAGATAGCTTTATCCCATGGATATGAAATTGTTAACTGGTATGTATCTTATACAAGAGCTATTAAGTCAAACTACAATATTATACATCCTATTTACATATAGAGTATCACAGGGAGGAGACTTTCAATGACTTTGGCAGTAAATTGAGCCGGAAGACTGTCGTTCACAATTGGTACCTCCTACGCCTTGTCACTTAAACCTAGATAATTTATGCATTGTATTCTTTTGTGTAGGCATCATGCTGCTTCCTTTCGCAAAGCAACCTAGATAGTTTAAGGGATGAGAAGGTGTTGAAGACAAAATACCCTCCTAAAATTAAAATATATTGTAATCGGATTTATCACTTCGTAATTCATAATTTAGAATAGTCAGGATTTTTACCACTAAAGGACACAAAAATATTAAATTGTAATTTCTACCTTTGTGATCATCAAAGGATCATTTAAATAGTTTATTAATTTGAAGACTTACAAACTGTTTCAAGTAGATTCCATGGGTTTTATATGGAATGAGGTATTTGATAGAAAATTAAATAAATAAGCAAAAACATAGTTGATCACTATCTTTTTCTGGCATTTCTCTCAAATTTTTTTCTGTGGTTCATCTTACATTTTCCATCTAGTTTTATAACAATTTTTATTTACATTTTTGCAAATGATTATTAATCTGATCAGGTTCTGAAAATGCTGGTAATAAAATCTTATATTCCTTATATATACTGCCTGAGTTCGCTCAAGGTGATACGCAATATCAGTGCTGTAATATCTATTGCTTGATTCATGTGGTTCAACTTTTGCTTAAGATTTGTTTGGCAGGCTTGGTGGCGGAGTTGCTCAACGAGTGGTTAAATCTGGATTAAGGTGCATTGTAAGCAACCAGGATAGATGGTACTTGGACCACTTGGACACCCCATGGCAGGAATTCTACATCAATGAGCCGCTCACAAATATTACAAACTCGAAGCAACAGAAATTAGTTATTGGAGGGGAAGTATGCATGTGGGGTGAAACCGTTGATGGTTCTGATATTGAACAAACCATATGGCCACGTGCTGCTGCAGCTGCAGGTACTTCAAATATTTTGATCTGACTGTAATTTGTATTCTGCTGATATTCAGCTACAAACAGACAGAAGTACAGTCTTGGTATTGAGTTGTCATCGTATTAATCACATTCTTCTTTCTCCTTCCCGTCTCGATCTGAATTGCAGAGCGACTATGGACACCCTATGACAAGCTGGCTAAGAATCCAAGAGAAGTAACCGGAAGGTTGGCACACTTTAGGTGTTTACTGAACCAAAGAGGAGTTGCAGCTGCTCCATTAGCTGGAAGCGGCCGAGATGCCCCCTTTGGTCCAGGTTCTTGCTATAAGCAGTAAATGTAACTTGTTGAATCACTTTCGCAATTGTACAAGAAGCCATTGGACCCATTTTTACACCTCTTACATAATGGATGTTTCTAATAAAAAGGGTAGATAATTTCATCAAGAGATCAGACTGCAAATGTTGTGTATAGCGTAGCGTCTTTTGATGGCCGAACGACAGCGAAAAGCTCCACTCATACATATTTTTGGCCGGTCGACTCGTCTCGACGAGACCTTTCAAATGATTTCGACGATATTAAAGCGGTGGATCCGATACCCGTAAATTAGGCTCAAAACCTCCCTCTACACTTCCACTCTTTTCCTTTTTTTTTCCCCTTCATCTTCAATAAATATCATTTTTCTCCCCAACAAATCACCAACTTTTTTATTTCAAATATTTCACTTTCTTTTTCCTTTTCCCCTACAAATGAAACATCATTTTTTTTCATTTTACGATTAATCTCAATTATTCTTAATTGAGCTTTCAAACATTAAGCCCAAATAATTGGATTTGAGGCTTAATTTTATAAAGTCTAAAATTTGGGTTGTTATACTTGCCTATCAATTTTTAATATTTTTTCTTGAGATATTAATATCACATGACACATTGTACTTATGTCATGATATTCATAATTTTTTAGTAAAGCATTTTTGTAGTTTTTATATAATTTTTATTTTTAAAATATTTTTAAAAAATACTAAGTTACAACAGTATAACACGGCACATTACATCAACTGATCTAAAAAACTATTAAATTTAGTAATCAACTTTGATTAAAGAGAAAAATTAATGAAATTTTAGAGTTTGTTCTCTATTGGATGAATAAAATATTCAAGGACATAATTGATTTTTTTTCAAAGATTTATCTTTATGGGTTTATGATACTCTTAATATTTAAGATAATAAAATATTACTTGGTATTAGTATTTTTAATAGAAACCTATAATCTTATTGAAAATAGAAAACATCCAAAATTATAATAAAGTTTTATAACTATCACCGTAGATTAAGTACATAATTTGGATATTTTCCTATAATATTGATACAAAAAAATTATCCATTTTAGGTCATACAATGACCATACATCGAAAATATTGAATACTCATCTAAAATACTCAATTGAAATATATATACGAATAAATTTACCTATCGACAAAGAAATAACAAAAGAAGATTAAGTTATTAAAATACCAAAAAAACCATAAATTAGAGTTAAGCGATATGAGAAAACTATCCACGAATACAACCCACGTATTCAAATTCAATTCGGGATTCAGAGGAGAGAAAATCAATAGAATAATAAATAAGCGTCATTTTGATCAATCGAGTCGATATGAAATCCAACTCTGAAAAATAAATGAACAATCATGAGACCGATAAAGAAGATAAAAGAAATGTAGCATAAAAATTAAAAAAAATATTATAAAAACAGATGAAATTATGCAATAAAGATAAAATTATTCTTAAAATATAAAACAAAAATCAAATATAAAAAACAAAAAATATCTATGATTAATAATTAATAATAAAATTAGTACTACCGCTACTTTAACAAATATGAAAAAAGTGACAAAGAGAAAACTTAAAAATGTAACATCGTCTAAAATTTTAGAAACTCTACTCATTAATTTTTTAAGGAATTTTAATTATTAAATGAATTATACCAGAAAACCGTATGCCTTATTATTGTCCGATTTTCAATCTAAGCTAATGGTGCGCTCACGGGTTACTTTGTAGGTGCCAAGGGTGTTAGACAAGGGGATCCACTTTCATCCTATCACTTTGTGTTAGCTATGAATGTTCTGTCTAGAGTGCTTGATGTGGCTGATGTATTTTAATTTCACCTTAAATGTCACAAAATTAAGCTAACCCACCTTTGTTTTGTTGATGACCTTGTGATCTTCATTAAAGGAAACCTTGAGTCAGTTGCGAGAGTTTATTGTGTTTTGGAGGAATTTTATAAAATGTCAGGCTTGAAGCTTAATGTTGCAAAGATTGAATTCTTTGCCTCAAGTCTCTATTGATTCTTTTGATCGTATTAAGGTTGTCACCGTATTTAGATTAAATACCCTACCAGTGAGATATATTGGAGTCCATTTAGTATCGAGGAAACTGACCATTAAAGACTGTGCACTACTACTTAAAAAGATCAAAAATATAAAAATTCAATTTTGGCCTACTTTGCATCAGCTTATAAGATCCATTATCTTCAGTACCCAAAACTTTTGGTGAAACAATTGGTTTTTGCTGAAAGTCATCTTGAAAAAGATCACTCAACTATGTATTAGTTTTTTTTGAAAAGAAAAAGATGTAGCTGTTGGTAGGGCGCGAGTAAGTTAAGATACAATTTGTTCGCTCAAATCTAAAGAAAGATTCGGCTTGAGATCTTAATACTTGAAGTGATGCTTGCTTATTACAACTAATAAAGAATATCTTAGTAGGTTAAGGGTCTATATGGATTGCTTAGATCTCTGCTTACGTTCTTAAAAGAGTTGATCTAATGTAGATTCATCTCAAAAGATCTATGAGTTGGTTATGGAAAAGACTTCTTAAGGTGAGAGACTACTATACCTTTCAGGGACTCAACATTTACAACAACAGCTTGACAATTATTACTTTATTCTAGAATGCAATTCGAAAATGTCGAGATAAGGTATGTTGGTGCAAACTTATTTGGTTATCACTTAGCATACCCAAGCATGTTTTGATATCTTGGATGGTCATTCAGGGTAGATTTTCTACCAAAGACAGACTTATCACATGGAGGATGCTCATTAATAGAAGGTGTTTATTTTGTGATTACGAGTTAGAAATTGGGAGTCACTTATTTTTTGACTATCAATTCTCGCAAAGCATTTGGAGGAATGCTCTGGAGCTTTGCAACATCTCACGAAATATTTATAGTTGAATTCAAGAGGTTAATTAAGCTATCAAATCTTTCAAAAGTAAATCACTCCTTGCTGTGATTCTCCGATTGGCTTGGAGTGCCTTCATCTATTTTATTTGGAAGGAAAGGAATCGAAGACAATTATGTTATTTCTGTATTGATGAGAGATCGATTTTATAATCCATTAAAGACATTGTATATAATAAGTTAACGGGGAAAAATATAGTCAGTAATGATTTTATCAACATTGAGTTATGCAACAATTGAAGTATACGTGTATAGGAATACAAAGAGTGGTAATTACTATTGTACTTTGCTTGTTGCAGTAGTTACTTGCTCTTGGATAAGAAAATTGTAGAACTAATATTTTGATATAATAATTGAAAAATAGTTTTGGACTAATTTAAAAAAAGATTTCAAAAATGGTTTTATGTCCAAACATATTGAAAATAAGTTTGAGAATTTTTCAAGGACTTGTTAATGTGTTTTAAATGTTTTAAAGAAGCCAAAGTACACAAAATGTCCCAGGCGTTTCAATACACTTCTCAAGTGTTTCGATACCGCTTGTCTAGTTTCAAATGAAAATGACCAGGCGTTTCGATATGCCCCTAAGGCATTTTGATACATTTTGTCTCTGGAAAAAATGGTTTCGATACTTTAAACTACCATTTCGATACACCTCCAACGGTCATTTAAAAACCCCAACGACTAGGAGCAGTATCGAAACGGCTAATGCTTGTTTCGATATGATGAGTTAAGGGTTTCGATATGCCTCATAGGCGTTCCAATACCGGTTCTTAAATACAGGTTCAATGGCTATTTCCTAAAGTGGCTGTATCGAAACGAATTTCACGCGTTTCGATACCATATGCACCAGAAGCATAAATTAGCCTTGAAACAAGCTCCAAATGGCTTCAAATCAATCCCAACGGTCACTAACGGCTAGAAGCTCATTTGGGATGATAAAAGGAAGCCTCAAGCATCAAGAGAAGACTAATGCTTCATTGTCAAACAACAATATGATCAAGAATTTGTCTTAGAGCTTAATTGTCATCTTTTGGGTAGACAACACGTGTGAGCTTAATGTTTATGTATGCTCAAGTGTCTTAGGATTGGGTGAGAGCTTAGTTGCAAACAATTAACCTTATTATAAGGATTACAAGTTTCCTTAGAATTTTCTTTGTGAGTGAATTCCCAAAGTTCGGTTGTGAACTTTGGATACTTGATTCGAGTTGTGAATGAAGGTTGTAAGGTTATCCCTTTGTTCTTCAAAAGGTTGAATTCATAGTAAATTATGGAAATTCATAGAGTGAAGCTAAGGTAGTGGATGTAGGACTTGGTTTAGAAGTCCAAACCACTATAAATCATTGTGTTCTATTCTTTACATTTTTGCTTCCATCATAAATCACTCAAATTATCAATTCTCCATCACTTGGCTAGTTTACCGGTTATCCATCGAGCCACATCAAGCCCAACAATTGGTATCAGAGTAAGGCTCAATCGAGAGGGATTAATATCCTATTGAGAAGATCCGGTGAGCTCGACCAATTATTGATCAACCGACATTCCATGGCCCAATCCATTGACTAGTCACCATTCTTTGACGGGTCCAACTACTCCCAATGGAAGATAAGGATGAAGTATTTCATCAACTCAAGAGACTACAAGATTTGGGATATAGAGAAAGATGGACCATTTGTGCCAAAAGAAACTAAGGCAAAATGGAGCGTGGAAGATCGCAAGAAGATGATGCTAAATAGCAAGGCTTTGCATATTCTCATTTGTGCATTTCATCCAACCACCTATGAGAATATTTCTTTTTTTGAGAGTGCCAAGGAAGTTTGGGACAAACTAAAAGTCACATACGAGGGTACAAATGATGTAAAGGAGATCAATATTTGTGACACGCGTCGTGTAGTGTAAAAAATTAATTCCTTATTCTTAAATAATAAATAGAAATTAAATATAGTAAAGGAGAAGTAAGGGTCGATCCCACAAGGACTAGAAACTTCTTGATTATGCTCTGTTTGATTGGTGATCCAAGAAGGTTGATCGAATTGTGTTTTAGTAAAAAGGGGGTTTAGTCGAATGTAATGAAACTAAATAATTGAAGAAAATAAAATAAAGAAATTGATTTAAATATAATAAAAACTTATCCTTAGGCTTTCACTTTGTCTCGACTTTAATAGATCATTCGAAAAATATTTTCACTTCAGGATTTTACGTCGGTAATTAACTTTCAAGGTTCTATCCTTGAAACAAAAATTCTAAACCGAATACCCAAGTCTATCTTTGATATTGGTTTCATGGATTAATCCACCAACTCAATGTTTATAGAGAAATCATTTTTAAATCTCAAGACCGACTTGAATTAAGTTATTTCAATAATAATTTGATCCAATCTTAGTTTTCGTCTTAACAAACAATTTGCTAATGTGTTCCCAGAAAGTCGAATTTGCTTCAATAGTCGATCCTTCCTCCCACATAAATGATCAAATCGGAATCTTGACCAAAGTCAATCTTTAGTTTTGGAATCAAGTTGATAAAAAAAATAAGTTCAAAAGAAACTTTTAAAGAAATAAAAAGACAAAATTATTGATGTGCTTTTCAATCCTCACGTTTGGATCGAGTCATTGCTTAGGCCCTTGGCTAATAAAAATTTAGCCGAGCATAATTATTGGAAAGAATTATACTTGACATAAAAATAAAGTAAAAAATAAAAGCACGAAAAAAATTAAGAAAATAAAAGATAAAAGAAAACTATATGATTAAAAGATGAATTCAGAGATGAGTTCTAGGCTTACCCAAGGTGGGTATTTATAGCCTTTTACAAACCCTTAAAATAAGAGATAAATCCTAGATAAATCTAAAAATATTTAAATTCAAATTACAAAGAGATAAATCCTAATTTAAAGTTCAAAACGCGGTTGATAAGCTATCTGGAATGCGGATAAGTTATCATGCGCCTGCTGATGTCATCTTCTAGAAGCTGCTGACGAAATGTCGCGTCAGATTTCAAGCCCAAAGTTGAGCCCACGAATCCAGAATCGATCCAGAAAATAAAAAAACTTCAAAAATCAACCATTCAAGTACATTTTCTAGATTCAGAGTCCTGCACAAAAAGACACGAAAAACAACAAGATCAATAACATATTCATCAAACCAAGGAGTAATTAAACATAAAATAATAACTATTTTAAGCACTCATCAAATTCCCCCTCACCTATTCAATGCTTGTCCTCAAGTATTCCTTGACTAACATGCCAAAATCACAAGTTTCCAAATCTTAATTAACTACAAGTCTCAATCTCCTCAACGAAAGAAAATCAAGCAATTGATGTAACTAAGAAATAATCAAGCAAGTGGCAAGACTAGAAACAATTTTAAAAGAAACAAGAAATTCCAATTCTTAACTAACTTAATGATGCAAAACTTGATACCCTCACAAGAATTCGTTCGTTTCGCTCAAAGTATTTAGGTTCAAAAGAATCTCTCAAGCCGAAAATTGATTAAAGCATTACCATAATCCTGCAAATAAATTTAATCTACACTACTAAAATTGAACATGATGCAAAAGTCAAGAGGTCTTAAACAAGTTTTTGAAACATAAGATGTGTTAAGTGCTAAGACAAAAGATGTGAAACATAAAAGTAATCCACGATATAAATCAAGCACAAGAGAAAGAAAGAGTAAATCAAGCATTTTTTTCAAGAGTTTTGAAAATTTTCCCTCTTTTTTTTTTCAGGAGTTTCTATTTTTTTCATTTCGGTTTTCTCCTTTTTTTTCAAAAAGTACTCATTGGTACTTCTTTTATTTTTTCCTGATTTTTTCTTTTTTTCGAAACCTTTTAATTTTTTCTTTTTATTTTCATTCGAAAATACTCTATCCTTCTCTCTTTTTTCTCCGTTTGTTTCGAACATGCATTCTTTCCCTCTTCTTTTCCGTGGAACAAATATGATCTAATGTCTTGACAAGGGTACAAAAAGATGAGAATACAGAAAAAGAAAGTTTTAGGCTACATTAATAAGGTAAAACAAGAAAAATGGGTGAAGGTTCAAAGTGGTTCACTAAGGGATATAAACAAAAGGTAGGCTATTTTGGGTAGCGAAGTGGTTAAACCTAAGTGCCTCTATCATTCCAAAGCATCAAAATCATGAATGTAGTCTCAAAAAGTATTGCATCACAGGTTCTAGAATGCTAAAAATCAATTCGGTACACACAAATGAAGAAAATAGCAAGAATGAAAAGATATGCTCATTAGGCTCAAGATCTCACAGAAAGGGTATTTGTATCAAGCTTACAACATTTTAATTAACTAATAATGGAACATCAAAGAATCTTAATCAAAAGTAACTAATCATACCAACAAACTATCATGAATCCTAGGTTCCAATCAAAGCAAGATAAAAATTCACCAAGAAAATTTAAGATATGTAATAAATTAAATAAATGGCAACAAGCAACTTCAAGCATATTAATATTAAAATAACCAATTCCAAGCATAAAATATACAAGATGAAAATTAAGTTTTTTAATTTATTATTCTTTTGCATGCAATTTTCCCTCCCCCTCACTTAAATTGTTTTGTGTCAAAACAAGAAATAAAAACAAGAGAGGGAAAAGAAATACTCCCCGATCTAATGATGACTGCGGCCGCGACCACGTCTTTGTTGTGAGATTCCGGTTGTGGTGCGATAGATCTGAAGCGGCAATCCTAGCCTGATCCACGTCCGGGCGTAATCTTCAATAGAGCCGAGGAATGGCGAACATAAAGATTCTGGTTGTCGGCTACGCAGGTTTGGGCAAGAACAATTTTCTAATGTCAGACTGTTGTGGTTTCGGGTTCTCACGAGGTGATGGTCAAGGTAGGGCCCATGGTTTGAATTTTAAAATCAAAATTTATCTATTGAGTTTGAATTTATTTCAAATCCTAACCTGTAAAATAGATAAATAAAATAATTAAAATAAAGATAAGAAAAATTTAAAATATAAAATAGAGATAAAGATTTATTTAAAATGCGAAAGGATAAAATAAAGCTTAACTAAGATAAATTATTACTATTTAAATTTATTTAATTATTATCAACCTAAGTAAAAAAATAAAATAAAATAAAATATACTGAAAATAAATAAATAAACTAAAAATGGGTTACCTCCCAATTAGCGCTTTTATTTAACGTTGTTAGCTCGACGACCTGATTCAGACTTCGGATGTTTGCAATTTGAATTCTTCAATTATACCAACAAAGGCATTTTCATAATATGGCTTCAACCGTTGTCCATTCACTTTGAAACACATTCCTGAATCATCTTTAATTTCGATTGCACTATGAGGAAATACTTCAGTTACGGTAAAAGGTCTTGTTCACTCTGATCGCAGTTTTCCTGCAAAAAATTTCAACTTGGAATTAAAAAGTAAAACTTTCTGACCAACATAAAAATTTTAAAGGAAATATGACGATCGTGAAATTCTTTTGTTTTATCCTTATAAATCTGAGCACTGTCGTAAGCGTTGCGTCTAATTTATTCAAGTTATTGAATGTGATGTTTCTTGGCTTCGTTGACGGCATCCATTTGCATATTACATTCTTTTACCACCCAGTAAGCTTTATGTTCCAATTCAACTGGTAAGTGACACGGTTTACCAAAGACAAGGCGATATGGAGACATGCAGATAGGACCTTTGTAAGCAGTACGATATGCCCATAAGGCATCGTTTAATTTTAAACTCCAATCTTTTCTATTTGGCTTCACAATTTTATCCAAGATGGATTTTATCTCTCGATTCGAAACTTTGGCTTGTCCATTCGTTTGAGGATGATAAGCTATGGCGATTCTTTGAGTGACACCATATTTCTTCATTAATGCTTCAATGATACGATTGACAAAATGAGTTCCTTGGTCACTAATTATCGCCTTCGGAGTGCCAAACCTGGAAAAAATACAAGACTTTAGAAATTCGACAGTAGTTCTAGCATCATTATTACGAGAAGCCTTAGCTTCTACCCATTTCGAAACATAATCAATAGCTAGAATTATATAACAGTTACCAAAAGATGAAACAAAATGACCCATGTAATCAATACCCCACACATCAAATATTTTGCAGACATGAATGGGATTAAGGGGCATCTCATTTCTACAACTTAAATTACCGGCTCGTTGGCATTTATCACATGATTTATAAAACAAATATGCATCACAAAAAATATTAGGCCAGTAAAATCCGCATTCAAGTATTTTATGCGCAGTTCGTTTGGGTCCAAAATGACCTTCACAAGAATAAGAATGACAAAATTGAAGGATCGAATTTACCTCGCTTTCGGCAACACAACGTCGAATTACCTGATCTGAGCAATGTTTCCACAAGTATGGATCATCCCAAATGTACAATCTAGACTCTCGCTTAATTCGGCTTACCTCGGAACGTCGTAAATCAGGTGGAAGTACTCCCGTGGCTAAATAATTAACCATGTCCGCATACCATGGCAACATTGATTGCGCAATATATAAATGTTCCTCTGGGAACTTTTCTTCGAATGGTTCACCATGTTGAGGGACTGTGAGTCGACTTAAGTGATCCGCAACTAAATTCTCACATCCCTTCTTATCTTTAATTTGAAGATTAAACTCTTGTAAGAGTAAAATCCACCGGTTCAAGCGAGGTTTCGCCTCTTTTTTATTAAGCAAGTACTTAAATGTTGCATGATCAAAATAAACAATAATATCAGTACCTAAAAATATGAACGAAAATTTTCTAAAGCAAAGATAATAGAAAAAAGCTCTTTTTCAGTAGTCGAGTAATTTCGCTGAGTGGCATCTAGTGTTTTGGACGCATAGGCTATCACATGGGGTTCCTTTCCGAATTTTTGTCCAAGTACAGCCCCCACGCTCATATCTGAAGCATCACACATCAGTTCAAATGGGTAATTCCAATTTGGCGGCTGAATAATTGGGGCTGACACAAGCTTTTCCTTTAATTCGTCAAAAACATTCATGCATTTCTGATCAAATTCGAAAATTTGATCTTTCTACAACAAATTGCACAAGGGTTGCATCACCTTTGAAAAGTTCTTAATAAACCGGCGATAGAATCCTGCATGTCCTAAAAAGGAACGAACATCATTCACAGTTTTGGGGTAAGGGAGTGAACGAATAATATTGATTTTAGCTTTATCTACAACAATCCTATCAGACGAAACAATATGTCCTAATATTAACCCTTTATCAACCATAAAAGTGACATTTTTCATAATTTAACACAAGATTAAAATCAAGATATCTTTTTAAGACTTTTGTTAAATTCAATAAACATTCGTCAAAAGAATTACCATAAATTGTGAAATCATCCATAAATACCTCGATTCCTTTCTCGACGTAGTCGGAAAATATGTTTACCATACATCTCTGAAATGTAGCTGGAGTGTTACATAGTCCAAATGACATTCGTCGATAGGCGAACGTGCCGAATGAGCATGTAAAGGTAGTCTTTTCTTGATCTTCAAGTGCCACAGAGATTTGAAAGAAACTTGAAAAGCCATCAAGACAACAATAATGAGATTTTCCGGCTAAACGTTCTATCATTTGATCAATAAAAGGAAGTGGAAAATGATCTTTTCTAGTTAAAGAATTCAACTTCCTGTAATCGATGTACACACGCCATCCATTTTGTACACGGGTCAGAACTAACTCGCCATCCGAATTCTTTATTACCGTTATTCCAGTTTTCTTTGAAACTACATAGACCGGACTTACCCAATTACTGTCTGATATCGGATAAATGATGTTGGCATCAAGAAGCTTTTGTATCTCATTTTTCACAACTTCCATCATTGGTGGGTTCAAACGATGTTGTCCTTCTCGAGATGGTTTCGCTTCTTCCATAATTTTTATCTTATGCATACAAGTCGAAGGATTAAGTCCTTTGATGTCTGCGATGGTCCATCCAATAGCTTGCTTGTGTTCGCGCAATACACTTACCAAACTATTTTCCTCCTCCTTTGAAAGCTTACTTGGGATAATTATCGGTAAAGAATTATCTTTTCCTAAAAACGCATATTTTAGGTGATCCGGTAATTCCTTAAGTTCAAGTTTGGGTGCCTGCAAAATAGAAGGTAAAAGTTTAGTTTTAGGAGCTAGAGAAAAATTAGAATTAACAAAAGAAATATTTTCCAACTCCTTTTCATCTTCTTCGTAGCGAATTTCTTAATCCCTGAAAAAATTGAAAAAATTAGTTTCTAAAATTGCATCAACAAGTCGATTAATAATATCAATAGAATTAATCCTTTCAACTTGATCAGGATATTTTATTGCTTTGTAAACATCAAATTCTACTACCTCACCGTCGAATTCCATTATTAAAATACCGCTTCTTACATCAATCTATGTATGAGCGGTACTCAAGAATGGTCGTCCCAAAAGAATTTCATAACAAGTATTGGTTCTATCGCTTTCCATGTCGATGACATAAAAATCAACAGGAAAAATGAGAACATCGACTTTTACCAGAACATTTTCGAGCACTCCCTCCGGATAGATGATAGAATGATCCGCCAACTGAATAGTGACTCTTGTTTCCTTCAAAGGCTCTTTAGTAATCATTTTATAAATGGAAAAAGGTATAACATTAATTGAAGCTCCTAAATCGCACATTGCACGATTAATAAAAACATTTCCAATTTTACAGGGTATAGCAAACATACCTTGATCTTTCATTTTTGGCGGAAGCTTTTGCTGAAAAATTGCGGAAACATTTTCTCCCAAATTCACCTTCTCGTTACTAGTCAATTTCCTCTTTGTAGTGCACAATTCTTTTAAAAATCTAGCATACCTTGGCACTTTTCGGATCACTTCCAAAAGAGGTATATTGACTTACACCTTTTTGAATATATCAATAATTTCATTTTCGTCAACCTTTTTGTCGCGTTTCATCAATCGTGACGGAAACGGTGATGCGATTTCTTGAGGAATAGAAGGGGTAGGTGGCGAAGAAAAAGAAGAAGATGTACCTTGAGATTAGAATTTTTTTGTTTCCTTCTCTTTTTCCGGCTGTTCAGTGATTTCCTTTGGAACCTCAGGATTAATAACTATACCACTTCTAAGGGTAATGACATTAACGTTTTCCCTTGGTTTTAGCTCGGTTTGGGAAGGAATTTTTCCTTGTGATTCTAGTTTTCCTACGGTTTTAACTAAATGGGAGATTTGTTTGTCTATTTCCTATAGGTGGGTCTCATTGCGGTTTTGAAACTTCTCTTGGAAAGTTGCTAGTCTTTCAACAATAGATTCCAATGATCCCTATCTAAGGTTGGTTTTGTCTAAAGTTCGACCTATATCTAAGGTTTGGATGATCTCTTCAACTGGGATTATAGGTGTTGGCGTTGGGGTTATAGGGTCTCTAGGGAGGTTCAGGGAAATTTCCTAAGGCATTCACTTAGGCTTTATCATCCTCTTGGATGATCGGACAATAATCCGTCGGATGTTCAGGACTCGTACATATTCCACAAAGTCTAGCTGCGTTCCATTTGTCTGCAACAAGAGACTGAAAGATGTCATCTAATTTATCGATTTTATTTTTTAAGGAAACTGTACTTACCTTGTGTACCCGTCGAGATGGTTCACTCCAGAATGAAACCTTTGCGAGTTAGTGGCCATGGTAGATATTAGCGTTCTAGCCGCGGTAGGAGTCATATTTACAAGTGCTCCTCCACTTGCCGTGTAACCCCCTTAGCCCGGCCTGGACGGAACTGGCACTAACGGGTCACACGGGGAATATCGAACTAAACCCGTTAAGGTCCAATTCGATAAACAACCCTGAAAACCGATGTGTTTTTTTTCTTAACTAGATGCATAATTTGGTTCCTATGTGTGTCAAGGTCATGCGCAACAAAAATGGAAACATTCGACTCACAATTAATTATTCAATTCGCATGTCAGTACGTAAGGACCAAAATGCAATTAATTCCTAATTCCAAAAGAATAAACCGATAATTCGATCTACCATAGTTCAATTATACATGCATAGCATACTCATAACAAAGTTCAGATCAAACGGACCATTATTGCATCGTCAATTTCATGTTTCATATAATAGGGACCTAATTGTAAAGCTTACAATATTATAGGGACTAAAACTAACATTAATTTACCAATGCGAATTCAAGTTAACATCACGCATCTTGGTGATATTACAACTCTCAATATTATTCATTGCATCTATATTCGATCGTGGAAAGACATCCGACCCTAAACATGATTTTTTTTCCACACTTAAAATGTCATTTTTGGGTCTCGGTATCGGTACCCTATCGTGGAGCTAGCCTCCTTGCACTTCGAAGGCTATTGGTATCGATACCCCCATAGGTGATATCGATACTCCAGCGTCCAGTGGAGTAATTGCATCGAACCATGGTTCGAACCACCCCAAATTAAGCCTTAGGGTATCGATACTGGTATCGATACCCCCTGTGCACTTTGACAAATTTGAACATTCTAAGTTATTCCACCCAATCAAACATAACCATTAATCACCCTTAACTATGTGCATAATTTCCTAAGCATAAAGAACAATGTATAGCATTCATTTACCACATCAAAGACCCCAAACATTCTATAGGCATGCTTCCTAAAATGAGATTTAAAATCAACAATGTTCATTCATGTACATGTCTCATAATCCAAACAACACCATAGTCCATCAATTAATAATCCAAAACATTATAGGTCTTATTACAACATTAACCAAAGCAAAAATCACACACTTCACATGGGTTTGATTTACACATTGCCAAGCCCAAATTATTTGCCAAAACATACCAAAAATGAGACAACTCTTTCCCTTGGTTCCCTTGCTCCGAACGTGGCCTCGAATGCCTCTATTATTCTGCAAGTATGAAAAGAGAGAGCTTAAGCACAACATGCTTAGTGAGGAAGCTCTAAAACAAGTTCAAAATCATTTATAAAACTCATACTTGCATTCTTCATGCTTATTTGAAATATGTAAAACCAAAACATGCTTATCAACAATGTCAAAACATCTCATGTATCATGCACAAATAAATCATTTCGTTCCATATATGCATATTGGCTTCCTAGTGATCACTTAATGTGAACCTTAAGTTCACCGAATACACGGATCCATTGATTAGAGACTTTTAGTCTCGTCATGACACGAAGTCACCATTGACATGACACGAAGTCACCATTGACATGAAACGAAGTCACCATTGACATGATACGAAGTCACCATTGACATGAAACGAAGTCACCATTGACATGACACGAAGTCACCATTGACATGAAACGAAGTCACCATTGACATGACACAAAGTCACCATTATCAAGCTCTACCATGCACGGTTGGACACATAGTCACCCTTGTTACGTGTAGGCATTTTTCCTTTATTTTCATAATATTTATAGTGCACTCAATCCTAATGACATGTCATTTGTATTCGAATCTAAAGTAGTGTCACTAAGCCAATATCAAGTCCAAGTATGCATGCTAATTTGCTGCTCATAATGCATCCATAATGTGTTCAACAAATGAACCAATAGTCATGCCCAATGGCACCATCATATGTAAGGCAAATAACCATATCATATTCCACTTCATTTTTCATGTTTTCATAAACCATGGATGTCTTTATAAACCATGCATTTCCAGCAATTAGCACATGCATGCATCATTTCAAAATCAAATAAATGCAAATTCCAAAATCATATTGAATCATTGTTCACATATATGCCATTACCGAAAATAACCAAAAATCGAGGTAATGCATCAACATCATTTAAAACACTTACTCTTGAACTATGGAAAGTTTTCACACTATTCCATAGCCCCCAAAACAGAACCGAATCTTTGCGAAACACTTTAAAACCCGAAATCACTCACCGACAAGCGAAACGAGCCCTCGCCGATGCTCCGATGGCAACGCCAACGCACCAGCCACTTATGCACCTTCTTGCACTACCTCTACAACATTAAAAGCAGAGCATATTCAAATTACAACATGCTCAAAACAGCAGCCACATTTAACCCTCACAAAACTATCGAAAACCTTGCCGAAAAGACCGAAAACTAAGCCGAAACGCATCCAAAACACATCAGCCCAAAACCTAATGAATCTAACATCTAATCTACTTCAATTATGAACCAAAAACACTTACAAACCATCCTTATACCTCCAGCAACATTAGAACACCTAAAACAGCCCCTAAAACAACTGAAAACCACCAAAAACACCACCTATTACATTATTCCGGGATTAATTTATTGTTAACTCATTTCAAGACTCAATCAACCATTTAATTGACCTAATATCATAATTAAATCAACCTAAATCCAGCATTAATTGAGATCTAAAAAGATTTCACAAAATCAATCATAAAACTCATAGATCTTGAATTAAAAACACAAAATAAAATAGCAATAGTTGATGAACAAGCCAATACTTGGGAATTTCAATAAAGAACCTTAGAAAAAGATTAAAAATCAGAATATTACCTTGAGATTATATCCACCAAAGAGATGAGAAAAGCTTCCTTGATTTCCTTGAAAAAGATGTTGATTTTGCAAAAATTGATGAGTAGGTTTTGTAAAGAATGAAAGGATGAGTAAAATGAAGTAAATCTTGTAGAAAATGATGAAGAAATCAGCAAGTAATTGAAGAAATTTGGAGAAGAAGATGGAGAGAAAATGAGAGAAAATCTTGAGAGAAAAGATGGGAAAATGGGAAGTTACAAAAGAAAATAAAGTTGTCATCTAAAATAAAACAATTTAAAAACAATTTTGGTGGATAAATCATTAATTAAAAATAAATTGGGTTTATGGCCCTCTAAGGATTCTAAGTATGGCTTGCTTTCCAATTTAGTCACCAAAAATCCTAATTGCCAAAATTTACTAATTAAATCCCTAAAACTTTTCCAAAAATTACAATTTAGTCACTTGAACAAAAATTAGCCTAATTAAAAATCAAATTAAAATTCAAATAATATTCCCTTAACTTTAAAACACCTTTTTAATATTTTTAGAACCATTTCACAAAATTATTACTTATCCAATTAAAATATTATTATTTTAATTTTTCCCGGAATAACGAACCCTAGGAATTCGATTCGACCCGAATCGAATTTCCCCAACTTACACTTCAACTACTAACCCCAAAACCGGGATGTTACAACTCTCCCCCTCTTAAGAAAATTTCGTCCTCGAAATTCTTACCTGAAGCAAACAAGTGAGGAAACTTCTCCTCCATACTTTTCCTTGTCTCCCAAGTTGCCTCTTCAACACCTCGGTGTCTCCACAGCACTTTAACCAAATCTATGGTCTTCCTTCGAAGAACCTTTGTATCCACATCTAAGATCTTCACCGGTTCTTCCTCATAGCTCATATCCGCTCTTTACTCGATCTCCTCAACCGGAACAACATGAGAGGGATCCGATCTATACTTACGAAGCATCGATACATGAAAAACATCATGCATCCTACTCAACTCTTCCGGCAACCTCAACCGATAAGCAACAGGACCAACACGCTCCAACACCTCATACGGCCCAATGAAACGAGGACTCAACTTACCCTTACGTCCAAATCTCATCACTTTCTTCCATGGCGAAACTTTTAGAAACACTTTGTCCCCGACATCATACTTTATCTCTCTATGCATCAAATCGGCGTAAGACTTCTGTCTATCTGAAGCCTGCTTGAGCTTAGCACAAATAAGCTTAACTTTCTCATCCGTATCTTTCAGTACTTGCGGTAAAGAAACATACTTTTGTCCAACTTCCTTCCAACACAAAGGTGTACGACACCTACGCCCGTATAATGCCTCAAACGGTGCCATCTGTATACTTGCCTGATAACTATTATTGTAAGCAAACTCCACCAAAGGCAACTGCTTCTCCCAAGAACCTTGAAACTCAATGATGCAACATCTCAACATATCCTCCAAGGTCTGAATAACACGTTCAGACTGACCATCCGTCTGTGGATGATAAGCTGTACTAAAGCTAAGCCTAGTACCCAAAGCAACTTGCAAACCTCTCCAAAACATAGAAGTAAAACGCGGATCTTTATCCGATATGATCGACTTAGGCACACCATGCAACTTCACCACCTCAGAAACATACAACCCCGCTAACTTATCCATAGAATACGTCGTATGTACGGCAAGAAAATGTGCACACTTCGTAAACCTATCAACAATCACCCATATAGAATCCTTTTTGGACGGCGTCAAGGGTAACCCCGTCACAAAATCCATAGTCACTCTCTCCCACTTTCACTCCGGAACTTGAACCGGTTGCAACAAGCCTGCAGGGAACTGATGTTCAGCTTTTACCCGCTGACACACCATACATCGCGATACAAACTCTGTCACATCCTTCTTCAAACTAACCTAAAAGTACACACTCTTGAGATCCCTATACATCTTCACACTACCCGGATGCATAGCAAACGAACTAGTGTGTGCCTCAGCCAAGATAGCTTGTCTTAACTCAACATCATCCGGCACCACAATCCGGCCTCTAAAACATAACACCTCATCATCATCAAAATGATATTCAGTCGGTCTGCCTTCCGCAATATCCTCCACAAAAGGCACCAAAGCCTCATCCTCTAACTGTTTCACCTTTATCATCTCAACCAAAACAGGTTTTACTTGCAACTCTGTCACTAAACCACCTTCCCTTGAAATACCCAACTTGGCAAACATCGCCCTCAACTCAACCGCCGCCTTACGGCTCAAAGCATTAGCTACCACATTAGCTTTCCCCGGATGATACTCAATAGACAATCAAACATTTACCCTCTTCGGACACACAACAAATTCGTCCCTCACACTGAAGCAACAACACGCAAACCACCACACTACTTCATCTCTCACAGAAAACATAACTCAAAAGAAAACTCTTTTTTTTTATCGATAATCAACTCTTAGCAACCACAACAGTTTCCATACCACCACCGTCGAACTAACCCTCTTTTCAACATCCTCAAACATACAAGGTAACCATATAAACCTTCCATCAACCTACGGTCCACACAACGATGCTCAACCAACAAGCCTCATACCGGCTTAACATAAAACCGTTAAACATGGTCTCAAACAAACTCCATCGATGGCAACACCTTCATTAAGAGATATAGTCCCAGTATACCATCCTTCCACCTATGGATTACAAAACCTAATACTCAAACGGAAGCCAATGTTGTTCCCAAAACCTCGAATCTAAACATGCTAGAACATACCACATATCCAAACCAACCAATGGAACTTAGGACTCCAAAAGAACCGTACTCAAATAAACGATTGTTCTAGCCACACACCTAGAAAACTTCATCTCACCCTCAAAATTTTACTACCAAAGTCACGTTGATTCTTCCCAACTTACCAGTAGGACAAACAACCACCTATAACTCAACCATATCCACAACAAGCCCACTCAAAAACACTTGCTCCTAACTTCTATTACAATACCGTACCACCAAACGCATAGAAAAGATTACCACATACCCTTATCAAGACACCACTCCAACTCGGCAACCTTCGAAACAACCATGTGGCTCAAATAACCTAAAAGGTTCTTGACACAAAAGCTTAACCTTGCCAACCACATCCTCAACTACACCCTTACCAAACATCTGATCACGTCTTACCTCCGATCAACTTAACTAAGTCAGAGCCCCATTCACAGCTCCACTATTTTACCAGGACTCTCACATAGATTTAACCCAAACAACTTTTCTCGTAACTCCACAGCAATCCTGGTCCATCCCACAAAACAAACACCTTTCACAGACATCCCTACACAAGCCAAGCCACCCACGATAGCTAACATTGAACAAAACATGCAACACCAGGAACCTACCAGCTTTGTGTCGACATCCAACACCGTACTCATCTCAAAGTTAGTACCTCCAACCCAAGCTTAAGCCAACACAACAAACACAACAACACAACTCAAACTTCGAGGTCCGCATGTCACTAACTACCTCAACACCCAACGCAAAACTCTTCCCCAAACCTTATCTTACTGATAAAGTCAACTCTTATCCCACCTATACCACAACAAAATCCAAACTTGTCGAACTCTTCCTTCCACTCACCCCAACACCACTTATTTTATAACCTTACCAAGGTTGTAACCATACTGATGAATCATCCACTAACATAAACCCACTGGACATAACTCTCACTAAACTTTCAATAAAAGCAAGCCGAAAAGACCAAGTAACGGATATAGATTATAAACTGTCCAACGGTCCTCGTCACACAACTCAAACACCATTACAATCTAACTTTAGCTGAGGTAAACCCAACCTAACTCCTTATACACACAATATGTGCACTTCCCACCTTTACGGCACAACTAAAACCTGGCAAGATCACAACAAAACCATGATTCAAACCCATGATACCACAACTCCCATACTAATATGTATGTTATTGTATTCTTTCATCAAGACTTGACCCCATACTCCTCAAGGCAAAACACCCGATCAGTCTCAACCCTTAACCTAACCACATGTTAGACCATACAATAGAGGACTCCATGTAGTTGTTTTTCCACTAACCATGACGATAAACATCTCCCTTTTCTTTTTTAAAACAAATCTACACTCTTTAAGAAAACAAAACACCAAACCGTCTTACATCACACAACATGCCACAACCTTCAAACTCTAACTGAAGAGAATTTGCAAAACTCAGCCTTCCATTTCTTAATGACCAACTCAAAACTAACCATAACTCAGGGTATCCCCCTCGGTTTCAAATATTCACAACTCTGAGCCCAAAAGACCCATTTCTCATTCAAGACTACTCCCTATCCAAAAGGGGTAACTTGCCCACAACACAACAAGCTCAAGACCAAAAAGAAGCCTTTTCAACAACCTTTTTTTTAACAAACCTACACCTAAAAAGAACCAACCCAGCACCACTTCCATTTTCAAAAGAGATACTCGCAAGTGTGAAAAAATGTATGTATGATTCCCTATATGCCCTCATCAATGCCTGTGCAAGTAACTTTTTCATAGTCCCTGGCAACGGCGCCGATTTTGACACACGTCGTGTATTGTCAAAAATTAATTCCTTATTCTCAAATAATAAATAGAAATTAAACATAGTAAAGGAAAAGTAAGGGTCGATCCCACAGAGACTAGAAACTTCCTGATTATGCTCTGTTTGATTAGTGATCCAAGAAGGTTGATCGAATTGTGTTTTAGTAAAAATGAGGTTTTGTCGAATGTAATGAAACTAAATAATTGAAGAAAATAAAATAAAGAAATTAATTTAAATATAATAAAAACTTAGCCTTAGTCTTTCGCTTTGACTCAACTTTAATAGATCATCGGATAAAATAAAGGTTCTATTTTTGAAGCAAAAATTCTAAACCGAATACCCAAGTCTATCTTTGATATTGGTTTCATGGATTAATCCACCAACTCAATGTTTGTAGAGAAATCATTTTTAAATCTCAAGACCGACTTGGATTAAGTTATTTCAATAATAACTTGATCCAATCTTAGTTTTCGCCTTAACAAACAATTTGCTAATGTGTTCCCAGAAAGTCGAATTTGCTTCAATAATCGATCCTTTCTCCCACATAAATGATCAAATCGAAATCTTGACCAAAATCAATCTTTAGTTTTGGAATCAAGTTGATAAAAAAATAAGTTTAAAAGAAAACTTTTAAAGAAATAAAAAGACGAAGTTATTGATGTGCTTTTTAATCCTCACGTTTGGATCGAGTCATTGCTTAAGCCCTTGGGTAATAAAAATTTAGCCGAGCATAATTATGGAAAGAATTATGCTCGACATAAAAATAAAGTAAAAAATAAAAGCACAAAAAATAAAGAAAATAAAAGATGAAAGAAAACTCTAGGATTAAAAGATGAATTCAGAGATGAGTTTTAGGCTTACCCAAGGTGGGTATTTATAGCCTTTTACAAACCCTAAAAATAAGAGATAAATTCTAGATAAATCTAAAAATATTTAAATTCAAATTACAAAGAGATAAATCCTAATTTGAAGTTCAAAACGTGGTTGATAAGCTATCTGGAATGCGGATAAGTTATCACGCGCCTACTGATGCCATCTTCTAGAAGCTGCTGACGAAATGTCGCGTCAGATTTCAAGCCCAAAGTCGAGCCCACGAATCCAGACTCGATCCAGAAAATAAAAAAAAAACTTTAAAAATCAGTCATTTAAGTAAATTTTCCAAATTTAGAGTCCTGCACAAAAAGACACGAAAAACAACAAGATCAATAATATATTCATCAAACCAAGGAGTAATTAAACACAAAATAATAACTATTTTAAGCATTGATCAATTTGACTCTTCAACCAAGTGTTTGAGAACTTCAAGATGAATCCAAAAGAGGATATTGAAAAGATGTTCGATCGGTTCTCTACCATCACCAATAGACTTAAAGGATATGGAAAGATCATTCTGGAGGAGAAACTTATTCGAAAGCTTATCTATTCCCTTCCTGAGTCATTGGACTCGAAAAGGACCGCCATCATCGAAGCCAAGAATCTCAAGACTCTAAAGCTTGATGAACTTATGGGGTCACTCCTCATACATTAAATCATGATGAAAGAAAGAGAAGAGAAGAAAAACAAGAAAGAGATTAGATTCATAGGGAAGAGGAAGGTTCAAAAGCTTGGTGTAAATGTAAACACCATTGCTCTCAAATCCTCCAAGTGCATCCACTTTTAAGATTCAAGTGAGGAGGATAGCTAAGAATATTAAGAGCTTGCCCAACTCTTCATAGACTTTGATCGATTTGTGAGTAACAAAAGTAAGAAATCTTCAAAGCACGAATCAAGGAAGAAGATGAAGGATTCCCACAAGTATAAGAAAGAGGGATCATCTTCAAAGAAGCAAACATATGTGGCAACTTGGAGTGATGGGACTCCACCAAAAATGAAGAAGCCAACTTATGCTTGTTGTCCCTTAATGAGGGTAAGGTAACTTCTAACACATCTATTTCTAATTCATATTCATTTGATGAGTTACAAGAAGCCTACGAAAAATTAGCTTTTGAGTTTAAAGCTTCATTTTCTAAAAATAAAAAGATGATTTCAAAGCTTAAACTAGAAAATTATTTTCTTTCAAAAAACAATTTTGAATTTGAAGCAAAATTAAAAGATTTTGAACTTAAATTTTTCGATTTACAAAATTTACTTCAAAAGATGGAAAAAGATCATCAAATTGCTTTAGATGATCTTGAGAAAGAAAAATATTTGATTTCCAAAGAACTTGAGAAGTAAAATAATTTAGGGAAATCAAACTTTTATTTGAAACAATCTAGTGTCCCTAAACTTGAAAATGAAAAATGTTTTAGAAGTGTTTGGGTCCCAAAATGACTAACCACTTCAACTAAAATGGATGAAATTGAAAAATGGATTCCTAATGGGAATAAATTTTATGCTTCTAATGCTAAAGGATCCAAAGTAATTTAGATACCAAAAATTTCTTGATTGTTCGTGTAGGTGTAATGGAGGATCGAGCAACTAAGTGCAAGATTAAGGGGAGCTCCATACACACAAGAATGACACTTGAAAAAGGAAGACTTCACATCTTACCTTTGATTCAAGTGTGGTAAATTTTTTAGTTGTTTTTGCTTTTCTTTTACTTATTTCTTATTCCAATTAGAATTATCATATATGTTGGACTAATCACTTAGTGATGCCTTGACTAAGGGGGAACTTTTTGTTTTTATAAACTAAATTTTGGTATTGGATTTTAAAACAATTGGCATTTTAAACTTTCCTATGTTATGAGCTTTAAAGATTTTTAAACTTGTTTTGAACCATTTTTGATATAACAAAAATGGGGAGAATGTTGTGAAAATTTGACTTTTCAAATGGATTCTTGAGTAAGGGGGAGCTTTAGTGTTTTGATATCTTTAATTCTCTTATTCAAACTTTATTTCACAAAGGGGAAGTAATCTCAAAAACAATTTTTCAAGTTAGTTTTATTATATCAAAAAGGGGAGATTGTAGAACTAATGTTTGATATAATAATTGAAAAATAGTTTTGGACTAATTTGAAAAGATTTCAAAAATGGTTTATGTCCAAATAACTTGAAAATAATTTTGAGATATTTTCAAGAACTTGTTCATGTGTTTTAAATGTTTTAAAGAAACCAAAGTACATAAAATGTCCCAGGCGTTTCGATACACTTCCCAAACGTTTCAATACCGCTTGCCTAGTTTCAAAAGAAAATGTCTAGGCATTTCGATACGCCCTTAAGGCATTTCGATTTGTTTTGTCTCTGGAAAAAATGGTTTCAATACTTTAAACTACTGTTTCGATATGCCTATATCGAAACGAGTTTCAGGTGTTTCGATACACCTCCAACGGTCATTTGAAAACCCCAACGATTTTATAAAAAAACCCAACGGCTAGGAGTAGTATCGGAATGGATAAGGTCGGTTTCGATACGATGAGCTAAGGGTTCCAATACGCCTCATAGGCATTTCGATATCGGTTCTTAAATGTAGGTCTAAAGGTTATTTCCCAAAATGGCTGTATAGAAACTGCTTCCATGCGTTTCGATACCACATGCACCAGAAGCAGAAATTAGCCTTGAAACAAGTTCTAAACGGTTCCAAATTAATCCCAACAGTCACCAATGGCTAGAAGCTCGCTTGGGATGATAAAAGGAAGCCTTAAGCATTGAGAGAAGATTAATGCTTCATTGCCAACAATAATATGATCAAGAATTTGTCTTAGAGCCTAATTGTCATCTTTTGGGTAGACAACACTTGTGAGCTTAATGTTTATGTATGCTCAAGTGTCTTAGGATTGGGTGAGAGCTTAGTTGCAAACAATTAACCTTGTTAGAAGGATTACAAGTTTGCTTATAATTTTCTTTGTGAGTGAATTCCCAAAGTTCGGTTATGAACTTTGGATGCTTGATTCAGGTTATGAATCAAGGTTGTAAGGTTATTCCTTTGTTCCTCAAAAGTTTGAATTCATAGTGAATTGTGGAAATTCATAGTAGGAAGCTAAGGTAGTGGATGTAGGACTTGCATTAGAAGTCTGAACCACTATAAATCCTTGTGTTCAATTCTTTACATTTTTGCTTCCACCACAAATCACCCAAATTATCAATTCTCTATCACTTGGCTAGTTTATCGGTTATCCATCGAGCCACATCAAGCCCAAAATAAAATCAATTATCCAAAAAATAACAAATTATTAAAATACAATAAGATTCACATTTATAAAAAAAATAATTTTTATTTTTTTTAATTTTATTTATAAAAAACATTAAATTATTAAAAATAAAAAATAATATTCATAAAAAAATATTTTTTTTAATTTTTGGATAATCTAGTACTTAAAAATATTGTGGTTAGTATTTGATTTAGAAAATTTAAAATTGGATCAAATATCTGATAAAAAAAATAAAAATCAGATCATATATTTAAATTTTTAGATTAGATTAACAAATAATTGGATCAGATTGGATATTTTGAACACCTCTATATGTCATTTGAGAGTTACCAAAATATGAACAATTCGAATATAATTTATTAAAATTAAAAAATTTAAAATTTAATGATCAAAATAAAAGTAAAAAAGAAAATTGAGTGATAATTATTATAGTTTATCAATTTTGTATTAAGAAAAGATGAAATTGAACGTCAATTTAAACGGATTATAACGTAGAAACCATGTAAAATATAAACTAAAAATTAAATGAATTTATCGAATACAATAAATAATCTTATTGAATATTTTAAAATACAATAATTAAAATAAATCTGTAACCATGTAGTTTCTTCTAAACTTTATGTAAAAAGTAATATAGTTAGCTGAAGAGAGTACGGAAATAAATAAAATAATAAAGAGAGGAGAAAATGCAAGAAAAAGCAGAGGCAGGCAGCGAAGAGATGTTGCTGTGGGTATCTAAGAATCTGTAGAAAGACATATAACAACGGCGGAGAGGAGAGTTTTGTTCGTCTCTCCTTCGATCTCTCCCCATCTCTCGATTCCTAAGGTTTTCATATCTAATTATAATCCCCCAATCCACACACCCCAGTGCCTTTCTTTGGGTTGAGGATACATTTCTCTTCAACTTTTTTTTTTCTGACAGTATGGCGCCTTTCGAGGATGGATCCTTCCTTTCTTCTTGAGGGCTGAAACTTGAGTGTTGGCTTCATTTGTGATTTTCTTTGTTGGTTGTTGAAGATTCGCTGAACGGATATTGTATCCAATGGAAAAGGGGGGCGAATTTGTTGTTGGGAACGGAAACGTGGACTTAGAGGACCCTTGGTTTACTGGAATGGATACTGAGGAAACTGAAATGGGACAACCAAACGATGAAATTCAAGGCTTTGGATTGGAAAAAGGCGAGGCAAGTAATGTGGTTTTCTCAACCGAGGCACCCCCTGTAAGCAAAGAGTCATCAACGTCTGGTAGTTGTACCTGTAGTCTGAAGAAAATCAAATCTAGGGTAGCTGCGAAAGACACAGAGTTCTGCCAGAAGGACAAATCTGGGCATGACAAGAAAGTCAGCCGGCAATACAGGATTGAGTTGGGTCAGTTATTTCAGGGAGCCGTGAGTTCCCATGATTGGGAGTTTGCTGAGAGTTTAATCTTGTCTGCAGATCCACAGACTCTAAATGATGCATTGTGTGTCACCTTGGATGCTGCCTGGTTTTTGAGCACTCAGCAGGAGCTTTATGGGATTACCGAGTTGATTAAGAAGATCATTGCCAATGGTGCTTATGACTTCACTAGAGCCGTCCTCCGGACTTCATTTCTTGCTTCTTGTGTCTCAGCTTGCCAGAGTCGCACGATGAGTCTTGCGGACACTGTAACTGTGATGGCCCAAAGGTAAACAAACAATCAGTTTCTTTTTTTAGTTTCATGAAGCCACAAATTGGTGTTCTATACCCCTCTAATAGGGATCACGTATAACTATTCAATTTGAAATTCAATTTCACTTGCTAATTATTTAGTGTTTTTATGTATTAGAAGAAGTTTGTTTCTTGTTAAGGGTTTACTTCTGTTGGATATGTTTATGATTATGTTTGTGTTATATTTTAAATATCGGAGTATTCACTGGCAAGTGGCAATACATTAGGTTTGTGAATGGTATCATGCATACTGTTTGACTTGCTTGTTAGACTATATCAGTTGATATGTATAATTAAAATTAACAATCACGGAATGTTATTTTTGTATCAATATAATCATTGTACTTATGTTCTTCATATGTTAACATTGTGCATTTCTTGCATCCTGAGAATTGAAGATGGCTTTGAATTAGTTATATTTGGTTGGAGCATTTATGTGTGGCTTGTTGTAAGTCAGAGAGTGCACTGACTTGATGTAGGTCTAAAGAAAGATACATATATTGTATGCAGTCTGTTCTCTGTCATTGATTTCGCAATTTATGGACATAAATGAAATTTGTAAAAGTTGCTGCTTGAATGATTTCCTCATACCATATGACACACTTTGTGAGTAGTGTCTTAATAACATCGGACAAAAATGGAGTTTACAATGTTTTTTCCTCATTTTCGTAGAAGACCTTGCTTAATTTTTTATTCTTGTGTATGTGCCATTTTTTCTTTCTTTTGGTTCTCATTAGGTTGCATGAGCGCCTCCAAGAATGCCATGGGGATGAGGTCTTGAAGGCAGAAGCTGGTGCCAAGGTTCAAAAGTTCACAGAATGGGCTTTGAAATGTATAGGTTCCCATTCTCGGTGTCAGGGGAACGACGATAGAGTGAATCATTGCTCAGCTATAGAAATCCAACTCCAGTTAACTGCATTTAAGACATTCCTAGATCTTGCTGGCAACCAACTTACAGGAAAGGATTTTACTGAAGCATTTGATGCAGCTTGCTTTCCCCTTACTCTATTCTCTAGTTCATTTGATGCAGGTTGGGCTTCTGGGATCTCAGCCACAGTGATCCAAGGATTGCTGGATATGTTGGTGGAGGGGGGTGCAGACAATGTTAACCAGTGTTTCCTTGAAGCCTCTCGGTTTGGCAGTACAGAACTTGTCCGCATTTTATTGCAGGTGGGTATTATTTCTTTGGAGTGGGATTAGAATTTTTTTGCTCATTTATTTCCATGTATCATTTTTTAAGAACCAAATTTTACTTTTGGGAAAATGAATGAGTTGAAATTTATGCTTCAATTTAATTGGTCAAAGGAAGTGTTTAACTCTCTGTATGTGCATGTGTATATGTGAATTCGATGCCTTCTTTTAAGTTCTGTCAGTGGCATGCATCTTATGTTCTTTCTTTCAGGATAGATATGCTCAATGCCAACATTTTCAAGTTATTTGCAGTTTCTTCATTATTTGTTGAAAATGCTTTGATGTTGACCAAGTTGCTGTTTTGTGAGAGGTTGTGTGGTCATGGAAGTTAATTTGATCCACCAGAGTGGATGAAAACTGTGAAGGGTATCTGTCTCCTTTCTCTTTTTATACATTTCTATGGCTAGAAGAAACCGATTCTGATATCAGGTGCAAAAGTACAACTGAAAAGAATTGTTTCCTTTTCTTGGGGGAGGAGGGTTGCACTGGGTGGGGAAAGTCTCCTTCCAGTTGAACCTGTGACTGATTTGATTCATGGTTGGTTTTAATGAAGTAGAGTGAAAAAAATAGTGCTACTCTGTGCATTATGTACACAGAGCATTGATATGTTAGGAAATTTCCACTTTGGTCTTTGAACTGAAATCTCATTCTACTTGGTGATTGATTCTCACAATTTATGTTTTCCTTGGACAGTACAAGTTTATTACTTCTTTTTGAACAAAATCTCACTCGACACACTTTAGATATGATTATCTGTAGTCATGAAATTATTCAGGGTTCTTGCATGTAAACCAATTTCAGTTTGGTGGAGATACCAGGGTAATGAAGTGGTAGTTTTTAAATCCCTTGCATAAGAAGTTTGCAGATGTCTAAACTAGTTTTGTTATAGCATTCCATTTTATTCTTGCACCGTGTAGGATTTGTTATTCTTTTCCTCTTAAATGTGGTGATGGAATCTGATTGAAAAACATGTGTTCTCACTTGTTTTTCTATAAGAAAAGCATGCCCTTTTTGTTTTTCCTCTTTAATAGGAGAAAATATTATTGTTGTTGTTATTATTATTATTGTTTTATACTGTGTACTGACATTTCTTTGATTATCTTTGTTGGGTTATGTGGCATTTGGCTTGTCTAGATTGCCCAACGGAATAGCTTGGATGTTGATGTTGATCTTGCCCTGGGTTTTGCCTCACATTACTGCAAGATTGAAACAATGGATTGTCTAGTGGAAGAGGGGAATGCCATGGCGTTTTTGGGCCCTTTAATGAGAGCAGCTGAAAGAGGATGCATGCAGGTTGTCCAGTGGTTTGTCAAAAGAGGTTGTCGAGACATGGAGCTCTGTCTGGCCCTCACTGCTGCTACTTCCAGCAGCCAAGTTGGTGTAGCCGCATATCTCCTTCCCCATGTCCCTAAGCATGTCCTAACGGCACTCAGCATCGAAATTCTCAAGGCTGCAGGTGAAAGAAGCGGCGGATCACTTGATGGTGTAGCATTTCTCCTCCAATCCGACTTTTTAGGTGATCCCGCTGCTACATACGCAGTTGCAGATAGCATTGCCAAGTCGGATGATGAGGCTGTTGCTCCTGATCTGAGGGAATTTGTTCAAGAGCACTGGTCAGCGGCAGCTTTCTTGGATGGATTAAAGCAAGGGGAAGAGCATTACATGAATCTGATGCGGATTTTGAAGAGGGGGGAGTCTCCGATATGCTTAAGGGATCTACCAGCCCCTTTGAGGGTGGGAATTGCATACATGCCACTGTACAGGGAGTGTGTTGAGGTTGACGGTCGTCTGTTATCACAGAGACTGATGGGTCAGCTCGTCGAAGCCGTCCGAATGCTCGGAGGTGATGCATCAGAAGATGTAAATCAAGGGAGAGAGCTTTTATATGTTTTGGAGCATCACCTTCCTCCATTTTTGGTCCGTGCTTCCCGTGTCGGTTAGCATCAAGTCAATGTCTCTGTTCGATCTTTTGTCCCGTCCCATGTGCCATACTTAATAATGACTGTTTTATGGGTTTGGTACGTCACAAAGCTTCTAAGTTTGTCAATTTTCCTTGCAACTTGTGATCTGGTTTAATGTACGAATTCTCCCAGCAGCTCTTCTATGCAAACATATATCAGAATCTACTAGATATGCATGCATGTATGGTATGGTATGGTATGTTCATCTACAGTGCAGGACACAGCAACTATTCTCACGGGGACCACCATAAAATTGGATCTTTATATAAATATAAATTCTTTTCTTTTTGTGTGTGTTTTAAGTATTAACAATAAAAAATTAGATTTAAAGCTTGAGATTATAATTTAAGATTTTGGTGTAAAATTTAAAATTTATGATTTAAAATTTAAGGTTAATATTTAGAATTTAATTTTTTAAAATAGTACGTAAAATACATTGAAAAAAATTATTTATTTGTTATAAATATATTTATTCATGGTAGATATCCATATATTAAGTTAAACTTACTTTAATGGGCTTTAGTATTAGGGTTTAATACACATTGGAATTAGGGTTTTCATCTTATGCCTATAAATATAGACTTTTGGCATAGCATTGTACACAATCCTACTTTGAGAATATAATAAAATCTCTCTCTTTTGTCTCTCATCTTTATTCTCTTATTTTATTCTTGTTCTTTATTTTATTCATAACACGTTATCAGAACCAACGGAGGTGTTTGTCGTTCAAATCTTGAAGGAGTTATTGAAAAGAATTTGTTACTGACATAAATTAAAGATAAGTTTTTCTCCCTCAATTATATTTTTATTTTTCTCTCTTGATCTTTGATTTGATTTTTAATTTATTAAAAATCTTTGGTTATTTGGTGTTTGTGTAGCGATAAAGTGACTCAATTCTCGTGGTGTTTGTCGACAATTCCCAAAAAGGATTTTAACAAAATATTGGTGATTAAACTTTCCATATATTCAAATTAGTGAAAAGTCTGGTATGTTTTATTTATTTAATTTGAGATTTTTTTATATTTATTTATAACCAATATTTGTTTATTTTATTATTATGACGAAAGTTTATGTTTTAATCATGTTTTAAGTATTACGTGATATTAGAACAAATATTAAACCTTTAATCAATTAATATGTTCTTTGTTATGTTGGTTTAATCCGAGTATATTGGCTGTACATCCCGTTCTGCGAGGCTACTGGTCTCAAAGGAGGTTCTTTTTTAAAGGACCTTGTGGACTGGTTTAACAACGCCGCATATGAGGATTAAATTTTTTGTTCTTTGTATATATTGTATATATATTGGTTGATCAATTACTATTTAATAGTATGAATATTATAAAGTCTATATTTGCTTGGAAGCAATATTTTTTTGTGTTGAAAAACTCGACTATAGACTTCTCCCAAGTTCAAATTACGAAAATCGTCTTGATCAAAGAATTTTTATGGGAGGCATTCCCTGAAGTGAATGCATGCATGATGCTTATTCCATGCAATTATTGGATTTATGACATTCCTTAAAGTGAATGCAATCACGATGATTATTCCATGCGATTATTGGATTTATGACATTCCTTGAAGTGAATGCAAGCATGATGATTATTCCATGCGATTATTTAATTTATGTCATTCCCTGAAGTGAATGCAAGCATGGTGTTTATTCCATGCGATTATTGAATTTGTTTCATTCCTTAAAGTGAACGCAAACATGATAATTCACTATATGGTTAGTGAATAAAACTCAGTTATATGTCAGAGTATCATTGATGAGGAAATGTTACAAAAACATATTCCATTTTTCACACATTAAAGTTGTCCTGTAGACACAATATCATGAAAAGGTTTTAAAAACCCATTGGCTCCGCTCCATTCCCTGAAGTGAATGTGATATTTTATAGCGGAAAGAATAAATGCAACATTAGTAATTGTGGTTGCGATTGAAGTCATAAAATAAACATGGATAAGATGATTCTTTTAAGAATACTTATATCCACCAGAAGTGGAATTATAAAGATGACAAGAATGATAGGGATCATATCAAAATTTTTATGTTATCAATGTGATGGTATAAATCATTAATCTCGTACTTGTCAAACGACGAGGTATTATGGACTTTTCATAATCATGAATGATAAATTAAAGAAAATATAATCAGATTTTCTTTGTGGTGAAAATAATGGCATTATTAATCCAACTCAATTGGATATTGATAATTTTTCTCATAGTCCTTCAAGAGAATAGTTCGCCATTTATTTTATTTTTCTTAAAACATATAAAAGAAATAATTGATCTTTTATTTATTTTGTTAATTTATTTTTATTTATTATATATTTATGATAATTTATTTTACATATTATTTATTTACGCTTTATGTTAATTTATTGTTAATTTATTTTATATATTATTTATTTACATTCTATGTTAATTTATCCTTTGAAAAATATTATCACTTCCGGAAGGAAATCTACAATGAATTGTGGCTATTTATGCTAAGCAGACAGTGCAAGTACTCATACTATACTTAAGCATAAGAAATATTTTCCCATTTAAATACAAGGGAAAATGTGAGCACTATATCTCAAAGTACTGAAATATCAATGCTTTGGAAGAGCTTTTGAGAGTTTATCTTTGATAGATAACCGATTTGATATAATGTGCTATATTTAATATTTTCCATTCCCCGAAGTGAATGACACAGAGCACATAATTTTTATTCCCCGAAGTGAATGAAATAAGCACATATTAAAATGTGCATAATTATGCATATTTTCCCATTTTAAATACAAGGGAATGTGAGTACTATATCCGGAAGTATTATTATCACAGAAGGCTCCAACTGAGCAAATATGTTATTGCCAAATGAGACTTTATCTCATATTTTCAATGCATTATGCTTGTCAATGTCGCAAAAGAGACTTATTGAATTTTAAAGATATTTGCATAAATATATTGAGAATATTAGTCAAGGGGGTGCTGACTATCTCAATATTACGAGTATAACTCAAGACAATAAGAAAATTTTGGCAAAATTACATACACTGTCATCCATATTGTACTACATAAGAATTAGTACAAATTGAAGCTCATGCTATTGTAAACTAGATGTTTACTGATAATTTTATTTGGCATGGCCGGTTAGACCAATTATGATGCGAAAATTTGCTGACACTTTCATGTGGTCATTTATTGAAGAATTAAGATTTTCTTCATGGTAATATTTCACGTGATACTTGCTATGAAAGCAATTTGATTATTCAATCATCAACATCTAAGATAGAGTGCTATTAATTTTCTATAACGGATACAAGGTGATATATATGGGCCCATACACCTTTCTTATAGTCCATCTAGATATTTTACGATTTTTATCGATGCATCGACTAGATGGTTATGTGTATCCTTGTTATTAACCCGCAACTTGGTGTTTGCGAGGCTACTTGCTCAGTTGATAAAATTACGAGCACATTTTCCAGATTATTTTCTAAAGACAATCAGTCTTGATAATATTGATGACATGTAATTTTACATGTAGTATCACAAATTCGCATCAAGCCAACAAATGATCATAAGTTCTCCTCATTACAAATGGTTTTTGGTCAGGAACCAAATATTTCTCATCATAGATTTTTTGTGTGCGATATATGTTCTAATTGCTCCACCATAACGCACAAAGATGAGTTTTGTTGGGAATATATATAAGAGCTTCTGATAGGGGATTTATTTACAACCCGATTTACTGACTATCATTTTAATAAGTCAGTTTACCCAACATTAGGGGGAGAAAATAAATAGCTGGAGAAAGAAATAAGTTAGAATGAATTATCATTTTTCTCATTTTGATCCACGTACTACATAATGTGAACTATAAGTTCAAAGGATAATTCATTTAGCAAATCAATTGCCAGATATTTTGCTGACCATAAAAGAGTGACTAAGTCGCGTATACCAGCTTTGAATGCTCCGATTAAATTTGATGTCATGGAAGGACAAACTCTAGTTGCTAATGGGTCTAACTTACGCTTAAAGCGTAGTAGACAAGTAAGTTCCAAAGATAAGAGATCCTCGAAAAAGAAAAGAAGCTATATTTTATGATGGTCTGATCGAGGAATCAATGATTATGAAAATCTCTAGAAGAGATTAAATGGTCTCTAATAGAGACATTGACATGACTCAGGTACCTGATAATAAAGAGATCTCAATAGATTATGTCATGTTTGGTAATAAATGGAACTGAAATTAAATCGACGTCGTTAATATATTTGCATGCAATATAGCACTAGAGATTTTATTTGATGATGTGGATCATGAATCATTGTCAATTGGGAAATGTAAACAAAGAAATGATTGGCCAACATGAAAGAGACAATTGAGGCGAAACTAAAATCTCTTTTGAAAAGAGAAGTATTTGGGCCTATAGCCCGTACATTGAAATATGTAAAGCTCATGGATATAAACGAGCCTTTATGAGAAAGAGAAATCAAAAGGGGAAATCATGAGACATAAGCTCATTTGGTTGCACAAGGATTCTCACAAAGACATGAAATTGATTATGAGGAAAATATATTCCTCGGTGGTGGATGCAACTACTTTTAGATTTTGATCAGTCTGGCAATAAATAAAATTACTTAGTTTCTGCCTAATGGATGTTGTTACATCATATTTGAATGGGCCTCTTGACAGTAATATTTACATGAAACTTCCGAAAAGATTTAGATTGCCATAAGCAGTTCATTCAAGTTCTCGAGAACATTATTCAATCATATTGAATATATATTTTTATGGCTTGAAACAATTTAGGCTTATTTGATATGATCGCCTCATTGAATACTTATTAGTATAATGCTATATGAATTATTTCCCCGAGCATTTTTATTAAGAGGTTTAGCTCTGAACTTTTATTGTTGTGTATGTCGACGATTTGAATATCGTTGAGAGTTGTGAAGAGATCTCCTCAAATCTTTGTGCATCAATCGACATATATAAAAAATGTTCAAAGAGACTTTACATGCATAATGCATATTCGTTGATCACCCTTATGGTTTCTAGGTCTCTTAATGCAAACAAATATCCATTCCGCCTCAAGAAAGGGGTGATGATATTCTTGGTCTAAAAGCACCATATATACATTAATTGATTTGGAAGCATCGTATCTTATCTGATCTAGAAATACTATTTAGGTTCTACAAGACCATTACTTTTAAATAATTACTATGTTTGAGGCAAAACCGAAATATGTGTTTGGCTAAACATACTCAGAAGATATGTGAATTGCTTTCACAAGATAAGATGCAAGTTATCTTGTGTAGAGATAATATAAAATTTATATGTGAAGGTGGATACATCAAATATGATAAAACAAAATATATTTCTTTAAAGTTTTGTTCCTCATGATTTTCGGAAAAATAGTATTCAATGAATCATTTCAAGTATTAATTTGAAAGAGTTATCCACTAGTGCATAATCTACTTCTACATTTGAAGATTGTATTCAATATTGAATTATGAAGATTCAAAGATCTTATGTGATATTTTCATGAGGGGGAGTAAATACACGTTGCACCATTTTTCCATTAACCGAGGTTTTGTCCAAATGGTTTTCCTAGTAAGGTTTTTAATAAGGCAACATATTATGCGTATCAAAGATGCGTTTATTTTTTTTTTTCCTTCACTAAGAATTTTTTCCCACATGGATTTTATCTTAGTAAGGTTTTAATGAGGCACATTATCTTTGTGGATATCTAAGGGGAGTGTTATGAATATCTTTATTTGTGGTGGATATTCATATATTAAATAATACTTTAATATACTTTATTCTTAGAGTTTAATTTCCATTGGAATTAAGACTTTCATGTTATGCCTATAAATATAGACTTTTGGAGAAAGCATTGTATACCCTACTTTGAGAATATAATACAAGTCTCTCTCTTTTGTCTCTCAACTTTGTTCATCTATTTTGTTCTTTTTCTTTACTTTATTCAAAATATTACTCATCATTTTTTGAATTTTACGAGATTTATAAGGTTATATTTTGATATATAAGTTTTATAAAATAAATTTTATAATTTTTTATATTTAAGCTATAAAATCTAAAACCTAACACCTAGTCTTAACATCCTAAAACTTGAATCTTAAATCTTAAACTCTAAAGTCTAAATTCTATCCATAAACATTAAATTTTATATCATACAACTTAAATACCTAAACCTAAATTACGACCTAAATCTCTAGACCCTAAAATTGAAAGACTTACACAAGCTTATGTATCAAAGTATTTATCATAAATATTATTAATTATTATTATTTATAAGTTTATAGTAATTATAAAGGTTATATTTTGGTACACAAATTATGTAAAAATCATTACACAACCTTACTTTAAAACTTAAATTCTAAATTATTAAACGTAAACCCCCTAAAATTTAAACTCTAACATTAAACCCTTTAAATTCTTAACCAAAAACTTAAAGTCTAAACCTTAATTTTAACAAAACTTGTGTATAAAGTATTTTCCTTATATAATCTAAATTTTAAGTTAATAGTTACCAAATTAAAAATTTATTAATTAATATTTATTGACAATTCATTTATATATGGATATTAAATGTAAAATAAAATATGTATGTAAATTATATACTTGATTTTTAAAAAGAGAATCTTAAAGTAATAAGGTAAAAGGTAGATTAATATTTTTGTTTACCCTTTATCAATTTAGTTATTATTTGATACGCTTGTAATTCTTCTACATAAATATTTATTTTAACTTTAAAATTTTAAATTTCAATTTCAATGAATTTAAATCATAAATCATAAATTTTAATTTTAAACTTTATAATCTTAAATCTTAAACTCTTATCTAAATTACCGTCCTTAATCCTCTAAATAATATCGTTTATAAAATATTTTTTCTACCATCATATAATAATATTTATTAAATATTATTATAGTATATCACTATTTTTTTTTTCTAACTTCATCACTTGTATTAAATAATCTATTTTTTAATCCATTAATTAGATTGCAATTGCAATGGTGAATCAAATATAAGTTACAAGATTCCAACAAGCCATGCGAAGCTGTGTGTTCTAGTAGCTCATGCATTGACCCATCCGTATTGCTTAGCAAGTTGGCTTCCATTTCGTGGATGACACGTATGGGTCAAACACACACAGCTCTTCGTAAAAATCAATGTTTTCAACTTGGAAACTATAATTTAATTAAGGGAATCATCGAATGCGATCACAGAGTTTTATTCTTGATATGAACCTTCCCAAGAATTTACCAGGAATAAGTAGAATCGTGTTCAAGCAAGGAAACACAGTGTGAGTCCACAAGGCATTTCTTCGAGCAACAACCCACCGAAATTATATATACATATGAGGGGTTAATGAAGCACCAGATATTACAGAATATTGTTCACCCTTGACAACCCTGTGCAGCTGCCATGGCCGCCACTCAGATAGCATATACTGGACATGAGATCTCTCCGGCGGTGCCCCCCTGGCTAAACAAAGGAGATAACGCATGGCAAATGACAGCAGCGACTTTGGTTGGGATTCAGAGTATGCCTGGACTTGTAATCCTATATGCCAGTATTGTGAAGAAGAAATGGGCAGTAAACTCGGCTTTTATGGCCCTTTATGCCTTTGCGGCGGTTCTGATTTGCTGGGTGCTTTTATGTTACCGTATGGCCTTTGGTGACGAACTTCTCCCTTTCTGGGGGAAGGGTGCTCCGGCTCTTGACCAAAGCTACCTCGTTGGCAGAGCCAAAGTACCCGAGAGGGTCGCCACCGAGCCTTACTATCCCATGGCAACGCTGGTATATTTCCAATTCACTTTTGCGGCTATTACTCTTATTTTGCTCGCGGGTTCGGTTCTTGGTCGCATGAATATCAAGGCATGGATGGCGTTTGTGCCACTTTGGCTTATATTCTCCTACACCGTCGGAGCTTATAGCCTCTGGGGCGGAGGCTTTCTCTATCGGTGGGGCGCCATCGATTACTCCGGCGGATACGTGATTCACCTCTCCTCCGGGATATCCGGTCTCACAGCTGCATACTGGGTAAAATAAATCATTCATACTTATTTAATTGAATACCATGGATAATGGATTCCAGTTTCATTTCAACTGATTCATTCAATACGAACAGGTTGGACCCAGGATCAAGAGCGACAGAGAACGGTTTCCTCCCAACAACATTCTGCTAATGCTGGCGGGTGCCGGGTTGCTATGGATGGGATGGTCAGGGTTCAACGGCGGAGCCCCTTATGCGGCAAACATCGACTCTTCAATAGCAGTACTCAACACGAATGTTTCCGCAGCAACCAGCATTCTTGTCTGGACATGTCTCGATGTCGTGTTCTTCGGGAAGCCTTCCGTTATCGGCGCGGTTCAGGGAATGATGACGGGACTCGCTTGCATCACACCTGGAGCAGGCTTGTTTCAATCCTGGGCTGCTATAATCGTGGGAATTCTTGCCGGCAGTGTTCCATGGGTATCCATGATGATCATTCACAAAAAATGCAGCTGGTTACAAAAGGTATGTCTACCGTACAGTAATCGTCCTTATCTGGTTTGACCAACTTTTGTTATCGTTTCCATCACTTTTTCCACATTGAAATTTATTACATTAATGTCTAGAAACCAGAAAGATTAAAATTAGGTGTCTGATTTTGACTTTGACAACACGTGGGAATTAAGAATTTGTCCAAGGTCATTGAATTTAGGGAACTGGTTCCAACCCAAAGGTTCACATTGGCGTTCTGATCCCACCACAGACCAAGTGTCATAAATTTTAAATTATCACCTCAACTTGTTCGCCCCCCTTTTGGAATTATCTTTCCCATCACTTTCAGTTGTGGAATTATTAGCACTTCCATTTGTATCATTAGTATAGCAGATAATTGTTGACCATTATTTAGCAGCCATCAAAGTTTGTCCATTGTGATATTTTCACACTTTCATAATCATGGCCACAGGTAGATGATGCTCTGGGTGTATTTCACACGCATGCGGTGGCCGGCCTGATGGGTGGTCTCCTCACCGGCCTATTAGCAGAGCCGAACCTCTGCAAGTTAATACTTCCGAAGGAAACGAGGGGTGCGTTTTATGGAGGAAACGGAGGGGTTCAATTTGCAAAGCAAATCGTAGCGGCCTTGTTTGTTATTGCTTGGAATGTAGCGTCCACGACATTGATTCTATTAGCAATAAGGTTGTGTATACCATTGAGAATGCCTGATAACCAGCTTGAGATCGGAGATGACGCGGTCCACGGAGAAGAAGCATATGCTCTTTGGGGTGATGGAGAACAATATGACCAAAGAAAGCATGGTTGGCATGCGTCGGAGATGACCTCACCTTCACCTTACGTCAATGGTGCAAGAGGAGTCACCATCAACCTGTAATTACTTGTGAATTTCAGCTATGATGTTTGGTATTATGTGATTAATTAGTTCCATTACTTTTATTATGCCAAATGTTGAACTAAAATCTAATTCATCGACTGTAGAATACATATTATGTCTTGAGTTCAATTATTTGCTCTCATTCTTTTCAAGCTTGTCTCGTTACCCAGAAAAGAAAAAAAGTCTTAGAATTCCATAATCCATACTGTTAAGAACTTAACGTTAAAATTAATAGGTGTCTGATGCCGAAGTCACTGCAACTGCAAAGAGATTACTGAGGACTTGGTGGCCGGCCATTGTAACACACCAAAATTTGGTCTAAAAGTTTAGTGAATCGATTATGTCGGATTAACCTATTTCAGGATTAAATACTTAAAAAGTAATTTTAAATCAAAATAAATTGAGGGAAAATATCCTGAAACCCTTATTTAATATATATTTGATTTTGTTCAACTCAATTTCGAAAATTGACCATTTAATCCTTAAGATTTTCAAATTAGTGACTATTTTGTAAAAATTGAAAACTTAAGGACAATTTTATAAACTAAATCAAAACTTTGAATCTTTAAGGGGCTATGATCCAATTGTAATTCTAGTTGGTTTAAGCCTTCCAAGGGCCTATTTTAATAACCTATAACCCATAATTTTAATTAATAACCCAAATAACTTAATATTAATCCTAAAAACCTATTTTTCATTAAAATATAAACCTATTTTTTTAGAATTTCAACTTCTCCTTTTTTGGGTTCATCGTATTTTCAAAGGTAAACATCAATCTTTTCAATATAAATTCATTTGGTTAATTCTTTATATTTTTCTACTTCAAAATTTCTTCGTTTTTCTTCGGTTTTACTTGTTTTTAAACATTGGAAGGAGTTTGGATCACTTTTGGAGGTGAAAATCATTCAAACCTATAAAACCTAAAGTTATTTATTGAAAGTCTATGTTCTTGGCTGATTGCAATAATATTTAAAGTCTTAAATCAATAAAATCGGTTTTCTTGATATAAATTCCATTTTTTTTCTTGATTTTCGTTCAAAGATTTTACATGGCTATTTTTGATGCCTAAATACATGAATATTGAGTTTTTATATGTAATTAAGATAACTTTTAAGTATCTAATCCCAGACATAAGGTTTAGGTGGTGTTTGGAGAGGTTTTCAGTGGGTTTCGATTAAGTTTTATAGTGTTTTTAGGGGTTGTCATGTATTGGTCCGACTTGAGGGATGTTTGGGTGCGTTTTAATGCACTAAACCCTCTAGTTTTGATGCTTGAATTAGTTCAAGAGGTAGATGAACAATTTTGAAAGAGTTTGTAAAGCCGAATCGCATTTTCAAGTAACTTGTCAAGCAAGTTTCGGTAAATCGGTGAGTGGATTATGAAAGCTGCGAATTTGGTATGGTTTTAAATGTGTTTTAAAAAGTTTAGGGGTTTAGGGAAGGTGTGAAAAACCTCCCTATACTCGGAAGTAAGTTTTAAGTAATGCTTTCTTAAAGGTTCCCATATTATGCCTTATTTGTTTAGTCATGCTTGTGTTATACTTCTACATATATGAATATGCATGTGTTTCAATGCTCATGAGATGTTTTTACAAAGTTTTCATATTCATATGATACTCCCATGATTTTCTTCTAAAAATATGAGAAAAATGGATTTTACCGGTTTATGCATTTGATGCATGTGTTAGTGAGATGCATGTGTTTACATACCGTTTTAACTTGAAAACTTGAGCATTGGTTTTGTTTTGTGTTAGGCATTAAGATGATGTTGATGGTATAAGTTGATCGATCAATAAGATGTACAATGCATTATAAATACAAATACGTAGTGTTTTAAATTCCTTGAGTAATGCATTAGAGGTGGCGACGACTTTGGAGTCTTGAATTAAGCTTCTACCTTTTGCCAAGTTGCTGTATTTAAGATTTTGAATCCATAAGGACTGGTAATTAATAAAAACACAAATAATTTTGGTTGAGGATTGATTTAAGAAAAAGGAAAGAAGACTAAGTAATTAGTAAGAATCGTAATGAAATAAGTAAGGCCAGGTAGTTTGATTTGTAGAGGAAAATCCAGTTGCACTTCTTATCCAATTATTAATGCATGGGGTTGATCTGCCACCTCGGTGGATCGCTCGAAGGGTTGCCTCAACTTCCTCGGCGGTGTTATGCCTTGTCGAAAACTCAACTTTTCATAGTTCGACAGAGCATCCTTAAATGTATCCTCCTTATCCCTAAATCGAAGAACTATTGAAATCCACGACTTGATAATACCTCCGGTGTGAATCAAGGATGAAAAACAACCGATTGTATGCTTCCTTTTAGTCACTGAAATCCACTATCATCCCTTGTAATAATCATGTCATCAACATACACAATTAATAAGATAATTTTATTGGTTGTTGCAACCTTTCCAAAATAGGGTGCAATCAACTTGACTTTGTCTAAAACCATTCTTCACCATAGCCTTTGCAAACCTCTTAAACCATGTCCTCGGAGATTGTTTGAGTCTATACAATGATTTGTTCATTTTGCAAATGTTTTTCTAGTTTTTTACCTTCTAGACCAGGTGGTATTTGCATGTATACTTCCTCCTCGAGCTTCCCATTGAGAAAGACATTTTTGATCTTTAGTTGGTGCAACTTCCAATCCTTGTTTACATCTATGGACAATAAGAATCTAATGCTATTTAATTTGACCATTAGTGCAAATGTCTCTTGATAATCCACCCCATAAGATTGTGTATACCCTTTATCCACCTACCTTGCCTTATAACTCTCAATGCTCCCATATGAATTATACTTGACAATGAATATCCACTTGCATCTAACAACCCTCTTTACTTTTGATAGATCTGTCAAACTCCATGTCTCATTCTTCTCTAGTGCATTTACTTCTTCCTCGATGACATTCTTTCATTCAGGATTGTCCAAGGCCTCTTCCACTGTTTTAGGAATTCATACATTGTTTAACTAGCTGTTAAGGCCTTAAAATTTGGCTGAAGCTTACTATATAAAACAATCTATTAATTGGATACATGGTGCATTTTCTTACGCCCTTTCTAATAACAATAGAAAAGTCATCAAGCTTACTAGAATCTTAAGGAGCAATTTTACCTTCAATCTTAGTAGCATTAGGATTTAAGTCTGGTATAATAGCAATAAGACTTGAATTTGGTTCTTGACAAGTGTTAGGTTGGTTATTTACTTCATCAGGGGCTCTTTTTATCCTAGCATACACCTGTAGTGGACTTTCTGTAGGCTGTGGATGCATAGAAGTAGGAGAAACTTGTTCTACAACCCTGGGTGGTAAAGAAGGTATTATAAAAGGACTTAGTGATTTAGTGGTCTGAGGATAGAGTATTTCTTCTGGCATAATTGATTGTTTTAGTAGTCTGCGTAAGGAATATTTTGTAAATTAGAAATGATAAAAGTTGAAAAAATAGAGGACTGAAATTCTTTAACTTTATCCATCAGAAATTCAGTCATTGCAAAATAAGGTTTATTCTTAAAAAAGTGAGATCAAATGAAACGTATGTTTTTTTTTTGTAATAAGAGAATAACACAATAACCTTTTTTACTAGAGGAATATCCTATAAATATGATTTGATCAATTTAGGGTTCAAGTTACTTCTATTTTTATCATGCACATGAACAAAAAAAGTGTATCCAAATACTCTAAAAGGAAGAACATATGACAATGGTTTAAAGTGAGGAAATTAAATGTTTAAACAAGGCTTTTGTTGGTGCTTTAAAACCCAAAGTTTTACTAGACATTCTGTTGATAAGGTAGGTGGTAGTAAGTAAAGCCCAAAGATATTTAGGTGTTTGGCTGAAAAAGAAGAGACTTTGTAACTTCTAAGAGATGTTTGTTTTCCTTTCGACTACTCCATTTTGTTATAGAGTGTTGACACAAGAAGTTAGGTAGAAGATGTCTTTCCCTAAAATAACAATTAAAGGACTTACTAAGGTACTCACTTCCATTATCACTCCTCATAACCTTATACGTTTATTAAACTGATTTTTAATCATTTGATAGAATTTTTGAAAATTTACTCAACTTCATCTTTTTCCCTGGATAAAAACTTTCATATAGTCCTAAAATAGTCATCAATAAAGGTAATAACTACCTAGACCTGGATAAACTTTTGACCTTAGATGAACCTCAAATATCACTATGTATTATATAAAAAGGAGATATGGGTATAAAAGATGAAGGTGCATATGTTTGCCTTTTATGTTTAGTAATTTGACATATTTCACAAGTAAAAGATTAGGGTTGTTTATTGCAAAATAACTTAGAAAATAGTTTTGAAACATACATAAAATTTGGATGTCCTAGTGCAAAGTGACATAACATAATATTACCGGGTTTACTAAAAGAAGAATATGAGGTCTTAAAACAAGTTGAAACTAAAGAAATTTGAGATGGTAATTCATCAAGGATATAAAGACCGTTGAATAGACTAGCATTGTCAAATATCTACTTCGAGACATGTACCTAAAAACCCAGTAAGTCCAAATTTAGCATCATATTTAGTATCTCGAACCAATTTACTAATTGATAACAAGTTACAGGCTAGATTAAGAACATATAATACATTGGACAAAATCAGTTTACCACCCACGGTAACAATTCCACTTCCTTGTACTTGGGACAAAGAGTCATCTACAACTTTGATAAAGATTTTAGAGTTACAATGGTTATAGGTGTGAAAGAAATGAAGATTTTCTTTCATATGATCACATGCACCTGAATCTACAATCTGTGAGAGAGGATTAGAGGTTTTCAAATAGGAAATTCTACCTTCACTAGCTGATAGGGTTATAAAGGAAGATTTAGAGTAAAGATTGTCAAAAATCTGTTGAAGTTCTTCAATCTGTTGTAGTTTACAACATGTAATTAGAGAAGGAAAGGCATTTGAAATCTAAATTTCATATGATCGAGGGTTTTTTTGGAAACTAATTATAGATATATTAGATTCAGAAAAGACAATGGAAAAATATTAAGGAAGAAACCGAAAGTGGAAAAAAAAAGAGTTAAGAATTGGCTCCTAAATCGATACCATGTGAGAAACAGAGTATTAAATAAACTCTTTGAGTTGATTCTTATTAGTGAAAGAAGTTTATTTATAGACTTTTACAAGGTTTTTAAAATCAAGTAGAAAACCTATAGGATAAGACTCTTATCCTTTACAAAGATAAATTTTAAATTTAAATTACTTGATAAAATAAAATAAATAAAACAAACAACACCTACTTTATCTAAAACTCCTAAAACATACTATTACAATCTTGAAAAACAGAAAAGTAATCATGTTCAAATCAAAGAGTATTTCAAAATATATTAAAAAAATTATCTCAACAATTCATTTAAGACATTAATATAATATACACAAAATGCGCCTCAAAAAATTGGTCGGAAGGGTTTTCCAAGCACTTGTCTTGCTATCTCAACAGTGCTAAATCCTAAATCATAATGGATCAAGCTTACTTCAAAAAAAGATAAATTATAACTTAATAATTTTACTAAGTTTCTATAATCATACTAGTAACTATGGGTGTATGTTAGTGAACGAATCGAAAGAAGCAAGACTAAGTAGACGAACGGGCAGATGAATCAGATAATAATTCATATATTTCCTTTATTTAATATAATTAATACATATGCAGGTTCAAATTCAAGGTCAATGTTAACCGATTTGACCTAGACAAGTTAACTTAGACGGTTTGGGTTAGATCAGGTCAAAAGAATTTGGGTTGGATCAAGTTATTAAATCGGATTATGGGTTTGGAATGTTCTAGCCAAACTAGTTCAAGACAAAATATGTCTGGTTTAAGGTTGAACCAACCATGATGGCTAAAATTTATCACTGGTGGTATGTATGAGGCACAAACGGCCTAAAATGGGATAAAATGCACCAAAATGAAAAAAATTCTTACCATAACTCACACAACCCTATAACTGAAACAAACCTTAAAATTATAAAACTTACTTAAGCTCGAGAAATGACCGAAAAGTGATAATATTTGATGGAGCCTTTATCAACGATAAAATGAAGAATGGAAAAAAAGTTTTGCTTGCATCGACTCCAGGAGTTTGAAGGTTTTAAAGGTACAACAAAAGAGCAACAAAGGCGGACATAAATTGATGAAAAATGTGATGGTGAATTTTTAAGGTTTCACTTGAAATTTCTACTCAACTTTTGTAATGAATGGTAATTGTTTGTCACGAGTGATGATACTAGTTGATATCGGAGCATGATGGACATGAAGATAATGTCCATGATAATCATTTCTTCGTGACGGTGTAAGAGATCGAAGCTTGAAACGTGGTAGGATTTTACAGGTTTTGAAAATTTCTAAACTTTCAACCGGTTTGAAAAAATAGTAATTAATTCTCAATTGGTTAGTTAAAAAATTTAGGATATGTTTGTTTCGTTGTAATGGACTTTCCTAAAATTTAATTCTTCAAAGTGAACCACATTTCTGGAAAACAAGTTACAAAATGTATTTTCTAGTGTTCGGATGATGTTGTGTAATTCAATTTATGTTGTTTGATAAATTTTCCTAAAAACAATTTAAGAAATCTGTTTAAAGTGATAAAAGACATTAGCATAACAAAAATGTGGTCATTTCTTTTTTATATACAATAAAATGCTACAATTTTCAAACTCAGGAGTAAATGTCAGATATTGGTCTGTGTCTAAAGTATAGTATTGATAAGTAAACAATAGTCCTATAATTTATACCCTTATTACCTTGATTATTGTTTGTATTTATTAGACTTAGACGATAATTATAGACAATTTCGTATATTTTTTACATTTCAGTATCCATACAAATATTTATCGATTTTATACAATATTTGGTAGAAAATAGGTGTTTTTTTAGTTTTCTTTCTTTGATAGAAATTACACCACCTATACAGCAGATATTGCCGAGAGAAGCTGCGTTAATCGATTTTATGCATATTTTCTATATTTTATTGCAATAAAATAACTAATCAAGAAATCAAGAATTAAGAAATAGTTTAGGTTAGACTTCTTCGTAATGTAGATTCTGAATATAAATTGTCTTTGTCTTTATAATGCAAAATCAAGATTATCGTCTCGACGGGTCGCTGGAGGGTCGCCTTAGCTGCTACGACGGGTTATGCTTCAACGACAAGTTGACAACTCATAGTTCAACAGAACATCCTATGATGACTCCTCCTTATCCCTAATTCGGAGTACTATTGATGGACACGTCTTGATGATATCTCCCAACGTGAATCAAGGATGAACACCAAACGATATTACATCCCTTTTAGTCGTTAAAACCCGAACTTATCCCTAAGTTGGATTAGTCCAAACCCAAGAGTAAAAACCAAACTTATCCCTCACAAACTTTTTTCTCGTACATGAGTGCAAGTAATAATACGAACCAAGAGCAAATAAAATATGAATAAAAAGTGTTAAAATACAATTTTTATAAATAATTAGAGATTCATACTCCCGTATCAATACCTGAATATGTATTAAATATGAGTTTTTTACACGAATATTTTAAAAAAAAATAAAGTTTCACGGCATCATAGAAAAATAAAAAATATCTTATCACTAACATCATGGAACTACTCCCTTGTGTCATCATAAATGTATACTAAGAGATATAAATAAATTCCATTTTAATGAATATTGTTCTTGAAACATTTAAAGAAACAAACATAACTGGATGAGATTATTCTTGTCCATTTCAAATAAAGCAACTATATTAGTTTGTGTCATCGTTGATCTATAAATACCATTGCACTTTGTTATAGAATAACTTTCCTTTAAAACTAATTTTGGTTTTGATATAATAAAAAAATTAAAGAACTATTTTATAAATAAATTTTTGACTTCATATCAAATTTACAATTCAAATAATTTTTTTAAGTAAAATCATAACTCAAAACAATTTTTCTTTAAGCCTTTTCAAAACCAAAATATTCAAATTATTTCAGGCATTTTGATACCATTTCTTTTGGTATCGATACCTTGTTCTTAATATTGATGAATGTTCTTAAGTTTTTTCAGGCATATTAATACGATATTAAACCATTTCGATACCATTTGAAACTGTGAAATTTGGTTTCAAAACCTTTTTAAATTGGTATTGATACCACCCTGCATTTAAAAATAAAATAAAATATTTAAAGCAGTATCGATACTAAACATAGGCGTTTCGTTACTTGGATTATTTTTTCAAGGATTTTTAAAGTAATAAATATTTTTACCGTTACTTGTCAGTTGATCTTCAAAAATTAGTTGACCTGTATCGATACGTCCTATAAGCATTTCAATATCAGTTTTGGAAGATTCAAAATGTTTTGATACAACTCATAAGCTATTTTGATACCCCTTATTTTAATGAATGATTCGTATCGATACCATGACATAGCGTATCGATATCTCTTATTAAATGTACATAACAACTCTTTCTATTTCAATAGCGTTTCGATACATGTACCCGAGTATCGATACCACTAGTTTCATAAGTGCATTTATGGTAGGAAGAATGTGTCTCAATGGCTATATTGATGATGCCAACCACCCAAACATTTAGAATTTAATGATAGGATATAAAAACAAGCTTTCAAACCAGCAACAACAACTATTCATCCTCAAGCTAACATCCAAGCATCTAATCAAACTTAAATTCTCTTATTGAAAATCTTTGTACACCCAACTCTTATTTGTTTCATTGTAATTTCATTTTCTGAGTTTAAGGAGTGTTTTTTATTGTATTAAGACAAAATATTTTGTGAGAGAAAATTGTATTTGACATCTTTCATTTCTTGTAAACCTTGTGAGTTAAGTCAATCTTTGAGTAGAAAGATTGACTTGTCAATTAGCCCTTCTTCGTTAATTTGATTGTTCGATTCATTCAACACTTCCTACTTATCAAAAAATGATAAAATCCGATCATGTTTATCTTAAAATCCATAAAACAAAAAATTATATGCTTAAATCTTATAAAAGAAAGTTTTTGCAACCATAAAAATAAAATGGAGTAACAGTTTTAAATATTCTTCTAAACAACCAAACAGAATGAAGGTTCCAATTTTTGCAACAATTGAAAAAATTCATAAGAGGAAAGCTAATCCTCCTCTTCTCTCTACCATTAAATCCAAGCAAACCAACTCTCGTTCAATCCCGCCCTCCTGAAAACACTAATGTTGAATTTTGATCAGAATTGTTTTAAAAATTTAGTAGTATAAGAACTAGCTTAGTTGGATCAAGACAATATCAGATATTTTTGAGGCCTTAAATTAAAATTAAAATCGGTCTTTTATATAATGAAAGCATATTTTTATTATGAATAAAAAAATTCTCCTGTTTTGTTGACTTATTTATGCACCAACAAAAATAAAAAGTTTAGAGATAATTGTGATTTAAGATTGAAGTTTAAGGTATTAGAGCATAATTTAGAATTTGTGATTTAGAATTTATGGTTAAGACTTAAATTTTTTAGTATTGGCCATAAAAAGAACACCGAATTTTTTTATTCTTCTAATTTGTTTAAAAAATTAATTTAAAATTTAAACACTTTATTTTTACTGTTAGATTCATTTATGTATTTATCTAAAATAATTAATTTTAATAATTAAATTTATTTATTTAATAAATTATAAAGACAAAAATTTTAAATTTTAAAAAAATTAAATTTAAGAACCCTAGGCTGATCGGGGGCCCTGAACGGCTAATCGGGGTGCTTCTCCTCACAACCAAACCTACTTGAATCATGGTTTAGAAACTAGAATGTATAGCAAAATGAAAAATCTATAGTGAACTATAACTATCAAAATGAAACATTTAAAATAATAAAACGATACTAAAAAAACACACACAATAAAATATTTGTACAATCAAATCGCATATTAAAAAAAATGAGAATGATAAAACTTAAATTCAAGCAATAAGTGTATGAACAGAAGTATCAAAAATCATAAAATAATAATAAATTCATTACTAACAGAATCAAAAGTTTATCCTTGTGAAAATCAAAAAGAAATGAACAATAAAATTTAACGTGAAAACTTAAGCAATGAAATTCAATATTAAGGTGATAACATTTAAAATAAAGATATCAATAAGTAGTGAAAATCAATATAAAATAAAAAAATAATAATAAATGTAAATATGAAAAAAATCCATTTTTGTAATTAAAAATAATAATAAAGAATGCATGTCCCGGTGAAACTTACCCATGGTGAATAGATTTTACTGTAAATCACTTTACAAGTTTTCTTTATTTTTTTCTAAATTTAAATTATATTAACTATAGTTAGTTTTATTCAACTAAACATAGGGGGTGTAAACGAACCGAGCTTGAACGGACAAGGGTATGTCCGTGTTCGTTTATTTATTTTTGAAGGTGTTCAAACTCTGTTCGTGTTCGTTTAAATTTTTAATGGTATGTTCGAGCTTGGTTCGTTTATTTTTTGTTATGTTCGGGCTCGGTTCGTTTAACGTTCACGAACGTGTTCGTTTAACGTTCATGAACGTGTTCGTTTATATGTTCGTGAACGTGTTCGTTAAGCGTTCGTGAACATGTTCGTTAAGCGTTCGTGAACGAGTTCGTTTGTATATATTCATCAACTTGTCTATTTAGCGTTCACGAACATGTTTGTTTAGTGTTTACAAACATATCAGTTTAACGTTCGTGAACATGCTCGTTTATGCTTGTTTATATACTTTGAATTTAGGATTATTAAAGAACATAAACGAGCTAATAAATGAACTTATAAACAAGTATATAAACGAACATAAACAATCCTATAAACAAGCTTATAAATGAGTATATAAACGAGCTTATAAACGAACATAAACGAGTTTGTTCGTGAACATAAACGAGCCGAACGCACTTATGTTCGTGTTCGTTCGTTTATTAATCGAACATAAAATATCTGTTTATACTCGTTTATTTAACTTAATAAACGAACATAAACGAACATTATACGAACGGTTCACGAGCAGCTCGTCGAACACCTTGTTCATTTACACCACTAACTAAACATTATAAAAGATAAAAATATTTTTTAAACAATAAATTCTTTTAAATAAACGGACCCTTAATTACTATTGGACCTGTTCTGCCTACTCAAGTTGAAATTTAACAAAAAAAGGTTAAGACCTATAAGAATTTTAGCCCCGTTTTTTGTTGCTTAAAAGTGCTTTTATTAGATTTTAATTATTTTTTATTTTTTTAAATCAGTTTTTTCACCTAAAACCTTAAGGTAGAATTTATAATTTTTGTGTTGGAGAAACTAGTTTAAAAATAAAATTATTTTTTTACTCTTATAATATATTATTAAAATAATGTTTATACATGTATAATTATAAAATAATATATATTTTATAATTATATTGAGAAAAAAATTATTTTATTTTAAATTTATTATTATTTTTATTATTATATTCATGTATAATTTAAAATATAATTTATATTTTTAAATTAAATTTTACAAAAAAATAATTTTTTTATTATAATTTAAGTTGGTTTATTTAATAATCATAAAATTAATACAATTTTAAATTTTTATTATAATTTAAGTCCACTTATACCTTACAACATCGTGTCTAAATTAAACATTTTATCTTCTCAAAGTCACTTTTTAACATCAACGACAAACACTATCTATCTTTCTAAAATTACTTTTTTACTATATTTTTAAAATTATTTTTTTAACAACACTTTTTAAAAGCAATGTCAAACTAAGGGTTAACACACAACACAAGAGTGATAACAGGTTTAAACTCCTTGATTACCTTTTTCCCATTTTCTTATTTCTTTTCAATATTCTTTTTTTTAACTAGGGTGATATATATATATATATATATATATATATATATATATATATATTGTATGTGTTTTGTTTTTATATGTTTCGACGGTACAAGCAGAGACTAATCTCATTAAACTGGATAAGGTTATAAAAACGATAATGTTAAAAATCAATACCACATTAATTAAAGGTTAATTAACATTTAACTTAAATTCAATTAATAGTTTATTAAATTTAAGTTATAAAATTAAATACATAATAAATGATAATAATTTTGTATGCTTATATAAAGGCACATGTTTACCATTTGTAATACACCGAATAAAATCAATAATCATTCTTCTTTCATTTGGTTATTGTCTTTCTTTGTTTCAGTATTTTGGATTGTGGGTGTTCAAATATTGGTATCAAAGCCTATTTGAAGGTTATTTTAGTTGCTCGGTTAATGCTAAATAATGTTGTATAGTGACGGTGCATGTCTAGGAAAATTTTGACTAGGAAAGATTTGGTATTTGAGTGATCTGAGTGATCCAACTCTCTTTCCTGGGAGCTTACCTGGTGTAAGTTACACATACTTTTAATGGTGCATTTATTTTGATGAAAATCATTTGTCGACACAATCAAGAACCTAAATGTTGTCGGCGGAATGAGAAAACTTAACAACGACAATTATAATACATGATCAACTTGTATGATGTCATATATGCAAGGACATGACTTGTGGGAGATTGTCAATGGTAGTGAAAAGGAACAACCAGAAGTAAAGGATGCAAATGGTGCGCTAAGAAAATGGACGACAAAAGCAGGCAAGGCAATGTACGCCTTGAAGACAACAATGGAAGAAGATATGTTGGAGCATATTGCAAAACCCTAAATGAATTTTGAAAAACATTCGCCAAGTTGTTTTCTAAGAAGAATGATATGAAGCTCCAAATTCTAGAGAGCGAGTTGTTGTCTATGAAGCAAGTCAATATGACGATTAAACAATAGTTTCACAAAGTGAAGTTGTTATTTCAGAAGATTTTTGAGTTGGATCTAGCAACTCCTATTGGTGATACTAGGATGAGATGAATTATTGTCCATGGTCTAAAACCGGAGTCTAGGAATTTTGTTGTTGTTGTAAAAGGATGACAAACTCAGCCCTCACTTGTAGAATTCGAAAATTTGTTAGCTAGTCAAGAAGCATTAGCTAAACAAGTGGGAGGTGTCTCATTAAAAAATAAAGAAAAGTCACTCAATTTCAGTAAATTCAAGAAAAACTTCAAACAACGTGAGAACGACGGGTTTAATAGAAATAAAGGAGAAGAAATCTCTCGTGAAAGAAAAGGTTCTAAAAATTACGACAACAACAAAAGATTTGAAGAGAAGTTTTATAATTGTAGAAAGAAAGGTCATATGACCAAATCTTGTTGGTCAAAGAAGAAATTTGTGGAGAGTAATGTTGTTACTTCCAATAATGAAGAACAATGAGACGTAGAAGCATTCCTTGCAGTAAAAGAGGAAGAGCTAGCTTTTACGGTGACTATGTTAGAGAAAATTAATTATAAGAATTATTGGATAGTTGACTCTGGTTGTTCAAATCATATGAAAAGAGATAAAGAAAAATTACAGGACTTATCTAAATATGAAGGAAGTCGTGTGGTGGTTACAGCAAATAACTTCAAGTTATCAATAGCTCATGTTGGTAACACGATAGTCTCTCCTCAAAATAATAGTACTAAAATGGCACTTCATAATGTCTATTGATAAGTGCTCAAAATATCATTATTTTATACACCTTTCATGGGCAATAAGCACTTATCTCACACTTACTTGGACTGATGCATGCGCTTAATATGCAATATTCAGATATTCTGCTTACAAAGCTAATATTTACAAAAAAATGCAGAATTTACGATATCTTCTGTACATGTAGGAACAATTACTGCCGAGGCAGGGTTGAGGCTGAGGCAGAAGCTGGGCCGCGATAGCAACTGAAGCTCCAGCATCAATACTATAGGCGATTGTAAGAGAAAAATACGCTGGACGTTCCTGGACATGCAGCACATGGATCGAAGCTGGCTAGTACGAGGAAAGCCCAAGTCAAAGTCCACGAGGGTAAAGCCGCCTAGTTGAAATAAACTTGGAAATATTTGATTTATGGGAATAATTGTAATCCTACTCCAAGTGGTATTCCTACTTAGGAAAGGTTTGCCCTAGACCTAGACTATATATACCATAGCCGTCCATTGTATAGAGAGGCGATTTAGAGAGAGTTCAACCCTAAGAATTATTGTGTTCTTTCTTTCATTATGTTCTAAGTTTTCTTAGGGTTAGGTGAAGGTTGTCGAGTACTTGTGAGAGGAGATTGTAATTTGTTTCTCGTTTCAATGCAATAAAACATTAAGATTTGCTTACTCTTTGCCATTCTTTTTTCTTGCATCCAAGCCCGGGAGGGAAGTTTGTGAGTAATCTATTTAACTAGACTCGGGAGAGTTAGATTCACAAAAGGTGTAAGTACGGTATTTGAAAAATACTAACTCGGCCTAGGGATAGGTTGGAGTTTCAACGGCTAAAAGAAGTGTGAGATTGGTTGATAGTTATAATTGATTCACGCCGGGAGGTATCATCAAGGACTGATTATCAACAGTGTTTCGAATTAGGGATAAGCGGAGCCATCCAAGGACACTTTGCCGAATCTTAGTGAGGTCTACCCAAGAGCAAGGGATTGCCGCGGCAGACACGCATTGTCGCTACCGAGGCAGTAATCTGCATTACTGCCGAAGCAGAGTCATGCGATAGCATTGGACAGAAACAAGTCGATCGATTCCACAGTACAACGCAACTGGATCCTGCCCACTCTCCTCATTCGTTCTCACTACCTTTATTTAGTTCTTATTTAATTAGTTTACTCAAACATCCTTCCTACTTGTGTTTTTACCTTACTGTTACAGGGCAAGAATATTAAAGAAGACATATTAAGTACACCAATCCTTGTGGAGACGATACACAATAAATACTTATCACTTTATTACTTGCGATGTGTACACTGCACAATTTGCGCTATTTCTACACGCAACATCTATCATGTGCTAGGGATGAATAAAAATCTTCTTTCAATAGCACAATTAACATCTTCAGGCCATGTTGTTCTATTTGATCCACAATATGTGAAGGTATACCATAATCTCGATATCAAAGATGAGCTGATAATGAAAGGAAGAAGATTAGATTCAATCTATGTGATGTCTACGGAAACTGCATATGTTGACAAAACAAAAGGAAATGATACAACGGACTTGTGGCACATGTGGTTAAGTAATGTCAATTACTCCAAGCTGTACGTGATGATGAAAAAGTCAATGTTGAATGGACTTCCAAAACAAGAGGTGAGAACAGACACTATATGTGCGGGTTGTCAGTATGGAAAAACGCATCAATTACCATATATATAAAGCAAATGAACCATTAGAGTTAATCCACTCTGATGTGTTTGAACCTTTTAAACAAACCTCTATTGGTGGTATGAATTATATGGTGACTTTTATTGATGATTTTTTTAGATATGTGTGGATCTATTTTATGAAGGAAAAATCTTAGACTCTTTCAAAGTTCAAAGAATTTAAAGGAATTGTGGAAGCAAAAGTTGGCAAAAAGATTTGTTGGTTACGTACAGATAATGAGGGAGAGTACACTTTAGATGAGTTTGCAAAATTTCTCCAAGAGTATTGAATACACCGTCAATTCACATGTGCTAACACTCCATAACAGAATGGTATTGCTGAAAGGAAGAATAGACATTTGGCATAAATATGTCGAAGTATGCTTCATGCAAGATACATTCAAGGTCTTTTTTAGGAAGAGGCAATGAAAACTGCAGCTTACATGATCAACAGACTTCCTCAACAAAGGTTACATTTTCTTTTAGGGTTTGAAAAATTATGGAAAATGAAACCAACAATTAGCTATTTTCGAGTTTTTGGAAGTTTTTTTTATGTATTTATGCCTAACCATTTACGTAGCCAAATGGACAAGAAAGTTGTTAGGTGTATTTTTTAGGGTACGACAACCAAAAAAAAGGTAGAAATGTTGTGATCCTACAACTGGAAAGTGTTAAGTATCTCGTAATGTGGTGTTTGATGAAACATCTTCATGATGGTCCTCCAATAAAGAGTTACTGCCAGACTCAGATACTCTCAGGAGAGAATTACAGTCTTTAGAAGTTCAGTTGAGTTTAGATGAAACTGAAATTGTCGATGATGTTGATGAAGAAGATGCAACTCGGAATCTTTGGCAATCTGGTGTTCATCAGCAACTAGTTGAAGATGGTGAATCTAATAAAAGAGAAAAAACAACGCCACTTAGAAGATCAACAAGGATCAAAAAGCTAAATCCTAAATATGATAATTCTACTATAGTAGAAAAAAATGATGCAAAAGAGCCAAAACCTTTGAAGAAGCTTCTCAAAAAGCAAAATGAATTGAAGTAATGAGAAATCAGATAGATGCACTTGACTAGAATCAAACTTGGGAGCTTGTACCAAAGCCAATAGATGTGAAGCCTAATTCTTATAAATGGATCTAAAAGATAAAACATCGCAGAGATGGATCGATTGAGAGGTACAAGGCTCGGTTGGTAGCTCGAGGATTCTCTCAACAATATGGGCTAAACTATGATAAAAAAAATTAGTCTAGTGGCGAAGCTTAAAACTGTTCGAGTCTTATTAGCATTGGCAGCTAACAAGGATTGGAACTTATGGCAAATGGATGTGAAGAACACATTTTTTTCATTGAGAGATATATCGAGAGATTTATATGGATCAACCGACTAGTTTTCAAATTTGAGATCATCCTAAGTATGTATGTAAGCTTCGAAAAGCGTTGTATGTGTTAAAACAAGCACCCAAGGCTTGGTATGGCAAGATTGTTGAGTTTCTAACTCATAGTTGCTATTTTCTAGCTCCTTCAGATTCTAGTTTGTTCGTGAAAGCAGCTAAAGCAAAAATTGCTATTGTGCTAGTATACATGGATGATTTAATCATCACTGGTGATTTTGAGGATGAAATTCTTCAAACTAAGAAGAATTTATCGGTTCGCTTTCAAATGAAAGAACTGGGTCAACTCAGACACTTTTTTGGTCTAGAGATTCATCACACCAAAGAATGAATTTTTCTCCATCAAAGAAAGTATTCATGTGATCTATTGAAAAAGTTTCGAATGCTCAATTGCAAGCTAATTTCTACACCGATGAAACCAAATGTAAGAATCTGTGCTAATGAAGGGAAAAATTTAAAAGATGATACGATGTACCGATAATTAGTTGGTAGTCTTATCTACTTAACTTTAACAAAACTATATATTTCCTTACAGTTGGTGTTGTGAGTCGATACATGCAAAATCTAAAGAAACCTCATTTGGAAGCAGTTCGACAAATTTTGAGATATGTGAAAAGTATCATCAATCATGGAATTATGTATAAAAAAGTGGAGATTGCAAACTAGTTGGCTATTGTGATGCTGACTATGCAGGTGACCATGATACCCGACGTTTAACTAAGGGGTATGTGTTTTTACTTGGATCTGGAGCAATTTCTTGGTGTAACAAAAGACAACCCAAAGTGTCTTTATCAACCAACAAAGTAGAGTATCGTGCAGCGGCAATGGCAGCTCAAGAGAGTACTTGGCTTTTGCAATTGTTGAAGGACTTGCATCAACAAGTGGAATTTTCAGTCACCTTGTATTGTGACAACTTGTCAGCCATACGCTTAGCTGAGAATCCGGTCTTTCATGCAAGAACTAAACATGTGGAGGTGCATTACCATTTTTTTAGATAAAAAGTCTTGGAAGAAGAGATCGAGCTTGAACATGTGAAGACAGAAGATCAAGTTTCAGACATGTTCACAAAATGCTTGAGTGGTAAAAAACTCAAAAGCTTCTATCATCAGCTCAACATAAGAAACAAATTGAATGTTGGTATTGAAGGGAGTGTTAAAAATCAATACCACATTAATTAAAGGTTAATTAGTTCAATTAATAGTTTATTAAATTTAAGTTTAAAATTAAATACATAATAAATGATAATGAATTTTGTATGCCTATATAAAGGCACATGTTTACCATTTGTAATACACTGAAAAAAAAAATCAATAAAGTCATTCTTCTTTCATTTAGTTATTTTCTTTCATTTTTTGAGTATTTTGAATTATGAGGTGTTCAATAGATAAAACTCTATCATCAAGTATCAAACATTGATATATTCTCAAAATTTCTAATCCAAAACTTTAATTAAATTAAAATTATCCCATAATAGTTTATAAAAGCGCTTAATAATTTTTATTATTGTATACTTAATTCGTTCAATTGCATCCTTAACATTCAATAAAGTGTCTCCAAAATAAAAACATGCGTCATTATAGACTTACCCATAGGGATGTAAAAACAGTTACTCGGATGGGTTTCAGGTCGGGTAAAATCGGATATAGGTCATTTTAGGTTGATTTGATGTTTTGACTCAATTCAGGTCGGGTGCAGGTCCATTTCAGATCGACTCTTTTTTCAGGTCAGGTCCATTTTAGGTCGGGTCTATTTCAGGTCGAGTTCATTTCAGGTCGGGTTCAAACGGTTCAGGATCAAATCAGATAATGGACAGATTCATTTCAGAGTGGGTAGATTTCAGGTCGGGTTCATTTCAGTTTGATTTTATTTCAGGTCGGGTTCATTTCAAGTCGGTATTATTTCAGGTCAAATTAATTGTGGTTTTAAATTCATTTTAATTAAAATTATTAAGTTTGAGTTTGGTACAAATAAGTAATTAAGTAAATAACCGATAGATTTTGGGTTGAATGATTGATCATTCATTTCGAATTAATTATTTAATATCTAACGTCTTTAACTAGCATGAGTCCCGTTAAAAATAAATATTACGCAATAAACTAAACAAAAATATAATCAAATGATTCATATCTTAAAAATTGGGATAAATTGTAAAATTAAGGAATAAACATTGAACTAGAAAGAATAAAGATTTAAATTAAAAATGATAAACATTAATAAAATAAAATATAATCTTATTAAAAACACTAAACTAAATTAGAAAAAATAAATAGTAGTAAATTTAAAATAAAAATAAAATTGTAAGGACTAAATTGTAAAAATTATAAATTAATAATAGTTAAATTCGATAAAAAATTTAATTTTAATGTAATTTAATACATTATAATTTATACCTATACAATATAATTTAATACATTTCAAAAATATAAATATAAAATTTATACTATATATGAAATTTATATTATATATAGAATATATTATATATATAGAATTTATACTATATATGGTATGATAATATATATGGAAATATAAAATATATAATACTATATATATATAAAATATTTATGTATGTATATGTATATAATATATATTGTATGTATACTTATATATAAGTATGTGTGTATATGTATACATTAATATATGTATACTTATTACTTATATATATATACTAGATGTATATATTAATATATACATCTAGTATATATATAATATACTTATATATACTATACTTTATGTATTAATGTATTATATGTAATATATATAATATACTTTAATATATACTTAAATGTATACTAATATATGTATTTAATTTTTTTACAAATTAATATATGTATATGTATTTAATTAATGTATGTATATTATTAATTCTTTAAGCCCAATACAAATACTCTAAGCCCAAATCACTAAATTAATTCTCTAAGACCAATTCTTGAATCACTAAACTAATTTTCTATGATTAAATTGAAACAATTTTAAAATATATAATTTGATTTTAATAAATGAGGATCAAATCGAATAAAAAAATAAATTTAAAACTTAATTTTTAAGTGATCATAATTAAATTGAAATAATTGTAAAATAAGGTGTAGAGTGACGTGAGATTCGATTTTTAGGAGCGACCTATATAAAAATATGCGAAATTTTTTACTTGACCTAGACTAGTATCAAATGAATATCCAAATGTAATCTCCCTTTTTAACATTTTTAATTGATTATATTTAATCAATGTTTATTATTTGATAATAATAATAATAATAATAATAATAATAATAATAATAATAATAATAATAATAATGATGATGATGATGATGATGATGATGATGATGATGATGATGATGATGATGATGATGATGATGATGATGATGATGATGATGATGATGATGATGATGATGATGATGATGATGATGATGATGATGATGATGATGATGATGATGATGATAATGATCCTCCAAAATTTACTATACATATTAATTCCCTCTAAAATTTTGTTTTTTTTCTCTTTTTTTTATAATAATCAAAATTTATTTCTAATTTTTCCCTCCTTTTTTATATCCCTCCAAAATTTTTACACTAAAAGTAAATTAATCTCAAACTTTAAAAAATGAGCGGATTATTTCCCTCCAAAGTTTGATTATATTTAATCAATGTTTATTATTTGATAATAATAATAATAATAATAATAATAATAATAATAATGATGATGATGATGATGATGATGATGATGATGATGATGATGATGATGATGATGATGATGATGATGATGATGATGATAATGATCCTCCAAAATTTACTATACATATTAATTCCCTCTAAAATTTTGTTTTTTTTCTCTTTTTTTTATAATAATCAAAATTTATTTCTAATTTTTCCCTCCTTTTTTATATCCCTCCAAAATTTTTACACTAAAAGTAAATTAATCTCAAACTTTAAAAAATGAGCGGATTATTTCCCTCCAAAGTTTGATCTTTTCACTTTTCTTTATCAATTATCTTTTTCTTTTTTTATCAATTTTTTTGGTTTAATTTAATTGAGTAATAATTTAGATTAATTTAATAAAAATCTATATTTGATTTTAAAATTATTTTAATTATGTTTATAATTTATTTTTTATATTTTAATTTATTTTAATTAATATAAGTTCAATAAATTAATTTAACTTAATTAATTATTAATTTAAAATTATAATTTTTAATAGAATTTTAATTTAAAATTATAATTTTTAATGAAATATTATTTTAAAATTATAATTAAAATTAAATTCATTAAAACTAAATAAAAAAGTAAATAAATTAATTTAATTAAATATTTAATACTAAATTTAAATATTAATCCCTAAATTAATTCTCATGTCTAATTCTATTTTTTTAAGACTAATTATATTTACTATATTTTAAATTCATCAAATTATAGATATAGTTAATTATCTGCCATATAAATATTAAGTCTTGTTAATATTAGTTCAGGTCAATAACAGGTCAGATTCAAAACAAGTCGGACCATTTATCAGGTCGGGTTCAAAATAGGTTGGGTCTATATTCTAGAACAGATACTACGTGTAATCACTATTAGCTTGTTCAAAAAAAAATTATTTGTTGTGAATAAAGTAAAGAACAAGAATAAAATAGGAAAATAAAGATGAGACACAAAAGTGAGAGATTTTATTGTATTATCAAAGTAGAGTTGTATACAATGCTATGTCAAAAGTCTATATTTATAGGCATAAGATGGAAACCCTAATTCCAATGGGTATTAAACCCTAATACCAAAGCCCATTAAAGTTTAACTTAATATATGGATATCCACCATAAATAAATATATTCATAACACTCCCCCTTGGATATCCATGAAGATAATGTGCCTCGTAAAAACCTTACTAAGATAAAAACCCTATGGGAAAAAAATTCTTAGTGAAGGAAAAAGAGTACACACATATTTGATACGCATAACATGTTGCCTCGTTAAAAACCTTACCAGAAAAACCCATTGGGACAAAACCTCGGTTAAGGAAAAAAGAGTACAACGCGTATTTACTCCCCCTCATGAAAATATCACATAAGATCTTTGAATCTTCATAACTCAATATTGAATACAATCTTCAAATGTTGAAGTAGATCATACACTAGTGGATAAATCTTCCAAATCATTGCTTGAAATGATTCATTGAATACTATTCATTTGAAAATCATGAGGGACGAAACTTGAAGAAATATGTTTCGTTTTATCATATTTGATATATCTACCTTGAGATATAAATTTTGTATTATCTCTATACAAGATAGCTTGCATCTTATCTTGTGAAAAAAATATTCACATATCTTCAGGATATGTTTAGCCAAACAAATGTTTCGGCTTTACCTCTTGCATAACAATTATTTAAAGGTAATGATCTCGTAGCACTTAAATAATATTTCTGGACCAGCTAAGATACGATGCTTCCAGATCAAATAATGTGTATATTGTGCTTTAGACCAAAAATATCATTACCCTTTTCGTGAGGCGAAAAAAAATCTTTGTTTAAAGTAAGAGACCTAGCAACAACCATAAGGGTGATCAATAGATATGCGTTATGCATGTAAAGTCTCTTTTAATATTTTTCTATATGTCGATAGATGCACAAGGATTTGAGGAGATCTCTTCACGAGTCTCAACGATATTCAAATCATCGACAAACACAACAATAAAAATTCAGAGCTAAACCTCTTAATAAAAATGCTCGGGGAAATAATTCATATAGCATTATGCTAATAAGTATTCAATGAGGCGATCATACCAAATACGCCTAAATTGTTTCAAGCCATAAAAAAATATATTCAATATGATTGAATAATGTTCTCGAGAACTTGAATGAATTGCTTATGGTAATCTAAATCTTTCCGGAAGTTTCATGCAAATATTACTATCAAGAGGCTCATTCAAATAGGATGTAACAACATCCAATTAGGCAAAAACTAAGTAATTTTATTTATTGCCAGACTGATTAAAATCTAAAAGTAGTTGCATCCACCACCAAGGAATATATTTTCCTCATAATCAATTTCATATCTTTGTGAGAATCCTTGTGCAACCAAATGAGCTTATATCTCATGATTTCCCCTTTTGATTTCTCTTTCTCACAAAGGCTCATTTATATCCACGAGCTTTACACATTTCAATGTACGTGCTATAGGCCCAAATACTTCTCTTTTCAAAAGAGATTTTAGTTTCGCCTCAATTGCCTCTTTCATGTTGGCCAATCATTTCTTTGTTTACATTGCCTAATTGACAATAATTCATGATCCACATCATAAAATAAAATCTCTAGTGCTATATTGCATGCAAATATATTAACGACGTCGATTTAATTTCAGTTCCACTTATTACCAGACATGACATAATCTATTGAGATCTCTTTATTATCAGGTACCTGAGTCATGTCAATGTCTCTGCTGGAGACCATTTAATCTCTTTTAGAGATTTTTATAATCATTGATTCCTCGATCAGACCATCATAAAATATAGTTCCTTTTCTTTTTCGAGGATCTCTTATCTTTGGAACTTACTTGTCTACTACGCTTTAAGCGTAAGTTAGACTCATTAGCACTAGAGTTTGTCCTTCCATGACATCAAATTTAATCGGAGCATTCATAGCTGGTATACGTGACTTAGTCACTCTTTTAGGGTCAACAAAATATCTGGCAATTGGTTTGCTAAATGAATTATCCTTTGAACTTATAGTTCACATTGTGTAGTACGTTGATCAAAATGAGAAAAATGATAATTCATTCTAACTTATTTCTTTCCCCAGCTATTTATTTTCTCCCCCTAATGTTGGGTAAACTGACTCATTAAAATGATAGTCAGTAAATCGGGTTGTAAATAAATCCCCTATCAGAAGCTCTTATATATATTCCCAACAAAACTCATCTTTGTGCGTTATGGTGGAGCAATTAGAACATATATCGCACACAAAAAAAAATCTATGATGAGAAATATTTGGTTCCTGACCAAAAACCATTTGTAATGGGGAGAACTTATGATCATTTGTTGGCTTGATGCGAATTTGTGATACTACATATAAAATTACATGTCATCAACATTATCAAGACTGATTGTCTTTAGAAAATAATCTAGAAAATGTGCTCGTAATTTTATCAACTGAGCAAGTAGACTCGCAAACACCAAGTTGCGGGTTAATAACAAGGATACACATAACCATCTAGTCGATGCATCGAAAAAAATCGTAAAATATCTAGATGGTTTTTAAGAAAGGTGTATAGGCCCATATATATCACCTTGTATTCGTTCCAGAAAATTAATAACACTCTATCTTAGATGTTCATGATTGAATAATCAAATTGCTTTCATAGCAATTATCACGTGAAATATTACCATTAAGAAAATCTTAATTCTTCAATAAATGACCACATGAAAGTGTCAGCAAATTTTCGCATCATAATTGAACCGGGATGGTCTAACCGGTCATGCCAAATAAAATTATCAGTAAACATCTAGTTTACAATAGCATGATCTTCAATTTGTACTAATTCTTATGTAGTACAATATGAATGACAGTGCTTGTAATTTTGCCAAGATTTTATTATTGCCTTGAGTTATAATCGTAATATTGAGATAGTCAGCACCCCCTTGACTAATATTCTCAATATATTTTTGGAAATATCTTTAAAATTCAATAAGTCTCTTTTGCGACTTTGACGAGCATAATGCACTGTAAATATGAGATAAAGTCTCATTTGGCAATAACATATTTGTTCAACGAGCATAATTCACTGTAAATATGAGATAAAGTCTCATTTGGCAATAACATATTTGCTCAGTCGGAGCTTTCTGTGATAATAATACTTCCGGATATAGTACTCACATTATTCCCTTGCATTTAAAATGGGAAAATATGCATAATTATGCACATTTTAATATGTGCTTTATTTCATTCACTTCGAGGAATGAAAAAATATGTGCTCTGTGTCATTCAGTTCGGGGAATGGAAAATATTAAATATAGCACATTATATCAAATCGATTATCTATCAAAGATAAACTCTCAAAATCTCTTTCGAAGCATTGATATTTCAGTACTTTGAGATATAGTACTCACATTTTCTCTTGTATTTAAATGGGAAAATATTTCTTATGCTTAAGTATAGTATGAGTACTTGCACTGTCTACTTGGCATAAATAGCCACAATTCATTGTAGATTTCATTCCGGAAGTGATAATATTCTTCAAAGGATAAACTAACATAGAATGTAAATAAATAATATATAAAATAAATTAACGATATATTAACATAGAGCGTAAATAAATAATATGTAAAATAAATTAACATAAATATATAATAAATAAAAATAAATTAACATAAACAAAATAAATAAAATAAATGGCGAATTCTTCTCTTGAAGGACTATGAGAAGAATTATCAATATTCAATTGAGTTGGATCATAATGCCATTATTTTCGCCACAAAGAAAATCTGATTATATTTTCTTCAATGTATCATTCATGATTATGAATAAAGTCCCTAATACTTCGGCGTTTGACAAATACGAGATCAATGGTTTATACCATCACATTGATAACATAAAGATTTTAATATGATCTCTATCATTCTTGTCATCTTTATAATTCCACTTCTTGTGGATACAAGTATTCTCAAAATAATCATCTTATCCATGTCTATTTTATAATCTCAATCATGATCACAATTACTAATGTGACATTTATTCTTTCCGCTATAAAATATCACATTCACTTCAGGGAATGGAGCGGAGCCTGTTGGGCGACATTCATGATTTTTCATGAGCAACTCATTATTTTGCTCAACCACAAGAAGGCAAGAAATTAACTCAGAATATTTCTTAAAGCCTTTTTCACGATATTGTGTCTGAAGGACAACATTGTCGGCATGAAAAGTGAAGTATGTTTTTTCTAACATATCCTCATCAGTGATACTTTGACACATAATTGAGTTTTATTCACTAACCATATAGTGAATTATCACGTTTGCATTCACTTCAAGGAGTGAAACAAATTCAATAATCACATGGAATAAACATCATGCTTGCATTCACTTTAGGGAATGACATAAATGAAATAATCGCATAGAATAATCATCATGCTTGCGTTCACTTCAAGGAATGTCATAAATCCAATAATTGTATGGAATAAACATCATGCATGCATTCACTTCAGGGAATGCCTCCCATAAAAATTCTTTGATCAAGACGATTTTCGTAACTTGAACTTGGGAGAAGTCTATAGTCGAATTTTTCGACATAAAAAAATATTGCTTCCAAGCAAATATAAACTTTATAATATTCATACTATTAAATAGTAATTGATCAACCAATATATATACAATATATACAAAGAACAAAAAAATTTAATCCTCATACGCGGCGTTGTTAAACCAGTCCACAAGGTCTTTTAAAAAGAACCTCCTTTGAGACCAGTAGCCTCGCAGAACGGGATGTCCAGCCAATATACTCGGATTAAATCAACATAACAAAAACATATTAATTGTCGACAAGCACCACGAGAATTGAGTCAATTTATCGCTACACAAATACCAAATAACCAAAGATTTTTAATAAATTAAAAATCAAATCAAAGATCAAGAGAGAAAAATAAAAATATAATTGAGGGAGAAGAACTTATCTCTGATTTATGCCAGTAACAAATTCTTTTCAATAACTCCTTCAAGATTTGAACGACAAACACCTCCGTTGGTTAGAGTCTCGTGCTGATAACGTGTTGTGAATAAAGTAAAGAACAAGAATAAAATAGGAAAATAAAGATGAAAGACAAAAGGGAGAGATTTTATTGTATTCTCAAAGTAGAGTTGTATACAATGCTATGTCAAAAGTCTATATTTATAGGCATAAGATGGAAACCCTAATTCCAATGGGTATTAAACCCTAATACCAAAGCCCATTAAAGTTTAACTTAATATATGGATATCCACCATAAATAAATATATTCATAACATTATTATTCTACGCACTTAAAAAAAATCCTACATTAATATTTTATTTTAAAAGTGAAAATTTAAATTTCTAATTATAAAATCACATATCCTAAACCCTATCTCATCTCCTAAACTTTAAAACAAAAATTATAACCCTAAAATTTAAAATTTAAACTCAAATATTATATCTTAAATTAGATTTACATACAAATTTTTTATTATGTATACATAAAATATTTTTTCATATCAAAATAGATTATCAATAATTAAAATGTGACTCCTGGATGAAGCAAGAAAAAACCCCACTAGAAATTAGTTGTAGGCTTTCTTTTTGAAAAACTTGATCAATTTGATGATTCAGTCAACCTTCCATTCATAACATAATATCAGTTTAGGTAGAATAATATAAAATAAAATAAAGCTGTTTAAGAATATTTCAACAAATAATATATATTAGGACCAAAATCATGCTGGTGTGTAAGTTAATCAAAGAGCTCTCTAAAAAATTAAAAAAATAAAAAAATAATTCATACATCACATAAAAAACAAACAATTTTTTCGAACGGGTTTAAAAATTTAGTTTAAGATTTTAGATTTAAAAGTTTAAATTATATATTTTAGAATTTAAGATTTATGGTTAGGGTTTATAGTTTAAGATTTGTGTTTTAAGATCAATAATTTAGATTTTAATTTTACTGAGTTAAATTAAACTAAAAAAATTTATAATTAAGTGTACGATACGAGTCGATTTGAAATAATTAAAACAAAATTCTAAAAACCTAAATAAAAAATTATTAACCCTTTATTGTTACTGGTCTTGGACCAAGAAGATCATTGAAATTATTTACAGAAGTGCTAAAAATATTTGATTCCAAGTATCTGGAACTCCAGGCAAGCACCAATGGATGCAATCTGCATGGTGTCCGGGGTCGGCTTTTTCCTCCTCGTTTAACAGCTTTCCTCCGGTCTCCGTATAAATCGACGAATGTCCATCAACCCTGTATTCCGACAGCTGCGTTATATTAACAACCGTAACCGAAACTTTCATTTTCTTCACCACATCTGCCACCACACCCATCATTGTCTTGTCCGAACCACTTCCCCACATGTTCTTCTTCATCACTGGCTTCGTTTCGTTGAAACATTTCATCCCATTGTTCCTGCCCCAGTCCTCGCTTCTGCGGAAAGAACAGACTATCCTTTGTAGAAAATCCAAATGAAAAACCATCTTCTTGTGTGTGTTTTTGTGTGTTGAGACACTAACCTTGTATGTATAGGGGACATAGTTGTGAAGAAAACACGAGTCTTGTTGGGATTTATAGTCGAATCGATCCAGTTAGCCCATGTCTTCAAACCGATTTGGTAGGCAACCGGTGTGTCCAGCTCCGAATAACCTTCTTCACCGTTTGCGAACGAACCCCATCTGTCTTATCCCAAAGTTGCATGTCCCAATCAATACCTTAACTAGCAAGGAACAGGTTCAAAGGGTTTTCAAGTTTCAACAGACAACTTACAGTGTTTTAAGTCTAAGACCACTCATCCACCAAACGTAAGTATTGAAGGCAAGGATATCAACTCCTTCCCAGTATTTAGAGTGCTTGGCCACTGAATCAACTTTCAGTATTCTCTTCCTTGGATCCAAAACGTCGATATCCGAATTCGATTCGACAAGAAACGGGGCCCAATAAAATTCAATGGTTGCATTATATTCCTGAACTAGGAGAGAGGTGGATAACGTTAGCTTTGTTTTCAAGTGTTTAGAAAACTATCAATAAAATTGAATACCTTAGCTTTGAAGACAGAACGAACTTTGCCCATTTTCATAGATTTCTTCTCTGTAGGTATAGTCCACTCAACCATACAAACGAAAGATTCCCATTGATTTCTTTGCAGGGAATCACCTGCAAACATAAGCCTTTTACCTCGAAGCTTTTTAAGTGCACGTTCTGGATCAAATCTACACAGAAAAAAGAAGTGGTTTCAAGTCCATGCAATAATCAAGGCGAGTAGGCAAGCATTTTTAAGTAATAATTTTGTTACCTGGGCAAGTTGCAGTCGTGGGGTTGCCACTCCCAATGATGGTAGTCGAAATCAAGGCGACCATTTTTGACGCAAGAGTACTGCCTGTCCAGGTATGGACAACTACTGTCATTGTACAATGGCTTGATAGAGCGGTTGAACATCCACTTCCCTCGAGTAACATCGCACTCTTCAGTGTCCAACTTGAACCTGTCGTCGATTTCGGTGTCATCTAGGTTCTCCTCTGCAGTTTGATGATCACCTGTCGGACAATGACCGTTCAATATCACAAGTCTTAACAGGAAACATGATTTGAATTATAATAGTAACAAACCGAGCCCTGTTGAATTAACTTACTAGTTTTTACAACAGCTGCTCTTCTAGCACAAGACTTGGATTTGAGAATGGGATTTGAAGAAAGAAAAGATAGTCTTTCAGTGTACAAAAGAGCGAGGATAGCAAAAGCACAGAGTATAACTGTGATAACAGAAAGAGGTAGCTTTCCTCTGTAAGCTTTCATGGTGATGGTTGAAGGAGAGGCAGCAGAAGCAAAGCTCATGGTTTGGAGGGAAATTAAACTGAGATGAATTGAACTCAAATGTGGGATAAAAACAGTATGAGTAGGTGTTATTTATTTTAATTTTTACATTAAATTTAACAAGGTGTGTTGAGTAGGAGTAAAGCTAAAGCCAAGTCTGGTTGGGATTGTGGGCTTTGACATCCTCTTTTAGATAAAAATAGTTGGGTGGTTAGAGAGTAAACTCAAAGGCTAACATCTTTGTTGGAAGCTACATCATCTCAGTATCCAAACCCCAGCAGAGGTAGGTTATGTCACCCACCAGTCACCACAGTATCTGTCAAGATCCCTATCTATTCTAGATACATTACATATACCTACATATCAAACTCTTTGGGAAAAATCCCACTCTTGATCCCATTTCCCCACTTCCTTCCTTTTGTAATTAGTTTGAATGTCTTTGCTGAAGCTGATATCGACATGTGTTTTGGACATCACAGCAGTCCTGGGAAGAAAAAAGGAGTTGTGTAGGAGGCTGTGGCAATTGGGGGTTGCTACTTGCTATTTGGCTGGTATTTTACTCCAGTCTCCACCCACATTCCCTTGTTAATGATTTGTTTGAAAACTAATTTTGGTGCGTTCGGGAGTTGTTAAGGGAAATAATTAACTCTGTGGTTAAGGAAAAGGGGTACAAATCCTATATTTCTTTTTCATGCTTTCATTCGTACTTTTCTTTCAAATTAGAGAGTTTATAATTTAAGGTTTAAAATTAAAAATTATAGTTAAGATTTAGAAATTAAGGATAAGGTGTATTTTTTTAAAATGTAGAGTTTAGGTTTTAAGATATAAAAAATTAAGGTTAGAGTTTAAAATTTAAGATTTTAGCAAGAGACATGAAAAAAAAAACAATTAAAAGGTAAAAGATTTTTACTCGTTAAACAATCTAAAAATATTTTTTACAATTATCTCGTAACATAATAGGTACTCTTCAAACTCAAAATACAAATTTTATTATAAAAATTAATTTTATGCGACCGATTCAAGTCAAAATCTGTAAAATTTTATTGTTATTCCTCTATTGAATGCATATTTAATTAAAGCCCTCTTTGGCAAACAAATTTTGATCTAAAATTAAAGGTTTAAATTAATTTTAGAGATTTGATTGGTTAAATCTGTTAATTTAGATGTTTGATATAAAAAGAATTAAGATAAAACCTATTAATTGAAAAAACTCATAAAAATAACTTTTTTGAGTCAGAGGTTTAGATAAAAAATTATAAATACTCTTATATCATTGACAGTTATAAAATATTTCCTTAAATAACATAAATATGAATAAGTAATAATTTTTTTTAAATAAAATATTATGAAAAAGAAATTAAATACAAATTAATATATAAAAATTTAATAATTATTAAAATTATATTTAATATATAATTTCATAAATAAAAAATTAATATATACATTTAAATTTAATAATTTTTAAAATTATATTAAAAATAATTTCTTAAACAAGATATTAATGCATACATCCTTCTTATATGCTTAGTAATAATATAAAAAAGAATTTCATAATTAATTAATATTAATAGATATAAAATATTAATAATTAATAAATAAATTATTTAAATAAGTATCGAATATAATTATATAATTATATATCATTTTACTTGTTCAAATAATCAAATAGCTATCAACTATTAATTATCAATTATCGACTAATTTTATAAAACATTTTTATTCAATAATCTAAGCAATTTGATAATCAAATCAATTAATGTTATCAACTATAATCTAATATAAAATATAAGATACTTTACCATCTTGCTTACCGACTGATAGATGTTCCTGGCTATGGAGAGGTTTGCAAGTAGTTTAGCGTGAAGTTCAACATAATATTGTATGGAGTGTGGGTGATAAATCATCTATTGACTTTTGGAATGATACTTGGGTGGGAGAGTGTGTCCGTTACATCAACATCAGGTAGATGGTAAACCTCTACTATGATGGGTTGTTCTGTTCAATCTATGGTTAATGTTAATGGAGACTAAAAATGAGAGGAATTTTATGGTTTACTTCCTCATGATATTGTTGTGAACATTGCGGCATTAAAGCCTCCTCTTCATGATAATTTCAGTGACTTACTGGGATGGTTACTATAAAGTTCTCAAAGGTTTATCGTTAAATATGCTTATGAGTACTATGTTGATCAATTTGTGACTGAACATAATCGTGTGTGGAAGATCATTTATAAATATAGAATTCTTCCAAGGATCAAGATCTTAATGTGGACTATTTGTAATAATGGAGTCATGACCAATACCGAACGTGTTCGACGACACATAACGGATGATGCAAGTTGTGGTGTTTGTGGCACGATGATTGAGTATGTTTCTCATGTTCTCTCTGAGTGCCTGGAGATAAAAGGTATTTAGCTGCAACTAGTGAAGATTGACAAAGTGCAAGAATTTTTCAGTATGGAATTGTGTAATGCATTGAATACAACCTACATGATCCTAGTTATTTTGCTGTGGAGATTGAGGACTGGGACCTGTTGTTTGGCTGTTTATTATGGAATTCTTGGCTATGAAGCAATCAACGTATTTTCTATCCGGATGTGTACACAACTGAGAGTTTACTACATCAGAGATACCGTTTGCATGATGAGTGTAGACGGGCTTTGGCTTTGCAACTGACCATTTGTAATATGTCGCGTGGTGTTTTTAATATCGAACGTTGGGCTAAACCTTGTCCTGGTTGGATTAACGTGAATACGGATGAAATTCGGAATGTGAATTCGGGGTTTTTTACTTGTGGAGGCGTGGGAAGGGACGAACATGGGTAGTTGTGCTTTGGATTCTCGAAAAATATTGGTATTTGTAATGTGTTTGATGTTGAGTTATGGGGAGTATATAGGGTCTTGAAACTGCTTGGTCTTTTAACTTTCGTCAGGTTATTATCAAAATGAATAGTAAAGAGGTTTTTAATTGTCTGTCCAAGAGAGAGTTGGATTATATTCATTCATCCCTTAGAACTCATTTAACTATGATACTAAGTAAGGATTGGGAGGTTCAGTTTATGTGGGTCTGTCGTTCTTGTAATGTTGTGATTGATAAATTAGCAAAATTGACGAAAGACCTTCATTTGGTTTACTACATGTTCATGGAGCCTTCTTTAGATATTATTGATGTGTTGCATAAAGATGTGGGAAATGTTTGATTTTGCTGTGTATTTTGTGGTTTTGTGGTTTGATCGTTTTTAATACCGAAATAGATACTTTTTTTCATTTTGGGATTCAAGTTTTTTTTAATGAGATCCATGAAACACAAAATTATAGTTTGTTATCAGCTATCTACTAGTTGTCAAACATAGCATAAAAATTAGGTGTTTTATTATTACATTACTTTAAAGAATTGTATATAGGAACGAAACACAAAAATATCGTATAATATAATTTGACAAGAAAACGTCACTTAAGCTGATAAGAAAATATCGTATAACATCTATTTTGTAAAATATTTAAAAAAAATCATACAATTATAAAACAAATACAAAAATAAATAAAAAATAGATTTTTGAAAAATCATATATATATATATATATATATAATCGTAAAAATTAAAGTATACCAGTGTTGAGTGTATTGATAAGACATATTGCATTCTCAAAGAGAGGACACAAATTTAAATTTTAAAGATAATATTGTTGGAAAGAGCAAACTCGCATCTCAAAGATGAAACACAAAATAAACATACATATAAGCATATTATATTTATTATATTTATGTAATAGAAATATATCTATATTATATGTATATTTATTTAGTTTTTTTTATTAAAAACTAAATTAAATTGTAAGACTAAATATAAAAATTAAAACTATTGATAAATTTGCGACCAAAGAGCATGATTCAATTCCCACCAATCCATCAAGCTGCCATTGCCATTGCCATTGATAGAATTGAAGACAACAAGAAAGAGTTATCACCTGCTTTAAAAATAATTATAATTATTGATTTAATACGACATAAGTACTTTACTATTACATTTTCACGACCTACATAAATTCATCCGAGTCGTATTGAAATCAACTGATTTATAATAATATTAAATTGAAAAATTGTAACTCACAAAGAATTATAAGTTCTATTAATCTCATTAAAAGGGATTATTACCATTAAAGGTAATTTAATTCAATAATGCATCCAAAATGTATTTTATAAGTAGGGATGGGCATGAGTCGGGTCGGGTCGGATTTTCGGCCCACCTGCACCCAACTCGAAAACTCATACTCTCCACCCGCCACTCGACCTGACCCAGGTTTACGATGAAAAAATTCAATCTGACCCGAACCGATTTTTAAGCTTTAAAATACGACTCGACCTGACCCGACCCGAATCATTAAAAAAATTAAAATTTTAGGGACTAAACTGTAAAAAAATAAAATTTAAGGATCTAATTGTAAAAACATTTAATTTTAGTAACCTAATTGTAAAAAAAATAATTTTAGTGATCTAATTGTATAAAATATATATAAAGAGGGATCATTATTGCAAATATCCCTAAATTATATATGGGAAAATTACACTATTAGTCCCGGGTCGGCCGGGTCAGATTTTTTTCATCATAAACCCGACCTGACCCGAGACCACCCTTAAAAAAATCCGACCTGACCCGAATCCAAAATTTTCACCAAAAATCCGACCCTATTCGTCCGGGTCAAGTTGAAACCCATCGGATTCAGGTTCCGTACCCATCCCTATTTATAAGGCAACTCAAGAATTATTTAGTAAGACAACCAAAAATTTATTTATGTTATGAATATATTTATTCATGGTGGATATCCATATATTAAGTTAAAGTTTAACAGGCTTTATTATTAGGGTTTAATACCCATTGGAATTAGGGTTTTCATCTTATGCCTATAAATATAGACTTTTAGACAAAGCATTGTACACAATTCTACTTTGAGAATATAATAAAATCTCTCCCTTTTGTCTATTTTCTTCTTGTTCTTTATTTTATTCACAACACGTTATCAGCACGAGACTCTAACCAACGGAGGTGTTTTTCGTTCAAATCTTGAAGGAGTTATTGAAAAGAATTTGTTACTCGCATAAATCAAAGATAAGTTCTTCTCCCTCAATTATATTTTTATTTTTCTCTCTTGATCTTTGATTTGATTTTTAATTTATTAAAATCTTTCGTTGTTTTGTATTTGTTTAGCGATAAAGTGACTCAAATACCGCGGTTCTTGTCGACAATTCTCGAAAAAGATTTTAACAAGATATTGGTAACTAAATCTATCCTATATTCAAATTAGTGGAAAGTTCGGTATGTTTTATTTATTTAATTTGAGATTTTTTTATCTTTATTTATAAACAATATTTGTTTATTTTATTATGATGATGAAAGTTTATGTTTTAATCATGTTCTAAGTATTACATGATATCAGAAAAAAAAAATTAAACCTTTGATAAATTAATATGTTTTTGTTATGTTGATTTAATCCGAGTATATTGGCTGGACATCCCGTTCTGCGAGGCTACTGGTCTCAAAGGAGGTTCTTTTTAAAGGACCTTGTGGACTGGTTTAACAACGCCGCGTATGAGGATTAAATTTTTATTCTTTGTATATATTGAATATATACCGGTTGATCAATTACTATTTAATAGTATGAATATTATAAAGTCTATATTTGCTTGGAAGCAATATTTTTTTTTGTGTCGAAAACTCGACTATAGACTTCGCCCAAGTTCAAGTTACGAAAATTGTCTTGATCAAAGAATTTTTATGGGAGGCATTCCCTGAAGTGAATGCATGCATGATGCTTATTCCATGCGATTATTGAATTTATGACATTCCTTAAAGTGAATGCTAGCATGATGATTATTCCATGCGATTATTGGATTTATTCCTTGAAGTGAATGCAAGCATGATGATTATTCCATGCGGTTATTTGATTTATGTCATTCCCTGAAGTGAATGTAAGCATGATGTTTATTCCATGCGATTATTGAATTTGACTCATTCCTTGAAGTGAATGCAAACATGATAATTCACTATATGGTTAGTGAATAAAACTCAGTTATATGCCAGAGTATCATTAATGAGGATATGTTAGAAAAACATACTCCACTTTTCACACATTAAAGTTGTTCTGTAGACACAATATCGTGAAAAGGTTTTAAAGACCTATTGGCTTCGCTCCATTCCCTGAAGTGAATGTGATATTTTATAGCGGAAAGAATAAATGTCACATTAGTAATTGTGGTCATGATTGAGATCATAAAATAGACATGGATAAGATGATTATTTTGAGAATACTTATATCCATAAGAAGTGGAATTATAAAGATGACAAGAATGATAGAGATCATATTAAAATCTTTATGTTATCAATGTGATGGTATAAATCATTGATCTCGTACTTTTCAAATGCCGAAGTATTATGGACTTTATTCATAATCATGAATGATAAATTGAAGAAAATATAATCAGATTTTCTTTGTGGCGAAAATAATAGCGTTATTGATCCAACTCAATTGGATATTAATAATTTTTCTCATATTCCTTCAAGAGAATAATTCACCATTTATTTCATTTTCCTTATAACATCTAAAGGAAATAATTGATCTTTATTTATTTTGTTTTATGTTAATTTATTTTTATATTTATGTTAATTTATTTTACATATTATTTATTTACATTCTATGTTAATTTATCCTTTGAAGAATACTATCACTTCCGGAATGAAATCTACAATGAATTATGGCTATTTATGCCAAGCAGACAGTGCAAGTACTCATACTATACTCAAGCATAAGAAATATTTTCCCATTTAAATACAAGGGAAAATGTGAGTACTATATCTCAAAGTACTGAAATATCAATGCTTCGGAAGAGCTTTTGAGAGTTTATCTTTGATAGATAACCGATTTGATGTAATGTGCTATATTTAATATTTTCCATTCCCCGAAGTGAATGGTACAGAGCACATATTTTTCATTCCCCGAAATGAATGAAATAAAGCACATGTTAAAAGGTGCATAATTATGCATATTTTCCCATTTTAAATGCAAGAGAATAATATGATTATTATATCCGGAAGTATTAATATCACAGAAAGCTCCGATTGAGCAAATATGTTAATGAGACTTTATCTCATATTTACAGTGCATTATGCTCGTTGAGCAAATATGTTATTGCCAAATGAGACTATCTCATATTTACAGTGCACTATGCTCGTTGAGAAAATATGTTATTGTTAAATGAGACTTTATCTCATATTTACAGTATATTATGATCGTCAAAGTCGCAAAGAGACTTATTGAATTTTAAAGATATTTACAGAAATATATTGAGAATATTAGTCAAGGGATGTTGACTATCTCAATATTACGAGTATAATTCAAGGCAATAAGGAAATATTGGCAAAATTACATGCACTGTCATACATATTGTACTACATAAGAATTAGTACAAATTGAAGCTCATGCTATTGAAAACCAGATATTTATTGATAATTTTATTTGGCATGACCGGTTAGACCATCCCGGTTCAATTATGATGCGAAAATTAGCTGACACTTTTATGTGGTCATTTATTGAAGAACTAAGATTTTCTTCATGGTAATTTTTCATGTGATACTTGCTATGAAAGCAATTTGATTATTCAATCATCAACAATTAAGATAAAGTGTAAATCTATTACTTTTCTAGAAAGGATACAAGGTGATATATATGGGCCCATACACCTTTTCTAAAAATCCATCTATATATTTTATGATTTTTATCGATGCATCGACTAGATGGTTATATGTATCCTTGTCATTAACCCGCAACTTGGTGTTTGCGAGGCTACTTGCTCAGTTGATAAAATTACGAGCATATTTTCCAGATTATTTTCTAAAGACAATCAGTCTTGATAATGTTGATGACATGTAATTTTACATGTAGTATCACAAATTCGCATCAAGCCAACAAATTATCATAAGTTCTCCCCATTACAAATGGTTTTTGGTCAGGAACCAAATATTTCTCATCTTAGATTTTTTTTTTGTGCGACATATGTTCTAATTGTTCCACCACAACGCACAAAGATGAGTTTTGTTGGGAATATATATAAGAGCTTTTGACAAGGGATTTATTTATAACCCGATTTATTGATTATCATCTTAATGAGTCAGTTTACCCAACATTAGGGGGAGAAAATAAATAATTAGGGAAAGAAATAAGTTAGAATGAATTATCATTTTTCTCATTTTGATCCACGTACTACACAATGTGAACTATAAGTTCAAAGCATAATTCATTTAGTAAATCAATGGCCAGATGATTTTGCTGACCCTAAAAGAGTGACTAAGTCACGTATACCAGCTATGAATGCTCCGATTAAATTTGATGTCATGGAAGGACAAACTCTAGTTGCTAATGAGTCTAACTTACGCTTAAAGCGTAGTAGACAAGTAAGTTCCAAAGATAAGAGATCCTCGAAAAGGAAAAGGAGCTATATTTTATGATGGTCTGATCGAGGAATCATTGATTATGAAAATCTCTAGAAGAGATTAAATGGTCTCCAACAGAGACATTGACATGACTCAGGTACCTGATAATAAAGAGATCTTAGTAGATTATGTCATGTTTGGTAATAAGTGAAACTGAAATTAAATCGACGTCGTTAATATATTTGCATGCAATATAGCACTAGAGATTTTATTTGATGATGTGGATCATGAATCATTGTCAATTGGACAATGTAAACAAAGAAATGATTGGCCAACATGAAAGAGGCAATTGAGGCGAAACTAAAATCTCTTTTGAAAAGAGAAGTATTTGGGCCTATAGCACGTACATTGAAATGTGTAAAGCTCGTGGATATAAACGAGCCTTTGTGAGAAAGAGAAATCAAAAGGGGAAATCATGAGATATAAGCTCATTTGGTTGCACAAGGATTCTCACAAAGATATGAAATTGATTATGAGGAAAATATATTCCTCGGTGGTGGATGCAACTACTTTTAGATTTTGATCAGTCTGGCAATAAATAAAATTACTCGGTTTCTGCCTAATAGATGTTGTTACATCATATTTGAAGGGCCTCTTAACAGTAATATTTACATGAAACTTCCGGAAAGATTTAGATTGCCATAAGCAGTTTATTCAAGTTCTCAAGAACATTATTTAATCATATTGAATATATCTTTTTATGGCTTGAAATAATTTAGGCGTATTTGGTATGATCGCCTCATTGAATACTTATTAGCATAATGCTATATGAATTATTTCCCCGAGCATTTTTATTAAGAGGTTTAGCTTTGAATTTTATTGATTGTGTATGTCGATGATTTGAATATCGTTGAGACTCATGAAGAGACCTCCTCAAATCCTTGTGCATCTATCAACATACAGAAAAATATTGAAAGAGATTTTACATGCATAATGCATATCTATTGATCACCCTTATGGTTGTTGCTAAGTCTCTTACTGTAAACAAAGATTTTTTCGCCTCACGAAAAGGGTAATGATATTCTTGGTCTAAAGCACAATATACACATTATTTGATCTAGAAACATCGTATCTTAGCTGGTCCAGAAATATTATTTAAGTGCTACGAGATCATTACCTTTAAATAATTGTTATACATGAGGCAAAACCAAAATATGTGTTTGGCTAAACATATCCTGAAGATATGTGAATGTTTTTCACAAGATAAGATGCAAGCTATCTTGTATAGAGATAATACAAAATTTATATCTCAAGGTGGATATATCAAATATGATAAAACGAAACATATTTCTTCAAGTTTCGTCCCTCATGATTTTCAAATGAATAATATTCAATGAATCATTTCAAGCAATGACTTGGAAGATTTATCCACTAGTGTATGATCTACTTCAACATTTGAAGATTGTATTCAATATTGAATTATGAAGATTCAAAGATCTTATGTGATATTTTCATGAGGGGGAGTAAATACGCGTTGCACTCTTTTTCCCTTAACTGAGGTTTTGTCCCAATGGGTTTTCCTGGTAAGGTTTTTAATGAGGCAACATGTTATGCGTATCAAAGATGTGTGTACTCTTTTTCCTTCACTAAGATTTTTTTTTCCCACAGGGTTTTTATCTTAGTAAGGTTTTAACGAGGCACATTATCTTCATGGATATCCAAGGGGGAGCGTTATGAATATATTTATTCATGGTGGATATCCATATATTAAGTTAAAGTTTAACGGGCTTTATTATTAGGGTTTAATACCCATTGGAATTAGGGTTTCCATCTTATGCCTATAAATATAGACTTTTAGACAAAGCATTGTATACAATTCTACTTTGAGAATATAATAAAATCTCTCCCTTTTGTCTCTCTTTTGTCTATTTTCTTCTTGTTCTTTATTTTATTCACAACAATTTACTATATTATTTGAAAATTTAATCGTCTTAACAATTTCAAAATATAATTCATACAATCTATACATTAAATTTATTTACTAAATTATTTGAAAATTTATACATTAAATGCTTACGATCTATACAAATTCTTATCCAAACTGTAAAAATTTAGGTTATAACATAAATTCTTACCGAATACAAAATCTACATAAATTAACAAGTTGATAAGAATTACTCCCTCCGTCCCAAGTTTAATGTCTATTATTGATTTTTTTAAATTTTTTAACTTTAACTCACAATTATTTAAAATTTATTATTGATAAAAATATAAAAATTATATTTTAAAAACTTTTTATCATGAAATTTTTAAATATATATCTTATAAAAAATAATTATTTAAAATATTTAATATAAATAAGGTCAAATTTTAAAAATATTTACTTTTAAAAAATCAATAATAAATATTTTAAATGGACAAAAATAATATATAATTATATAATAGTTTTTTTATAGTGGTTGTCTGATTTGGATGGGACGATGAGATTGGATTAATTGAGAATTGACGGAGAGATTGATTTGGAACAAACTTAAAATTGGATGGATCAACGAAAATAATCCAAATGATCATCTATTAAACGCATATTTAAAAAATTTAACTATAGCAGTTCAAATATAAATTAATTATAAAGTTGTTTGATTGTTTGACTCAAAAGCTGATAGGATTTTTTTTAAAAAACGACAACTTGCAAAAACAGTTGAAAAATAATTGTATATTTTATTTATAAAAATTATAAAAATTTCGGTATATATTTTTTTATACGAAAATTCTTATAAAAAGTATAAAGATTTTAGTTAGGGGTGTTCAAAAATACCCGACCCGAATGACCCGACCCGACTACCCGAATGTAAAAAATCGGGTATTTTCCCGATTTTTTTTTTGTTCCGGGTCGGGTATCCGGCCCGTCATTTTCCGGGTCGGGCCCAGGTCAAAAATTTATAAAAATCCGGGTACCCGGTTACTTTCGGGTACCCGCTTCCTAACTTTTTTTATTTCTTTATTTTAAATATAACTATTATTTAAATAAAATACACTTATATTCACTATATTCCCAAATTAAATAACATAATTTTTAAATCACGATCCCTCAAATGTTATTTTTAAAAAACAAATATGAATTCATTGTAAAAAAAGAAAATTAAGATTCATTATAAAAGTATAAATTTAGTTTTTTGAGTTGTTAAAATTCGAACTTTACCCGTTTAGATATGTATTATTTTTGTATGTGCATTAACTAATACGAAAATCAACTTAAGATTCTTTAATACTTAAATCATTAATTTTTATATATTAAAGTAAATTATACTAATTAAAAATATTTAAAAAAAATTTAAAAAAAAAACTTCATTTAGAACTTATATTTTATTTCGAATTAGATCATGTAAGTTGGGTTTTAAAGTTTATGTTTAGATTATGTAATTAGGTCTTTAAAATTTTATATTTTGATGTTAGATTATGTAATTCAAACTTTTAATTTTATGTATATATTTTAAATATTAAATTTAAAATTTATAAAAAATAAAAATAAAAAACCGGGTACCCGATTACCCGAATTTTCGGGTACCCGAATATTCGAGTACCCGGAAAATACGGGTCGGGACATGGGCCGAATTTTATACTACTCGAAGGTCCAGGTACCCGGATTTGAACACCCCTAATTTTAATCCATACCAAATTTTGTAAAAATATATAAAAATTTCGGTATTTATTAATTTTTTAAAATATAAAAATATAAAAATTGTGGCGTAATTCATGTCGGCCTGAAGCTTACCTTCAACCCATTGGTGTTTTTTCGGCAAGAAGCTGCCAATTCCCACGTGATTTGCATTATATAATGGAAGTGTTGAGTGGAGCCCACTGTTGCGCCGGACTTTGTTTTGTTGTATATACAAGTGAAGATTCTGGTAATTAACCAGCATTTTTTATTAAAACAACGTGATATATACATTTTTAATATAAATATTAATATTTAAATTATATAAAATTAGAGTGAAATCATTTTCATCACTCATGGATGGAAGAATCTGTAATTAAGCAGTGTTTGAATCCAAGTTTAGGGTACAAATTACAAGATGACGTGTTATTTTAAAGAATAAAGATAAATGTTTTACATATTATATGTCTAACACACGTGACATAATAGGAGTTGATGTAATAATAAGGGATGTCGGTGGGAATAAACGACACAAGGTTTAATCTAAGCTGTGTAAGGCCAAGGTTGTGCGGATTTGGAGCTAGGGTGTAAATAACAAGTGGGTTGAGTTTGAGTAGTGTTAAGTTCAATTTGGTTCGTTAAGATTTTAAGTTGAGTTCGAGTTTGAGTAATTTTAAATGGGTTTAAAAAATTTGAGTTCGATTCGACTTGGCATGTTAAGAATTTAAGTCGAGTTCGAGTTTTATTCGAGTCCAATCAAGTTAAGTGTTGACCGATCTTTAATTGTGTTAGACTCGAGTAATTCTTATTTGTCATATTTCATTTAAAGCCTTATGAGGAAAAAAATTGTGTAAACTTAATATTGTTAATTTTAGGGTTTAGTATGTTAATTTAGGGTAAAGACTTATGTTTAAGATTTATATTTAGAGTTTTTAAATTTAAAAATTTAGATTTTAAATTATAAAAAATAAAAAATAATATATTATATTTTCGAGTAACTTGTGTGTGTTTCGAGTCGAATATTAAATAACTCAACTCGGCTTGTCAAGAACTCGAGTTGAATTCGAACTCGAGTCAAGTCAAATCAAATCAAAATTTAATTAAATTTTGATAAATCAAACTCAAATAACTTACGATCAATCTCGTCTCATTTAAATCAGTGTCATTTTTTAAAGCCGTTGCGGATGAAACCCATGTGGTTTTTAATAAAATTGCTGCCCCCAGAATTTTTGCTTTGTCTTGGTCCAAAAATAAATAGGTAGTAGCCAATAATTCTAACTTTACAGTTTAAAGAAATATTTATATACTATTATTTTTCGATCCGGAGGTATAGAAAGTTTTTAAGCTTTTTAAAATGAATTAATTGTTGTGAATAAAGTAAAGAACAAGAACGAAATAAGAGAACAAAGATGAGAGACAAAAGAGAAAGACTTTTATTATATTCTTAAAGTAGGGCTATGTACAATGTTTTGTCTAAAAGTCTATATTTATAGACATAAGATGGAAACCCTAATTCCAATAGGTATTAAACCCTAATAATAAAGCTCATTAAACTTTAACTTAATATATGGATATCCACCATGAATAAATATATTCATAACACTCCCCCTTGGATATCCATGAAGATAATGTGCCTCGTTAAAACCTTACTAAGATAAAAACCCTGTGGGAACAAAATTCTTAGTGAAGGAAGAAGAGTACACACATCTTTGATACGCATAACATGTTGCCTCATGAAAAACCTTACCAAGAAAACTCATTGGGACAAAACCTCGGTTAAGGGAAAAAGAGTGCAACGCGTATTTACTCCCCTCATGAAAATATCACATAAGATCTTTGAATCTTCATAATTCAATATTGAATACAATCTTCAAATGTTGAAGTAGATCATGCACTAGTGGATAAATCTTCCAAATCATTGCTTGGAATTATTCATTGAATACTATTCATATGTTTCGTTTTATCATATTTGGTTGCACAAGGATTCTCACAAAGACATGAAATTGATTATGAGGAAAATATATTCCTCATATATCCACGAGCTTTTCAAAAGAAATCATGATTTCTCCTTTTGATTTCTCTTTCTCACAAAGGCTCGTTTATATCCACGAGCTTTACACATTTCAATGTACGGGATATAGGCCTAAATACTTCTCTTTTCAAAAGAGATTTTAGTTTCGCCTCAATTACCTCTTTCATGTTGGCCAATCATTTCTTTGTTTACATTTTCCAATTGACAATGATTCTTGATTCACATCGTCAAATAAAATCTCTAGTGCTATATTGCATACAAATATATTAACGACGTCGATTTAATTTTAGTTCCACTTATTACCAGACATGACATAATCTATTGAGATCTCTTTATTATCAGGTACCTGAGTCATGTCAATGTCTCTCTTGGAGACCATTTAATCTCTTCTAGAGATTTTCATGATCATTGATTCCTCGATCAGACCATCATAAAATATAACTCATTTTCTTTTTCGAGGATCTCTTATCTTTGGAACTTACTTGTCTACTACGCTTTAAGCGTATGTTAGGCTCATTAACAACTAGATTTTTTCCTTCCATGACATCAAATTTAATCGGAGCATTCATAGCTGGTATATGTGACTTAGTCACTCTCTTAGGGTCAGCAAAAATTATCTGGCAATTGATTTGCTAAATGAATTATCCATTGAACTTATATTTCACATTTTTTAGTACGTGGATCAAAAAGAGAAAATGATAATTCATTCTAACTTATTTCTTTTCCCAGCTATTTATTTTCTCCCCTAATGTTGGGTAAACTGACTCATTAAAATGATAGTCAATAAATCGGGTTGTAAATAAATCCTCTATCAAAAGCTCGAGATATTTAAATATGATATATATTCCCAATAAAACTCATCTTTGTGCATTGTGGTGGTGTAATTAGAACATATATCGCACACAAAAAATCTAAGATGAGAAATATTTGGTACCTAACCAAAAACCATTTGTAATGGGGAGAACTTATGATAATTTGTTGGCTTGATGTGAATTTGTGATAATACATGTAAAATTAAATGTCATCAACATTATCAAGACTGATTGTCTTTAGAAAATAATCTAGAAAATGTACTCGTAATTTTATCAACTAAGTAAGTAGCCTCGCAAACACCAAGTTGCGGGTTAATAACAAGGATACACATAACCATTTAGTCGATGCATCGATAATAATCGTAAAATATCTAGATGGTCTTTAAGAAAGGTGTATGGGCCCATATATCACCTTGTATCCGTTCTAGAAAATTAATAGCACTCTATCTTAAATGTTGATGATTGAATAATCAAATTACTTTCATAATAAGTATCACGTGAAATATTATCATGAATAAAATCTTAGTTCTTCAATAAATGACCACATAAAAGTGTCAGCAAATTTTTATATCATAATTGAACCGGGATGGTCTCACCGGTCATGCCAAATAAAATTATCAGTAAACATCTAGTTTACAATAGCATGAGCTTCAATTTGTACCAATTCTTATGTAGTACAATATGGATGACAGTGCATGTAATTTTGCCAAGATTTCATTATTGCCTTGAGTTATACTCGTAATATTGAGATAGTCAGCATCCCCTTGACTAATATTCTCAATATATTTCTGCAAATATCTTTAAAATTCAATAAGTCTCTTTGCGACTTTGACGAGCATAATGCACTGTAAATATGAAATAAAATCTCATTTGGCAATAACATATTTGCTCAACGAGCATAATGAACTGTAAATATGAGATAAAGTCTTATTTAGCAATAACATATTTGCTCAGTCGGAGCTTTCTATGATATTAGTACTTCTAGATATAGTACTCATATTATTCACTTGCATTTAAAATAGGAAAATATGCATAATTATGCATCTTTTAATACGTGCTTTATTTCATTCACTCCGGGAAATGAAAAATATGTGCTCTGTACCATTCACTTCGGGGAATAAAAAGATATTAAAAAAATAGCACATCATATCAAATCGGATCAAAGATAAGCTCTCAAGAGCTCTCCTAAAGCACGAATATTTTAGTACTTTGAGATATAGTACTCATATTTCTCTTGTATTTAAATGAGAAAATATTTCTTATCCTTAAGTATTGTATGAGTACTTGCACTGTCTGCTAAGCATAAATTGCCATAAATTATTGCATATTTTATTCCAAAAGTAATTATATTCTTTTAAAGAAAAAATTAACATAAAAGATAAATAAATAATATATAAATTACGTTAATATAAATAAATAATAAATAAAAATAAATTAACATAAATAAATAAAAATTGTGGCGTAATTCATGTCGGCCTGAAGCTTACCTTCAACCCATTGGTGTTTTCTCGGCAAGAAGCTGCCAATTCCCACGTGATTTGCATTATATATAATGGAAGTGTTGAGTGGAGCCCACTGTTGCGCCGGACTTTGTTTTGTTGCATATACAAGTGAAGATTCTGGTAATTAACCAGCATTTTTTTTTATTAAAACAACGTGATATATACATTTTTAATATAAATATTAATATTTAAATTTATATAAAATTAGAGTGAAATCATTTTCATCACTCTTGGATGGAAGAATCTGTAATTAAGCAATGTTTGAATCCAAGTTTAGGGTACAAATTACAAGATGACGTGTTATTTTAAAGAATAAAGATAAAAGTTTTACATATTATATGTCTAACACACGTGACATAATAGGAGGTGATGTAATAATAATAGGGGTGTTCAAACGGTCGGTTAAACCGAATTAACCGATTAAACCGAATTAATTCGGTTAAAACGGTCGGTCACCGAATTTTGCTCGGTCGGTGAGTGGTTAAAGTTTTTTTAAAAGTTCGGTTAATGGTTAATTCGGTTCGAAACGGGTTAATTAACCGAATTAGCCAAAATATAATAAATATTAAATATAAAATATATATTATTATTAAGCCCATATCCAACTTGTTTTATTTTATCGTTATGTTTAATCTAAAATTCTAATATTTTTATTTATGTTTAGATTTTATTTAAATTAAATATCAATTTGTCTTCGTAAACTAAAAAGTATTTTTAATATTTTTATTGTGTAATAACTTTGAATAAGAAAATTAATAAATTTCGGTTAATTCGAAAACCAACCGAATTAACCGAAATTTGTTCGGTTCGGTTAATATATTTTAAAAAAAGTTTGGTTCGGTTAACAATTAAAGATTTTAAATGTTTGGTTAATTCGGTTTTTGATAATTCGGTTCGGTCACTGGCCGAATTAATCGTTTGAACACCCCTAAATAATAAGGGATGTCGGTGGGAATAAACAACACAAAGCTGTGTAAGGCCAAGGTTGTGCGGATTCGGAATTAGGTGTAAATAATCTGTGAGTAGGGTTTGAGTAGTGTTAAGTTCAATTTGTCTCATTAAGATTTTAAGTTGAATTCGAGTTTGAGTAATTTTAAATGATTTTAAAAATTTGAGTTCGATTCGACTTGACATGTTAAGAACTTAAGTCGAGTTCGAGTTTTATTCGAGTCCAATCAAGTCAAGTATTGACTGATCTTTAATTGTGTTAAACTCGAGTAATTCTTATCTGTCATATTTCATTTAAAGCCTTATGAGGAAAAGTAAACTTAATATTGTTAATTTTAAGGTTTAGTATATTAATTTAGGGTATAAGACTTATGTTTAAGATTTATATTTAGAGCTTTTAAATTTAAAAATTTAGATTTTAAATTATAGAAAAATAACATATTATATTTTTGAGTAACTCTTGTGTGTTTTAAGTCGGATATCAAATAATTTGACTCAACTTGTCAAGAACTCAAATTGAATTCGAACTCAAATCGAATCAAAATTTAATTAAATTTTAATAAATTAAACTCAAATAACTCACGATAAATCCCGCCTAATTTAAGTAAGTGTCATCAAATAAAGCCGTTGCGGATGAAACCCATGTGGTTTTTAATAAAATTGCTGCCCCCAGAATTGTTGTTTTGTCTTGTTCCAAAAATAAATAGGTAGTAGCCAATAATTCTAACTTTACAGTTTAAAGAAATATTTATATACAATTATTTTTCCACCTGGAGGTATAGAAAGTTTGGGACTTTTTAAAATAAATTAATTTAAATTTTGAATTTTTTATATTTAATTAATTTTTAAAAATAAAAAACTAAATTAATTTAAAATTTGAATTATTAAATTGAATTAATTAAGATTTTATAATTTTTAATTTTTATATTTTTTTATAAATTTATTGTTTTCGTTTATAAAAAACTAAAAAAATATTTCTTTTTGTGGCGATATCAGTAATATACGTAAAATATTTTTTATTTTTTAATAGAATTTGTCATACTAATTTGTCGATTTCTATTTATTTTAATATTTTTGATGAGCAAACAAAAATCTTTTAAGTGTTAAAAACAAAGTTTATGGCGAGTTTACCAAGCGTGTTAGAGCGATAAATAATGTTAATAAGAATCAAAAATATTTATAACTATTCGACATTGTCTTCTTGAACACTTTACTGTAAATATTAATATTTGAATTTATAATTTTTAGAAAGATAATTATTCTTTTAACCACTGACACAAGATAATCTTTGTAATATATAATTTTTTAAAGATGATATTTAAGTATAATCGCCTACTTTCTATTTTTTTTTTTTTTTAAATATTAATCATCAATTTTGTTATTTATTTAATGTTTTCAAGGCAATTAATTTTTAAACATTTGGTTCTTAAAAATATAAACTCTAAGATACTATTTTGATACACTTTTAAAAGCATTAACCATTAAAGCTCGATGCTTCTACGAAAAATATGGCTAAGTAACGGAAAAGAGGTTGGTTGGGTGAATTGAAATAAAATTTAAAAGATTGGACAATAAATACAAGGTGATTCGAACTTTTAACCAAATTCTATATCCACTACCTTAGTTTCACACCAAAGATTTTCCAAATTTACTATGAATTTATTCCTCTCAAACAAAGAAAATTCTAACCAAACTGAAATCTCTCTCAAATGTATATATTTGCACTCTAAAACTCTCACTTAAATCCTAATATACTTGAGCTTACATATATATTTTGACTCACAAGTGTTTTTCTATCCCAAGAATAAGAATTTTAGCTCTAAGATAAATTTACGATCATGATAGATGTTGTCAATGAATCATTTTTTGTTTTAGGTCCTTAAAGGGTTTTTTTATCCTCTTAAATGAGTTCCTAGTAGTTAGTGGTCGTTGGGGATGAATTGGAGTTAATGGGATGTTTTCTAAGCAAAATTTTTCATTCTGATGTTATCGGTATCGATACACGTATACTCGTATCGATACACTCTTATTTGGGAAAATAGTCGTTAGAGACTAAAAAAGTATAGAGGTTTCGAGACCTCTAGTAAGGTTTCGAAACTTTCTGCCATAGGTTTCGAAACCTTGCATGTTGTACTAGTACAAAAGTGTTGTTTTGATACACCATTTTGAAACTAGAATGTTTTAATATGCGTATCGGTACGGACCAAAGATGTATTGAAACGGGCTTTATAAAATCAATATTTTGACCACTTAAAAACATTTTAAATCATATTAAAAACTTGTGAAACCACGTCAAACCAATTTTCAAGTTGTTTAAACTTTAAATAAGTTTTGTAACATTCCAATCAAGTCCAAAAATATTTTTTAAATTATTACATCAAAACAAATATCCCAACAATCTCTCCCTTTTGATATAATAAAATTAACTTGAAAAATTATTTTTGATATTTTCTCCCTTAATAAAAATAAAGTTTGAATAAGAGATTAAAGTTTCAAAGTCATTAAACCTTTCCTTATACAATTAAAAATCAAAATTTTCAAAATATTCTTCCCTTTTTATTATATCAAAAATGATTTTAAAACTAAGTTTAAAGTTTACTATTATGTCCATAATAATAGAGAGTTAAAAACAAGAATTATTGTCAAAATATTTTAAAAACAAATATTAATAGTTGTTTAAAAAATAATAGACTCCCCTTACTCAAAGCATCAAGTAATTTTAGCTTAACAAATATATGATAAACTAGTTAAATTAAAATAATTAAAAAAAATCAACTTATTTGTGATTCTCCAAACTTTGTGATTGTATTTAATTTGAATACTAAAATATTTTGTGATTGTCCTAAACCCTAACCCCTAATCCTAAACCCTAAATAAAGACAATCACAAATATTTTAGTATTCAAATTACTTTGGATCCATAAACATTAGTAGCACAACGTTTTTTTTTTCAATTTCATTCTTTTTAATTGAAATAATTAGATCTTTTGAGATCCAAAACTTTTAAAAAAAACTTTTTCATTCAAAAATATAGTAGCACTAGATTGTCTTTGATAAAATTTTAATTTTTTAAAATTGTTTTTTTCTTTTCAAGCTTCCTGAAAATCAAATTTTTTTATTTTTAAAATTATGAATTTTCTTTTTGATAATCTTTTTTATTTTTTGAAGTAAATTTTGTAAACCAAAAATTTTAATTTCAAAATTCTTCATTTTGCTTCAAATGTATATGAATTTGAATTTGAATAATATGAGTTAGAAGTTACATATCCCTCGTTGAGAGTCATAAAGTATAAGTGTGTTACTTCTTTTATTTCTGTGGAATCATTATCATTCAAAGTTACCGTCATAAAGTATAAGTGTGTTACTTCTTTTATTTCTGTGGAATCATTATCATTCAAAGTTACCGTATATGCTTTTTTTTGAAGATGTTCCTTTTTTGTTGTTCTTGTAAGAATTCTTCATTTTCTTCTTCTATTCATGTTTTAAAGATTTTTTATGTTATTCTTCATGAATCAAGTAAATTCCATGAAGAGATGAGTCATCTCTCTTCACCTTTATCACTATCTTCCTTACTAGATTTTTCTTGGTGGCTTATGAATGATTATAGCTTTAAGACAAATTTACAATCATAATAAATGTTGAAAATGAATCATATATTTTTTGTTCTAAGTGTTTGAAGGGTTTTTTTATCCTTCCAAATGAGTTCCTAACCATTGGTGACCCTTGAGGATAAAATAGAACTGTTGAGGATGTCATCCAATCAAAATTTTGCATTCTAGTACTATCGGTATTGGTACACGTTTACCATATAGATATACACTTATTTAAAAAAATATAAATTAGAGAAAGAAAAGCACAGAAGTTTCGAAATATCTAACAAAGTTTTAAAACCTTGCGTGTTTTATCGGTACAAAAGTGTTGTTTCGGTATGGCTATGGATGACAATATAATCCGAATTCGATCCGAATCCGATTAAAAAAGTCTGAATCTGAATCCAAAAATAATGTCCGAGTCCTAATAGGAGGTGGATCGGATATGGATATTGCCATGATCCGATCCGAATTTAATCTGAATCCATATCCAATATAAATCCGATCCATATATAAACCGAATAAAAATGTTTAAAATTTTTATATTTAAAAAGTTTGAGTTGTTACTTTAATTTGTTTTATATTGGATTATAATATTTGTTGAGATTTGTTTGTGCTATAAATTTAAAATATTTGTTTAATAAAACATATTTTTTTATTTAAAGATATTTATTTAAGTTATTACTCTAAAAAATAATTGGATTTGGACTTTTGGATTTGGATTTGGATTTTAGATATTTTATTGAATTGGATTTGGATTTATATAAATGGATTTGGATTTGGACTTGGATTTCTTTAAAAGTCCGATTATTAATTGGATTGGACTTGGACTTTATATAGTCCGATCCAAGTCCAATCTATTGCCATCCCTAGGTATGACATTTTTATTCTGAAATTTTAGTTTTAATATGCATATCGGTACAGACCAAGATGTGTTGAATATAGCTTACCTTAGCTGAGCTGAGTATTATACAGTTAAGGGATTGAAACTAACTACCGAGTTGTTACTTGAGCTGTTAAGCTTGTTAAAGCGTCTGTTAAGTAGTTTTGAGTTTTGCAGTCGTGTATAAATAAGAGTGTATAAGCTGAGCTTTGGATCATCTTTCTTATCAATAATATTCATTCTTTCTTCTCATATTGTATAAGTGAGATTTTCAATAAGATGTATAGGTACGAGCTTTATAAAATCAATAATTTGGTCACTTAAACACATTTTAAATCATATTAAAACCTGTGAAACACATCAAACATATTTTCAAGTTGTTTGAACTTTAAATTAGTTTTGCAACATTCTAATCAAATTCAAAAATATTTTTCAAATTAATATATCAAAAAAATATCTTATAGTTATCCCTAAATTAATATTATCATGTAAATTAATAAAGTGCTAAAAATAGATAATTATATAAAATTTATAAAAGAAAATTAAATTTAATTTTGACTCTCGTTAATTTATTATTGACTTTATCTAACTTTATAAATATATATTTATTTTAAACTCGAATACCTTTTGTTTTTAAAATATACATTTTTTTAATTTATATAATTTCAAATTTATAAAATTAACAGTTTTTTTACAAATTTAAAAATCATTAAAAAATTTGAAAAAATTATATCATAATGGCATCAGTATCATAAAAAAATTGAGGTTTCAGATTCCAGATTTAATTATATAAACAGGGTTTATGATTTATAGTTTAGTTGGTTTGTATGATTTAGGGTTTAGGATTTAAGGTTTAGTTTTCATATTATAAATAATATTTTAATTTTTTAATATAAATTATAAATATATTTATTTATAAAATTAATATATTTAGATATTATAAAATTATATCATGAGATAAATGAAACTAAGTTCAGCTACACTATATTTATATATTTCTTTTGGTAGTATTATGCCAAGTTTTTAAGTTGGCTTAGTGATTTAGTATAAATCTTTTATTCTTGAGGTTTTTGGTTCAAGCTTCTTTAAATATAATTTTTTTCTTAATCTTTTTTCCTAATAAAACGGCCTCATTTTAATTTATCTTAAGCATCAAAGTAATTATATCAAAACGACGGTATTTTGTATCTAACAATCTATTATAATTTAATGAAGATTTTGTTTCGTATAATTTATAATAATTTAATGATATTTTATATAAAATTTTAATATAATAATATATTTAATATAAAAATTAAAAATTAAATATTTTATATAATTTACCGTTAATAAAAAGACATTTGTCACACAATTAATGAGTAATAACGTTAAAAAAATCAAAATAGCGTCGCTCTTCTCTATCAAAATTTCAACTCTAGCCGTTTTTTATTTTGATCGATCCCTTTGATCGATGATCGGCAATTAATCTTAGTATTAATTGTCGACCACCAAATCTATTACTTCTTGTTTTATTTTAATAAGAAACTTTGGGGTTTTTTGTCTTTATGACACGCTTTTCTAAGTCCTTATGATATGTTTTTAATTTTGTTATGGGATTTGGTTTATCCATCTTTGTGGCATATTGTATCATAGTCTAGCGATCGATTGTTGTTCGCACAAAGATTCAATCGACGTTAGTTTCTGATTTATGTTTTTTTCGGTGGACACTTGGAAAGATTTTTCCTCACTTGGTCGATGATTGTTTACCGATAAAATCAGTCCTGTGTAGCGATACATTTTGCACGACAGTTTGGATCGGATACAACTTCTTCTTCCTTCTTTATGCGCCTTGTTTGGATAGAGACAATGTGATTCAGGAAACTTCTGAATTTTATTGGTATACTCATCTTCATAGAAATTTTTATTTTTATTTGTTTTTAGGTTGTAAGAATTTTTGAATTATTTAATTTAATTATTTTATTTGTAATTATGATTTTTACAAATTTAATAAAAATTCAGTAACATTCCTAAAAAAAAAAAATCAAAATAGCTTTTCTATATAATTGTTAAACTATTTAGATGCTTCTAAACTGTTAGTTGAAATTGGATTGTGTGTTTACACGTTCTTAAATACACGATTTTTTTTATTAAATATGTATTATTCGGAAAAAATAATTTGAGTTAAAGTTAAACGTTTGAGCTAAGATTAAAGATTTGGTTAAATAAATTTATTAATTTGAATGTTAAATGAATAATGTATTTAAATTAAAGATTACGGTGAAATCTCTAATTTAAAACTTTTATAATTATTAATTAGAGGTTTTGATATAAGGGTTATAATGATCCATTTATCTTTAATTATTATAATAGATCTTCATATAACTTAAATTTAATCTTTTCAATTTTAATTTTTGACCATCACATATTTATGTGTTGAGTTTTATAAATTAAATTTTATTTTTTTAATACTCACATATTTATATTTAAACTTCATAATTAATCAAAGTATATTAAAAATACTTATATAAATAATAAATTAATATATAGTTCATTAAAATATGTTTAATAAATTTATATTAAAAAAATATAATCTAATTAATATTAATAAATATAAAATATTAATAATTTATTCAAACAAGTATTAAATATGATCATGTCTTTATATATCATTTTGCTTGTTTAAATAATCAAATATATATTAACTATCAGATAATTTTATTAAATATTTTTATACAATCAATTAATATAATACGCTAATCAAATAAGCTAATATAATCAACTATATGTAATAAACTAATGTTATCTACTATCAATTATCCGCTAATTATCAAACAAGATCATAGAGTTTTATATTTTAAAAATAAATATAAAGATCAAACATATACAAAATAAAATAATATAAATATTTTTAATTATTCAATCGATTAATAGAATTTTATATACACACTTTTTTAGATGTTATAACAATAACTATACAAATAAAATTAACATTAAACTGAAACAATATCAAAATAATTCATGGATGGAAACTTAGATATCAATTTGGACCAAATAATACTAATTAGTAGGGTAGAAATCTTCTGCCTCCTAATGATGTCTCTTTTTATATCTCCTTTTTAAAAAATTTTAAAAATTAAATTTTAAACTCTAACCCTAAATTTTTACATCTTAAATCCTACACCTTAAAGAATATATCCTATCCCTAATTTCTTAAATCCTAACTACAATCCTAACCTTAAATTTTAAACCTTAAACCATAAACTTACTCATTTAAAATAAAAATACTAATAAATAAAAACATGATTAAGAAACCGATGATCTATGCATACTAAATAATATGCGAATTTTGTAAAAAGCAAATTAATAATTAAATTGGAAACATTTTAACTATATTATATATTGCGCCGAAATTGCTCCTCTCCAGTTCCTATATAACCCCTACCACTCAAACTCTTTTCACCTGTGCATCGAAAACTGAATTAGTATAATCTTCGTCTTCCTCGACATTTTGTTTCTACGATGTTGAGTTGGCCGGAACAAGTGATTCGAGTTCAGTCTCTCTCCGAAAGTGGCATGAGTGCCATTCCAAACCAATATATTAAGCCTCCAAACCAAAGGCCTGTCTTCAAACTAGCTTCTCAGTTGGACCGACATCCCGATATTCCCGTCGTTGATCTCCACGACCTGTTCGGAAAAGACCCAATTCTCCACCTTGACACACTACGCCGTATCTCCACCGCCTGCCGCGAATGGGGCTTCTTCCAGGCCGTGAATCACGGGGTTAACCATGAGCTGATGAGGCGGGTAAACCAGGTCTGGCGTGACTTCTTTAACTTGCCGCTCCAAGTGAAGCAAGAGTATGCTAACGCGCCGACCACCTACGAAGGGTACGGTAGCCGGTTGGGAGTCGAGAAAGGAGCGATTCTTGATTGGAGCGACTACTTTTTCCTACATTACTTGCCGGTTTCTTTGAGGAATCAGAGCAAGTGGCCGGAGCAGCCGTCATCTTGCAGGTGCATGTGTTTTATTTGTTACTATATGCGGTCCATGTTTTAATTTTTACAATGAATGTGACTAATTAAGCCGTTGAATCTTGATTCAGGGAAGTGGTAGCAGAATATGGAAGCGAAGTTGTAAATTTATGCAGAACGCTTCTGAAAGCAATGTCAACAGATCTCGGACTCGAGGAAGAGTATATAGAGAATGCGTTTGGTGGAGATAACATGGAGGCCTCTTTGAGAGTTAATTTCTATCCAAAGTGTCCTCAGCCGGAGCTTACTCTAGGTCTTTCTTCACACTCTGATCCCGGTGGAGTCACCATTCTCCTTCCCGATCGCGGCATTACTCGACTCCAAGTGCGCTACAATGGCGATTGGATCACCATGAACCCTGTTCCCGATTCATTGATAGTTATGGTTGGAGATCAGATCCAGGTTCATTTCCTTGTCTCTTTTATATATATATAATTATTGCCTTATTGGTATCCCACCTGTTACATACATGCGTATGAAATGTAGGTGATGAGCAATGCAATTTACACCAGCGTGGAGCACCGTGTGGTGGTGAACTCGGCAAAAGATGGGATCTCCCTGGCCATGTTCTTTAACCCGAAGAGTGATTTAGTGATAAAACCAGCGGAGGAGCTGGTGAGTGAGGAGCTGCCGGCGCTGTATGATGCCATGACATTTGAGCACTACCGGCGTCATATGAGGACGAAGGGTCCTTGTGGCAAAGCACGGCTCGAGTCCTTGAAATTCAACAGCCTGAGCCCGTAGTAATTGGAAGATTAAACACCGGCATGGCATCCATCCCATCTCTCCTGTCCGAATAGCTCTTGCTCAGGCCTTCAAATTATATAAGATGAACCAGTAACATCATTATCAATCACTACCTGGGAACCTGATTGAAAATTAAAATAAAAGAATAGGGCAATACAGCATCAAAGTATAAAATGTGTTGTCTATGTTACTCCACTTTTCATTTTACTTTTTTCTACCCTTGTCCGACACTTGTATCCGACGCGTGGATATAGAGTGAGGCTCTTACAGGATCCTCTATATACAAGAAAAACTTGGGCAAAATCTAACCGTACCATGTTGGATACAACACGTATCCGACATTCACATCCGAGTTTGAGTACCATACAGGATCCCTCGTCGAACGATTTCCACACCGGTCGTCATCCATAGGGATGTAAAAAGTTGACCAAACCTGAAAACTCAACTAAAATCTATTCGAGTCAAAACCTGGTTTGATCTGGGGATGTAATGATCCGAACCTGATCTGTATCAAACTGTTGTTGACCCGAACTCGAGTTGGACCTGTTACTATAGTAACCGAACCCGAACTGTATCCGATCGAGAATGACTCGAACCCGATTTTAGCCTATTATCGTGGACTCGAAACCTGACTTGCATCCGACTGAAACAAACCCAAACCCGAGTCTGACCTGGCAGATAACTGATATTACACAACTGAATTGACTTGAGACCTGATTTTAGCCGACCTGTTTTGAACCCGACCTGTTTTAAACCCGACCTGATAAATGACCCGACTTGTTTTGAACCCAACCTGTTATTGACTTGAACAAATATTAACAAGATTTAAAATATTGATGAATTTAAAATATTGATAAATATAATTTTTTTTAAAAAATATAATTAGACGAAAGAATTAATTTAGAGATTAATATTTAAAATTTAATATTACATATTTAATTAAGTTAATTTATTTACTATTTTATTTAGTTTTAATGTATTTAATTATAATTTTAAAATAATATTTCATTAAAAATTATAATTTTAAATTAATATTCTATTAAAAATTATATTTTTAAATTAATATTTAATTAAGTTAAATTAATTTATTAAACTTAAATTAATTAAACTAATTAAAATATAAAAATATAAATTAGAAATATAATTAAAAGAATTGTAAAATCAAATATAGATTTTTATTAAATTAATCTAAATTATGACTTAATTAAATTAAACTAAAACAATTGATAAAAAAAAGACAATTAATAAAAAAAGAGTGAAAATATTAAATTTTGAAGGAAAATAAACTACTCATTTTTTTATTTAAGTTTGAGATTAATTTACTTTTAGTATAAAAATTTTGGAGGGATATAAAAAAGAAGGAAAAAGTTTTGGAGGGAAAAAATTAAAAATAAATTTTGATTATTATATAAAAAAGAGGGGAAAAATTGGAGGGGATTAATTATACATATATTAATTTATACATATACATACTTATATATAAGTATACATACTTATATATTATATTCATATATTATACATATATACATATTATATATTTTTATATATTATATAATATTTTATATTTTATATTTTCATATATAATATCATACCATATATAATATAAATTTCATATATAGAATATATTCCGTATAAATTTCATATTTATATTTTTGAAATGTATTAAACTATATTATATAGGTATAAATTATAATGTATTAAAATATATTAAAATTAAATTTTTCATCGAATTTAACTATTATTAATTTATAATTTTTGTAATTTAATTCTTACAACTTTATTTTTATTTTAAATTGATTACTATTTTTTCCTAATTTAGTTTAATGTTTTTAATAAGATGATATTTTATTTTATTATGTTTATCCTTTTTAATTTAAAACTTTATTCTTTATAGTCCAATGTTTATTCCTTATTCCTTATTAATTTTTGTAATTTATCCTAATTTTTAAAATATGAATAATTTAATAATATTTTTTTTTATTTTAGTGCGTAATATTTATTTTTTAATAGGATTCATGCTAGTTAAAGACGTTAGATATTAAATAATTAATTCGAAATGAACGATCAACCATTCAATCCAAAGTCTATCGGTTATTTACTTAATTACTTATTTGTATCAAACTCAAACTTAATAATTTTAATTAATATGAATTTAAAACCCGAATTAATTCGACCTGAAATAAAACCGACTTGAAATGAACTCGACCTGAAATGAACCTGTCAATTATCTAATTTGGACCCGAACCGTTTGAACCCGACATGAAATGAACCCGACCTGAAATAGACCCGACCTGAAATGGACCTGCACCCGACCCGAATCGAGTCAAAACATCAAATCAACCTGAAATGACCTGTATCCGATTTTACCCGACCTGACAATACCCAACCTAAAACTCATCCGAATAACTGTTTTTACATCCCTAGTCACCCATTCCGCTATCATTCGTTATAAATCATTCAAATAAACTATTTGATGATTTTGCTTTCGTCCAACGTTTCGTATGTTGATTTTCGACGACGAAAAGAGATAAATGATTGTAATAATTTGAAAACTGATGTGGTGGACGACTATATGAAAGTCAATGACAAAATTTACTTAAATCGAGATTTGAATTTGAAGGAGTTAGAGATTTTAAAATTTATGGTTTGTTTTGTAAAATTAAAAAAAAAATTAGCCTATTTTTAAATAAATATTTTAAAATATATATTTTTAATCATTCAAATGTTGTCACATCAATAAAGTATCATATGACATCATTTTATTGATTAAAAATATTTTTTAAATTTTTTATATACTTTTAAAAATATCATGTTAGTAAAGTGTCATATGACACCACCGTATCATATTCCCTTATCATACAAACATACCATGTGAGTCGCAAGCATTGATTATTAGTTAACTAACGGTTTTTATCTAATGAGAATAAAATTTAATTTTAAGTATAAACATTAAAGAATTTAAAATAAAAATTAAAGTTATATATATTAAAAATTTATCGGGTCAGATTAGATATCCAATAATTAAAAAAATTATCTTAACTTGACCCAATTACTCTTGGGTCGGGTAACCGACCCAATCGGATATTTGTTTAAAACATTATTTGATATTTTTCTTTTAGATCATCAAATCGGATTAATTGAATTAGATAATTCTAAACATCCTTATATTTTAGACAATATTTTAAGTTACCACTTTGAACTTTGAAGGTACAGAATAACTAGTTATTGGTCACTTTATTCTCAAATCCCATCCCTCTTATGCTCCATACAGGTCGTATTTGGGCCCGGGAAATAAGGGCACCGATCTAGGTCCACCTATTATCTGGGTCTTACTTTTAAATAAAATAAAAATATATTATTAAAAATAATAAAATAATAAATAAAAAATATAATAAAAAGTGGGCCCTACTAAATCAGATTTAGTTTGCCTGTAGCCTAAATTAACGCACTAACCGTTTGAAATTTTTTAATATGATTTAATTCGTGGTCCTACTAATAAATATATAACCGTTTGAAATTTCATTAAATTATCTTTTTATTTCATTAATTCATAAATTAATAGTTTTTAGGCTTTTAGATTATCATTAAGATTTTAATAATAATTTAATGTTTTTAAATTTTTAATAAGATTAAAATTTTCAAATACACCTATAAATAATCTTTACAATATTTTTTAATTTTTACATCTCTATTTCTCTTCTATTTTATCTCTTTTTTATGTTATATTCTTATATTTTTTATTTGATACTCTAAGAGGAAAAGAACTCATATTTAAGGAGATTGCGGTTTACATGATTTGTTGTTGATATACTATAATCGAATTTGAAGCATAAATTTAACGATAGAAATCCAGGTGCTATTATTCTATAACTTTTTGCTTCATAATTTTTATAGTATAATGTTATCGCGAAAATATGCTTCTGGTAGTGAAAAAAGAAAAAAAAAGGAAGAAAACGAACACAAGAATTAATAAAATCACAAAAAGGTGCTTTAGATAATTTTTTCCAAAAAAAGTAGAAGAACCTTTAGATAATGATGAATTGGGTGTAGATGAGGATAATATTGAACATTCTAATAAAAATTTGAATGATACTGATACTAATTTAAATAATGAGCATGATAATGTACTTGATAGGTCAAATGTTAATGTCGACATTGAAGAACATATAATTTCTCCTTTTAATATATAATTTTTTGAAAGGTCCTTTTGATATATATGATCCTAGAAATTGGGGTACTCTTGATACTAAAAATAGAGATATTTTGATTGAAAAAGAACCAATTAGGAAATTAAATCTCACATTTCCTAAGGATAGTATTTCTAGACATTTTTCATTTTCTTATTTTTCTAAAAAATTAAGCAATGAAGAAATTCTTAATAGAAAATAGTTAGTTTATTCTAGACATGTAAATAAAGTATATTATCTTTGTTATAAATTATTCACTTCTCAATGTAACAAAAGCATTTTAGCAAATGTTGGAATGGATTATTGGAAACATTTGATTGATTGACTCAAATAACATGAGAATAGTGTTGAGCATATGACTAATGTGAATACTTGGAATGAACCAAAAATTAGATTAAAAAATAATAAAAGTATTGATAAAGATATGCAAGAAGGAATTTCAAAAGAAAAAGAACGTTGGAGACAAGTTTTAATAGGAATAATATCAGTTATAAAATGTCTTGCTAAAAATAATTTAGCTTTTCCTGGAAATGATAGCTGGATTTGATTTAATAATGCAAGATCATGTTAGACGTATCCAAAATTAAGAAATTCATTGTCACTATTTTGATCATAAAATCCAAAATAAATTGATTTCTCTTTTGTCGCACGGTTTTAGAACTTCTATGTTAAAAATTATTAAAGAGTAAAAATATTTTACTATTATCTTTGATTGTACTCCGGATATGAGTCATCAAGAACAAATGAGTTTAATAGTGAGATATGTTGATGTGTCAAGTAATAAAATAAAAATAGATGAGTTTTTTTTTTTAGTTCTTAAATGTAAATGATACATCTGAATTAGGACTTTTTAATGAATTATTAGGTGCAGGTAAATCACTTGATTTAGATGTTAATGATATTAGATGTCAAGGTTATGATAATAGTTCTAATATGAAAGGAAAACACTAAGGGATTCAAAGGAGGTTACTTTAAATAAATCCAACAACTTTATATATGTCATGTGCTTGTCATAGTCTTAATCTTACTTTATCGGATATGACACATTCTTGTACGAAAGCTTTTTTTTTTTGAAATTGTGCAACGCATATACACATTGTTTGCAAATTCACCTAAAAATGAAAAATTTTAGTTGATAATGTTAAGTATTTTACATTAAAATCTTTGTATAATACTCGGTGGGAGAGTCGAATAAAAAGTGTTAAAGCTATTAGATTTTAATCACCTCAAATAAAATTAGCATTGTACAATTTTAGTAGTGAAGATGCCAAAACAAAAAGTGAAACAAAAAGTTTAGCTAATTCTCTTGCAAGTTTTGAATTTTTACTTAGCTTGGTAATTTGGTATGATATTTTATTTATTATTAATAAAGTGAGTAAAAATTACAATCTAAATCTATATGTATTGGAACTACAAGTAATAAAATAGAAAGTGTAATGTTATTCTTTGAGAAATAAAAAATGAAGGGTTTTAGTCTTGCATGGATATTGCCAAAAACACTTGCATTTGATATGAATGTAGAAGTGTCATTTTCAACAAAACATTGTGTTTAGAAGAAGACAATTTGAAGAAAATGATGATGGAGAAAAAATAAAATCACCCAAAAAATCTTTTAGAGTCATTTTTTTGTGATTATTGATTTAGTTATAACTTCTTTAAAAATAGATTTGATAATATTTTTGGATTTTTATTTGATTCTAAAAAGTTAAAATCTTTAGATAATACCGAATTACAAAAATCTTGCATGAATTTTAAAACTACTTTTTCTCACAATGATTTCTCTGATGTTGATGCAGATGATCTTTTTTTGGAACTGAAAGTATTGCAAATGACTTTGTCGGATGAGTTAATGTCGGCACTTGAAATTCTTAAGTTTTTCGAAATGGTAGATTATTATCTAAATGTTTCAATTGCTTATCAAATCTTTATAACTATGTCGGTGACCATTGCATTTGCTGAAAGAAGTTTTTCGAAGTTAAAATTGTTGAAAACTTACTTGAGGTCGTCAATGTTTCAAGAAAGATTGAATAGTCTAACCATTTTATGTATTGAGAAAAATATGTTAGACCATATTGATGTAGACCTATCATTAGTGATTTTACATTAGAAATGCACGTAAAAATTGTTTTGTGTAACTATTTTAATGTTCAATAAAATTTATTGATGTTTTTATTTAAATTTTAATATATTTTTAGATGATTTATCAATAGTAATAAAAAAATAATTTAAAAATAAATTAATTTATTTTAACATATTTTTAAAATTATTTATTTAATAAATATTTTAAAAGTCTAAAATTTTAATTTATCCTTGAGCCAGGAAAGATCGTGATTTCATATATATTACACAATTAAAGGTAATAAAATAATCAAAGTAGAGCTTAGTATTCCAAACTAATATGATTTTTATAACCTAAATGGAACCGAATAGATTAGACATTAACCAAAATAATTTAAAATTCCTAATCGTTAATCAAATCAAAATATATACAAAATTTCTTTGGAGGACAGTTACTATGAGATAAATTAATCTTATAAATTAATCGATAATCCCATCCCTCGTCACAGATTTTTCTTTAATAAAAACAGGAGCAAAACCTATACAAGATAATATAAACCCGTAACCGAATCGATTTACTTAAATCGGAACTTGATTGAATCTGAACAAGATGATATTAACATGATCTGAAATCCAAACCGAAACCCAAACCGATCCGAATTCTAGAATAGTTGATATAGACCCGTAACCGATTTGACTCGAATCGATTTTCACCCGAAACGAAAGCAACCCGAAATTAACTTGCTCAAAACCGATCTAAATCGAACATCAATCCGATTTTAACTCAATAATTGAGTCAAAGTGAATGAATAATTTATTTTTATTATTGTTTAATTTTTAACAATATGATAAATAATAAAAATAATATATGCTCTATTATCTTTTTGTATTATGATAATACTAATTAATCACAACATTTGATAATAATTTAATGTTTAATATCATATTATCTTCTTTAAAAATTAATTTATTTTTATTCAAACCCCAAATCGAAATTAGGGTTTTCAACCCAAATTCCCAAATTATTAAGGTTTCAAAATTTAAGGGTTTCAAAAAAATTAATTCTCGAATTGGGATCAAAATTTAGGGTGTTACAAAAATGACCAAGATGTCATTAATGAATCCATGTATTTACAAAAATGACATTAGCCCTTAAATTACCAATATTGACTTTACTCGAATAAAAATCGAGGCAAAAAATTTTAAAACAATTCCAATACGAAATGTCATAATCCTTAAGTCATCCTACATCATTCTTCAAAAAAAAAAGAATATATGATTAATTCTATATATAATATACACGATTACATTCATACTCAATCCAACTCAAACCAAATTAACTCGAAAATTCAAAGATTGACCCAATCCGAACAACCCGACATGGACCCGACTCGAAAACTTCAGATCTGATATTGACCCAACCCAAAAACAACTGATCTGATATTGACCCGAACTACCGATCCGATATCCGAACCGACCAGAATTATCATATATCCGAATTAAAACCGAAATCGAAACCCGAACCGAGTCTAAACCGAATGCAAACAAACTCGAAATGAACCAAATCAAAACAATCTGAACCGAAACCGAACCGAATAGACTTATTATCTAAAAATTTTAAAAGGTTCTTATCCTATTAGTTTTTATTTGAATAGTTTTAAAATAATTATAATGTAATATTTATTTATAAATATTATTAATTCTTTAATAATATTAATATTTTACGGATAAAATAATTTAAATTTATTTTTTTTAAATAAATATTATTTATTTTTTCACTAAAATCAATCTTATTAATTTTTTCAAAATTAAATTAAAACAATTATTTTTATGAACGTGATCACTTCTTAGGTTCATCTTAATTATATTCATCACTCTTGAAACCGGCAGCCTTACGCAAGCACTTGTTCTTTGGTAGGGTTGTAAACTAATTGAACGAACACAAACAAGGTTATGTTAATGTTCATTCGTTTAACTTTAACCAAATAAATGAACGAATACGAACATAAACGAACAAAAAAAATTAATGTTCATGTTTATTCATTAAAGAATGTGCTTGTTTGTCATGATAAACGAACATATTTATTAATTAATCAATTTTAAACCGAATTAATTGATAATTAAAATTTGAAAAATTCTTAATCATTAGCCAAAACCTAAAATTATCCGATAGATTAACCAATTTTATTTTAGTTCAATCGGTTAGTTCGGTTTAATCGAACAATAAACACCCCTAGACATAAGTGAATAAACTTAAATGAACATAAACGAACAAATATAAACGAACATAGATGAACGGACATAAATGAATGTAAATGAACGAACATAAACGAACGGACACAAATGAATGTAAATGAACGAACATAAACGAATGGATTACTGAATGTTCACGAACATAAATGAACGAACAAGACTTTTATTCATGTTCGTTCATAGTTAAACGAACGAAAAATCATGTTTATGTTTGTAACATAACGAACTCCCCACCAAACAATTCACGAACGATTCACTGAACATTCAATTCGTTTACATCCTGGCATCCCTTCCGTCTCTGTATTCAGCCAACCTATTCATCCGAGAATAAATTTGCAAATATTTTTTAACCTTTAAACATTATTTTTTTAAAATTTGCACTAATTCAAATTTATTTTCGAAAAAATAGAATGTAATCGAGACTTCTTTTATCCGTCATTGGAAAAAATATTAAATAAATCATATTTATTACGTTATTAATGATTTTATCTAATAATTTTTTATAATTTATTTTTTATGATGAATTTTATTTCTTTCTTACATGATAAATAATTATTTAAAATTATATTAAAATAGATGAATCTCAATAAATGAACCATGAATCCTGATCCGTTTAATAATTTCTCTGTCATTAGCCATGAACATTCTGATCTTTATCCGAGAATTAACCTCGACGCTCGGGAGTTGGAGTTCGAGGTACACATGGATCCTCAAATCAAAGGCCCATAGTTTTAGATTCAAACCAGCCCCAGCCTCAGCCCAATGTAACATTCAGAGAAAAAATCAGCCATACTCAATCAAAGTTCATACATGGATCTGCGGTAGAACACCCAACCCAAGGATACATATAGGATTAGAAAGGTACAATAAGATTGTAAAACACTTCATCTTGAAGCTGGAAATACGATCCCAACCAAGGGAAATGGTGACGAACTGATGGTGGTGTATAATTAAGGTTAGTGTTTAAGTGACAACACATGCAGTCTTTACTCTTTATTGATTTATTTTGAACGTCTTTTACTATAGTCATCAGTGGGGTTGATATTTTGATTTCATGTTTTCTCATTGCTTAGCATTTAATTATATGATAGTGTTGTTTAATTCCCATTTTTCATTAAATTGTGAAGTACACCAGATAGTGATGCTGATGCATGTTTTTATTGGTTGGGGTGTCAAATTCTACATATATTGAAGTCATTCTGTACGTATAGTGTTTGATGAAATGCCCAAATGAAGTTCTGGGCAGTGTGCCATTACAATGTACTTTGTTAGGGCTTTTATTCAATATCTTTATGAGTTAGCTAAGTGCAAAAGGAAAATCCTTTTGAGCAATTGTTGCTGAGGAAAAATAGATGGTAGATTGGCAAATAGTCAAATACTTGTCTATTAACGATGATTGAAAAGAATTGTTTTGCCTACGAGATTATTCAAAAGCCTTATGGATATCTTAAGATTGGTATCAAGCTTGACTAGGTAACTTATACCATAATTCATCAATGTACGCAAACGAAAACCAACGTATAATATGCATTTGACAATTTACAAAAATGGATTTATTTCTTTTCAACTCATATCTATACGCATTTTCCTTTAATTAGTTGTGATTGATAAAAAAATGGTTTGTTTTGTATAATTGCAATGCATTTTAAATTATTGTTGGTGGGGGAAGTTTTTATAACTTTGTTTCTGTTATTTTTTGTGTTTTTATTAATATATTCAGTGTGTTCTTAACTTTACAGTAGTTTACACTTCACCATGGCATGCCACTTTATAAAAAGCAATTCTGGAGATAAAATACAAGAGGTTGAAAGCATCCAACACACTAGGATTTGTTATCTGCTTTCTGCCTCTGCATCACTCTGCTATATTTGTTTTTCTGTTTTTGATCCTGTTGCTTGTTACTCTGTCTCATTCATTTTTCTCTAAAGCTATCTGTTAGCGGAAATAGCACACCATTATTGCTGCTATTTTTTTGTTACACTGCTACCAGTTGCCGCTATCTGCTTCTGCTATTGATGTGAAATTTGTTCACACTGCTATCTAGGTCTTCAGAGGAAGCGGACAGCACCATTACTGCAAAGTAGTGGCCAGTACACTTCTTTGCCAATGCTATTTGAAACCCTCATTTTTATAACATTAATCCTTGGTTTAGTGACTCAGATTCACCCTGCTGTTTCAAAAATGGAGGAGCAATCTTTTTTTGAAAGAATGATCACTCATCTCCGTTCATCTTGCAAGTAAGATCATTTTTCGGTAATCTTTTGTTCTAGAAAATTCTAATTAAATTTTACATGACTTCAAACTTTCTTTTTACCCTTTATTTTCTATCAAATTTTAAGCATATATTTTGGTATTAATATGAATGTTGTTTGATAAAGCATTTGCGTTTAACTTTTTTATCTGTTAAATTCAAAGGTACTATACAGGTTATCCCAAAGATCTTGGGCCATCACGGGTTATTCATTTCACGTCTGAGCGTGAATTTGTGCAACTGCTTCATCAAGGTCATCCAGTTGTTGTTGCATTCACTATTAGGTCATCTGAAACCCCAAATCCTTCCTTTTTCACCCTTATATGTATACTCATCTTATTCTAGCTCATCCTTTGTCTTTATTTTGATAATGCAGGGGAAACTACACAAAGCATCTTGACAAAGTACTGGAGGAAGCTGCTGTTGAGTTCTATCCAAAAGTTAAATTTATGCGTGTAATTTTCTTCTGATAAATGCCTAAACGAAATGGTTCACTACTCATTACATTTTACAGTCTCAAAAATGCATAGTTGTAGAGTAGATGTTTGCTAGTTTGAGAGAGAGTATGCGCATCTATTCTTTCAATATTTGCAGTTTAAAAAGTGGCTGAACACTTATCTTACCAATGTGGATATCCTGCTAATTTCAACTTTTAGACCTTGAGTCTGAACCTTGTGGAACGGGAGATGTGGGGATGTTATCCACCAAACTACTATTGCACCATAGAACAACCCTAATTGTGTCTGTGATATGATTAGGAGTGAGTATTCAATCGAGTTGAGTCAAAAAATTTCAAGTTATTCGAGTTGACGAGTCATATTTTGCAACTCAAACTTTATTTGAAATTTTTTCGATTCGAGTCGAGTTTAAGAAATTCGAGTCGAGTTTTCGAGTTCTTATAAATATTTAATTGTTATTATTTATCATATTATAGTACGATTTGATTCTAATTTAAACGACTTTTTCTAATCATATAAGGTATATATATATTTCTTCATATTTTTTTATATGTAGCAATATTTCTTTATATTTTTACATATCAATGTATATATATCATAAAAAATTGAGAGACTCATCTCAAACATAAAAATAAATCTTTTAATTATTAAAAATTTCGAGTTATTCGAATTTTCATTTTACAGCTCGAACTTTATTTGAAATTTTCTCGAGTCGAGTCAAAATGAGTCGAGTATTTTCGCCTCGAGTCGAGTTTTGCTCACCCTTAGATATGACAGTATTTGTGCTAACTCACTGTAAGCTTAGTTTCTTTTCTTACACTCACATTCTAGTTTTTTGTGTTATTCTCTTCCAGGTTGAGTGTCCAAAATATCCAGGATTTTGTATTACACGACAGAAAAATGAATATCCGTTCATTGAAATCTTTCATAGTCCAGAGCAAGTATGCAACTCCTCTTTATTTCTTTTTTTCTACTTTGTGTTGCTATGTGCTTGCTTTGTTGTGCTGTAACCATTTGCCATTAACTGGTTAAAGCTTACAAAAGTTAATGTTTGATTAGTTTGGAGTTGATCAAGGATTGCATGATATTTGTATAGCATGTATAAATCTAACAGTTGCTAAAACCATAACCTCCTGGAGAATATCTGTTCCTTGCTACTTTTGTTTCAGTTATGGCTTCTTGACCTCTAGGCTCTTTTAGAATAAGAGCACATAGTCAAATCATTTTGGTTTGCTCCTCAAAAGTTCATTGCTTGTGAAGGTTTCTCATGAAAATTTGCTAGCCTTGCAGCCTTGCAGATCTTGATCAATACAAATAGCTTATCAGGTGAAATAAAATATAGAAAAAGATTCAAGGAAAGAACTAGATGATCAAGTACTGTTTCTGTTTTTCAAGTTAATGGGAAACCGGTTCCTATATATTCTGTGTCTGACTGCATTATTGTGATAAAATTGTATTATAAATTTGGGACAGAGTGTTGGTGAAGGAAATAACTAAAACTTAAGAAAGGAACAAAGAAGGCACACCTTTAAAGAGAGTTATGAGAGATTACATAGTGCAGTAGCTTAGTCTTTGCAGTGTTTTACCATAAGTTCATCTGCAATTGAGCTTGCATTAAAATGTTTTAGTCTATAGCTTTTACTGCAGTATGTGTTGGAGTCTACAATTTGTATCAACATTAGTGTTTAAGCTTGAATGTTTGAAGATGTTCCATCAACATTGATGTTGAAAAATCTTGTTCTATTGCAGGCAGAAAACCAAGGGAGGGTTGCTGATCCAAATGTCACAAGATACTCCGTAAAAGTTCTTCCTGTGAGTTTTGGAGCCCTTTTCCCCCTAAAATCCATTAGCATATCAGTTCCTCCAACTGTTGTTGAATTTTTTGCTTGGTTCAATATCTTCCCTTCTGCAAATTCAGTATAGATAGATAGACAGACAGACAGAATCTGGAAACCGAAGGATATAGACTTTCATAGTCATGGTTGTGTATTTAAATGTTAGAAAAAATGAACTTTTTTCTGTTAATTGCTGTTATCATTTGAAATTCTTATTTGTTTTTGTTTTTACATCTGTTGCGTCCAGTTCAATTATGATCATAGTGCTTATGGATTTAGAGAGTTCTTCAAGCATCACGGGATTCAGGCATCTGATCCGAAGTAAAGACTCGTGACATATCGATCTTTTCGTTCATGCATGAGATGACGACGATGATGATGGTGATGCATGAACACTGCTTGATCACATGCAGAGATGTAACATATTTGATCTCTGTTCAAGTAATGATTTTAGATGGTTTGATTATGTTCTTATTGGATTTTACGCATGGACATCTGCTTCAGTTAGTTGAATGTATCAGTTGGCTAGAGAAGTTAAGTTCAAATCTCTATATCTGAAAAGAGACCGTGTGGAGTTTCAGACCAGATTTTAACATAATTTAGAATTCAAATGACGTGTATTTGAAAAACATTTAAACTCAAGTGTCCGATCGGGTTGGATTTTTTGATGAAAAAATCGGTTTTGGGTCAGGTTGGATGGGTGAGTTTTAGAGTGACGTTGGGTTGGGTTTAAGGTATAAATTATTTGACCTGATTTGAGAGTAAATATGTATATTTTATAAATTTTTTTAGAGATATTTACAATAATAATAATAATCTATCTATATATTTTTTATAATTAGGTTTTTAAAATTATTTTGTTATTTATAAATTCTTAAAATTATATTTTTTATAATTAAGTCGCCTATAATTATTTTTTATAATTTAGTCTTTAAAATTATTTGTTTTCAATAGGTTGGGTTTAGGGTATTTATTTTTGGGTCAGTTTGAATTTTTTAAAGAAAATATTCGAGTCGGAGTTGAGTTTAAGATATTTGTGATCGGATCGGGTTCGGATGGATCAAAAATTCGATTTGACCCAACCCTTGCCCATATTTATGTTCAACCTAAAAGAATGATGTTCATTTTAAAAGATAAAAGTTTAAATTGTTTTGTTTATAAGACAGTGTGTATATATTGTTAAATGATTAAAATTATTTATGAATAAATATTATATTTAAATCCAATAAATTATTCTTGCAATTCCTCTTATAAATTTTAAAATTAAATTTAAACTCATAACATGTATCAGACTAGATTTATTTAAATTTGACATAAAAAAAAAAGATTAGGTTTTGATTCGAGACTGACGAGTGTCTAAAAGTCCTATTCTTACTCGATTATTGATAATAAAGGACAGATTTAATGGCAATATTGGATAATTCTGCTTATTTTCATATTTCAGCATCCCAATACTCAATTCATGAATTTATCGATTATTTGGCATAAAACAGATGCATTTGATGGTTTTCTTTCTTAGACAGAAAACTGCATCATAGATTTTGCCAAACAAGAAGATGGATGTTGGAAGCCGAAACTAGAATGCAGATTAGTACCCGCCTCGGCAGCACTTGAAGGTCGCGGCAGCACCTGAAGAGCAAATGTCGATATGATAGGCGATCTGAAGAGAAAAATAAGGTGGACGTTTTAAGACAAGCGGCATAGAAATCGGAGCTGGGAAACACACGAAAAGTCAAGGTCAAAGGCCACGTGGGAAAAGAATCCTTATAGGAATAAACTAGGAAATAAAATAAATATATTTTATTTATGTACTTAACTTGTGTTTTACTCCAAGTTGTATTCCTAATTTGGAAAGGTTTGCCTTAGGCCAAGCCTATATAAACCATAGCCTATGTAAAGAGGAGATATCTCGAAATCAAGTGTTCATAGAAAATCCTAAACTCCTCCATCGCCCCCTTGGGGTTTAGGTTAGTGTGTGGAGTAGTTGTGGAAGAAAATTGTACTTTGCCTTCTTGTTTCATGCAATAAAATATCGAGGTTTGCTTATTCTTTGTCATTCATTGTTCTTGCATTCAAGCTCGGGAGAGAAATTTGTGAGAGATTTATTTATCTAATATCGGGAGAGTTAGATTCACGAAAGGGATGAGTACGGTATTTTTCTAGCTGGAAAATACTAACTCGGCCTAGGGATAAGTTAGAGTTTCAGCGGCTAAAAGAAGTGTGAGATTGGTTGGTGGTTATAATTGATTCACGCCCGGGAGGTATCATCAAAGACTAATCGTCAACAATACTTCGACTTAGGGATAAGCGGAGTCATCAGAGGACACTTTGTCGAACCTTGAAGAAGTCCACCCAAGAGCAAGGGATTGCCGCGGTAGACGTAATCCTTCACTGCCGAGGCAGTAAAACTGCAATTCTGCCGAGGCAGTGTTGTATAATTGCATGAGACAGAAACAAGTCAATTGAACCCACAATACGAAGCACTCTAACCTACCCCACTTTTCCATCCTTAATTTCTTGATCATTTATCTTTATTGCTTTAATTAGTTTTCTTAATTATAATCCAACTCAATTATCTGTGTCCTTACTTTTTCATTGTGCAGGAAGAATAATTGCGTAAGTAAAGTCAATCCTTGTGGGTTCAACATCTTAAATACTACAATCTGACAAAAGGTGGAAGAACGAATGCTTCATCATAAAAGCAAGACTTTTTAGCCTCCATCAGAGACCTCATTAAAAATGAACGCTTTGAATTTAGTAAACAATGTTACTTTCAGAAATAAATTCACCAATATATTTCTAAAATAGAATCACTCTTGTTCTTAGTGTAATAACCATTGTTGTCCGGATTTTAATTAAACCTTAAACTAAATATTCAGACTCTTCCCTTCCTCACTCGACCGTTCATTTTCTAGGAATTCTAAAATCTTCTAGAATTGCACTTTCATCTCCCCTGCAACCATTCACGTTCCGACCACGATAGTGACCACGTCGGAGCCACAACAGTAGCCACACCAACAACTCCTCAGTCACGTCACCAAAACATCCTCTGTTGCTTTGCATCCGGTCAAAACAAGGACTATGTTGGTCCCCTCCTCTCGATCGTGCAAGCCAACAACACAAACAAACAAAAGGACGAATGCCAGAGAATTACAACAAAGAAATCAAAGAATAATCAGCCAACGATTTCCCTTTTATTACATGTAAATCGGCTATAGAGCCTCAAGCAGATCATTGTAAACCATAAACGAGTTTATTTCAGAAAAATCAATAAAGAATAAAAATCTTCAGAGCAATTGTTTTCTTTTTTACATTCGAATACACAAAAAAGGAAAAGTTTTTGGATTAGAGCTTACCTTTATGGTTGAGCTGGTTACCCGTCGTCGGTATCACCACTGATTTTTCTGTTCTTTTTTAAACAAAAGCTTCGAAAACTGATTCTGGTGAAAACGTTTTTTATTTCAACTTTTAAAGATCAGTGTAAAAGAGGGGGGGGTTGTTTTTGAATAAAAGGAACACCAAATGAAGGGGGTTCAAATCTGGGTTTTATGTAAAAAAAAAGAGTTTTTAACTTGCCGATCGCCGTTAGGTAAGGGTTCTACTCTTTAAAGCGTTTTCGATCTTTGTTTTTTCTTCTTAGAGGGAAAGGAGGAAATGAATCAGATGACCTTTTAGCCTATATATACGTCGTTCAAAACAACATCGTTTTATCCCTTCTTGACCCGTGTAGTGATTCGGATCCGGGAAAAGGATTCGCGCATATCAATCAATGGACTAATTACCCATCAAATCCTTTTATTTTCGGGACGTTTCAATTTTAATCAGGATTTAATATCTGATTCAGTCCCTCAAATCAGTTTTTAAATCTCAATTTCGTCTTTTTTATTCAATTTTCTTTTAATTTGTCTTAAATTTGCCCCCTGAATTTTACATTCTTCTCGATTACGCCCATTTTAATTCTTTTTTTAATTTTCATTTTTGAATTTCGAGCTGAGATTTTGTTTTATTTTATTTTCAGTCCCGAATCCATATCGTAATGTATATTTTATGCTTAAACACTATACATTATGTTATACATACTATATACTATATATTATATATCATATATGTATTTTATTTATCTATTTTGTTACATATTTTATTTGTTCTTTATTTATTTAATTATTTGTTCGAATCAACTTTACGATGACCCACAACGGAAAATGATTTGTATTATTTATGGCCCGTTTAGTGTAGAAATTCAATTTCCCGTATTTAATTTTTTGCAATTTAATTTCCTATTATTTATTTTATTGTAATTTAATTTATACACTTTATTTCTCGCATTTATTTATTTATTTATTTGTAGTTTCGTTTTATTTCCTTGTATACTTTTGCTTAACATGTAACATACCAATCTAATTTATTCAATACAGTACCTCAAATATTCGGTCGTAAGCGAGGCCGATATTAGTAGTAATGATAGCGGTTTGGGTGTTTACCTTCGAATATTAAGGTTTTTAAAATTTATTCATATTCTTAAACAGATAATAAATTAATTAGAATTCGAACTTGCAAATTTCCAATTTCGGGTAAATTATATTCGATTAGGTACCAATTTTTTGGTGGTGTGAGGTATTTATATACATCTCATCCGTAACCAACTCCCAAACTCATTTTTTATAATCTTTGGTTTTAACGATTTCCGGCCTACCAAAGTAGCTGGTAGTGACTCCATTCTTTTTCAAAATAAACTCCGATTTATTTTCGAAATAATTCTCATTTTCAAACCCTAATTTTTAAACCTTTCTAAGCCTCAATTTTTGATAAGTCCCCATTTTTTTTAAAAATCTCTATTTTTCTAAATTCAACCCTAATTTTTAAAATCCTCAATTCACTAATTTAAACTCTAATTTTTAAACTTATCTCAAATTCCTTATTCTTTAAATAATCTCCAATTTCATATAAAATTTTTTAACGACCCATCCATTTTTTACAAACATTTTCATTTTTAAACCCCTATAACTTTATATATTTCTAAACCTTATAACCTTATATATAATATATATATTTTTTATTTTAGGGGTCGTTAGACTAAAAAATAATAAATTTGATTTTTTTTATAAAATAAATTAAATGATTTATTTTCGAGATTCAATTATTCTAGATTCCATTAAAATAAATTTAATAATTTATTTCTTTTGTTATATCTTCCATTAAACATTAAAAATATCAATCTTAATTCTATTTAACAAACATAAACAAAAAATTCATCCTTTAATTTTAATTCCTTTGATTCTTATTTAAAAGATCAAATAAACCTATTTAAACGATAAAAAATAATTATCAAAATGAATTATTTATGAGATCTTTATTTCCAAAACAATGAATATTCCGTTAAGATATTATATTCATCTCTATATTTTCTCAAAAAGTACTAATATAAAAATAAAATGGATAATATTTTCAAAAATACAATTAACAGTTATTATCATATTTAATAATTATTATTATTAATGTCAAAATGTATAATAACACCATGAATATTATCATGTAAAATCATAAATAACGATTATCTATACAATTATGGGTGAAATCTTACCGTAATACAATAATAAAGAATTAAACAATGTTTTGACTGTCATGGTGTAAACTATTGTTGTGAACCAATAATCCGTGTATCTTGGATTAAATAAGAATTTATCTTAAGATTGTTAAAAAAAATATCGTTAATCCAAAAATAAATAGTAAATATTAATCTATTATTAAACAAACAAAATAAATTATTGCAAATACGATATATGAAAAAATCAATAAATTAATTTAATCAAAGTTAAAAACATGTTAAGACTTATTCAAATATAATTTTTTTAAGATAGATTTTTTGCCGCTACTATAATATTTGATGTCGTTGGTTATCTATCTCTTAGGATACAATAATAGATGATCAACCGTAATTGCACTACGGTCGGAGATCACAAACAAAACTTTACCTCTGTGATTAACAAAATTTTTTTTAAAAAGACCATAACGTTGTACGAACCTTCTAGTCCAAGTGGTTAATGGAATGATTATTGTTCTTAGAGGTTACGGGTTTGAGCACCAGTAATTGCAGTAAAGTGATTGAGTAATCAATATCAAATAGTTGAGATTATCTTCTAGAATAAATACTACAGTAATTACTATTAGCTAACTAATGAAATAACATTTTGTTTAAAGGGTCGTGAGATAAACAAAATGTGAAAAATAAATAATTTGAAATTATGATTATTAATTCTTTATCAGATTTAATTCGAAAATCTTTAATTACCATCAAATTAAATGAATATATTTTGTGAATTATAAGCATTAATAATAAAAAGAAAAATAATTAAAAATAAATAAAATATCTCCCGATTCATAAAAAATTCAACCAGCCCAAACATTCACAACTTCTACATTATAAAAATGTGCCCAAACTAAAATAAATAGAATTCACACATCCTTTGTAATAAAAAGGATAAATAAATTATAAACACTTTCATTCAATTTATCATATTAACGTGAGATAGGAGTTTTTTTACTAATTTATTCAATTCATATTTATCATACTTTGAATATTAATTTATCATTTATTATTAAACCGTTTTAAGTATATGAGATATTATTATAAAGATCTCATAAAATAAAATAAGATCCTATAAAATCATTTGTCAAATCTTCAAATTTACTCATTTAAAATATGATTCGAAGTTACTGATTTCCCCACATTTTTCCAACAATATTCTTATTATCCGGATAATAAGAGAGATTATTAGGTGAACTCTGTTTACCACGTCATTTATGGTCCAAGCAATCTGGACCATCCATCTTTAAATAATCACCTAATAATTACCCACTCATTAATTACATGTAGGAAAGAGGTGATAATTCACTTAAAAAAATTGAGATAAACGATCATAATTGACTGAAACCACGAATGATGTGGTAAACAAAGCTCAACTAATAATTTTTCGGATAATAGACTTGTTTGAACGCCAAAGGGGTTCAGTTGTGCAACACCAATACATATCAGTAAACTCCGGCTAGGTAGGGGCGGACAGATAGAAATCAATCGTCTATTTTTATGTCCTTAATTATGTCTTATTAAAAAATTAAAATTAGGATTTATGATTAAAATTTAAGGTTAAAGTTTAAAAAATTAAGAATAAAATATATTTTCGAAGGTTTGTAATTTATAATTAAGATTTAAAATTTAAGGTTAGGATTTAAAGTTTAATTATTTTAGTATTAGAACATAAAAATAAAATGATCAATTTTTTTCTTAATGTAAGAGCCGGCATGGTCTTAATTTCCCCGATATTTATCGCTAGGTGCATACTCTTAAAATTCAAAATTTTAATATATTTTAATAGGATCCTTTTTTTCTCTAAATACTTGTTATTAGGATATAATTTTTTCCGATATTTGCTATTAAGGACATGTTCTTATTTTTTTTTTCAATATTTCTTAGAGACTTACTTTTTTTAGTACTTTTTCTTAGGAGTTTACTTTTAAATTTTATTTTTTTAATATTTTTATTAGGAGCCTAATTTTTAGATTCGTGTTTGGACAACTAAAATATCAAGAATGATTATGATTTTAAAGAGTATGTCCCTCATAACAAATATGGAAAAAAAAATAAGCTCTAATAGTAAGCATTATGAAAAAAAAAATCAGCTTTCTAATAATAAATATTAAAAAAACTAAATTTAAGAGTACGTTCCTAGGAGAAATTATATCATGGGTAAGTCTCATCACGTCATCTATGAGATCAACTATTAAAAACCATCCATCTCATCATTTTTTTTCATGTCATATTTTTCTAAGTGAATCTTCACTCTCATTTTAAAAACAATTTTTTTCAAGTGAAAAATTCACTTGAAGAAAAATAAGACATTGAAAAACTGATGAGATATGTGATTTTAGTGATTTATCTCATGGACATGTAATGGATTTACCCATAATATAATTTCTCACGTTCTTAGTAACAAATATTAAAAAGAAAATATATCCCTATAATAAGTATTAAAAAAATTAAATCTTATTAATAAATATTGAAAAATAAATTATAGTAATAAACCTCTAATAATAATTATTAAAAATAGTATGAACCCTTTAGCCTAAATGGTTAAAGGAAACGGTTGATATTTTTAGAGGTCACAGGTTCAAGCACCAGCAATATTAGTAGAGTGACTGACGTGATAGGTTGGACTTATGATATTTTTTTCCTTACTATCGGAATTTCTGAAACAATAAACTGAGAACCATTAAGCAAATCAAGCATTAATTATTCAATTAATTTCTTTGAAAGCTTCAAATGGATAACAAGGTAAATTTATTACTTCCATGAAACACATGACGATTTAGTTGATTAGTTACATGAAGACTTTTTTGTGTTTAAGTTGGGTTTAGTCCTTTTGTCATGTAAATATTTAGGGTTTAATATTACGAGTACGCCAAACTGATAACAATATTGTAGAGGAATTTATCAATAAAATCATTTACTACAGCTTTTGGTTTTGTTTTGATTTTTCAACGTAGTCACTCAAACGAGATTAGTAATAAATTTATTTTTGTATTTATAGATATTTTATTTTTTAATAAAACTTTTATGTTGTCAGTATGAGAGTATAAAGATGTGAGACGTATAACCTGACAGAAAAAAGTGTCGATATAAACAAAAGAATCAACAGTCATAGAAAAACAATACCAGCTAATAGGTGACTTGGAGCTTAATTAAAAGAAGTTAAACTGCAAATCGATTACCTTTTAATTGTAGTGAGTTTAAGGTTCAAGATTTAAGATTTTGAGTTGTGATTATGATCTGAAAATTAAAAGTACTGTATATTTTATAAGATTTAGGTTTAAGATATAAGGTTTAAATCCGTGAAATCCGAAGGGGAACCTGGTAAAAGGCCAAACGCGTCTTCAAAGGCTTAAACATAGCCTGTGCTTCTACTCTTCCTCTATTTATAGAAACTGAAACATTCCCTTTCGGTTTCATACGTACATTTGGCATTGCATCGTATCTCTCGACAGCTATATCACACCTTCCTTTATCAGTCACTCGACAAAACATTCTGAACTGTCTGCAAACTCAAATCACAAACAGAAGTAACCTACAATACTTTAACTATGGCTTATTTCAAATTCCCTATCTTTCTCTTCCTTTCTTCCCTCTTCCTCCATGCTTCTCTAGGTACGTAATTGTAAATGGAAACACTTGTTTTACATATATATTTGTTCATGTGTTGAACATGTTGTACTTTATATCATATTCATGTTGTGAACTGATGGTACAGCTGAGATTGTTTGCGAAGATTTGCCCCCTGATGTCTGTGCGTTTTCGATATCGTCTTCGGGGAAGAGATGTTTGTTGGAAACGACGTTGGATAAAAATGATGAGGTAGAGTACCAATGCCGGACGTCGGAGGTGGTGGTGGAGAGAATGGCGGAGCATATCGAGAGCGATGAATGTGTGAATGCTTGTGGGGTTGATAGAAACGACGTTGGCATTTCATCCGATGCCCTTCTCGAGCCAGAATTCACCAACAAGCTTTGCTCCCCACCCTGTTCCCACAACTGCCCTAACATTGTCGATCTTTTCTTCAATCTGGCCGCCGGTGAAGGTAATGGATTTGCCAAGCTTTTTCTTTCGTTATACGTCAAATAATGATTTAGTCACTCTACTATGCTTCAATTTGATATTTGGTCCCTACACTTCGTGGGAGCATATCCGAATGAATGGTGCATATCCGACTGTTTTGTTGGTTGCAGGCGTGTTTTTGCCAGAACTGTGTGAAGCTCTGCGCATCAACCCACGGCGGTCCATGGCAGAGTTCATTTCGAGCTCTGGGGCAGCCTTTGGCCCTGGTCCTAGTGAAGCAGAGTTATATGAGGAGGATGCTTTAGCTTCAGCCCCATCTCCGGATTCCGATTCTGATTCCGATTCCGATTCCCTGGAATGATCAAATTCATTTGTAGTTTTTTTGTTATGATTTGAATAATCGATTTCATCAGATTTTCAGAGAGAAGAGAGGATTCGGGTTTTGTTTATAGGATTGGATTTTGAACACAGGAGTGCGACTTATTCGTTTGGATTTGTTTTTTTCAGATAACATTGACATGCACATGTCTTCCATTCCATTTCATTCATTGTAAAAAAAACAACTATTCTCTCTCAATAATGAGCTCTGTAGGCTGCAGGCTACAAGTTGGTGAAGATCCAAGTCCTCCATCACTCATTTTGTTGCGCGATTCATTACAAGTTCAACAAACCAACAGTTTTGCATTATTTTTTCTTGCCTTAATTAATCTCTCGTTTTGTAACTCTGAGGCCTCCATCTGTCGACGACCATAGCTTTATCGAGTACCACCGAAGTAAAAATTGTATGTTTATTTTTTATGCTCTTTTTGTTTTAAATTAAAAAGTTTAGAATTTAAAATTTAAGGTTTGAGGGGGTTAGGTTTCAAGAAATTAAGGGTAAGATATATTTTTAAGGGGTAGAGGCAAGGGCGGAACCAGAAAATTATTTAAGGGGTATCATTTTTTTGAATTATATTTAAGGAGTGTCAATTATTTATATATTAGTATCATTTATTATTATTTTTTAAAATTATATATATAAATTACATATAAAAAAGATTGATCAAAAATTTTTGGGTGTCATTTGACCACCCATTTGAATGGGTGACTCCGCCAAGGGTAGAGGTTAAGGTTTAAGATGTAAGAAATAAGGGTTAAGGTTAAATATTTAATTTTTAGAAAAAAATTAAAAGAGATAAAAAATATACATGATAAAAAAATAAAAAAATTTTATTCATACTGTTAATTTTTTTTCTTCCAAAAATCAAACTTTATTAAAATAAATTACTATAAATAATATGTCGGTAAATATGATCTACATGTAAATAGAAGATTCAATCAATCTTAAGGAAATAGAAATGGCGAACATGTTCTACACGTGGCAACAAACTATGAAGACTACGAAGGATATAGCACTGACTAGAAGCATCGAAAAATCGCTATAGCAATTTAAAATTAGTTATCTAATCTTAAATATCTCTTTAAGTTAATGAAAGAAAACTATAAATATAGATGCTATCAGTATAGTAGATGTACGGGTAAGTTGTAAGAAAGTAAAAAAGAATGTGAGTACCCTAAACCGTCGGGTAGAAATCGTCTGATTCTTTCTCATGTTCTTTTTATATTAAAAAGTTTAGGGTTAGAAGTTGTGGTTAAGTTTTAAGAAATTAAGAGTAAGATATATATTTTTTTAAGGTATAAGGTTTAAGGTTTAAGATATAAAAGATTAGTGTTATGGTTAAGAATTTAATTTTTTAGAAAATTTTCAAAAAAGATATAAAAAAATACATAAAAAAATAGAGAATTTTTATTCGTATAACTCTTTTTTCAAAAATCAAACTTGATTAAAATAAAGGCATAAAGATAATTTTCTCCTCTAACGTTTATAATTTTTGTCATTTTGGCCTCTATTTTTTTGGGGATAAATTTAGCCCTTGACCTATGTCTTTTTAACAAATAACTCATTTTTTAACTACCATGATAACTGAACCGTTAAAAATTTAATAATGATGATAGGTCATATATATGTAATAATATATTTTAAATGACATAGCATCTAGTATATCAAATACATACATGTGGAACATAGTTTTATTCTAATCTAAAAATATAAAACAATTAAAATTCAAAAAAATATTAAAAATTAATTTTTTTATTCATTAAAAATTAATTAAATCTAAAACAAAAGGCTACTGAACATTCTCAACCTTAACTATAGTAAAATCAAAATTTTATCTAAAAATGTATGAACATAATCTGAAAAGAAAGGGGTTTGTATAGTTTATTACTGGTGAATCAAAGATAAAGGATTTTGATAATAATCAATTGAATTTTTATTATTTTAGTTTAGAATTTAGGTATTTTAGTTTTAATCTAAATCGGAGTTTTAGAGTTTTATAAAGATATTTTAGTTTAATTAGGGTTGAGAATATTTAGTAATTTTTTATTTTGGATTTAATTAATTTTTAATAATTTATTTAAATTTTAATTGTTTTATATTTTATACTGGAATAAAATTATATTCTATATATATGTATATATTTAATAGGTTAGATTCTATGTCATTTAAAATATATTATTACATATACATGACATGTCATCATTATTAAATTTTTAACGGTTCAGTTATCATTGTAGTTAAAAAATGAGTCATTTGTTAAAAAGACATAAGTTAAGGGCTAAATTTATCTCAAAAAAAGAATAAGTGACAAAATAACAAAAATTATAAACGTTAAGGGTGAAAATTATCTTTATGCCTAAAATAAATTACTATAAATAATATGTCGGTAAATATAAGGCATAAAGATAATTTTAACCCCTAACGTTTATAAATTTTATTATTTTGTTCCTCATCTTTTTTTTGGATAAATTTAACCCTTGACTTACGTTTTTTTTACAAGTATCTTATTTTTAACTAATATAATGATTAAACCGTTAAAAATTTAATGATATTGGCATGTCATATATATGTGATAATATATTTTAAATAACATGACATCTAGCCTCATTCTACATGTATATGATATGTCATTATCGTTTATTTTTTTACGATAATGGCAAATATATACAAGTAAAACATAATTTTATTCTAACATAAAATATAAAATAATTAAAATTCAAATAAGATACTAAAAATAATTAAATCTAAAATAAAAAGACTATTAAACATTTTCAAATCTTAAATATCATTTTACATATACATGACATATCATTATACTATTTTTTTTATTATTTAATCATCATACTAATTAAAAAATGAGATATTTATCAAAAATATATAGATTAAAGGCTAAATTTATCCTTAAAAAATAAAAACCAAAATAATAAAAATTATAAACGTTAACGGTTAAAATTATTTTTATGGTTAAATATAATTACATGTAACTTGAATCTTAATAGTTAAGGAAATAGAAATGGCGAACATGCTCTACACGTGGCAACAAACCTTGAAGACCACGAAGGATATAGCACTGACTAGAAGCACCGTAAAATTGCTATAGCAATTTAAAATTAGTTATTCTTAAATATCTCTTTAAGTTAATGAAAGAAAATTATAAATATAGAATGCTATTAGTATAGTAGATGTACGGGTAAGTTGTAAGAAAGTAAAAAAGAATGTGAGTAACATTTTTTAATCGGATGTCACATTTTAACTTTAAGTGCAATTCAAGACCATAAAAAATTTTCAGAATATTTAAACCAAAAATATATATAAAAACTCGAGAAGTTTTCGAAACACTTTCAATAACATTTAGAACAATTAAAAACATAATTCAATTGATATAATTTTTAAAAAAATATAAACAAGGTTTACAAATTACATTTGTAAGATTCTATGAATACAAAGCCCACTAGTCCAAATACAATACTTTGAAGTTCACCAAGCTAGAATCTTGATCTGATAGTACTCCACAATCCTACGAATTATCGTCCAACCTACGCATGAAAACAACGATTTCAAGCACTAAGCTTACAAAGCTCAGTGATACACATCTACTCTACCATATTCTATGCTAATCATAAACATGAGTATGCAAGCTAATGTAAAAGGCAAGTAGAAAATAAATTAAACATGTGGCACTACTACTGATCACATAAACACATGATATCATCATAACAAATCTCAAGACAATATCATACAACACTAATATATCAACAACATACATATGTAAGATATGTGGTCCGGAGTCACGTAGTGTCAGAAGTCATATACCCGAGGAGGATCCGGTCATCACTAAGCCTCGGGGCCTACTCCCCATCAAACCTTGGGTGTAATCCAGAGTCATACAACATCAGATCTCACATCCCTCATTCAGGTGGTTCGAAGTCATATAGCGTCGGATCCCACTGATAAGTGCTTAAATTAGTTAATATTTTATCTTTGTTTACTTCTTGATTCAATGATTTATGTTACTGATTTAGATCTTTTCGTGTGATTTTATGCAAGACTATGAATGCTGGAAATTGCACTTAAATGGTTGAGTTTTGAAGTTTTTTTTTCTAGATCGAGGCTGGATTAGTGAGCATGACTTTGGGCATGATAGTTGACGTGACATTCAGTCAACAACTTCTAATAACCTAATTGTAAAAAAAAAAAAATTAGTGACCTAATTGTATAAAATATATATATAAAGATGGATCATTATTGCTAATATCCCTAAAACGTATATGGAAAAATTACACTATTATTCTCGGGTCGGTTCAGTTCAGATTTTTTTCACCCTAAACCCGAACTCGAGATCACCCTAGAAAAAAACCCGACCCGAACCTGAATTTTCTACCAAAAAATACAACTCGATCGGATCGAGTCGGGTTAGAAACCATCTAGTTCGTGTTCCGTGCGTATCCCTAATAAATACAAACCTTAGGTAAGCCTAGGATATCTCTCATCTCCAATTCTAAGATTGTTCTAGCTTTATTGTTTTTTTTTTTATAAAATTATTCTTCTTTTCATCTTTTTCTTAATTTTTTTAATTTTATTTTTATTATGTAGAGCTTGATTCTTTCCATAATCATGTTTGGCTAAATTTCTTATAGCTAAAGGCTTTAGCAATGACTCGATCGAAACGTGAGGATTGAAAAGCGCATCAACAACTTTGATATTATTTATTTTAATTCTCTAAATTTATTTCTAAAATCAAAATGATTTCAAAAAAACAAAGATTGATCTTGGTCAAGATGTTGTTTTGATTATTTGTGTTGGAGGAAAGATCGGCTATTGAAGTAAATGACTTCTTAGGAACACACTTAGCAAATTGTTTGCTATGATAAAATTGAGATCAGATCAATTATTATTGCAACAACATAATCTAAGTTGGTCTTAATAATTTAAATAGTTTTATCTAAAAACATTGTGTTGGTGGATTAATCCATGAAACCAATATCAAAGATAGCACTTGGGTATTCAGTTTGCAAGTTTTACCATCACTTTTTGAGTTTGAAGTGCTTGACTTTTATATTTGGCATAATGACTGTAAGAGTAAGCCCATCCAGATCTTCTTTCAAATAATCATGTATTGTTCTCACTCGTTCAGGTGTAGGAAGATCTGCTGGATCTACAAACTGTGAATGTTGTCGCGTTGCCTGACACAACGACATTCATGGCGGCGTTGTTTCCTTGCTATCCAAGTAATGGATTCATTGCTCCTATCAACCTTTGGCGAAGTCCACGTGCCGTATGCTCAATTTTTAGGTCAATAGGATAATCTTCAGTAGATGTGTTTGACCTGATCATAAAATGAAACAAGCCAGATTATAATGAAAAATAAAACAAACAGAAATAAATAAAAAATAAAGTGCAAGGTTAATAGGTTGGTAAGTTGGAACGTTAGTCTCCGATAACAACACCAAAACTTGTTGTGCGTAGGATATCCTACACCTTTATGGTGCAAGAGCACACCTTGCCAAGTTATAGTATTTAAGATATTGATCCCAAAGGGACTAGTTACTTACGCAACTTATCAGATCTTGTACGATAGGAAAAATAAAACAAAAGTAATTTTGAAGTGATTATAATTAATAAAATTAACTAATGCGATAAAGTAAATAATTAAAACTCAAGAGATGAATGGAAGACTAGTTTAAATTTCTTCTTAGTGTGAATTAAAATTGCATATTATTCTCATCTTATTAATGCAACGGTTGCGATTGTCGCCTCGACGGGGAACTAAAGGGTCACCTTAGTGGCCTCGGTGAGTTATGCATTAACGATAAGTCAACAACTCATAGTTTGACAGAACATCCTTTATTGACTCCTATTTATCCCTAATTCGGAGTGCTATTGATGTCCACGTCTTGATAATACCTCCCAGCGTGAATCAAGGATGAACAACAACCGATGATACGTTCCTTTCAGCAACTGGAACCCGAACATATGTTTTTTGTGAGTCTAACTCTATCGAGTTAGCCAATACCCAAGAGTAAAGACCATATTCACTCGTTTTGTGAGTGTCTAACTCTATCGAGTCTATAAAAATATGTTTTTCTCACAAACTTATCTTCCGAGCTAGTATAGAGTATTCCTCAAGAATGAATAAACTATGAATTAAGAACTTGCATTAATAAAACTTGAATAAAATACAATCTTCTTCCACAACTACTACACAAAATAACATAATCCTTATGGGAGATTTAGATGGAGATGGCGACTAAGGTAAAGGAAAAGAGCCTCTTGAATTCTATGCGATACCATCTCCTATGCCTAGGGTTCGGTATATATATGCTAAGACTAGGTCAAAACCTCCCAAAAGTAAGAGTGCTACTTGGAATAAAATACAACTTTAATAATTAAATACAAGACTTTTATTTATTTCTTAGTTTTACTCCTATTGAACTCTTAATCTCGTAGCTTTGACCATAGTTCGCCTTTTTTCTTTTTTCTTTTCTTTGTCTCGTTAGTCTAAACAGTTTCAACTCTTTATTCTTTTTCTATTGTGTTCCATATGTCTTCGTTGCAGTTCTGCCGCGATAGTCAAGTTGTCTCCTTAGCGGGTGTTGCTCTGCATTTCGTCTGATCTGTATTTTCCTTCATTCAGTATCTCTCAATTCTGTATTTCGTGTTTTAGGCGTTATAATTTTTGTCTAAGAATAAAAACCACAATCGTACCTACTTATTTTCTACCAAATATTGTATAAAACAATATTTAAGCATTTGGATGTTGAAATGTAGAAAATATACAAATTTATCTATTATTATCATCCAATTATATTAATTAGAATAAAATAGGGTATAAAATATAAGAATATTGTGCACTTATCATAAAGAATCAAAAGAAAATATTTGATATATTGATAATCATGAAGTAATCATATGTTTGATCAAAAATATTTTTTTGGTGTTAGATGAAATGATTTATGGACTAGTAATTTTTGGTGACGACTCACACACAGAGATCCAAGTGAATATGAAAAATTATTAAATTTTCATCAAAAACAATAATAGAGAATTAGTTATCCAAGTTAACATGATGAGGAATCGTCTCTTCACTATTGATACCGAGACAGGAGACGTGAAGTGAATGATTTCCTCAATTAAAGACGATTATAATTATGAAATTTGAGGTATGAAAATAATTAATGAATTGTTTTTCAAAATCTAACATTTCAGATCAATTGTATGAGGCTAGCATCAAAGAAAAACAACACATACAAAGCTTTGAAATTGACAAATCCTAAAGAGCAAGAAGACCATTGGAGATGGTCTATACTAATATAGCTAGACCTTTCGATATACTATCACTTGGAGGTAATATATACTACTAGAACTTTATTGATGATTATAGTAGAAAGTATTGAGTATATGTTCTTAAATAAAAGTTAGAAGCATTGGATATGATGAATGAATTAAAGCTTATAGACTCTATAATCCTTTAAACAAAAAGTTGATAATCTCAAGAGATGTTGAGTTTGACGAAACAAAACATTAGATATGAAGTTCAGAAGAAAAAAAGTTAATAGACTATTTTTTAACAAAAATAAAGGTAATGATAATTTCATCAACTAAGATGAACAAGATGATCAAGGTCATCAACAAAAATCGACAGAACCATCTTCATCAAGTAATAGTAGAACAGAAAATACTAAAATAAAACTAATTGAAATTTCAAGATCTACAAGGGAGAAAAGAATTTCATAAAGGTATAAAGATTACAGAACTCAAAATATTTTACTTTTTGTTTATTTACAAGCAGTCATACAACAACAGATGAAGACGCAATTGAAGATGAAAAGTGAAAGAATGTTATGAGTGAAGAAATTATAACAGAAAAAATAATACATGTGAGCTAATAAATTTACCAAAAAGATATAATTTAATTGGAATTTAGTGGGTGTACAAGATTAAAACCAATAGAGAAGGATAAGTAAAGAAATATAAGGCAAGACTAATTGACAAAGGCTACAAACAAAGACAATGAATAGACTATGATGAAGTATTCGCTCCAGTAACAAAGATCGAAACTATTAGACTTCTCACAACAATTATAACACAAAATAAATGAAAAATATATCGAATAGATTTAAAGTCATCATTCTTAAATAACTACCTAAAAAAAGTTTATATCGAACTATCACTTGGGTAAATTAAGCAAGACCACGATGTCGCAACCCCTTTTTCAAGCGGTTCGAAATTTTTTTCTTTAAAAACAAAAACAATGGAGTCGCCATCAATATTTTTTAAAGGTGTGATTAGATCACCTAAAAACAGGTTATTTTAATTAAAATCATTTTGTTTTATTAAAAAAAACAATTTTGGTCTACAAAAAACACAAAAACGGGTTTGGGAGTCGGTTACGTGTGGGGGAGGGTTATCACCCTTACAATGCCTAAAAATTGGTACCTAACCGATTACAAAACATTTTAATGCCGAAATTTGCAAGTTCGTATAAAATTTAAGTTATTGTCCATTTATGAATATAATTCCATTTCAACGGTCTCGCCGCCAGGAGAGTAAACTTTAATCACCGCCAACATTTCTGGCGCTAACCCGTTACCTCCCTTTAGTAAGACACCGCATTAATTAAGTTCCACTTTTTAATCACAAAAGCAAAGAAAATTTTTGTGTGTTGAAACTTTTATTTAATTTATGTCAGTTATTAATCCTAAAAATATCTAAGTGAATTTTACCTATTAAGATTCAAATATAATTAAGTGTGCTTTATTAATTTTTGGTGAAGAAAATTTTATTTACTATATTCACAAGGCTCTAACTAAGGTAAATAAAAACCTAACCCAAAAGGCTTAACATAATTTGTAACTATAGCGACAATTTTTAAACTTAAAACAAAGATAAAACAAACATCAAATCTTATTTACAAAAATTTAACGAAAAGAAGAAAACATTTTTTTTAAAAAAAACTTTGTACATAAGATTAAACAAAAATAAAAATAAAACAATAAACAATAAAAATACCTCAAAAAACTTCAATCTTTTATTCCATCTTCGAATTCATATACAAAAGCTTGGAAACAATTCTTCCAAAAGCTCTCTCAATACTCACAATATTTTCTGAAGTTGTGATTATTGTGGTGTGTTTATTACAAGTGATGGGAGGGGGTTTATATAGTAGTTTTGAATCCATAAATACAAGGAAATTCAACCCAAAAAATCTCAAAATTCGTGTAAAAATAATACACAAAATATCTTGATTTTATTCTCCTCCAAATTTGATCGATTTTGTCCAAATTTGATCGATTTTGTCCAAATTTGAGTTGCTTCATTTCCCTTTTGCTTCTTTGACAAATTATAAATGATATGAGAATGATTTTCTTTTGACTTTCCATATCCAATTTGACATTCTTCTTTTCTTTCTTTGATTCTGATTTGGAATTGATTTTGGGTAATTATTTTTCATAATTTTCTTCAAATTTGACTTGGGTTAAAATATCAGTGTCAACACACGAATAAAAGGTTTATTGTTTGAAAAAGGTCGTATATGAATTAAAATAAACATCAAGAAAAGGAACACAAGAATCGATGAATATTCCTAAAAAAATGAGTTTATAAAAAGCTCGAACAAACCTGCCTTATAAAAAGATAAATAAAGATGGTCATATCATAATCGTTGTTTATATATGATAATATGATCTTCACCGAAAATAATTTAGGTATGTCTCATGATTTCAAAAAAGCTATAATTAATGAATTTGAAATAACGGATATCAGCGAAATGTAATACTTTCTTGGAGCTAAGGTAAAGCATATGGAAGAAGGAATTTTTTTATCCCAAAAAAAATATAAAAAAATCTTAAATAAATTTTATGATGAAAGATTATAAATCAATAACCACTCCAGCTAAAATAAGCATGAAATTAACTGTTGATTCAAAAACAGAGCTGATGAATTTAATGTTTGTTAAAAAATATCGTTCAAAGTCTATGATATCGTTCAAAGAGAGCCGTAAAAATATTAGTTGTATGTATACTTAATTAGGATTTTAATATATGTATTCATGTTTTTAAATCTAAGAATTTTAAATATTTTTATTCAGATTTATATATGGATATGACTCATATCGAATATGAATTCGGATTAAAATCGGATCAGGTCATGACAATATCCATATCCGATTCACCTCCTATTAGGACTCGAACCTTTTTTATGACTAGAATTCAAACTTTTTTTAATCGGATTTAGATCCAAAAAAAAAATGTCAGATCAAATCAGATTCGAACCAAATTTATTTTTGTTATTTTATGCTACCGTTTATTTATGTTTACAATACACATATAAAGAAGATATCTTCTATTAATATAAAAATGTCAAATTAATAAAAAAAAATATTATTTAGTTTACAAATGTAATTATATATACGTACAATTCAGACTATTAAAATAAAAACACTATCTTCGGATCTCACACGTTATATTTATATATTCAAAACTTCAACACACTAACTGTAAATGAAATCGACTAATTGTTTTATATAATTAAGTTGTCAAAAACTCAAATTTAAAATTTTTTTTTATTCAGAAGTCGCAAATTATTGAAGTTTTCCATGAGGGCGATATATAAATTAATATCGAAAAAATATTTTAATTATTTTTTAATTAGTTAAGACTATAAAAATAAAAGTTAAGATTTTAACCGGTGACCTCATAAAAATGGAATAACATTTAATCTAAGAAAATAAAAAAACTATTTCGATCAGTCTTATATGTAAAGTGTATGTTATATCAACTTAAAACTAGAGATGGGTACGGGTCGGGTCGGATTTTCATCCCACCCGAACTCGACCCGAACACAAATACCCTAAATTCGATTCCGACCTGACCCAAATTATTTTTTCAAAAAATCTGACCCGACTCGACCCGAAAATAAATAACTTAAACCCAACTCCGACCCAACTTTATAGAAAATAAATAAATTTAGGGATTAAATTGTAAAAAAATAATTCGGGGACTTATTTATAATAAAATATAATTTTAAAGACTAAATTGTAAATAAAAAATTAATTTCAAGGACCTGATTATAAAATTATATAAATAAAGGACTATTATTATAAATATGCCTAAAAAATTTATAGAAAAATTACATATTTAATCCTGGGATAGGTCGGATCAGATATTTTACATCTTAAATCCGAACCCGATTTTTTCATTAAAAAATTCGACTCAATCGAATCGGATCAAATAGAAACTTGATCGAACCGGGTAAAATACCCATCTCTACTTAAAACTATTAAAAAACACATAATAAAAGTAGTACAGATCTTTGTGACCTTGACCCATCAAATTTTTAAGAAAATGTCATGATACCCCTTCAATTTTTTCTTTTAATTTAAAACTTAAAAAAATTATTGAGGCTTTGAAATATTTGAAAAAACTATAACATATGTTTCAATTTTTAAAAATTTTAGGTTGGCGCTTCAAAATTTTCGTCAACTCCTTAATTTTTAATAACTTTCATTAAATCTTTCATTTAAAAAAAACATTACTATATATTTATATGATTTTTTAAAAATATTTATGTGAATAATTAAAAACTTAAATAATATTCATGTGTTTTAATAATTAAAATCTCAATTCATCAGCAAGCACAATTACATTTGACACTTATAAAAAAACTTGTTTCAATACGTTATTTATAAGTGTCAAATGTAATTGTGCTTGCTGATGAATTTTGTTAATTCCTTTTGTTTTTATTTTTACGGTACAAATTTACAGTATGAAATCAAGTACCAAGTTTATAAATAAAACTTGTGACACACGGATCGGATAAAAGGAAAATTTAGGAAAATAATGATGTTTAGAGTTATATTTAAAAAAAATAGATAAATTTGATTTTTATTTGGAAAATAAGTAAAAAAAAATAATTTTTTTGACCTCGTCACCTGTAGTGGCGAGGTGTCTAGACATTCATGTTGACCGTTGGATTGAACTGAAATCAATGATATACATGAACCTCGCTACCTATACGTCGAGGTCAAAGAAATATTATTTCTTTTGATTTATTCTTTCAAATATTTTCTAAATACATATTTTCTCCATTTTTTTATCAACTCTATTATTCACATGAAATATCTTCAGGGCAGGGTTTTGACGTATGACAATGGGTTAATGAATAATGTACGGTATATTATTACATCCACAATATATTCTCTTGCAATCAAATGAAATGGGAAAAAAGGTTATGTATTGTCATAAAAAAACACTTTCAACAACGATTTTCGTTGTCAATTAATTATCTCTAGCATCGTGGTAGATCCGGCGGCGGTGGAGGTAAGGTTGTATCCTGCGTCGGTCCATTCTCGACCATGAAGACAGTGGCAAGGCCAACCGGCAAGTGCATGTCTAGGTGGCAATGCAATAACCAGACACCTGCACAGTTTGAGACCATGTATTAGAAACAAGAATTCAATCTTTGGGATTTAATCCTTTTAAGCTGACATGTAAACATCAACTAATTATTTCAGAGAAAAAAAGGGATTGGTTGAACTATCATTTTCATCTCCACTGTTAACCTACAATTAACAATTAATTAACAATTAAAGTTGACTAATCTAACTTACGAAATCAAGTAAATGATGAGTGAGAATTAACCTGGATTATTAGCCACAAATCTGATGACGGCCCATCCACCTACTGGCACAGCAACTGTGTTGCGTGTCTGTGGGTTAATTAAATTGAATTTCTTTCTATCAGTTTTAGGGTTGTAGTTTCCGAATCCTTGAGCCAATATAAAGAAATCAAAGCCATGGAGGTGCATGGGATGATTCTCTGGTCCGAGGATATCTGTGTTTTGAAATACTATCTCCACGACCGAGTTGAACTTAAGTTTGGTGACTTTGGTACTTTTTGGAGCGAACAGCATCAGAAGGTTGCTGTTAATGGAATTGTTGGTGTAGTCGAATTCCTTGGCGGGCTTGGCAGGGAAATCGGTGGTGAAAACGCCGTTGACGTTGTTGTAAAAGGCTTGCAACAAGGAAATGCTAGTAGGTTTCACGAAGGATTCGTTGTTCATGCTGGCAGAGAGTTTTGGACCCTTGCAACTCGTGTTCGCGGGGCAAGGCTCGAGAGCCAACCCGATGGTGACGAACATTTCGTGATCCACCTTAAGAGGGACTGGATCCCAGAAACGAGCACGGACCGACCCTTTAAGGCTGGAATAAAACTTGTGCGCTGTGGGAGTGTCGTTGAATGCCGGGAGGGATGGCATTAGAGGCGTCACTGGTGACGGACAACCATCATAGACGAGGACACCCCTTGTGGTAGTATTATCAAACACTACAATTTTACCGTTTACGGTTGCAGTTGCATATGGCCTAGCGGCCATGTAATACGACCCGACTGGCTGATCCGCAGTTAATAGAACATCGACCGTCTGGCCAGGGGCTGTTACCACGACATCAGTGACGTACGGCTCGGTGTAGCTTGCGTCAATGGCAACGACCGTCAGCTTATGATTGGCTATCTTGTAGAAGAGCTGGTTATTTAGTGCAGCATTGATAATTCGCAATAGATAGGTCTTCCCTTTTAACACCGTAAGCTCATACATTTCTGATCGGAAAACCACGAGTAAATCAAACTTCGAACATAGATAATAAAACAAACACTGAGTAGAAATCATGTCCTGAATTGACTTACGATGTTTCGAGCATGGGTAGAAATCACCAGGCCATCCATTTATCGTAAAAGCATCAGAAAGGTTAGGGGAATTCCCCGTCGCAGCAGCCAGTTTCTCCACATCAACAACGTTAGCGTTCCACCACTCACCTAAAACGATGGGAACTTCCTTATAGGGCATAGGGAACGGATAAGAGTATCCGTCTCGAGGACGGATGATGAGTGCGCCGTAGACGGTGGCCCGAAGAAACGAGACATGAGCATGCCACCAAAGGGTCCCCTCCTGTTTCGTGATTGCGAATTTATATGTGTATTTGCATCCGGGTTGAATCGGACATTGAGTGACCATGCTAGGTCCATCCGCCCAGTTACTCATCATCTGAAACATTCCATGCCTACTCAACCAATAACCACTAATTAATTATTTTATGTCCCTTAACAATGATATTGAAAACGTATGAAAGTTACTCGTTAATATTATACAAATAATTGACTATTAATTAGTTTAAGTACACATCAGTAGTAGTTGAAGTTGTCCAATGATTTACATTAAACTAAAACATGTCACCTTGAATTCATAAACTATACAAAACTTAACACCCAAATTTATTTACCAGTGAATCGTGATGTTGTAAGGTGACTGATTAACGACATGAACAATGAGTGTGTCTCCCTCTTGAATGTGAATTGTCGGGCCAGGAAAGCTACCATTTACTGCAGTAATCACCTGCGTTTTGCATAGCCTATTAACATGCATATTTTTCACCTGCCAACAACAACTACTGTTAGGGTCTACGTAAATTCATATGGTTGAAGAAACATGTGTTAAATTCTGTGAAGGAATTACGTAAAATGTACGCTCCACTATTCCAGTAGCTGAAGCTGCAGAAGCAGCAAAAAGAATCAAAGTGCAGGCCAACAAGAAAACATGTCGCCCCATTTCAATGGTAGAGAACTCAAACAAAGCCAAGATGGAAGAAAGAGAAAGGAAAATGGATGGAGAAAGGTTTGCAGATAGAAAAATGAGAGCTTTTTCTATATATATACCAGAAATACGTGTGTTCCTCGTGTAACTTGCCTCATTCCCATTGTTTTTAGCCTTTAAAACAAGAATAAAAAATACAAATGATTTCTTTGTATTTTCTGTCATATGTCTGTCCACTACAGCCTGCAATATCCAAAATAATAAAAACTACAAGGGATTGACTTTGGCAAACCCATTGCGTAAGAAAACTATCTAAATATTTTTATGTTTATAGAAAATTGAAATGGACAATCAATGAGTTTATTAACATAGAACTTTGGTTGGTGAAGCAAAAATTAAACAACAACAACAACAAATAATTGATGATAATATTTCAAGGTATATTAATCAATCGATTAACAGTGCAAGTCTACAACTTAGTTAATGGATTGTGATATTATTATATACTACTTTTTTAATATCTTGTGTTATTCGAGTTTTGTTATTCATTATTTAAATTTGAATCGCTAAATACTTGGGAAGGTACATGTTTGAGTAATTGATGACAGGGGTGAGTATGTGATTGATTCAAGTAAAAAAATTTTAAGTTATTTAAGTTGACGAGTTTTATTTTATAATTCAGACTTTATTTAAATTTTTTCGATTCGATTCGAGTCAAATTTTCAAGTTCTTATAAATATTTAATTATAATTATTTATCATATTATAATACGATTTGATTCATATTTAAATGATTTTTTTAATCATATAAGATATATATATATATATTCATATTTTTCATATATGACTATTTCTTCATATTCTTTTATATATATATATATATATATATATAATTTTGAAATTGGTCTCGAGCCTAAAAATATATTATTCAATTATTAAAATTTTTGAGTTATTGAAGTTATTCAAATTTTCATTTTACAGCTCTAACTTTATTTGAAATTTTTTGAGTCTAGTTATAAAATTTTGAATCGAGTACTTTTACCTCAAATCAAATTGATTTATTCAATTTTTATAAGTCGAGTCGAGTTTTATACGTCCATAATCGATGATGGTGAGTTTTTTTTGTGTTGGATTCGATTATTGATTAGGGTTTGTTGAGATTGTCTTCTGTTTTGGTTTGTACCATCTCCGGTTTAACGTTTTGTTCTATTATGCAATTCAAGTTGAGGAAACTTCTTTAAAATTTCAAAAATTTTAAATGTTTAATTTATTTTTTTAAAAATAAGATTTAATCAGAAATTTAAAAGTTTTAAAAGATTTAATTAAAAATATTCAAATATTTTAAATATCATTACATTATTTTAAAGATTGTATTTTTTCAAGACAATTATGGGAATGGATACTGAGAGATTGTGATTTGAATATGCCTCATAGTTGTTGGAACGAAGTTCTTGAGTGGATATTGTAACAGAGAGGTCGTTCGTTAAGAGCTACCATTCTTCAGTTAGCTTGGTGTGGGTTGAATTACTATATATGACAAGAAAGAAATAGACGGGTATATGAAAAATAAGGGCGTTCAAATTTTGATATTTTTGCTATAGTAAAACATGATATTAGAAACAAACTAGTAAATTGTAAAAAAAAAATCTCTTCTGATAACCATCTAACTACAAACTAGAGACTAGCGGGAGGATTAGCACATAGTGAAACATGATGATATTTAATTTTTTTTTATTGTTGGTTAAGTGTAAGCCTTTTATTTTTATTTATTTTTTTAAGGGGTGTAATTTGAGATTTTTTGGATGAATAAAATTCATTTATAAAAAAATTAAAAATTAAAAATTAAAAAATTTAAGAGTAAAATATAATTTTAATTAGACCCCTATAGGCTTCAATATTAGATTAATCTTTTGTATAGCTCAATATCTTATAATATATGTGCAAAATTGCAAACAAACTGCAGCGTGTTGGGATTGGATAATATAGTATTCGATAAACTCATTTATTTATTTATTTATTTATACCGGAAGTCAAGAACTAAAATATATACGATAAAAGAAAATAACTCAATATCCCTTAATTTTTTAGATTTTTTCTCTATCTAATTTAAATTGATCCACGTATAATCATTTAAACCAATTCGTTGATGTTTAATAGATAGTATCACTTCTATCAAACTTTTACAGTCTCGAGTGTGAGTAGTTAAGGGAACGATTCTTATTTCTAAAGGTCACGAATTCGAGTACCAGTAATGCAGCACAATGACTGAGCGATCAATACCTAATAGTTGAGAATATAATCTAAAACATATATCGTATTTTACTTATTTAATTTTACTGGTACGACATTTATATCTGAATTCTTAGAAGTTCAGATTTATTTGATATTACACATTAACATAAAATATAAGATTTCACACTATATGCATCTATGCTACATAAATTAAAATGGAGAGATTATTAGGTAAACCTTGTTCATCACGTCATCCATTGTCCATATAATTAGTACCGTTGATCTTTAAATAACTACCTAATAACTACCCACCCACTAAGTACATGTAGGAAAGAGATGATGATTCACTTGAAAAAAAATTAAGATCAACGGTCTTAATTAATTAGGACCATAGATGACATGGTGAATAAGATTTACCTAATAATTTTTCATTAAAATGAGATATATTAGTACCCCATGTGTTCTTTAGACTGAATAACATATTGTGAGTTAGGTGGAACATTATTTTAGTGAGTATAGAATTGTCCTAATTACTCATCCACAGGATCTGTTTCATATCCCTGTCTAGAAGCCTCCCAAATTGATTTTTTGTATGTTTTTGCTGGAAACGTTCCGGGTTTGGCAGCGTTGACAAAATAATACAAATGGATTTGGGAGATAGAGCTTGCAGTCCGAACTAAGATGTCGTCCCCATTCAAGAGTCAATATAGTTGTTTCTTTTAAGAACACTAAAAAAAACAAACATTTTTGTCTTAAACTTCAAATTACATGACAAATGGAGATATCTTTGAGAGGTACAGTTACCCAATTCCCTTGAACCGGAATCAAAACACAGTCAACCATAATTAATTATCTGGAACAACTTTATTAGCTAGAGGAGATGTGGTTTTAACATGTAAGATTAAGTTGTAATTAACAAGGTCATTAACTGGTTAAGCAAACCTCTCCCCAAAGCTGTCATCTTTGTGGTACAGATAGACAACAGAAAATACAGACAGAAGCATAAAGAGGACAATGGAACCTGTTGCAGACTTGCAGTTGGGACCTAAACATTCCTCCAAAGCAACTGAACCGAAGCCTGTAAATTCCATTTGGAATGTCTTAGGATATCGTTTGAGTATTTTAATTATTACATAATTTTGGTAGGGTTTGGAGGGATGTTGGGATGCCTTTTTCACAAAATATATATTTAATGCATCGTGATAAGTACGTCTTAGCTACTTTGGGTACATCTATCTTTATATATTTGCTTGACTGCTGAAAAATACTTTATTTTTTTATTTTCTTTGGAGAACAAGAAAGGTGATTAGGGTGTCGTCTTTGGATTTAGTCCATGTAAGTTTATGGGGTCATATTATATTTATCAATTTTTATATTTTATTGGTTAATTTAAATAATTAGTACTATTAATTATTTGATTATAAGATTGACTAAATTTTTCTGAGCCATCTCTACCGACTCAATATTTGTAGAAAAATATACATTTAATAATATTAATATTTGATTATGTAATGATACGATAAAATAAAGAGATTAGGTTGTGCTAAATTAAAGTATAAATGCTAATTGATCTTGTGATTAAAGATATCTATATATTATTTTATTTTATATAGATTTAAATACCAATATAAGAATGTAACGTATAAATAAAAGGCATAAAGATAATTTTAACCCTTAATGTTTATGATTTTTATCATTTTGACCCTCATCTTTTTTTTTTTGGATAAATTTAGCCCTTAACTTGTATCTTTTTGACAAATATCTCATTTTTAAACTAACATGATGATTAGATAGTTAAAAAATTAACGATAATGATATGTCATATATATATGTAGAATGATATTTAAGATTTGAGAATGCTTAGTAGCCTTTTATTTTAGATTTAATTAATTTGTAATATTTTATTTGAATTTTAATTATTTTATATTTTATGTTAGAATAAAATTATATTTTACATGTATATATTTGTCATTATCGTAAAAAATTTAACGATAATGACATGTCATATATATGTAGAATGAGACAAAATGTCATGTTATTTAAAATATATTATCACATATATATGACTTATCAATATCGTTAAATTTTTAACGGTTTAGTCATTATATTAGTTAAAAACTAAGATATTTGTCAAAAAGACATAGGTTAAGGTTTAAATTTATCCTAAAAATAGAATAAGGGTCAAAATAATAAAAATTATAAACGTTAAAGGTTAATATTATCTTTATACCTAAATAAAAACCCAAGTTATAAATTGAAAAGGAAATCTAAATATTTCTTTCTAAGCGTAATAGACTAATATAGGGATCAAAGTCAAATTTGGACCAAATAATTAAATGGTATGTCTAATAAATTACCGAAAATGTTTTGTTAATGGAAAAAGAAAATTTTCAAATTCAATGTTATTTTTTTTTATAAATCATGTATTAATTTTTATGTACGTTAACTAATAAAATGAACATATTCAAAGATAATAGTTCGATAGTTGTTAACGATGATTTTTTGTTCGAGTTAAAGTGTATTCTCTTTAGTTTTATCTAAATAGAAGATTGAGTTTTTTTTCTTGTCGGATGTGACCTTTTATATTAATTTGACATGTATTACAATAAGATTATCGTGACGTTGCGATTGTATTAACTACGATTTGATGTTTTATGTTTTGTCATTAATAACGATCACGAGCGTTGATATGTAATAATTAAATATTATTCATTTAGATACGTTTACGAATTTGTTTATTAATACAGGTGTATATTTATACAGGTATTCTACATACTACATATATATAATTAATGAATTTGTTTATCTTCTAAAACATATACTACTATATTCACTATTAGCTAAATCAAATATATATATAAACTATTGTATATGTATCGTAATGCAGTTCAAACCTCTTTATAGGTGAAACATCTTAAAGAAGATATATATTTTTTTATTATAAACCGACTTATCTATTTTATAGAATTTTTTACTCCATCTCTTTGCTTGTCTTTCTATTTTATTTTATTTTATTTTTTCTTTTGTAATTTATTAGCAGGCTCGGCATAGAGCATGTATACTGTGCACCTGTTCAAGGCCTAGAGCATGAATTTTTGGGGTCGATATCAGGTTGTTTTGCTCATACTCTTACCTTTTTATTTTTTATTTTTGTTATAATTTTAATTTTTAAATATAATTTTTAATTATTTAATTATGTTTCATAAAAGAAAATATGACTCTGAATGTAATAAACATAAAAAGAAAAAAGAATCGATGAATTAATTCAATCACAAAGAGGATCACTTATTTTTTTATCAAAGAATTACAAGTACCTAAAAATGAAAATGTTATTGATGATTCTAGTATTTATAATGTCAATTATAATATTTATAACAATATACGTATAAATGATAAAAATAAAAATATGCTTGTAAATAATAATAATAATAATAATAATAATAATAATAATAATATTTTTGATGATATTAAATTTAATATATTTGATAAAAAAAAATAGGATGCTATAAGTTCTCAAGTAATTGGTATTTTAGCGGTAAAAAGATTTTAAAAGAGATTTATCTATTGTGAAAGGTGTTAAAGATAAAAATAAAAGATAATTTTCTACCTCATTTTACACTAGAGTATTTTCAAACGAAAAAAATATATATATGATAAAAATTGATTTGAATATTCAAAAGAATTTGATAATTTTTTTTAAATTATTTAGGAAAGTGTATGATAAAGGTCAATTAATAAATGAGAGTTATGATGATTTGTCAGAAAGCATGAAACGAATATGAAACATGTTTAAAATGTGGTCACTTGGTATTATTTACGTTTAAGATTTTAAAAGAATATGACCATAGATAAAGTAACTCAAAAACATCTTGAGAAAAAAAAAAGAATATTGAAAAATGTTTTATTGAGAATTATTTTAACTGTGAAGTTTCTTGGAAAGCATAATCTAACATTTTATGGTACTAATGAGAAATTATATTGAGAAGTGTTTATAATGTATTTATACAATATTTGTAAATTCCACATAAAGATAAAAAAAAAAATTAAAAAAGGTGAAAAAAAGTGTGAACAAGATTGGGAATTTAGCCAAAAATATAAAAAAAAAATTAAAATTTTTTATTAACGGTTTGATCAAAGATTGGGTTAAAAAAAATTGTGTGAAATGATAAGCTCAATTATTAGATGGTAAAAATACTCAATCTTGACCTGATTCAATGCGTCCTGATCTGACCCGGTCAGAGTTTTCTCTTTATATTCTGAAGATTGAAACGGGGCGGAATAGGGCTTAAAAATTATTAAATCGGATTGGGTTTAGGTATTTACTTGAAATTTCTCGTCTCAATATATTTTTATTTATTTTTATATATTTTATTATATTTATAAAAAATATCTTTATATATAAATATCTTTATGGGTTTAAAATTATAATTTTTTACTTTTGTGGTTTGTTCTTATAATAAAAAATTATTAAATGTTATTCAAGTTTTAATATATTCGATTCTTTTAGTTTATGATTCAAGTTTTTTCTTTTAAATATGTAATTTAACATTGAATAATTTAAATTTTATTTTATTTTTTATGTAGATTTAAATTTACTTAAAAATCATAATTTATGATTGTGGTGAAAAATTGATTGAATCTAACTTTTATCATCGAAGAAGATTAACTTTTTTTTAATTTTTCAAGTTAGATCGAGGCCGGGTTTAAGAAATATTATATCGGGGCGGGAAGGGTAAGTCAATATTTTAACATGGATCGAGTCGGTTTTGGGGTTAATAAATCGAGTCAGGTCCAAAAATCCGGTCCGGCCCGTTGCAATACCTATAGATTATGAGCCAGCCAAACTAGTATTAACTAAGGGTATTCAAAACTGGCCCAATGGGTACCCAAGGACTCAATAAATTCAATATCAATACTATATTATTACTATGTTTCAACATCGTTTTTAATTTTTTAACTTACGTTATGACTTTATTGGGCCGATGGGTACCCATTGGACCAGTTTTAAACACCCCTAACTATTAACCAACTAACATTTAATATTTAATCTTCTAACAAAACGATCACTCGTAGCATCGACAACAGGCATTGTATGGAAAGAAGACTAAAGGTTGCATCACTTGGCTGGACACTTATTGAATAGAAAAATATGAACAATCAAAGAACAATGTTTATTGCTTATCTTCACTTAGCCTCATCTTATAGCTATTGCACTTGAGTTGTCACTCCATATTATAGAACATCACGAAGATCAATCTCCATATCAGCTAATAGTGAATTAAGCCAAGTAAGATCAGATGCAGTGTTTGCCAGGCTCCTGCATTCACCTCAGTGGTTAACCTAGATACAGTCTTCTGTTTCTTTGAACCTCACATTATTAAATTCCCTCGTAGATACACACATCTTTCTGAGATCGATCGTCTGTCATCTACATTTCCACCCCAGTCAACGTCTGAAAAAGCTACCAGCTGAAGTGGTGTTGTTGAGGAGGAGAACAACAATCTATAATCGAGTGTGCCATTTAAGTAACGCAGAACTCTTTTCACAGCAGCCAAGTGTTGTCAACGGAGAGCATGCAAATTGAGCTAATTTGTTTAATGTTTACACTGTAAACTATGTCACGTCGTGTATGAGTATGACACGCATACCGATATTCCCTTGCATCTGCTAACGGACTGCCAGCATCTTTAGTAAGTTTAAAGGCTGCCAGCATCTTGAATTGTGACAGGTGTTGGCTCATGGAGCCATCGGCGGGTTCTTGACGCACGGCGGTTGAAACTCAATCATGGAAAGTACACATGCGGGGGTGCCTATGATTTGTTGGCCTGCGATATCCGACCAACAAGTGAACAGCAGGTTCTTGAGTGAAGTGTGGAGGGTTGGTTCAAACATGATAGATACGTGCGGGAGATCAGTGGTTGAGAAAATGGTAAGGGATTGGATGGAAGCCAAAAGAGATGAAATCATGAAGGTGGTGGATGGGGTAGCAAAGAATGCTGGGAACAGTGTTAAAGCAACCTCTAGTTTGATAAAATTGTAGACAATACACATTGGGCGTAAATCGTTTATCTCTTAATCGTGATTCTATAGGTACCTTCACTTTAAATTAATGAATTTAGCATTTAAGATTTAAGGTTAAGAGTTTTGATTAATATTTCTAATACGGTAGTGAATGAGGGTGAAGTATGAAGTATAGTATCTTAAAAAATCAATGAAGAAACTAGACTCTAGAGCCTAACCTCGATCTTATAGGATTGCTTTAAGGATGATAGAAAAGACTTATACCCGTTGATTATAAAAAAACAAAAAAAAGAAAATAAGAAAGATTGATATATTAATAAAATACTTGATAAATTGAAAACTAAAAAAGAGAAAATTCTCATAATGTAATTTCATATATGAAATGAGATTGATTTAAGTAAATTTAGGTAATATAAAGACCAAAGTACACGAGCATAATCTTTAACATTAAACGCATATATAAAATAAGAAAATATTATTATAAGGTATGACATGTAACAAAAATAAATTAAATTTGTCAGGAATGATATAAATAATATATATATATATATATAAAGTAAAAGATGCATAAAGATTTTAAAAGCTCCCTTTTCTTAAAATTCCTTCTCCAACTTTTCTCTTCTACGGTTGATTTTCTTTTTCTTTGAATGTCTACGACCGCATCAATTTTAATATTGGTCGCGATCGCCGAAATCTATCGCTTCGTTTATATTATTTGTTATTTTTTAATAAATTATTTTGCTCTTGTGGTATGATTTATTCTATCTTTTGGTATGTTTTTTCTATCGTTTGGCATGTTTTTCTTTTCTTTTGTTTTAGGTTGGATCTGACGACGCCACGACTGATCAAGATGGCGATTATTTGTTATCATGGTGATCTTCCTTGTTTTGGAACATGAGATTGAATTTGGATACACGGTTTGCGCTCGTGGATAATTTATCACTACGCTCAGTTCTGATTTGCAATTCTTAGTGGTCTTACAATAGATTAATCCCCTTTTGCGGTTTGTTTGTTGATACATTCAGATTTGTTCGTGTCTATTTTTTCGATAGTCTTTGGATGAGTTTTTTAAACTTTTTTCATGTATGGTCTTTGTATGATCTAAAGTGACTAGCTTTAAGAAAATGTCCAAAATATATATTTAATTTATAATGATAATTATAAATTATTATTATAATATTAGGTATTTTCAGGTTTAATAAAAAAATCCCTTCTTTCATTCCCATAAATAAAAATGGAAGGGTACGGTGATAATATTAGATGCAAAGGTTGGATTGTATCATAAAACTTTAGTGACCTGAAGTATTTTTTTTATCTAGTTTTAATTTAAGTCAATTTGAAGTGAATATATATATATATATATTTAATTTGATTTCGTAATTGTTGAGTGAAGCCATATTCCAATAATGGTTTAGGGAAGGTGGCAACTGACAAAAGTAAAAGAGAGAAAGTAAGTCCACTTCCTTTCATTAGGAATTCCATTTCTACATAATGCAATGCTTATTATCCCAAAACCAAATGAATACAATGCTACTACCTGCTCAAACATTAATACTACTTTATTTAACATATAAAAATACCCATCAAGGAAACGACAAACTTACACTTTAATTTTTCTTCCATGTTCTAACTGTAACTACAGAGCTCTCAAGGATGCAAAGTAGAATCAATATGTCCATTCTTGAGGTAAACGAATATCATGGCTGATTCCTTGTTGTTGTCTGAACTTGTTTCCCTTAGCAAAGGCATTCCCACCACTTCTATGCCTTGAACCAGTTACTACAATAGACATCAGACAAAATAAACTCAACAATGATTCACAAGGTACAATATCAAATAAGATTGCCCAAGTTCTTTTTACCTCCATCAGTAGCGACGCTGGCGTAAAACCGGGACAGAAGATGGGGCTGAGCGTTAATCTCATCGAGATTCAAGTTCAAGGCCTGAACCACTCGAGCTGGAAGCAAAACAGTAGGACCAGCTGGTAAAAGGAAAGAATATCAGATACAGAAACATCTGAATATAAAAATCACACGTGTTAAAGGAAAAAGAACAGTTACGGACCATGCTTCTTGAGGGGTTCAGCACGACGAGGCAAGAAAACACCGGTTCCAGCACATTCCCTCTTGCCAGTTGGATTGCCCAAGAAAACAGCCCTCATACCGGACCCATTTTGAGGCTGGTGTTGCTGCTGCAAAAGTGGCCATGCAGAAGGTAGCAAAACCGAAGGCCTATTGGGAACATTACTTCGCCTAACACTGTTTTGAAGGACCACAGGTTGCCTATGGTGCTGCTTCTTTCCTTCCCGAACTCGAGCGTCATGTTGGAATTGAGTGGCCCGCGATGAAAGAGACTGGTGAAGCTGAGAGCCAGAAGGAGGGATGTTTGGCGAGTTTGTTTTGGCTGGTGGTCTTAAAAGGCCTTTGTTATTGAACCCACCGTATGATTCTTCATTCATTGGTACCCTTTCTGCTTCCTCCGCCTCCGAACAACGCAGAGTCCATGTTCCCGGTGGCGATGAAACTCGAGATTGACAGTTCCAGTTAAACGCACATAGGGTCGATTCGGGAGACCTAGAAAAGACCCAATCCTAGAAAAACGTATCAAGAACAATGAAACCGGAATAAGAAATACTCATCCAATGAAAAACTCGCAAGAGAATTACGTGTTTAAATAAAAAACAGACCTTGGAATGTTTAGAGACAAACGCAGTGTCGTTGCCGCCAAAATCATCTTCAAGAGTATATCGAGCCATCTGACGAGTTAACCCAACCAGATAATCCTCTTCATCACTGTCTGTCTCGGTAGAACCCACCACGGACTCAACGGGAGAACTTAGATTCGACGGTAACTCGTAGGGAAACAAACAGTCGGGACTGTTATTAGTTTTACTCTTCTCCATCAACAAGTCATCATCGGCTAGAAACCGTGGCGGAAGCCAAAACTCACCGTCGTCTAAAACATCCGCCATGAGCAAAGAAGAAGATAGAAAGCAAAGAGAAATGGTCTGTTGAAACTTGAAACTGATCTGAATTCTCAATAAAATCAACCCTAAAAGCTAACCCCCCAAGTATAGAAATTACTGAGAGATTTAAAAAGAAAGATTGCAGCTGTGTGGGTTCTAAAAGGCAAGAAAAATCATGGGGTTGTGGCTTAAGGAGGAAGGTAACAACTAACCGACACGTTCTTGGGTGGTGGCAGCTAAGATTGAAGACAGTAGTAACAAAGTGGGGCACAAGTACAGCGCTGGGGATAATGCATGTGAGTGTGACAGCTTTCAGACACATGTTTTTCCTTTCCCATTAACTTTTAAGTTAAGAAATTTCTTATGTTAGTAAAAAAATCTGAATTCAAACGAGTAATTTCAGTATAAATGTTATATTTTTATTTAAAAGATTAAAGATTTAATCAATTTTAGAAAAATTAATATCAATCCAAATTTACGAGTGATTTTAGGTGTTTAGTTTTCAAATTTCTGTAATTCTCGGCGTTGGACGGTGCTCCTCTCATGGACGCAACACCCTCCCGTCAACTCTATTTCATAGCCTTTTTCAAACCCACGAAATTTAAAAATGTTTTCTTAGATAAAGCAGTAGGCCACTAAAGAAGTATATTACGGAGTTTAATTCATCATATCATTTATTATTATATTTTTTAAATAAATTATATTTTTTAAATTTCACTATAATAGCTCAATATTGTTAAAGAAATCAGATCTGTTTATATCTTAGTTTTTTACCTACTAATAGAGACAACTAAAAAAAATTAGCGTGAAACCTTTTTTTTGACGTAGAGTTATTGATTTTAGGGTAGTGACCACCCAACTATTTAAAAATACCTATTTTGATCACTCAATTAAAGAACTTGTTAATCAAGTAATTCAACTTTTAAACTCTACCTATTTTGGCCACTGTCTTTAAAATTCTAACGGAAAAGTTAACACGTGACAGTTAAATAAAATCTGTACAATTACATATTTAATCTCTGTAATTTATTTATTATTTTAATTTAATCCTAATTTTAAATTAATAAATAAAATTAATCACCCAATTGATGACACATGTCATCATCGGATTGGGTGACTAATATTTTTTTTATTTTATAATTATTATATTTATTTTTCTCCAATAGGATTATGACATGTGTCACCACCAGGAAATGACACGTGTCACAAGCGAATGAAAGTAAATTAAAAGAGTTTGATTGTTTTTTGTGGGATTTGAACATGTGACTTCTTGATTGCGAAACCAAGAAACTTACCACTAGACCAAACCCAACATTTCTAAATTGAATGCATCATAATATATATAAATCGTATAAAACAATAAATGTTAGAGAAAAAAAAGTAAGAAAGATCAAAGACAAATTATTTTATTTGAATATCATATTTTCGAATAAAAGTATTTGAATGTTAAATATTCGTATAAAAATATTTTAATATTAAATATACGAATAAAAATATTCGTATAATAAATATTAAAATAAAATTATTCCTACAATAAATATTCGAATAAAAATAAGATATATTCAAATATTTGGATTTAAAAATATTCAAATAAAAATATTTAAATTTTAAATATTTGAATAAAAAATATAAAAAATATAATATTCGAATAAAATAATTCGTCTTTGATCTTTCTTACTTTTTTCTTTAACATTTATTGTTTGATACGATTTATATATATTATGATGCATTCAATGTCAAAAATGTTAAGTTGGTTTAGTGGTAAGCCTTTTGGTTTTGCAATCAAAAGGTCACATGTTCAAATCCCACCAAAAGCAATCAAACTCTTTTAATTTTCCTTTTATCCGATTGTGACACGTGTCACAATCCTATTGGAGAAAAATAAATATAATAAATATAAATCTGATGATTACATGTGTCATCAATCGATTGGGTGATTAATTTTATTTATTAATTTAAAATTAGGTCACATGTTCAAATCCCACCAAAAGCAATCAAACTCTTTTAATTTTCCTTTTATCCGATTGTGACACGTGTCACAATCCTATTGGAGAAAAATAAATATAATAAATATAAATCTGATGATTACATGTGTCATCAATCGATTGGGTGATTAATTTTATTTATTAATTTAAAATTAGAATTAAATTAAAATGATAAATAAATTATAAGGATTGAATGTGTAATTATACAGATTTTATTTAACTGTCACGTTACTGCTATTAACTTTTCCGTCAGAACTTTAACGACAATGGCCAAAATAGGTAGGGTTTAAAAGTTGGGTGACCTGATTGACGAGTTCTTTAGTTGGGTGACCAAAATAGGTATCCTCAAATAGTTGGGTGATCACTGGGGTAATTTACCCTTAATTTTATTAAACAATGATATATCCGAAAATATAATAAAAGTTCACACCTTGATAAATAAAACTAGTAACACGAGATCATAGGGAGATCAGACAAGGAAAAGGTAAAAACCTAATTCAAAGACTCAAAATAAAAGAAATATACAAATATCATCAAAATTTACAATGATAGGTAAAACCATCAATAAATAACATAAAAATGCATATTACCATGAAGGTGCATTGATAATAAAGATATTACCACTATTCATTCGCAAAAAGGAATGGTAGATATAATCGCATATTCAAATTTTGTTTGAGGATCCGAAATAGGTAGATCAACAATATAAAGAAAGGATTGTCATCTTGATTAGTCGACGTGGCGTTGTCAGATCCAACTCTAATAAAAAACTAAAATAAAAAGAGAAATTCGTTTCAAAAGACAGAGAAAAACATATCAAAAGGTAGAATAAAATCGTGTCACAAAAGTAGAATAATTTATTAAAAATTTAAAATAAAACAAATAAAATAATAAATCCGGTGATCGACTACCAGTATTAAAATCGGTGTCGCTGTTGGTGTGTGAAAAAAATAAAAGGAATAAGTTTCCGTAGAGATGGAAAATGAGTAATTCAGTTTTGATTAAAACATATACCGTACAATTTATCAGCCTTTACCGATCTTCCAGCTCCACGTTTGATTAGAGGTGGGAAACGAGTAATTCAGTTTAGGTATTTTGGATTGGATTATTTCAGTTTTGATTATAATCGGTTTAAATTTAATTTGAGTTAGTTTAAATTTTTTATTTTAGTTTGGTATTACGTTGATTTTGGTTTAAGTATTGGGTTGAGTGAGTTGATTTTTTATTCAATTGAATTTCAGTTCGGTTAATATCGATTTAATTATTTTTGGTTAATTACTTTCGAATCGGGTCAATATTGGGTTAGCAAGAGACCGATCTATTCTAGTTGGGATTTTAGATCGAATTAGTTTTTTACACCTTATATGTCACTATTTATAGTATGTATATTATATTTTTGGTGAATTGTACAACAATTCACCTCATTTCTTTGTTTATATTTTTATTTCGGGTTGCCTTTAGTTCGGATTCATTTGATTCGGTTGAAAATCGATTTGGATCTATTTGATTCAGTTGAAAAATGATTCAAATCCATTTTCGATTCAATTAAAATTTGAATAGTTTAAAATTTGAATCAAATTTTAAATCAAATTTAAATCATCACGTTTGAATAAATTTTGAATCTCAATTCAAATAAACTAATTTAATTTTTGAGTCTCGGATCAAATTTATTAATACTACGTACTCTCGACCAAACCGGTGGAGTTCCTGACAACATAAGATGGATCGATGATTCGTGACCTTGCCTTGACAAGGTGGCGCGTGATGGTGAAATGGTGTATTGAAATGGACATGTCGGCGTTCCCGACATGAATTCGTTTTGTTTCCTTATTTCCACATTCCCTTTTTATGAACATAATCTCCACCAAAGAATCTGAACTTTGACTAATTGAAAAAAGTTGTGTTCATATGACAACTAGAAAATTCGTTTTTGACCAATTGAGTGGGACCTCACAAGTTGATTAATGAAATGGTAAACTATTTCAATTATCATCCAAATGTATAAGTATATTTATTCTAGTTATTGAATTATTAAATTCGTTAATAAAATTATTTTATTTATTTGATTATTCTACTTTAACTATCACCGTTAAAATCCTAAAATCCTACTTTAACAAAAAATAATACGTAATTAACAAAAATTTATAAAATTATACATTTGGTTAATATTATTTACCTATTATATTAATTTAATTTTAATTTAATTAAATAAAATTAATCATTCAATCAGATGATAACACGTGTTATCATCGATTGCATGAGTTTATTTTATTTAATAATTTATTTAATATATTTTTTTCTCTAATCAAGTTGTGACACGTGTCACAACTGAAAAAATATTCGGCAGAATATTTAATCTCACAACCTCAAAGGTAAAGTTACATGCATTTATTATTATACCACGTCAACTTTAATAATATGAGTTATTTCATTTAATATATATCTTATAATAAATAAATCTTAAACAATAAAAAAGTAAAAATAGTTGGAAAAAAAAATCAAACCTAAAATATTTTAAATTGAATATTAAATCAAATATTTTAATTAAATATTCAAATATTTAAATTGATTATTTAAATATTTAAGTTAAATGTTTTATCAAATATTCAAATACTTAATCAAATATTTGAATATTTAAAATGAAATATTAAATAAAATATTTAAATCAAATATTTTAATTGAATATTCAAATATTTAGTCTAATATTAAAATATTTAAAGTTAATATTCAAATATTTAAATATTGTTATAAATATATTTATTTATGGTGGATATCCATATATTAAGTTAAACTTTAATGGACTTTAGTATTAGGGTTTAATACCCATTGAAATTAGGGTTTCTATCTTATGCCTATAAATATAAACTTTTGGCATAGCATTGTACACAACCCTTACTTTGAGAATATAATAAAATCTCTCTCCCTTTTGTCTCTCATCTTTATTCTCCTATTTTATTCTTGTTCTTTACTTTATTCACAACACGTTATCAACACGAGACTCTAACCAACGGAGGTATTTGTCGTTCGAATCTTAAAGGAGTTATTGACAAGAATTTGTTACTAGCATAAATCAAAGATAAGTTTTTCTCCCTCAATTATATTTTAATTACCGATTATTTTTCTCTCTTGATCTTTGATTTGATTTTTAATTTATTAAAAATCTTTGGTTGTTTGGTGTTTGTGTAGCGATAAAGTGACTCAATTGTCGTGGTGCTTGTCGACAATTCCCATAAAGGATTTTAACAAAATATTGGTGATTAAACTTTTCATATATTCAAATTAGTGGAAAGTCCGGTATGTTTTATTTATTTAATTTGAGATTTTTTTATCTTTATTTATAACCAATATTTGTTTATTTTATTATTATGACGAAAGTTTATGTTTTAATCATGTTCTAAGTATTACATGATATCAGAAAAAATTAAACCTTTGATAAATTAATATGTTTTTGTTATGTTGATTTAATCCGAGTATATTGGCTGGACATCCCGTTCTGCGAGACTACTGGTCTCAAAGGAGGTTCTTTTTAAAGGACCTTGTGGACTGGTTTAACAACGCCGCATATGAGGATTAAATTTTTATTCTTTGTATATATTGAATATATATCGGTTGATCAATTACTATTTAATAGTATGAATATTATAATGTTTATATTTGCTTGGAAGCAATATTTTTTTTATGTCGAAAAATTCGACTATACACTTCTCCCAAGTTCAAGTTATGAAAATCGTCTTGATCAAAGAATTTTCATGGGAGGCATTCCCTGAAGTGAATGCAAGCATGATGATTATTTCATGCGATTATTGGATTTATGACATTCCTTAAAGTGAATGCAAGCATGATGATTATTCCATGCAATTATTGGATTTATGACATTCCTTGAAGTGAATGCAAGCATGATGATTATTCCATGCGGTTATTTGATTTATGTCATTCCCTGAAGTGAATGCAAGCATGATGTTTATTCCATGCGATTATTGAATTTGTCTCATTCCTTAAAGTGAATGCAAACATGATAATTCACTATATGGTTAGTGAATAAAACTCAGTTATATGCCAGAGTATCATTAATGAGGATTTGTTAGAAAAACATACTCCACTTTTCACACATTAAAGTTGTTCTGTAGACACAATATCTTGAAAAGGTTTTAAAGACCTATTGGCTCCGCTCCATTCCCTGAAGTGAATGTGATATTTTATAGCGGAAAGAATAAATGCCACATTAGTAATTGTGATCATGATTGAGATCATAAAAGAGACATGGATAAGATGATTATTTTGAGAATACTTGTATCCACAAGAAGTGGAATTATAAAGATGACAAGAATGATAGAGATCATATTAAAATCTTTATGTTATCAATGTGATGGTATAAACATTGATCTCGTACTTGTCAAACGCCGAAGTATTATGGACTTTATTCATAATCATGAATCATAAATTGAAGAAAATATAATCAGATTTTCTTTGTGGCGAAAATAATGGCGTTATTGATCCAACTCAATTGGATATTAATAATTTTTCTCATAGTCCTTCAAGAGAATAATTCGCCATTTATTTTATTTTCCTTATAACATCTAAAGGAATAATTGATCTTTTATTTATTTTGTTTATGTTAATTTATTTTTATTTATTATATATTTATGTTAATTTATTTCACATATTATTTATTTACGCTCTATGTTAATATATCGTTAATTTATTTTATATATTATTTATTTACATTCTATGTGAATTTATCCTTTGAAGAATATTATCACTTCCGGAATGAAATCTACAATGAATTGTGGCTATTTATGCCAAGCAGACAGTGTAAGTACTCATACTATACTTAAGCATAAGAAATATTTTTCCATTTAAATACAAGGGAAAATGTGAGTACTATATCTCAAAGTACTGAAATATCAATGCTTCGGAAGAGATTTTGAGAGTTTATCTTTGATAGATAACAGATTTGATATAATGTGCTATATTTGATATTTTCCATTCCCCGAAGTGAATGGCACAGAGCACATATTTTTCATTCCCCGAAGTGAATGAAATAAAGCACATATTAAAATGTGCATAATTATGCAACTGAACAAATATGAGCACTATATATTGAGAATATTAGTCAAGTGAATGAAATAAAGCACATATTTTCCCATTTTAAATGCAAGGGAATAATATGAGTACTATATCCGGAAGTACTATTATCACAGAAGGCTCCAACTGAGCAAATATGTTATTGCCCAATGAGATTTTATCTCATACTTACAGTGCATTATGCTCGTCAAAGTCGCAAAGAGATTTATTGAATTTTAAAGATATTTGTAGAAATATATTGAGAATATTAGTCAAGGGGATGCTGACTATCTCAATATTACGAGTATAACTCAAGGCAATAATGAAATCTTGGCAAAATTACACGCACTGTCTGTAATACCCAAAATTTTTCCCAATTTTTTTTCCAAATCCCTAATCCGAAACCCTAGATTTTGGGAATTCCTATTTTCAATTTCAGTCGCTTAATTGGAATTTGCGTAAACTTGAGGGCTTGTTTGTAAACTTTTAAAAACTCGGAACCCTTTTTGTGCAATTTTACCATTTTCTTTTGGAAACCACCCCTCCCGACCGAATAACGTTTTATTCGGTTTTCATCCATTTTTTTCACTTTGTTTTTTTTTATTATTCATTCCCTGACCGATTCTCTTTTGACCTTCCTTTTGTTGTTCGATTCATCCTTGTTCTGGTAAGTCTTCTTTTCGTTCGGTTAATTTTTTTTTTTTGTGGTGGTTATAAAGTTTAGTTTTGGTTCGGTTTAATCCAAAAATTGTTGATAAAAGTATGTTGTTTGATTCGGTTTTCAGTTTAGGAGTGTTTATTTGAACCTTAGAACCGATTTGGATCAAAAGGAGTGTGCATCGATTCGATTAGAATGTTTTTAAGCTTGAAAAACCGTGTTTGGTACCCGAGAAAGTTTTGGAAATTTTCTAGATTTTCCCGGAAAATCTGGAAAACCCAGATTTTCTCGGGAAAAATCTGGAAAACCCCAGACCGACCCGAACCGGCCTGGTTCACCCCGAACCAACTGACCCGAACCGACCGGTCCAGCCCGAGCCACCCGAACCTGACCCAACCCGACCCGAACCGACCCGGTTGACGTCATCTGCTGATGTCATCTGCTGACGTCAGCGTTGACCTGATGACGTCATCTGCTGACGTCAGCGTTGACCATGCTGACGTCAGCGTTGACTTTTTCCAACCTAGTCCCACTTTATGTTTTTCGACGTCCTGAGTTCAATAGCGCAGTCCGTTTTTCGAAATTCAAACCCGAAGTATCGTTTTTAGGGCTTTTATGTTCGAATGTCTTATCTGGAAGTTATCTTTAGTGGTTTCTGAAATCGTTTCTGTTGGCTTCAGGAGACGTGGATTCCGACCCTGAGCACCTACCTCCTCCTCCTCCTGGACGACCACCCGTTCATCAGTATTCGGGACCTTCACGTGAGTATCGGTTTATCTCTATTTAGTGTATTCTTCGGTATAGTGGCATAGTAGGGTGTCTAATATTAATTGTTACTTGTAGGTTTTACACCTGCTCGTTCTGGTGGTAGAGCCGAGTCTAGTCGACGTCAGTATCGTCGTTAAGTTTCCACTTCAGGTGTGTTCTCTTTTGTAAATTCTGTTATTTCTGTGTGTATAGTTTTCCGTCACAATTACGCATGTTCATACATCATTATGCCTGTTCTGTTATTAAATTACATTTTCCGATTCTGATTATTATGCATGCCTCCTGTTAAAATATAAGGCTTGCATCCTGATTCTGTACCTGCATATGACATTACATCTGGTAGAATAATTCTGTACGGAGGAAGTTAGTGATTAATTCACTTCTGTTCAGTGGTTCTGTATTATACCACTTTTGTTCAGTGGCTCCACCTGCGGGTCGAGTTCCACTTCTGTTGGTGTGATGGAGTTAGAGTGGTTTAGTGGGGAATCTGCTCTTCTGATGGTGTTCGGAGTTGGGGTGCATATCATGCATACTCCATATCATCTGCATATATTGTTCTGTAAACCCCTGCTATTTTTTTATATTAGAGACACACACTAGGCTCTCTAGCTTACACCCTTCCAGTTTCTTGTTTCAGATCTCTGATCTAGTCCACGTACGGTACTTGGAGGATCCTGAATCAGTTACTTAATATCGTATGTTTTACCGTTTTACTTTCGAATTATAAACTTTAATTGGATTTTATTTTGTATTAAGGACTTTGGGACTTTTACTTGAATTTTTCTGAATTATTAATATTTATTATTTATGGGTTGAACCTTATATTTTGTTTTACGATAAACTTTACAGTATTTATGATTATTAAATAATTAATTATTGTTACGAATATCAATTTAATTCATAAAACCTTAACTTGTGAATCAAGTTACAATTTCGTAAACCCTAACTTGTAATCTAAGAAATTAGGTTAAATTTTAGGGGTTACATTTAATGGTATCAGAGCCAGGTTCAACCCTCGGACTGTGAGGTCCAAAATGGTTTTTGATTTGAAAATAATTTTGATGATTTTATCTGTAAATCTAGAATTTTATTTTGACTCGTATTTTGAATATTCTGAAATATTTTGAATAATTCTCCAAGTACCGGTTCTAATATAAGATTCTGTTTGTCATTCTGTAGATACTCTACTATGCCACCGCGTCGAAGTACATGTTTAACGATCGGTAGAGGTCGTGGCCGAGGTCGTTCTACTGGATCTTCTAGTGATGTTCCGCCTTCTGTGGACCCGCCACAGGATCAGAGTTTGACACAGGACATAGGAGGGGAGGATCAGCCCGAGTTACAGACCGAGGCTCAACAAGCCGAGGTTGATCAGTCGGTTCAGAGTGAGGGACCGTTTGTTTCTGGGGATAGTGAGACTGTTGGTTTGGACTCCGTGACTATGCAGAGAGAGCTGCTCAGATACTTGAGACAGAATGAGGGTTCTAGGAAACCTATATCTACCGAGTTTTTGGCTGCTGGGATGACCATGTTCGATGGTAAGACTGGTACAGACCCAGCTGATGCTGAGTATTGGCTGAAGAAGCTTCAGCGTTTGTTTCTGGAGATGGATTATCCCTCGGATAGGAAATTGAGGGCAGCTGTTTCATTACTTCAGGGAGAGGCCCTGAACTGGTGGGAGGCAGAAGAAAGAGTGACTGCTTCGGATAAGATTGACTGGGAGTTTTTCAGACAGGCCTTTGAGGATAGATATGTTGGACCTGAGTATTTGGCTAAGTGCCGTGAAGATTTCCTGAACCTGCAGCAGAATGACCTGTCAGTGAATGACTATGAGATAGAGTTTCTGCGACTACTCCAGTATGCTCCGGGGATTGTTACTACTGAGAAACAAAAGTGTGATCACTTTCTGAAGGGACTCCGGGTACCTTTGAAGATTGCAATTGCTACTCACCACGACACGGAATATAAGATGATCACTCGGCGTGCTAGGACAGCCAAGCGTAATGAGAGCTCAGTTGGAATCTCAGGGTCAGGATAGAGGTAGACGTCAGGCCGCAGCACCTGCACAGCACAGTCAGGGTTTTCAGTCTCGGAAGAGAGGTCGTGATGAGTTTGAGCCACAGAGTTCTGCACGATCTAGACCAGTTACTACTGTTGTTCCTGCTGCTAGTGGAGCTAGATCCACTAGTACCCGAGCGTTGCCTTAGTGTTCCTTCTGTAAGAAGTGGCATTCTGGAGAGTGTCGGATGAGGAGCGGGGCTTGCTTCCGATGTGGTTCTTTTGATCATCGTCTCAGGGATTGTTCAGTGTCTCAACAGTCTGGTTATACTCAGGGGCAATCACAGACATCAGTTCAGGCCCCAGTCGGGGGAAGAGGTCAGGGTAGACCTGCTGCATCTGGTACTGGTAGTAGAGGCAGACCTAGTCAGTTCAGAGGAGCTGCCCGATCAGGGGGATCTCAACCAGGCTTGGTTTATGCTACGAGGAGGCACGAGGACCGAGATGAGCTAGATGTTATAGCTGGTACTTTTTCTGTTCATGCTGTTTCTTTGTTTGCACTGCTTGATAATGGATCTACTCACTCCTATGTCTCTAGGTCTGTATCGGGTTATTTGGGAATTCCGATAGAGGAGGTGGGTAGCTCTGTTTCTGTCTATACTCCTGTAGGTAACCCTGTAGAGGTTACCAAAGTTTATAAGAATTGTCCTCTTGAGGTTCATGGGGAAGTCTTTCCGGCTAATTTGATGGAGCTACCATTCGGAGAGTTTGATCTGATTCTGGGAATGGATTGGTTGTCTGCTCACCGAGTCACTCTGGACTGTGAGCGTAAGAAGGCAACTTTGAGAACTTCTGATGACCGTGAGGTAACTCTTATCGGTGAGCGTAGAGGGTTCTTGTCTAATCTTGTCTCTGCTCTGAAAGCCGAGAAGATGATCAGGAAAGGATCTGTAGCCTACCTTGCCTACATTCTCGATCCAAGGCAATCTGATTCCGGGATGGATAAGATCTGAGTTGTATGTGAGTTTTCGGATGTTTTTCCGGAAGAATTACCGGGCGTACCCCCTAAGCGGGAGGAGGTGGAGTTTGGTATTGAGTTGCTACCGGGGACTACTCTAGTGTCTATGGCACCGTATCGGATGGCTCCGAAAGAGCTTAAGGAGCTCAAGGTTCAGCTGCAGGAACTTCTGGATCGAGGTTTCATTCAACCCAGTATTTCTCCGTGGGGGGCTCCGGTTCTGTTTGTTAAAAAGAAAGCTGGGTCCCTTCGCCTCTGTATCGATTACCGAAAGTTGAACAAGCTAACGGTTAAGAACAAATATCCTCTACCTCGCATTGATGATCTGTTTGACCAATTCCGAGGAGCCTCTGTGTTTTCTAAGATAGACCTGAGATCTGGTTACTACCAGCTCAAGGTTAAGGATTCTGATGTTTTTAAAACAGCTTTCCGGACTCGTTATGGTCACTACGAGTTTCTAGTTATGCCCTTCGGTCTTACTAATGCCCCTGCAGCATTTATGGACATGATGAACAGGGTATTTCAACCCTATCTGGATCAGTTTGTTGTGGTTTTTATTGATGATATTCTGGTCTATTCTAAGTCTGAGGCTGAGCATGAGAGACATCTCCGTATTGTACTGCAAACTCTGAGGGAGAAACAGTTGTATGCTAAGTTCAGCAAATGTGAATTCTGGCTATCTGAGGTTGTTTTTCTGGGGCACGTGGTTTCAGCTAAGGGTATTCAGGTTGACCCGAAGAAAATTGAGGCTATTATGGAGTGAAAGCAACCAAAGAATGTGGCTGAGGTCCGTAGTTTTCTGGGTTTAGCTGGTTACTATCGGAGGTTTGTAGAGGGCTTTTCTTCTATTGCTGCTCCATTGACCAAACTACTGAGGAAGGATGTTCCGTTTATCTGGTCTGAGGCTCAACAGGAGAGTTTTGAGAAACTCAAATCTGTTTTGACGCAAGCACCGGTTCTGATACAACCCGAGTTAGGGAAACCCTATACAGTTTACAGTTATGCCTCGTATACCGGTCTGGGGTGTGTCCTGATGCAAGATGGAAAGGTGGTAGCTTATGCTTCTCGTCAGTTGAAACCTCATGAGTGTAACTATCCTACCCATGATCTGGAGTTAGCGGCGGTGATCTTCGCTCTGAAAATCTGGAGACACTATCTCTATGGGGAGAAGTGTTACATCTTTACCGATCATAAGAGTCTGAAATATCTTCTCACTCAGAAGGAGCTTAACTTGAGACAGCGTCGATGGTTAGAGCTTCTGAAGGATTATGATTGTGAGATCGATTACCATCCTGGTAAAGCTAATGTTGTTGCGGATGCTTTGAGTCGCAACGCCATTTCTGATCTGAGAGCTCTGTTTGCTCGGCTGAGTTTGTATGAGGATGGTAGTCTGTTGGCTGAACTTCGTGTGGTTCCTACCCTGATATCTGATATTCGTGCTGAGCAGCCCAATGACCCTTTCTTGGCCCACCGTATTTCTGAGGTCAATGAGGGAACTTCTTAGGACTTTTCTATCGATCAGGATGGAGTTTTATGTTTCCGGGGTCGATATTGTGTTCCAAGGAACTCTGATCTGAAACAAGTTATTCTTCGGGAAGCCCATGACAGTCCCTATTCTATGCATCCTGGCGGTGATAAGATGTATAAGAATCTTCGGGAAAAATATTGGTGGAAGGGTCTCAAGCGAGATGTGGTCAGTTTTGTATCTAAGTGTTTGACTTGTCAGAAAGTCAAAGCAGAACATCAGCGTCCATCTGGACTCCTTCAGCATATTGAGATTCCTCTGTGGAAATGGGAGCGTGTGACCATGGATTTTGTCAGCTGGTTGCCTTTGACTCCGTCAAAGAAGGACTCTGTATGGGTCATTGTTGATCGATTGACCAAGTGTGCGCACTTCATTCCGGTTAAGACCACTTACCCTCTGAGTAAGTTGGCCCGATTATACATCTCTGAGATTGTTCGGTTACATGGAGTGCCTCTATCTATTATTTCTGACCGGGATCCGAGGTTCACATCTAAGTTCTGGGGTTCTCTGCATTCTGCTCTAGGTACTCGGTTGAACTTCAGTACTGCTTATCATCCTCAGACCGATGGTCTGTCTGAGCGGGTGATTCAGATCCTCGAAGATATGTTGAGAGGATGTGTTCTGGATTTTCGGGGCAGTTGGGAGGATTTCTTGCCTTTAGCAGAGTTCGCGTACAATAACAATTATCAGGCCAGTATTAAGATGGCACCTTATGAGGCTTTGTACGGGCGTAAGTGTCGCACCCCTATTGGATGGACTGAACTTAATGAGCACCGTTTGTTGGGTCCAGATCTTGTTCATGAGGCTGAAGAGACTGTCAGGTTGATTCGGGATAGGCTTAAGGCCGCTTTTGATAGACAGAAATCTTACGCTGATTTGAGGCGTAAGGATCTCGAGTTTGAGGTTGGTGACGAGGTCTTTCTGAAAGTATCTCCATGGAGGAAGGTACTCCGTTTTGGCCGTAAGGGCAAGCTCAGTCCCCGCTATATTGGACCTTACCGTATTCTCAGGCGAGTTGGACCTGTAGCTTATCAGCTTGAGTTACCACCAGAGCTCAAGCGTATCCATGAGGTTTTCCATGTTTCTGTATTGAGACGCTATCGAGCTGATCCGTCTCATATCTTGCCTGTTGAGGAGTTCGAGATCCGTCCAGATTTGTGTTACGAGGAGGAACCTGTTGAGATTATTGCTCAGGATCAGAAAGTCCTTCGGAAGAAAACCATTAAGATGGTTAAGGTTCTCTGGCGTAATCGAGGTTTAGATGAGGCTACTTTGGAGCCCAAATCTGTTATCAAAGCTCAGTATCCGCATCTCTTTGATCCAGGTAAATTTCGAGGATGAAATTTCTGTAAGGGGGGGAGAATTGTAATACCCAAAATTTTCCCCAATTTTTTTTCCAAATCCCTAATCCGAAACCCTAGATTTTGGGAATTCCTATTTTCAATTTTAGTGGCTTAATTGGAATTTGCGTAAACTTGAGGGCTTGTTTGTAAACTTTTAAAAACTCGGAACCCTTTTTGTGCAATTTTACCATTTTCTTTTGGAAACCACCCCTCCCGACCGAATAACGTTTTATTCGGTTTTCATCCATTTTTTTTCACTTTGTTTTTTTTATTATTCGTTCTCTGACCGATTCTCTTTTGACCTTCCTTTTGTTGTTCGATTCATCCTTGTTCTGGTAAGTCTTCTTTTCGTTTGGTTAATTCTTTTTTTTGTGGTGGTTATAAAGTTTAGTTTTGGTTCGGTTTAATCCAAAAATTGTTGATAAAAGTATGTTGTTTGATTCGGTTTTCAGTTTAGGAAGTGTTTATTTGAACCTTAGAACCGATTTGGATCAAAAGGAGTGTGCATCGATTCGATTAGAATGTTTTTAAGCTTGAAAAACCGTGTTTGGTACCCGAGAAAGTTCTGGAAATTCCAGATTTTCTCGGGAAAAATCTGGAAAACCCCAGACCGACCCGAATCGGCCTGGTTCACCCCGAACCAACTGACCCGAACCGACCGGTCCAGCCCGAGCCACCCGAACCTGACCCGACCCGACCCGAACCTGACCCAACCCGACCCGAACCGACCCGTGACCCGACCCTGTTGACGTCATTGCTGACGTCATCTGCTGACGTCAGCGTTGACCTGATGACGTCATCTGCCGACGTCAGCGTTGACTTTTTCCAACCTAGTCCCACTTTATGTTTTTCGACGTCCTGAGTTCAATAGCGCAGTCCGTTTTTCGAAATTCAAACCCGAAGTGTCGTTTTTAGGGCTTTTATGTTCGAATGTCTTATTTGGAAGTTATCTTTAGTGGTTTCTGAAATCGTTTCTGTTGGCTTCAGGAGACGTGGATTCCGACCCTGAGCACCTACCTCCTCCTCCTCCTGGACGACCACCCGTTCATCAGTATTCGGGACCTTCACGTGAGTATCGGTTTATCTCTATTTAGTGTATTCTTCGGTATAGTGGCATAGTAGGGTGTCTAATATTAATTGTTACTTGTAGGTTCTACACCTGCTCGTTCTGGTGGTAGAGCCGAGTCTAGTCGACGTCAGTATCGTCGTTAAGTTTCCACTTCAGGTGTGTTCTCTTCTGTAAATTCTGTTATTTCTGTGTGTATAGTTTTCCGTCACAATTACGCATGTTCATACATCATTATGCCTGTTCTGTTATTAAATTACATTTTCCGATTCTGATTATTATGCATGCCTCCTGTTAAAATATAAGGCTTGCATCCTGATTCTGTACCTGCATATGACATTACATCTGGTAGAATAATTCTGTACGGAGGAAGTTAGTGATTAATTCACTTCTGTTCAGTGGTTCTGTATTATACCACTTTTGTTCAGTGGCTCCACCTGCGGGTCGAGTTCCACTTCTGTTGGTGTGATGGAGTTAGAGTGGTTTAGTGGGGAATCTGCTCTTCTGATGGTGTTCGGAGTTGGGGTGCATATCATGCATACTCCATATCATCTGCATATATTGTTCTGTAAACCCCTGCTATTTTTTTATATTAGAGACACACACTAGGCTCCCTAGCTTACACCCTTCCAGTTTCTTGTTTCAGATCTCTGATCTAGTCCACGTACGGTACTTGGAGGATCCTGAATCAGTTACTTAATATCGTATGTTTTACCGTTTTACTTTCGAATTATAAACTTTAATTGGATTTTATTTTGTATTAAGGACTTTGGGACTTTTACTTGAATTTTTCTGAATTATTAATATTTATTATTTATGGGTTGAACCTTATATTTTGTTTTACGATAAACTTTACAGTATTTATGATTATTAAATAATTAATTATTGTTACGAATATCAATTTAATTCATAAAACCTTAACTTGTGAATCAAGTTATAATTTCGTAAACCCTAACTTGTAATCTAAGAAATTAGGTTAAATTTTAGGGGTTACACTGTCATTCATATTGTACTACATAAGAATTAGTACAAATTGAAGCTCATGCTATTGTAAACTAGATGTTTACTGATAATTTTATTTGGCATGACCGGTTAGACCATCCCGGTTCAATTATGATGCGAAAATTTGCTGACATTTTCATGTGGTCATTTATTGAAGAATTAAGATTTTCTTCATGGTAATATTTCACGTGATACTTGCTATGAAAGCAATTTGATTATTCAATCATCAACATCTAAGATAAAGTGTTATTAATTTTCTGGAACAGATACAAGGTGATATATATGGGCCCATAAACCTTTCTTAAAAACCATCTAGATATTTTACGATTTTTTTCGATGCATCGACTAGATGGTTATGTGTATCCTTGTTATTAACCCGCAACTTGGTGTTTGTGATGCTACTTGCTCAGTTGATAAAATTACGAGCACATTTTCCAGATTATTTTCTAAAGACAATCAGTCTTGATAATGTTGATGACATGTTATTTTACATGTAGTATCACAAATTTGCATCAAGCCAACAAATGATCATAAGTTCTCCCCAGTACAAATGGTTTTTGGTCAGGAACCAAATATTTCTCATCATAGATTTTTTTTTTGTGCGATATATGTTTTAATTGCTCCACCATAACGCACAAAGATGAGTTTTGTTGGGAATATATATAAGAGCTTCTGATAGGAGATTTATTTACAACCCGATTTACTGACTATCATTTTAATGAGTCAGTTTACCCAACATTAGGGGGAGAAAATAAATAGTTGGGGAAAGAAATAAGTTATAATGAATTATCATTTTTTCTTATTTTGATCCACGTACTACACAATGTGAACTATAAGTTCAAAGGATAATTCATTTAGCAAATCAATTGCCAGATATTTTACTGACCATAAAAGAGTGACTAAGTCACGTATACCAGCTATGAATGCTCCGATTAAATTTGATGTCATGGAAGGACAAACTCTAGTTGCTAATGGGTCTAACTTACGCTTAAAGCGTAGTAGACAAGTAAGTTCTAAAGATAAGAGATCCTCGAAAAAGAAAAAGGAGCTATATTTTATGATGGTCTGATCGAGGAATCAATGATTATGAAAATCTCTAGAAGAGATTAAATGGTCTCCAACAGAGACATTGACATGACTCAGGTACCTGATAATAAAGAGATCTCAATAGATTATGTCATGTCTGGTAATAAGTGGAACTGAAATTAAATCGACGTCGTTAATATATTTGCATGCAATATAGCACTAGAGATTTTATTTGATGATGTGGATCATGAATCATTGTCAATTGGGCAATGTAAACAAAGAAATGATTGGCCAACATGAAAGAGGCAATTGAGGCGAAACTAAAATCTCTTTTGAAAAGAGAAGTATTTGGGCCTATAGCCCGTACATTGAAATGTGTAAAGCTCGTGGATATAAACGAGCCTTCGTGAGAAAGAGAAATCAAAAGGGGAAATCATGAGATATAAGCTCATTTGGTTACACAAGGATTCTCACAAAGACATGAAATTGATTATGAGGAAAATATATTCCTCGGTGGTGGATGCAACTACTTTTAGATTTTGATCAATCTGGCAATAAATAAAATTACTCGGTTTCTGCCTAATGGATGTTGTTACATCCTATTTGAATGAGCCTCTTGATAGTAATATTTACATGAAACTTCCGGAAAGATTTAGATTGCCATAAGCAGTTCATTCAAGTTCTCGAGAACATTATTCAATCATATTGAATATATCTTTTTATGGCTTGAAACAATTTAGGCGTATTTGATATGATCGCCTCATTGAATACTTATTAGCATAATGCTATATGAATTATTTCCCCGAGCATTTTTATTAAGAGATTTAGCTCTGAATTTTTATTGATTGTGTATGTCAATGATTTGAATATCGTTGAGACTCGTGAAGAGACCTCCTCAAATCCTTGTGCATCTATCGACATACAGAAAAATATTGAAAGAGACTTTACATGCATAACGCATATCTATTTATCACCTTTATGATTGTTGTTAAGTCTCTTACTGTAAACAAAAAAAATTTTTCGCATCACGAAAAGGGTAATGATATTCTTGGTCTAAAGCAAACTATATACATTATTTGATCTGGAAGCATCGTATCTTAGCTGGTCCAGAAATATTATTTAAGTGCTACGAGATCATTACCTTTAAATAATTGTTATGCAAGAGGCAAAGCCAAAATATGTGTTTGGCTAAACATATCCTGAAGATATGTGAATGTTTTTTACAAGATAAGATGCAAGTTGTCTTGTACGAAGATAATACAAAATTTATATCTCAAGGTGGATATATCAAATATGATAAAATGAAACATATTTCTTCAAGTTTTGTCCCTCATGATTTTCAGATGAATAATATTCAATGAATCATTTCAAGCAGTGATTTGGAAGATTTATCCACTAGTGCATGATCTACTTCAACATTTGAAGATTGTATTCAATATTGAATTATGAAGATTCAAAGATCTTATGTGATATTTTCATGAGGGGGGGTAAATACGCGTTGCACTCTTTTTCCCTTAACCGAGGTTTGTCCCAATGGGTTTTCCTGGTAAGGTTTTTAATGAGGCAAAATGTTATGCGTATCAAAGATGTGTGTACTCTTTTTCCTTCACTAAGAATTTTTTTTCCACAGGATTTTTATCTTAGTAAGGTTTTAACGAGGCACATTATCTTCATGGATATCCAAGGGGGAGTGTTATAAATATATTTATTTATGGTGGATATTCATATATTAAGTTAAACTTTAATGGACTTTAGTATTAGGGTTTAATACCCATTGAAATTAGGGTTTCTATCTTATGCCTATAAATATAGACTTTTGGCATAGCATTGTACACAACCCTTACTTTGAGAATATAATAAAATCTCTCTCCCTTTTGTCTCTCATCTTTATTCTCCTATTTTATTCTTGTTCTTTACTTTATTCACAACAAATATTTAATTAAATCAAATATTTAAATATTTAATTAATTAAATATTTAATTTGAATATTTGAATATTTTAAATTTTTTATTGAATATTTGAATATTTTAAATTTTTTATTGAATATTTGAATATTCTATTTGGGAGTGAAAATGAGAGAAGAAGATGGTAGAGACAATAAAGATAATGATGAGTTATGATTTTTTTACAAAATACAGAAAATACACTTTTTTATCTTTTTTTTTTTATTTCGCAATGACATTTTGACAAGATGTCTTTAACCATTAACAACCTATGCTCAAACCAAACCCAAGCCAAATTCTGAACCCAACAAGAGCTTTAAAACCCAAACATGAGGCTCATATTTCGGGTTAACCCGACATCAAATCTCAAAATATATATTTTTTTGTACGTCTAAAAGGATTGAAAAAACACTGTATTTATAGGCTTAATTTTGAGGATAAAATGCATGGTCAAATACACAACCAAAATTAAAGGTATTAAAATCTTATTTAATTGGATTATAAAATTCGATAAGATTGATGAAATGTAACTAGGGATGGCAATGGATCCTGGATCCGACCCGAATCCGTAGATCCAGATCCGTTTTATAGGATTTGGATCCTAAAATTTTAGACCCGATAAATCTAGGTCGGATCTGGATCTTCTGATTAAGATACGGATCTGGATCTAACATTTAAGACCCGAACCTAGACCCGGATCCGTTTACCTATTTATTAAAAAACTCACCTTTAGTTTTAAAAAATATATAAATATATAATAGTAGGTTTTATATTTCACATTATTCTCTATTATAATTTTTTATTTATTTATGACAAAGAGGTTTTTTTTAAGGAATACATGTTTGTTCTACTATTAATGAAAATTATGATGATGATGCGGAAATGGTGAATATCATTGACAAGTTATATAAGAAAATTAATATATTACATAACCTTAATATTAATATTTAAATTTCACGAATATTATTTTCATAAAACAAAGTTTTCTCTTTAGTCAGCAATTTCTTGTTTGTTTTAGGATGTTTATAATTTAAATAAGGGTTTTATAGTTTAAATTCTAAATAGTAATCCGACGAACAAATATGAAGGGTAGAAAGTTTAGCTATAAATAAAATAATGTTTTACCTTGCAAAATATGTTTTTTTTTTCCTTTTAAAACAAGTTTAAATATATTTTTATATTAGTTTTTATTGAAATTAGAGTTTGAGCTTTAATTGAGTTAATAATTTAAAGTTCGAATCACATTTAATGATATTTGAGTTTTATTCGGTATATTTAAGTTTTTCAAACTTTTCGAGTTCAAGTTTTTTGAGTTCAAATTCTAAATTTGATTTCGAGTTTGAGCTTCAACCCAATAATTTTAAATTCACGAGTTTTCGAATTAAGTCAAACTCAGTTTTGAACATTTAGAGTTCAAGTCGAGCTCAATACTATTTGAACTCGACTTGACTCGTTTACACCCCTATTCAATAACCGTTCGTGACGCGAAGCTATTGAGAACCGATAGCCTTTGCTTTTTATTAGTCATATAATTCGGCAGCCCATTTGATTCTAAATGGCCGATAAAGCCTGATTAGAATTTACTTAAGTAGGCCCAACCTTGGCCAGCCGAAACTTCAAGCAGGCCTGAGGAGGTTCTCTAGGATATCTAGAATATTTCGGATTACATTTTGAATATATGGAAATATTCGATTCATTTTGTGGGGTTCAGATAATTAACATATTTTGATGTTAAAAATGCTATTTATTTAAATTAATGTACTAATTATTTGGTATAATTTAATAAAAAAAATAATTATTAAAATGGTCATCGAATTATTTGGAGATATTTATTTAAATAACTAAATATCATTAATTTTTCATTGACTTTTAAATAATTATTAAATATCTCAAAGGTCAATATATAATTAATTATATTTGAAAATAAAATTAAAAAAATATATTTTATAAATTACTCTCACAATCTTATTCATGATCATACTTAATTAAATAAAATCATATCATCTTTATTTTTTATACAATATTTTTCTGATGAATTAAAATTCACACATCATCTTCTTTAGGGATGTAAAAAGTTGACCCGACCTGAAAACTCGACTAAAATCTGTTCGAGTCAGAACATGGTTTGACACGGGGATATAATGACCTAAACTCGATCTGTATCAGACTGTTGTTGACCCGAACCCAAGTTGGACCTGTTACTGTAGTAATCAAACCCGAATTGTATCCGACCAAGAATGACCCGAACCCGATTTCAACCTATTAATGTAGACCCGAGACCCGACTTGCATCCGAATGAAACAAACCCGAACCCGAGTCTGACTTGGCAGATAACCGATATTACCCGAGTGAATCGACACGAGACCTGATTTTACCCGACCTGATGAATGACCCAACTTGTTTTGAACCAGACATGTTATTAACCTGAACTAATATTAACAAAACTTAATATTTACGTGACATATAATTATATATATATATAATTTGATGAATTTAAAATATTAGTAAATATAATTAGTCTTAAAAAATACAATTAGATATAAGAATTAATTTAGAGATTAATATATAAATTTAGTATTACATATTTAATTAAATTAATTTATTTACTATTTTATTTAGTTTTAATGTATTTAATTTTAATTTTAAAATAATATTCGATTAAAAATTATAATTCTAAATTAATATTTCATTAAAATATAGTTTTAAATTAATATTTAATTAAGTTAAATTAACTTATTAAACTTATGATTAATTAAGCTAAATTAAAATATAAAAACACAAAGTAAAAACATAATTAAAAGAATTCTAAAATCAAATATAAAATTTTATTAAATTAATCTAAACTCAATTAAATTAAACTAAAATAATTGATAGAAAAGAAAAAGACAATCGGTAAGAAAAAGAGTGAAAAAATAAATTTTTGAGGGAAATAAGCTACTCATTTTTAAGTTTGAGATTAATTTACTTTTAGTGTAAAAATTTTGGAGGGATATAAGTTATCCAAAATTTTGGAGAGAATTAGAAATAAATTTTGATTATTATATAATAAAGAGTTAAAAAAACAAATTTTTGGATGAAAATAAGCCACTCATTTTTTAAGTTTGAGATTAATTTACCTTTAGTTTAAAAATTTTAGAGGGATATAAGTTATCCAAAATTTTGGAGGGAATTAGAAATAAATTTTTATTATTATATAAAAAAGAGGGAAAAAAATTTTTGGAGTGAATTAATATATATAATAAAGTTTGAAGGATTATTATTATTATTACAACTTATAATCAAATAATAAACTTTGGTTAAAATATAATCAATTAAAATATAAAATGGAGATTCGATTTAGATATTCATTTGACACTACTCTAGATCAGGTAAAAAATTCCACACATATAGGTCGCGTCTAAAAAATCGAATATTGTGTCTCTCTACACCTTATTTTACAATTATTTCAATTTGGTTATGATCACTCAAAATTAAGTTTTAAATTTTATTTTTTTATTTGATTTGATCCTTATTTAATTAAATCAAATTATATATTTTAAATTTTTTCAATTTGATCATAGAGAATTAGTTTAGTGATTAAAAAATTGATCTTAGAGAACTAGTTTAGTAATTTGGACTTAGGGGATTCGTGCTGAACTTAAAGAATTAATAATATACATACATTAATTCATAAACAAATTAAATACATATATTAATATACATTTAAGTATATTATATATATATTAAAGTATATTATATATATTATATAGTATATATTAATATAATATATATATATAACTAATAAGTATATATATATTAATGTATATTATATATTATATAAGTATACATATATTTACATACATACTTATATATATTTTATTATATTATATTATATTATATATATACATACATATTATATATTTTTATATATAGTATTATACATTTTATATTTTCATATATAGTATCATATCATATATAATATAAATTCTATATATATAATATATTTCATATATAGTATAAATTTCATATTTTTCATTTTTGAAATGTATTAAACTATATTATATATGTATAAATTATAATGTATTAAAGTACATTAAAAATTTTAATTTTTCTAATTTAGTTTAGTGTTTTTAATAAGATGGTATTTTATTTTTTTTAATGTTTATCCTTTTTAATTTAAAATTTTATTCTTTCGGTCCAATGTTATTCCTTATTAATTTTTAATTTTTATAATTTAGCCCAATTTTTAAGATATGAATCATTTGATGATATTTTTTGTTTAGTCTAGTGCATAGGGCTGAGCATTCGGTTAATTTGGTCGGTGGTCAAACCGAATTAAACAAAAATTTTAAAATCTTAACATTAATCGAACTAAATTTTCTTTAACCGAATTAACTGAACCGAAATTATTTCGGTTAATTAGCCGAATTAACCGAAATTTATTATAAATTTTGGTTAAATTACATAATAGGTCACTAAATTAAGTTAAATTAATTTTTTAGTCACCAAACTTTTATTTTATATTAATTTAATACAAAATTTATTGACCATTTTATAATATAAAAAAATTTAATGAACATTTTATAATATTTTAAAAGTTAAATGACTAAAAATAAATATATTTGATATATATAATATTTAATATATAATTTTGGTTAATTCGGTTCGAAATATCAAAAAAAAATTAACCGTTAACCGAATTTACCAAAAATTAACCAAAATAATTTCGGTTCGATCGGTTAACCGAATTAACCAAACCGAATGCACACCCCTACTAGTGCATAATATTTATTTTTAATAAGATTCATGCTAGTTAAAGATATTAGATATTAAATAATTAATTCGAAATGAATGATTAACCATTCAACCCACAGTCTATCGGTTATTTACTTAATTACTTATTTATATCAAACTCAAACTTAATAATTTTAATTAATATGAATTTAAAACCCGAATTAATCCGACCTGAAATGCAACCGAACTGAAATGAACCCGATCTGAAATCTACCCGACCTGAAATGAACCTGTCAATTATCTGATTTGGACCGGAACCGTTTGAACCCGACCTGAAATGGACCCGCACCTGACCCGAATCAAGTCAAAACATTAAATCAACCTGAAATGACCTGTATCCGATTTTACTCGACCTGACAGTACCCGACCTGAAACCCATCCGACTAACTGTTTTTATATCCTTAATCTTCTTCCTTGTGTCTCATATATTAAAACTTAATTTTTATTTCAATTCTAATATATTAATAAATAAAATTATTAAAATAAAAAATAACACATGTAACAAGAATTTGAGCCACAAATCAGAAAAGAAAAAAATAATTAAAATATTTGATTGATAATCTTGAAAAACTAATCTTCTGTATCAGTGAAAAACATCTACAATTAAAAAGAAATTTCGAAAATTAATTAGGGATTTCTCACGATTAAGTTATTATTATAAATGTATAATTTGTGACTCAATTTGCTTGTCACAAATAAAATACTTTATTGGAGTTAGTGCCGCAAATGAGCCGAACATTCGGTGAACTGTTCGACGGAAAGTTCGTTTATGTTCGTTTATTTATTAAACGAACGAACATGAACAAAATTTTTTGTTCATTTAATTAAACGAACGAACACGAACAAATGACTTGTTCGTTCATTTATGTTCGTGAACGTTTGGTAATCTATTCGTTTATGTTCGTTTAAATTTATTCACGTATATCTAAGGGTGAGTATTAGATCAAGTAAGTCAAGTCAAAAAATTTTGAGTTACTTGAGTTGAGAAGTTTTATTTTATGACTTGTTAAAAGCTACTTTGTTATAGGCTAGGAGTGTTCATTGTTCTGTTAAACCGAGTTAATGGATCGAACCAAAATAAAATTGGTTAATCAATTAAATTTTAGGTTTCGTCTAATAATTAAGAGTTTTTTTAATTTTAATTATCGATTAATTTGGTTTAAAATCAGTTAATTAGCTGAATTAATCGAATTAATCCAAAATATTAAATATTTAGCATATTATATATGTTATTTATGTTCATTCGTTTACGTTCATTTATTTATTATATGCTTTCATTTACATTTGTTTACATTCATTTATATTCGTTCGTTTATCATTTAAATGAATGAACATAAACAAACTTGAACAAACTATAATACTTAATAAACGAACACGAACAAAAAAAAATTGTGTTTGTTTATGTTCGTTTATTTGTTCAGTTAAAGTTAAACAAACGAATATGAACACACTTTTATTCGTGTTCGTTCGATTCGCTTACATACCTAATTAAAACGAACTATAATTTTAGTGGAAAATAGTATAGAAATAAAAATATATAGTCACAATTAAAATTTTTAATTAATGTTAAATAGATATCGTCACAATATTTTGTGATATTCAAAATTTTTACTTGTATAATATGGCGATATATATATATATATATATATTATATGTTGTTATGATAGTTATTTTGTTTGTTTTTATAATAGTTATTTGGTTTATTTTTATAGCAGTTATAGTTTATCTTTATTAAAATTGTCAGTTTCTTTTATTATTATTTTTTTTTACAGTTTAACATTTAAACGATAAGTATCAACAAATAATTTTTTTATGATTCTCTTATCAGGGCGAATCTAGAAAGTAATCATCGGCTAGGCCGATTTAAATATTTAATAATAATTATTTGATATAATTTTTATATATATTTTTAAATTTTTATTATTTAATAATCTTAAAATTTCTTTAATTATCATATTAAAAAATATATTATCTATATATTTATTTAAATAAAATTAAAATATTTTTAAATAAATTTTTATATATAATTTAATTATATTTTAAAAAAATATAAGTCATAAAAATATGAATTTATTTAAAAGTAACAAAATATATTACATTTTTATTACTTTTAAGTTATTTTTTTTAAATATTATATATGAGTTATAAATTTTTTACTAAAAATATATTTTTAAAATCTAATTTTGATCTTAATTTTAATTATGCTTTGTTATTTGAATTTTATAATCATTATATACTAAGATAAAACCCCAAGAATCCTTGAAGAATTATTTTTTAAAGAAAATATATATTTAAACAATTAGTAATCAAACTATATTTTTTTTTTAAAAATAATTATATAATATTTACAAAATATAATAAAAATATAAATAATCTCATTATTTTTATCTTTTATTTCAATTAAATCTTATTTATTAAATTAATCTAAAACTTAAAAATTAAATTAAAATTTTAGATTGGACCATTTCTTTTATTTTTATATGTTAAAAACCTAATTTTTATTAATATTATAATATAAAATAAATAGTATTATTTTTGGGCATGGGGTGGGCCAAGGCCTAGGCAGGCCTAGGCCCAGATACGCCCCTGTCTCTTATGGAGTTGTATTAATATATAGCGAATGAATTTATTTTTTTCATAGAATATTCTGATCAAAATAATTATTTGTTGGATTTTATTTAGAAGTTTATTCAAGTCCTTCGGAAAGTAAGGTTTTGTATTTTAATATCTTTCGCATCTTTAAAAATTTATTGTGTTTAATTTTATACATTAAACTTTCAGTATTTTGTTGTGATTAAAAACAAAACTATATAAAGGTGGGGTGGGGTAATCTGTAAGCATTAAACGAGCAAAAACACAACGGAAAAGGATCATAATAAATATCTTCAGCCATTTTCAAAGTCTTAAACTAAATTGAGATATGGTTGCTCCACCGTCGAGCTCGTCAAACCATCGTGGTAACACCTCGAACCACCGTAAAATATAGAACTCGGCTACAAAAGTGAACTAAAACTACCAAGATCTTCTAAGCACTCGAGAACCTCAGTAGATGGAATACCTTATGCAAATGAATTGCTTTGATTCTTGGTGCTTAGGGACCTTAGGCTAATGGGGTATTTATAGGAGGTGATTCCCATCAAATCACCGGTTACACTCCATATTTAAAGCGGCAAACTGTCCCACGAACCACATTTATCTTGAGTGTGAGAGTAGTTGATTTGGTGGATTGAGAACGTGAGAATAACCCACGTTCTACACTTAATTCCAACATTACTCAATTCCAACATTCTCCCACTTGGTTCGTGTTGTCTATACGTACTTAAAGTTAAAACATAATGTATGAATCATGGCGACATTTCCTCTTATGATTGAGTTGTATCTTCCATGTATCACAATACATCAAGTCTTAACGCTTTAGCCCATATACTTAATGAATAAACCCAATGTTAATTCTAGGTCCAAACTTTAGTGATATTTCTCGAAACAATTAACTTAATGTGTACGCAACATAAATGAGAAATATCAAACTTTATTAGAGTTTCAAATGAATTGTTCTTATAATGATAAATTACAAAGTAGGAACAAGACCCATAGTGACAACATGATCCTTAAATTTATATGGTGGCATGCCCTTAGTCAAAGGATCAACTAACATCTGCTCAGTGTTAATGTGCTCAATGACTACTTTCTTTTTTTTAACACGTTCCATTATGGCTAGATACTTAATGTCGATGTGTTTACTTCGACTTTCATTTTTGTTGTTCTTAGCCATAAAGACAGTAGCTAAATTGTCACAATATATCCTTAATGGCCTAGAGATTGAATCCACAAGTTTAAGCACAGAAATGAAACTCTTTAACCATATTCTATGTGAGGTAGCCTCAAAACATGAAACGAACTCGACCTCCATAGTGGAAGTAGTAGTTAAGGTTTGCTTAATGCTCCTCCAAGATATAGCTCCGCCGGCAAACATAAATATGTATCATGATGCTGATTTACGTGAATTAACACAACCAGCAAAGTCTGAATTAGAGTAACCAATCACCTTCAAATGGTCAGATTGTCTAGCATGTATTCTTTTGTCCCTTTAAGGTATCTCAAAACCTTCTTTGCAGCTTTCCAGTGGTCTATACCTGAATTACTCTGATATCTTCCCAACATTCCAACGACAAATGCAATGTCAGGTCTTGTATAGACTTTAGCATACATCAGGCTTCCAACAGCAGAAGCATATGGAATGTTTTTCATTTGCTCCTTCTCAAATTCGTTCTTCGGGCATTGGTTTAGATTGAACTTATCACCCTTCACGATAGGAGCAACACTAGGTGAACAATCTTTCATCCGAAATCTTTCTAAAACTTTATTGATATAGGTTTCTTGAGATAGACCTAAGATACCTTTATGTCTATCACGATGAATCTTAATGCCAATGATATAAGAAGCATCACCCATATCTTTCATATCAAAGTTTTTAGAAAGAAATTGTTTCACCTCATGTAGCATACCCCTGTCATTCGTTGCAAGTAAAATGTCATCCACATATAGGATAAGGAAACAAATTTTACTCCCACTGACCTTCTGGTATATATATTGATCCATGATGTTCTCAACAAAACCAAATAAAGAGATAACTTCATGGAATTTTAAATACCATTGTCAGGAGGCTTGTTTTAATCCATATATAGATTTCTTTAACTTGCAAACTAAGTGATCACCATCAGTAGAGGAAAATCCTTCAGGTTGTTTCATGTATACCACTTCCTCTAGATCACCATTAAGAAAGACAGTTTTCACATCCATCTGTTGTAACTCAAGGTCAAATTGAGCTACTAATGCTAACACAATGTGTAAGGAATCTTTCTTAGATATTGAACTAAAAGTCTCAATATAATCGATTCCTTCTCGCTGAGTGAATCCTTTAGCAACGAGTTTTGCTTTATATCTTTCTATGTTGCCTTTTGAGTCTCTTTTTGTTTTGAAGACCCATTTACATCCAATGGCTTTTACACCATCAGGCAATGGTACAAGATCCCAAACTTCGTTGCTCTTCATAGAATTCATCTCATCCTTCATAACATCATACCATAAATTTGATTCATTGCAGCTCATGACACTTGAAAATGACTCAGGGTCATTTTCAGCTCCAACATTATAGTCAGATTCTTGTAAATACAGAAAATAATCACTTGAAATTGCTGATTTTCTTTCTCTAATAGATCTTCTTAATGTTGAACCAACATTATCTTGTGGATCATGTTGTTCAACTGGTTGTTCAATAATTTCTGGATTTTTTTGAACAACTTGATCTATTGGAGTATTTTCAACAGCTTATGGAACTTCATTTATTGGTTGTTCAACACCCGTTTGAGCTTGAGGGGTGTTATATATGATAACTAATCTCTCACTTGAAGTGGATGATCGATCTACGGGTATTGAATCCTGAGACAGATCACTCCCACTGATTGAGTCATTCTCAAGAAATTTTGCATTTCTTGACTCCCCAATTCTAGTGCTATTATATGGACAATAGAATCTGTAACCTTTGGACTTTTCGGCATATCCAATGAAATACCCACTAATAGTCCTTGGGTCTAGTTTCTTTTCTTTTGGGTTATAAATTCTCACTTCAGATGGGAATCCCCATACGCGTATATGTCGCAAACTCGATTTCCAACCTTTGAATAACTCAAAAGGTGTCTTTGAGACAGCCTTGGTTGGGACCCGATTTAATATATACACAAATGTCTTAAGAGCTTCAACCCATAAAGACTTAGATAGCTTAGAGCTACTAAGCATACTTCTCACCATGTCCATTAAAGTTCGGTTTCTTCTTTCTACAACACCATTCTGATCAGGCGAGCCTGGCATGGTGTATTAGGCAACTATACCGTTGTCTTGAAGAAACTTCGCAAATGGACAATGTGCTTGTCCATCTTCAGTGTATCTACCATAATACTCACCACCTTTATCTGTTCTCACAATCTTTATTTGCTTACCGCATTGTTTCTCTACTTCAGCCTTGAAAACTTTAAAGGCTTCTAACGCTTCACTTTTATGATGAAGCATGTAGAGATACATGTACCATGAGTAATCGTCTATGAAAGTGATGAAGTATTTCTGACCTTTCACATCCATATCTGGGCAACAAATATCAGAATGGATGATTTTCAATATGGTCGAACTCCTCTTGGCACCTTTCTTTTACTTGTTAGTCTGCTTACCCTTAATGCAGTCTACACAAGTATCAAAATTAGTAAAATCTAAGGTATTGAGTACCCCATCATTTACTAATCTTTTAATCCTTTCAATGGAGATACGTCTTAAGCTCCGATGCCATAAAGTAGAGGAATCTTCATTTATAACACAACACTTAGTACCAGTTTGAATGTGCATGACATTATGAGTGACATTATTTTGTAAATCAATATAGTAAAGACCATCATATAAAATTTCATTTCCAATAATTTCAGATTTATAAAATATATGGAAACCAACATTCGAGAAATTAAAACAATACCCCAAGGGTACAAGTCTTGAAACAGAAATCAAATTTCTAGAAAAACTGGAAATATAAAAAGTCTTTTCTAAAATTAAAACAAAGCCACTACTAAGCACTAATTCACAGGTCTCAATAGCTTCCACATGTGATTGCATCTTGTTTCCTAAATAGATGTATCGCTCAGCTCCCACTGGTTCCTTCAGTTTTTTTAATCCCTGTAAGGAATTTGAGACATGGATTGTAAAACCAGAATCAATCCACCATGTGTTATAATTAACATTAACCATATTTGACTCAAAGCAAACAAGTGAGATTGATTTACCTTTCTTTTCAAGCCAGCCCTTATACTTGACATAGTCCTTCTTCATGTGTCCCTTCTTTCTACAGAAGAAACACGTGGACTTTTTCTTGATGTCAGCTTAGGGTTACATTTTAGCTTTGCCCTTTTGCTTGACTTGGACTGAATTCTTTCCTTGAGTAACCGTCAGTGCACTCTCTCCCACCTCTAGTACGAGCCTACCCTCTTCTTGATCACACATGGTCAAAAGATCATCAATAGACCATTTATCTTTATGTGTGTTATAAAAGATCTTAAATGGCTCGTATTGAGGAGGAAGAGTGTTCAATATATAGTGCACCAGGAAAGATTCAGACATTTCAACCTCAAGTGCTTTAAGTCGAGCTGCCAAATCTCGCATCTTATTGATATGATCACGCACACCTCTCACCGTAGTGAGCCTTAGAGATGTGAACTTCATAATTAAGGTGCTGGCTAATGACTTTTTAGAAGTCTGAAATTGTTTCTTTATAGCCTTTAATAGCTCTTGGGCATTCTCATAATGCTCAATTGAACCACGAACATCACTAGGAACCTTGCTCTTAATGAACATAATGCTTAAGCGATTGGATCGCTCCCACTTGTCATATAGAGAAAGATCAACCTGATTACTGGTATCACTAATATGTGGCTCAAATTTCCTTATAGCATAGTCGATATCCATGCACCCTAATTTAAGAAGAATACCTTCCTTCTAGAACTTAAAGTTCTCACTAGTTAATTCAGGGATTTATACTCTATTATCAGAGATATTCACAGGTAATAATGCTGCAAAATAAATTGACATACATACTTAATATAAATTTGAGACAAACATAAGCTATAATTTACCAATGCAAATTATAGAAATAATGAATCTAGTGACATAAAAATTGCATGTGGGCTAAATTTTTAATTCGATTAGATTCATTTGATAGAATATTTTCTATCCTTTATGTAAAAATTATTAAATTCATTTTTATAACTCCTGTGGGTAATTATAAAAATTCGTCTAATAATTTTTACCTTGATGTTAAGGGATTTAATATCTAAGCATTATGTATGTGATTTTTAACTTTAGTAATTTTATTTAACTATAGATGTTGTGGCTAGTCTTTAACTAAATAAAATTATGAAAATAACTTAGCTAGATATTGACCCTAACTTTATTTAAAGTCTTGCTTGTTCATTATGCAACGTTTTATGTCTAGTCCTTATGAGATCCTTATAATAATTTTATTTAATTAAAGTTGTTGTGGCTAATTCTCTAATTAAATAAATTATTTAGATCTCTAGACATATTCTATAGTTTTATTGCTAAAGCTTTATGCAATAAGTCTTAAGGTTTATATACCTAATTTTATGTATATAACTAAGTTATAACATATCCTAATTTAGGCACATACTATATATTAATTTCTAAAATTTATTTAAGTAAAAATAAATTAATAAATTTTAGAAATTAATCTTGTGGTTTTAAACAAAGGTTCTGCAACATAATTTTTCTCAAAATTTATAGATTCAAAGATCAAAATGACATTAATTTTAAGAAAAATTGACATGACAAGACAAAGATATAATATGGCTCTGATACCAAATGTAAGCATTAAACGAGCAAAAACACAACAAGAAAGGATCATAATAAATACCTCCATCCATTGTCAAAGCCTTACGTCAAATTGAGATGTGGTTGCTCCACCGTCGAGCTCATCAGACCACCGTGATAACACCTCAAACCACTGTAAAAGATAGAACTCGGCTACAAAAGTGAACTAAAACTGTCAAGATCTTCTAAGCATTCGAGAACCTCACTAGATGGAATACCTTATGCAAATGAATTGCTTTGATTCTTGGTACTTGAGACCTTAGGCTAATGGGGTATTTTTAGGAGGTGATTTCCATCAAATCACCGGTTACACTCCATATTTGGAGCGGCAAACTATCCCACAAACCACATTTATCTTGATTGTGAGAGTAGTTGATTCGGTGGATTGAGAATGTGGGAATAACCCATGTTCTGCACTTAATTCCAACATTACTCAATTCCAATATAATTTCCCCCAAGATTTTTTTCATTTTTATCCTTCTATTTTTTAAAAAATTAATTTATTTATAAATTTTCCTTACTTTCAAACATTTATGTTTTATCTTTAATTCTAAATTTTGACTCTAAGTGTGATACCTTTGTGATCCTACCGTTTTGAATATAATAAATTTATTTTAAAAAAAACTTTCATTTAATAGTAATGATAATAAAAATTAAGAAAAAAATTCTATATCTATTTGATTCTTTTCATTATACTGATTATTTGGTATAATTTAATAAAAAATATCCCCAAATCCAATTTTGATTTTATCTGTATTCTTTTTTTCTTAATTTTGAAAAATATATTTATTCAAAACCACCCAATTCTCACGATCCCATGTGCAATGATTCTTATCGTCAAACGTTTATATTGAATTTTTAAATGATCAAAACTTTTTGAATAATATTTCATAAAAAAACGTTGTCAATAATTAACAAATATAAAATGGATAACATTAAATAACTTTGAAATAATACCATTAAAAAATCAATACAAACACGAAACATGCATGAATTTATTTATTTTTGATGTTCATGGGAAGCATTTTCACCGAAATATCACTTATTTTTTATATAAATTATTTTTTACTAACAATTTTATAGTAAAATCGTATATTAGTATGGCAAGTTTTATTTTTATTTTTATTATGTTCGTGTAATCATAAGTCAATATATGTTTAATTTTTTAACTTTTATAATAATGTAGATATATCTGTATAAATAATACTTAAATCCGGATTACTTGAACAAACTACATCACTGAAATCATTTCATATATTCTATTTATATTAATTTTTAAATGCGAATAATAGAGCCTTTGAATATTAAAAAAAACAAATTTTAATATTAGGTGGCCAACGGTAGATAATTTGTCCATTTGCATGCATGTATTTGGCGAGACGTGTAAAAAAATAATACTTCAATATAGTTATGTATGAAAACGAGTAGAAGCAACCTCTCCGAAAAATTATTAGGTGAATCTTATTCACCACATCATCCATGGTCTTAATTAATTAGGATCGTTGATCTCAATTTTTTTTCATGTGAATTATCACTTCTTTCCTACATATATTTAGTGGGTGGTAGTTATTAGGTGGTTATTTAAAGATCAACGATTCTGATTACTTAGACCATAGATGACGTGATGAACAGGATTCACCTAATAATCTCTCCCTTTCATCGTACGTGCATTAGCAGATCCGATGAACAATTGAACGGCCAAGATTAATCCTTTATCCTTGACCTTTCAAACTTCAAAAACATAATAGTAGTACTCGGTTTCAACTACTTTTTTTGGTATAATAATATAAATGGTCCTTGTATTATGTCTTTTTGACGGATTTAACCCTTTCATCATAATTTGATACTACAATTTAGTCCATCAAATAATTTGGTCCAAAAAAATATTGTAGGACCCTAAGTAGCTCAAATACTACTATTAGGTTCGATATTTTATTTTCTTGATTTCTTTGCTCAATCCTAAGGACAAGAAAATAACCAAATTATTGTAGGACTCAATCAAGCAGTAACACATAGTATAGGGATCTCTTATAGAATTTTTCATTTTCCTTTTTTGTTTCCATATAAATACAACCATGCCGTTTCTACAATCTCTTCCTACTTGAAACTTGAAACCACTAAGACAAGTTGAGATCGAACAAAATGCCTGCTGATAGGAAGGTTGGTGTGGCTATGGACTTCTCCATGAGCAGCAGGAACGCTCTGAGATGGGCTATCGATAACTTGGCAGACAAAGGGGACACATTTTATATCATCCACATCAACCACAACTCTCTGGATGACTCACAGGCTCACTTGGCAAAAGCCGGTTCTCGTATGTTGCTCGAAATCTCAAAACTTCCAGTGTTTTTGTCCTATGATCATATGCCTGATATATATACATATCTGATCTGATCTTGTGTTGTCAGCTCTTATTCCTCTGTCACAGTTCAGACAACCGGAGATCATGAAGAAGTATGATGTTAAAATCGATATTCCGGTCCTGGACATGCTCGACACTGCCACCAGGCAAAAAGAGGTGAACGGTGAACCCTTTTTCTGACAAAATAATGTACACTTGAGAGTTGAGGCTGAGATTTGAGTTTTGGATAATTACAGATACAAGTTGTGACGAAACTGTATTGGGGAGGAGATGCTAGAGAGAAATTAATAGATGCCATTGATGATCTAAAGCTTGATTCTTTGGTTATGGGCAGCAGAGGTCTTGGAACCCTTCAAAGGTAGTACACTTGGTTTGTTTCTTTCATGTCTGAACTCATGTTTTTGTTCTTGTTTTTTCATTGGTTTTTGCTGACTGAAACGATAGGATCATCTTGGGGAGTGTGAGCAACTACATTTTGACATATGCTTCTTGCCCTGTTACCATCGTTAAGGAGACCGACCCATCTTCAAGCTCCAGCTAGTTCTGATCTGATAAGGATGTTCTTTTTCATGCTTAGTGTTGTTTGTATCCGAAAATAAGTGTATGCTTTAATCCACACAGATCCTCTGCTGTTCCTTTATCCTGTTGGGTCTTAATGCACTGTTCTGGTCCTGGTTCTGGTTTTTCCTACTTGTATGATTATGGATAATATCATTTTCCTACTTGTATGATTATGGATAATATTATGATTATGGATAATATCATTTTGTAATGATTTTTGTGGTTTGAAATCATGGTCCTTTCAAACTTACTTTCAAGATTAGGGTAACATTATATTTATAACCATTATTTAACAGATAACGGTCTTTTATTTCTGTTATTATATTATTATTTATCGTTATTGTACTGTTATTTTAAAATTTCTCATAATAAATTATACGAGTTTTAAGAAAATTATACCGCAACTCTTATAATGACTACGATAATAACCTTTATATTTATAACTACGATAAATAATTAAATATGATGAGACAAAAACATAACAAAAATACATTTTAAATTCCTAGACTGAACCGATAGAAAGATCTAGATCTATGGATTCCGCCATATGTGACGCTGCCAAAAGTAATTTCCTGATTTGTTTTATTTATAGTTATCGGGTCGACAACAGATGGGTTGTTGTCTTTAAATATGGAACAAAAGGACAAATGCTTAATTAATAATCAATTATCCATAACTTTTATTTATTTATTTCTGACAAATTTAACGTGAACATTATTCGAGACAATTATTTAATTATATTGGTCATTTATATTATAAATTTATAATACAATAATTATAACTAACTTTCGTTACACATTTAATATTTTGGTCATGTATGGGTTTGTTGATTATATTCTAGTGTTATCTTCAACCTTGTTCTATGTTATTTTCATCGTTAATTAAATCTATAATTTATTAATTTGTTTATTTTGCATTTTTCATTTCTAATATCATTTTTATATTTAAATTAAATTAAATTTGTTGATTTTTTTTGTTTATTAAAATTATTTCTATTGAAAAAATTACGATTGTTAGGGTAATTATGCATATTTAATTTTGGATTAATATTAGAACGGATGATAACACCCTCGACCTGTTGCCACATTGGGTTTTCGGCTCAAAACCTGTATTTCAAAACTTCTTTCAAAAGCCCAAAGAGATGAGTCCAAAACCATTTCCATCATGAGATAATAAAATTCAAATTCATTTAAAATATAAATCCAAGTAAAGTAGTGGAGCTCCAAAATATTAAAACCCATTTAAAAGCATTCGACAAATAAATAAAACAGAGTTACAAATACACATATAGGGTCCTACAAGTACAAATGTCCACTATGCCTAATAACAGTACTCTGACAACAGATGTCGATGCTGAACCCACCACGATGATGCTCCTCCGAACAAGCTTCATTAACCTACGCACGAAAACACATTTCGAAACGTTGAGCTACACAAGCTCAGTGGATACTCAACCAACCAACTCACATCAAACATAACATAAATATAAGCATAAGCAACATGTATGATGACATGACATGAGTATGATGGCGCTACCATAACCGTCTAAACACATGATATCATGATGACAAATTATTGGCACATAGCATATGCATGACAAGAGAAAAACACACAGCATCTCAAGTTCTTATTTCGTATTTATATCTCATATATATATATATAAATATATATATAATCGGTGTCCATGTCACCTCATAGTAGTATAGAAATAGGGGGACCCATCAGCACTAAGTAAGGTCCATGGCATGTCACTCCACATAATCCGCTAAGGAACCCATTAGCACTAAGCAAGGTCCTAGCTGGTCTTCCGCGTAATATAATATCGATAAACCATCAGCACTAAGCAAGGTTATCAGTTTTACCTTTCATATAATATTTACTCTAGTAACCCATTAGCACTAAGCAAAGTTACTAGGTTATCTCATAATCATATACATATATACTCTAGGCAACTCATCAACACTAAGAAAGGTTCCTAGTAACCCACATGACTCGAATATGTCACACTGAACCCTTAATGGTTCTAAATACCGGTTTATACCATTAGATTCTAATTATTAATCGATTATCTCTTTAACGGGGTTAGAAGTCTATCTCTTGTTTTAATATTCATTTTATAGTTTAAACGACTCTTAGGAACCCCTAGGGTAGCGTTACGAGACTTTCTAACCTTATCCTTAAGAACTTGGACTAATTTGCTTTGGGGTATCGATACTCCTACTTGGAGTATCAAAACGACCTGTATCGATACCCTCCCAAAGGGGGTATCAAAACGACCTATATCGATACCCTCCCAAAGGGGGTATCGAAACACTTTGACTAAACCTCAAAGTCAACTAATGAGTACATACCCGCTTTGATACATGTATCGAATCGGGAATGTCATTGGACAACTCGGTATCGAAACGCGGGTAAGGCGTATCATTACGCCTGCCTTTCTCGCCTAAGTTTCCTCTCAGGGGTATCGATACACCCCTCAATTGTATCGATACCCCCTGCACGAAAGGTGCAATTTTAAGACTTCTAACACCTAAAACTCTATCAAAAAATCATCCATTTAATCCCAATTCGTTCTTAGACTCTAAGGGAATGATCTTAAGCCTGTTTACACTTATTTTTCAGAGTTTCATCAACTAAATAATAATCTACCATTAAAGGGCATTCAAGCTCATGCAAACATACCATTAAATCAACAAAATGCTATTAAGCCTAGACATGATATGCATGATGATTAAGAAGTTGGAGGAGTACCAACCTTAAGCAAAAACATCAACAAAAGCAGTAAACTCGAGCTCCAAGTTTAACCTCAAAATTTCTTGTCACGACCCGAGTTTCGAAACTCGGAGTCGGGTTAACCTGATGTTCGGGCCTCGTGTTGGGCTCATTGAGTATTGTTGGGCCTAGAGTAGTTGGGCTTGATTTTTGTCACCTTAGGGGTAATTTGGTAAGTTGACAAATGGGAAAAAGGGGGAGAAAGAGGTTATTTTCTGCATTTTTCGGAGAGGGTGATATCACCCATCTTAATTTCCTTCCATCTCCTTTTCTCATCATCTTCCTCCCAAATTTACCACTACCAAAGGTTGAATCTTGAGTGTTAGAGTGTGAAATCTTGTTTTGGTGCTTGAGGGAAGTTTGTTCAGATTGGGGAGATCTTTCTTTCAAGGTAAGTTTGGTTAAAAATGGTGGAGGTAAGTTTTTAGTGAGGGTTTTGAGGTAAGAGCGAAAATAGGTTTTGGAAAGGTTTTAGAATGATTTTAAGGTTGTTTTAGCTTCCTTAAATTATCTAGATAGTGTGGTAATCGTTTGGTCATCTTCCTTGTAGTTGGAGAGCAAGGAGAGCCATCAAGGTACTTGGGCAAGGAGAAGGTTTGAGGGTTGGTTGTGAAGCTTCTTAGCTCGTTTAGGAGGTTGGTACACTTCCAAATTCTTTGTATTTTCATGTACATCATCATTCTTAGCATGCTGGATTGATTGTGTGATGGTTTGTCTAGGATAGAACCTTTGCATGCTTTAATGGTGTTTTGATTTATAGTTGATGAAAATGAGTAAAATTGATTAGAAACTCACTTAAACAACTTCATAAATGAGTAGGATCATTTTGGGATCAATTAAATTTTGGTTAATGTTCTTAGGAATTTAAAGTTCGAAACTTGCATTTCGTGCAGGGGGTATCGATACCGGTGGCCCGTGTATCGATACCCCTGAGGGAAAAATAGGCTAGTGGGGAGGGGGTATCGATACAGGTTTCGATACCAAACCCTTCAGTGGTATCTTCGATTCGATACTCGTATCGAAGCAGTTAATCCCCCTTTTGTTGACTTTAAAGTTAGTCAAAGGGTATCGATACCAGTATAGATACTAGTGTTTCGATATCCTCTTTGGGTGGGTATCGATATAGGGTGTTTAGATACCCTTTATATGGGTGTATCGATACACCTAGGCTTTTCGCCCAAAACTTCAAGGGATGAGTTAGGAGGTTCTACACATCATGTTATGAGTTCGTTTGGGTCTTTTAAGGCATGAAATTATTAATGAACACGGAATCGATAATAAGGGTCTTAATATGAGAAATTATGCTTGCATGCTCGGTTTTGGCTTGGTTGAGTTATTGTTGATGTAAGATCCTAGGTGGATCGTTTTGTATGGTTAGTGTCATTGTTTGGTGGGATCCGGATACCCAGTGAGTGATAGTGTTGCAACACCACAAAGACCATCCGATGTGAGATTCCGGGTGATGTATCGAAGGCTATCCGATTCGAGATTTCGAGTGATGACTTTGCTCGATGTGAGATTCCGAGCAGCCCGATGTGAGATTCTGGGCCGAGTGATTTCCTCAGTGTCGGGTTGGCAGTGGTCATCACTTTTGATTTGTTTACTTTATGCTTTGGTTGCATTTGGCATGTCATATCATCATGTTATCTTATCTCGCATGTTATAGTTATGATTCACTTGAAAGTAGACGGACATTCGGGCGGACGTGGTAGAGCACCATCTTTTCGAGACTTCAGCATTGACCAGTTGGTAGAGTACAATTACTAGATTATTGGGCTATGTATTCGTAGGACCATTGTTGTAATTGTAACTCTGTTTTTATTTAGTTGTTAAGGTCAAATGTTTTATCAAACTTGTATTTGGAGCTCCGATTATATTTTGGGTTGTGGAACTACTTTGGATTTTAAATATAACTTTAAATTATGTCTTATTTAATGGTTTGACTTGAGTTTGACTTTGAAACTTTATGGACATGGGTTGGGCTTATGGCCCAAATGTGGCACCGGGTTTGGGGTGTTATATTTCTCCTTCGCCAAGCTTAAAGATGTCTCTCCCACTAGTTTCTCTACAAAGGGAAAGATAAGTGAATTAGACACCAAGTAGATGATTCTTAGGGTCTCGAACACTAGAAAAACTAAGATTTACACCCTCAAAAACTCATTCCCGTACTCAAGCTTAAACCCCCACTTAAACTCTTTTCTCCACCAAACTAACATTTCCTTAGCTTGTTTTATAGATCTAGAACAACCTTATAACATCTTCTCCAACTCAAAAACGAAATTCCAAACATAAGTCTTAAAGATCTCACCTTTTGGTTTTCCTTTTCCTTGCTACCAAGACGAAGAAGAAAAAAGGAAAAAGGGGAGGATGATATCACTTGCTGTAGAGAAATAACTCTCCCAAAATCCCTCTTTGTCATCCATTTAGACATTTCTTAAAGCCCAAACCAAACAAAACCAACAAACCTATGGCCCAACAACCGACCCAAACTACTCAAACTCGGGGTCAAAAACCGAAGCCCAAACCCCTCGATTAAACCGATATTCGGATCCGAATCTGGGTCGTGACAGATGAAACATAAAAAATACATGTGACAAGTTAGGTTAGGTTTTGATTTTTACTACTCGAGTCGAGGTCGTATCGGTTAAAATTCTATCTTTTTCCACCGTATCCCACCCATTTGTTAGGAATATTTATAATAGGTTAATTGTACCATTTAGTTTATACGGTTGATTAACCTAAGCATTATGGTTAATTATTTTAAACACTAGTAATTAATTATTACTCACCGTTAACTACCGATTAACCCCTTTTTTAATAATTTATTTATAAGTTTAGTCTAAACACAGTGTTTTCATCGTAAATTACTAAAGTTTTACCAAAATTCTAAATTTCTAGCTCAATTTTTTCTAGCTTAGTCAGATTATCAAAATTTACAACAAGAAACATAATATTTAATTCGTAAATAAAATTATATCGAATCAAATAAAAAACAAAACATAAAAACGCAAATATTGAAATAATCTAAACCCATGTGATGGATTGCAATCTTGTCCTCACGAGATACTTCTTTAACTTTCAACATATGAATAAGGGTAAACTACTCCAGTGATCACCCAACTAATGAATTCGTCATTCAGACCACCCAATTTTAAAACCCTACCTATTTGAGTCACCACCGTTAAAATTTTAACAGAAAAGTTAACGGTGATGACGTGGCAATTAATGGTGGTGACGTGGACGTTAATTAAAATCTGTAAACTTACATATTTAATCCCTCTAATTTATTTATAATTTTAATTTAATCTTAAATTTTATTTATTAATTTATTTTTGTTAATTATTTAATATATTTTTCTCTTCAACCAGTGTCACCACTTGGTTGGTAAGAAGGAATGAAAGAAACAAAATGTTAAAAGTATTTTCATTTGAAGGGGTTTGAGTTCACACCCTCTAGCATATCAAACTCCCATCCAATAGGTGAACCACTGAGCCAAAGATGATTCTTATGTCATGGCATATTCACATATACTATTAAATGATTAATTTGTCAGTAAAACAAAGTTAAAGGAATTACAAATTTTTAAATCGATTAATATTTAAATTAAAATATTAAGATATTCAATATTTAAATTAAAATAATAAAATATTTAATAAATAAATCAAAATAATTAAATATTTAAAATTCAAATATTGAATATTCGAATATTAAATATTTGAATATTTTTATTTAATATCATTCAAATTAAAATATTTAAATATTCGAATTAATATTTTAAAATATTTAATATTTGAATTAAAGTATTCATTTATTCAAGATTCAAATTAAATTTATTAAATATTTTAATTAGAATATTAAATTTTTAAATATTTTTATTCGAATCAATATATTCTAACATATTTTAATTATATATTTAAGATTTGAATATTAATTGAATAAGAATCCTATTAATTCCTTTAATAATATTTAGTTTTTACTAAAATAATAACCTTTAATAACATAATTTTAGAACTTATATCATAAAAATCGTCTTGGCTCAGTGATTCACTTATTGAATGAGAGTTTGATATGTTGGAGGGTGTGGGATCAAACACCCTCAATTGCAAATTACCTTCACCATTTTATTTCTTTCATTCCTTCTTACCAATTCGGTGATGACATGTGTCATCAATCGATTATATGATTAATTTTATTTATTAATTTAAATTTTAATTAACGTCTACGTCACCACCATTAACTATCACGTCATCACCGTTAATTTTTCTGTTAAAATTTTAACGGCGGTGACTCAAATAGGTAGGGTTTCAAAGTTGGGTGGCCTGATTGACGAGTTCGTTAGTTGGGTGACCAAAATAGATATTCTCAAATAGTTGGGTGGTCACTGAGGTAGTTTACCCTATGAATAATTCTCCAATCTTGACATAATAAAAAATAATTGATTTTTTGTCATTGAACATGTTGCTTTGAGTTCATTTCAATTCGGGTTTTGAATTCGTATTAAATTTTAGTTTTGTACAGATAATCAATTTGCTTTGAGTTCAATCATTTTTAGTGAATTACTTAATATTTTTCACGAATGTGAATCACATTTAAAATAAATATTAGGCATTATAATGAACAAAAATATCATCGGTATATATTGGCTTAAATTATAAAAAAATAGAAATAAAGAATTTTCAATTTCGATAAAAAAATTAGGACTAATATGTATAAAAATATCATCATATTAAAAATATTGCACTAAATTTCAAAATATAAAATAACTAGAGATTAATTTTTGTTAAAATTAAAATTAAAACTCAATTGAAATATTTAATTAAACTAGAAGCATAAATTATACACTTAATTAAATGAAAAACTAAATGATAAAACAACTAAAGTAAGAACGGATAAAAAAATAATTCCACAATTTAAAAGTTTGGGTGGGTTCTTTCCCTCCCTTTTTCCATTCATTTTAATTAAAAAATAATAATTGATTAAAAAGAGAGAAAAATGATAATTTTGGAAGAAATATTCTAATTTAATTATAAGTATCCCCATAATTTTGGCTTAAAATATAAAAATTCTTTTTCACGATAATATTTAGTCCTTAAAATTTTGTTTTATATGAAATTGAACCATATTTACTTTAAATTTTTTTAATCTTGTCTATATTTCAATATGATATGAATTTAAAAGGTAAAATTAATTTAAATTATAAAAATTAAATAATATTTATTTCTATTTTAAATATAAAAATTAATAATTTAAATAGTCAAAATTAATTTAAATGATAAAGATATATAATCCATAAATTAATTCTTTAACTTAAATATTAATTAAATTAAATATACAAGTTTAATTCTAAGTCCAAACCCAAGAATTACTTAACTAATTATTAAATAAGCCAAAAATCAACCACTAAACAAATTTTTTTAAGATCAATTTTCTATTCCCTAAAGTAATTCCTTACGCTCAATCCCTAAACTAATTTCTAAATTCAATTCCTCAATCCCTAAATTAATTTCCTAAGCCCAATACTAATTTCCTAAGCTCAATTCCTAAACTAATTCCCTAAGCTCAATACTAATTTTCTATGCCCAATCATTAAACTAATTCCTTAAGTCTAACACTAATCATATGAAATATAAAATAAATTTAAAAATAATATTAAATAATTTTAAAGACCTAATTATATGAAATATAGAAAATAAATTGAATAATAGTATCATTTTTATTATTTATTTTTTTAAATAATTTATAATAAAAATTTTAAATATTAAATAAATTTAATATTTAGTAATAAAATTAAATATTAATTAAACATATAATATTTAAGGACCTAATTGTATGAAATACAAAAAATAGTTTCAGATTTTAATTAAATTAGGACCAAATTGAATAAAAAATAAATTTTGAAGCTTAATTTTCGAGTAATCAGGATCTTGTTAAAATAATTTTAAAAATATATAATCTGATTTTAATAAATAAGGACCAAATCAAATTAAACATAAAATTGGAAACTTAATTTTTGAGTGATCAGGATCAAATTGAAATAATTTTAAAATATATAATCTGATTTTAATTAAATTAGTACTAAATTGAATAAAACATAAAATTTCAAGCTTAAATTTCAGGTGATCGGGAGTAAATTGAAATAATTATAAAATAAGGTGTATAGCGGTGTAAGATCTGATTTTTTAGGCACAACTTATATAAAAATGCACAGACCTTTTTATCCGACCTAGAGTAATATCAAATGAATATCTAAATCTATTTATATATATATATTTAATCAATTATATTTAATTAAAGTTTATTATTTAATAATAATAATAATAATAATAATAATAATAATAATAATAATAATAATAATCTTTCGAAATTTATTATATATTATAATTTCCTCCAAAATTATCTTTTCCCTATTTTTTTATGTAATAACCAAAGCTTATTTATAATTTCCTTCAAAATTTTGGGTGACTTGTATCTTTCCAAAACTTTTAGGTTAAAAGTAAATTAATCTCAAATTTAAGAATAAATGATTTATTTTCTCTAAAATTATTTTTTTATCAATTATTTTTTATTTTTGTTTTTTATCAATTATTTTGATTTAATTCAATTGAATATCAATTTAGAGTAATAAAAATATAGATTAAATTTTAGAATTCTTTTAATTCTTATATAATTTATATTTTCTAGATTTTGGTTTAGATTAATTTAATCATAAGTTTAAAAAAATAATTCAATTTAAAGATATTATTATAATATATAATAAATTTAGTAAAAAATAATTATATATAAAATTCGATACGAATATAAACATGTAATTATACACATAATGACATTAACATAAAAATTAAAACTTTAATTTTGTTTAAACTTAATAGTTCAAGCTTGACAAATAATTTAGCTATTCATTCTCAAATCCTTAACCATTAAGCTCAATTTCCTAATCACTAAACTAATTTTATAAACCCAATCATAATTCTAATTTTCTAAGCCTAATTAAAAATTTCCTAAATCCAATTCCATAATCTCAATTCTTAATCCCCGAAGTCAATTCCCTAAACCCAATTCTAATTTTCTAAAACTAAATATATAATACCAACCCTTAATCCTTAAGCTCGATTCCAATATCCTAATCCCGAATCTTTAATAACAACCTTAATCCTTAAACTAATTTTGTTCAAACTCAAATCTGATTCCCTAAGTTCAAATTCAATTTCCTAAGCTCAATTCCTTAATCTTTAAACTAATTCTCTAAGTTCAAGCCTAAGCCTAATTTTAATTCCCTAAGTCCAATTCAAAATTATCATAATCCCTAAACTAATTTCTTAAGTTTAAGCCTAATTCCAATTTTCTAAGTCTAATTTTAATCCCATGAGCCCAATTCAAAATCTCCTAAACTCAATTCCATAATCCATACCCCTTAATCTCTAAACTAATTCTAAAAACTAATTCTAAAAGTTCAAAACTAATAATTAAAGTATAATTCCAATTTCTTAAGCTCTCGATTTAAATTTATAATTTAATTAAATTAAATATAAATTTAATTAAATATATTATAATTAAATATTAATTTATTTTTTTATATATCATTTTAGTTAAATTTTAATTTAAAATTAAATAAATTAATTACACAACAATTAAATAAAATATATACTACTAAATTTAAATATTAATTAATAAACTAATTCTCAGTTCAAAATTTCCTTAACCCAATTCTAATTCCACTAAATTAAATTAATAATTAAAAAATTTATAAATTTATTAAATTGTAATTTTTTAAGCATAATTAAAGTAATAATTAAAAATATATATAATTTTATTTAAATTTTAATTTAAAATTATAATTAAAATTAAATGCATAAAAATTAAATTAAGTATTAAATAAATTAAATATATAATACTATATTTTAATCCATAAGTTAAATTTCTAAATACAAACTCAATTTGAATTTTTTTAAGTCTAATTCTAATTCTCAAAGATCAATTAAAATAATAATTAAATTATAATCTCATTTTCCTAACTTCAATTTGAATTTATAATTTAAGTAAATTTTATATTAATAATTTTAATTAAATATTATTAATTTAATTATAATACTTGCAATATTTAATTAAATATTATTTTAAATTTAAAAATTTATAGTATTAATCAAATTTTAATTTAAAATTATAATTAAAATTAAGTAAACAACTAAATTAAATATATAAAAAATTTAAATATTAATTTATAAATTAATTTAGTAATCTAAATCCATTTTCAATTCCCTAAATCCAATTCTAATTTCCTAAATCCAATTAAAATAATAATCAATGTACAATCTTAATTCCCAAACTTAATTTAAATATAATTAAATAATAATAATTTAAATATTAAATTAAATACTAAACTAAATTTTAAAAAATTATAATTTCTAATAAAATATTAATTTAAAATTATAATTATATTAATTAATTAATTAAATCTAAAATACTAAATTTAAATATTAATCTCTAAATTATTTATTTAAGTTTATGCTCCATTCCAATTACTTAAACCCAAGTATATTTACCAACATTTTAAATTCATCAAATTCTAATTAGGTTGAACTTAGGAAATTAGTTTAGGGATTAGGGGTTAAGATAATATTAGTTCTGATCAATAATATGTCGGGTTCAAAACAAGTCAGATCAATTATTAGGTTGGGTTCAAAACAAGTCGAATAAAATCAGGTCTCGGGTTGATTCAGTCGGGTAATATCGCTTAGCCACCGTGTCAAGTTCGAGTTCGTTTCAATCAGGTACAGGTAGAATTTTGGATCTACAGTAACATGTTCAAATCGAGTTCGGATCATTCTCTGTCAGATGCAGGTCGGATTCAGTTACAACAATAACAAATCTAATTTAAATTCGGGTTAGTAACAGATAGATGAAGATCAAATTCAAATCATTACATCTTCGAATCAAACCAAATTCTAACACAAACAAATTTTAATCGGATTTTAATATCCCTAATCACTTCCGTAGTATCCTACAGCGTAAAGCAAAATGTTGATATATGTTTTTTTAAATCAAAATACAGACGTGATTTCCAATTGTCATTAGCAAATTTTTACGTTAATAAAATATATTAATCAGTTTAGTTATTATAGATATTCACCCATTTCATCTATTGAATGCATTTAATTCTCTTTATTTATTTTAAAATATTATTATAACACTATTTATAAAAGGGGAAAATTACTTGAATAGTATTTCACTTATTCCCTTGTTATTATTTTAGTTTTTCAACTATTTTTAGATAAGATGGTACCTAAAATGGCATTTTTATTCTATTTTTGTATCCTGACCATTTACGATTAACAAAGATGATGTGATTTAGTATAACTATAATTTTAATCTAAAATACTTTAATGTTTTTATCATTTTAGTCCAGAATCCATCGAATTTAAACTTCATTTTGGGGTAAAATTGCTCTATACCATATAAATCAAAATTCAAGTAATTAAATACTACACCCACTATGAAATCTAACCATTCCCCTAAAGAGTAAAATAATCATTTCAAAAATGGGGTCTACATTTCAATTTTTTAAAAAATAAATATATTTAAATACAAAATCTTAATAAAACAATGAAAATTGAAAAAGTATATGTTCCAGTCTCACGTGCGATATTATATTTTTTAATTAAAAAAAACAAAAAAAAAACATTTAAAAACTTGAATTAAAAAATAAATCATTTTACTAATATTTTACATTATCAAATTAGTAATATTGAACGTTTCATCGACCAAAACGTTAGAAATAATCAAACAATAACATAAATAATTAAAATTAAAACATTAATTTTTATTTTTATTGCAAAATGTTAAAAATATATAAAGAAAGCATTTTTTATAATTGATTTGCTGTTTCGAGTCACCCCAAGGCATAAAATACCAAAAGGCTTTGAAAAAAGCGACAAAACTCCTCCCCCAAACTTTGTGTCACAAATATCTGCAACTGGAACACAGTTATGTTGAATTCTTACAGGAAGTAGGCGGTCATCCTCTGGTTTCTCCAAACCCTATGATCCTCACTTCAGTTTCTCTACAGGAACAGGGAAGCAAAGATAAGAAAGAGATTTTGTCTGAGAAGTGAGATGAGATCAGTGAGTGAGCGACGACTATGAGATGGAGATGGTTCTGTTGGTGCAAGAAAAATCAAAAGATTTAAAGGTTCGTGAAGTACTGACTGTGCATCCCATACCGAAAATCTTAGTCTCTCGAACGTATCACCGCCAACTCCCTCCCTCTGCCATGTCTCCAGCTGCTGAAGAAAAAAGAAGATCATCATAACCTTTCATTTCACTCTCTTTCTACGTCACAATCCAAACTTCTTAACTCTAAAATTGAAGCACGGATCCTTCCCTCTCTCTTATCTTTTCTGGTTGCAGTACTCTTTCTTGACTGGTTTTCATTCTCTCTCCCTAGAGTTTTTGCTTTACTTGAGTGGCTATGGCGGAGGGTTTTGAGCCTTACCATGTCCCACAACAAAGCAGAAGAGAAAAGCTAAGAGTTGTGGCTCAAAACCACCCGGCTTGCTTTGAATCCACGGCTGTCGCTCTTTCAGCTTCCTCGGGGTTTCTTCATTTCTACGACCCTTCTCTTCTTTCTTCTGATTTGTTAACTGCCACTGTTGGTGGTATCCATGGCTTCCATCAACAGACTGGTAAAAACAGTTCCATTTGTGTTGTTAAACAAGGTGTGAATTTCATGGACTTTGTTGGTGGGATCGTCAACGGTTCTTCTTCGAATTATCACCCTTATGTGAATTCACCGGCGTCCTTACCCTTGAACCCTAGCTCGATTCAAGACATGGATAATAATAATAATAATAACAACAACAACCCATTTCTTTATGCCCCTCAAAGCCTTCAAAACCTAAGAGACTTCGACCAGTCGTCCTATAATAACGGTGCCGAATTCGTATATAAACCCGAGCCTAGTGCCACCGCTCAAGGCTTGTCTCTTTCTCTATCTTCTCAAAATTCACACTAAAACAATCTTCCTACGGGGATAAATCTACAAAGGTACGAGTCTACTGTCTATAACGAAAAGGTTACTCCCACTGGATATGTGGCTTCTACTTCGACTGAGGTTTCCCGGAGCTCTGTTCCTCTCGGTCCTTTAACGGGCTACGCTTCGATTCTTAAGGGATCAAAGTTTCTGAGGCCGGCACAGCAGTTATTGGAGGAGCTTTGGGATGTAGGTGGAGGAAGTTACGTTGAGAAAATCATTCCTGGCTCTTGTTTGATGGAATCTCCATTGCAGAATCTGAGTGCTGCTGCAATTATTGATGAATCACTCGGAGTGGGATATGGCGTCGAGAGTGGAGGAAAGAAATCAAGGCTAATTTCAATGCTTGACGAGGTTCTAGAAAATGCAATTTATGTTTTGATGTGTGTGTTTTCCCTTAAATTTGTAGCTTATCCAGTTGGTATTTGGATCCGTGTCCCTTATCCCCTCTTAATCTTCCTTGGAGATGGTTCTTTGTGAAACCCGAGCATTGCTGTCAATCTCTGCTTATTTATTACTATTAAAATAAAAAATGTCAGGTACTCTTAAATGGCTCAGATATGGAACCAACATGCAATATTTTGTGGTGGTGTTTTCATGCATTATTGGTGCCATCTAAGACCGATTCCGTGAAAGGAATTGGATTCTTGCATTTGGTGAATGGCCTCGGTAATGCATATCATTATCTCTTTATGAAAAGGTGGAAGGAGGGAATATATGCAGGAAGATTGGTGTTAGTAAAGTGTCTGACAGTCATAGAAAGACATGTAATAAGTGACAATGTCGCCTGGTTTGGGGCTTAATATGCTTTAAAGTAATATATAAAGAATCCATTTGAAAAGATATATACTCTCAAAAAGTTTGTGGAAAGCATAATTGCAAGCTGCCTACGGAAGACAAGTAGCTTGCAATCTCTACTTTTTTGCTGGATAGGGCTTAGCTGCGTTGAATTGCTATAATACTATTACTAGCCAATAGGTGAATATTATGTTTTTGTTCTGAACAATATAAATATGTGAGTGTGCGGACACATATGTATAGTTGGAGTGCTGGACAGATTACTCTATGTTTAGTAAGTCCAATTTAGGTGGTAATTAGAAATGCAATGAATTCCATAAATCAATCGCTTTACTGGTTTTCATGCTTGCTATTGTCTGGCTTGATTGGTATTGTTTCATTTAAGTTGATGGGATATAGTACAGAAGGGCTTGGAGTGATTACTTTAGACATTTTGCTTATTGGATGGGCTTGTTTTGAATGATCCGAGTCTAATAATCGTTTTTAGTGACTGATGTTTAAGCTAATAATCGTTGCCTTTGTCTTTATAGACTAGTTTAGATTTCACATATCATCCGAGTCTTTCCTTTAAGGATGTGTTTCTTCCTCAAAGCTACATACTGGTCTATCAGTTGGGATATATAGAAGAATATACAGATAATTAGACAATATAAATGTGGTAGGTGAAATTCTGTCTAAATATCTTTGTTTTACCTGTTGGGGAAGATAATTGTCTTCCATCTTAGGGAGAAGACATTGCGGTGTGAGCCTTTTGATAAGGATGCACCGCATTTCCTTCTCGTAGATGGGTGCTGATTTGACTCTCTACCATAAAAAGATTAATGCAATGTATCTCACATGGGACACTATATTAGGGTAAAATGTCTTGTTTTATTTACCTGTTAAGCGTTGAGCACAACCTTCAACAATGTCCTAGTGAGGCAGTATCCTTAGTTTCCTTGGATCTCTTGGTATGCTTCACTGGTGATCTCTCTTTTCTCTACATATATTTCTTCGTGTATCATTCTTCAGCTTTCTATAATTATACTAATATCCCAACTTAGAGCAATGTTTTGTCTGATCATGTTACTCGATCAAAACTTATAATGTGTTACAGTGATTCAAGAGTGATCACTTGCTAACTGTATTTATCAATATTAGGTCTTCAGGAGGTACAAGCAATACTATCAACAGATGCAAGCTGTAGTTGCATCATTTGAATGTGTTGTTGGACTGGGCAATGCAGCTCCATACGCGAACTTGGCGTTGAAAGCATTGTCTAAACATTTCAGTTTCTTGAAGACTGTAATAACTGACCAGCTTCAGTTCACTAACAAAGCTCATGGTCAGATAAGCCCCGGAAAAGATGAGTCTGAGGTTTGGAAGCTCCAACAGAAGCTTTTATAATCGGCCAGTACATGACTCTGGGTTCCCTGAGCACCAACCAGTTTGGCGGCCTCAACGAGGCCTTCCTGAGTGTGCTGTAACTGTACTCAGAGCATGGCTATTTGAACACTTTCTACACCCGTAAGTACTTGAACTGCATAGAGAAAATACGTAATCTTCTTTCCTTGAATACCTCATATGCATGCATTAGTTGATTTAACATTTATATTATATGTTTTAGCTATCCAACCGATACGGACAAACTAATGTTGGCAAAACAGACTGGTCTATCACGTAGCCAGGTGTTTCCATTAACCGTCATCTCTACGTTCATTAAATTGCCTGTTGCAAACGATTAATTCTTTGATTTAATTAGCAATTCCATGTTAACATCAAATCGGGAGCTGTGCTTATTTAAGCCTTGAAAACGTGCTCTTTTGAACCAGGTCTCAAATTGGTTTATAAATGCAAGAGTAAGGCTCTGGAAACCAATGGTGGAAGAGATACACATGCTGGAAACAAAACAAGCTCAAAAGGCATCCCAAAAGGACCGAAATGGCAACAAGTCAAGCGATCATTTGTCTTCGGCAAATTCTCTTGGATCCGAACATCCAGTAACATTGACCCAAAGGGTTCAAGATACCCCACCGAAGCGAACGAAAAGTGAACTTACAGATATACCTATGGGAAGCAAACCACTCAACAGCTTTTCAAGCCATCCACAAATTGGTGCTGGTGTTCGTATGGCAAGTGGAAGTACTGGTGGTGTTTCCTTGACACTGGGTCTTCATCAGAATAATGGTATTGGCTTATCGGATCTCTTTCCTATGAATGCAACTCAGCGTTACTACACCAAAATTGTTCTATAGCGACACAATTAGCGACGTTTTTTATATAAACGCCACAAAAAAGAACAAACTAGTGGCGTTTTTATTAAAAACGCCGCAATATTCAAATATCAATGGCGTTTTATTTAAAAGCGCCGTAGTAGATCGTAAAGTAGTGGTGTTTTACTTAAAATCGCCGCAGAAGATCGTCACCTAGTGACGTTTTTTTAAAAACGCCGCTACGGGTCGTCACCTAGTGGCGTTTCATTTAAAAACGCCGCAATAGAAAGTCACATAGTGGCTTTTTTAAACAAAACGTCGCAATAGATTGTTCCTTAGTGGCGTTTTATTTAAACAAACGCCACAACTGTTTTATTAATCGATTAAATTACCTTATTTTCCCTTTCCCCCAAATCTAATAACCCTATTTCCCCGATCGACTCAGCGTGGAGTTCCGTCCACCGTCGTTGTTCCCTCGTGATCGTCCAACAGTGTCGCGCCGCCTCGTCTACCGTTTCCTCGCCGGTCATCCTCTCGGTAAGATCAATCCCTTGAGTTTGCATTGCTTCGTCTACCGTTTTCTCCATATTTTGATTGACAATGCTTCAACATTTTTAGCTCTGATTAATTATGGACATTGCTTCGGTTAAAAGCTTGGTTAAGTGCTTCGGTTAAAATCACCAAATGATAAAATGATTCATGCTTTGAGTTGTTTCTTTATGAACTTGTTAAAAGCTTGGTTAAGTGCTTGGTTGTGTTTCTGTTTTGGTTGTGTTTCTGTTTTGATTTGTTGTTACAGATTAATAATTTTGTTCGGTTCCTTAAAATGGTGAAGAAAGAAAACTAGATTGAGTAATAATTTTGTTCGGTTTTTTCTTCTTTTTGAATGATTTATTTTGATTTGTTTTCATTTTTATCAGCAAATAATTAGTATTATGAGGTGAACTGGTAGAACCATAGTTGCATGCTTCATTTATTTTCATTTTAAAAAGGAAAATCTTCTATTTGCTTTACTTGCATTTAACGATTATTTCCAATGTATTGCATGCAGTTTGATACCATGTGCTTCGGTTATTTATTCATTTATGATTTGATAAAGTAAGCTCTAATGAGATATTCTAAAGTATTTTGTTGCATTTTCTACAATAAAAAGCTTTAAAGATATAAATTTTAATGTGAGTAGTTGTTTGATATTGTGAATTATCACGCATGAAGGAACCTACTTTTAAGGTTCCAATGTGTAGTCTTGTGGGATGTAAGTATTGGTGATTGTAGGCTAGTACTGTATCTGCTAGGGAAACTATTATGCCATTAATAAGGTTGTGTGATCATTGTAAAAAAAGGTTGTGCGATTGAGCTTAACTCAAGTAAATACAGGTAGCTGCTCTGAATAGCTGTTTCCCCTCAAAGAACCAAAAAAAAGGAAAAATACAATAAAGCAAAAAGGAAAACAGGAAAAAGATGAGCTATAAATGATCCTATTGAAGTTCCTGGAGTTGCATATTATGGGTTCTATTAGAAAAATGAATAGATAGGTGTATTCTTAGGAATTGAAGGCAGCCTAGTGAGCCTTCTGGAAGAACCACTTTCTCTAAGATTTAAGTGATAATGATATATCTTATTATCACTAGTGGGCTCTCCGTGGTCATAACTCGTGCTAATAAAACTGCAGTTCTGTATTTCATTCTGTTTTTTTAGTACTCCATATATTAAAGCATTGATCTGTCAAATTTTACCTACAATATATGGCATTATGTGTTGGTATATTTCCTACTGAGGTTATTGGGTTATGTCTAATATTTCAGTGCAGCAATCACATTCTGAAGCAGTGAAGGGGGCTATTAGGAACCATCATACTGTACGGGCTGTCTCTAGTTTTCGTCTTTGATCTAGCTTTTGGCTCTTTTAGTTCATGATTGCAAACCGAATCAACATTGTTTTAACAATTGGCTTCTTGCATTTTGTTGCAGGCAGTAGTTGGTGGTCTCCTTTTGAAGCTACCCTTTACAACCATTTTTGAGTATCTTCAGGTTGGCTTCAATAAGCTTTCATATGACTCCTTTTGTGTTGAAATATGAAATTGGTAGTGGTTAATAAAAATATGAATCTGCTGGACATGCTCTTCCATTCTTAAAGATGTAATTCTAAACCAAAGACATCAAATCATGAAAATATTTTGCTAACCATTTCTGTTCTTTCACTTTTCTTTTGTTCATGTTTCATGTGTTTTCAAGCGAAAACTTTTATTCTTTCTCAGCACAACTATTTACTTGATTGCATTTGTCCAACCCCTAATGATATAACTCGTCATTGTTTTTTCTACCTTGTTAACAAATGCATGCTTGTCAATTATTTATTTTCTTTCGTATCATCTGAGTAGATATCGACGTGAGAGGCCTTTTATCAACAAAATTATCCGTTTCCACAATCACTCGGACTGAAATCAAGAAGGCCATAACTGCATCTTGAAATCAGAGGTGAGATTATTTTCCTTAAACTTACCTCTAATATTCCTAGCAATATAGAGCAGTAGAATAGACATGACAGAAACATAAATGGTCTTGCCTCTTCCAAGGAATCACCAAAGCTTCTTTATTCATTTCTGCTTAGTAGTATGGTCCTGCAGTTTCATTTAAATTTGGATTATTCAATTTCTGATGGTCTTTGGACAATGGATGCCAATTTAGGGTCTACTTAGTAGTATGGTCATGCAGTCGTTAAAACTTTTGGTTTTTAAAAGGGTATTAGATTTAGGGTTTTGAAATTTTATTTAGAATTAAAATTGAAGGGTTTGGATTTAGGAGTTTAGTGTTTATGATTTAGATATTTCTCTAATTCTATCTTTGATGCTTATTCTTTGATATGTTTGAAACCCCTCAACTTATGTATCATGCCTCTTGAAGTCGAAGTGGTCGATGACTGACTATATTTGTATGTATATTACAGAAATCCAAAATGGATAGGAGTTGGATGGATTTGTCAAGGGTAAGTGTTGGCTACCGAAATGGAGTAGAAACTTTTCTAAATATAGCTTTTGAGAATGCAAGCCAAGAGAATATGATTCTTTGCCCTTGTAAGAAGTGTGTTAATATTAATTGGCATAGTTGTGAAGTTGTCCATGAGCATTTAATTGTTTATGGTTTTATTCGGGGCTATAGAAAATGGGTATTCCATGGAGAGTTGGCACCTCGTAGTTCTTCTTCGAGGAGTAATGTGTCTTTTCCTCCTAATTCTGATCGTCGATCTGTTGGAGAAGATGGCATTGAGGGTATGTTGCGAGATGCATTTAATATGCATGATTATCAAGAATATGTTAAGAAGATTGTGATATTGGTGTTGAGCATTTTACCGAGATGAGAAGAAACAAATGTGATGAAGAGCCAAATAGAAATGCAACAAAGTTTTACAATTTACTTGATGAAATGAATGAACCACTTTATGAGGGATCGGAACATTCAAAACTCTCTTTTTGCATTCGTCTTTTCCACTTAAAATGCTTAGGAGGATGGACCGGTAAATCTTTTACGCAGTTATTAGAGTTTTTAAGAGAAATGTTTCCTTCTGCAAAAATTCCTCAATCTAGCAAAGATATGAAGAAAATGATCAAAGATTTGGGCCTTGGATATGAAAAAATTCAAAGTTGTCCAAATGATTGCATGTTGTATTGGGGTGATAAAAAAAGCCAAGAGTCATGTCATGTATGCGGTAAATCTTGGTGGATGAATGTGGACGCAGAAAATGTGAGTGAGGAAGTAGCGGAAGCACAATCAAGAAAAAAAACCAGTCAAGATTCTGCGATATTTTCCTCATACCTAGGCTTCAAAGGTTATTTATGTCTTCAAAGACTGTTGAGTCTATTAGGTGGCATTATGATGGACGAACCAATGATGAATTATTAAGGCATCCTGCGGATTGTTTAACTTGGAAGTCCTTTGACAAAAAATTTCCAAGTTTTGCAGGAGATCCTCGAAATGTTAGGCTCGGACTAGCATCTGATGGGTTTAATCTTTCAAAATCATGAGCACTTCGTATAGTACTTGGTCTGTTCTACTTATTCCTTATAATTTACCACCGTGGATTTGCATGAAACAATCGTCTTTCATCTTATCCATGATAATCCCTGGTGAGAAAGGCCCCGGAAATGATATTGACATCTATATGCAACCCCTGATTGAAGAGTTGAAACAATTATGGGTGGGTATCGAAACATATGATGTGTTTAAGAAGGAGAACTTTAATTTGCGTGCGGCTTTATTGTGGACTATTAATGATTTTCCTGCTTATGCAAATTTATCTGGGTGGAGTACCAAAGGTCGTTATGTTTGTCCTTGTCGTGCTGCTCAGACATGTTCAATGTGGTTGTATAATGGAAAAAAGTTTGCTTATATGGGGCATCGACGATGGTTAGATGAAAATCATAGATTCAGATATCAAAAGAATATGTTTGATGGAACTGAAGAGTTTAGAAGTGCTCCTGAACAAACCATCGGGTCTGATATCTTGCCAATGTTGAAAGATACGAAGTTCACTTACGGAAAGAAGAATCAACCATTGAACCAACGATCAAAGAAAAAGATAAAAGAAGTGTACGAAGGTGATGCTGAGCAGCTTAGTGATAATGACTCTGATGAAGAAGATGATCCAAATGAGGCAGAGTTGTGGAAAAAAAGTATTTTCTTTGAATTGCCTTATTGGAAGTATAACATTTTGAGACATAATCTTGATGTCATGCACATTGAGAAAAATGTTTGTGAGAATATTAACGGAACCATTCTCAATGTCGATAGAAAATCTAAAGACAACTTAAAGAGTCGACTTGACTTAGTTGACCTTGGAATTCGGCATGATCTTCATCCTCAAATTCTTTTTAATGGGAAGTCATCGTTACCGCCTTCTATTTTTGTGATGTCGAAGAAAGAGAAAGAAATGTTCTGTAAGGTGTTGAAAGATATAAAAGTACCAGATGGGTATGCATCAAATATATCTCGATGTGTCAGTATGAAAGATCGAAGACTTTATTCTCTAAAGTCACATGATTATCATATACTGATGCAAGATCTTATGCTGGTTGCCTTACGTGGTTGTATATCGAATGATGTCATATCTTGTATAATTGAGCTTTCTAATATAATGAAAGCTCTTTGTGGCAAAGTTTTGGTGGTTGAAGAACTTGAGAAACTCCAAGATCGAGTAGCCTTAACTTTATGCAACTTGGAGAAGATATTTCCACCTTCATTCTTCACAATTATGGTACACCTGTTGGTTCATCTCCCTCACGAAGCTAAAGTTGGTGGACCAGTTTTTTATCGATGGATGTATCCTATAGAGAGGTATAAGATTTTTGTAGTTAGTTAATATTTTTTATTTCACTAGTTATATAATGTTGCGTTTATTGCGTGTCTAGGTTCTTGTGCAAGTTGAAATCTTATTGTCGTAATAAGCGTTATCTAGAAGGATCAATCGCTGAAGGGTATTTAGCGGAGGAATGTATGACTTTTTGCTCTAGATATTTGGAAGATGTTGAAACGAGGTTTAATAGACCAAATAGAAATGAAGTATGCAGCACTAATAGCTTAGCTGAGACTTATTTGTTTGGAAGCTATGGTGAACCACTCGGCAAAGTTTAAATTGTACAGTTAGATGATAAGTCTTGGGTACAATCACATCGATATGTTCTTTTTCATCATGAGTCAATAGAGTCCTTACGCACGTAAGTTTCTATAATCCATAGTGTAATTACTTAAGCTTTTATATTTAACATTCTTTAACCACGTAACTTACTTTATAGTGAGTATAAAGAAGAGTTACAATCTCGTGTACGCGCAAGAAGATTAAATCTACGAGAGAGCCATAAGTTGTTTGCAGAAACTTTTCATGAATGGTTAGGGAAGACGGTAAGTAACATAATATATAACTTTTCTTGTCTTATTATATCAATATGAATGTTAATCAAAGTTTTATTTCACTTGTAATAGGTTTGGGATGGGAGAGAAGTTAGTGAAAAGGTCAAATGGCTTTGTCAAGGCCCGAATATAATTGTTAGGAGATATAATGCATTTCTCATTAACGGGTATAGGTTCCATACGAAATCTCGAGAAAGATTAAGGAAGAAGCAAAATTGTGGGGTGGTTGTTACTTCTTCAATTACAAGTTATGCTAGTGCTAGGGACAATCATCCTGTGGAGGGGATGATGAATATTATGGAATTATTACCGACATTATTGAGTTGGATTATTATGGAAAACGGAAGGTTGTGTTGTTTCGTTGTGATTGGGCTGATGTAAATAGTACTCGAGGAATTAAAAAAGATCAATTTGGTTTTACAATGGTGAACTTTTCTCGATTAATTCATACGGGCCAACAACTGATGGACGAACCATATCTATTCCCTTCTCAAGTCAAACAAGTTTTTTTTTCTCATGATCCAACAAAAGATGGTTGATATGTTGTACTCCGTAACACCCCTCGAGACTTGATTGATATCGGGGATGGAAGTAGAGATGACATTGAAACAAGATCAGAAACTTTGCCTTTTGCAGCACAAAACTTAGATGGAACATGTTCTACTTCTAATTCACAATTTCAATGGGTTCGAGACAACATTGATGGAGATTTTAATGAAAATTAACAGCATATTGTAGTAAGATTTATGTTCAGTCTTATTAATTTTTTTAGTAGAGTTGTTGTCACTAATGACTTTTTCTTGTTGATTACAGGTATTATGCCGAGGAGGAAATTAAATAGCTTAAATATTGTTCAAGTTCCTCGAATAGAGGAAGAAACAAATGAAGATGAGTTGTCTGGTTTTGGATCTTCACAAGTTCCTGAAACGGTTGAAAATATAGAAATAGAAGGTATTTTTTAAAGCTTTATTTGAATCATACTTATTTGTTATTGTTGAAATTATTTGTATAAGATCTGACTTGATATATTTGATATATAGGTGGAAATGGAGAGACCATAAGAGCTTCTTGAAGAAGACATATTTCAAGAACGATCTGATCCTTCAAGAGAAATTTCAAAATGTTCCCCAGGAATACTACGGTATCAATGGGAAGATGCAGTCAGGTTTTAGAGTTCAACAAAAGGGGATGTAACATCTACAATTTGTAAAAATAACACTATATCATTAGAATTTCAACTTTTAATGTAATAAAAATTGGAAATTAAATAGGAAAGAGAGCGCGTAGGAGTTACTAGTAGGCAAAAACAAAAATTTACTCACACAGCAGGAACGAAGAGTTATGCTCACATAGCTAATGAAGAGGTATTATTTTTTTAAATATTATTTTTACTTATATTACATTACATTAAAGTTAATATTCATGTTTATTATATTTTGTATAGCTTGTGACGACTGGTTCTAGCATTGGACGGGTAAAGCTTTTCGATATTACTCACACTAAAAAGGATGACTCTCCAATGAATCCTGAAGCTGAAGAAATTCTGGTATATTCATTGCTCATCCATTTGTATTATATTGTAAATAATGTTTTCATTTATTATTTTTCATAAATTATTATCAGACGAAAATGAAGGGAAAAAGGACAGAGATGGAAGCTACGGCTTCAACTGATGGTTCTGCTAATATTGCTAATATCGAGAATCAAGTTTTTGCTGAAGTTTTGGGTCCTGAAAGATATGGTCGAGTGCGCTGTCAAGGGTCATTCGTGACACCAACTAAATATTTTGGATCAAACTCGTCTCAGTACATGCCATCACAAAGTTAGTCTTCTCAAGCGGAAATTCAACGTTTAAAACAACAATTAACTCAATTCAAAACAGAGATGGAAGCTAAAGAAGCTGAGAGAGAACGAAGAGAATCTGAGAGAGAAGCAGCATATCAGGATCTTCAAAAACAATTTCAAGATATGATGGCGATGTTAAAGCAGAACCAACCAAGGAATCCGTCACCTTAGTTGATTTTAGGTTCATTTGGTTTGTGCTTGTTACTGAACTGTTATGGCACTTAAACACTGAATTATGTTTCACTTTATTTGATATTAGACTTTAATTTATTTTAATGATTAAGTATTTTTTATATACTAGATATATTATTTTTTAATTATATTGTTGCTGGATTATTACAAGAAAATTTTGGATAGTAATAATATTATAAAACTGATTTTTTTCAATGCAGAACCTTTAGCGACGTTTGTGAAAAACTCCACAAAAAACTAATTAAAACAGAGGTGTTTATATACAAAAACGCCACTAAAGTATATGACAATTGTGGCGTTTTTGAAGGAACACGCCGCTATAGTACACGAACTTTAGCGGCGTTTGAATATTAAAACACCGCTACAGAACAAAATTTATAGCTGCGTTTTACAAAATAAACGCCGCTATAGCTTGTAAATTAGCGGCGTTTGATTATTAAAACGCCGCTAAAGTTCGTGTACTATAGCGGCGTTTTTTAATAATAAACGCCGCTACCTTTTGCGGCGCTGTTTTTTGCGGCGCTTAGTAAAGCGTCGCAATGACTTTTAGCAGCGCTAATAAACGCCACTATATATCTTAAAAAACGCCGCTATACCCCTGTTTTGCTGTAGTGAGGATATGTAATCGGTGGGTACGAAGCACAAAATCAAGTTGGAGGGCAGAGGCAGCTGTTGCATGATTTTGTAGGTTGAAGGTCGATCGGAGAGAAGCTTCCTTGGCCATTATTTAAATGTGATGGTGTATAATACCAACGAAGTTTCACGTAAATCAAGCCAATATATGTTATCAGAATGCAAGTGAAAACAAAAGAGTAGTCAAAATGACCGTCTTATAGGAATGTCTACCAACCAAGTCTTGACATAAAATTCTTTTGTAAATTGATGAAACCTTTATATAATGTTGAGAGGCCATCAAATCGCAGGCCTAAGAAATGTGCATTTCATTGAATTAAAAGGTGCAAGTAATGAAACAAACAGTTGTGGATATTGACGGATGGTGTACTGGTTCCAATGCTTTCTAAAATTATTTTGTTTACGTTGAGAGTAGACAAGGGAATGCCGGAAAGGTGGCATTGACGGGAAAATTGGGGATTAAGGGTGAAATTAAGGCTGAGAATGAAAGGAATTGAGAATTAATTGAAAAAGGACAAGGAAAGGAACGATACTGTTTGAGGCGCAGTCAGAAGATAAAGAAACGACGTCGTATTGAAAGACTACTAATGGAAAACGAACGATGTTGTTTTGGCACTTAAAAGGACAAGCATGTTATTAGTTGTAGTCTTTTGTTTTTTCTATTAGTTTTGCAAATGTTATTAGTTGTAGTCTTTTGTTTTTTCTGTTAGTATTGCAAATGTTACTTGATGAGCAGGTTGTATATACACAAAACACTGCTGTAACAGACTCATGTCCAAAGAATTATCAAATACAAATTCTGAATTTTTCTCTCTCTTCTCTAAACCCTCGTAAACTCTCATTTCTGCTTAGTTTCAACCCTATTCTTATTCGGGTTGTTACAATTGGTAACCAGAGCCAAAGTGTGATCCACCGCTACGCTGCGAAAGTCAAGATGATCGAAGAAGATGAGCTCTACTAACAAGGTTGCACCACCGCAGGCCACACCGGAGGGAGGAGCTGCGACAAATGAACCAGAAACAGTTGTCATTAGCTTGGAGGAAAGAGTCATTAGCTTAGAGGAAAGACTCTTCTTGCTCGAGGAACTGAAGCTGTGGAATTATCCCCACCAGGAGGCAGCCCAAAGGTAACTTCCAACCCTCATCTGAGTAGAATAGACAAGAACCCAGTAAACGTGACTGTCATTCACAAGCGTGGGAAGTACTCTTTCAATCTTGAGGAACCAGGGATACTAGCCCCCAAGCCACCTAGTAGTTCCTTGAACTTGGGTGAAAAGCAAAAAGAGTTGAGCCCAATCTTCATACTAAAAATGGAAGATAACCAGAAGCAAAAAGGGGAAGCCTCAACAAGGAAGGACCAAGAAGAAAGGAAAAAAGAAGAAATAATGGGACAACGGAAATTTTTACCAAAACCCAAGATAGAACTGCCAACCTTTGAAGGGGACAATCCCAGAAGCTGGATAAAGAAATGTCAAACATATTTCACCATTTTTGATGTTCCAAAGTATCAACAGTTAGAAGTAGCCTCTATATACCTGGTAGGACGAGCGGAAACTTGGTTTGATGGCTATGTATTACAAAAGAATCGAGTCACTTGGCAGGAATTCGTCTCAGACCTTTGTCATCGCTTCTGTGATAAGCTGCACACAAATGTAATAGAAGACTTTAATAAGCTACTCCAAAAAACTACTGTAAATGACTACTAAGAGAGGTTTGAAGAACTAAAGCCCTTCATGCTGCAGATTAACACACAGTTGGAGGAAGAATACTTTGTTTCGAGCTTTATCAGTGGGTTAAAGGAGGATATCAAGCACAAGGTCAAGGTTGATGAGCCTAAAACATTGGCTGATGCTTATAGAAAAGCTAAGCTTTATGAACTCTCTGCTAAAGTAGAACAAAAAAGAATCAAATTTTTCTATGGCCCCTCCCTTGGGATCTTAGATTGCTAATCCAAGACCTCGGGTGACACCAAACCAAGCCCAACAGAAGAGGATTCCTAACTCTGAAAATAACAAGCCAGGGTTGATGGAATTCAGGAGAAACAATAACTTGTGCTTCAAATATGGAGACAAGTTCAGTCCTGGGCATCAATGTAAACCCAGATAATTGAACATGATGGAAGAAGAGCAATGTAAGGAAGAGGAAGAAGATGCTGACTTGCAGGAAACAACTAAAGAAGACACAGAAGGGGAAGATTTTGCCCTGGAGATCTCTATTAATGCTCTCACAGGAAGTGTGGGTATAGTACAATCAGGATTCCAGGCACTATAAAAGGGAGATCTCTCAGCATCCTTGTGGACAGTAGTAGCATTCACAGCTTTATCACAGAAAACTGGACAAGGGAAGGACTAGAAATGGTACTCACCAACCCCTTAATTATCACGGTAGCTAATGGAAAAAAGTTCCAAAGCAATGCTAAAAGTAAGCAATTGGGATGGAGAATGTAGGGCCACTTCTTTGAACACGATTTTAGAGTCCTGCAGATGGGGGGCAATGACATGGTTCTTGGTGTTGATTGGATGAGAAAATACAATTCAATTACCATGGACTTCAATTCTATGACACTGAGTTTTAAAAGAGGAGATCAGAAAGTAATCTTATATGAAGGGAGAAAAGAACCTTGTGTGAAGATAATTTCAGAAGAAAAAATGCACAAGTTGACCAGTAAGGACCCTGAAGTGGGTGGAGAGTTATATTTTTTAGAATCTGAGTTAGTAGAAAAAAATACCCACCCTCCTCCTACCCTTGTTGAGTGAATATAGTGATATTTTAGGATCCAAGAGGCTTACCTCCCACTAGGACTCATGACCATGCTATAACCTTGCATCCAGGGGCACAACCCATCAACTTAAGACCTTATAGATTTTTCTTCCAGCAGAAAACAGAAGTGCAAGGGCAAATTAAAGAACTATTAGCAGATTCAATGGTTCAAAATAGTAAAAGTCGCTTTACATCTCCATGTCTTTTAGTAAAAAAAAGTATGGCACTTGGAGGTTGTGTGTAGACTACAGACAACTCAATAGCATTATTGTTAAAAACAAATTCCCTATTCTTGTGGTGGATGACCTCCTAGATGAACTCTCAGGTGCAACCTATTTTTCCAAAATCGACCTTAGATCAGGCTATTGGCAGATCAGGATCAAGCCCGAGAATATTCCTAAAACAACATTTAGGATCATCATGGCCACTTTAAGTTTAAAGTGATGTCATTTGGTCTCACTAATGCTCCAGCTACATTCAAATCTCTAATGAATGAGCTGTTTGGACAGTTTCTAAGGAAGTTTGTCTTGGTTTTATTTGATGACATCTTAGTCTACAGTGTCACTCTTCAAGACCACCAGTCACATTTACAACAAGTCCTACAGATCCTAAGAAGTAACTAGTTATTTGCTCGAAGGAAAAAAATGTTTTTTTGCCAGACTCAAGTAGAGTACTTGGGCCGCATTATATCTGCTCAGGGAGTAGCTACAGATCCCTCAAAGATTGCAACAATGAAGGATTGGAAACTCCCTAAATCCATCAAATTCCTAAGAGGTTTTCTTAACCTAACTAGTTATTACAGGAAATTTATCAACAATTATGGTGTCATCAGCAGACCCATCAGTACTATGCTTAAGAAGGATAATTTTTGCTAGACAGAGGAAGCTAAGGAGGCTTTTGTACTTCTTAAAGAGGCTATGTGCCAAGCACCAGTCTTGGCCTTCCCCAATTTCTCCAAAACTTTTTTTTTGGAAATTGATGCTAGCTTTGGGGAAATAGAGGTTGTCCTATCTCAAGATGGCCGGTCAATTGCTTATTTAAGCAAAGCACTTGGCCTAAACACTCTGATCTCTCCATCTATGATAAAGAGTACCTGGCTATCCTAATGGTAGTCACTAAGTGGAGGCATTATTTGGAGTGCAGACCCTTTGTTATTAAAATTGACCACGAGCCCCTCAAGCACCTACTCGAACAGAGACTGACTACATCTATCCAGAAAAAAGGGTCTCATAAAACTATTGGGGCTAGATTATGTCATTAACTATAGAAAGGGAAAATCTAATTTGGTTGTTGATGCTCTGTCCAGGGATTATGCCCAAGACTCTAAATTTTTTCACCTTTCTGTTATGGTTATTACACCTAAATAGGTTGAAGATATCGAACAATCCTATCTGACAGATTATTTTGCCTAGAAACTAATTCAGAGCCTAGTCATTGACAACACTACTGAACCAGGGTAGTCACTTCGAAAAGGAATTCTCAGATTCCATGACCGATTCTATGTAGGCTCTAATGGCACTCTCAGAACACAACTCCTGATAACTCTCCATGATTCACCTAAGGGTGGACACTCTGGCATCCAGGCTACATACCAAAGACTCCGCTCATACTTCTACTGGCCAGGTATGAAATCCCTTGTAACTTCTTATGTTACTAGTTGTGATGTTTGCCAACGTACTAAATATGAGCATGTGGCCAAGCCTGGCCTACTCCAGCCAATTCCCATTCCCAAGCAAGCATGGGAAGTGGTGATAATGGACTTCATTGAGTGCCTCCCAACATCCCTCAAATTGAATTTCATCCTAGTGGTGATTGATAAATTCACCAAATATGAACATTTTATTGGTCTCTCCGCCCATATACTATGTCCCAGATTGCTAAAGCCTATTTAGATAATATCTACAAGCTACATGGCCAACCTCATATTTATATCTCCGATCGAGATAAAATTTTCACTAGCCTCTTCTGGAGAGAGTATCTTAAACAATTAGGCACCACTTCACTCTTCAGCACAACATACCATCCAGAAACAAATGGCCAAAGCGAACACTTGAACCAGTGCCTCGAGCAGTATCTGCGTGCCCTTTGTTTCCTAAAGCCTACTGAATGGGCTAAGTGGTTAACCCATACCGAATAATGGTATAATTCCACTTATCACTCGGATCTACAAATGACCCCATTCGAGGCCCTGTATGGGTATAAACCCCTTACAATGACTTGGGTGCCCGACTCCCTTGTTGCTACTGTTCAGGAATTGGCCGAACAGCGTACCCACATTACTCAATTACTCAAAGACAATTTACTCAAGGCTCAAAACCACATGAAACAGTATGCTGATAAACATAGATCAGAACGTCAGTTTCAGGTGGATAAAGATGTGTACCTGAAACTCCAGCCGTATCGCCAGACTTCTGTAGCCCTTCACAAGAACTTGAAATTATCTGCCTGCTTCTACGACCCTTATAAGATTCTTAAGAAGATCGGCTATGTGGCTTTTGAACTCCAATTGCCCCCATCTTCCAAGATTCACCCAGTCTTTGACGTGAGCCTCTTCAAGCGCAAAATAGGGTCGACCACCATTCCATCAGTTCATCCCCTTGAATTCGGCATCGACGGTTTACTCAGCGTTTACCAGCTTGCGTCCTCGACAAACAGATGATCAAGCGCAACAACCAGGCTGTGACACAACTCTTAGTTCAATGGATCAACCTCGGCCTCGAGAACGCTAAATGGGAGGATTTCTCTGTACTCCAATTCCCTGATTTTGATCCTTGGGGTCAAGGATCCACTACTGCGGGGGGTAATCACTACAACAAAACAGGTCTATAGCAGAGATAGTTGCGGCGTTTTTGAAACAAACGTCGCAAAAATCAATAAATCAGTGGCGTTTTATATTCAAACGCCACAAAAGTAAAATATCAGTGGCATTTTTTTGTTAAACGCCGCAACGTACATGATTTTAGTGGCGTTTTTATATAAACGCCGCAATAAGTAGTATATTAGTGGCGTTTTATAATTCAAACGCCACAAAAATCAAATATCAATGGCGATTTTTTCTAAACGCCATAAAGTTCCTGATCATAGCGGCGTTTTACTTAAAAACGCCGCAATAAACAAGTATATCAGTGGCCTTTTTACTAAAACGCCACAACTATATAAACCTATAGTGACGTTTGTTTTTTAAAACGCCGCAAAGAGGATTTTTAATTCACACATCTGCCTCGATAGTCATTTTCCCCCAAATCTAATAACCCTATCTATCTATCGAGAATCATCAGTTTCCCCCAAATCTATGCCTCTCCGTCCACCGTCATCTTTCATCGTCGGTCGTCCAACGCTGCCGTCGGTCATCCACTTTTCTACATGTTAGTTCAAATTGTTAGATTAGTTCAAATTTTCAGTCGTCCACTTTTATTTCTGTTTTTCTTTCTTTCTTGCCGCCGATCTGTTTTAAGCTTTTAAGTTCCTTCATAATCTTCAATATAAAGATGCAAATATGAGATAGGGGGAAATTGTTAGTTTTAAGTTTTGCTTTAAGCTTTTTTAAGTCTCTTTTCTCTTTGATTTGTTCTCCTTTTCTTTTATTTTATAATTTTTGTCCAATCTAAAATTTTAGGGATAATTCGATTCTTGAATATATCTGTTTAGAATAAACCAAAAAAAATATTATTTTCTTTTTGAAATTTTTGTAATTTCTGTGAACTATTCTTATTGATTGAGTTTGTATGTATGACCATCCATGGGAGCAGATGTTACATATTCCAAATTGTGTATCTGATATTGTTACATCAATTATAATGCCATGGTAACTTGCGGGTGAGAGAATCTGTAGGACCGACAAGCTTTTAGAGTATTATGGTATGACTTATGTAAGGTTATATGGAGAACTGGATTATAGTTGCCCGCTCCTCATAATTAGGACAATTAAAAAAGATCAATTTGGTTTTACAATGGTGAACTTTTCTCGATTAATTCATACGGGCCAACAACTGATGGACGAACCATATCTATTCCCTTCTCAAGTCAAACAAGTTTTTTTTTCTCATGATCCAACAAAAGATGGTTGATATGTTGTACTCCGTAACACCCCTCGAGACTTGATTGATATCGGGGATGGAAGTAGAGATGACATTGAAACAAGATCAGAAACTTTGCCTTTTGCAGCACAAAACTTAGATGGAACATGTTCTACTTCTAATTCACAGTTTCAATGGGTTCGAGACAACATTGATGGAGATTTTAATGAAAATTAACTACATATTGTAGTAAGATTTCTATTGAGCCTTATTAATTTTTGTAGTAAAGTTGTTGTCACTAATGACTTTTTTCCATTGATTACAGGTATTATGCCGAGAAGGAAATTAAATACCTTAAATATTGTTCAAGTTCCTCGAATAGAGGAAGAAACAAATGAAGATGGGTTGTCTGGTTTTGGATCTTCACAAGTTCCTGAAACGGTTGAAAATATAGAAATAGAAGGTATTTTTTAAAGCTTTATTTGAATCATACTTATTTGTTATTGTTGAAATTATTTGTATAAGATCTGACTTGATATATTTGATATATAGGTGGAAATGGTCGAAGGCGAAAGACTAGAAGGAGGAAGACTTTGATGGAATTATACGATCTCCCGTTGGAGAACGTGTAAAAGTTTCAAGAAACGATGTCGGCCAACCTATTGGTGCAGAAGCAGGTGTTTTGGCAAGTTATTTAGGCATTGTTGCACGCAATGCTTCAATTTTACCAATCAATTATGAGTCATGGCATTATATGTCAAATAGTAACAAAAACCAAGCTCTTGATCTTGTTAAGGTAATAATATTATTATATTAGTTAATTCATTATATTTAAATAGTAATATTTATTTCTGATTTTGTGTTTTCAGGATAAATTTTCTTTGGAGGTCTCGGACGATTATGTGAAGCATGCAGTAGGAAAGAAATGGAGAAATCATAAGAGTTTATTGAAGAAGACATATTTCAAGAACGATCTGAGCCTTCAAGAGAAATTTTAAAATGTTCCCCCAGGAATACTACGGTATCAATGGGAAGATGCAGTCAGGTTTTGGAGTTCAACAAAAGGGGATGTAACATCTACAATTTATAAAAATAACATTATATCATTACAATTTCAACTTTAAATGTAATAAAAATTGGAAATTAAACAGGAAAGAGAGCGCGTAGGAGTTACTAGTAGGCAAAAACAAAAATTTACTCACACAGCAGGGACAAAGAGATTTGCTCGCATAGCTAATGAAGAGATATTATTTTTTTAAAAATTATTTCTTCTTGTATTACATTAAAGTTAATATTGATGTTTATTATATTTTGTAGCTTGTGACGACTGGTTCTAACATTGGACGAGTAAAGCTATTCGATATTACTCACACCAAAAAGGATGACTCTCCAATGAATCTTGAAGTTGAAGAAATTCTGGTATATTCATTGCTCTTAAAATTATATTATGTTGTAAATAACGTTTTCATTTATTATTTTTCATAAATGATTATCAGACGAAAATGAAGGAAAAAAAGACAGAGATAAAAGCTACAGCTTCAACTGATGGCTCTACTAATATTGTTGATATCGAGATCAAGTTTTTCCTGAAGTTTTGGGTCTTGAAAGATATGGCCGAGTGCGCTGTCAAGAGTCATTTGTGACACCAACTAATTATTTTGGATCAAACTCGTCTCAGTACATGCCATCACAAAGTCAGTCTTCTCAAGCGGAAGTTCAGCGTTTAAAGCAACAATTAACTCAATTCCAAGCAGATATGGAAGCTAAAGAAGATGAGAGAGAACGAAGAGAAGCTGAGAGAGCAGCAAGGGAAGTAGAGAGAGAAGCAGAGAGAGAAGCAGCATATCAGAATCTTCAAAAACAATTCCAAGATATGATGGCGATATTAAAGCAGAACCAACCAAGGAATCCGTCACCTTAGTTGATTTTAGGTTCATTTGGTTTGTACTTGTTACTGAATTGTTATTTTACTTAAACACTGAATTTTTATATTTTACTTTATTTCATATTAGACTTTAATTTATTTTGGTGGTTAACTATTTTGGATTTAGTAGATATATTCTTATGTAATTGTATTGTTGTTGAAATATTAATTACAAGGAAGCTTTTGGCAATAATAATAATTTTAAATTTATTTTTTAAAATGCAGTACCTATAGCGGCGTTTCGGAAAAATGCCACTAAAAATCCATTAACTACAGTGGCGTTTGTAGAAAAACGCCACAACAGTACAGTGCAAAATGTGGCGTTTTTTATACGAAACACCACTATAGATCAGGGCAACAACGGCGTTTGTAAATAAAACTGTTGTTAAAGTACACGATCTTCAGCGGTGTTTGTCCATTCAAACGTCGCTAAATATCGTGTACTTTAACGGTGTTTTTTTATAAAATAAACGCTGCTACTTTTAGCGGCGCAGGTTTTAGCGGCGTTTCTTGTGGCACTTTTTTAACGCCGCAAACACTTTTAGCGGCGCTTAAAAACGCCACTATATATCTAAAAAAATACAACTATAAACCTGTTTTGTTGTAGTGAATGTTATGACATTGACGGAGAAATTAGGGATTAAGGGTGAAATTAGGGCTGAGAATGAAGGGAATTGGGAAATAATTAAAAAAGGATCGGGGAAAGAAACGACACCGTTTGAGGAGCAACCAGAAGACAAAGGGAACGACGCCGTATTGAAGGACTATTAATGGACAACGAAAGATGTCATTTTGGCACTTAAAAGGACAAGCATGTTATTAGCTGTAGTTTTTTGTTTTTTGTGTTAGTATTGCAAATGTTAGTTGATGAGCAGGTTGTATATACACAAAACACTGCTGTAACAGACTCATGTCCAAAGAATTATCAAATACAAATTCTGAATTTCTCTCTCTCCTCTCTTTCTTCTCTCTTCTCTCTTCTCTAAACCCTCCTAAACTTTCATTTTTGCTTAGTTTCAACCTTATTCTTTTTCGGGTTGTTACAACCATCATTTCCCAGCTTCAGTTTTCCCCCCTGGAAGAGGCCGAGAAAGAGGGTTTTCGTTCTAAGTTTTGCTTTGGTTCAGAGTTTGGGGAATCAAGAAAGGGAAAGAGGGAAGTGTATGGTCCACTCAACTGGTGGCTTGTGGAAAGGTTGGTCAAAGTTATCTTTCTTAGTTTTAATTTAAGGTAAAGTATACAGATATTAAATTATCTTAAAAAAATTTAAGAGTTAATTATTAGAATGATCATTTGTATTTTTTAGTATAACTCTCGTTATCGTTTTTGAAAAATGATTAGTAAAATTATTTACGTTTTGATCTATAAATTTCGTCATTGAAATGTTTGTTTTCGTTAAATTTTTAAACGAAAAGTTGATCTGATATAATAAAAATGAATAAATTATCTTAAATTATTACTTCACTTCTATTTTATCACTAGAATAAAAATAATTTATATAAGGGTAAATTATTTCATTAATCAACCAATTAATTAAGAATATTTATTTTGATCACCGAATTCTCAATTTTTTTAATTAAGTCACTTAACTTATTAAATTGACATATTTTGATTATGGTGCAGTGGCTAAAATCTAAATGAACCCACACCATTAATGTACAACATAAAACTCTAACAAACGTGCGACTTTCACTTTGTGATATGTGGTACTACTATAGTTAATTAAACTATAAAAATTAATTAGTATAAAAGGAAATTAATGTAATTCGAATTCAAGATTAATCGATTAAATTCAATATTTTAATTTTAATATTAAATAAACAAATTTGAGAGATAAAATATTAAAATATTTTAAAATCAAATAAAAATAATTTAATATTTAATATTTGAATAGAAATATTTTAATATTTAATATTTGAATCAAAATATTTAATAAATTTGATTTGAATATTTTAATTCAAACAAATATTTTAATTAGAATATTAAATATTAAAAATATTTTTATTCAAATAATGAAATTTAAATATTTTGATTCGAATATTAAATATTTTATTTTTTGATTCAAATATAAAAAATTGTATATTTTGGTTCGAATATAAAAATTTTGCATATTTTGATTCAAAAAATTCGTATATTTTATTTTAAATATTTTGATTTGAATATTTATTTAAATCAAAATGTTTGAATCAAAAAATGCAAAAAAAAATTTATTAGAATCAAAATAATCAAATATATAATAGTCGAATTAAAATATTTCAATGTTAAATATTTAAATTAAAATATTTTTTATTTAATATTTGAATCAAAATATTCGAATCAAACTTATTATATATTTTGATTTGAATATTAAATATTTGATTATTTTTATTCGATTAATAAATATTTGATTATTTTTATTCGATTAATAAATATTCGAATATTAAGTTTTAAAATATTCAAATATTTTGACTCTAAAATTCGAATATTTAATATTTGAACATTTAATATTTCAATTAAAGGATTAATCTCAAATTGGAATCCCATTAATTCTCTTTTATACTCTTTGATTTTTACCAACAAATTAATCCTTTAATAAAGTATGTTGTTAGGGCTAACTTTTCCCCAATATTTATTATTAGAGATCTACTTTTAAAATCATTCCTCTAATATTTATTATTAATGATTTAATTTTTTTATCAATATTTAATACTTTTTATTATACTTATTAGTAGAATTATACTCAATTTATTTTTTTAATATTTTTTATTATAGATGTAACACCCTCAACCCGGTGTCACATTAGACCTCCGGCCCAACCCGTATTTAAAAATTCTCATTTCAAAAGCCCAACAAAAATAAGTTCAAACCCACCTTGATCGTAAGTTCATAAAATCCAAACCATTTCAAAATAAAAAACTAAGTAATTAAAAGTAGTTGGAGTTCCAAAATATTATAACCCGTTTATAAGCATTTTACTCAAAAAAATAAAAAAGATTTACAATTACACATATAGGGTCCTACAAGTACATATCCCACTACATATAGTAAAAGTACTCTAACAACAATGTCGATGTTAAAACCAACCACGATGATGCTTATCCGATCCAAAGCTTTCCTTAACCTACGCACAGAAATACATTTTAAATGTTGAGCTACAAAAGCTTAATAGGTACTCTATCAACCGATTCACATATTACATAACATAAATAAGCATATGAGGCATGGAATAATGACATGGCATGAGTACGATGGCGTTGTCATATCCGCCTAAACACATGATATCATGTATGTATAAATATCGGCACATGGTATATGCATGTCAAGAGAAGTCCACACAACATCTCTAGTCCACTATATATATATAATTAGTGCGGCTCACGACCACTAAGCATTGGGATCATCCACTATGAGCAGGGCCTGCGTCCACTAAACATCGAGATCCTACATCCATGCTTGGAATGGTTCATCAAGCATCTTTGAATTGACCCGCGTCCACTAAGCATCGAGATCCTACATTCAGAAAGTATTCGAGTGTTGCAACAGTTTGATCATATATATAAGGTATCCAAACCCACAACATTGTAATAATATAATTCTAGGCGACCTATCAGCACTAAGAAAAATCCTTAGCTTACCATATCATATATTTATATCGTCAATACCCATTGGGTTTTCATCACATATCAATTACATACCGATTACCATGTTATTAGCCGATTATCACTTAAATGAGACTAAAAGGCCAATTTATAGGTTTTAGTATTCATTTTATAACTTAGTCCACCCATAGGGACCCCTAACATAAATTATGAAACCTCAAACTCAACCCTTAAAAACTTGGGTAGATTGCTCAGGGGTATCGATACGCTTGTAAAAGGAGTATCGAAACGCCCCAGTATCGATAAACTTTCACTGTGTATCGATACGTTAAGACGTTGATTTAAGACCAAGGGAAACTTACCCGTATCGATACTTTTATGTGAGGTATCGATACGCTACCCTGTTTTGATATGCCCTTGAGGCGATATTGAAACGATTTGTCACTAGAATTTTTGGTATCAAAACTTGAGTTGGGCATTCCTAAACGCCTTCTATTTTCTCTCTTGTTCCCTCTTTAGGCGATACACCTGCACGAAAATACAGGTCTGGACCCTTCAATTGCTAAGAATTTTACCCAAACTTAACCCATTCAATTTCAAATCATTCCTACACTCTAAGGGGATAACTCTAAGCATGTTTAAGCCTTAAAAACGGAGGTTCAACAACAATTCATCATTCTACCATTAGAAGCATTTTAAGCTACCAAGCATATCAAGCAACCATTCACACATACAACATGCCTAATCTATGAAATGTAGGATGCAAGAGAGTTGGAAGAGTACCAGCCTTAAGTAAAACACAACAAACTGAAACTCTTCTTCCTCTTCAAACTTTTTTCTTTCTAAAGCTTTTGGAAGGCTCTCCAACTATTAGACACCATTGGGGAAGATTCTCAGAACTTAAAGACACTAAAAAACTGAGATTTAGGCTTTCAATCCCTCATCTCGTTCTTCCTTCAAACTATACTCATAAACTTTTTTTATCACCAAACCAACATATCTTTACCTTGATTGATAAATCTCTAATGACTTTAAAACTTCATCTTCAACACAAAAACGTGATTCTCAACTAAGCTCTCAAAGATTCAACCTTTAACCATTCTTTTCTTGCTTCAAAGATGAGGAAGAAGGGAAGAAAGAAGAGAAAAAAAATGAAATAATGGTTTGCAACACAATAATCCCTCAACCCCTCTTCTTTCTCCTCTCATTTAGGCATTTACCAAAATGCCTTCATCTTAAACTTTTAAGGCCCAAAACAACCCAAAACCCAACAAACATAAGGCCCAACAAGACTCAAAACCCAAATCCGGAGCTCAAACATCGAAGCCTAACATTTCGAGTTAATCCAACACTTGGATCTAAATTTAAGTCGTAACAATAGAGCTACTTTTTAAAATTTATAAATAAGTGTTTAATTTTTAGGTGCGTTTTAAGATGACCAAAATTCGAGGAACAACTCTCCACGTTGTTTGACGTCGAATTGTATGCGAGCAGAATATTATTGTTGGCATGCAATTGGATACGCCCAAGAGAGACGGCCAGAAAGGTTAATTCTGAACTTGTATAGGGAATAAATAAATAAACATATTTCGTGAAAATTTAAGTTCTCCACTTGATTCATGTCTTTATAATTTGTTTTACAAGGAAATGGTAATAATATTTACGGCTCCTATCTTGAATTTTCTTTGTTACCAAAACGATTCTCAATGTACATGGCCGAATGGGATACTGACTCGTATAGAAAATACATGCCAATGGAATCGTTTTCCTTGAGCATGGAATCCTTTATGGAATAATCTATAGGGTAAACTATATAAATAGTCACCATATTATAGGGTTGGTATCGAAATGATCATCATTTTTTAAGAATCGATAAATCTACGACGGATGACTATATTGATACCATTTTAATAGTTAATTGGTAGATTTATCGTTTTTTTAAAGAATGATGATTATTTCGAAAATAACCCTATAATACGATGATTATATATGTAGTTTAACCTAATCTATAATCAAACAGTTCAAGGAATTTATAAGCTCTCATTTGTGTGTGTATAAAGCTCAGAATTGCTTTCAACTTAAAAGAAAACACACAAAAAGCTTCTTCTCTCATAAGTAAAATGGAAGTCTCCAGTGAAGAAATGGAAAAAATTCCTCAACCAATCACCATGAAAGGTGGCGACGGTCCACTAAGCTATACAAAAAACTCTAGTTTGCAGGTAATCGTTACAATAAACTTACTGCTTTTATTTTTATTAGGGTCTTAGCCTGATTAATCCGACTCGCGTCGCACACCTAGTTTTGATGGATGAGTTTTCTAGTAAGGATTTTTTGCGTACATAACGTTTCGATCCTGAGATTTCTTAAGCGGAACCAAACTGCTTATCACTTGGACCAACACCTATCGATAAAATAAACTCAAACAGACTTGCTTACCAGGGAACTCGAACCTGATCTGTATGCATAAACTTACTACTTTTATGTTTCGACTTGAAATTCAATAATTTGTGTTGGCACTAAAAATTTGGTTGCAGAAAGCAGTTATCGACGCTACAAAAGGGATGATGATACATGCAATTGCAACCAAGCTTGACATGGAGAAGCTTTGTTCCGAAACATTCCGCATAGCTGACTTTGGATGTTCCATAGGACCCAACACTTTTTTCTCCCTGCAGAACATCATACAAGCAGTGGAGCAAAAGCGCAACCAAACCTACCATGGGAACTCGGCAACTACTCCTGAGTTTCAATTGTTCTTCAATGATCACTCGAGCAACGATTTCAACACCCTTTTCAAATCCCTCCCACCCTCTTGGCCCTACTTCGTTGCTGGAGTTCCCGGTTCGTTTTATGGAAGATTGTTCCCGAAATCCTCAATCCATATTGGACACTCATCGAATGCGTTGCAATGGCTGTCCAAAGTTCCCGAACAAGTGGTGGATTGCAATGCTTCAGCTTACAACAGCGGAAGCTTATATTGCACAGGGATTGAAAAGGAAGTGAGTAAAGCATTTGCATCTCAGTTTGAGAATGATATGGAAAGCTTTTTGAATGCAAGAGCTGAAGAGCTTGTGAATGGAGGGTTGATAGTAATCCTTATGGGTGGAGTTCCCGATGGGATCTCTCTATCCCAGACAGCAATCGGCAAATTCTATAACCTTTTTGGAGCTTGCCTGCTGGATTTAAGTGACAAGGTTATACCTTCATTACAATTGTGCATTGGCTTAATGCTTATAGTTTCTTTTGATCCATACTGTGATGTAATTCCTGATTGCAGGGATTAGTCGAAGAAGAAAAGGTGAAGTCTTTTAATTTGCCCTTGTACTTCCCATCAGCAAAGGAGCTAAAGGCATTGATTGAGAGAGACGGACGTTTCAGCATCGAGAGTTTTGATGAAATAACAGAACAAGTGAAACGTGCGCCGGCCTTGCCGAGTGCCCAAAACTATATAACCCATGTAAGAGCGGGATTTGAAGGGTTGATTAAAGAGCATTTCGGGGAAGAGATGGTTGATGAGTTCTTCTCGTACTATGCCAAGAAGCATATACAGACAGGCTTTGTTTTCGGAGAAAATGCTGCTCACAATCCCTTGATATTTGCGATTCTCAAGCGCATCTACGTGCAGTGACCTTTGTCTTTCTCGATGATTTACGTATGAAATGTAATGCATGTCGATGGTCAACTTGAAATTTCATGGTAGAATAATGTCAATTGTAATAATTGTAGATTTTCCATCCCCATGATGCAAATCACGAACCATTAGGGGTGCATTCGGTTCGGTTAATTCGATTAACCGATCGAACAAAAATTATTTCGGTTAATTCGGTCGGTTAATTTTTAGTAAATTTGGTTAACGGTTATTTTTTTGAAAATTTAGTTATCGATTAATTCAATTCGAAATCGATTAATTAACTGAATTAACCGAAATTATTATATATTAAATATTATATTATATATATATTTATTTTTATTCATTTAACTTTTAAAAATTATAAAATGTTTATTAAATTTTTTATATAATAAAATGGTCTCTAAATCTTTATTAAATTAGCTTAAAAATAAAAGTTTAGTGACTAAAAAACTATTTTAGCATAATTTAGTGACTTATTATGTAATTTAATCAAAATTTACAATAATTTTCGGTTAATTCGGCTAATTAAACGAAATAATTTCGGTTCGATTAATTCGATTAAGGGTAATTCAGTTCGGTTAACAGTTAAGATTTTGAAAATTTCGATTAATTTGGTTTTGGTTAATTCAGTTCGGTCACCGACCGAATTAACCGAATGCACACCCTTACGAACCATCTTGTCTCAGTCGTTAAAGAAATTGTTCCAAGAGATTACGGTTTTAAGCACCAATAATATAATTACAGTTATTGAATAATTAATATTTAATATTTGAGAGTATATTATAAAACAGATACTACTATAACCTTTATAGTTAATTAAAAAATTCAATTAAACTGCTTCCCAAGGCTTATATACACGTATATATCAAAGGATCCACCTAAGAGAATCTCCCCACCTATCTTGGTTTATGGGATACAAAAAATTTATAAATTTAATTAATTTTTATTAAAAATTCGAAGTCTTCTTATACCTTAAGCTTCCAAAAACTATTTTATTTCACCTTTAAAAACTTCTGATTTTTCATCGTTACGTTACACTTAGCTTTTTAAAAAATAATTTATTGTATATATTTTTAAATTTTTTATATTATTATGAATATCTTTATTTATGATGGATATCCATATATTAAATTAAATTTTAATGGGCTTTATTATTAGGGTTGAATACCCATTAGAATTAAGGTTTTCATCTTATGCCTATAAATATAGACTTTTAGGCAAAACATTGAATATAATACAAATCTCTCTCTTTTGTCTCTCATATTTGTTCTTCTATTTTATTCTTATTCTTTATTTTATTCACAACACGTTATCAGCACGAGACTCTAACCAACGGAGGTATTTGTCGTTCAAATCTTAAAGGAGTTATTGAAAAGAATTTATTAATAGCATGAATCAAAGATAAGTTCTTCCCCTTTATTGTATTTTAATTATTGATTATTTTTCTCTCTTAATTTTTAACTTGATTTTTAATTTTTGAAAATTATTGGTTATTTGGTGTTTGTGTAACGATAAAGTGGATCAATTACCGTGGTTCTTGTCGACAATTCCCGAAAAAGATTTTAACAAGATATTGGTAACTAAATCTACCATATATTCAAATTAGTGGAAAGTCCGATATGTTTTACTTATTTAATTTGAGATTTTTTTAGTCTTTACTTATAACCAATATTTGTTTATTTTATTATTATTATTATTATTATGAAAGTTTATGTTTTAATCTTGTTCTAAGTATTACATGATATTAGAACAAATATTAAACCTTTAATTAATTAATATGTTCTTTGTTATATTGGTTTAATCCGAGTATATTGGTTGGACATCTCGTTCTGTAAGGCTACTGGTCTCAAAGGAGGTTCTTTTTAAAGGGCCTTGTGGATTGGTTTAACAATGTCGCGTATGAGGATTAAATTTTTTGTTTCTTGTATATATTGTATATATATTGGTTGATCAATTAATATTTAATAGTACGAATATTATAAAATTTATATTTGCTTAAAGGAATACTTTTGTGTTGAAAAACTCGACTATAGACTTCTCCCAAGTTCAAGTTACAAAAATTGTATTGATCCAAGAATTTTATGAGAGGCATTCCCTGAAGTGAATGCATGCGTGATGTTTATTCAATGCAATTATTGGATTTATGACATTCCTTGAAGTGAATGCAAGCATGGTGATTATTCTATGTGATTATTTGATTTATGTTATTCCCTGAAGTGAATACAAGCATGATGATTATTCCATGCGATTATTGGATTTATGTCATTCTTTAAAGAGAATGCAAACATGATGTTTATTCCATGCGATTATTGAATTTGTTTCATTCCTTAAAGTGAATGCAAACGTGATAATTTATTATATGGTAAGTGAATAAAACTCAATTATGTGCCAGAGTATCATTGATGAGGATATGTTAGAAAAACATATTCCATTTTTCACACATTAATGTTGTCTTACAGACACAATAACATGAAAAGGTTTTAAATACCTATTAGTCTCCGCTACATTCCCTGAAGTGAATGTGATATTTTATAACGGAAAGAATAAATGTCACATTAGTAATTGTGGTCATGATAAAGATCATAAAATAAGTATGAATAAGATGATTATTTTGAGAATGCTTGTATCCACAAGAAGTGGAATTATAAAGATGACAAGAATGATAGAGATCATATCAAAAATTTTATGTTATCAATGTGATGGTATAAACCATTGATCTCGTACTTGTCAAACGCCGAAGTATTATGGATTTTATCCGTAATCATGAATGATAAATGAAAGAAAATAAAAATAGATTTTTTTTATGACGAAAATAATTATGGCGTAGTTGATCCAACTCAATTGGATATTATTAATTTTCTCATAATCTTTCAAGAGAATAATTCGCCATTTATTTTATTTCCCTTATAATATCTAAAAGAAGTAATTGATCTTTATTTATTTTGTTTTATGTTAATTTATTTTTATTTGCTATTTATTTATGTTAATTTATTTTATATATTATTTATTTACGTTTTATGTTAATTTACTTTAAATGATATTTATTTACGCTTTATGTTAATTTATCCTTTGAAGAATATTATTATTTTCGAAATAAAATATACAATGAATTGTAGCTATTTATGCTTTGCAGACGGTGCAAGTACTCATATTATTTAGCATAAGAAATATTTTCCCATTTAAATACAAGATAAAATGTGAGTACTATATCTCAAAGTACTGAAATATAAATGTTTCGGAAAAGCTTGTGAAAGTTTATCTTTGATAGATAACCGATTTGATATAATGTGCTATATTTAAATATTTTTCATTCCCCAAAGTGAATGGTATAGAGCACATATTTTTTATTCCCCGAAGTGAATGAAATAAGGAACATATTAAAATGTGCGTAATTATGCATATTTTCCCATTTTAAATGCAAGAGAATAATGTGAGTATTATATCCGGAAGTAATAATATCATAGAAGTTTCCAATTGAGCAAATATGTTATTGCCAAATGAGACTTTATCTCATATTTACAGTGCATTATGCTCGTCAAAGTCGCAAAGAGACTTATTGAATTTTAAAGATATTTGCACAAATATCTTGAGAATATTAAGGGGATGTTGACTATCCTAATATTACGAGTATAACTCAAGGCAATAAGGAAATCTTAGGAAAAATTAAATGTACTGTCATCCATATTATACTACATAAGAATTAGTACAAATTGAAGCTCATGCTATTATAAGCTAGATGTTTACTGATAATTTTATTTGGCATGACTGGTTAGACCATCCCGGTTCAATTATGATGCGAAAATTTGCTAACACTTTCAAGTGGTCATTTATTGAATAACTAAGATTTTCTTCATGATGATTTTTCATGTGATACTTCCTATGAAAGCAATTTGATTATTCAATAATAAACAACTAAGATAGAGTGTAAATCTATTAATTTTCTGGAATGGATACAAGGTGATATACATGGGCCCATACACCCTTCTTACAGTCCATCTAGATATTTTCACGATTTTTATCGATGCATCGACTAGATGGTTATATGTATCTTTGTTATTAACCCGCAACTTTGTGTTTGCGAGGCTACTTGCTCAGTTGATAAAATTACGAGCACATTTTCCTGATTATTTTCTAAAGACAATCAGTCTTGATAATGTTGATGACATGTAATTTTATATGTAGTATCACCAATTCACATCAAGCCAATAAATGATTATAAGTTCTCCCCATTGCAAATGGTTTTTGGTTAAGAACCAAATATTTCTCATTTTAGATTTTTTGTGTGCGATATATGTTCGAATTGCTCCACCACAACGCACAAAGATGTGTTTTGTTGGGAATATATATCAGATTTAAATATCTTGAGCTTCTGATAGGGAATTTATTTACAACCCGGTTTACTGACTATCATTTTAATGAGTCAGTTTACCCAACATTGGGGGAGAAAATAAATAGCCGGGGAAAGAAATAAGTTGGAATGAATTATCATTTTTTCTTTTTGATTCACGTACTATACAATGTGAACTATAAGTGAAATGAATAATTCATTTAGCAAATCAATTACCAGATGATTTTGTTGACCCTTAAAGAGTCACTAAGTCACGTATACCAGCTATGAATGCTCCGATTAAATTTGATGTTCTAAAATGACAAACTCTAGTTACTAATGAGTCTAACACACTGGTCATCCTCCTAATAGTTGCATGTGACCCTGAGTGACTTCTAGTATATCCTTCATCTTTAAAACTATTTCATCCAATCTATATCTCTTGTGTTTGGTACTTCCACTCTCTAATTCTTTAATAATTTGTTTTGTAATGTTTCATTCCCTGCTAAAACTCTTTAATTTTGTCCAACAATTCATTTTGGATATCACTTACTCCTATAGTTAACAAATATTTTGATTCTGTTCTTCTTGACAACATGTCTGCAACAATGCTAGTGGTTGACTTTTCTATAATACATCTCCTAATCGTACCCTATCATCTTCACCACTCACCTCTGCTAAAATAGGGTGATTGTTTGATTTCCGGCCAAAAGCTTAAGGTTATTGTGATCTTTAATAATGAAATGTCTTTCCACTATGTAAGGAGACCATTTTTTTTACAACCATCAATGTTGTCAACATCTTCTTTGTTTTCACATTCTTCATTAAGGGAAATGATGACATAATAAATTCAAAGCGTCAAGTAATTATATTATCAGGCGGTGCTTATTTTTTATATATTTAAAAATAATAATTATATTACGGGAAGAACTCACTCTCGAAGCTCTTGGAAAAATAATCATGCTATGAGTAAAGAGCCATTGCAAGTGATAGAGAGGTGAGGAAAATGAGTATGGAGTGGGCATGATAGGCTTTATGGAGAGTTGGGGAGTATCCCATTTGCCTTCTTAGGGATTTTTATACCACTTTAATAATATAAATGAAGGGACGTTAAATGTGACCATATTAGGCCTAGTGATGATTATTGATGTGTTGAGAAGTAATAGCTCGTCTGTTAGGTTACAAGTTCGGTCAGACTTGATGGTTTTCTTATCACTGCACGATAATCGATTACAGGAGCCTCTAAAGTGTAATGGATCTAGAGGGGAAGCTCCGGGTTTCATGGTGCCTAAAATCAGGGGCGGTTCAAAGATTTTGGAGTTTTTGTGCGATTTATTAAAATATGGTCTTTAAAAGTAATTGTCTATGACCTCCACTAGTTATAAAATTATAGCCCTTAGAAGCAAATGTCCTTTTTAGGGTCCCCTGTGCGATCGTTTTTATTGCGTTTGTCCAAAACCTCACTAGTTCTACTGAAATAATAGTAATAATCAATAATATTTTATAATCAATTGTCATATTTAAAAATAATTATAATGTTTTAACAATTATAACTCATCTTTCTTAATAACGTATTCAGAAATTTTCAATGAATTTCGAGATTAACATCATCTAATGAATATAGTTTATCAAAATTTGGACCTCTTCTTTTTTAAGAGTCCTGTGCGGTCGCTCCTTTTGTGTCTGTCCAAAACCCCACTAAGTGGAGACCACAATTGATGGAAGACACTGTAATTTTCCGAAGGTGCTTAGCGAAGACAACAAAAATTATATAAAAAACAGAAAGAAATGTAATTTTATTTTGAAAATATTCGTATTAAAAACATATTTGTATCAAACACCATCTCTAATTCCACTAACATAAATGGAAGAACTTTCATCTAGTGTAAGAACCTAGTTGACCTTCACCGAACTCCGCCGGAGCCATAACTCATACATGGTCATATAAAACGCATCATAATCCAAGGGAGGATCATTCCACTGGAAATGTTTACGAACCTTCAACGTATTACTTTGTAATATTGAATACTCTTCTAAGTTAATCCTTTGAAGTATGTTCTTCAAAACTGGGATGTCCAAGTAATGAACCACAACCGAGAAACTTTCCCAATTTAACACGTCTGTGAAGGGAAGATCGTAATGATTGGCGAGGATCACTGGAACACAGCCGTAATATATCGCATCCAAAACACGAGCAGTGTTCACTTCGAAGCCTTTTACGTGGAGGCAGAACTTTGCGTCGAGCAGTTGGTCGGCATCAGGTGTGTCGAGCCGCCCAAAGTGGGCAAAAATGGAGGTGTCGTTTCCCCAGACTTTGAGGAGAGCTACTCGTGCTGGTGAGTTGATAGTCCCAGCAAAAAATGCCAGCTGCTTTCTACAATTTCAACACAAATAAATCATTATGTTACTTGAATTCAGATGTAAAATAAATTTAGTTTTTTCTAGGACTTTTCATGCAATGAACCTTTTTTGTGAACTTATGCCGGAAGGAGGATTTCCCTGTCGAGGCCAAATTTGCGGCATCGAAGCATCCTTGTGAGGAACATATCCAGCAACAAAATACGACGAAGAACAAACAACTTGAATCACATTGAATTTAGCATCAACCATTTGATCCATGGCGAAACGCCCAATAGAATGACAGGCAACATAGAAGTGATCAGCCCCACCGGTTCGATTCCAGTAAGGATACGTTTGGCTAATATTGTAGATGTACTGTTTGATGAAACTCTGCATCCCTTCCGGACCGATCCTCGGGTCATGCCTCATTTCGACGATGGAGAAAGGCATAAAGAAAAGGTCTGCTTCGCTCGGGTTCTGGGTGATGAAATGGCTGCCGGAGAGAACTTTTTTAAAGTAGAGTTCGCTGGCGTAGTGACCCTTGGGATCGTAATCCACCGGCAACAGTATATTAGCATAGGGATCGTCTTTGGTGTGAGGATAAATATATATCTTCAGGCTCCTATTCATTTCTCTGTAATCTTCCTGAAATAAATCTTCATCATGGTATATCTCTGTGTCATTTGCATAGCTTCCTGAAAACACCAAATCCAGCAGATTCATGAAAAAAAATGTTATCGCAGATAAGTGAATTTTGAAGAACAACTTGACTTACCATATAAGCCAAAAAGTTTTCCCATAGACCATTGGTTCCCTTTTGACAGAGGAGAAGATCTGGATGAGAAGAACAGTTCATCGGCTGCATTTTCGAATGAAAATGGGATCTTTTGGATTAAAGAAGACATGGGTGAAGATTCTTGGTAATGATTGTCGTCATTACTATGGAAAACTTTTGTTGTTGTGCAGAAATTGTACAGAAAAATAAGAACAACGGTGGAAATTGCTAAACTTAAAGGTAGGAAAAAGAAAGTGCCACCGAAAGATGTTGAGCAACGATGCTGAGAGATTAGTTTGCACAAGGAAGAAGACTTCCCCATGGAAGCAAACAGAAGCTTAATCGATGATGATTCAAACTGCAATCTTTAAGCATATATATATTTATATATTAAATGCAGTCAAGATCATGAGAAATTGAAAGGAAAATGTGTATTATTAAGAGCTATGGCCTGATTCATAAAGAAACATGTTTTCATGGAGTAGTATTCAGAAATAAAAGGCAATTAACGCATTTATAATGACCTTTCAGCATGTTTATCTAGAATATAGTTGTTGATGTATCTATGATGAAGGCTTCCACCATGTTTTCATATATGAATGCTGGATTAAACTTGTGATAATGGACTAATAATCTTCTGCATATAGAATATACTATATATAGAATATAGTTGTTGATGATTTGGGTGTCTACACTGAATTATGTCGAGAAATAAGCACAAATATATTGTCTCATAATTAAGATAACGATTATTATTTTTGAAGGTCACATGTTCGAATACTATTAATGTCAACACAGTGATTAAACGATCAATATCAATAATTGAAAGTATATCTTAAAATAGATAATATTATAACTATAATAATTGATTAAAGAAAAAGAATAAAAGAACGTCAATTTTTCATTTTTCAGCTATAATGTTAAATTTATGGATGATTAAGAAGGTTTTCTTGTAAAGTGTTTGGACAAAACCTAGTAAAAAGATAGATTCACTCAGTAAAGATAAATGGATGATTATGGTTCAAAAGTTTGTTATTATCGTATATTTATTTTGGAAAATATCTAACGTTATTATCATATTATTATCGTATATTTATTTTGGATTGCTTGAATAATTGTTTCCATCACCCACAAAATCACATTAAAATATTTAAATACCTATCGCACAAATAATTTAAAATTGAAAAATGCTACTAATTCAATTCTCTATCATAGATAGATTGATAATGAATTTATCCACTCGTGAGCTATTTGAGCTTTGTTCGAGCGAGTTTAGTTCGGTTTTAGGTTCAACTCGAGATCTTAACAAGTCAAACTGAGTCGATTTAAACTCGATTCGAAAAGCTCGTGAACAAACTTGAAATAATTATATATATTAGAAGTAATTTCTTTAGTAAAAGAAAAATAATAAAATAAAATGATGGGAAATCATTAAAAATAAATTAAATAAAATAAATTGGGTATTATATGTTTGTATTCTAAGAATATTTCTTGGTTATTTAAATTATTCTAATTTTTAGACACTCTTTTCTTACATTAAATTTTATTTCGGTGTTGGATTAGAGAACTTTTAGAGAAATGAATGTTTTTTTCGATAAAAATATAAAGTTTTAAATTTTTTAGAGTCAAGTTAAAGATAAAAAAAAGTATAATAATAGTTTAAGAATTATTTAAGTAATTTATCTTTTTTATTGTGTCAGATCATTTATTTGTCAATATTTAACGACATTTAACGTTAGAGTGACCAAAATTTTACACCCCGAAAACAATAATGACCTTATTGGTTGTTTTCCAAATTCAAAACTTTGAAATTAGGGATTTAAAATCTGATCATGGGTAATTTAGGGATTTTAAAGATAAAGAAATTTTAATTCCTGATCCTTGTAGGACTAGGGTTCTTTTTCCCCTTATCATCTCATGACCCTTCATTTTTCCTCCTCTGTCGTTCTCTCCCTTCTACCTCGATGTCATTCTCTTCTATTAGGTTTTCTTTCAACCAGTAGTCCTCAACTTCGTTACGATGGCTGGAGCCTCTTAGGCCTTCGTAGGGTTGAGTTTGAGTAAATGGAGAGGTGAGTGTTTCTTGTTAGTTAATTTATCGTAAGGGATTTTGGTTGTCGGGAGATTATGGTCTTGCTGGTAAGGTTTGGCCGGTGGTTGGGTTGTTATCCTGTTGGCGTTGAGAAGAGGAGATGTTGGGTGGTGGTTACTTAAGTTTAGGAGGTCTAATAGTGGTTTTAGGGGGGTTTCCATGGAGGAGGAAGTCGGGAGTTATGGGAGGAAGATTGGTGGTTGAAAGTAAGGAGTCTAGGTCTTATCGTTGGAGTTTTCGTCGGCAACAAGGCTTGGGGAAGCCCTAATATTTTTGGTTTGAAGATAAGCTATGGGGAGTGGGTTTTGGTATGGGTTGTGAGGGGGGTTTAGTTTGGGCTTGAGATGTGTGTATATGTATAATGTAACGTCCTAAAATTGGGCCTAGAAGTTTAGTAAACCGGTTTTGTCGGTTTAACCTAGTTCGGGATTAAATACTTAAAACTTGATTTTTAATCAAGTTTAAATTATGGAAAAATATAATAAAATCATTATTTAGTATATATTTAACTTTGGTAAACTCAATTTCGAAAATTGACCTTTGAATCCTTAGAATTTTGAAACTAGTGACTATTTTGTAAAAATTGAAAATTTAAAGACAATTTTATAAATTAAGTCAAAACTTTGAATCTCTAAGGGGATTTAATCCAATCCAAATTCTAATTGAATTAAACGTCCATGGGCTTATTTAATTAACGCTTAACCCAAAATTTTAATTAATAACCCAAAATACTTTATTTAATTCCTAAAAACCTATTTTATATCAAAACCTAAATCCTTATTTTATTATTTTCTTTTTCCCTCTTCTCAAGGCTGAGAACGGATGTCTTTTCAAGGTAAACTCGATTTCTTTTCATTATTTTCGTTCTAATAGTTATTTATAAGTTTTACGTCTTCAAAAACATTGTTTTTCACTTGTTTTCCTTTTCAAAAACCATGGAAGTTGATTAAGTTAGAATTGGAGGTGAGAAACATTCAATCTTATAATTTTTAAAGGTTCTTTATTAAAATTCCCAAGTTATTGGCTTGGTAAAAACGTTTTTACTATTTTGGTTTAAGAAAAATCGGTTTTTGATCAAAACCTATAATTTTTGTTCAAGGGTTTTACTCGCTGTTTTGGGGTCTTAAATTGTTTATTTTAATCATGTTAGGATGTTTATAATGTGTTTTTAAAGTTCCTAATCCCGGACTATAGGTTTAGGAGAAGTTTGGTGGTTTTCGGAAAGTTTTTGGTTAAGGTTTTGATAAGTTTTAGGGGTTGTTGTGTGGGGGTCCGACTTGGGGTTTGTTTTGTACGATTAGGAGCACTAAATACTTAGTTTTTGATGGTTGGAACAAGATAAGAAGTTGGTTATTACGTTTGAAGAAGTTTTGGATCGAATCGGTGATTTGTCGAGCAAGTTTCGATTATCGGTGAGTGGATTATGAGGGCTGCCGATTTGGCATGTTTTTAAATGTGTTTTCAAAGTTTTAGGGGTGTAGATAAGGTTTGAAAAACCTCCCTATACTCGGAAGTAAGTTTTAAGTATTATTTTCTTAAAGGTTCCTATATTATGTTGTGTTTTTATAACGTTATTTGTCATGCTCTTGTTGTGTTGTGCATATGTGATTATGCATGTATATAAATGCTCATGAAACTTGTTTTTAAAAAGATTTTATAAGCATTAGATGTTCCCACGGTTTTGTTTTGAAAAATAAGATCAAAGTGGTTTTATCGGTTTTTATAAGTGATGCATGAAAAGTGGGATTTATGTGATTTGAATTCTGTTTTGAATTAAGTTTTGAGCATTGATTTTTTAGAATATATTGGTTAGTTAAGTGATGAACCTTATGGGATAATTTGATCGATCAATAGGGTCTAGAGTTCATTATAAATATTCAAAAGTCGTACGTGTGTAAATTCCTTGTGTGTTGCATTTAGACTTTTAGTCTAATGCTATGTGATGGGAGTGGTATTGTTACATCCGGGCTGATAGGAGTGGTACTGTCATCTGACACCAAGGTGAGATAATTCATGTTGAGAGTGGTATCAACATGTGCATGCTCTGGGAGTGGTACTAACATGCGGTTGTTCGTTTATTCTAACGATTTGGAGTGGTACAAATCGGATCATTAGCACCAATATATGTTTTTATTTTTTACAGGTAAGTGTCATGGTAATTACATGTTTGCATATGGGATTATGCATGTATTTTAATACGGTTTTATGCATTGGTATGCATGTGATTTAAGCATTGTTATGTTGTTAGCATGTAAGACTTGAGATTTGTGCATTGAGATGCATGAGTAAGCATTGCTATGTGAGTAGCATGTAAGACTTGTGTTTTTATTTACAAAGCAAGTGATTTTAAAGAGGTACTCTTACTAGATTTTAATGATGGCATTGTAAGCCATGGTTTGATGACACTTAGTGAGTTTTTAAAAGTGACATTGTTAGCCATGAACGTTTTCTTTTCAAAGAGCATGACATGTGTTTTGAATTGATGAAATCGGTTTATTATGGGCTGCATTGCAAGGTGTTTTCAAATGAGTTTTAAATGTGTTTTATTCCCTCACTAAGCTTTATGCTTTACCCTCTTTTTTACCTTGCAATGCAGGATATAGATGTTGAGGCAGTAAGGGCAAGTAAGTATTCCGTGTAATCGTCAAGTATAAGCTCAAGTACGTCTTTTTGTAATATTAGTAGTAGTGAGAGAGCAATGGGGATGGGTTACTATGTTAAGATTATTGATATGATGATAAGACTTGTTGTAGTCGTAAGCTTATACATATTTGACGTTTACCAATATTGTTATTGCTTAAGATATGGCTTAGTGAACCTATGTGTTTTGGGTTATTTTGACTTGAATACTATAATTAATATAATTTTATATTAATGAGGTATTTTGAGATCCATTATTGGTTAATTTTTAAGTATGATATATCATGCTTGTTATTGTTGAAGTATGCTTATGATACATGCGCATTGCCTTTGTAATTAGGAGACTTTGCATCTAGAATTGATGTTTGAAGTGTGATTTATGCTATTAGGGTTTTATATGCACCTAGAGAATCTTAGTTTTTCGGGTATGACATATAACATGTATATTTTACACTTTTTGGGCAGAGGTTTCGTTACCAGTTCATAGGGTATCAATACCTAGGCAAAAATACGATGGTTTTCTAGAAAATTATAATTAGGTCCCCAAACCTTATTCGATTAAACTAGGACACGTTTCTCTTTAGTTTCTGCTGCAAATGAACTCAGTCCTAGCATGAACATGTAGGATCTAATTAATGCATTTAGAGAAGATAAAAGGAAAATTTTTAGGGTTGTTTATCGGGGCGAGTCTTCGGATTAACTTCGGTATTCCCCGTGTAGCTCATTCGAGTCGGGTTTTGTCCAGACCATATAAAATCAAACATACCATGGTATGTAGATCCTTAAGAGCTAATGAAAACGTCCCTGTATACTGAAAATATGAAAAAAAAGACTAAGCTTAATATTCAACCTTCGATGATGGTAATTAAGAGAGAAAATGATTATGGATGTGAGAAAAAGATAAATTAAAGGTGATGATATCTCCTTCTCTGCATTATGCAGAAAATAATTCATTATCCCCTTTCTTTTTCCCAATTAACTAATTATCAAAATATTCTTAACCTATCTCCAAGTCCCAAACTCAAGCTATAACCCTTAAGCCCAATAAAAACGAGGCACATACCTCAGATTAACCTAATATTCGAGTCCTACAATCCTAGTCGGGACAGGAAATCATATGCATTTGTTCTTATTAATGACTACCCTAATTATATTTGGGTTTTATTCATATATACTAAGGATGAGACTTTAGAAAAATACATCATATTTTAAAGAATAAACTAAAATATTTATGTTCATTTCTATTTCATATTTTAGGCGTGACAATGTAATTAAATTTTAAAATCTTAATTTTAAAAATTTTACAACTCAAGTGATATTTATCACAACGAAAATAGTTATCATCGAATATCCATGGAAAATGAAAATAAAGATAAAGATGAAGAGTACGAGGATGAAGATGCTTTATAGGCATTTGTAATTCGTATCATAACATGTCATATTAGGATTTTTATGTTTTATGCACCTACTTTCTTTAGTTTTCTGTGACTTTGATTTATGGTTTTAGTATTAAAATTATATTTTATTATGTTTGTTTTATGCTTTGAATTTAATTATAGTAATATTGTTTTATTATGCTTGGAGCTATTTATTATTTTATATCTTTTCTTTATTTATTTTATTAATTTTGATTAAAAAAAGGTAGAAATAAATGAAATCTTGTTGTAAATAAAGTAAAGAACAATAATAAAATAGATGAACAAAGATGATAAACAAAAGAGAGAGACTTGTATTATATTCTCAAAGTATTTAATATATGAATATCCACCATAAATAAAGATATTCATAACAAATCTAAATTTTTCAAACAAAAAGAGAGTACTTTTAAAAACTTAAATATTATCATTAGTTTTGTTATATCAAAAATAAAGATTATAAAACTAATATTGAATAATTGTTTTGTAAATTGAATAATTTCTAATTACTGATTTTCAATCTATTTCCAACGACTATAAGGTAGAATATTCATATAGATGTATTGCTACGTCGTTCGAATACGTGTATAATTGTATCGATATATCGTTATGATACGCATGTAGGCGTCTCGAAAAGTCATTCAACCTGGTAACCAATTTTGCTTATGCATGTTGATATAACCTTGTGCATACCAGTATAGGGGTTAAGGAATTTACAAATATTTTATATTATTTTTTATCGTTGTTTTTTCAGTTTATTGGAATCAATATTTTAAAAGACGGTTATGGATATTGATACGTCCCCTATATTTATCGATACGACTTTTCATCCAAAATGTCTAAGGATTTTAATGAGTAAAATTAGTATCGATACGTTATGACCTGTATCGATCCCCTTTATAATACCAAACACTCGTAATGATACATCTATACATATATCAATCTCCTTTATATTCTTCAGTCTATGTGTATCAATAGGTCTCTTGCGTATCGATATCCCTTTCTACAACATCTATTTTTATTTATGACAAATACCGATACTTGTGTTTACGTACCAATATACAATGTTGTTAGACAGTATTTATTACGAAAAAATACAGTCTAACGACTTTATTGATGATCTCAACTACTCAAACAGATAAAAATTAATATAAAAAAAGTTTCTCAAGGTACAACAACTAATGATCAATTTTTAAGCAATCAAGCATACACCCAATTATATTTGAGCTTCTAGTCAAAACCTTGTAATCAACTTGAGAGAGCTTAATGTATTTCTTTGATTCAAGTATTGGTTTTTAGTAAACTTTGTAATTGGGCAAACATACAACTTTTGAGACGAATTTTTTAAATCAGTATTTTTTTTTTTTTTTTGGTAAAAGAGTGATTTTCTCAAAGTTTTGGGTAGAAGCTTTGAGTGTGTACATATTTTTCTCTTTAGCCTAAAAAAATTCAGTGAATTGTTGAAAAATCTTATAAAACTAAGTTTGTGAATGTAAATCTTATTTGAAGGTTGAATCACAATAAATCTCTTGTATCCTAATTTTATATTTCTAATTTACTTCGAAAAAAATAAATTTATCAATTCACCCCTCTTGGCCTTTCATCATTGATTGATCATCCCAACAGGACTCAATTGTAAAAAAAATCAATTATTAGGCCTAAGTACAAGAAATATAAAGAGATTAGATTATTGTAAATATCCTTAATAATACAAGAAAAATAAACTATTAGGCTTATTAGTCTCAAGTCAATTTTCACACTAAACCCGAATTATCCTAACCTCACCCTTAATAAAACCTAACCCGAATCCAATTTTCTTTTAAGAAAACTGACCCAATTAGGTGAAATGTCTATCTCCAGTGTGCTTACCCTAAATTTTACCAACATATATTACCTAAATTTGATGATTTTTATAATTTCTTTTACTTTTGGTGACCAAGACGAATTTCTTTTTTAGTTGAATGAGCAACTATGTACTCCATTATTATTATTATTATTATTATTATTATTATTATTATTATTATTATTATTATTATTATTATTATTATTATTATTATTATTAAACAAATAAAAATCACATTTATAAAATTAACCATTTAACAAAGAATGATTTTTTGCATAAATTCTGTTTTTTCACCATATCATAGGTGTGAGAAAATCTATATTATCTAATATCAGGGGTGTTCATAAAAATCCAAATCCATTATACCGTACCGAAAATTTGAACTAAATGGTAGGTAATTGAATTAGAAAATTCAAATTGAAATTGTAACGGAAAATTTTGTGGTTAAACAGTACGATAATGGTTATAATTTTTAGGAAACGGTTAACCGGGGGAAAAAAACATCAAATTTTTTAAAAAGATAAAAAAATTTAAAGTTCCTGGTTGAACCGATTGTTGATGAGTGAATTTATAGATAACCAGTTCCTAGTTGAACCGGTCCGACCAACTTGGTTCCATTTTTTCAACACTGTCCATTCTTTGGGCAGTTTTGAATGTCAGTTTAACTCATTGGATGTTGAATATCACAGTTAAATACACAGAAAAGAACACAAAGTCAAAGGTTTTCATGATATCCGAAGTGCCGAAACTCTATTTATCGAATAATTTTATTGTTTCTTGTACCTGGATGGGATCTATAAGTTCTCAAACCAACTTGTTGGCATGCTTTAGACTCGAAGTATGTTCGAAACGCCAGATGATTGGTGACATCTCTCGTAGCATGCTTTTGTCAAGCCTTTATCCGAACCACAAATGAACCTGGAATAAACGCAAGATTAGAGGTCTGAAAATGTTTTATGTTGGATCTGTTCAAATATCCAGCAAATATGTTTACATTTCTTCCCGAAACATGTCAACTTCGTTGATTAAACAACAAATAAGGGCAAAAATATCAAAAGATGCATTCAAAAGAAAAGAACCATCAAACAAACTAAATGTCAGGTTTTCATGGGCAGGCATTATCATTGTGCTCATTCAGGATTTCTTTGTTAGCAACACCTTTATCTAATTTCTATGATAGAAAACCCAAAACTAGTTGGTTTTCATGTATTAAAAGCACCTGGTAATTTCCTGAAGTAGAATGTTAACCTTAACCGAGTCAAAATCATTTATCATTTGAGTTTCTCAAAACATAGTTAATAAATGTTTAGAAAAGGGTAATGAAATTTATCAGCAATAATCAAGTAGGTTACTCACAAGCAGGAAGCTTAGATATATCGGCAGAAACCGCACAAGGTATTCCCAAGTTTGAAAGAGCTCCCCTTATGATTCCACATGGAAAATACAGATGCATGCTTTGCAAAGCCTTGTTGTCAGCCATAATAGCAAGCTCCTCGGATGTTCCATTTTCAGGTGATTGCTCAATAGATATGCGTGTAAGCCAACGGAAACGGTTATCCTGCAGTACAAAGGTACCCTACAAGACAAGTGTAAACTGTTTCTTAAAACTTTATTATCACAAACAGTTTGGGTCAGATTCAGTACCTAAACATACCCTATGATTTGTCTTCAAGTTGTCTATTTGCTTCTTGAATAGTTCAAACCAAAAATCCTTGCAAATGAACTTGATTGCTTCTAAATGATCACTAAAACGCGGTCTCTCCATCGTGTACCTGATAATGACTAAATTCTGCTATCATAACTCGTATTATCTTAACCTCACAAAAAGAAAACATGATGAAGAATTATTTATAACTTATGCAACTAATCCACAGACCAAATACATCAAAATGCATTTCACCAAATAATACTTGCAAGAATACTTCTTAAACGCCCATCGTATATAAAATTTTGATGTCAGACAACATACAATACCAAGATCAAATGTAAAGAGATCATTGAATAAAACAAGAGGTTTAAAAATAATCCGGATCAGATACTGTGATCAATCAATACCTTATTCAACTTACTACCTTAAAATGATGAAATCTTTTCGGTTTAGAGTATAAAAATGTATACAACTTAAGAAGAGCCTTCAAGACTGCAAATCAGATCATTTGAATTTTCAATCTCCATAGCATTTAGCTTGCATTACACGATGACACTCGAGGTGAGAATCAAATCGGTAAGATGATTAATTACAACAATTCCAAGCGATACCGATACTTACAAAGCCGAGCAATTTCATCCGTTAACAGCCACAATCAGAAAACATTAATCGATCATAAAATTCTACAACTGAAAATCAAAACGAAGAGCATTCCTTTTTCTCACATCATAAACTACATCTAATGTAATACAATCAAGATGGGTTTTTAAACTCCGCTCAATTTCAACTAATGGGTTTTTCTTCTCCATTCCCCAAATCCAAAAAAGGACATTACATCAAATAAATTGCAGCAAAAATCACCAAAAATATAATTCCAATAGGCTGCCTGGATTCATAAATCTACTGATATTAACTCAACAAAATTTTTTTGGGGAGATTGGGTTTTGATAAGATGCGGAAGGGTTTACCGTTCAGAGAGTTGGTGGCCGACCTGATATCCAATGGCTTCGATTCGACGAGCGGCGAGTTCAGGTTTGTTGGCGTAGAAACGATTGCAATATGTTGAAACCATTTCGGTTAGTAAGCTATCGATACAGCTTTCTGATACCTCTCTCCCCATTTTTTTCTCTGCGAAAAATAGGGTTAACGTTTTCATTTTCCTCCTTTAAAAAGTTTGCCATTCTCTTTTGTTTAAATTATGAATTTAGCCCCTATACTATGACCATATTGAGATTTAGTCTATTAATGAAAACTTTTTACTTCTTTCTTCCTACTATAGTTTTATTTGATAATTCATTAGTTTTTAATTAGTATTTAAAATAAAATTCAAATAAGACACATCTCAATATCGTAAGTACACATCGCTTGTAAAATTAAGTCTTCATCATTATAATATTAAATAAGAATAAACCTCTTAATGAATAATTCAATAAGAATAAACCTATTAATGAATGTATTTAGGGTTGTAAACGAATCGAACGAACACGAATAATGGTGTGTTTATGTTTGTTCGTTTAATATTAATCGAATAAATGAACGAACATGTGAAGACATAATTTCTTGTTCGTGTTTGTTCATTAACGAATGCAACTTATTCATGTTAGTTCATGATCGTTTGTTAATGTGATAAACCCTAATGAACATGTAACACCCCAATTTGGAACCCTAATATTATTTAAATCCCTAATTCGAAACCCTAGAATTTAGGGATTTTCGGTCTAACTTTAATTGAAATTTCAGTGACTAAATCACAATTTTTGAAAGATTAAGGGTTCGTTTTTAAAATTTGAAAAGTTGAGACCCTTTTTGGATAATTATACCATTTCTGTTGGTAACAATTTTCTTCCTCCCTTTCCCTTTCCCGTTTTAATTTTGTTTTTGGTTATTAAGTTTTTCTCTTTACTTCTTCATCCAGTGATAATCTCCCGATTGAAGCTCTTGTTCCAATTTCAAATCGTGTATGCTTTCTCCCTATGCAGTTCTCCTCTCGAATATGTGTGGGTGTGTTACTGGTAAGTTATTTTTTTCCTTATTTCTTTAACTTTGTTTTGGTGTTGAATAAGGGGCATTATATATTCTATTTTGGTTTGAAATAAAAGGGGGTAATGAGTTTAGTTCGGATGTTTTCATCGTGAGTTTGTTTGTTTTCGAATATGAGTGTGCTAGAGAAATGGAAGTGGGTTGTGTTTCGGTTTGGAGTGGTCGATAGGAAAGAGGGATGCTTGTTAAAAAGGTTTAGATTCGTGTTGGAGTGTTTTTAAGGTTTAAAATCGAGTTTTGGTTCGAATGAGGGGAGGTTAAAGCATGAAAATCTAGGGAAAATTCAATTCTGGGAATTCTAGAATTTCCAGATTTTCTCGAGAAAATTCTGGAAACTCGAGGCCCGTGACCTGAGACTCGATCCGAGACCCGACCCGTGACCCGACCCGATCCGCTAACGTCACCTGCTCACGTCATTTGTTGACTTGTTCCAACTCGGTCCCACTTTATGTTTTTCGACGTCCTGAGTTCAATGACGTTGTCTGTTTTTCAAAACTCAACCCCGAAGTGTTTTTTTAGGCTTTTTAGTTTGAATGTTCAATCGAAAGTTATCTTGTCGAAATCTGAAATTGGTTTACTATTTGGTTCAGGTGATGTGAATTCAGATATCGAGTATCTTCCTCCTCTTCCTCTTAGATGACCTCCTATTGCTCATATTTCGAGACACGCGCATGAGTTATATGATTTATTTTTGCTTCGTGTATTTCTATACTATGGCATAGTAGTGTATCTTATGTATATGTTACTCGTAGGTTTTGCAACCGCTCGACCCAGTGCTAGAATTGAGCCCAGTAGATGTCATTCTCGACGTTAAGCTATCTTCTTAAGGTGTGTCTCTCCCGATACTTTATGTTTACTACTGTGTGTAAATTCTTTTGTTCTGTGAATTTATGTTGACTACATTACTTCTGTAATTTCCGAAATTAATTGTATAATACCATGCTTTGTGTTTTCTATATGCATATCTAATTTGGAATCTATGAAAAACTCGGATTCAGATATTTTGGAAATTATTATTCATGCGTCATGTTAATTTTTAGGCATGCATTCAGACTCAGATATTTATTCATGCCATTGCATTGGGTTGGATATTATGTTCGGAGAAGTTTAGTGATATCACATATTGGTGAGTATCACTTCAGGTCGAGATTCCATTTCAGATTAGTGGCTCCACCTTCGGGTCGAGTTTCCACTTCTGATGGTGTTAGGTGTTGGGTGCATAACATTCAGACATTGCATCACATGATCATGACATATTATGACATTTGTATTCTGTTGATATATGATATGTATTTGATATTCTAGATTATGTGTTTATGCTTTATCTGCAAACTATAAACACACTATGCTCTATAGATTAAATTCTTTCAGTTTTTATTTCAGATACTCAGACCTGGGCTTCGGTACTTGGAGGACTCTTGATTCGAAACAACTACGTATGTTTTACAGATTTCGAATTTAATATATTTTATTTTGTATATTTATCTTTTTAATAAGCTTTGTACATTTATTTTGGTTTTTGAATCTTAATGTTATTGTAAATTTGGGTTAAACCTGCAAGAGAAATTTAATTCTTTGTTTTAATATTTTAGTTAATTCGAATTTCGATAACTTAACAGATTTTAATATTTTTGTTCGTTTAAAACCTAACTTGCGAGACAAGTTTTCTTAGCGTGATTCCTATGTTTTAATATAAGGAATTAGGTTAAATTTAGGGGTTACATTTAGTGGTATCAGAGCCAGGTTCAACCCTCAGACTTGTGCTCATCAATTGAAAAATTATCTCCATATAAAAGACTGACACAAAAGAAACCATACTGGACTCTTCTTAAGGTGTTTAGATGTGCTTGTTACCCGTTATTACATCCCTAAAACAAACACAAATTTAGCTTCAGATCTAAATAATATGTTTTTTGGGTTATTCACCAAGACATCATGGTTATCAATATCTTGGTTCTGATGATAGAATTTACATCACACGCCATGTAAAATTCGATGAGGCGATTTATCTTTTTGTTACAAAAACGGGTACCAACCAGAAATAAAGTCATACTATATTTTTATCTGATCTTGTACAGACCATACCCAAGGCGTTCACACAAGAAGCTGATGGTGATTCTCCAGTTAACACAATTCATGCTCCATTAGGCCAAGATACTCTTTCGTCCTCACCTAGTCCATCATCATCTTAAAACAGTCCAATCATCACTCTAGGTGAAACACAAGGATAGACACATGCTTCTCCATCTATTACTACTAAACAAGAAAGAATGGTCAGCACAAAAGCCTCATCTGCTCCTATTACCATAGAAGCTCCATCCACTACTTTTAAAGAAACACCATCTACTATCATTGTCTTCACTCAGACAAATAGTTATTCTATGGCCACTCGTAGCAAGTATAAGATCTTTAAGCCTAAAGTACACTTGTTGAATTGTAATGATGTACCACAAACTGTACATGAAGCAATGAAAGATGTAGATTAAAGACGTGCAATCATGTATAAGTATTGAGCTCTCATTGTCAATGGAAATGAAAACTTGTTCATGTACCTCTGGATCACAAGTTAATCTGTTGTAAGTGGTTGTTAAAATTCAAACGAAATGCTGATGGGACAATTAGTTGATTCAAGGTTAGATTGATAGCCAAGGGATACTCTCAAATAGCTGGACATAATTTCACAGAAACATTTAACTTTATGGTCAAGTCTTTTACCATTCATATATTATTTTCTCTAGTTGTTTCAGACACTTGGAAAATTCATCAAGTTTATGTAAATAACGTCTTTTTAAAAGGTGAGTAACGTGAGGAGATCTTCATGTATCAACCTTTAGGTTTTGAACAGAAGAATTTAGATGGATCTCCTCTTGTATGGAAACTACTCAAGGCACTACATGGTCTGCGTCAGACACCAAGAAATTGGTTTATTAAACTCAAAAACTTTCTGGAATCGATTCAATTTTAGAACTCAGCAGCAGATGTCTCTCTCTTTAAGTACAAAATGGATAATGAGTTTACTGTGTAATAATCTATGTTGATGGCATTCTTCTTATTAAAATTTCTGAAGCACGCATCAACATGTCAAACACCAACTACATGAGTAGTTCATTAAAAGATTTTGATATTATCGACTACTTCTTGTGCATTCAAGTGTTGACCACAAATCAAGGGTTTTTTTTTTTTTGAAAAGAAGTACATTACAGACCTTGAAAGGACAAAAATGAACAATACTAAGCCTGTAGATATTCCTATGATTGTATATCCCAAGATTGGAAAGCATGATGGAGAGATTTATAGTGATATTACTCCGTTTAGAAGCATATTTAGAGCCTCATTGTATGTTTTTCACACACGCCCAGATATAACATATGTTGTGAACAGTGAAACAATATATGCAATGTCCAACAATTGTTCAATGGAGTGATGTAAAACGCATATTATGATACCTAAAAGATACAATTGAATTTGGACTTTGGTTTGGTGTTCAAACCAACAACCTTCTTAGTCTTATAGTTTTTTCGGATGCAACTGAGAAAGTGATAAAGATGACAAAAGGTTTGTCTCGGGGTATTGTGTGTATTATGAAGATTATATATTATCATGTAGCTCCAAGAAATAACGTTCTGTGTTACGATCTATTGCGAAGGCTTAGTATCGAAGCTTGATAGACACCACTTCTGAACTAATTTGGGTTCGCAATTTGTTACAAGATAAGGGGATACAAGTAACAGAGTTGCCAAAAGCATGATGCGATAACACCAACAACATTACAATGGCATTCAATCCTATCATGCATGCAAAAATCAAACATGTGAATTTGAATTTATATTTTGTCAAGGAGAAAGTTCTAGGACGTGTTATGCAGATTGGTTATGTTCCTCTTTTTATCAGATTGTCGATGTGCTAACCAAACCATTATCAGAATCAGTTTGGAAAACTGAGACAAAAACTCAATGTAGTTTTACACGAGTTAAAGAAAAAAGAAAAAGGGTGAATATTAGATTATGAGCAGAAAATTCAGCTATAAAAAATAGTTGCTCAAAGCTAGCTATAACAGACTAGAATAATTTATATTAGAGTTTAGAGATGGTAAAAAACATGTATAAATAAACTAGTGGTTCAAAAATAGAAACTACAGAAAACATGAATGAAAATCTTAATACTTGTTAAAAGTTTTTATTTTTCAATGTTTTTCAATAAGGATCAGAGTCATTTTTTTTATTTTCACCATCGTCCGGAGGGTCATCATCCAAATGACGGTGTTTTCGAAGGGTTAGAGGGGTTGTAACTAGGGGTGATAATGAGCCTGAACAACTCACGAGCTACTCGGGCTCTGCTCGGTCAAAGCTCGGCTCGAGTGAGCTCGACTCGGGCTCGGATTCGGCTCGAGACTTTAACGAGCCGAGCTTACTCAAGCTCGGCTCGAAAAGCTCGTGAACAGGCTCGGAATGATTATATATTATATATATTATAAATATATTAAAAATACTTTTAGTAAAAAAAATAAATTAAACTAAAAAATTAACTATAAATAAATAAATTAAAATATAGTGTTACATAAATAAACCTCCAAGATGGTTTTGGATTAATGGCCCAAATCCAATAATACTATAATAATTTAGAGTAATACCAGCAGCAACATTTCGTCTTTCCCCTTTCACTTCTCTTCTATTTTGAAAAGCACACAGCGACCAAAAGATAGGGAAATAATCGGGAGAAAAAACTCAAAAATACCCAACATTCGTTTTGTCTTCCTCCAAACGACGCTTTCAGGTAAGTATTTCTACAAATATTTCACTTTAGTTTTACAGATTTTTTTTTCGTTTTTTCAAGTTTTACAATTTAAAGGAAAAAATTTTAGTGTTCTGAGTTCTAATTATCTAAACAGGAAAGACAAAGATTCTAAATTCAAGTTGATCCTTGTGGAGAGCAAGATTCACAAACTCGCTTGCTACTACAAGAAGACAAAGAAGCTTCCTCCATTCTAGAAATAGTAAGTCTATGTATCGGTTCACAACTTTATATTTGTGTTATTGTTTACTTGATGGTGGGTTTATGATTTATAATTCCATTCAATGTTATGGTCCAAATGGGATTTACATGTTGGTGAACTAATACATGTTTTTTTCCCCTTCGTGCATGTTATATTTGTCTTGCTGTGTATTAAGTCATCATTGTACTTGCATAATCCCAATACAAAATGGTTGTTCATGCACTTGGTCTTATATTGTGATTTTCAGTCAAGGGAGTATCCGGTCCACTTTAGTTCTCTGTTATGAGCATAGGTTTCTTGCTCAACATCTTTAAAACACAAACATATGCCAAACAGTTTGAAACTCAAAAGAAATATTCTAGCTTTTACACTTACCCTCTCGGTCAAGGAATAATCACTTATTGTCTCCCAACTCTCACTGTCCAAGCATAATATTTCGACTTCCCCACTATCACATGTGATCTGTCAATTGTAAGAAAACAAATCTAAGCAAAACAATTGGGTAATGTTACTATTTGTCAGGCAAAGTATGTCGCCCTTTTCATTTGAGGCTTTCTTCGTGTTGTGCAAGGTGGAAAGTGCACTAATGCATGTATATCACATTTTATAGATAAAACAAATTCTTTCAAGAAAGCAAATATTTGCTCATATTTTCCATGAATTTAATCTGCTTTATTGGATTCAATGTTCTTTCTTGTATTTTGGCACATATATTTATTTAATTTTTATTTTAAATTATTTTATATAATTAATCGTTATTTTTTATTTGTATTCTAGGAATGTCTACTATTGGATTGGGAATATCAGATGGTCATTCTACTCCTATTACAGAAGAATTTCGAGTAAATTTGGATGATACAAATGATATGGAAGAAGATGAAATTAATCTAGAAAATGCAGAAGTGCATGTTCCCCCAACTAATGCCAGTGAGGTTCGTAATACTGAAGATGAACTTGAATCATATCCTTTTAAGAGAGCAAAAAAATCAGTTGTTTGGAAGGAATTCGGAGAACCCCAACGTGCAGGAAACTCTAAAGTTTGGAAAGTTTCTTGTGTGTATTGTAAGACTCTTTTAACGGTTTCTAGAGACGGTCCTACAAGCCATTTAAAACGTATTTGGATAAATGTACACAAAGAAATGTGCACATACGACAACAAAAGTTGATTAACCTTTTACCTTCTGATTTAAGTGTAGGTTCTCCAAGTTTTGAATTTGTTAGTGCTCTTCATGATGGTAAGTTTGATCCGTTGAAAATGAGAGAAGGAATTGCACATTGGATTGTTATGCATGAGCATGCTTTTTCTATTGTTGAAGAAGAAGGCTTTAATATGATGTTGAAGATGGGAATACCACAATGAAAAAGTGTGTCACGACATACTATAAGAAATGATTCTTTCAAAGTTTATGAGATTGAGAAGAACAAATTGAGAGAGAAGTTAAAGAATGTGGATAGAATTTCTTTGACCACTGACTTATGGCGTTCTAAACCTCAAAAGATAGAATACATGGTTCTCACGGCTCATTTTGTAGACCATGATTGGAAACTTCAAAAGCGAGTGTTAAATTTTGTTCACATACCTCCTCCTCGGAAAGGCAAAGATATAGCTAATTGCATTTTTAAATGCTTAAAGGAGTGGGACATCAAGAACAAAGTAAGTTATTCTTAATTTTTTTACATATGTTGATATATTACCAAATTAGTACTAATTAATATTATGTCTTTTTGTAGGTATTCACAGTTTCTGTGGATAATGCCTCTGCAAATGATTCTTGCATATAAATCATGAAAGAAACCTTCTCACTGACTAAGAGGTTGATTTGTGGTGGTAAATTGTTTCATGTTCGTTGTTGTGCCCATATTTTAAATATTATGGTTCAACAAGGTCTCAAACAAGTCAAAAGCATCATCAAGAATGTTCATGATATAGTTGATTATCTAAATGGAAGTGAGCAACGATTGCAAAAGTTTGTTGAACTTGCTCAACAATATAACTTAAAAGAGAGGAGATTGGTTTTAGAATGCAAGACTCGATGGAATTCTACCTATGAGATGCTCGTTTGTGCAATCAAATTTAAAGAGGTATTTGCTAGACTTGCTTTGGAAGATAGAGAATATGTTTAATATCCTAGTTTAGAGGATTGGGGTAAAATTAAAAAATTGTTTGAAATCTTGAAAGTGTTCTATGATACTACAAATGTTATTTCAGGATCCGAATATCTCACTTCTAACTTGTTTCTTAGTGAGATTTACAGAATTAAATTGTTGTTGGATGTTAGCTCTAAATCTTCTGATGATTTTGTTAAAGGCATGGTGACAAACATGAAAGAAAGGTTTGATAAATATTGGGGTGAATGTAATCTTCTCATGGCTATAGGTGCAATGTTGGACCCTCGATTGAAAATGAAAGTTATTGAGATTACTTTCCCAAAAATGTTTTCTCCTTATGTGGTTAGGGAAAATATACATAAAATTAGAAAAACTTTGTATGAACTTTATGATGAGTATGTGAATTTGTATTCTCCTCCTTTAATGGAACAAATGGGTGAATGTGGAACTAGTGCTAATGTTTGTGGTGGAGGAACGGGAAATACTCCAAGATTATTGAAAATTTTACAAACGGTTAGAAGTGAGAAATTTACTAAGAATAGACAATCTAAAGTTGATTTGTATCTTGAGGAAGGTTGTTATATTCCTCAAGAGAGTAAGTTTGATGCTTTATTGTGGTGGAAGGAAAAAGTTGAAAGATTTCGTATTTTGTCACGATTGGCCATGGATGTCTTGAGTGTTCCCATTACTACTGTAGCTTCAGAGGCCACATTTAGTGCTGGAAGTCGTGTAATTGATTCTTATAGATCGTCATTAAGTCTTGAAACTGTACAAATGTTAATTTGCACAGGAGATTGGTGTCGATCTCTCCATGGATTGAAGAGAAAGAAAAAAGTAAGGATCAGTTATGTATATTTACAATTTTTTTATTTTTTAGAATATACTTTTAACTAATTGTTTTATGATTCTTTTGCAGAAAGTTGATGAAGATCCATCGAAGGAAATCATTTTACCTCTTCTATAGGTTTGTTAATAAAATTTTATAATTCTTTCCAATTTATTTTTACATAATAATAGGTTGAATTATTTAATGATTTTATATATAAACATTCTTTAAATTAGGAGAAGATCAAAGAAAGAAGTGCTTGGAGGCTTGAAGTATTGGACTAGTATAATGGAAGACAAAAGTAGTTAATGGCTTATTATTGGAGACTGTTTTATTTTATAAAGACTAATGCATGTGTGTGATTTATTTTTTTTAGTTGGTTATTATTTGATTTTGTATTTTCTTTAATTATGTGTTTGTATTGTAAGAATATTTCTTATTTAGTTAGTTTAATCTACTTTTTAGGCACTCTTTTCCCCTTTCTCGACATTGAATTTCATTTCAGTGTTGGTTATGAAAGGGGGTTTTAACGAGGCCTCGTCTTTTATAAAAAAATTGTAACAAAAATGTCTATTTTGAGCCCGAGCCGAGCCCGACGAGCTTCGAGCCCGAGCCGAGCCTAATAATATTATTTTCGAGCCGAGATCAAGCCTAAAATTCCGAACTCACCGAGCCTCGAGCCCGAGCCGAGCCTAGTAACACAGTTTCCGAGCAAAAGCCTATCATATTGGGTTTGCGGTTACTATTTACTTGAATTATGAAGATGTGTTTGGCCTTGAACAAGAGAGTTGTAGACTCATCCTTTTCAATATAGTTTATTAAGTTTAATAAATATTGGATTCATGTAAAATTAATGAGATAACCCCAACAAGTGATGAGGTGGCATGACAAGGTGAAAAGAACGTGAACAAATACCTTGAAAATTTTAAATATATATAATACAGGTACTATATCTCTGGAAATTTTCATTAAATTAAAAAACAATTAAATGATTATATTTTACTTTGATTGTGACTAGGTAAGAAATAAAAAATAGTTTAAAATATTAAAATATTATACCAACTGTTTTGGACCGGTATATACCTATAATTATTGGAATGGACAGAAACATGTTGAAAGGTCAAAAAAACATTGAAATTTTTGGCCAAAACAGAACTTAGACTTCTTCGTACCGGTTTAAAAACGGTATGTTTGGTATTATATGATATTGAAGGGATCGAGTTAAGAATTTATTTAAAGGTATTATTTTTTAATGATATTTATTAAAAAAATATTTATAAAATGGTGTTAATTAATTATATATATAACTTTTTATACATAAATTATATAAAAAATATGATTTTTTAAAAAAATGTCAATGGATACCCAATTATACACGTAGCTCCACTCGTGATACGACTACAGTAAGACTATTTGATATGATTAATTTATATAATAATTTTGAATCAATTATAGTGATTACGTTAATATCTGTTTTAGAATATATTCTTAACCATTAGATATTGATCGTTCAATTATTATACTATATTATTGATGTTCGAACCTGTAATCTTTAAAAATAACAATTATTCTCTTAATTATCGAGACAATACGATTCCTGCCTATATAATAGTTTCTATTAAGCAAAATGTACTCCGTACATGTTAGCAATGATTAAGGTATAAAAAATGGTACTTTGATTTTTAAACTAAAACACACTAATTTGAAACAATTTTTTTGATAAAATATTGATTCAATAATTTTTAATTGACGTGTCGATACACGTGTTAAGTTAACAATTTACTTAATATAATGACTTTAAAGAGTATACTCAACAAATAATTCTTACAGTATACAACAAATAAAGTAATAAAATGATCTTTTACAATCTACTTCTACGCGTTAGTTACGTAGATTATTATTATTATTATTATTATTATTATTATTATTATTATTATTATTATTATTATTATTATTATTATTATTATTATCTGAAAATTAGCATCAATCAAAGATTTTATATAAATCTTATTTTATAATATTAAATTTAATGATGCACAAAAGAGTAAAATAGATAACAAAGATATAAATTAAAAACCTATAATTTTCTCTATAGCCACAACTTTATTTTTTTTATCTCGATTAATTATTGACGATGATATTAAAGTGTTGATTGTTAATCGATATATTTTTTATTATATTATAGTAGTTTTTTTAATTTTTATTAATAGTAACTTTATCTTTATGACAATTTTTTTTATCTTGTAGCACTTTTTTCTTTGTCATTGACATTTTTTTTAATATATTTTATCAATGATTATTTTTATATATAATTTTAAGGTGCGATTTGACTGATCAAGATAGCACCTATTGATGTGTTTTTTGCCTCGAATTGGATTTAGATATACAATTTGAGTTTGTGGATGATTTCTCATGAAGTTTGACTTTGATTTGTAATTGTCGGTGTTCTTTTAATAGTACTTCAATCTTTTTTTTTTTTGGTTCGTTTATAAATGCATTTAGATTTATTCGTATTTATCTTTTGTTCGAGTCTTTTAATTGAGTTTTTAACATTTTCAATTGAAAATTATCTAAATTATACATTTAATTTACATATATGATTATAAACCATCACTGTAATTTAGATATTTTCTCTTTTTAAAACTATTAGCTTTTATTAAATAAATAAATGTATATATAAATTAAAATTGCAAAAACATTATTAAAATTTAATTTGATTTTACGGGTATATACCGTAAAAACAAAACAATTATATTATATAAATTAAATATTATTTTTATAAAAAAAAAAAATTAATCTATAATGTGTAGGTTTCCATTCAATATCATTTATTAGTTTTTCATCTTATTTTCTTCATCATCCAAATAGGGTGTTTCCCATTAAAGAATAATCGAACCTAAGCTTGACTAATTAATTGATGAGATTTTCTGGGAAAATTCCAACTTTACAAAACAGGCAATGAGAATATTTATTGATGTTAGGGTTTACACAGATGATCAGAAATATTGTAATATTCAATATTTCAGAAAAAAGAATAATAAAAATGCAAGCACGAACTTAGAAACCTCCTCCTGTTTTTCTTCTCAGTTTCATAGTATTAAATTGTTTTCGAATTCAAACAGGTAGATAACGCTATGAAAATCGAATTTTTCGCGTTGAAAAATTATTAGATAAATTTGTTTATCATGTTATAAATGGTTCCAACTAATCAGATTTTTTTATCTCATTTTTTAAGGTAAATTGTCACCTTTTTTCTACATATAATTAGTGAGTATGTAATTATTAGGTAGTTATTTAAAGATGAACGGACCTAATTACTTAGACCACAGATAACGTAATGAACAAGGTTCATCTAAGAATTTCTCGAGTCCAAAGTATAAATTATATAACATACTATCAATTATATTTACTGATAATTATTATTAATTATTTTAATATTTTTTTTAATTATTAGATAAAAAACATAATTATTTCTTTTTAAAATAAAACACTTAAAACATTTTTATTTTAAATTAAAAATAAAAAAGTTATCAAATAAAAAGTGAGAAAAAAAACTAAAAGATTGATAAAAATGTTTTAATGTATATTATTCTAGAAAAAAGAAATAATCACATTTTAACTCATAATTTTAAAAATTATTAAAATTGTTAATAATATATGTTAATATAATATTTATTTTAAAATAATTTTATGAAATCACATAAATAGCAATAAAATAAATAAATAAAATTGAATTACTACGAGGCTTCCTTGGGAAGGTGACTTGGAGCCTACGTATCTCCCGATCAACATTATCTCCTCTACTTAAAAGCTCTTCTTTTTCCCCTTTATTCTACATTCTTAACAACTTATCTTCTGCAAAAATAAAGCTTGAGCTGTTTTTCCATGGCAGACGCCAGTGTTGCTAATAAAGGACGAGAAGAACTGGTCGATTTACCGCCCGGTTTTCGGTTTCATCCGACGGATGAGGAGATTATAACTCATTATCTTTTGGAAAAGGTGATGAACAGCAACTTCAGTGCATGTGCTATTGGGGAAGCTGATTTGAACAAATCTGAACCTTGGGATTTGGCCGGAGAAGCTACGATGGGAAAGAAAGAATGGTACTTTTTCTGGCTGAGAGATCGGAAGTATCCTACGGGGACAAGAACGAACCGAGCAACGGAAGCTGGCTATTGGAAGGCGACCGGAAAAGATAAAGAGATTTTCAAAGGCAAAGGTTGCCTTGTTGGTATGAAAAAGACCCTTGTTTTCTACAAAGGGAGAGCTCCTAGAGGGGAGAAAACAGATTGGGTAATGCATGAATATAGGCTGGAAGGCAAATTCTCTTACTATAATCTTCCCAAAAGTGCAAAGGTAATGTAATTAAAGCTTTACTTCGAAAGTCTATTTTTGAGGTTTTATTTTCTTTTTAAGAAACAAAAGTCTCTTTTGTTTAAAAGGAGAATTCTAGAGGTCTAAATCGTTTATTTTTTAATCGTGTTTCATCTACTTTAAATTAGTGGTTTAGGATTTAGGGGTTAGGAGTTGTGGTTATGGTTATGGTTTAAAGAATTAGAAGTAAGGTGTAGAATTTAGAGTTTAGGATATAAAAAATTAGGGTTAGAATTTAAAATTTAAGATTTTAAGATTTTTAATAAAAGGCATAAAAGGGGCACGATTAGAAGGAAAGGAATTTCTACTCAAATCTTAGAGTAAATTGAATGAGTAGAAATCCTCTACCTCTTTTCTATATCTCATTTCATGCCTCCTTTGAAATTTTTTTAAAAAATTGAATTTTAAATTCTAACCCTTATTTTTTTATCCTAAATCTTAAACCCTACGCCCTAAAAGATACACCCTACCCCTAATTCCCTAAATCCTAACCACAACTTCTAACCTAGAACCTTAAACCTCTAATTTGAAGTGGAAATATAAATAGAGGCATTAAAAAAAGCTACGATTTGCACCCAAATTGAATGAATTGTTTTTACTTGTGGCAGGATGGATGGGTTGTTTGTAGGGTTTTCTATAAGAATACAGAGCTGAAGAAAAGTCTCTTTGGTGATGAATTTATGGATTATGCTTCCTTACCTCCTCTCATAGAACCCAGTTTTGATTGGGAAAAGGCCATCAAGATGAACCCAACTCTCATCCCTCAATTTCCAATCCAAGATTCCGGCACCGACCATGCGGCGGTTCTAAGAGGCATCAAAAGTGGTGGTGGGGTAGAGCAATTTCCCTCAAACCAATCAATGGACACTGGCCTTAGCACTGACATCATCAACAACAATGAGATTTCATCAGTGATTTCAAATAGTATTCAGCTTGAAAGCTTCAAATCTTATGATGATATTCAAGACTTGGCATGTTTGTGGAACTGCTGAACTGGAATTCATCCAAGATTTGACTTAATTTGTTAATGAAGAATTAATTATATGGTATGAAACTTAGGTCATTATTATATTAACTTGTAGACATATACATTGATGGTGTAAAAATCTGTCATTAACACATTCATGTACATAATTTCATTATTATTTGTGGTGGATTTTTTTTCATCTCTCCTTTGCTTCATATAGTCAATGTTCCTATAATTTTCTTATTAAGATATCATATATTTAAGGTTGTCTGGTTTATTAAAATATTTTCTTCTTTGTTTATTCATTTAATTAGTAAATGATATATGAAAATAACTTATTGATAATATGGTGGATGTTTTTGTCGACTTTTCTAGTGTTTTTTTTCTTAATGTTAGATTTGTTGGTGTTTATGTAATTTATAGTTTTTATGTTATTAACTTATCATGTTTTAGTCTTTTGGATCGTAAAACTAATTCTCTTATATTAATAAGTATTTGAAATAACTTTAGATATGTTACATTTTAGTTACGATAAAATTAGTTGTCAATATATTATCATGTTATATTATCATATTAGGGATGTTTATCTTTCAACATTAACAACTATATTTATTTATATCTTTTATTTTTATGTATTGTTTAGTTAGGTTTCTTAATTTTTTATTAATATAATTATAAGTTTACTTTTTAAACTTTTACTTTTTATGATGTATTTTGTGTATTTTTTTAATAAACTAATTACATAATTATTGAATATAAATATGAATTTATTTATTATTTTTTATTGACAACGTATAATTTTAAGTAGAGAAAATTATACAATAAGTGAATATCATGTATTTATTTTAAAAAAATCTTAATCTTAGATTAAATAAAAGGATACAGATATCCTAAAGAAGTCAAGAAAAAGATAACATTAAAAAAATTTAAAAATATCATAACAAATGTAACATAAATTACAAAAACAAACAACATATATATAAAAAATTAAGCACACCATAACAAACATAATACTAATATAAATTCAAATATCATATAAGTCTAACCAACAATCAAAATCCTCACGGTAATAACAAATCAAGCCACACCAACATCAACAATAATTATAACAACAAAAATCAAAATATTTTGATCAACAAATATTAACTATCGAAATTAAAATATTTTAATTAAAAATTATCTTTTTTAAATATATTTATTTTTATTATTTATTTCAACCATAAATTTTATTTACTTAATGATCTATAAAAATATAAAATTTAAAAATTTTATATTATACTAAAAAAAATGTATTTTAGTGAATTATTTTTAATCGATCAGTGGATTGTGAGTGACTTTATCCACCATTAACATACCTTATATTCAAATTAATGGTTTTCCCACCCAACACTTTAATATTAATGCTTCTTAGATTCTATATCTGCATGTTTTCATCTGTCTGATCTTTCATTCTATAATTAAAATATTTTTTTAATTAAAAAATAATATTTGATACATTTTTTAAATTATATATTAATGAAAAATTTTATTTTACCTAATAATGAAAGACAAAAAAATAAATTAGATATTTTTGTTAAAAAAACTAATAATTATTAAAATACCATAAATTTTTAATTCCATTAAAAAAATTATCATAAATTGCTAAATAATTATTTAAATAAAGCTGCAATAAGAAAGAAAAGAAGTTGTATGAAAATGTCATTAATCTAAAATCTTCTAGTAAAATCGTGCGGCCTTAAATCTCAATTTATCTAAGACAGACTATAAAGAAAACTCTCAAAGCTTTTATGAAAATGAACAAAAAGAAAAGAAAATAATGGTATAACTAGAGAAGTCTTTTGAGTGAATGCTCTTTTACTCAATGATGAAGTGAATTGTGGAGAGGGGTGAGGCTTTATTTATAATTGGGCTCATTACATCCAATGATCACTATCGATTTAAATCAACAACCTAGATACAACTTTATCCTATTATAAAGCATAACTCTAAAAATATTCCCATATAACTATGAAAATAATCTTCTATGTTCATATGGTGTGTTTGCATAAAATAAATGAATAATTCTAATAGATTTAATAAGTCTAAATCTAACAATATTATATTAATATATCTTTTTTAATATTTTATTACACAAATATACCCAAACTAATTTCATTTACAAAAAAAAGTTTTTATTACACAAATATAACCAAACCAATTTCATTTACAAAACTATACCCCTATCAGGACACGTATGCATAAATCGCTTTGTGTGAAAAGCGATTTCAGAAGTTGCTTCCCACGAAAAGCGATTTCAGGGTGACTTGACTTCTCTTGCCACATCAGCCAATAAATATAATCTGGATAAAAAATCTCTTTGTGTGCATAACGATTTCCCTAGGGTTCGAAGCGTAAAAACCATAGATCCAGGAAATCGCTTTGCGTAAAAACCCTAGCGATTTCCCTAGCGATTTCTCTAGGGTTCAGAGCTTAAAAAATCTAGATAGTTTTATAACTTTTAAATGGGGATTTTGTTAGGAAATACATTTTTATAGAGGATTGGAGGTATACATATTACATAGTTAGTGTATGACGGTTTATTGGATGAATAAAGTTTAATTTATCCAAAAAAAATTAAAGGATAATAGGTAAGTAAAATATTTATAATTTTTGATAAAATAATTTTAAAGTGAATAATTAAAAAAAGAACTTTGTATTTCAAATTTTAGTATATTAATTCATCAAAATAATTTAAAGAAATAATGTTATCCTAATTAATTTTAAAAGATGCTTTTATCTTTTCATTTATTATCTTGAAATAAATTTGAAATTAAAATTAACTAGGATGATATTATTTTATCAAAATAATTTATTTAATAAAATAATTTATTTTGTTTATGAACTATTATAATTAGTAATTAGGAATGAATATTTTATTTTATTTAAATAAAATATTTTTAAAAAATTATTTAAATTTTCAAAATTCAAAAAACATTCTATAGATAACTAATTTTTTTTTGACAAGATTTAGATTAATTTTACAGATTTCTGTATAAATGGGGATACAATTTTTTAATTAAACTTGTGTTCTACGAAAAATTATTAAGTGAACATGTTCACCATATCATTCGTGGTCCAATCAATCAGAACCGTTAATCTCAAATTTTTTTCAAGTGAATCATCACTTCTTTCCTACATATAATTAGTGGGTGGTAGTTATTAGGTGGTTATTTAAAGATAAACAGTTTTGATTGCTTGGACCATGGATAACGTGATGAACAAGATTCACCTAATAATTTCTCGGGTTCTACATATAGCGTAAGTTTCATTGAATATCCCTTAGGAAGGGGTACGAGTACAGGTTTATGTTATTTAGCGTAAGTTTTTTTAACCTTTAAATACTATCGCTTTTATTATTATCTTTTTAATTTTCACTACCACCCCAAACACTATTTTTGTAATGACCCGAATTCGGATCTAAGTTTCGGGTTAACCCGAGGGTTTGGGCTTCGGTTTTGAGCCTCGGGTTAATTGGTTTTGGGCCTTAGGTTGTTGGGTTATGAGTTGAGCTTTGTTTTGCGCGGGTATTTTGGTAATCCTCTAATTTGAGGACAAAGAGGGGGAGATGGACTGATTTCTCTATAGAAAGCTCCTTGGATGAGATCATCTTGTCTTCCTTCTTTTCCTCCCTCATTGTTGCAAGAGAAGGAGTGGTAATAGGTGCAACCTTTAGGGTGTTAGCTGGAGAATCACGTTTTTGTGGTGAAGGATAAGTTCTAGAGATGTTAGAGATCTATCCAAAAAGGTAAAAATGTTCAGGTTTTGTGAGGAAGAGGGTTTTTGAGTGAGACTTGTGGTAAGAATGGGAATGAGATTTTAGGGTTTTAAATATTAGTTTCTTGAGTTCTTATTGTTTTGAGAATCTCCTCAAATGGTGTCTAATGGTTAGGTTGTCTTCCTCTTGTAGAGAAACAAGTTGAAGAACCATCTACAAGCTTGGTGAGGAAGAAGACTTGAAGGGAAGGAGGGCGACGTTTTGATGTGCTTTGCTTAAGGTTGGTACCCTCCAACTCACATTGCATCAATCATATCATCATTAGAGTGCATTTTATTTTATTATGTGCATGATTGCTTGGTTTTCTAAGCTTGGGGTCTTTAATGGTGAATCTTGTAATATGTCGAGCTTTGTGTCAAAATTTATTAAAACACACCTTAATCACTCCCATGAACATGTAGGAATGATTTCATATCGAGTTTTTCATTTCGTGCAAAGGGTGTCAATACCCTTGGTGGGTGTATCGATACCCTAGAGAGGAAACTTAGGCTAGAAAGGCAAGCGTTTCGGAACACCTAGCCCGTGTTTCGATACGGAGATTTATAGTGACATACTGATTCGATACCCATATCGAATCGAATAACCTCTCTTTAGTTGACCTTAGAGTTGGTCAAAACATATCGATACCCGTATCGATACAAGGTGTTTCGATACCCCTTGGTGAGGGTATCGATACAAGGTGTTCCGATATCCCACCTAGGGTGTATCGATACCCATAGGAAAATTTTATAAAATCGTGAGGTTTTGAACTTGAGGCTTGGTGATCGTAGAGTTCCTTGAGATCATTTAAGCTATAAATAAATAGTTAAAACTGAAATTTGATAATATTACTTCCGACGGACTAAGAATAGATGAGTCTTAGTATATCTCAATGTAAAGATCCTAGGTGAATCATTTGTGTGTATTTGAGTCCTTATGTGATGGAAATCCGGATATCCAAATAAATGTTACAACATAAAGAAGACCATCCGATGTAACATTCCAGGTGATGTACTGAAGACCATTATGAATGAAGGATCTCGATGTTGTGTGGACACGGACCTCATTCGATGATACTCGATGTGACATTCCGAGTATGGGATTTGGAGGATCCCGATACTGTGTGGACGCGGACCCTACTCGTAGTGTAGGATCTCGATGTTGTGTGGATGCGGGCCTCACTACCATGTGTTGTTTGTTTTAATATGTATATGCTGTGTGCATTACTATACATCTCATATGCCATGTGATAGGCGAGCATGCTAGAGCCATCATATCATGCATGGTTACATGTCTTGCTTACTTTATTTATGATATGCATGATGTTGACCGAGTGGCGTGTACCCATTGAGCTTTTGTAGCTCAACATTTCGAAATGTGTTTTTGTGCGTAGGTTAGGTGAAGCCGTTTTCGGAGGAGCACCATCAAGTTTGGGATTTCAGCATCAACTACGTATCAGAGTACAACTATTAGATGTAGTGGGCTAGTACTTTTCATACTCTATTGTTGTAACTTTGTTATTATTTATTTGAATCGAATGCTTTTAAACAGTTTGTAATATTTTGGAGCTCCAACTACTTATTATCTTCTGGAATTTACTTTTATACTGATTTGGACTTTATGAAATTTACTTTGGACTTGAAATTGGATTTACTTGTTGGGCTTTTGAAATACAGGTTTTGGGTTGGAGGCCCAATATGGCACTGGGTCGAGGGCGTTACAATTTTTACACTTATTTTCATTCCTTCGATCATCTATCATACTTTCAAGCTTCGACAATTCAAAAATGGCAATCAAATTGATTCATATTTTTTTTATTTTATGTGATTGTTCGTCTTCCTTCATGCACCTAAATAGAAAGGTAAACTTTATTTATCTTTTAATTAAAAATATTCATAAGACAATTTAATAGTTAGTTTAATTAATGAACTAGTAAAATGAATGAACTAGTTTAAATAATAATCAACCTTTATTGAATGAGCGAACTTACTTAATAAGTGCATAATTAAATAAACTATATATTTTAAAAAATTATGCTTAAATGCAATTTAATGTCATACAACTAATCAAATACATGCAAAGTAATGCATAAATAAAAATCATGCAATTGAATGATAAGATATACTACATAAATGAGCAAGTAGAGAATGAAATAAGGTTAAACTCCTTTTCAATCCTTCATAGAAAACGTTCAAGATATGAGAAATATATGTGAATTGATGAGGTTGATTAGAATCATATCACACAGGTTCGAGAATCAATTTAAACTTTTAAAAACTTAAGACTAAAACATAATTTTTTATAATTTATAGGTTCTTGTCTGAAATTTATCTTACCAAGTATAATTAAACCTACTAATTCCAATCTTATAAATTATTGAATTGAAAATTTTTATGTTCTAGTGATTAAAATAGGTATAAAAAATTGAGTGACAATTGTTGTAGTTTATCTATTTTTTATTAAAAAATAAAAAATAACACAATCTTTAACTATATGGATTGTATTAAATATAAAATAAAAATTAAATATCCTCTCTACTGATGGATCTCTTTGGGTTGTCTGGTTCATAATTATGTATTTAAAAGTGTTGACTTCTGAGATGTTAAATGCAAGCCTCATCATAATTGGTACTTAAGAAAAATGTTGAAGTTGAGACTAGTTTTACACTCTACCCCCTTCTGATAATCTAAACACTAGAAAAATCTAGGATGTAATTCGAGAGGTCAGGCCAAAAGCTCCTTGGCACAAGATTGTTTGGTTTGGTCTATAAGTGCCTAAACACTTTGTTATTCTTTGGATGACTATTATTGATCGATTGTCGACTTCGGATAGGCTGCAACGTATAGGGCTGAACTTGGACCGTACTTGTGTTTTGTGTGGCGCTACTTTAGAGACTTGTAACCATATTTTACAGAGTGTTCCTTCTCGACGCAATTCTGGGAGAGTGTTTTCCATTTGTGTGGGATCCAAAGAAGGATATTGGATTGGAAAGGTAAATTAGAATGGATGCAGACTCGATTGAAAGGCAAATCTTTGTTTGAGGGTGTCATAGGGATTTTTCTGTTTTTCTTGGATAATAAACAATAATTTATCTAAAAAAATAAAAAATAAATAAAAAATTTTATTAAGTATTTTAAAAATATAATAATCAAATAAATCTGTCCCAAAATTTCAATAATAATTTATATAATTTATTTTTTTTATAAACTTCCATGATATACAGACAACACCCATGTGTTGATTAAATGCGAGCGTCGTGAAATAAGAAATTATAATTAATTATAAAAGAAAGAAATCCCAACAAACTAAACGGAAAATATTATTCTATTCTACGTGTCATTGATGTGCTCAACTTCAATCTTCAATTTCTTCGATCCTCTGTCTTCATTCTTCAGCTTAGAGCAAGAGGTTGGTTGCACATCAACTATGGGGGAGCAATTGAACGGTGCGACCGTAGACGAAAATAACTGCACCCGCAGAGAGGAAACGCTACACGATGGCCTCCTCCGTTTGGTTTCGTCTATTATCTACCCCAAAACATCGGCATCGGCACCGCTGCTGCAGCGGATCAAGGTTTCTGTTTCGGAGAACGTGCCTCGCCTTGGAGAAGCATCCAGAAATACCACCCGTTCTGTTCTGCGTGGACTCGTAGTGGCAGCTCCCTTCGTGCTCTTCTCGTCATTTCTGTGAGGGGTTTTCTTTTTCTTTTTTTCAAATTACTTTATTAAGCAATTTCTTGCTGTCCTTCTTCTGCTTCAGAATTGATAATTCAAAAAAGTAATGCATTCTTGATCATTAATTTGCTTCACTGAAATCATACGAAGATTGTAAAATTCTTTCATTTCCCATTCCATTATTTCTATCTGTTTGATTTGATGCTATAGCAAACCTAAAGTAAGGGAGAAGAAATCTATTGGCGAAACCTTTTTAAGCAGCTTTTAACCTTTTGATGTTGTTACATTTTTAACTTTTTGTTCGTTTTTAATCGAGTGTGGTACTGTGGTTTTGTTTTAGAGCAACCTTTTAACGAAGCAAGAACAGCCTAATTAAGCTTTAATGAGTATGGTTTTACAGGATTCTGGATGATTTTAATCTTTGGGGTGAGAAATATATAGTTAATTTGACAGATTTGTAACATAAGAGACCACTTTGGATTTTTGAGAAAAAAACATCTTTCAAAGCTAGGCACTGATTTCTTTGTGTGCATCATCTCTTCTTATGTGTGAGGCTCGATCGAAGAAATGAAGCTATGTTGTTTCCAACGATTAACTACACACATTGATATTTATATTTCTCTTGAATAAACAAAAGTAATGTTATATGAAACAAAAATCTAAAATGAATAGCGCCAGTGTCAGTAGTTACAGAATAGCATAGTTAAAATAGAAGCAAACTGTACTGGAGATGTTATCCTGTAAAGGGTTCTAGAATGTGTAAAGCTGGGATGAGTCTGGCTTTCTTCTTCTCAAACATCTTAATATGAAAAGCGTGATCACCAAATGTTTGACTTCTGAGTTGATGGGATGCAAAGGTCCAATAATTTAGTGTGTGGGATAATGGTTAAAGCTGAGCGGCCAAGATTGACTGTGTTGAAAACAATGATATATATAGCATTGGTAGGTTGAATCTCTGTTACTGCTTGAAATTTCAGTGGCATGAAATTTTGCTACTGGTTTCTTCCTTTTTACATCAAACTTTTGGATGCTTGCACTAAAACTTAGTTCTCTTTACATGTTGCAAAAAAATTCTTTATAGATCTGATAAAGTAACGGACTTCCATGCTATGTATCTTGACCTATTGAGCTTTTTATTTGTTTTATTTTACTAATGGACTTGGAAAACTTAAAATCATAATGTTTTTGCATCTTTTTTATAGGTAAGTTACATTTTGTGATATGAGTTTCAAATTGCTTTTGTGCCTCCTGGACTTTATAACTTTTCTATGTATGGCCTACGAACTTCTTTGTGTCACTTATACACCCAACTACTCTTCTTTCTTGCAGCTTAAATTGATATCTATTTCTGAAAACTAAGTGACATTTTCTTTCATTGCAAATCTTGGTTTGCTTCTCATACCTCTACTCTTACCCGATGTCTGCTAGTGTCCTTAATATATGTTCTTCGGAATTCTCTGACTGTCCTTTTACCAACACTTCTGCAGGTTGGAACGGTTACATTTCTTACCTTGACAGGGTTGCTTGTTTTTACGCTTTTCTTTCTAGCTGCAACTGTCAATGCTATGATCATCTCTTTCCTCATAGCTCTGGCTGCTGCAGGAGGTTTCTTGGCTATTTTCTTTGCCTGTGTAACAGTTATTTACATTGGGGCCTTGTCAGTTGCTGCTTTTGTTATTTCTACTGCAACAATTTCAGCAATTATAGCTGCTGTTGTAGTTACTGGTATATCTTTCTCAGCTTCTTTTTTTAGTTTTTACTTTGTTTCATTCTTATAATGTTAAGATCATATGCTTGGATTACAAACTGCAAGATGTAGTCTTTTCACTAATGTCTTTTTATAGGGTTGAATCCCTTTATAAAATTTTGCCAGAACCTTTGTCCCTAAATGAATTTCGGTACTATGGAGTAGTGCTTTTCATTAGGCAACATAATTTTCTGTAGTAGTGCTTTTCATTAGGCAACCTAATTTTCTGTAGTAGTGTTTTTCATTTGATGTTTCAATATGATTCAGGCTGGGTTGGATTCTTCTGGTCTTTATGGTTGGCTACTAAGAAAAGCATGGACCTGGCAAAGCACTCGTTCAACATGACTGGATCTGCTCTTTCATCTTATTCGTATGCTCGACATGCTCATCATCATCGCTACCAGGAGCTGAACAAAGTTGCAGACTGAAACACTTTTATAAACGTAAGACCCCACCCTACACATTCATTCAGCATGTATATGTTGTTCGATGCCGCTGATTAATCATATACGAGAAATATGCGAATGTGTTTCGAGTTTTGACAATTTAGCAGTGATATAGTCGCGGCTCAACCGGGTTGCAGCATAGAGAGGATGTTCCATTGTCCCGTTTGCTTTCGATTTCTAGTTAGGCTGTGTTGGGGTAAACAGAACTTTGGTGTCAAAAATATCTTCTAGTGTGTGGAGTTCATTCCTTTACGGATGAATGGTATTTTATTTCTATTGCTCTAGAATTTCATATGATCACTGTTTTAGTATTATTATTAGATTTTTTTCATATAAAAATATATTTATAAAATCAATAAATGATTATTGGAATATATTTTTTGATAAATTTTAATTCTACCCGAAGGGAAAAGGAGACCCTAACAGGAACAAAGAGGACTTTTAGTAGATTTAGAACCTATAATTTTTATTAAAATTAAAAATTTTACCGAATTTAACTATTATTAGTTTATAATTTTTGTAATTTAGTCTTTAAAATTTTATTTTTATTTTAAATTGACTACTATTTATCTTTCTAATTTAGTTTAATGCTTTTTAATAAGATGATAATTTATTTTATTAATGTTTATCATTTTTAATTTAAAACTTTATTTTTTTTATTCTAATGTTTATTCTTTATTAATTTTTAATTTTTGTAGTTTAACCCAATTTTTAAGATATGAATCATTTGATGATATTTTTGTCTAGTTTAGTACGTAATATTTATTTTTAATGAGATTTATGCTAGTTAAAGACGTTAGATATTAAATAATTAATTCGAAATGAATAATCAACCATTCAACCCAAAGCCTATCGGTTATTTACTTAATTATTTATTTGTATTAAACTCAAATTTAATAATTTCAATTAATATGAATTTTAAACTTGAATTAATTCGACCTGAAATAAAACCGACTTAAAATGAACCCGAACTAAAATCTACACTGAAATGAACCTGTCAATTATGTGATTTGGATCCAAACCGTTTGAACCCGACTTGAAATGGATCCGACTTGAAATAAACCTGCACCCGATCCAAATCGAGTCAAAACATCAAATCAACTTAAAATAACCTGTATCCGGTTTTATCCAACCTAACAATACTCGACCTAAAACCTATCCAAATAACTAATTTTACATCCCTACTTTCTACTGAGTTGTGATTCTTTATTTCCTCCGTTTCTTTCCAAAACTCAAATGAAATCAAATCAGCACCAGATATGTGATTTGTCCAATTTCATCGTATCATGTGTTGATTATTTCACGTGCATATTCAAATGACGAAACTGCCCCATCAGAAGAAAAATCTGGATTTGCAAGTTCAAGAATCCACCTTGGATAAGGAGTCACTACGCCGGCACTGTGAATTCTCATACCAACAACAAAATCGAAGCCGTGAGAGACAAAAATGGCAACTGTAGACAAATCGGGAAAAAGTGTGGTGCTTCTCTGCGGCGACTATGTCGAGGACTGCGAGGTTCATCTATTTAGTGCTTTTCATGTTGTTTTTCCCCTTCCCCCACCCCTTAAATTTTGTTAATTAGTGTGTTATGGAAGGTGAAATTGATTAGGTTATGGTCCCTTTCCAAGCACTTCTGGCTTATGGTGTATCAGTGGCCGCTGTTTGCCCTGGCAAGAAAGCCGGCGAGGTTTGCCGGACCGCTGTTCATTATCTTGCCGGCCATCAGGTTCCTTAAATATTTATCCTTTTGCTCAAAATATCATGGGATTTCTTGTCAATCTCGAAAGCGTTGGTTTTTCTTTGATTGGCAGACATACTCGGAGTCCCGTGGTCACAATTTCACACTGAATGCATCATTTGATGAGATAGACCATACCAAGTATGATGGTTTGGTTATACCTGGAGGAAGGGCTCCTGAATATCTTGCTATGAATCCATCTGTATTGAACCTGGTGCGCAGCTTTGTCAGTTCTGGAAAGCCTGTTGCCTCAATTTGTCATGGTCAATTGATTTTGGCTGCTGCCGGGGTGGTTGGAGGTCGAAAATGCACTGCTTACCCTGCTGTTGGACCTGCTCTTATTGCCGCTGGTGCATCTTGGGTTGAACCTGATACCATGGCAGCTTGTGTTGCTGATGGTAACATCATTACCGGGGCTACCTATGATGGGCATCCCGAGTTCATCAGGCTCTTTGTGAAAGCACTAAGAGGCACCATAACCGGGTCAAACAAAAGGATCCTGTTTCTTTGTGGGGTAATTTCTCATTCAAGGAATATTTGTCTCGTTAGGGAATTACTTTTGTTTATAATGAATTTACTGAATTTGTTATATTCGAAACAATCTGAGTAATAACACATACATATTTATGTCTTCATGCATATGTTACTTGTTAGAGATGAGGGAAGTTCTGTTAGGCACTTGGGCTCTGTATTCTGTACAAAAAATTATATTGATTAGCATTCTCCTCTGGCTGTTTGAACTTTGAAGTGCATGCTAGATTGGTGTTTTAGCTATGTACAGCCTTACTTATGCGATCTGGAAGTGCTTACCTGTAGACTGGATTTTCATGTATTTGAGCTGAGATTTCCAAAAGATATGTGCATTTTTTTTTTTTTTTTTTTGCTGATAAGAGTAATAACCTAATTACCTAAATAAAACTTGATAAAACCTGGTACTTAGCTCAGTTGGTTTATGCAGACATGTTTGGGAGATATTAGCTAGCAGGTCCAGGGCTTGGATCGCAGCATTTGTAATCTCTTCTCTTGTTTTCTGGCTGTGGCCTACTTTGTACAAAGAATATAACAATAAATATTTAAGTTTAATAAAGAAACGTACTTGGTCGTGATACCTTAACATTTTGCTTCTCTTTCTTAATTTACAGGATTTTATGGAAGATTATGAAGTGATTGTTCCTTTCCAGTCACTTCAAGCTCTAGGGTGCCATGTTGATGCTGTTTGTCCTAAGAAGAAGGCTGGCGATTCCTGCCCAACTGCCATCCATGATTTTGAAGGTGACCAAACTTACAGCGAGAAGCCAGGTCATGATTTTACTCTAACAGCCAACTTTGAGGGCATAGATGCCTCAAGTTATGATGCTCTTGTCATCCCTGGGGGTAGAGCACCAGAATATTTAGCACTAGATGGGAAAGTGATTGCTATAGTGAAGCATTTTATGGAGTCCAGCAAACCAGTAGCATCCATTTGCCATGGGCAACAGATTTTAGCTGCTGCTGGTGTTCTCAAGGTAGTATTCCTGACATTGATTGTTTACTTCTGCAAGTTCACAGTTTACTTCGAATTCACTTATATACATACATGCATGCAGTTTACTTGATACATGTTATAGGATCATTCTGAGTTCTCACATACAAACATCACTATTTCATACTATAGAATCTTGCATTTTTTTCATTGGCATACATTACACCTTTAGAAGAAAACAACAGTTGCAAAAATAGCTACATTCCCATATTTGCTATCAAATTTGTTGACACCAACATTTGTTTTGTTCGTCTCGTATATTCGTATCCGACATCTGACTCAGGGGAAGAAGTGTACTGCATACCCGGCTGTGAAACTTAATGTGTTGTTGGCCGGAGCAACTTGGTTAGAACCTGAACCCATAGATCGTTGCTTCACTGATGGAAATTTGGTTACTGGAGCAGCTTGGCCAGGTCACCCAGAGTTCATTTCTCAATTAATGTGTTTGCTCGGCATCAAGGTTTCCTTCTAGTTGATCCATGTGGCAAATATAGTAAAATCTATATGAATCTGTGATGATGTCCCTTCTTGCAAGCTGTATGCTTCATGCAGTCACATTCCAATAAGGTCGCACAGAAAGCCATGAACTGGTTATGTCCTCGTCTGTAAAAGATTTTCTATTTTGATCATACGTAAATTATGCATCATGTCAATGGTTGGTTGTTAAGACTACAAATGTTGTTTGTCCGATAACGAGCGTATCATTTAAAAAGAATATTTTGGCATAAAGATAATTTTAACCTTTAATGTTTATGATTTTTATATTTTGATCCTTATCTTCTTTTTTTTTTAAATAAATTTAGCCTTTAACTTATATTTTTTTTACAAATATCTTATTTTAACTAGTATGATGATTATATAGTTAAAAAATTAACGATAATGATATGTCATATATATATATGTAGAATGATATTTAAAATTTGAGAATGTTTAGTAGCATTTTATTTTAGATTTAATTAATCTTTAATATTTTATTTAAATTTTAATTGTTTTATATTTTATGTTAGAATAAAATTATATTTTACATGTATATATTTGTCATTATCGTAAAATATTTAACGATAATGACATGTCACATATATTTAGAATGAGGCTAGATGACATGTTATTTAAAATATATTATTACATATATATGACATGTCAATATTTTTAAATTTTTAACGGTTTAGTCATTATGTTAGTTAAAAAAATAAGATATTTGATAAAAAGGTATAGGTTAAGGGCTAATTTATCCAAAAAAAATGAGGGCCAAAATGATAAAAATTATAAACGTTAAGGATTAAAATTATCTTTATGCCGAATATTTTTACTCTCGAGTTTGATCCAAATGAATAATTTAATTAATTATTTTTTTATTTCATAAATTATATTTTATCCGTCCCATTTATAATGTTTAATATTGACTTTTTAAAAGAAATTTTGACAGTTATTTTAAATATTTTGATTTATTAAAATTTATAAAATATATATTTTAAATTATTTGATTAAAGGTTTTTAAAATATATTTTGTTTATATTTTTTAATAATAGATTTAAAGTTATAATTTAAAATCTGAGAAAGGGTTTAAGGTTACCTAATTAATTAATTGGGTTTAAGGTTACCCGGTGATAAAGACAACGATGGAAGAATAAAAACCATGAAAGGTTATCAGCTTTTAATTTATAAAGAAGAGAGAAAAACAATTATCTATTAATTAATTAATTAATTGGGGTAAAGTATATAAATGTTCCTCGATTATGGTTTTATGATTTAAAATTTATAATAAATTAATTAATATCGTTAAAATTTAACGGTTGATAATATAGGAGTTAATACAAATTGATATAATTACATAATTAACCTTTAAGTTCTATATTTACTTTTATTTGATCATAATTTTAAAAATTAAAACACATAATTTTAATAATTTATCAATTTATTCTCATTTTAATTAAATTCTAACAAAAGTTGCTTTTTGTTGCTCTCGACAATAACAAAGAGGAGTAAATCCTCAGACATCATCGAATGTTAATTTTTTAATTATGTTTTATTAATAATTATATTTTTTAAGTCATAGGGTCAGTTTATAATTATGATAACGGAAGGATATAAAAAATAATTAAAATTTAGTTGGGAGACCATTTATGTAATTTCCCCTATTTAATTTTAATTTTTAATATAATTTTATTACTTCCTCATAAGTATTTTTTACAGATCTCAACTAATGACATGACAAGAAGTTAACTAGAAGGTTCTGTTACTCAATATTAGTTAATGAGTTAATTTGATGCAATTTGCAAACTAAATAACCTAATTGAGTGTACGGAAAGGTTAAATTAATCATTTAAGTAAAATTTAGGGACACAAATAACCCTTAGCCTTTTATAATTAATTAAATGTGAACGCTTCAAAATATTTTATGGAACTTACGCATATGAATAAAAAAACTCTGCATGATTTTTTATCATTATTCATAGAAGAAATGTGATTTTTTTATTCTAATATAATTTGAAGAGTTTTCCTAAAATATGGTTCTTATTTTAATTCTTAAATATTTTACTTGTTATAGTATTATAAAAGTTAAATTTAATTAAATTCGATGAACAATTTTTTTCAAAATAACCTACGAATACTTAAAATTGGAACCCATTGAATCAACTTTTAAGGGTATTTTTGTAATTTAATATTTAAATTCAGATTTAGTTGGATCTTAATAGACATCTTTAATTTATATATGGATTTTTGTAATGGAAGTGTTATCCCGATCTTTGGGTGTCATTTTCTTTACTTTTAAATTGTAATGCGTACATGTATTTAGATATTAAAATTTTAAAATAAATTGAATTTTTACCTTCCTTTATAATTACATGTGAATATTTAAGTATTAATTTTAGGCGTTATAAAGTAGTAATCAATTTTTAAACTTAATTTCTTTTCTGATTTTATTTCTTTTGATGTTCGATTTACCACTTTTAAAATGATTGATATCAACTCCCTAATTAAAAAAATGAATTTTCGCTAAACTCTTCATCTGAAATTGAATCTTTCACGAAAGCAAGTGACATTTTAGGTTTTAAAAAATTAGTCGCTACAACGTATCATATTTCACATTTTAGTTTAGAAATGAGAACATGAAATATTATCCCAAATAATAACACTTTAGGTTATAACCTAAAATATTATTAGTACGTATAACATATTAATTTTAAAATGACAACTCAAAATGTTACTAAAATGTAATAATTTAGATTATAGTTAAAATTATTACTTATATATATATAATATTTTATGTTGATAATCCAATAAAAGAGAGAACCAACCACATTATTCTTTTTAGTCACATTTTATACGTCACGCTACATACTCATTCTAATTGCATTGATTTTGTTACAAAATTAAAAGAGGATAGTATGGGAATAACAAAGCAAGAAAGGGAAAAAGAAAATGAGAAAAGAAAAAAATAATTTCCGAAACGAAAAAACGTTAAATGTACCTATATCACTTCCCAATAATAAATTAATAACTATGTATATTTTTACTGATAATAATAATAATAATATATTTTAAATTATACATATTTTAAATTTATTTTTTTATCTGTTTCATCTTATATATATATATATATGTATGTTAGGGTGGGTAAAAAACCCGAATATCCGGTCCCGTACCTGATAAGACCCGGTAGATTTTTATATGGTATTGGTTCTAGTGGGATCGAGACTAGATCCAAAATTTAGGTCCCGGTTATAATCGGGACTGGGACTGGATCTTGATTTTTTGGACCCGATACCCGATGGGTACCCAGTAGGACCGGCACCAATACTAAATATCGATATTGGTTTTCTTTTGTTTATTTTTCTTATCAAATTTTCTCTTTATGTATAAATATTATGAGTATGATTAGTTTTAAAATTTTAATTTTTAAGTCTACAATATTCTATTTTTATTATTTAATATTATTATTGGTGATTGAATTTATTTTATCCAATTACTCAAAAAATTTAAGAATAAACTAATTGATCGGGTACCCGGTATTGGAACTGATACCCACCAATAACGGGACCGGTTCTTAAAATTTAGGACCCAGTGTGACTGGGACTGGGACTGGTTTCAATTTTTAGAAACCGATGGTTATCGAAACCGGGATCAATTCTATTCAAATTAGTCGTGTACCCGATCTTGTCTTTCCCTAATATATGTTATATCGTTATTAAATTATCTTTTAAGTTATACTAATTTTTTAAGTTCCCTTAAATTGGATGGTTTTAATTTAATTTTATAAAGTTTAAGGGCACCATAAGTAATAAAAACTTAGAGGACAAACTGAAAAAATAAATATAATTTAAAGGGTAGAAAGTGTATTAAGCCTAATACTATTGATGATGAAGAAGAAGAATAGTGACGTTAAGGAATGCGTGTTGTGCCTTCCCACTTCTTATATTGCACACACTAGAAGTCCAGGATTCAACTCCATCATTCTCTCCTTCTCAAACTCTCCTTCAGGCTAATTTCTCTCTCTTGCTCCATTTTGGGTCTTTCTTCTAATGAATTTCCTTTTTTTATTTCTCTAAATCAAAAGGATTACATATATATATATATGGTGATGATGGGCATAGGGAGAATGGTGGTGTGCTTGAAATCCAAATTCAGGAGCTTGAAGATGACGAAGCAGCATTACGACAAGGTGGAAAAGAGCGAGAGCATGAGGGTTGAAATCAAGCCCGGAAGCTCATCCGACAGACCCTCAAGATTGCCGATTCCCCCAACACCAAGACGTTTGCTTTCTGAGTTCTGACCCTTCCTCCAAAGCTACTTGTACAGTATATATTCCTATTCCTAAATAAATCAAGCCCTTCTTTCTCTGTAAGATTAAAACTTTAATTCATTTTATCATACCCATAGAAGATCATGTTGTTTACATGGATAAGAAGATGCAGTTAGGGTTCCACTTCCCTAACCATACGAAAAGCACAACTAAGATATTTAATCTAATTTATAGGAGACATGGAAGCAGTTCGGTTAAGTTAAAATTCATTTTGAATTTTAAATGTATAACCGATTAGATTTAATAAATATCAGAGATTTGATTTGATATTATGTGTTATTAAATCTAATTTTGAATAGATATTATCCGAGATTTAAATGAATATTTTCGATTATCAAATCTACTATTTTTGGATAGATATTAACAGATTTATCCGAGATTTTAAATGGATATTATCTGATATTATTTGATATTATTAGAGATTTGATTATAATATAATCTGTTATTTAAATCAGATTTTATCTGATTCTCGGATAGAATTACCCCTGCTTTCAACCTATAAATAAGAGAGCTCTCTCTCAGTTTTAATCATCCCATTCAGATTTACTTATGTCTTTATTTTAGAGAGTTTGAGAGCATTTCTTGAAAAGCTTAGAGAAGCTTTTGTTCGACTCCGGTTTAGATGATCATTTACCCTGTACTCAATGGGTACCCAATAGAACTGGAGTCAATACCAAGTATCTGATACTGATTTTTTTGCTTGTGATAGATAATGTTCTTTTGTTAATTTTTTTTATCAAACTTTCTCTTTATGTATTAATATTATGAGTATAATTCGTTTTAAACTTTACTTTTTAAGCCTATAATATTCTAATTTTATTATTTAATATTATTATTAGTAGTTGAATTTTTTCTCCTATTGTTTAATTTTTTTAATAATAAATTAATTGATCAAGTACCCGGTAGTGGAACCGGTTTCCACTAGTAACGAGATCAGTTTCTAAAATTTAGGACCTAGTGTGACTAAAAACGAGATCAATTCTAATTTTCAAGAACCCATAATTACCGAAATTAAGACAATTTTAATCAAATTGACTAAAATAACCTAAATCTTTACGGTCCTAAAACCCTAAAGTTAATATAGCTTTTGTATAATTTTTTTCCTAAATTAATTATTTAATTTGAACTTTTTAAGCAACTAAGCATTGACTGTCAACTTCCAGCGAGGCAGGCCAAACCAAAACACACGGGAATCTGTGCTATCTGCCACCTGTCGCGTACTCATTGGACCACTCCCTCTTTCTTTCATACTCTTTTTTGATAGAACAATTTTCTTATATAAATAAAATTAAAAGAAAATCAGCGGCTCTTGATCTCTTCAGTCTTCACTCCCTATAATAAATTTCTCCGCTTGCTCATTTCCATCAACAAACCAGAAGAAAAATAAACGAAGGGGAGAAATTATCGTCGATCGGTACGTTATTCTGGATCAGCTTTTTTTTTTTGTTGTTGATAATTCTGGATTTTATCTATTTACATTGAGATCTACAGGGTTTCAAGTCTTCTTTATTTATACATTTCCTGATTTTGTTAATGGGTTTTTGATTGATGCAATGAATGGTTTTGCAGCTTGCTTTTCGGGGTCAATCTTAGTGGTTTAGATTCAATCTGTTTAGGATTTGAGTTTTTCATTGCTTGATTTGACTATTAGTTTTTTTCCCTTCTTTTTGTTGCGATTAATTGCGCGAAAATGAATCAGAAAATTTTGTTGTTAAGATATAAAGTGGAAAAGTTTCGCTAAAAAATAACAGTTTGGATACTGTGAAACTGTTGGAACAGAAAAGATAGGAGTTAGTGATAATGACATATCTTCCTTACAGTTTAGATCTTATTGTTATTTAATTGATTTTACGACGTATCTTTTTGTACTTTTGGCACAAAGTAGATCGGATCTGTCAGTTAGATAATTTGGAGGAAAAAAACAACAAAGAACTTCAAATTGAATACTGTTTTAATGCTTTAGAGTTGAGGAATGAGAATGTATCGAATGATTGTTCTAGATATTGATGCTATTGTTTAGACCCGGGATTGGTTAGAAATGTTTGTTTAACAAGAGTAAATCTTTCTGTATTCGCAGGATTATTAAGTATTAGATTGATATAGTAAAGATGTCTCCAACAGAATCATCACGAGAGGAAAATGTTTACCTGGCCAAGTTGGCTGAGCAGGCTGAACGTTACGAGGAAATGGTGGAGTTCATGGAGAAAGTTGCAAAGACTGTGGATGTTGACGAGCTGACAGTTGAGGAACGGAACCTTCTCTCTGTGGCTTACAAAAATGTGATTGGAGCAAGAAGGGCTTCATAGAGGATCATCTCTTCCATTGAGCAGAAGGAAGAGAGCAGAGGAAATGAAGATCATGTTGCACAAATAAAGGAGTACAGGGGAAAGATTGAAGCTGAGCTCAGCAAGATCTGTGATGGGATATTGAACCTTCTTGAATCTCACCTCATCCCTTCGGCCTCATCCGCCGAATCGAAGGTGTTTTACCTTAAGATGAAGGGTGATTATCACAGGTATCTTGCTGAGTTCAAGACAGGTGCTGAGAGGAAGGAAGCTGCCGAGAACACTTTGTTGGCTTACAAGTCTGCTCAGGTGGGTGAATTGGTGATGCTGTTTTGTCAGTGAATTATTTTCTCTGTAATTCCTGAGCATCCACTGAAAAGTTAAGATAGAATTTCTTAGTTTCTCTTTATTTTTGCTTATGATGACAGGATATTTCTCTTGCTGAGCTTGCTCCTACTCACCCAATTAGGCTTGGACTTGCTCTTAACTTCTCTGTTTTCTACTATGAAATCCTCAACTCACCTGATCGTGCCTGCAATCTTGCAAAACAGGTGTTTATTATCTACTGCTTTGCTATGGATATATTATTATTATTATTATTATTATTATTATTATTATTATTATTCACTTTGTTCTGCCATTGATCTAGAACTGCTAATAAACTAAACTCTGCGGGTTTTTAACTGTCTTGGTGTGGTCCATTGGTTCTGGATGGCATAGTAAATTGTTTTAATCTAATCCCATTAGAACTGGATATAGTTGTGATGACAGCTCCTTGTATTTGAGTTAGTTGCATGTTTGAGGACCCAACCTGTTAACAGCTAAAATAATTACTGTCGCAGTCTGGTTGATACTCAGAATGTTACGCACATTCAGGAAAAAGTTTGAATTTATACCTTATACCAAGTCTGAACTGAAATGTTTGTTATTGCTTTTATCCATATGATGTCCGGTAATGTTGTAAGCTGATATCCATTTTACTGGATTTTATTAATTTTGTGTATTCAAGGAATGAAGATTAGGTTGTTCTTATGTGAAGAACCAGAAGTGGCTTCTCAAGGACATGAAGTGATTTTCTAAAGATTGTTTGTCAGCTAAAATAACATGGTTTTCATTTGGCAGGCTTTTGATGAGGCAATTTCTGAGTTGGATTCTTTGGGCGAGGAATCTTACAAGGATAGTACATTAATCATGCAACTTCTTCGGGACAATCTGACCCTTTGGACATCTGACATCACGGTATCTCCCACACACTCTCCCCGTCCTTTTGTGTGTGTACACAATCATGAAAAATTCATTAAGCTCTGCTGTCTTTAGACATCTAATAATAATCTTTTTAAATTGCCATGAATTTTTGCACCAGCATGGATTTGACTACAGCTATCTTCTCTAGCAAACCTTTTTCCTTTCATCATCATGACTACAGCTTTCTACCATAGTGTCTACCATAGATTATTGTCAGAACTAAGATTCATTTGATCTCTAAGATAATCCCTTGCTTCTTTAACTATATTAAGAATGTTCTGCCACAGTATACAGGGAAAATACATTTGACCTTGTCACACTAATTTCAGAACTGATATTCTGGTGTTATTGGATTGCTGTTATCTCATAACTCATGTTAATTGTTTCATTGATTAGTGTTGGATGTCCCTTCTCAAGTTTGATGGGTTTTCTCAAGTTCTCTATTCAGATGATTTCTTGTTTTGTGATCAATGTGCTTTGTTGCTTGTTTATAGGACGAGGCTGAAGATGAGATCAAGGAAGCTTCGAAGGAAGCAGGCGAGGGACAGCAGTGATGAGATAAATTCATAAGAATTGTTAATTAAATTTTAGTAATTCTTTCCTTGAATTCTTCAGATGTTAGAGTTCTCTGTTTTGGGTATTTTTATAAACTTGATTGAGATTTACATGTTAAGAAAGGATGAGTATTATTTTCGTTCATTTAGGATTAAGGTGATTTTTAACAAGGCATATAATAATAAGTTTTTATTCATCAAAAAATTATTATTTGTAGTATTATTTTTCATAAAATAATTTGATTAAATCAAATAGATCATTTATAATATTACTTAAATAAAATATATTATTTTAATAAATACAAAATATTTATAAAAATAATATATAAAAACCTCTAAACCCAAACTTTAAGATTTAGATTTTATAATTTGTGCATGAATCATTTAGCTTTATTAGTTAAAAGAACGATTGTTGTTCCCGGAGGTCGAGAGTATATACTCTAAAACAGGCACTGAACACCCAATTTATATTTTTTTCACTTTTTTAATTTTAAATTTTTTAAAAAATTATATATTAACACATAAATTTTAACAGCTTATAATACATAATCTAAATAAAACTAGTGATTTAAATTTAGTTTTAACTTTAAAGGGTGAAATATTTATTAAAATTTATCAAAAAAAAATATATTAAAAAGATTAATCTCGATCATGATTTTTTCCTTCAGATATCATACTTACAAATCAATATAAATATTTAAAAAATTTAAACTTAAAACTTAAAAGCATATAATACAAATATAAAAATAATTTAGGGATTTAAATTTAGTTTTAAAGTAAAAATATTAAAAAACCTAAAATAAACATATAATTAAAAATATAAAAATATATTAAATTATCGAGTCAAGTTGAGTATCCGATAAAGAAAAATTTTTAACCCAAATCAGACCTGTGTACCCAAAAAAATTATCGGTTTGGATATTCATTCCGATAAAAAATAAAAATCTTAAAAATATCCACCCATCATTGGATTAAATAATTTTAAACACTTCAAATATATATAAATAATGTATTTTATGTTTTATATATATCAATATTAATTTTAGTATTATTTATTTTATGCAATAATTTGAATTTGTCTTAAATATAATTTGACATATATAATATTTGTAATAAAATATTATATAATTTTATATTGATTTAGTGATTAAATCTAAAGGGTCATGAGTTTAGTAACATTTTTGAGTAAAAATAATAATTTAGTGGTATTTTTTGTAGTTTCGCCTATATTTTCTTACTACAAATTGTTGGCGCCCAACTCTCTTAAAAAATTGGATTCCCGGGAATTTCCTCTCTGTTTTCTGTAAAAATTTTCCGATTTTCATCTCTCAGATCTGTTTCCCGCTATTACAATGGAAGCGGGAAAATGAAAACCAAATCTAAATTTTAAAACTTCCAATAAAACAAACTCATTAAGGATTTTCTTGATTGAGAATTGAGAATTCGAGGGGGGAAAGACAAAGAAAAAAAATGGCTGTTGTTTCTACTCCTGCTTCCAAAACCAAAGATGTGAATCAAACAAAGCGAAGCGAAATTCGAGCTTCTGAATCTGAAAATGGAAGTTCTTGTCACCAGGTTTTTCTCTTCCTATTTTTTAAATTAATTTTGTAATTGGTTCATTTTCATTGTTTTTACTTTTTTTTCAGCGTAAGTGATATTGAACAATCTGACACATGTTGATTTTGTTCTTCTTAGTTGAATGGGAAACACTCATGTACCGATTTATGATACGGACATGCTTAACGTTTTCTAGGTTTTATTTTTCGTTATAGTTGGAGAGTCAAAAATCAATATACTTTTTTGTTATATATTTATAAAGAATTTCTTCATTCATCTCGGAAAATGAAGAATTATATAACGGAAATTTTGATACACAGCTGTGTTTGTCAAATTTAGGGGTTAGAGTTTAGTTTAGAGTTTAGAATTTAGGGATTTATGTTGTATGATTTAGAATTTAAGATCTATGGCCAGAGTTTAGGGTTTTAGATTTAAAAAAAAAGTTGTTGCATATCAAAATATAAAACCTATCCTATATAAAAAATTATATCACAATGGATACGGAATTTTGTTAACTTCTTTGATGTATAATTCTCTGCTTTTAGTTTTTATTCCTTTTCACTGACATTTCTTCTGCCTTGGATCAAATGCTGAAGTGCCGGCAAAAAAGAATGAATTTCTTGGCTTCATGCAAGAACGTGAAAAAGGACAAGCAATGTACCATTAAGTATTGTCAAAAATGTCTATTGAACAGGTTATTGTTTTGCTCTAACATTTTGCTTGTTGAGTGTTTAATTTAATTGATTAAAGCTGTTATTTTATTTTTTTTTATTTTTTGTATTGGTATTTTTAGATATGGAGAGAAGGAAGAAGAAGTTACATTGTTAGCTGATTGGAAATGTCCCAAGTGCAGGGACATTTGCAATTGTAGTCTTTGCATGTAAGCTACTGAACTCTGGATGTGACTATTGCTAATTATTGATGTTAACTCTGACCAAATCTTAACCGTTTACTGTTTTTTAGGAAGAGAAAGGGTCACAATCCTACTGGTATACTAGTGTTCACTGCAAAGAAAACTGGGTTTTCTTCTGTTTCAGAGTTGCTTCAAGCTAAAGGACCTGGAAATTTTAAATATGAAAGGATCGTAAAAGATACTAGTGTTTTGACAAAGAAGCAAGAAAAGGTTTGGCCATGTTTTTCTCCATAATGGTAAAAGATTATTGGGTTGTCATTGTTTTTTTTGGTGATGTGATTTGTTTTCCTGATGTTTTCAGGATTCTATGCCCACTTCACCAAGGATGCTTGGGAAGGAAAATTCCTTTGATGGAGATTGTGATTCCAAGGTTAGTTGTCAGAATTTGATATCACCATTGCCTGAAGAAAAGAAGCCTAAGAAAATGAAATGTGAGGGATTGAAGGAATTTTACAACGGTAATGAAGATCATGAAGCTTGTTTGAACAAAACTCGTCTAAAAAGGCCTAAAATTTTGAAGGAAGTTTCAAACAAATTGATGAGGGGAAATGATTGTCTTTCAGATGAAAAGAGGTTGAAGACAGAAGTGCAAATTGATGATGCTTCCAGTTCCATCAAAGAAAAAGAAACTAAATGTGCAAAAAGCAAGAAAGCAGGTGTTTTAAATGGAGCTAAAATTTTGGAGGTCACTAAGAAAAGAGAGTCAACAAATTTTGATGAAGAGTCCAGGAAAAAACTGAAGTCAAAAGAAAATTCTGTGGGCGAGAAAAAGATTCTTAAGGAACAGGTTTTAGAAAGCAACACCATAGCTCCTATTAAAGAGAAAAGGTGCGCTGTAAAAAGGGAGGATTCTGGAGGTTCAGATGGTTTAAAAAATGATAACACAATTTGCAAGCTCCAGTCAGTTATAAAGCCTTGCAAAGATAGAAAGTTTGACATATCCATTCAATTGCCTCAGGGCACCAACTTAATAACTGTTGCTGGCGTTGATTTACCTCCCAATGATGTTGGTCATGCATTACAGTTCTTAGAGTTTTGTGCAGCTTTTGGAGAGGTATGTAAGATAGTGTAGTAATATTTTTATTTTTAAATTTAACATTCAACTCTAGTTGCATCATTTGTTAAATCTACCTTTATCAGTAGTTGAATAATATTGACCTATTTGATGGTGAAAACCTTGTAATGGTGAATTTTCTTTCTGTAATGTGGTTTTTGAGTCGTGAACTTTTGATATGTTTTATACATCCTTAATCCTTTGTGTTGAAATTTATTATTTTCTTACATTAGAAAATACTTATTGTTTGTTTGAAAGTATTTATTGTATAATTAAAATGTTAAGTATAATTTTTTTTTGGTTTACCTGGCCAAACTTTCTTAATTAGGATGTTTGGTTATTCTCTTGCTTGTTATGCTATAGGTTTTTGATATGAAGAAAGGACAAGCAGAATCTGTAATCAGAGAAATAGTACGTGGACGTGGCAGATGCCGACTACAGTATTCTCCAGTGGTCCAAATCCATATACAACTGTTGTCTCTAGTACAGAAAGATATGGGGAAGAAGTATGAATCAATGCCCCTAGGCCCTAACTGCTGAATTTCATCTTAGATTTAGATTGTAAATTTATGTTGTATTGGTTGTTCAGATTTCGTGCCTTCAGTGGAAGTGACAATGCTTCATGGTTCTGTGCCCTTGGTCAATGTGTGTCTGAATCCCAATGTGCACTCAAAGAAGTTTCTTCTGATATTTATGATCGTGGCGTGGATGCATATAATATGCTAGACAGTTCTATGAAGCTTAAACTCTTAAACATTTTATGCGATGAAGCCCTTTGCACTGTGTAAGTAACAAGGATGATAACCACCAAGGCCATATATTAGAAATTAACTTTTTTTTTTAAATATCTTTAATGGACATCTCTTTTACAAATTAGGGCTGACTGCTTCTGCAAATTTTCAGAACATTGAGGAATTGGATTGACAAGCAAAATTCTAAGTTTATTGATAGTGAGAAGGAAGCGAAAGAAAAGATTCTTGCTTCAAGGGATAAGGTGATGCATGTTATATTACATGTTCTTTTCTGGTTGTGATATTAAGCTTCCTAATGCAAAGCGGGCTTTTCTACTTACTGCAGGAAAAACAATTAAGGCAGAAAATGAATGATGAGGTAGCCAAAGCTATTATTGAAAAAGGTGGTGGTCCTCTATCAATTTCTGAGCATGAGACTCTTATTACACAAATGAAAAAAAAGATAGCACAAGTTCAAGAAGATTTGCTCCAGGCAATGGCCAAGCTACCAATGAGTATGTTCTCAATTTCTTATTCTTATAGTTCAAGCAATTATGTTAAACATGTGCGTAAACTCATTTATGTTACTAACAAATGTGATCTTCTCTCACTTGATTGACGCTCATATTCCAAAGTAGATTGGGAATAGTTATTGTGGATAATGGAATATGGATTCACTTTTCTGGTGCTTTTGGATATACATTAATCACTAGAACCATTCCAAGTGCCATTGCTGAAAAGCTAATGAATTTTAATCAGATAGATAAAAGCATTTTAACTTGGCCAGTATTTGACACAAATACAGTTAACTGATAAATGTTCCATGTTTCTAGGCTCAAGTTGAAGTTACTTGACCTTTGGTTCATGTGCAGTTTTTTTTTTTATATCTAGATTATAAAGTTGATGTGTTGGTAATTAAAAGTGAATTGTGTTCTTTCTTCAACTTCAACTTTTGTGCTTTCTGCAGAAATTTACTTATCTATACTTGGTTCGGTACACATATTCTTGCATTCTAATGTCTAAACAGCTGACTTTCCTTTGTAATTGTTGCAGAGAAACAAAGGTCTGATGCTGTTAGAACATCACCTATTATATTGGATGTAAGTGGTCATGTTTTCTGGAAACTGAGAGGGTATACCAGTGAAAACCATGTATTGCGTCAAGGTTAGCTTTAATGCATTACTTTAATGTGTTTTCAACCTGTGAATTTGGAAGTCTTTCTAAATCTCATGTTCAATGAACAGATATTGGGACTTCAGATCCAGTTGCACTTGATGAAAAATGGTTTGTCTATGATGTTGAACAGAAACCAGATGTAGAGAAATACATCTCTTCTATAAGGTAACTATACCATACATTTGACTCAATTGCCGGACTGCCATTGATCCCATTGCACATGTAATGCTTACTAGCCTTGTAAAAAGGATGCTTTTGGGTGGTCTTTTATGATTTTCAATAAGCATCATAATGTTTATTGTTACTTGTGTAATCATTATTTATTTTCCCCTTTTTTGCAGGACAAAAAGGATTAGAATACAGAAAGTCTCAGACAGCCTTCCAACTGTTAGTGTTGGAGAAAACTTGGAGCATGCATAGTCCTCATGATTGACCCTTTTTTATCAGAAAATTTCAGGTAATACCATACTACATTTATGGGAATTGGCTTCTAGGTCACTAAAGTGAAAATAGTGATTCAATCAAACATGAGTTTCCATTTCCTTAACCTCATCTTGCACCTGATTTGCCTGCCATGTAGATTGATGTATCTGTATTTGTAATTGGAATTTTTGATTGTTGGTATGAAATCACTAGTCAAAAGTTGACATAACACTTTTGGAAACAGAAGAACTGTGGGACATGTTGTAAGAGAGCAACACAACAATTGAGACTGGTGTCGCCATCATCTTTTTGCTTGGTTAGTATTGACCGACTACTGACTTTGCATTATAGGTTCTTTTGGTTCTAACTTATTTATGTCAATGTCTGTAACGGTAGTGAGCTTGTACATTCTTTTAGAAAACAATGAATGGGAATGTTCTTTTTGTGCTTTCTTTTGGTTGAATGGAATTAAAATTGGTTACAAAGACAACTTTATGTTGGTGATAAGTTTTATGGTATTATTTTGGTGGTGAGTGAATGGAATTGGAGTAATAAAGATTATAAACAGGGGCAAATGGAAAAGGCAAAGAACTCTATGTTGCCATGTTTAGGGATGTAAAAATATTCATCCAAAGTTTATTATATGTTATAATAATAATAATGCTCAAATTAAATTAACTTATTAAATTTAGGATCTAATTGAGTTAAACTAAAATATAAAAACATAAATCACTGATATAATTAAAACAATACTAAAACTAAATATAAAATTTTAATTAAATTAATCTAAATTAAGATTTAATTAAATTAAACTAAAATAATTGGTAAAAAAATATGTAATTGGTAAAAATAGAGAAAAAATTAATTTTTTGGAGGAAAATAAATCATTTATTTTTAGATTTGAGATTAATTTTCTTTTAATCTAAAATTTTTAGAGGGATATAAGCCACCCAAAATATCCGTCCAAAATTTTAGAGAAAAATAGGAATAAGCCACCTATGTTACGAATATCTTTATTCATGATGAATATCCATATATATTATTAGGGTTTAATACCATTGAAATTAGGGTTTTTATCTTATGCCTATAAATATAGACTTTTGGAGAAAGTATTGTACAAAACCATACTTTGAAAATATAATATAAATCTCTCTCTTTTGTTTCTCATCTTTGTTCTCCTATTTTATGTCATTCAAATCTTAAAGGAGTTATTGAAAAGAATTTATTAGTAGCATGAATCAAAGATAAGTTCTTCTCCCTCAATTATATTTTAATTTTCGATTTATCTTTCTTTATTATTTTTTGATTTTATTTTTAATTTTTAAAAACCTTTGATTGTTTTGTGTTTGTGTAGCGATAAAGTGGCTCAATTACCGTGGTGTTTGTCGATAATTCCCGAAAAATATCTTAACAAAATATTGGTGATTAAACCTATCATATATTCAAATTAGTGGAAAATTCGATATGTTTTACTTATTTAATTTGAGATTTTTTTATTTATAACCAATATTTGTTTATTTTATTATGATGATGAAAGTTTATGTTTTAATCATGTTCTAAGTATTACATGATATCAGAAAAAAAAATATTAAACCTTTGATTAATTAATATGTTCTTTGTTATGTTGATTTAATCCGAATATATTAGCTGGACATCTCGTTCTGCGAGGCTATTGGTCTCAAAGGAGATTCTTTTTAAAGGACCTTGTGGACTGGTTTAACAATGCCACGTATGAGGATTAAATTTTTGTTCCTTGTATGTATTGTATATATATTGGTTGATGAATTACTATTTAATAGTATGAATATTATAAAATTTATATTTGCTTGAGAGCAATATTTTTGTCGAAAAACTCGACTATATACTTCTCCCAAGTTCAAGTTACGAAAATCGTCTTGATCCAAGAATTTTCATGGGATGCATTTCCTGAAGTGAATGCATGCATGATGCTTATTCCATGCAATTATTGGATTTATGACATTCCTTAAAGTGAATGCAAGCATGATGATTATTCCATGTGATTATGATTTATGTCATTCCTTGAAGTGAATGCAAGCATGATGTTTATTCCATGCGATTATTGAATTTGTTTCATTCCTTAAAGTGAATGCAAACATGATAATTCACTATATGATTAGTGAATAAAACTCAGTTATGTGCCAAAGTATCACTGATGAGGATATGTTAAAAAAAACATATTCCACTTTTCACACATTAAAGTTGTCCTGTAAACACAATATCGTGAAAATATTTTAAAGACCTATTGGCTCTGCTCCATTCCCCGAAGTGAATGTGATATTTTATAGCGGAAAAAATAAATGTCACATTAATAATTGTGGTCATGATTGAGATCATAAAATAGGCATAAATAAGATGATTATTTTGAGAATGCTTATATCCACAAGAAGTGGAATTATAAAGTTGACAAGAATGATAAAGAATATATCAAAATCTTTATGTTATCAATGCGATAGTACAAACCATTGATCTCGTACCTGTTAAACGCCGAAGTATTATGTACTTTATCCATAATCATGAATGATAAATTAAAGAAAAATATAAACAGATTTTCTTTGTGGCAAAAATAATTATGGCGTTGTTGATCTAACTCAATTAGATATTGTTAATTTTCTCATAACCCTTGAAGGGAATAATTCGCCATTTATTTTATTTTATTTTATTCATAACTTCTAAAAGAAATAATTGGTCTTTTATTTATTTTGTTTTATGTTAATTTACTTTTATTTATTATTTATTTATGTTAACTTATTTTACATATTATTTATTTATGTTTTATGTTAATTTTTCCTTTAAAAGAATATGATTACTTCCGAAATAAAATATGCAATAAATTACGGCGATTTATGCTTATTAGATAGTACAAGTACTAGTACTAATACAATACTTAAGCATAAGAAATATTTTTCCATTTAAATACAAAGGAAAATATGAGTACTATATCTCAAATTACTAAAATATCAATGCTTCGGAAGAGCTCTTGAGAGTTTATCTTTGATACATAATTGATTTGATATGATGTGCTATATTTAATATTTTTCCATTCCCTGAAGTGAATGGTGTAAGCACATATTTTTCATTTCCTGAAGTGAATGAAATAAAGCACATATTAAAAGGTGCATAATTATGCATATTTTTCCATTTTAAATACAAGGGAATAATGTGAGTACTATATCTGGAAGTACTTATATTACAGAAAGCTCCGATTGAGCACATATGTTATTGTCAAATGAAATTTTATTCCATATTTATAGTGCATTATACTCGTCAAAGTCACAAAGAGACTTACTGAGTTTTAAATATGTTTGCAGTAATATATTGGAAATATTAGTCAAGGGGATACTGACTATCTCAATATTACGAGTATAACTCAAGGTAATAAGAAAATCTTGAGAGAAAAAATTAGTATAAATTGAAGCTCATGATATTATAAACTAGATGTTTACTGATAATTTTATTTGGCATTATTGGTTAGACCATCCCGGTTTAATTATGATGCGAAAACTTGCTGACACTTTTATGTGGTCATTTATTGAAGAGCTAAGATTTTCTTCATGATGATTTTTCATGTGATACTTGCTATGAAAGCAATTTTATTATTCAATCATCAACAACTAAGATAGAGTGTAAATCTATTAATTTTCTAGAATAGATACAAGTTGATATATATGGGCCCATACACCTTTCTTACTATCCATCTAGATATTTTACGATTTTTATCGATGCATCAACTAGATGGTTATATGTATCTTTGTTATTAACCTGCAACTTGTTGTTTGCGAGGTTACTTGCTCAGTTGATAAAATTACGAGTACATTCTCCATATTATTTTCTAAAGGAAATTAGTCTTGATAATGTTGATGACATGTAATTTTACATGTAGTATCACCAATTCGCATCAAGCCAACAAATGATCATAAGTTCTCCCCATTATAAATGGTTTTCGGTCAGGAACAAAATATTTTTCATCTTATATTTTTTTTTGTGCGATATATGTTCGAATTGCTCCACCACAACGCACAAAGATGAGTTTTATTGGAAATATATATCAGATTTAAATATCTTGAGCTTCTGATAGGAAATTTATTTACAACCTGATTTATTGACTATCATTTTAATGAGTCAGTTTACCCAATATTAGGGGGAGAAAATAAATAGCTGGGGAAAGAAATAAGTTGGAATGAATAATTATTTTCTCTTTTTGATCACATACTACACAATGTGAACTATAAGTTCAATTAATAATTCATTTAGTAAATCAATTTCCAGATGATTTTGTTGACTCTTAAAGAGTGACTAAGTCACGTATATCACCTATGAATGCTCCAATTAAATTTGATGTCCTGGAAGGACAAAATCTAGTTTCTAATGAGTCTAACTTACGTTTTAAGCGTAGTAGACAAGTAAGTTCCAAAGATAAGAAATCCTCAAAAAAGAAAAGGAGTTATAATTTATGATGGTCTGATCGAGGAATCAATAAATTATGAAAATCTCAAGAAGAGATTAAAAGGTCTCCATCAGAGATATTAACATGAATCAGGTACCTGATAATAAAGAGATCTCAATAGATTATGTCATGTCTGGTAATAAGTGAAACTGAAATTAAATCGACGTCGATAATATATTTGTATGCAATATAGCAATAGAGATTTTATTTGATGATGTGGATCATGAACCATTGTCAATTGGGAAATGTAAACAAAGAAATGATTGACCAACATGAACGAGGCAATTGAGGCGAAACTAAAATCTCTTTCGAAAAAAGAAGTATTTGGGCCTATAGCCCGTACATTGAAATGTGTAAAGCTTGTGGATATAAATGAGCCTTTGTGAGAAAGAAAAATTAAAAGTGGAAATCATTAGATATAAGCTTATTTGGTTGCACAATGATTCTCACAAAGATATGAAATTAATTATGAGGAAAATATATTCCTCGATGGTGAATGCAACTAATTTTAGATTTTGATCAGTCTGACAATAAATAAAATTACTCAGTTTTTGCCTAATGGATGTTATTACATCCTATTTGAATGTGCCTCTTGATAGTAATATTTATATGAAACTTCCGGAATGATTTAGATTGCCATAAACATTTAATTCAAGTTCTCGAGAATATTATTCAATCATATTGAACATATATTTTTACGGCTTTAAACAATTTAGGCGTATTTGATATAATCGTCTCATTGAATACTTATTAGTATAATGCTATATGAATTATTTAATGTGCTCGAGCATTTTATTAAGAGTTTTAGCTCTGAATTTTTATTGTTGTGTATGTCGATGATTTAAATATCGTTGAGACTCGTGAAGAGATCTCCTCAAATCCTTGTGCATCAATCGATATATATAAAAAATGTTTAAAGAGACTTTACATGCATAACACATATTCATTGATCGCCCATATGGTTGATATGTCTCTTAATGTAAATGATCCATTCCACCCTCGAGAAAAGGGTAATGATATTCTTGGTCTAAAAGAAAAATATATACATTACTTGATATGGAAGCATCGTATCTTAGCTAGTTCAGAAATATTATTTAAGTGCTACGAGATCATTACCTTTAAATAATTGTTAAGCATGAGGAAAAACCGAAATAAGTATTTGGCTAAACATATCCTGAATATATGTGAATTGCTTTCACAAGATAAGATGCAAGCTATCTTGTGTAGAGATAATGCAAAATTTATATCTTAAGGTGGATACATCAAATGTGATAAAAGGAAACATATTTCTTTAATGTTTCGTCCCTCATGATCTTCAAAAGAAGAATATTCAATGAATTATTTCAAGCAATAATTTAGAAGATTTATCCACTAGTGCATAATCTACTTCAACATTTGAATATTTTATTCAATATTGAATTATGAAGATTCAAAGATTTTATGTGATATTTTTATGAGGAGGAGTAAATGCGCATTGCACTCTTTTTCCCTTAACCGAGGTTTTATCCCAATGGGTTTTCCTGGTAAGGTTTTTAATGAGGCAACATGTTATGCGTATCAAAGATGTGTGTACTCTTTTTTCTTCGCTAAGATTTTTTTTCTCACAGAGTTTTTATCTTAATAAGGTTTTAACGAGGCATATTATCTTCATGGATATCCAAGGGAGAATGTTATGAATATCTTTATTCATGGTGGATATCCATATATTAAATTAAACTTTAGTAGGCTTTATTATTAGGGTTTAATACCCATTCGAATTAGAGTTTCCATATTATGCCTATGAATAGAAACTTTTGGAGAAAGTATTCTACACAACCCTACTTTGAGAATATAATACAAATCTCTCTATTTTGTCTCTCATCTTTGTTCTCTTATTTTTTACTTTATTCACAATAACCTAATATTTTAAAAGGATGTAACAATTTTTTTGGATAGATATTATTATAATATATAATACATTTTAAATAGTTAATATTAAGTATATTAAATTATTATTATAGCATATAATTCCTCATTTTAGTCAAAGTTTATTATATGTTATAATAAAAATGTTTACAATTTCTTTTTTTTTTAATGAATTAATACTAAATATATTGAATTATTATAATATATAATATAAAAATTTATGTTTAAATTATTATTTTAACATATAATAAACTTTGAGTAATATACTTATCCAAAACATTAAAGGGATTAGGGATGTCAAATTGAGTGTTTGGGTTATGTGATTAGTTTAGGGATTAGAGAATTATGTTTGTACTTTAATTATTAGTGATTGTGAGATTTAGGTATTGAGGTTCGAGATTTAAGGGTAAATATGTCAAATTGAGTATTTAGGATTATGAGATTAATTCATGGATTAGAGGATTAAGTACTCTAATTATTAGTGATAGTAAGATTTAAGGGTTAATATTTGAAGTTTATGGGTATAACAAGTTGAGTGTTTGGGTTATAGAATTAGGGATTCAAAGATTATGGTTGTACTTTAATTATTAGTGATTGTATGATTTAGGGGATAACATTTGGGTTTTAGGGGTAAATATGTTAACTTGAGTTTTTGGTTGAGGTCATGAGATTAATTTAGGGATTTAATTTGCATTTTAACTATTAGTGATTATAAGATTTAGGATTTTAGATTTGGGGTTTAGGATTTGAATTCACTACTATTTATTTTAAAATTTTTTAATCTAGTTTCTTAACATGGTGATATTTTTTGTTCATTACGGTCCTTAAAATTTTAGTTTTAGTCCAAATTTAACGTATTCTTTTTTTTGGCAATTTAGTTCAATATTTTTAATTTTTATTTAATATTTTTGTTCAGTTCTTAAAATTTTATTTTTATTCCAAATTGACCCCTATTCATTTTTTTAAATTTAGTCGAATATTTTTAATATAATGATATTTTTATTCATATTAATCCCTAAAATTTTATTTTTTACCGAAACTAACCCTTATTAATTTCTAGTTTTTTTAATCTACTCCAATTTTTAGATTTGAATTATATGATAATATTTTTATCCATTTTAGTTCTTAATATTTAATTTTAATATACTTCGAATTCGTGAAAGCTAAATAGCGTTAAATAATTCACTCGAAAAGACTCTACCTAAAGTTTATCAACTTTTCTACCAAACTCAAACAATTCGAAAACCAAATTAACCCACCTTGAAATGAAATCGGCTTTAAATTATCCAACTTGAAATGAATATGACCTGAACTTAAACTGACCTAAAATGAATCCAACATGATGTCCTTTCGAATCCCAATTAACTCTTCAATTAACTATTTTAGACCCGAACCGTTTTGACTCAATCTAAAATAATTCCGACCCGAAATAAAATCGACCTAAAACTGATTCACACCCAACCTAAATCGTATCAAAACATCAAATCAACCTGAAATTTTTTATATTTGATTTAACCAAATTTGATAGGACCTGACTTGAAACTTATTTGATTAACTGTTTTTATGTATCTAACCATGTTAAACAAACTTTTATATCACTTTTAATGTTAAATATCTAACTAGACTTGGATTCAAATCTCAACATCCACGATCTTTTTATACTAAAATATTGTTAGAATGGAACACATAATTAATTCATTTAGTTTGTACTAATCTTAGAATTGAACTCTACATTGTACTCAGGGAGTTAAGATTTGAGGTTCAAGGGTAATACATAAATGTTTAAAAGTAAGAGATAAATTTATAAAAAAAACAAATTTTAAAACAATTTAAATAAAAAAACAAAAAAAATCAAGAGTTGGAGCGATTATCTATCCCCTCCCTCTTTAGCTCCGTCCCTGATTTTAACTAAAAACTGTTAGAATGGAACATCATGATCAGGGCAAAGTTAATTTTTTTTTTCTTTTGGGACATCGAAATTGAATTATAAACTTTCTAGCATAATTGTATCATTTTAGGCTTTGTCTAGCACACCAGTTTTGCACCGCCAACAGGAACAAAGTTTCTGCATTCAATTTTTTTTTGAATAATTGAATATATAAAGAATATTCTCATAAATATATTAAAGAGTAAATAACATGAGTTTTTCATTGCGTTATAAATATAGCAGATATTATTATAATCAGGGACGGTGGTATGTATATAATGTGAGGAATTTGTCTTTTTTTAATCTTTTTGGTATAATAACATTTGGGGTCCTATTAGTTTGAATAATAATCAAATAAAGTTTTTGTTCCTTTTATTTTTAGATTTTAAAGCTTAATAGACTCTTACGCCTCCCAACGTTTGATCTTAACTCCGTCTCCGACTATAATCACCCGTTTTCATCTTATATATGGATTTGAATCCCGAAATTTGTGTTAAAATATTATGGTAACATATACTTGATAAAAAAATACATTATCATGGACACAGAAGTGTTAGGGAAGAACACTTGCCATTCCAAATTTAAGAACAAAAGCATGCACGTGAATGGAGAGAGAGAGAGCTGGCAGCCATTGTTGTACAGTATGAAGGACAACAAACAAAACACAAACATCACAATCATGGACACTAACTACAGCAAATCCTCAAAACCAAAACAAACAGCCATAAGACAGTTTTTGAAACCCGTCTAATCATACCTACATTGCTACTCTTATTGTCACCTTTGCATTCAATCTGTTCTTCAAAATAGGAAACATCAAATTAAAAAGCCAAAACAAACCCTTTTTGATTGAAAATATTACAGTCTCTCAACAATCCCACACCACTATGTTATTTGTTTTAAGTTTAACCATCTTTAGCTGTCTCTAAACTGAGGCAAAACAGAAGGTGCTTCTCCTTTTCGATCTCTGTTTCTTTCTTTGTCTTTTTCTCATCCATGATAAGCACCCTGCAATTTCTTTTGTTTCTTCATTCTCCCTTGTTATTTCCACTTCAACCTGCAGTACCCCAACATTTCAGTTCTCAGATCAAACATCATACTTATAAGATGGTTTACTAATCCAAAAAAAATGAGTTTTGCATTGGATTTTGATGAATTGGCTTTGCCTATTATGTTCTGCCATTGAAAAGACTGCGGCGAGGACTTAAGGACAAATCTAACAGTGTGTGGCGGGAAAAATGCAGGCTTGTTGAGGCAAATCCAATTGGATGGCATGTACATATCAATCTTAAGAGGGACCAGATAAAGATATTGTTAGTTTCTCCTACATTGGAAGGCCACACAATTCATTTATTTTCCTGCAGTAAAACAGGCTAGTTTGGGGTGGAGTGGGTAGGAATAACATTTTAGACTTTTGGGACCAAATAATCTTTACAGTCCCCCACAGTGCAACTATGTCACTGTTCAGACAATCAAGCTATCATGTAAACATGCAACAATAAGGCAAGGGGCATGTAAGGACTAATCAAAGCAACTTTATGATTCTGAACACACAATTTGGACGCTAGAAGCAGCAGAATTTGCATGCATTCCATGAATATATATATTAATATATGTGTGTTAAGTACTTTGAAATTTTGCAAGCCTGTGAGCTAGCAGGGGAAGAGGGGTGTGAATCATTGCACTGGTTTTATGTTCTGTAATAACTCTTTTGAAGACTAGGGTAATGATTTTTTTTCATTTCTTTTTGTCCTTTGATTTTAAAAGTTACCTCAAAAGGGGGAAATTGAAAATGAAAGCATAAGTCAAGTAGTCAACAGTCAGAAAAAATGGCATGAACATGTTGAAACAAGCCTTAATTATGCTTCATGGGGAAGAATATACCTGTTCATCAGCTTTTGGTTTGGTGTTAGAATCGGTCGAATCACCGGTTTCCGTCCCGCAACGCTTCAATGCTCGCTCTGTGATCGAAGGGGTTGAAGCAGGGCTAAGGCTACCAGAATTGAGATCAGGTGGTGTGCTTTGAGTTCCCACATCTCGAGTTGAGCTCCCGGCTTTCTTTTCTGCTAACTCGAAAATAAGGTCTTTTGGGTGAAGGAAAATGAAGCAGCAAGGGAAAATACTATGATGCTTTTGAGTTTCAGACACGGACCTGGAAAATGAAGTATGTCTTGTGGAACTGTCCTGGGAGACTTGGATGCGACATGACACGATGAATGGGAGTAAACAAGAGGAGCAGACATGGTGATTCGGTTCGTAAAGTTTCGAAACGACCTTCCACTCAGTGTCTTTGCAGATAAACATTCCATAGGAACCTCTCCTGAAAGAGGGTTGCAAATGTACTTTTCTGCTTCATTCCACTTGGAGTTCAAAGCAAACCCCTCCGGTGACAAACATTCCCAAGTATTGTAGACTGTTCTTGCTTGCAATGCTGCAAAAAAACCGAACACACACAGAACACAGTTGAATTTGAACGGTACAGAAAGCAAAGAAGTATGAATTCGACTGTCACCTTTGAGAGCTGTTGTAAAAGAGTATGTTGAAGGGTCAATCTCATCTGTAAAAATAAAAAACCATGGGAAAACATATAGAGCAAAACCAAGCTTTTGCATGGAAGATGGACAAGAGAGGATTGTACCTTTCAAAGAATATCCAGGAGATGAAGCAGTGCTATTAATGGTTATATTCGATCTAAAAGACCTCGAATCTTCTCTGAAACTTCTGATATAAGAAGCCGAGTATCGTCTCGAAGCTGTGTTCTCGCGGCTGATTCGAGCCTTGACACTCCATTCCCTCAAACTAAACTCTGGTTCGTCATATCGTCTGGAGCTACAAGAAGAGTGTTCCAAGGCAGATGCCATGAATGAGAGGTATGATCTTGAACTGAAGGCTTCTAAAAGTTTTGTAATAAATTTCAAAACCTGTGGCTGTCACTCCAGCAGATGCCTGTGCTAGGAATCTTTTTTTTTTTTTTTTACCAGACTTTCAAATGTGAAAAAGCAACCTTTTTGTTGAAGAATTTAAAGGCTGCTTCAAAGTGTCCTCTTCGTTTAACAATTCCCCCATAAAAAAAAAAAAAAAAACATTTTAGTTGATTATTTTGATATTCATAAGTTAAAACAATTTAACTTTTATGTTTTCTTACGGGCAAAAAGTGTAAAGCAGACGAGAGTAGGGGTGATAATAAGCTTGGTCAGGGTCGGGTTCGGTTTGATTCGAAAACAATATTATTAGGTTCGGTTCGGATTCGAAGTTCAGTGAGCTCAAAATTTTAAGTTCGAGTTCGGATCGAAAATAATATTATTAGACTCGGCTCGGGACCGAAGCTCGTAGGGATCGGTTCGGGCTCGTCAGGCTCCGCTCAACGCAAAATAGACAATTTTGTTATATTTTTACATACAAAAGAAAGGACTTCGTTAAAAACTCTTTTCATAACCAACACCGAAAATTAAATTCAATATTGAGAAAGGGAAAAAAGTGTTTAATTTATTTTAATTTATTTATTTTTAATGGAGTTCTCTTATTTTATTTTATTGCTTTTCTTTTACTAAATAGATTACTTTTAGTTTATATATAAAATATATATAATTATTCTAAATCTATTCACAAGCTTTTTGAACAGAGCTTGGGTAGACTCGGCTCGTTAAGGTTTCAAACCGAACCCGAACTCAAATCGAACTTACTCGAACTAAGCTTTGATCGAGTCGAATCCGAATAACTCGCAAGACGGTCAAACTCATTTTCACCCTAGAGTCTAAGAGTAGAAAAGAACAAAACAAAACAAAACTGAAAAAAAAAAAAAAAAGAAATGATAGTCATGATTATCTCATACCAACCCTTGACTCCTATATCATGTACACCCGAAATGATTAATTACATTATTTAGATTCGAATATGAGGATTAGATACCTATTAATCATAATCATAAGAACAAAAATTCCCCGCCCCTAATGTATTACAAACATATTTACTTTGTTATAGGTTTTCCTTCACATTTGGGCAATAAAACATATTCTAAAGGAAAAATAAATTAAGAGTTCAAATAACATCACAACGAGATAAAACTTTACGGCAGATCGAATATATAAAAATCGGATTTAGATCGAATTTGTAGCAAGTACAACAAGCTCTGGACTCGTGCATTTTGCCCCCACCAACTACCATTGGAACACCAATTATTACAAAGTGTAGCAGACCTTGTGTGTTTCTTTTTGTTCCTTACTGAAAATGGGTAGGGCAGATCCATGACATACTACCATGGAATTTCTTTTGATGTTAATTTAGTTAGGTTGAAACTCTAGTTAAACACTACTTTTCTGAAATACACTATGAGTTCACCCAATGGCATTGGATGATATTTTCTTAAAAATGAATCAAAAGCTGATGTGATAAATGATAATGGACTACCCTTGTACCCATTTTTAATACTTTTTAAGTGTTGTAAATTTCGAGATTAAACCAATAAAATGAGGATACTTATTTTATTATTATTATTTTAAACTGTTGTGTTAGAAATAAAACCTTGACATTGCATTTTAAAAGGTATATTCTAGAATTAAAAATTGGTTCGACTTGAAAATTTGATTAAAATATGTTTGAGTTAGAATTTGGTTTGATCCGAAAATACGATCACTTAAAACTTATATGTAATCGACTATTATTGAACCAAACTCAAGTTGGACCTATTATTGTAATAATCGAACTTGACTTGCATCTGACCGAGAACAACCCAACTCAAATTGAACTTGTTATTGTGAACTCAAAATCCGACATGCACCCGACTGAAACGAACATGAACTTGAAACTGATTTAGAAGATAATTGATATTACCTAACTAAATCGACTTGTAATCTAATTTTACTTGATCTGTTAATTGACCCGACTTGTTTTGAACTCGACATATTGTTAACCTAATTAGATATTGACTTAACTTGATATTTACCTAACATATAATTGAGAAAGTCTATGATTTGATGAATTTAAAGTATCGATAAATGAATAATATTAAGTATTGATAAATGTAAATTATTAATTTTTTAATCAATTTAAAGTGTTAAATAACCTTTTTTTCGTATATACTTATATAATTAATATATATATATATATTGTTGGAATTATGGAAATATTACAAAAGATATGTATTTCCATCCTTCAATTAAGGGATTTTGTAAATATCTCTTATTATTATAATCTCTTATTATTATAATCCCTTATTCTAAGGGATTATATTTCTAGAATTAGTTTGTTTCCTAATCTTTAGTTTTCTAAGTTAGAGATATTTTTGTATATAAATATGTGTTATGTTTTATTGAAATATATCAAGAAAAACAGAGAACTACTCTGATTTCTACACTCTGATTTCTACATGGTATCAGAGCAGGTTACGGTTTCTTTCCAACCTAGACCATGTCCAAAACTTCTTCTCCTAACCCAGAGATCACTTCAAATCTAGAAAATTTTTCTGGTTCTGATGCTCAATCAAATTCTTCTAGTCTAGTCATCACCTACCATCGATTGAATGGCAACAACTTTCTTGAATGGTCTCAATCAGTTAAGATTTTTCTTTTGGGTAGAGAAAGATTGGGCTATGTTACTGGTGAAATCAAGAAACCTGCTGCGACTGCTACTAGTTTTGCAAAGTGGATGCGTGACAATGGACATGTAATGACTTGGCTCCTTAATTCCATGACCCCAAGTATAAGTAGAAATTTTCTTCTGTACAACACAGCCGCTAAAATCTGGAGTGCAGTCTGTGAAACCTACTCAAGCACTGATAACATTGCCGAATTGTATCATGTCGAGGAACAAGCAGCCACCCTTAAGTAGGGAACCATGCCTGTTACTCTCTAATACAATACTCTTACTGCTCTTTGGCAGTAGTTAGATTTGTATGCACAGTATGATTGGGCGGATCCAAGAGATGCTGCCCTTTGTCAGCAAATTGTCACTCAACGGAGGCTTTTTCAATTTCTCCAAAGTTTAAACAGGGACTTGGACGAGGTTCGCGGCAGGGTCCTTGCTATTTCTCCTTTTCCCTCCCTTCAAGAAGCTTTCTCTATTGTCAAGAAGGAAGAAAGCTTGATGTGATTATTGCAAAAAGCCCGGTCACTCCTGAAGGATCTGCCTTACTCACCCATCAATCATCTCCCTCCTTCAAACGGGGGAGACCTTGTTGTGATCATTGCAAAAAGCCCGGTCACTCCAAGGAAAAGTGTTGTAAGCTTCATGGTAAGCCTCAAAACTGGAAGTCTAAGAACTCCCAAGATGATAAATCAAGCCTCGTCGCTGCCACATCTATCACTAACTTCACCAAAGAACATATTGCTGAACTTCAAAAACTGTTTGGAAAGTTTCAGGGACCTTGTGAGGGTAATTTGGTTATAAAAGAACCAGAAGGTAACCCTTCTTCTACAGCTTTTTTCTCTTTCAAGTTGTCTCATGATTGGATCCTCGATTCTGGTGCTACAGACCATATGATTGGTAATAAGGTTTTGTTTCACAATTTTTTACAAACCTTTAGTCAAACTGTCAAAACGGCTGATGGATCCTTGTGCAATATAGAAGGACATGACATTGTTGTTCTCAATGGACAGATTGAACTTCAGAATATTCTCTTTGTACCAAATCTGGCTTGCAATCTGATTTCTGTTAGTAAACTTTCCAAAGACTTACACTGCTTTGCAATTTTTAATGAACTTGATTGTACTTTGCAGGCATTGAACTCGAAGAAGATGATTGGTAAGGTCATCTTGCAGAATGGCCTCTACATTCTTCCTTCCTCTCCTAAAACCGAGATTTCCAAAGCTTTCACTGCTTTAGGAGAAGCCGATCCTGTTATGTTATGGCATTTTCGTTTATGCCATCCTAGTTTCAAATATCTTGCAAAATTGTTTCCTGCTCTATTCTGTAATAAAAGGACGATTTTTTTTCTTGCAAAGTTTGCACTCTTCCTAAACATACCAAGTTATCTTATTCTCCTTCTAAATACAAGCCTTCTCACCCTTTTGCTTTGATTCACAGTGATATTTGGGGCCCTTCTCGGGTAAAGAATGTTGATAATTGTAAGTGGTTTATCACTTTTATTGATGATCATAGTAGGATAACTTGGACTTATTTGTTGAAAGATAAATTTGAAACCGCCGGTGTGTTTGCGCAATTCTATAACATGGTTCTCACTCAATTTGGGTCTAAAATCCAACTCTTTAAATCTGATAATGACAGTGAATTTTTTCCTAGGTCTTTGGGTGATTTTTTCCGGGAAAAGGGCATAGTTCAACTTAGTTCTTGTGTTGGAACCCCACAACAAAACGGTATTGCCGAAAGGAAAAATAGGCACCTTTTTGAAGTTACTCGTTCACTCCTATTTACCACTAATGTTCCCAAATATTTGTGGGGGAAGCCTTATTAATTGCCACATATTTAATCAACCGAATGCCTAGTAAGGTTTTACAATTTCAAACACCTCAATCTATATTTTTGCAACACTTTCCCCATTTTAAGCCTATCTCATCCATTCTACCACTTAAAATCTTTGGATGCACTGTTTTTATCCAAAATATTGCTCCTAATAAGTCCAAGTTAGATCCTAAGTCTTTAAAATGTGTTTTTGTTGGGTATTCTTCACTTAAGAAGGGTTATAAATGCTATCACCCTCATTCTAAACGTTTTTTTACCACTATGGATATAACCTTTTATGAGTAGGATCCTTATTTCACTCAGGCTGAAATTCAGGGGGAGACATGGAATGATTTTCAACCTCATCAGGTATATTCTCCTATTCTTCATTCTCAACCTTCAGAATTGACATCATTGTCATCAAATTTTTCACCCGTAATACCTATCACTAATTCACCCACTCTTACTTCAAACACCCTTCCTGAAAATACACCTACTTCCATTGAAAATCTTTCAAAAACAACGTCACCTAAACAACTTCGTGTCTACACAAGAAAAAGTAAACATATACCTGAGGCTGTTTTGCAATCTGATTCTTACCGTGAATTGGATTTGGGTTCAGCTGCCGAAATGGAAGAAAAAATTAGTAAGTTCACTACTCTAGATGACTTCCCTATTGCTATTAGAAAAGGGGTTAGACAGTGCACATCCTATTGAAAAATTTGCTGGTTATAATTCATTGATGCCTTCTTTTCAAGCATTTACAGCAATCTTGGATAAAGAACATGTTCCTACAAGCATAGATGAAGCACTAAAGGATCCAAAATGGAGAAGGGATGTTGAAGAGGAAATTTGTGCACTAAAGAAAAATGCTACTTAGACCGTTACAAACCTTCCTCAAGGAAAAAAATATTATTAGCTGTAAATGGATCTTTACTGTAAAGTACAACTTCGATGGCAGTATCCAAAGATACAAAGCTAGACTAGTGGCAAGAGGTTTCACGCAAACATATGGGATAGATTACATAGAAACTTTTGCACCTGTGGCAAAGCTCAACACTGTTCGAGTACTCTTAAGTTTGGCTGTAAATTGCGATTGACAATTACACCAACTTGATGTAAAAAACGCATTTCTCAATGAAAAGCTAGAGGAAGAAGTCTATATAAAATTGCCACCTGGCTTAAAGTCTGTTAAAGGTAGCAACAAGGTTTGCAGGCTCAACAAGTCTCTATACAGGTTAAAACAATCACCTAGAGCTTGGTTCGAGAGGTTCACGAAAGTCATTCTTCAAAATGGTTACAAGCAGTCCCTTGCCGATCATACTCTTTTCATTAAGGTAACTTCTACAAATAAGAAAGCTATCCTAATTGTGTACGTGGATGACATAATTCTTATTGGAGATGATGAGGAAGAAATTAGCAATATAAAGAAGTTATTAAACAAGGAGTTCGAAACCAAGGACTTGGGAAAGCTAAGGTATTTCCTAGTAATGGAGGTGGCAAGATCAAAAGAAGGACTTGTGATCAACCAAAGAAAATATGTACTTGATTTACTCAAAGAAACTGGTTTTCTTGGTTGTAAGCCGGTTGATACACCAATGGAGGCAAACTTGAAATTCAACAAAGAAGATGGATCCTTAGTAGACAAAGAGAAATTTCAAAGGTTAGTTGGAAAACTAATTTACTTATCCTTGACGAGGCCAGATATAACATTTCTCGTAAATGTGATAAGTCAACACAAGACTAATCCTACTGAAGAGCATTTAGCAGCAGCGAATAGAATTCTCAAGTACTTGAAGAAAACTCTAAGACACGGCTTAATGTTTAAGAAGACACAAGACAAAACTGTTAAGATTTTTACCAACTCTAGTTGGGCCGGAGATCTCACCGAAAGAAGATCCACTAGTGGGTACTGCACCTTTGTTTGAGGCAATCTTACAACTTGGAGAAGTAAGAAACAATCTGTCGTTTCAAGAAGTAGTGCTGAAGCTGAATTTAGAGCACTAGCATTGGGAATATGCGAAGGAATTTGGCTACTTAAGTTACTGAAAGAACTCAACACTAATCAGGAGGATCACTTTGAAGTTTTGTGTGATAATCAATCTGCTATTCAGATTGCCAAGAACCCAGTTCGACATGACCGAACAAAGCATGTTGAGATTGATAGACATTTTATTGCTGACCACGTCAACAAAAAGACAACCACTCTTTCATACATTTCTTCAGACGGACAGATTGCAGACATTCTTACTAAGGCTTTACTAAAGCCTATTTTCAACAAATTTCTATTCAAGCTGGGATTATACAATGTATATTCTCCAGCTTGAAGGGGAGTGTAGGAATTATGGAAAGATTACAAAAGATATGGATTGTTTCCATCCCTTCAATTAAGGGATTTTGTAAATATCTCTTATTATTATAATCCCTTATTCTAAGAGATTATATTTCTAGAATTAGTTTGTTTCCTAATCTTTAGTTTCCTAAGTTAGAGATATTTTTGTATATAAATATGTGTTATGTTCTATTGAAATATATCAAGAAAAATAGAGAATTACTTTGATTTCTACACTCTGATTTCTACGTATATATATATATAAAAGAAAATATTAGATTTAGATATTCATTTGACACTACTAATTTTGAAATTTTATTAAATAATTTAATACTTAGTAATAATTTAATATATTTAACACTTACTCATTCAATATAAATTTATTTGTCAAATAATTAAATTTGACAAATTTAAACTTCTAAGTTTGAATTAAATTAAAATTTTAACTTTCATATTTATGTCATCTCGTGTACAATTACAAGTTACATCCATATCAAATTTTAACTTTTAAGTGTTAAATAATTCACTTGAAATGACCGAACTCAAAGTCTATCGACTAATTAGGTAAAACTCAAATTTTAATACAAATTCAAAACTCGAATTAACCCGACCTGAAGTCCACTCGAACATGAATTAACTGATTCAAACCTGAATCGTTTTGGTACGACCTGAAATGAACCCCACTTGAAATTGACACATACTTTACCTGAATCGAGTCAAAATATTAAATCAACTTAAAATAACATGTATTTAATTTGACCCAACTTGACAGGACCCAACCTGAAACCATTTGATTATCTATTTTTATATTCCTAGGCATATGAACATTTAATGAAAGGCATAAGCAATAATTAAGTGAAATGCACATGGATAATTAATGAAATCTGTTACCAAGAAAACAAAGTTTGTCAACCTTAACAACTCCAACCCCTCATCTAATGTACTGTGAATTTGTGGTCCATGAGTCAACAAAGGAAAGATATGGTGCCTGAAACCAAGAAGAATCACCAGCATGGTGTCCCTCATAATCAAATTGGAACACTTGGGAAACCTAGGGTTTATGGTTCAAGCTTCAAATGTTTAAGATTGATTCTGTAGAGTCAGATAGGGAAATAAAATAACATAATCCTCCAACTCTAAGGTTAAGTCATCCCATAATTTTAGATGATTTTTTTTAATTTATAAGGTTTAGCAAGTCTGCTTCATACAGACATTACAATAATATCTTTATTCAATTATAGTAGTTACGGCAATATTTGTTCCAGAGTATACTTTTAACCTTTAAACACTAATCGCTTAATTACTATGTTGGTATTACTCATGTTTGAACCCATAACCTCCGAGAATAATAATCGTTCCTTTAACCGATAAGACAACCGATAAGGTTAGATGATTCGTGCGACGTTACAATAGTTGGATGCCTTCTGTTGGGTTATTTTCGAATGGGCTGTTTGGATAGAAGGAAACTAATGGGTCCCGAGAAAAGTGAGGGGCGAGCATGCATGTGCAATGACATGTGCTTGTCATCGTCATTGGAAATAATTTAAAAGCTTGGTGGGTCCATCAGTTTTGTCTGATTTGTATGGAATGTAGGTTTCACTCAAAGGCACAGGCTCTCTCTCCCCCCGTCAGTATTGCCTGCATTTTTTTTTTCTTTCCCTTTGTTTTGTTTAATATTTAAATAATTTCAAGGGTGGATTCACTTATGTAACAAGTTTTATAATTTATCATTGATTGAAGATTAATCTATGATTATGACTAAAAATATCATTTACATCCGATAAAAGTCGTCTCATACGTTTTGGGGGATTTTAACAAAAATTCAAAAATAATTTTTATAAAATAAAAAAATAAACTCTATTATTTTAAAAAAATGATTTAATATTTTATTAATAAACTATAGAAATATAATTGAAATTTATTAAATATATATATTTTTTACTTTTTTATTAATAAAAAGCCATAAACACAACTAAAATAAAAGGTAACTATTAACTTATTCGATTGTCACTTAAAAATTTTATGAAGTTAAAAAGGTAGAAGATAAGGCAGTAAGTCCAGCGTCCAAGGTCAGGCTGTGAAAACGAGAAATTGTTATTGCACAGACAAGAGCAAGCGGTGAAGCTGATGCAGTCGGGAGGCGATCAAACTAAGGGCTTCAGCATTGTCCGATTGGAGATGGATTCTTTCGAAGCCATTGGACCAAGCAAGCTTTAGACCCTCAAGTATACCCCATAGTTCCGCCTCAAGCGAACCACAAAGATGGCAGGATGGGTCATCAGTGTGGTGACGATGAAAACGGTTGTGATTCGAAAAGATTTTATCTCTGCTCACCAACCAAAGGAAATGCTTAATACGGTTGGTATGGTGAGTGATCAAATTAGCTTCCAAATATCATCTTTTGGATCCCATTCGTCTTTAGAAAGTTGAGCATACGATGATTTAAGGGACAATTCCAACCCCCATTTCCATTGACAGCATTGCCAACTCTCATGCCATCAGCTTTCCAATGATATAGTGGAGCCAGTTGAGGTATCCATGTATCGTGCCCAAAGCGGGAGAGGGTACCATCACCAATCGACCAAGAGATAAAACTATGAAAGAGAGGTCAATCCCCTGACATAGCACGCCAAATGGGGAACAATTGCTTCGATATTTCTGACGGAAGAGTTGCACACAAAGGGTATATGGCTCAGAGACCAGTGTATAGCACAATTTCATGATCATAGCAAAATTGTGGTTCCTGAGATCTCAAAAATTCAGTCCTTCATTGTCTCTTGGCTGTGATAGAGTACGCCAATTGACAAGAGGAATGGTGGGAAATGAAGAATTAGAGCCCCAAATAATTTTCCTTAATCATATATTCAAGATGATAGAAGATTAGATTGCATGATGTAAGTGTCACGGTCCGCACCATAGGGCCTGAGACTTGCGCATAACAAGTTGTTACAAAGGCCAGCAAGAACATGTTGCGCATCTCAGCACCCACTATAACATCTCAGAAGCCCAATTCCGAGTTTGACCCAACACTTGAGGTTGAAGAGTTTTTTTCATCAAATTTGACAAGTTTATCACTTTAAGCCTTATCCTTATCTCTTAGCTTTGTAATTTTAGAATGTAGCTTAGAATAAGGGATTTAATGATAAGGTTGAGTCTCAACCGTTAATGTATTCCTTTTTTAACCGTTGGATGTAGAGGGCTTTAACTATAAATAGAGGTCTTCTCCCACTTCATTTTACACACTTTTTAAGGAACAAACAAACATTCTCAAATTCTTTCTTGTTCTCGTATCCCATATCGGAAAGAAAAAGGGAGGTCATGTGATATATAAACGGTGACACTATATGTTTTTTAGGAAAGGTTAATGACCACAGAACAACCTTCTAAAGGTGACGTTAACAGCAAAAGAGAGTGAGAAAGCTTTTCACCCCGATAGTTTCTTTCTAAAATTATCAAGATTCAACTTATAAAAATCACATTTACCTCTTTTATGTAAGATAGGAACGTCAAGATATATTCCAAGATCAAGGACATGCTTGCTTGGAGGCGGAAGTATAGTTAAGTATTCATCTTCCATATAGGTCTTTGTGCCTATATATTCGTAAATTATTATATGTTATATCTTATATTTTATTTTTAAAATGATTGGGTTAAATGTTTTATAATGTAAATTTTAAAAAGATTATGACGACTAAAAATTGTATGGAGTTCAAATTTCGAGAAATTTTCACTTTTATTAAAAATAATTTTAGAGGAGAATTTTAAATGTCTTTTTTAAAAAGAGGATTAAAATAAATAAGGACTCGCCATCGATCATTTTTAAAAGGTGTCCGCAGAATACCATAACAAACAAAAATTTAAAAAATTTGGGTCCATACAGCAAAAAAATTGATACCTAAGAATTAATTACAATTTTATTAATATTGAACTTTACAAAATAAAGTGACGTTTAAATCAAAATTTAATTATAAATACGAGTAAATTTCAAGGGTTCTAGTGTTCAAGAAATAAACGAAAACTATCATCTACTCCTTAGATTAATAGTCAAGTTTATCGTCGAAAAAGAAAGTATCACATTAACAATTAATATATCGATATACAACTTAATTAAATTGAAGCATTAAACGTAAAATAAATAAATAACACCATAGGCAGTTCAAAGATTTTGGAGGTCCCTGTGCGATCGTTTCTATTGCACCTGTCCAGAACCTCACTAGTTTTACAAAAACAGTAATAATAGGAATAATCAATAACATTCTATAATCAATTATCATATTTAAGATATAATTATAACGTTTAACGATTGTAACTCATCTTTTTTAATAAGATTTTTAAAATTGTTATAACGAATTTTGAGATTAACATCATTTAATGATTGTAAGTTATCAAAATTTTGAGTCACTCCTTTTAAGGGGTCCATGTGTGGTCGCTCCTATTATACCTGTTCAAAAATATAATATAAACAATTTTGATAAATTACATGTATTAAAGGTTAATATAATATAAAACCATATTAAATATAAGATCAATATACAATATATATACACGATAATATATATATTAATGTTATAAGAGTACTTCATGTTTTAATATATATATATATATAATACCTATAATAAAAATAACGTATTATATATAAAAGTATAATAACATATACATATATTTAATATAATATAATTATAAAATATTATAAATACCATTAAAACATATAATACATGTGTAGATAGTATAAGTATATTATAATAAAATAATATGCGCATTATACAATATATAACCTATACATGTAATTTAAAAAAACATAACTAAATAAATATAATATATATAACATGCAATGTACGTTTAATAACACAAAATATTATAGTATTTAATATGGAAAGTATAATATAAATTACACATATAATATTATAATAACATAATACATATATTATCTAATAAATACATAACTAAAAAAACATTATAACATATGCATATAGAGCATAATATTAGACATAAATAAAACACAATTAATAATAATATATATGGTATATACAGTATTAAAGGATTAAATTAAAACAAAACAAAAATAAATACATAAATTAAATAAAAACTAAATAAAATGAAAAAACAAAGGATAAAGATCTAAAGGGATAATTTACCAATGTTCTCAGGACCTAACTGAAACAATACAAATTAAAAGGTCAAAATTAGAATAAAATGAGGCTCATTTGAAATTAGTGACTAAAATAAAATAAATGAAAATTGAAGGGAAAGCAGAGTGAGAAAGTTTAGGGCAAAGGGACTTAATGAAATAATTAGACCACTTATTCAATGCTCAATATGTTAATATTCCTATGCACTTTGAGCATTGCTGAAGATGATGGAAATTTTTTCAAAGCTTGAACTATGAAAGAATCGTGGAAATTATTTTCAATGAATTCAATGATTCAAAACCAATATTTTAGTTTAAATAAGTTTATAGACAATATTAATTCTATAGATTAAAGTTTAAAACATATGGGCTTTAACGTCAATTTTCGAGACTTAATCTTAAAATTAAACTTTAATATTTCATAAAATCCAATATATAGTTTCAGGGTTTTGCTTACAGATTCAATAGCTTCAATTTTGTGTGACAAAATCAAATAAATATCAATTTAGGTAAATATTGCATAAACTATCCTTAATTTGTATAGTTTCTCTTTGTCTCAATCTTTCAACACTTTTAATCTCCCCCTTACTTTATAAGAGGATTAGTAGTGAGCTGCCTCCGCAACCACCAATGGGATAATTTCTTTAAGGGAAAAAAAATCATTTTTAACCCTTTAAAAAATTTATTTTTTTTCATTCATTTTTCATCTTGTAATTCATGTCATAATTTATGAAAAAACCATCTCTCCTTCACGTGAGATAGGCCAGTTAGAAAGGTGACTCATCCTCAAAATAGGTTAATTACGAGGGTGGTCCCTAAACTTTCTAAAGTTTATACTTTTAGATTTAAACTTTTAATTTTTCATAATTTAGTTACTAAATATTTTTTTTATTTTTTTCAATAAGGTCTAAAAACCAAAATTAAGCTCAATTGAAGTATATTTTATCATAAAAGAGTATAATAAAGGAGTCAATACAATATTTGAAATTTTCTGATTCAAAATCTTCGATCGTGGAAACTAAATTCCGATTAAACCGTTTTTTGGATGGTACATTTAATTTGCATTTTTAAGTTATTTATACTTTTACTATCACTTTTAATATATATAAGTTAATTTTATTTCAAGTTATACATATTTATTTTCTTGCTCATATATATAATTTTTTTATTTTATTTATGTTGTCTTATTGTTTTAATATAAATACTATATATGATATTTTATTTTAAGTAATTAAAATTTATAAATATTTTAATTCATACTCGGATATGGATTAGACTCGGATCGGATTTGGCGGATATGGACTTGGATCGGATTCGGAATGATCATGAAAATATTTATATCTGATCCACCTCCTATCAGAACTTACACATTTTTTTTATTTTTATTTTGATTCAAACTTTTTTTCTAATCGGATTTAAATCATATATTTTTCTTAAGATCAGATAGGATTTAAATTAGATTATGATTAAATTGTTATCCCTAATCCAATTTTTTGTTAAAACCTTCAAAGGAGTCGGGATTTAAGGTTATGGGGTAAAACATAAATATTTGAAAATGGAGGAACAAATTTATAAATAAATAATTTTTTAAAAAAATTTAATTAAGAAATAAAAAAAAATTGGGGTGTAATCCCATATAGTTCTGTCTCTTGTTAAAAAGACATCTTAACTATAGTTTGCATAAATTTCCATTGTTATCATTTGCTCCGTTTCCAAAAACTTAGGATTAAATTGCTTTGTTAATTTTATAAGAGACCAAATTTTTTAAGTTGGAAAAATACAGGATCTAATGAATATTTAAACCAATAAAAATGGGTATAATTATAGGTAACGAAAAAGCTGAAACTTCCGTTCACTCTGGCCCTGAAACAAAGCTAGCAGAGGGTAACGATGGACACGATCAAGGTCGTAGTAGCTATCTTCCTCACAATTTCTCTCTTATCGTTTCATTCATTCGGATTCCAATCCGATGAGCTCATCGTTGACGACGAAGAGTTCGGACTCGAGGGGGCTCCCCAACCTCGCTTCCCTGAACCCACATCCATCCGATCTGCACCGGTCACAACCGCCTCTCGGAAGAGGCATTCCGATCTTGAATCAGATTCCAAGATCGAGTTCTCTCTTGAACACGCTTTCGGCGACTCTGACTTCGCACCCGCTGGCACTTTCTCCGCTCGCATCAAGACTTGGAGCCATGGTGGCCAGGTTTAATTGCCTTTACCTTTTAAAGCAAAATTTTCGTTTCCGATGTGTATAAATTCTGCTGAAAATTTCCTTTCAATTCCTGATTAAATTATGTATAGGAGTTTGTTCATTTCAATATTATTATCTTTTAATGCATTGAGCTCTAGGCTTTGTTTGTTTTTTTGTTGATTGCTTCCTAAACGTTAAATGATAACTGACTTAAGACTTAAAATGACTACTACGGGAATCTAATAGGGAAAAGTGGTCTCACCTTATCAGTTGCAAGAAATTGTAGTTGTCAACAATTGCCATGATATATTTCTGTTCAATGTGAAATTTCATGCCATAATTCTCCTTCTACGTAACTCATTACAATATGTAAACTCCTGGAATGTTCCTCACCAGTATTTTTTTTTCTTCCAAAAGTCAATTTAATAGAACTATGGTTGTAAAATCAATGCAATTGAAGTATAGTGATAAAATTCCACATTGACCCGTAGTATTGTGGCAAGTACGTATATATCCTTGTAAAGAAGAAAGGCTTGTGAGCAATTTGAAATTTAAGAGGTTAATTCAACTGGTACTTGAGTTATTACCAAATCTTAAAATTGGATATTGGAGTGTTGTTAGAATGGCCATCAGTTTTAAAGAGGAGTTTACTAAAGTTTGAGCTATTTATTTTTCAATATCTTTCTAGCAGCTTGGCTTTGTAACACCTATTCCCAAAGCCCTTCAAATTTGACAAAAGTCACTGATTAAGTTGTGAGATCAGTATTGTTGATAAGGGGCATAGGTAAGCCATAAGTGGCAGTGTCTATTATTTGTCATATACCAAACAAATTTATAATCTTTTGCATGAAATGATTAGTTTGTTACTCCTGTTTTCTTCCATTTCTCGGTAGCCAATGAAGCAAGCATTTAATAGTTGACTGGATGTTTGGAATGACCTAAGTTCCTACTTCCTATAATCCTGAAGTGACTTCCTTTTTCATCTCATTTTCTTTTCTTACCGGGAACAACTCTACTAGAATTTAGATTGAAATTTTCTTTATTGAACAGACACTTACAAAGTTACGGTTTTCAAGGAACAATTTCACTAATGAGGAGCAGAAGAACTTCAAAGTAATGGCATATCATCTAAATTCCTAATTTACTTGTTTTGCTTCTTTGTGGAGTGGTAAATTTTTAATGTTTTGGTTTTTGATTATTTTCTTTACAGAATCTGCTCGAAAGCGATGACTTCTATAGGATAAGACTCCCATCTAATGTTTTGAGTCCACCAGGAAGGAATTTTATTGTTTCATCAGTGAGAGCAGTAAGTTCTACTGTCTACTTCAGTTTGTTTCCCAAATATTATGCCTTCTCTATTGGAATCCGTTTTTGTTTTTTTAGTTAAACTTGTCAAGAAGAAACTTGAAAGGCCTAACTTCTCTGCGTGCGAGTCCAGTTCTTTTAGTTTTTACTGCCGTGGATGACTTCTGCTCTAGCTAAAATCTTTAATGCTAAAAGGTCGGAAAATGTTATAAATCTGATTGCCTGTTTGTGTATGATTCTGTCTTAAACTGTTGTATCAAGATTAACTCATTGTCTTAGGCTATTTATGGTATTTTCCCATTTCCCTTTGTACTATTTTCATAAAACCTTTTCTTTTCAAACCTTAGATTTTAATTATTCTCTAAAAGACAATAAATAATTTGCAACACAAGGTAATACTGCTAAAAGTTACTATAATATTTTTTTTGAAGCTCAATTTCCATATGGTCATATTGAAGATGAAAAGCTAGAATTGACAAATAGGAATTTGGTTTAGAGTGCGGCCATAATTGTCAAATGGAAATAAATTCAGGGTGAAATAAATATAGCACAATTATCTTATGTAACTAGACACTGTTTTCTGTTGTCTGCTATTTATTTCTTTGTTTATAGTTTATTAGTTCAACTACTTTTTGTTTAACTGCAGAGATGTCTTCCAAGGGAGGGCTTGGATGAGCATTTTGTAATACACATGGTAAATTTCAAATTCAGTGGAATAAATTGGTTATTTCTTGATGATCCCACTCAATCCTTCCCTTCTCCCCCTACTTACTTTTTTTTGTTTACCTGCATATGCACATCCCTTTAATGTGATGATTTTATTTGTCCTAGGTGTTGACAAGAGAACAAACTTTTGCAATTATTTGGAATCCAAATGTTGATGAAAACTCTTAGACCTTGTGCTCTATTGTCTCCTAAAGTTACTTTACTTGACAGTAGATCTCTAGTGATTCTAGATTTTTTGGTCCCCTATTAAATTACTGTCACTGAAATTGGGATGCGGATCAAGATACTCTTTATGTTTATGTTGGTGACACCTTGATTGAATATTGGTGAGAGCATGTGCATTTAGAAGATGAAGGAAAGAGAAGTAACTTGAAATCTAAGTTTTCTTTGTTTTCCTAAACCAGCACATGCTCACTTTTGTGAACCAAAAATACTGCTGATTTATATAATATATGCACGGTATTGAGACCATACATAATGCAAATATTTGTATTTAGCTTGGGTTCAACTGCTAAGAAGAATATAAACTCCAAACCATCTTAATTGGTTCTTTTCTTTCTCTAGATTGTTTGTTTTCTCAATATAGGATGCTAAAATTTGCAAAAAGGGCAACTGGACCTAGAAAATGGAGCAAGTTATTATGAATGTTAAACTGCACAATTCTTGTTGAACTGGTTTTTAAACGATAAACGATCTTGTCATTATGCGATTACTTCTTCAATATGTCCTAAGCATTGCAAAAGTTTGAGGGGTGGGGGGTTCCCCTTCTGTTAGTTTTTCCTTTTGCAAGGTCTTCCAAACACATGGCTTTTCATTGAGTAAGAAACTGCATTTGGCTAAAAATGATTCAATGTTCCCTTGTTTTGTAGTTTTATTACTAAACCAAGCAGACTTTTGCATTTGTCTTAAGATGAAAGGATTTTTATGTAATTTGCGATTAAATTGATGTGTTAACATATGACGTCTGTGAAGAGAAACAAAATTATGTATTTGATAGATTAATCAAAGTTACATAGGTTACAGACTTTTAAGGACAATAGAATAGGACTTATGAAACAATTAGGAGTCCTACTTACAATAGACTTTTAAGCCTTCTATGTAGTAGACTTTAACTAAAACTACTAACTATTAAACAAATACAACAATACTTATCAGATAAACTTACACTCCCCCTTAAGCTGGACAATATACATTGTTTAATTCCAACTAGAATTTGAATTTATCAAACAAAGTTTTTGTCAAAGTTTTTGTTAGAATGTCTTCTACCCGTATACATGGATCTCCTCCTACGTTCTTCCGACCATTGATTTGCCCAGTTCATTTGACACTTTGACTTACCTTTTAAGTTCTTGTAATGCCATTTAGCTGATATACAGGTTTGTTTTGTGTTTGAACCACATTGTAAACTCTCTTATATGTTCCTACCACACATACTTGATTCACTTTGTCCATATGTAGGGTGATGTATTTGTAGATGGTAAGATAAAACCGAAAATTTACAGGCTGCGTAAATATATTTTAGAGGACATTTCAAATATGAAAAATTATCTCTGGACTCTGTTAACTCTATGGACACATCTCTTCCATATTTTGTTTGGGATGAATGATGATATTATATAAAGATTTCAATCTGCTAGTTCATGCAGTTTCCTGCTAGATCTGGATCTTACTACAGAGCCATTATTATTCTTTCCCTTTTCTTTCTCTTGTTTGCAGGAGGGTGTAAATGTTTTGGCAGTCAATTATGGTTCCCCTGGATCTTGTCCTTATCCTCGGAATTTGAAACTTGTAAGTCAGGCTTTATCTCTGTATATTTCTTCAAGCACAGCACAGAAACTTTTAACCTCTCTTCCCCCTATAATGGTTTAACTACCTTTGCTTTTTAGTGTATGTTTGTATCATGGATATAATTTTGTGCATGTTTCTTTGTTACTGTGGACTGCCATTAATTTCTGCTCAAGAATTATGGAAAAACCACAAATCTGTCAACCATTACGAAAACCTGATGTTAGGTGCTCAGATATTTTTCCTTTTGTGCTTGCTACATTCTTGAACCAAACATTGCTCAGATATTTTTACTTTTGTGCTTGCTTTCGTTTAATTAAGTAGATCATATGCTTTATTTAAACTATTAATTTTATATTTTTCTTAAAGTAAAAATGTGTAGCCTAAAAATATACTTTGAAAATTTGTTGATTTTTTAAATATAATTGGTCTTATTGTAGCCCTGTCCCTTTAGAGAACTTTGAGGAAGCAAAAGCAAATACTTGGAGGGATGTACCAAATGGAGTATCAAAATGGGGTCTAGTAATATGGAATTTATTTTACGAAACTTATATTGCGTGTAGATGAACTTGTTGATCAGCTTTCCGTTGCTATTTGGAATGAGTTTTCTTTCATGAAAATATTTTCAATTTACCATGGTAGAGTTTTGCATTTGGTACTCATATCAAATGTCCAAAATTGCAGATTGACGTAAAATTATAGCTGTTTGTTTTTTAGACAAGCATAACTTGTTCCATGAAATGTAAGTTCAATTGTATATATTAATAAGACGGAACCTTGAAGCCGATGAAAGGAGATTCTTTCTTTCAAAAATATTGATTGCATAACAATCCCTTGCATTTTATCATCTCTTTTTCAGCCTGTGAAGTGGTCCTTCAGCTCATATACAGTTTTGAAGAATAGTGAGCAGGCACTGAGGTATGCTTCATATGACAATCTCGTCTCTACTTTTCTACACTTTTGTTTCATTTCCGCTTGATAAATGTAGCATTTATGTCACATGGACTATGTTTCATTCTATTCTATAGAGCTCCTATCTTTACTGAAGAAATTCTTGGTGGTGAGAATGGAGGTGGAGAAATTGTGCAGCCACCTGAGAGGTCTTTTTGGGCTAAATATGTGAGAACTCAAATTTAATATAAATTAGTTGTTTTCTTGGGTTTAATAAATCTCTCTGTCTGATGATTGAATCTATGCATGCATTATCAGTGGATGTATTTGATCCCTCTGGGACTCATCATCATGAATGCCATAACACAAGCTATGAACATGCCTGAGGAGCAGGTTACTGGCCAAGTATCTGCTCAAGGACAACCTTCAGCTGGTACGGTGCAGCGTGGACCAAGTTCTGCTGCACGTAGAAGATGATGCTTGACAAGGTTTGCTAATTTTATACCCTTTGAAGAGTACATTTAGATTGCTTTCTGTTAGTTAGGGTTCTTAAATTTCATGAAGATCATTAGGGATGTATTCCGGATCTCGATTCAATGGTAGTTCAACTCAATCCCGTCTAATGAGGAATATAGGATCTTGAGGGGGCATTCTTGATTGGCAATGCCATGAATAATACTCTTGGAAAATAAGAAATTAGCTGATGAGGACAAAACACAGTGATAGTGGTTTGCTTTTTCTTTTATTAAATCAGAATTATTCAGGCTAAACTATACTACAACCAATTTACCACATGATTCTGGTTATTCACATTACAAACATTAATTTGTCCAGGGGATAAAATTTAGGGTAAAATACTTACTGAGTCACTAAACTATATGGCCAATTCTATTCTGACCATTAAACAAAAAATATCAATTAGGTTTTCATTTTGGTGTCAATCAAGCCCCACCTGCTTTTAAATCCCTAATGTTTATATAAACAGAGATAAATTTCAAAAGGTTTAATACTCTTGTTTTGCCCTTTATAATTAGACATTTTCTGTTTGGCCCCTTGGGGTAATAAATATAAGAAAAGTATTAATATTTGAAAAAATAATTCAGAATATTTTTAATGATTTTACTTGAATGTTCTATAGTTTAAAAATTCCAATGTTTTTGATATTGTTACACGCAGCAGAGTGTGATTGAATTATACAGTATTGTTCTAACATAAAAATAAGAATGAGATAATGTGATAGACGGAATGGGATAAAGTGGCCAAAACAATTCTTGTGAGGTTAAATTGATAATTTTACAATAGTATAGGGGTAAAACAGGTAATTTTATTTTATTATTGTTAGTTTTTAGATGATGAAACCATTTAAAAAAAACAATAAACAACAGCGTCATATCAACGATCGCAACCATATCATTCTAAAATACTCAACCACTGAGAATGGAAGATCAAGAGATTTATGATAATTTGTCGGAAGGTTTTTGGCTAATTTAATGAGTTTGTCTATCATCATATTACAATCACGACTCACACAATTAAAACACAGCTCCTAATGTTTATAAAAAAAAGAGATGCTAATGCACCCTGAGAGAAGATAAAATCTTTGACGAGTCGTTAAATAATGCACTCGAAGATATCCAAGAGATCATGCAATTGATAAACCCTCATAAACAACCCATAACTAAACTTCGAACACTAAACAAATAACAATATTTTTAGAAAAATCAAGACATCAATGTATATTTGTATCTCTTCCAACCCCGTCACAAGATGCAACATTCATGAAAGAATTTCTAGAATCATCTTTATTCACTTTAATCTAACCTAAAGAAAAATTGATCCAAATTTGTGTATCATTTCCAAATGTGGAGCCATACTAGAATTATTTAACATGACAAGGGTGTGAGTAGTTTCATCAATCAAGCGAGAACTCTATTATAATAAAAAATTTGAAGGACAATCATCTTAGTTGAAGATACGTTGGTTACGACACAATCAAGCGTTTCAAAGTAGGGACCCAAAAAGCAAATTTCAATGTACAAGAAAAATAAGACATGTCTTGCAGATTTTTGTGAATCCAAGTTAAAAAAAAAAAATCTCAATTTTATCTCTCTTTATAAGTTAATGTCAAATAAGTTGAATTTTAAGACAATTAAAAAAAATATGGGATTCATCTTCTATAATAAAAACCACACACTAAACTAAAGTCATTAGTCAAATGGCATCTGACACGTTCAATATTTGTTAGAATTCGCTCATGACAAGTAGTCCTCATAAATATTTTGATTATCAAAAGATCCTTATACTCCAAAAAGAAAATACTAAAGATGTTTATCCGATTACACAATAATATCAGTGTGTATGTGATCTGTTGAGTGTACATAAAATTTATGCAAAACTTCCAAATTTCAACCTGAATAGGGAGGGGGTTTGATGGCAACAACTAGAGTATCCCTTAAATTCATGCCATAACCAATTAACCTTCCATGAACCATGTCCTTCATAGTAGTAGAATGAGATGTACCAATGGCATCACCAATAATGTACTAACATAACAAACTAATATTATCAACCCAAACCTCATCCAAAAAATCAACTGAAGATCATCGTTAAGATTCCATATAATGCACCAATGAACATCATTCAAGACCAAACAAATCGCACTCCAAATATAAGAATATCGACATTATAGGAGAGAGGAGAAAGCTAACTCATTAACATTATATTTCGTACGCAACACCCTAACCTAAGTTCATCCATACATGAGATAAATTTAGAAGCCAATTTCATGATAAACACTTCATTTTCTTGAGCAAGGGCAAAAAAACCCAAACCCTTATTTTCAATAGGCAAGTATAAGTTCTCTCAACTAACAAGATGTATTCCTCGTGAGTCACTAGAATGGCCCCACATAAAGTTACAAATTATGTGTTCCAGCTCGACATAAATATTCTTAGGAAGAAAAGTAGATTGCATTGTGTATCGAGGGATCGTTTTCAAGACCAATTTCGCAAGAATAATTTGATCGTCAAAAAATGGATTTTGTCATTCGACCAGATAATCTATCAAAGGTTTTCCATATTAGATATTTATAAGTCAATTTTGTCACATGACCATGGAGAAGAGGTACCCCTAAGTAAGTTCCCAAATCATTAACACGTCTAAAATTGAAGTACGAGCTAATATCCTCCTGAAGTTGCATGTGAACATCATGAGAGAAGAAAATACTTATTTTAAAAAAGCTCATTTTATATCCAAACTATGATAGAAGTCCCCCCAAAGTTCGTTGAATAACATCAAATTAATCTAAAAAAGTTGTTGAGATATTGATTTTGATATAATAATTGAAAAATGTTTTAGACTAATTTGAAAAGATTTCAAAAATGATTCTTATGTTCAAATAACTTGAAAATAAGTTCGAAAAGTTTTTGAGAGATTTTAGAAGTGTTTGAAACGTTTTTAAAATAGTCAAAATTGTGTTTTAAATGAAAGTTTCGAAACCTCCCTTAAAAGGTTTTGAAACCTCTCAGGCAGAATGACCTTTTCTTGAAACCTTAGCAAAGGTTTCGAAACCTCTGGTAAAAGGTTTTGAAACCTTGGTCTTGTAACGGCTATATTTTTTGAATTGCTTAAAGGTTTCGAAACCTCTGGTAAAGGTTTCGAAATATTTTTGCAAAGGTTTTGAAACCTCTGGTAAAGGTTTCGAAACCTCTATACAGGTGAAATTTAATGCTCAACTTTATGACTTTCCAACGGCTCCAAAACATCCCCAACGGTCATAAACGGCTAGAATATGATTCCACATTATAAAAGCAAGCTTGGGACACTTGAAGATGGTTAGAGAACATATCCAAGCTTCATGATCAAAAGAAATTAACTTCAAGTCTTATTTTTTCATTTCTCTTGTATATAGTGTATAGAGAGTGTTTTAATTGTTTTTATTCTTTACACTCTTGTGAGATTAATTGTTGTAAACACCCACCTTTGTGAGGTACTTAATTTACCAAACAAATCTCTTTGTAAAAGGAGAGGTTCTAGTTTAGCCTTAGACAAAAACTAGAGTTGGTTCTATCTTAGCCAAGTCCAAAAGATAGGGTTGTAACTGTTATCCCTTGAATCGGTAAAAAGGTTGAGTTCTTTAGTGAATTGGTTGAAATTCTTAGTGGTGTGCTAAGGTAGTGGATGTAAGCTTGGCCGAACTATTCTAAAATCCTTGTGTTCTTTGTCTCAATCTTTCGATTTTAGCAAATTCAACCAAGAACCAAAAACAACCCTCTTGACAGTTTTTGGTGATCGATTCGAGCTTATGCATCAAGTCTTTCAATTGGTATTAGAGACTCGTCTTCATCGATTTGGACTAACATCCGGGAGAAAAGATCCATCGCTCGAAGTCTACCGTTCAAGAAAATGTCTTGCTTTGAAGAAGGTCGCTCTATCACGTGTCCTCCGCTCTTCAATGGAGAAGCTTACTTCCATTGGAGCAATATCATGAAATATTTCACCCTTGCCTTCGATATTGATGTTTGGATGATTATTGTAGAAGGATATTTGGAATCTCCAAAGAAGAAGAAGAAAATGAGTGTCAAAGACACAAAAAATGAAAAACTCAATGCAAAGGCTATGCACACTCTTCTTTGTAGCCTTGATGAAGAGGTTTCTAAGAAGGTATCCACATGCAAAAGTGCAAAAGATATATGGGAAAAGCTTGTGAAACTCTACGGCAACATAAAGGAAGAGAAGAAAGATGATGATACGTCATGTGCAAACCTTCTCTCAAATTCAATAGTGGATGGTGTTTTGGCTCTCGATGAGCCTAAGGTATCTTCTAACTCAAATGATTTAAATTTATATAACTTTGACGAGTTACAAGATGCTTTTGATGAATTAGTTTTGAAATTTGAGGCCATGAATTCCAAATTTAGGAAAATGATTTCAAAACTTGAAAATGAAAACGATTTTCTTTTAAAAACAAAAGTTGATTTTGAATACCAAAATAAAATTTTTAAAAATAATTTAGAGATTTCAAAAACAAGCAATAGTGTTTTAGAAAAAGAAAATCTTGATTTAAAAGTTAAGCTTCAAACCTTAACAAAAGAAAAGGAAGTCATTTTAAACAATTCATCTTGTCTCATAATGACAAAATGCTCACATTGTCATTATCATGATCATTCTTTGCATACTTGTCCTATAAAGAAGAAATCTTATAAGATAAGTATGGGTTCCTAAGGGAACTAGGGATATTGAAATTAATGTAAATGGATCCAAAGCAATTTTGATACCAAAATCCAAATAAATGTCTCTTGTAGGTGTGTTGGAGCAATGGAAAGAAATGCAAAGACATGAAAGTGCTCTAGTCACACAAGTGAAGAAGATGGGTAACCTTTAAACTTAATGTCTTTGATTATATGTTATTTTGTTGATAAATGTGCATGTATCATTACTTACCTATTTTTTAAAATACATGACATTTTATGATGCTTTATGAATATGAGTCACATTGTTTCATTCTTGTGTTTGCATAAAGATTTAAAGTCTTGGATAAATTGAATTTCCATGTGTTCTTAAATTGATTTATTTTAATATAACATTGAGATTCAATATCTTTTAAGTGTCAAGTTTTTAAGCCTATTTTTTTGGAATGCTTTAAGTAAGGGGGAGCTATTTTAAACAAAACTTTTTTTTAAAAAAAAGTCTCTTTTGTTATAAGCTTTGAAATTTTCAAAGATTGTTTGAACTATTTTTGATATAACAAAAAGATGGAGAATGTTTTGAAAAATTGGTTTTTCAAATGAATAAGGAGGAACTTTAATTTGTTCAAATATTTAATTCTCTTATTCAAATTTTGTTTTGCAAAGGAGGATCAATCTCAAAAACAATTTTTCAAGTTAGTTTTATTATATCAAAAAGGGGGAGATTGTTGAGATATTGATTTTGATATAATAATTGAAAAATGTTTTAGATTAATTTGAAAAGATTTCAAAAATGATTCTTATGTTCAAATAACTTGAAAATAAGTTTGAAAAGTTTTTGAGAGGTATTAGAAGTGTTTGAAACGTTTTTAAATAGTCAAAATTGTGTTTTAAATGAAAGTTCCAAAACCTCCCTTAAAAGGTTTCGAAACCTCTCATGCAGAATGACCTTTTCTTGAAACCTTAGCAAAGGTTTCGAAACTTCTAGTAAAAGGTTTTGAAACCTTGGTCTTGTAACGGCTAAATTTTTTGAATTGATTAAAGGTTTCGAAACCTCTAGTAAAAGTTTCGAAACCTCTGTGCAGGTGAAATTTAATGCTTAACTTTATGACTTTCCAATGGCTCCAAAACATCCCCAACGGTCATAAACGGCTAGAATATGATTTCACATTATAAAAGCAAGCTTGGGACACTTGAAGATGGTTAGAGAACATATCCAAGCTTCATGATCAAGAGAAATTAACTTTTAAGTCTTATTTTTTCATTTCTCTTGTATATAATGTATAGAGAGTGCTTTAATTGTTTTTATTCTTTACACTCTTGTGAGATTAATTGTTGTAAACACCCACCTTTGTGAGGTACTTAATTTACCAAACAAATCCCTTTGTAAAAGGAGAGGTTCTAGTTTAGCCTTAGACAAAAACTAGAGTTGGTTCTATCTTAGCCAAGTCCAAAAGATAGGGTTGTAACTGTTATCCCTTGAACCGGTAAAAAGGTTGAGTTCTTTAGTGAATTGGTTGAAATCCTTAGTGGTGTGCTAAGGTAGTGGATGTAGGCTTGGCCGAACCACTCTAAAATCCTTGTGTTCTTTGTCTTAATCTTTCGATTTTAGCAAATTCAACCAAGAACCAAAAATAACCCTCTTAACAGTTTTTGGTGATCGATTCGAGCTTACGCATCAAGTCTTTCACAGGCTTCCGCAAAAAGAACGAGATAATCAACGAAGAATAAATGAAAAACACCAAGCCCTTCACGAGGAAAATATAATGGTTTCCAAGCATCACTCGTAAGCTCACAATCAATTGCATGGGTTAAATGTTCCATAAAAAGAATAAAAATATATAGAGAAATATGATCCCATTAATAAATTTCCCTTGATGGTTTAAATTCAGAAATTGTAATACCATTTCATTGGATTTGTGTGAAAATAGATGAAATTCAACTCATAATAATCTTCCACAAATAAAGTGGCAAACCCATATCGAATAAGGTATCATTAATGTTAGACCATTTGAGACAGTCATATGATTTCTACAAATTCACTTTTATAGCCATCCAACCTTTACTCTTTTTTTTAATCTCTATTGAGTGAATATGCTGGGCAATGACTACATTTTTTGTAATATATCTTCCTTGGACGAAACTAGTCTATTTTTTCATAAAATGTTTGAGTTGGTTCACAATAACCTTGTTAAGGATCTTGTACATAATATTACACAAACTGATAGGACTAAATCAAGACCATAAGTGTACAGTTCAAGACAATATCAACAACATCAAAAGCAAACATATCCTTAATCATATCCTTAATCAGTTTGCAAACAATCGCACCTATCATACACTAATTCCTTTAATAAAAGAAAGTATCAACCCCATCAATGCCTAGTGCTTTGAAATAAAGCATGTCGAATTTCATCATCAGAAGCATTTTTTTTTCAATTAGATGTTTAGTTTTGTCATATAATGGTCGAAACCTACCACGAAAATTGTAAGTGTACCCGATATCTCCTTCACTACAAATCATTTTTCTTTTTAAGGAATAAGATTGAATTTGCTTTTTTTTTTGTAATAATATGGTAATAACTAGTGTTATGATCACCATGAAAGAGTCAATTGTATCTTTTTTTTGGCACCATAAACTCTCTTCTTTAGTAAGAATAATATCAAAATCATATTTAAGTTTTTTTTCTCAAGCTCAATTAGAAAGATAGAGTGATGAGTAATCAAAGCTTTTTCAATTCTTCGTAGATGGGCTAAAAGTCATCGTTTTTGTATATTAATATATCCAAAACTATTGTCATTCCAATTCAATATACTTTTTTTTTTTAAGTTTTGAGCGCATCATTGTAGTAGATTCTAAAATTTTTTAATATAGTTTTAAAATTCGAATTGTCCTGCCAAGCAAAAACAAAATAGAAAGGTTTCTCACTAACAATTTGAGCATTGGATATAGTTTTAAGTAGAATTGACCTGTGATTGAAACCGTGATTATCAAAGTGATGAACAAGAGAATCAAGAGAAATGTCTGATAAGTTCATGGGATAATGATCCAACCATTGAAAGAGGACAAAATCATGCATATTTTGCCTAAAAAGGAAAAACATAGTAAACAAATTTATATAACTATAAAATTTGGCATGATACTAGATTTTGTCTTCATAAATTTGCCTACGAAATTTCATAGAATTTAATTTTTTTTATTGGTCAAATACATAAAAATCAGACTAAAAATGTCATTACAAAATCAGGCGTACTGTTATGGGTGTGCCATTTTGCTCACACATAATATAGCATACTAATATTTCTACAATAGTACTCGTACACTAGTCTGTCACTAGAATTTTCATTATTAAAGAGATATTGATATGGGTATAAGGCTATACCGATACCCCTTGAATGAATATCATCGTATCGGTACACCTTTTTCGTATTATAAATTGAGATAACATAGTTTATGCTTTGCTTATCGATACACCTCTTATATATTGTATCGATACGAAATCACTAAACTTAACTATTTTAACGATCATGGTGTAGGTGTTTTGATACAATGTTCTTGAGTAGTGGTACTGATGTAACGACCCGGATTTCGGATCCGAGTGTCGGGTTAACCCGATGAGTTTGGACTTCGGTTTTAGGCCCCGAGTTTGTGTAGTTTGGGCCTTGTTGAGCCTTGAGTGTTTGGGCTTTGAGTTGGGTTTTAAGTTGGACTTTTGGTAAATGTCAAATAAGATGAGTTGGGAAAGAGGTTTAAAGTTTTCAAACCATGATCTCATCTTTCCTTTTTCTTTCTTCCCATCTTCTTCACTCTTGTAGCAAGAAAAGAAACAAGCAAAAGATGAAAGCTTGATAAGTTTTGTTGGGAATCTCGGTTTATGCCTAGAAGGTAAGTTGTAGAGGTGTTTGTGATCTTTAAAAAGAGGTAAAAATCTGTGGGTTTGGTTTTGGTGGAGGTTTTGTTGGGGTTTAGGGGGTAATCCGGGTTTAAGTTTTGAGGGCTTGAAATCTGAGTTTTTCTAGTGTTTTAGGATCTAGAATCATCCCAAGGCGTTGCTAATTCGTTCTTCATCCTTCTCTTTTAGAGAAAGGGGGTTGTGAGTCATCAACAAGTTTTGGAAAGAAGAAGGCTTGAAGAGGTGTGAGCTCGGGTTTGTTGCTGTTTGTGCAAGAGGTTGGTACTCCCAACTCTTCTAATTATCTTGCATTTCATGATAGAGTGCATAGCATATAGAAATCCATGTATGAATGCTTGGTGTGTATGTTTGAGGACATTAATGGTGAATTTCGTAATTGTGTGTTAAATGTCGTGAAAATGATGTTAAGTTATCCTAAACACTCCTAATAATGAGTAGGAACACTTTAGGGTTGTTTGGATCGAATTTGGGAATGAATCCTAGGAATTTTCTAAGTGCAGACCTGCATTTCGTGCAGGGGTATCAATACACGGGCTACCGGTATCGATACCCATGAGTGGAAATAGGCTAAGTGGCCAGGTGTATCGAACCATGGTTTGATACCGGGACCTCTAGTGGCATAATGGCATCGATACAGGTATCGATGTTGGAGGATCCCCTTTTGTTGACTTTGGAAATGGTCAAAGGGTATCGATACTGGTATCGATACCCATGTTTCGATGCCTTCTTTGGGTGGGTATCGAAGTAGGGTGGTTCGATACCCCACATAAGGGTATCGATACCCCTGCGAGAACTTGACAAGATAAGCTTTGTTTGAGGTTCGATAAGAGGATTAAGGGTCTTAATGTATCTTATAACTAATGAAATGAATGGTTAACACAAGATGGACGTATTAAACCCTGAATGGCTAAATTATGTTAAGTCTTAATATATCTTGTTGTGCTAAGATCCTAGGTGGATCGTTTGTGTGGTTTGAGTCCTTGTGTGATGGAAATCCGGATATCCATAAGTGTTGCAACACGTTGAAGGCCATCCGATGTAACATGTCGGATGATGTTTTGAAGACTTTTATTCCGAGTATTGGGCGGCCTCACTCGAAGATGTTCGATGTAACATTCCGAGCATGGGGTTGGTTGGGCGGCCTCCACCCTTTTCCGAACGTTGGGCGGCCTCGTTCGAAGATGTCCGATGTAACATTCCGGGCATAGGATTTGAGGGCGGCCTCAATCCTGAGTGTAGGATCCCGATGCTGTGTGGACGCGGGCCTCACTCTTGTGTGTTATTTTGTGATGTGACATGTATATGTTGTGTGCGATATTATACATTGTTTATGCCATGTGGTAGGCAAGCATGTTAGATCATCATTTCATGCACGATGTTTATATGTTATGCTTTACTGCTTATGATATGCATGATGTTGGCCGAGTTCGGCGTACCCACTGAGCTTTAGTAGCTCAGCGTTCGAAATGTGTTTTCGTGCGTAGGTTAGCGGAAGCCGATTCGTGGAGCACCATCAAGGTTTGGATTTCAGCATCGACCTATGTCAGAGTACATTTATAGATTAGTGGGCTAGTACTTAGTTGGACCCTATGTATCTTGTAACTCTGTTATTTTAATTTGGGTCGAATGTTTTAATGGTTTGTAATATTTTGGAGCTCTGATTACCTTATATTATTTTGGACTTGCGTTTTAACTTAAATGGATTTTATAAATAGTATTTTGGACTTGAATTGGATTTTTAATTGTTGAGCTTTCGAAAGAATTTTGAAATACAGGTTTTGAGCCGGAGGCCCAATGTGACATCCGGGTCGGGGTGTTACAACTGATATAAGTAAGTTAGTTAAAATATATTGAAATAAGTCTGAAAAATTACAAATTGATCACTAATTAATAAATGGCTAATTGACTAAGTAAATAACCTCTGATCGGGATAAAATTTGACATTCTTATCGTTTAAACATTAAATTCAATGGTGGTAAGTTAAATTTTGGGAAATGACCTCTAATTTTTTGAGATTATAGATTAATCCCTATATCTTGTAAAAATTTAAATTGGTTCTAAAATAAAAATTATAGCATTTTATTGTGTTATTGACTTCTTTGCATTGCTTTTATATTATTATATTACCGAACTTTGTTTAAAAACAACAACCAATAGAGTTTTAAATCTTTAAATTTCTTAAATATTGTAATTCATGAAATTGCAGTATACAAAACCCAAAATAAAAAACTATTGTAAGAGAGATTAAGGAATTAATATAAAAAAGTATTTCAGAGTGATATTTCAAAATTCTTCTACTTTCATAACTAAAAAAAAAAAAATGTTAAAACTTTTTATCGTTAGGCATTTTAAAATATATTCATTGATCGAGGCCTTTATCTTCGATGATAAATCCTTTGAGATTAATGATATGAGGTCTTTAAGGATTTTTTTTTAAATTTTGAGGGTATTTATTAAGGGTGATGATTGACGGTTGTCGATGATAGTTTACCCATTATAATGTAAGCAAAGATTCATCGGTAGTGAGAGAGAAATAAGAGGTGGTTAGTGTAAAATGGGCATTGTAACCCTTGTTGAGACTTGAGGGCTCATCCCTTTTGTCTTTGGTCTTACGAGTATTTATATCCTTTTGGTGCTGGAGGTAAAGTGACGTATGATGTTGAATCATTGTTAGGTCTAGTGATGACTACTAATGAACTTGATAGTTAGTAATTTCACTGTCAGTCTGTGAATTTAATCGAATCATGATAGATATCTTATCTCAGTGTAAAGGTCTCTTGAACTTATGGGTCCAGGGGCCTAGAATATATTTGGAGAAGAAGTTTCGGGCTTCGTGATGGGAGGAGAATTATACTAATTTTTTAGATGTGTCTGACGGAAATACAATAAAATTTGATTAAATATATTAAGTTTGAGTGAATTTTTTTAAATTTTTTATATTATATGTTTATTTTATTTTAACTTAATTCATGATTGAAAAAATTATTTGGCTCAACAATAGACAAGAGGGCATGCAATATATTATTTTATCAATAATGGAGGATCTTCTTTGTAACTGACTTTTTCATTATTTAATCTAGATTAATAAATCAATAAATTAAATTTTGATGATTAAAAAATGTTACAAGATAGATTCTCATTCCTTGGCAAGTTATTTTATCTTGAAATCAATAATTTTCGATAAATATAATATTGAATATTTATAAAATTTGTAGAAATTCATTAACGTATAAATTGTTATAATTTTTTTTGAGTAATTACATTAATCGATAATTTTTACTTAAATTATTAAAAGTGCATAGACTAACGATTTTAGTTAAACAAATACCCTGTCTTAATCTTTATTAACAGAAGTGTTAGACCGTTTAAAACATTACTCAACTAACCTAATTTTTCTAAGCATCAGTCTTAACATCGCGGTCTCATTCTTTTTTTTTTCTTGAATAGGTAATATAACTAATTTTAATATTAATTGTCAATTATTGAATTAATTATTTTTTTAATTTTTAACATTTTTAATAAAACTATGATATTCTTTTTTTTTAATCTTTATGATATTTTTTTTGTTTTCTCCATTGTTCTAATATAATTTTAATATATTTTAGCAGTCGTTTAATACTCATATAGAGATTTTTATAGTATTAGTTTTTGATTACTATTTTGTCAATGAATATAGAGATCTCGGGTAATAAAGTAATTTGCCTGATCGTTTAATTTGTACATCACTTCTTCTTCTTTTTATCTCATAATATGTCTCATTTATGAGAAATTATATCATGGGTAAGTTTCATCACGTGTCCATGGGACTAACCACTAAAATTTATTCACATCATTATTTTTTCATGTCATATATTTTTTAAAGTGAATCTTCCCTTGAAAAAATTGTTTTTAAAATGAATTAACAAAAAATATGAGTGAAGATTTACTTTAGAAAATATATGATATGAAAAAAAAATGATGATGTAGATGATTTTTAGTGGTTGATCTCACGGATGACATGGTGGGACTTACTCATAATATAATTTCTCTCATTTAGATAGAAACAATAAAATTCAGAAAGACTTCTAAATTTTGATGATATATTAATCTTTATAAAAATTAATTTTCTTTACACTTTTTAATTTTTATATGAGATTTTAGTTATAGTCCCCATTATTTTCCTTTTTTTATATACGTTGTATTTATATATCTTTTATATTTTTTAATAAAATTTAATTATTATTGTCAAAAACTTTTTTAAATAATTAATAACTTATAAAAAAGATAATTTTTAAAATAAAACATTAAAAAATCAATGTTAAAAATTGTATATCAAAATAATCATTAATTAAATATTGAAAAGCTATTTTTTACTATTTACCAAAAATAAATAATTTTAGTTAAAAAAGGGGAAAATGGAAAAGGTCAAAATCAAAAAAGTTGACCATGTCATTGTCGTCACGCCCTTTCTAATCCAAGGGAGAGCAGTGACTTTAGAAAAGTTCAAAGTAACGTGATGAAATTGAAAATGTTTATAATTAAACGATCAAAATAGAAATATATTGATAATTAAACGATCAAATACATAATTTACCTTTTTAATACGATTATAACTTTTTGCTATGCAATTTTACTGTCTGAATATTTGTCACGTGAATACCCGTCTACTCCACTGGTTCAGCCCCTTCTCCTTCTCGCTCTGACTTGGCTACCGCTTTCTCTGTGCGACTAAACTCGTAACAGATTTTCCATTTGTTCAACGATTTCCTGGCTCTTTCTTTAAAGGGTATGTGCCATTCATCCATTCAATTCCCTCTTCCTTAAGTTTATGCATATCTCCAGATTTTATGGTTCCCAATCTTCGGTTTCTCTCATCTGAAAATGTAGTTTTTTTTTTTTTTTTACGTTTATGTGTAGGAGATTTGAATCAATGGTTATTTTAGTTCTCAAGGAAAGATTTAAATTTTGTCTCCAATGATTCAACAAAACTCTGCCTAACGAGTGGGAAAAATAACAAGGCTATTTAACGTGATTGTGCAATACCCTTTTCGTTTTCCCCCCTTTTTGGTGTGTATTATGTTGTGATGTTCTTTGATTTTGATTTGGGAATAATGGGTAACTGTTGTGTGTGAATTACGTTATTATGCTTGTGAAATCTTCTGTGTTACCATGGTAGACGGTTAAGTCTTTTCAGGAATAATTCATTCTATTTATATTTTTTATTTGCAGACTGGCTAAGACACATTGTTAGGGTCGCTTTTTAATCCATTGATAAGGCCGGAATTATTTGATAATGGCTTCAAGAGTGATCTTGCGGAAGAGGAGCTACATTTACAATTCCCCGACTCGACTTACTTCCCTGATTCGGGGCTTTTCTAGTCTTGAGCATAGACAATCATTTACATCCAAGGATTCACAAGATTCATGTTGGGTCGCGAGTCATCCTTATCGGAATTCTGATTCTAAGAAAGATATGTTACCTACAATTCTCAAAAATGAGCTTTCAAATTTTCTAGCAGCACAACATTATAGGAGTAACTCCGGAATCTCAAAATCGGGGTATCAAGCTGGAAATTTAGAATTTGAGTCTCCATTGGGAATCCGATGTTTTTCACAATCTGTGCGTTCTGTTTCGACTGCCACTGCTGGTAAACCTAAATTAGATGGTGGTAATGATGGAAATGAAGAACAGGCTTCTAAAAAGGTGAAGGAGGCTTCGCCTGAGGAATGTGATGAAGCAGTTGAAGGCCTGAGTACAGTGAAAGCCAAAGCCAAAGCCAAAGCTAAGCAGGTACAAGACTCCACCAAAAGTGCACGGCCATTAATCAAGAAACTATGGGCTATGATTCTTGGCATTGGACCTGCCTTGAGAGCTGTTGCTTCTATGAGCAGGTTTAAACTTTTCTAGTTTGTTTATGGATGAACTGATTTAATTGCTCTGATACTTATTATTTTATACCATTCTGTAGAGAAGACTGGGCAAAGAAGCTTCGCCATTGGAAGGATGAATTTAAATCTACAATGCAACACTATTGGTTGGGCACAAAGTTACTTTGGGCTGATGTTAGGATAAGCTCAAGGCTGTTGGTAAAACTTGCTAATGGGAAGGGTCTTTCTAGAAGAGAAAGGCAACAGCTCACTCGAACGACAGCTGATATTTTTAGGCTAGTTCCTTTCGCTGTCTTTATCATAGTTCCGTTTATGGAGTTCTTGCTACCAGTATTTTTGAAATTATTTCCCAACATGTTACCTTCAACCTTCCAGGACAAGATGAAAGAACAGGTAATGGTTTCCTTGTGTTTTTCCATTAATGAAGCATTTATCTGGTTTTAGCATCATTCTTATTTGTATTTTTTATCGCTTAAGAAATAGCCAATTTATGCTAACCTTGTGTTTGTGATCATTCTGATAGTTTATGAATTATGATAGAAAGGGATATTTTTTTATTTCTGTGGCTGTCTGCCTTTCATAATAGTACTTTATGAAGTTTCTACTGTCCATTGAAGTTGAGTTTATTATGCATATAAAGTAAGATTGTGGTCTCAGTTGATATACTTAACCTATAGGAAGCATTGAAAAGACGGCTAAATGCCAGGATAGAATACGCAAAGTTTCTTCAAGATACAGTGAAAGAAATGGCCAAAGAAATCCAAAACACACGGAGTGGAGATGTTAAAAAAACAGCAGAAGATCTTGACGAGTTTATGAACAAGGTATCTTTCTCTCCTTTTAATTTTATTCTTCCTGGGGTAAAAGGAAACTGCTCCTATTTTGGTGTTGGGAGAAATTTATTTGGGTTTTTCTTTTAAATGAAAGAGATTGATATGTGCTTCATTCTGGTATATGAACAGGTTAGAACTGGTGCAGGTGTATCCAATGATGAAATATTAGGCTTTGCCAAGTTGTTTAATGATGAACTTACTTTAGACAATATTAGCAGGTTGGTACTACATTAGGTGGTTTTAATTATCCCACACTTCATCTCTTTAATGGATGTGTGTGTGTTCAATTCATCTTAGATGGAATAAGAAAAGAGAGATTTGTTTTGTCTTGCGGTTTATTGTTTCCATGCACTTTTTGATGATTTTAGTTGCTTTGTTTGTTGGTTACAGGCCTCGTTTGGTGAATATGTGCAAATATATGGGTATTAGTCCATATGGTACAGATGCATATTTACGATATATGCTTCGGAGAAGACTGCAAGAGTAAAACTCTGCCTTTTCTTTTAGTGATGTTTACATGATGCTTAGCTAACACAGTTTGAGCTTAAGTTTCTTTGTCTTGATCGTTATTGCTTTATAAAAAAGCTATTGGTTGTTTTAAGAATCAAGATGTCATTGTCATGAATGAGGAGTGAAAAAAAACTTGCACAATTTCAGTTTTGCTTGATTTTTGAAATTTTGAATTGTTAATATTTGTATGTGTTTCGTAGAATCAAGAATGATGATAAGATGATTCAAGCTGAGGGTTTGGAGTCCCTTTCAGAAGCAGAGCTTCAACAAGCTTGTAGAGAGCGGGGCTTACTTGGATCACTTTCAGTGGAGGAGATGAGACAACAGGTTAGTGCTCAACCTTGTCCATCTTTTCCTTCAACTAAAAAATATGTCGTTCATGCAAAAGTTTATTGAATATTTTTATGTGGTTAATTTGGATTGGTATGAAGAGCTTCAGAGGAAAGAATAACAATTTGGTTATTCTTATTTCCTTAATAGTCAACAGCAGTAGGATTTTATGGCATGCCTACATGCATGCATACATATGTATAAAATTTTGATAACATAGTGGGCTTGTATTTTGATTAAAATATTTTTTTGGGAAGTCCATTTCCAATTTTCTACCTCAATATACGAATCAGTGTTACTTATAGGATTTTTTGTGATGATAGTGATTTGTTATCGTGACTTGTAAATAATTATTTTCCCCTTCACAGTTGCGTGATTGGCTGGATTTATCTCTCAATCACTCCCTGCCCTCGTCTCTATTGATTCTGTCTAGGTAACTTTGCATGAACACTTTTTTTCTTGTTATTACTTTTTTTTTATTTGACCTGTGACTTCATTCAGAACTTTATTCCCTTATTTTGTCACCTACAGAGCATTCGCCGTGTCTGGAAAAGTCAGACGAGAGGAGGCTGTTCAAGCTACACTCTCCTCTCTTCCGGATGAGGTCGTGGATACTGTTGGGGTTACAGCTTTACCATCTGAAGATTCTGTTTCAGAAAGGAGGAGAAAGTTGGAATTCCTTGAAATGCAAGAAGAACTTATCAAGGTTTTTATGCTTTAATGCTTTACGTGATCTTGCAATCTCTCTTAGAGGAAAAGGAAACAGTTTTCCGTTCCATATTCACCTTCGTTTCCCGAACCTTGAGATTTGTTGTCCTTTATGTGATTCTAATTTTTTTCTTTCTTATGTGATACTGATAAAGAAAAGAAAAGCACACGCACATTATGTTGAATGATTTATCATTTGTTTATGTTAACTATCCAAAAAGACAAATTATCATTTTATCAAGGTTTAGTTCATGTAATATTGGCTGATACCAAGGTGAGTTACAATGAAAAATAGAAGGTATAAATATTAAAAGGTTTATTGACAAAAACCAAGCTTTTGGATTGGGATTTTACTGCAGTGCTTAATTTCCCTGTATGTTTTAAAGCACATAAGTTAATTTTGTTTTATCATAGGTATTTATATCTGTTAGTGTTAGCTTTGTAGGTTCTAGTTCTGTTGCATTCTGTGTTTGGACTTAAATATGTTTGAATAACCAAATGCGTAGGAAGAAGAAGAGGAGGAAGAGGAACAAGCCAAGTTGAAAGAATCTATTAACAAGCAAAAGGATGTGGCTCTGGAGGAGATGGCTATTTCCACGGCAAAAGACACACAAGAATTAGTAAAAGCAAAAACTTTAGAGAAACATGAGCAGCTGTGTGAGCTTAGCCGGGCATTAGCTGTTTTAGCATCTGCATCTGTAAGGACCGACAGTAATATAACACTTTTTATTTGTATCTTACATTTAATGCCTCATACTCTAATTTTAGACTTTCTTTGCTATCACTTTTTCAGTCAGTGAGCTGGGAGCGTGAAGAGTTCTTGAGACTTGTCAAAAAAGAGGTATTTAGCGCAAAATAGTTCTGGAAAATATGATATTTATTGTTTCTTCAAATCTCCACTCCTTTTATCTGGACATTACCAAGTTCTTCCCCTATAATTTTACCCATGTGCATTATTAGTCAAGGTTGCTAGCAGGTGATCTTTGTGAATTGTCAACAGATTATTAACCACCGATGCTCATTTTATGAATGATGATTTGAGTTGCTTAGGTTCAGAAGCATTAGGGGTTGTGACTTCAAATGCCCAGCCAACCTGAGATTCAACCTTGGGTTGGCTAACTTTAACAAGCTCAACTTACCAAAACTTATTCTAAGAGAATCTTATGAAGCTTAGCAACTTGCAGGGTACATCTCCCCCCACCCCCCCACACACACAAAAAAAAAATTTGATAACATTTGTCGAAAAGAGAGATTTACTGTAGAAAACTCTCTATATTGTGTATTTCAGAACAACTTATATCTTTTAACTTAGATAACTATTAAATTAGGAAATAAACTATTCTAGGTAAAATAAAATCCCTTAAAGTTACGGATTGTAATCACTAACAAGGATCTACAGGATCCTGTCTAAACAAAGAAAGAATCTATAATTTATGTTTATATTTTCTAACACTCCCCCTCAAGCTGGAGAATAGATGTCCTCCATCTTCAGCTTTCTTGTTAGCTTCTGAAAATGCTTCCCAGGTAGCCCCTTGGTAAATATGTCTACAACTTGGTCACCAGTAGATACATAGGGAGTACAGATTAGACCACTATTAAGTTTTTCTTTTATAAAGTGTCGATTCACTTCAACATGTTTTGTCCTGTCATGTTGAACTGGATTGTGAGCAATATTAATTGCTGATTTGTTGTCACAATATAGTTTCACTGGACCTTCCCACTTGACTTTTAAATCCTTCAAGATAATCTTTAGCCACAATAATTCACAAATTCCAAGTTCCATGGCTCTAAACTTGGCTTCTGCACTGGACCTAGCTACAACATTTTGTTTTTTGCTTCTCCAGGTCACTAAATTACCTCCCAAGAAGGTGAAGTAGCCTGATATTGATTTTCTATCAACCAAGAACCCTGCATAATCTACATCAATGTAGGCTTCTAATGTCAGATTTTCTCCCTTTTTAAATAAAACTCCTCTTTCTGATGTGCCCTTCAAGTACTGTAAAATTTGGTTCACTGCCCTTAGACGTGATTCTTTAGGATTGTGCATGAATTGACTCACAACCCCAACTGCATAAGCAATGTTTGGTTTGGTGTGTGATAGGTAAATCAGTCTTCCCACAAGTCTCTGATAAGCCCTCTGTCCACAACTACATCCTCTGTTGCATCTCCAAGTTTGTGATTAACCTCTATTGGTATCTCTACTGGTCTGGACCCTAATTTGCCAGTTTTTGTCAGCAAATCCAGAGTATATTTCTGTTAGGATATGAAGATTCCTTGTTGTGAATATGTAACTTCAATTCCAAGGAAGTATTTTCCTTGACTTCAAACTCCTTGATCAAACACCTCTTTAAGTTGTCAATTTCTTTAGAATCATCTCCTGTGACTATGATGTCATTTACATAGACTATTAGGATAACAACTTCTCCTGAAGAATGTTTTACAAACAAAGTATGATCACCCTGACTTTGTTTGTAACCCAACTTTAACATCACTTTAGTGAACCTTCCAAACTAAGCCCTCGGAGATTGTTTTAGTCCGTATAGTGCCTTTTTTCAATTTGCAAACCTTTTCTCCATAATTTGGACTAAATCCAGGTGGGATGTCCATGTAAACTTCCTCTTCAAGATTATCATGTAAAAATGCTTTCTTGATGTCATACTATTGTAATCTCCATCCTTGATTGTCAGCCAATGACAACAAAATCCTTACCATATTCATTTTTACAATTAGGGCAAAAGTTTCAAGGTAGTCTGTCCCATAGGTTTGAGAATACCATTTAACTACCAACCTTGCTTTGTATCTTTCCAAGGAGCCATTTGACTTTTCCAGTGCTTCCATTTCAATTTTCAAAACATTCTTCCAATTCTCATTTTCTAAAGCCTCGAACATAGTTTTAGGAATGACAATGGAATTTAGGCTGGTAAGGAAGGCTTTATGGTTGGGAGACAAATTTTTGTAGGACATAAACAGATAAAGAGAATTTTTCGTGGTACAAGTTCTTTTTCCTTTTCTAATTGCAATAGGAAATTCAAAATCCCTATGACCTGAATCAGAATTAAGATTCTCAATATTATCTGAATCAAATATGGGTTCAATAATTACCTCAGTTTGTGGAGGAGACAAGGGTGATGATTGAGCATGCACTGGTCCTTTTTTTCTTGAGTAGACTTGTAGAGGACGAGCATTATCTTGAATTCCTTCTTTTAGTGTGATGGGTTCAGATTGTTGTTGGTCAAATGAAGGCTGAGAATCAGATTCAACTTGCTGATTTTGGATAGGCTGGATAGATTGGGTAAGATCATGCTAATTTTAGTCAGGCTCAACATGTTGATTTTAGACAAGCTGGATAGATTGGGTAAGATCATGTTGATTTTGGTCAGGCTCAACAGGTTGATTCTGTGGAGACAAAGAGGCTGAAGAAAAAAAATAATCCATATCCTTATATTCCCTGAACAAATCTCTCCCTGAAGAAAAGGGTGACTAAAGTGATTTTCATTTTCAACAAAGGTGATATCAACAGAAGTGAAATGTTTTCGTGTAGGTGGATGATAGCATTTATATCCTTTCTGAGTAGATGAGTAACCTGCAAAGATGCATTTCAATGCCCTTGGATCCAACTTACCCCTATTTTGAGAATGAAAATGAACAAAGGCAACACAACCAAATATCTTAGTCTCAAGATGAAACGAAGGGCTAAAATTAGGATAGAAACTGTTTAGGATTTGAATAGGACTTTGAGATCCAAGAACTTGAGTTGGTAGTTTGTTGCTAATATAGGTGACAGTTAACACAGCTCCCCCCAATAGTGTTTAGGAACATTTTTTTTAAAACAACAAGGCTCTTGTTATTTGAAGAAGATGGCCATTCTTTCTCTCGGCTACACCATTCTGTTGAGGGGTGTTCACGCAAGATGATTCATGTATGATGCCTTTTTCTTTGAAGTAGGAAGCTAAAACTTGGTTAAAATAGTCTTTAGCATTGTCTGACCTAACCCTCTTTATATCAGTCCCAAGTTGATTCTTAACCGTGATGAAAAAGGTTTTGAAAGTAGAACTGACATCAGATTTTTGTTTTAGAGGAAACATCCAGGACACATGAGTGCAATCATTTATAAATGAAACAAACCACCTAGCCCTAGTTATATTTGAAACTGTGGATGGTCCCTAAACATCACTATGAATGAGAGAAAAAGGTATAGATGTTTTTTTATTGCTTATGAGAAAAGGGACACGTTTGTGTTCGGCAAGCTCACATATGTCACAATGAAATTCTTCATTATTTAAGGATTTGAACAAGGAAGGAAACATAAACTTTAAAACCTTAAATGAAGGATGACCAAGGCGAAAGTGATGAAGCCATATCTGGTCTTTGGTGGTTTTAGAATTTGACACGAGTAAAAGATGGCGTATTTAGAATACTGACTTGTCCACTGGAACTTTCAAGATAATACAGTCCATTTTCTTCTTTAGCATGCCCAATCATCATCCTCGTTTTCTGTTCCTGAAAAACACATTGGGTAGGATAAAAGATAACACAACAGTTAGTGTCTTTGATAATAATTTTGATGGACAGGAGATAAGTGAACAATTTAGGCACATGAAGAATATTTTTAAGTGTCAAGGTGTTACTTATAACAATATTTCCTTGACCAGCCACAATTATCCTACTTCTATCTGCAACTGTTAAGTTTTTATTACTAGGACAGGGAATATAATTGATAAAATTTAGAGAGGAATTGGTCAATGGTCTGTTGCTCCTGAGTCAATCACCCAAGAGTTTTGGGTAGGGAAATCCGAGACTTTAGATTTTTGAGAAGAGGATATACCTGTAAAATCCAGACTACATGTACCTGAATGTTTTTCCAGGGATCCAAGTAAACTTTTCAACTTTTCTATTTCTTCCCTGTTGAACTCAAAGGACTGTTCTTGGGCCTCCTCATTCATCTGCTTGGTGGAAGAGATTCCTTGAACAGTCTTTGTACTGCTCACATCAACCATATTTTTGTTGTATTAACAATGATCCTTCAGTGAACACTCAAGGAAGATTTTTAAGGGGAAAAAAGGTTTTAATCGAGATTGACAGGTCTAAAAAAGAGCTAAATAGGCTTTGATACCATGTCAAAAAGAGAGATTTACTATAGAAAACTCTCTATATTGTGTATTTCAGAACAACAACTTACATCTTTATATACAACATTTTTAACTTAGGTAACTATTAAATTAGGAAGTAAACTATTGTAGGTAAAATAAAATCCCTTAAAGTTAAGGATTGTAATCACTAATAAAGATCTACAGGATCCTATCTAAACAAAGAAAGAATCTTTAATTTATCTAAACAAAGAAAGGATCCTAACAACATTTATAAACCAATTATAAACTTTCTGCTCTATAGCAATGGGCAATCAGTTGCACATTACGTGAAACCCATTAGTAAGAACCAGGAACCTTCATGTGCAAGCCTCATATAATGGATTAAAGAGAGCTGAGGAGATGGGGATGCTTTCAAACTCAACCCCTAATAAACAAGGGAGGGAAGGGAGAAAATAAGGATTAAAGTGAAAAGAGATAGGAAGAAGAAAGACAAGGACATCATGAGTAAGTACAGTAAATGGAGTAGAAATACAGAAGAGGGGCAAAAATCCAGTCAAAGTGGAACTCTTCAGGGGATTATAGATCATATATGTTAATTGAAAGTATTTTTTCCGGCTTGTATTTCTTGTCTTGATTCTCCTAGTTCAAGCAGAACTCCTAGTGAGAGAATTCAAGAAAGAATTACTTCTCAAAATAATGCCTTATGTCGTTTGGGCCTTTAATCTATCTAATCATCTCACATGCAAAAAACATGATCTCTTGGATGGGAGTATGAAGAAAATGGATAATCCAGTGTGTTCTTATGTCTTATTTTTGTCTTGTGTCCCCTTATATTTTGATTCTATTTGAGAAAAGCTCTCCTTTCTCACATTCCATATCAAATCGACCATCTATTTTCGGATAGATCTTAGTTTTAAAAAATGCGCTTAGGCGTGCCTTAGGCGTTATGCGATGAGAGGCGGCCTGAAAAACGCCTTGACCGGCAAAGGCGAAGCGTCGAATGGTAGGCGTTGCTAAGCACTGAAAAGCGTGCGCTTCAACTCAGGCATCGTGCCTTTGACTCTTGAAAGAAGAAGATGAGTTTCTCAACGAGAAGATGGTTTTCGGCGAAGAAATGAACTTTTCTACAAAACTTTTTTGGTGGAGATATTGAACGAAGAAGATGAAGTTGGTGGGTAGGGTTGATTACTTTTTGTGGGGACCAAAAACAATTTATTTTTATTTTTATGGGCCCGAAAACAACTAAGTTTTTTTTATTTGTTGAGTCTCGAGAAGAATTAATTTTATATTCTTTGGGACCCGAAAAGAAATGTTTATTTTATCTATTGTATAGTGTTATTTAGTTTGGTGGGGTTTAGTTTTTTTTTTCTGTTTTATTTTATTTATTAAAATTTTATTATTTTTATAATTATATATTTTTATACATATATTCTTATTTTATTTATAATTTTGAATGATGTTAATAATATTTTTATAATATTTAATATTATTTTAGATTTAATTATAATATTTTATATTTATTTAATTTTAAAAAAATAAGAATCAAAAGAATATATTCTTTTATTTTCATATTATTTTGTTTATTTTATATTTAATTTAGTATAAATGATAATTATAATATTTTAATATAAAAGCGCTTTACCTACGAAAGGCGAATGCCTTCCTCTAATGCCTAGCGCTTCGATTTTAAAGACCCTTTACGCCTTGGAGCGCCTAGCGTACTTTAAAGCTAAAGGATAGACTCAAAAAAGAATTTGAAATAGAGTAATATTATTTATGAATTGAAATATATTTTCTTCTTTCAAACTTTGTTTTATTCTTATTTTGACAAGTGGCAAACCTTTCTTTTCTTTGTGTTTTTTGTTCTTTATGTCTATTCTATTCATTGGATAGGTGATGCTGTGCAATGGTTCTTGCAATTTTTAACCTATTCATATTTATATTTTAGTTGCAAAGATATCATATTGCAATTAGAATTAAGTGCAATATATTAAGATTCTAAGTTAGAACTAGGTCAACATTTTTTTGACCTTGTAATCATCGAAAAAGATCTTTGAGTTGCATATTTGTTGACCATTAAATTTGCGTGATGTATGTAGCAAGAACATGCAATAAAAAATGTGTTCGATTCGATTTTTATGGAAGGAATCAGAACTCAATAAACTTTTCAATCTTCATAAAGTTATTGAATACCAAACTCTTGACAAGCTTGTTTAAAAACTGTTTACTAAAAGCCTAATCAATATAACGATAAAAGATCACTATTTATTGAATAGGCTTTTAGTAACACAAGCATTAGTTAAACTCATTCATGAGCTTCAACAAGCTGACTTTGGTCACTTACACCTTATGAGCAGTAGAGGTGACTTTCCCCTTGATCTTTGTTATATATGTTCTATAATGCTTGTAAGTTATCCAAAAAAGTGTTAGAACTTTAGGGAGTGTAAGTTGACGACGAGTAGTAGAGTTTTTATTTAATATGTCATTAGAGTTTATTTTTAATCAGTAGTTTAGATTTATCAGAAATCTTATTTAAATTAGGAATAAGTATTACTCAAATTAAAGATAAAAATATAGTTTTAATTATATTAAGACTCTATATCAATCTATTTAAAGACTTAGTTTGTATACATTTGATAATTAAGCGTAATAAGAAAATACAGAGAAACACATTGTTCTCTCTGAAAAATATCATGTTTATCTTGTTCAAACAACAAATCTCTAACCACTAATCACACACAAACTACCATCATTCATTGCATCTCTAGCCACCATAACCCCTTTCTCACAATACCATCCTAAATCCGGTTTATAAAATTTGACCATTATCCATGCCTTCTAATATTGCCTTCATATTTCTGATATTATTTAGGATTTGAAAGTTACCGAGTTCCTTTCTTTTTCTCTTTTAACAATTTTATGTTCCTTTTTTTTCGTATTTTTTTCTTTTACCGTTTTTAGGTAGAAATGTACAACAGTATGGTAGAGAAAGAGGGTACAGAAGATGAAGAAGAAGCTAAGAAGGCATACCGAGCTGCCCGAGAGCATAGTGACTATACAGCTCAGAAGGCAATTAGTGACAAAGTTTCCTCTGCACTTATAGACAGGGTAATTTCCGTAGACTCTTCAATTAAAACAGCCTTCAACTTCAATCTTCTCAATTTATTAAGTATCTGCATTGTTGTTATAGCATGCTCTTTAAACCTAGAAACTAACAAAGTATTTTAAACCTAAAACCCTGTTAACATGATTTTTGATATTTCAGGTTGATGCTATGCTCCAAAAGCTTGAAAAAGAAATTGATGATGTTGATGCCAAGATTGGAGACCGATGGCGGTTGCTTGATAGGTTTGTCTGTTGCAACACTAAAATTTTTTGCATGTTTTGTTTTAAGATTCTACATAAAATTATTAATTTTGAGCAGCATATTGTCTATGCATTCTTGTTTAGTGAACATGTACAGAATGTTTGTTAAATCGAACCAGTTCATTCGTAATGTTGCTAAATTAGAAAAGTGAGAGAGAAGAATAAAAGAAAGGTGCAACAATAGATGATTGACAGTGTGCTTTTCACCTCATCTTTTGATCATGGTATATATCTTGAATGCCATATGAAGTGCTTCCAAAGCCGGATCTTTGTTAGTACAGTATTCTTTTAGCTGTGAATTTTATGGCTGTCAAATGAACCCACAAGAGAAAACCCAACACACTTTGAGGTTTCTATGCCTGGGATCATAGATCTGAACCTGTTTGCTCCCCTGGTTCAGAGTTGCGGAATATGAAAGTTGTCTCCATCAGTTAAAGCAACCTTTGAAGGATAAACAAATCTAGCAAAGCACTCAGATTAACCTCCTTTTATTTAGTTGGACCGGGCTTATAACCTGGCATTATTTAAACGTGGATATCTTATGTATTCCAGTTGTGCTTGAATCCATGATATACCTTCACTGTTTGTTTTTCCCTGGCTTGTTGCACTGTCTTTCAAGCCTTTCGTTGACCCATTCCCCTTAGCTGAACTTGGTAGGCATGCTTTCCAGCCTTCTTCAATCAACTTTCTACTTTTCCTCCTGCCTTCATTTGCTGTGGAATGAGCAGACATTTTTTCCTGCTTATTATTAGAAGCATTATTTTCTTTTTTGTTTGCCATGATTTAAACTTGTTAGTCCTTCACGCTTGCAAGCAGCAGTTGGATTCTCTTTCTTTGAAAATTATTTCCTGTAAAGATCTCTACTACCTTCAAGTGCTTTGAGCACAATTAAACAGCCGAGAGCAACCTAAATTCTTTAGAAGTACTTTTAGGAAGGACACAATATTGTATCCAATGCGATTTTCATACCATCAACAACTATGTTTCACTTTTCTACATACAGTGTAGATCCTTTCTTTCCATCTGTTTTTTTTAATTCCCATTACTTTCTCAACGGAAGGATTTTGTCCCATTTTTTATGCCAGGGATCATGATGGTAAAGTAACTCCTGAGGAGGTCGCCAATGCCGCTATGTACCTCAAGGACACATTGGGCAAGGAGGGTATCCAAGAGCTTATTAGCAACCTCTCCATAGACCGAGGTTGGTTATTTATTTATTTTTTCACTTTTTATTTTGTGGCATTACCTGAAGCACATAATTTTGGACTATTAGTACTTTCTTTCCATCAGGCTGAACGGTGTGGTTGTTTCTATGTAGGACGTAGTTGAATTTTCTTGGCCTATATACTTAGGTCCTTACTGTTCAGACCTTAATTTCCCTTTGTTTTGCATCTTTCCCTGAATTTCTTGCTACAGAAGGAAAAATTCTTGTTGAAGATCTCATCAAATTAGGTGGTGAAACAGAAGATGCCGACTGTGACACTGCTGAAGCAGGAAGACCATAGGGAAACATACAGATTTTTTTGTAGTGAAATCTTTTTTTAAAGGATTATTAGTGCATTTAATACAACATTATTGCATTTCAACATAGAAATAAGGTAGCATTTGGCTTCAAAGTTCATCCTATGATGGTTTTGTCACCTACTACAAACTGAATATAGTACAAATTGAGCAAACATGAACCCAATTTTTTTGTCTCAGAGTTTGTCAGGAGGTTATAGTGAAACACCGGATGCTTGGGAATTTTTCATCTACAGAAGAAAGCTTTGTTGTATATATTGTCAATGGTGAATGTCTTCACAAGTGTTTTTATGATGACTAGGTAGAATTTTTTTAGTATCAAGACTTACTGATTGATTAATTTGAATTGAATACTATTACAGGATAGTCGTTTTAGTCTAATTTGATACACTTAAGGGATTAAACATCTTATTTGTTAAAAATTATTTAGATTGAGAAATAACTTTTTTTTTAAAAATTCCCTTTGTCGCCAAAAGAAATGATTAAACTTATAAAGCATTTTGTACATCTTTCTTATGATATTACCTTGAACTTGATTATGATGACTTTGAAAGTTAATTCTCAATAATATATTCTTTTTTATAAATATTTAATTTGTTAGTTAACTAATTTAGATTCGTTTTTGCAGAGATTCATTGTAGAAGCAATCCTCTCAATTCTATTCATAAACGTCAAGATTCGAATCATTAACCTCATTTAAAGGATTAAGTGTCTTATTACACTAGATCAGATAATTGCTAATATCAACAATATATGATGCACATATTGATTTAGTGTTCAAAAATCTTTTAAAGTTAGATTTTGATATTAAAAACATTTACTTTTAGTGTTAAATAAATATCAATATTTATATAGTAAGATTATATTTTTTATATATAATCCATGTAAAAAAATTATATAATCTTTAATATTTAAACTATAAAATTTAAAACCCAAAATTTTAATCACAACACCTTAAAACCTAAATCTTAAACTCTAAATTTTATATTTTATCTCTATAATCTAAACCCTTTATCACAAAACTTTAAACATAAATTCCTCGACCATAAAATAATAATACCATCTCTTGAAGCAAAAGGCTGAGCCAGCATATTGGTATTTTTCCATGAAAATCAATAGGATTTCCAAGTGCCGATCCATTGCAGTTGAGTTTGAAAGTTCCTTCGGGAGATACTGATGCTTTCAAACTTTAAAATTAAAGTCCATGGACAAAGCTTTTGGTAGAATACAAGAATAAATAATTATTTTTATTGGCCTGCCTGCTTGCTAGTAAGAAGAATGGAAATTAATATATATATATATATATATATATATTTCACTTCGTCAGTTTCAGCAACCAAATGGTAAAATAAAGGTCACCAACGTGCTCACCAGTGTCGGATTAGAGTTGTCTGTCACTGTCCAACCACCGGAAGGCCTCTCACCACCACGCGTCATCCCTGCAAGTGGGCGTGTGTCTGGCCATGCGAGTGCACATAGATCAGGTGTACTATGCCATATCAGATCCCAGACCCAGCGGCGGATGCATAATAATTTTAGGGTGGGGACAGGTCCAAGACGATATTTTTAAATGGTGTGCTTGAAGATGTTACATCGAATAACTATTCGAGTACGTAAAAGTTGACGAAGAGAAGAAGGTTTTAAAATTGAAGCAAACATCGCGGGCTTGGAATACACATATCGATACATATTTTAAGGAGAACGGGTTCAAGCAATGTCCCTACGAACATGCCCTTTACATAAAAAAGATTAGAGGTAATATGTTATTTGTTGCTCTTTATGTCGAAGACTCATCCAATTTCTAATTACACTTGAGCATATATTGACAATTAAACTCACAAGTGTTTGTCAACCCAATTAATAGAAATTTAAGCTCTAAGACAATTCTTTCATCATATATTGTTGACAAATGAAACATTAGTCTTCTCTTGATGCTTGAGGCTTCCTTTTATCATTCCGAATGAGCTTCTAGCCGAATGAGTTTCTGGTATGATTGGTATCGAAACACGTGGAAGCTATTTCGATACAGCTGCTTTGGAAAATAGCCGTTGAACTGCATTTAAGAACCGATATCAAAACACCTATAAGGTGTATCGAAATCCTTAGCTCATGGTATCGAAACAGGCCTTAGCCGTTTCGATATTGCTCCTAGCCGTTTAGGGTTTTTTATAAAATCGCTGGGTTTTCAAATGACCGTTGGAGGTATATCAAAACACGTATCGAAATCATTCTATCCAGAGACAAAAACTTATCGAAACGCCTAGACATTTTCCTTTGAAATAAGCACATTGTTTCGAAACACTTGGGAACTGTATCGAAATGCTTAGAACATTTTGTGTTCTTTGACTTCTTTAAAACATTATAAACACATTAACAAATCCTTAAAAGAGTCTCAAACTTATTTTCAAGTTGTTTGGACATAAAACAATTTTTGAAATATTTTCAATTTAGTCTAAAACTATTTTTCAATTATTATATCAAAATATTAATTCTACAGCATTATGTCTTGCAATTACTTAAGGACACTGGTTATCTTGGAAAGAAGCCCGCTGAATTACCGATCATTCTCAGTCACAAGTTAAGCCTGCATGAAGGAGAATTATTGTCAGATCCTCAGTTGTATCACAGATTAATTAGTCGTCTTCTATATCTTACACATACCAGGCCAGATATTACTTATATTGTTCACTTGTTAAGTCAGTTCGTGTCCATGCCTCGCACACCTCATCTCCAAGTTACTTACCATTTATTATCCTATATAAAGAAAGCACCTGGTCTCAGCTTGTTTTTTTCTTCTAAGGCCATTTTCCAGTTTAGTGGATTTGTTAACTCAAATTATGATGCATATCCAGATATGAGACGATCGATTACCGAATTTTACACTTATCTTAGAAGTAACTTGATCTCTTGGAAATCCAAGAAACAACATATTGTCAATCATTTTTCATGTGAAGCTGAATATCGTGCCATGGCGTCTGCAACATGTAAACTGGTATGGTTAGCTGTTTTATTGTCTTCTTTTCTTGTGCTGATACGTCAAACATTTTTGTATTGTTACAATCAGGTTGCGATCCATCTCACTTTGAATCAAGTTTTTCATGAAGGATCCAAACATATCGAGATTGACTGTCATTTTGTTCGTGAAAGTATTACGCAAGGATTTTTTCGACTTTTTCACATAAAATCCAAAGCCCAAATAGTTGATATCTTCACTAAGGCTCTTCACTCACCCATGTTTTCTAGTTTCATTGCCAAGATAGGTCTTCTTAACATTCACCAGTCTCCGTCTTAAGGGGAGGGGGGCTATTGGAAACAATTAGAAGTTTGTTAGGATTAGTTAAGATTGTTACAAAGGTTTCATAAGGTTTCATAGTTGTATATATAAGAGCTTCAACTCATATGTGTAAAGCAAGCTTTCTTATTCATTGTAATCAGTTTTCATTGAAGAAAAACACTCTCTTGAGTTGTTACAAAAACTACAAAACTATACATCTTTGTGAATGCGTTTACAACAGACGTCGAATACCGTTGAACATTATTAAATTAATTTATAAAGAATAAAAATCTAAATGACTAATCATATAATTATTAATTATATGTTAAGTTTATCACTCTTTTATTAATTACATATTGAGTCCATAAAATTTTAAATTTTTATTAATTAATTTAATAATGTTCAATATTAGTGGTGTTTAGAGTGTTCGACGCCCATTGTAGAATTTTCCCATTAAATAATACATACAATTAGTTTTAGGCATAAAGATAATTTTAACCCCCAACGTTTAGAATTTTTATTATTTTGGCCCTCATTCTTTTTTTTGAGATAAATTTAGCCCTTAACCTATGTCTTTTTGACAAATATCTCATTTTTTAACTAACATAATGATTAGACAGTTAAAAACTTAACGATGGTAACATATAATAATATATTTTAAATGACATGGCATCTAAGCTATCAAATACATACACATGGAATATAATTTTATTCTAATATAAGATATAAAACAATTAAAATTTAAATAAAATATTAAAAATTAATTAAATCTAAAACAAAAGTATACTAAAAAATCTCAACCCTAACTACAATAGAATCAAAATTCTATCTAAAAAATATGAACACAATCTGAAAATGAAGAATTTTGTAAAGATTGTTATCAATAAATAAAGGTAAGGAATTTTGATATTAATCAATTGAGTTTTTGTTATTTTAGTTTAGAATTTAGGTATTTTAGTGTTTAATCCAAAATAAAAGTTTAGGGTTTTGATTTATAGTTTAAGATTTAAATTTAAATTTAAAAGTAGTAAATTTGAGGTTTTAGGTTTTGAGTTTTAGTTAAATCTAAAAAAATTAAAAATTATAAAAAAAAACATAGTAGTAAATTTATTTAAGATTTAATAATCAAAATATTTTAGATTTAATTAAGTTTTAATATTTATTTGAATTTTAATTATTTTATATTTCATATTAAAATAAAATTATATTTAATATGTATGTATTTGATAGATTATATATTATATCATTTAAAATATATTATCACATGTTTACTATGTCATTATCATAGAATTTTTAACGGTGCAGTCATCATACTAGTTAAAAAATAAAATATTTATCAAAGAAGACTTAAGTTAAGAGCTAAATTTATCACAAATAAAAAATAAAGGTTAAAATAATAAAAAAAATTATAAACATTAAAGGTTATATTTATCTTTATGTCTTAGTTTTATTGAAATCTGCAGTTAAACCACGTATTCTAAAGAACCGACAGAAAATGAGCTGTCTTAATTACGTGTATTGTCTTTTAAACATTAAATAAATAAAATAATGATTATCACTATTCATTTCACATGTAATTCGTTGCATGAGAATACGTGTCTTATTTCGCTTCTTGTAACTTTAAAAGGTTTGAACTGTCAGTCCCTACTTCTAAGTTCTAGCAACCGAGAAGTAGAGCAAGCAAGAAAGAAAAACAGACATGGCGACTGCTTCACTCTCACCCACCATTCCGATGAAGAGCTCATTTTTATCAAAGACCACCGGTTTTCTTCATTCTAGTTGGAGACAAAACAGCCTTTTCAATGCCAACATTGGGTCGAAAGCTAAGGAATTAGCTTTTCAATTCTCGAGCTCAAGGGCCTTGCATGTGCCCTTTGCCACTACCGATAAACCCAATGCAGCGCTGCCTCTCACGGAGACTTTCTCCCCGGCTACTGCTTCCAAGTCAGTGTTCACAAAGGGGACATTTTTGTTCTTGATTGGGGTTTTATTTTCCAATTTTGTTCGATTGTTAGATCTTGTGTGGAATTTTTATTGTGTTTTCTGTCAGGGTGAAATGCCATACGATTTCGGTGTTCGTCGGGGACGAGAGTGGAATCATAAACAGGATAGCAGGGGTGTTTGCCCGAAGGGGTTACAACATTGAGTCACTTGCTGTTGGTCTCAACAAGGACAAGGCTTTGTTTACCATTGTTGTCTCAGGGACAGAAAAGATTCTACGACAAGTCGTTGAGCAACTTCACAAGCTTGTTAATGTCATCAAGGTCATAAATTTCAACTACATATGATTTGTTTTCCATTTAAATACTCTTAACTTTGTTTTCCATCTCCATCTTTACATTCTTTACCTTGTTTATCAGGTTGACGATATCTCAATGGAACCGCATGTAGAACGTGAATTAATGCTTCTGAAACTCAACACCAATCCAACTACTCGTGCTGAGGTACCGTGTCGTTTGGAAGCAAGTATTTACTTGTCCGGAGCTTCTAATTTCGGTCATCATGTGAACATCTAAAATTATCATCCCCATAGATGGAAACTGTTCTCTTAAAGGGTTATTAGGAATTTTGATGTCCTTTTTCTACATCTGAAGATTCAGTCTTTACTCTTTAATTTGCACTGTACTTTTTAGATAATGTAGCTAGCAGACATCTTCCGAGCTAGCATTGTGGATACTTCAGAACACTCCTTGACTATTGAGGTGATTTTTGATCTTACAGTTTTTCATGATTAATTTTATTTGTGTATGCATGATTTTGGCAATTAGACATATACAATATTTAACATATATAAAAAAGTTAAAGTAACGCAAGGCTTTCGTAGAATATCGGATTTGGGTGTCCTTTTGGTGCAAATTGTTGCATGTTACAGTTTGAAGGGTCTGGTAAGTTGCTTCAGCTGTTCAGGGTTTGCTGCTGCAATAGGGTTCCTGGCATCTTATTTTGAGGCTTTTTTGTTGATCAATTATATCTTATTGCGTATGCACATCTCAGGTTACTGGAGACCCAGGAAAGATGGCAGCTGTTCAAAGAAATATGAGCAAGTTTGGGATAAAAGAACTTGCGAGGACTGGAAAGGTTTGAGATCCCCACAAACTTGTATCAATATTTTCCTTGAAGCACAAGATAACTAGCGCATGAGATTCAATAGAAAGTTTCAGTATAGCATTTTAGAGCATGATTGGAATAATCGGACCGACCGTCATGATATGTAACATAAGCCCTTGTTGAGTTACACGTGAAAGGGAGTATTGACTGGTTTTAACAACTACTATACAGTCTTCTGTTTAAATGTGAAAGTTTCATAGAATTGTAGTATTGTACTATTGTACAAAGATGGACCTTTGAGGTCTATCATTCTATCAAATCATTGTGTTCACTAAGATTTGAACGTGATGATCATGATAGATTGCTCTGAAGCGTGAGAAGATGGGGGAGACTGCTCCTTTTTGGGGGTTTTCTGCTGCTTCTTATCCAGATCTTGAAGGTAGATCATCTAATGGTGCGGTTTTAAGGGATGCAAAACTGCTAGATGATGGTGATGTCAGTACATACTCAAAGGTATGCATTTTTTCTTCTACTTGGAAGGGTTTGCATGCCATACTTTCTACATGACTTTCGGTTTTGTTTTTTAAGAACTCAAATAACTAGAATTATTTAATTTGAAAATTGAGAATTTAATCGATGTTTTTCCGAATCAAGTTGGATTTTGCTCACCCCTTGCATTCATGCTTATACAAGTTTGGGGTTTACCTCACCCTAGGGGAAAGTAGAGAATTATTTTAATCAAGTCAGATAAGATGATAGTTAAGTCTACCCTATTATAAATCTGGCATACATATGCCAGTAGATGATAAAAATTATTCTATCCCGCTCTTAGATTTGTGCAGTCCAAAAATAGAAGGGACAAGATGATATTTTTAACCTCCAATCCACTTTATTGTCTTATTTTATCGTCTTTCCATTTGTATATGCACCATACATACTCTAAAGTCAAAGATTGGAACCTATTAAAGTTAACCGAAGAATCAATACAGCTTCGAGTTAGATTATGATTATGTTTTCTTGCACATTGAACAGAACAAATGAAGTTGGGAAATTGGAAAGCGACATTTACTGAATATTTTCTAATTTATGTATCCCAAGTTTAATCAGAGGATAGTTCTAAAAAAGTTGCAAGTATATTTGAATAGCATGCTCCATGTCTTTTGCTGATTCTGCGATATGAATGTTTTGTGTGCTTTATTGTGATTTTTGTTTACTTTCACCATGCATCAAAGTCTTAGGACACTGGAGAATCTCAAAAGTTTTTATTTGTCTCATGAAGGGTGATGTATATCCCGTGGAACCTTCTAGCGGCTTCCCAGTAAATCAAGTTCTCGATGCTCATTGGGGAGTTCTCTATGATGAAGATGTATGATACTTCTCTTTTTCTCCAACCGCTCTTTACATTATACCAATAATCTATTTCTCCTAGTCATCTGTTCCAAGTGGTGTGAAGCGGTTTGTGGGTTTCAGTCAACAGGGATTCAGTCACACACTTTATCTATGATAGTTAATGACACTCCTGGTGTCCTAAATGTTGTTACGGGGGCTATTTCCCGAAGAGGCGATAATATTCAGGTCAGCTTGGTTTTGCTTCATGCTGCCTTGTCTATTTGCCTTTTGTTTTACCGGGTAGCTCATGCATGACACAGAGTCTAGCTGTGGGACCTGCTGAAAAAGATGGTCTTTCTCGCATTACAACCGTTGTTCCAGGGACGGATGAGAAAATAGGAAAATTGGTTCAGCAACTCCGGAAGTTAGTGGATATTTATGAGGTGAGAAGCATATGATAAGAATTTTAAAATGCAGAGAATGCAGGCCAAGTAATCAAATATATCTAGCAGAAATTCATTGAGGTAGAGAAAACAAGAGAAAAGGAAAACAAAATAACACTTTAAAACAACTCTCCCTTTCGTAAAAACTGTAGTTAGATAGTTCCCATTATATATTATTAGAAAAAAAAAAACTGTAGTTAGATGGTTCATAGTATAATTATGAGCATATTCTACATTGCACTACTGGATTTCCGAATTCCAACTTTATAATCTGAATCAACGAATGGCTTATTTGAATAATGTGCTTCAGGTGCAGGATCTGACGCACTTACCATTTGCAGAGAGAGAACTGATGTTGATAAAAGTTGCTGTGAACCCTTCTGCTAGACGGGATGTCCTTGACATTGCTAGCATATTCCGAGCTAAAGCGGTTGATGTGTCTGATCACACAATTACTCTTGAGGTCACCTTCAGAATTACTGCCTTCTTCAGCTAAAAAAACTTCAGAATCTATACTTTGATGACTGTTTTGCTTTTCTTTTTAGTTTCTATCATCATCTAAGGTAGCCTAGTCCTCTCTGCAGCTGACAGGTGATTTAAACAAGATGGTTGCTCTTCAGAGATTATTGGAGCCCTATGGAATTTGTGAGGTTAGGGGCTTAACATTTTTTTATAACTCGTATATATCAATTATGTACAGCAAGAGAAGAGGTTTAGATAACCTTGACTTGTTGTGAACTTTCAGTATTCATTTGTTCACTTCTGATGGCCATGTCCCATGGGAAATTCAGTATTCTCGACCGGCATGTTTCATCTCAACACTTTGGAAGTGTGTGTATATATCCATATTTTTTCCACATCTCTCTCTTTCTTTAACTATATGCTTTGCCAGAGAAATTCTTCATGTGTATAGTTAAAAAGATCACTCAGTTCACTGTTGTTTATTCCCTTTTCTGTTTCCGATTTATGTGCAAACATGCTGAGGAAACTGGTTATATGGTTCTTCAACCTTTATTTATTTAGTTATTTCGTGTAATGTGTTGAAGGTGGCTCGTACTGGAAGAGTGGCACTGGTGAGGGAGTCGGGTGTGGATTCAACATATCTCCGTGGATATCCTCTCCCTTTCTAATTCTCTTTTTTTCTTATAGCTGTGGGTTCTCTGGCAAAGGCAAGGAAAGATCTAGTCTGTAATATATATATAAAGATCTGTGTTGCCATCTTTACCCTGATAAAGATGATCTCCCTTTCTAGTTCCCTCTTTTTCTTATAGCTGCTGGTTCTCTGGAAAAGGCGAGTAAAGATCTAGTATATATATATAAAGATCTTTGTTGCTTTTGAGTTCTGAGTTGTGCTTCTCAGGGTAGTAAACGAACTAAACAAACACGAACGAAGACGTATTCATGTTCGTTCGTTAACATGATAAACGACATAAACGAACACAATTAGTTGATTTTAAACAGATCTAATTGATAATTAAAATTTGAAAAGAAAACTTTTAATCATTAGATAACTTAAAATTATCTAATGGATTAACCCGTTTGTTTTAGTTTAATCGATTAGTTCAGTTTAATTGAACAATAAACACCCCTAGATATAAGTTAATAAACTTAAATGAATTTAAACGAACGGACATAAACAAACGTAAATGAACGAACATAAACGAATGGATTATCGAACGTTCAAGATCATAAATAATCCGAACGTTCAAGATCATAAATGAACGAATGAATTTTTGTTCATGTTTGTTCATTTAATTAAATAAATAAAAAATCATATTCATGTTCGTTTAATAAATAAACGAATTTTTTATTAAATGGTTCACTGTTCGGTTCGTTCATGACCTAATGCTTCTTGTGAACAAAATTTGTCATCCCAACAATGGAAACATTCCAAAATAACCAAAACGAAGCCCGAAAGTAAAATCGGATTGACGAAAAGAATGCTAAAACAGTCTAAAACTCAATCATAAAACAGAGAACATTGGGACCAATTCTTTAAGGAACCTTTAATCTCTGGCTACACATATGACCTGCTTGCCAATATTTTTGCCCGAAAAGAGTCCAGCAAAAGCAGCCGGAGCAGTTTCTAAACCTTCATTCATATCTTCAATGTACACAATCCTCCCCTGCTTGAAGTTCTTGGTGACATGTTCCAAGAACTGTGAGAACTTGTCCAAGTAATCGCTTTGCAAAAAACCTTGCATCTTGATGCGCTTCGGTACAACACAATACAAATTCTGGATCCCTTTCGGATCCGAGATACTATGTAACGACACCATTCCGCAAACAGCTATACGGCCATGGATCCGCATATTAAGCAAAGCTGCATCCAAAATGGCTCCGCCCACATTGTCGAAGTAGATATCGATGCCTTCGGGGAAATACCTGTGCAGAGGTTTTGGATATCAATAACAAGGAATTTGAAACTAACTTCATCTAACCAATGATACTGGACAAGTGCATCAAATTATAATTCGAAAAGCTTTATTGCTGACCTTTTCAAAGCAGCATCTAGGTCTGTCTCCTCTTTGTAGTTAAAGGCTTCATCGAATCCGAGCTTGTTCTTAAGAAGATCGACCTATATGCAGAACTCAATTATTTCTTGCATCAGTACTTGTAATCTAAATTATCACATGACATGAGAGGTAACCTTTCAATGCACGAGAATTCGTTTAAAACACATACCTTTTGGCTACTTCCTGCACTTCCAACTACATAGCAGCCATGTAGTTTGGCAAGTTGTCCAACAAGCTGGCCAACAGCTCCCGAAGCTGCAGACACGAAAACATAGTCTCCCTTCTTGGGGCTACAGATTTCATAAAATCCGACATAAGCCGTAAAACCCGGCATACCTGCATTAAGCCTCTAAAATCAATAATGAATTTCAACATTATTAAGATAAACCAAATATGTCATTAGTCCTAAGATGACCTACATGGTTTGCAAGACAGGAGTTCCAGAATCCAAGCGACATGAATACGATTTGTTTATCTAATTTCGTGTTCCGAAAACTAGACAAACAAGGAAACAACTTCTTCTTGACTTAGATGGAGTCACTGGTAAAAAAATAGTCCCCTTTGCTCCCTTCAAAGTTACATAGAAGAAACTCCACTTAATAACTAAATAAAGCACCTAAAAGTGCCTCCAAATCAACCTTAGCAAAACTAACATAGTAATAATCAATAAATTAAGGTTGTAAGATCAGTGCATGGCAAGCATATTTGAAGGAAAAGGAACTCGAGATTCTACAAATATAAGACTGAGAATCCATCATAGCATTGTAGACAAAGGATCTCCACTAGAAATTCAGCCTAATCACCTCAGAGAATTCATAACCACGCTAAGTTTTCATTAGCAAATTAAGATCCAAAATAAGTAGGTTTACATTGATTATTCAACAGGTAGATCAGATCACAGATGCTAACAACAGCCCAAAGAAGGATAAAATTGATGAAGAACACGAACCAAGAAGTCCCAGATGGTAAGAAAGAGGAACAGAATCGTCTGGTTGGATCTTCCTCAGCTGCCAAGTGTTGCGAATCAAGCTGTACTCCTCCCAACCCGTGAATCCCGAAACCAAATCCCCAGGCTTGAAATCTGGGTTATCAGAATCCAACACTTTTGCCACTCCGAATCCTTCAATGGGCTACATCCATCATCATCATCACCACCAAAAAATGAAAACAAATTCCTTATTGAAATGAAATAAAAAAAAGTAGCACATCGAGTATTAGAGAGAAATGAACACCTGAGAAAGGAGAAATGGGGGAATGTAGGAACCATGAAAATCACGCATTCGCCCTCTCATGTAAGGGTCGCAAGAGAGGTAGAGATTCTTGACAAGGAAAGCACCCGAGCCTTTGGGAGCCTTCAGCTCTATTTTCCCCATCTTTATTGCCATGTCTGTCTCTTTGGGTTGTTCCTCTATGTACCTCTCCAGCACCACTTGTTTGTTCTCTGCTGTCGCCATTTCCTTTGCCCTCTCTTCACTTCGAATATCCAAATCGAATCAACCCTCTCATTCTCAACACCTTTGTTTTCCCCTTGCATTTAAATGGCAACCCTCCGCAGTCCACCTAACTTTTAGATACCAAGCTCTTCATACTCACCTTTCCTTCTTTGCTTTGCATGTATTCTCCTACACCACTGACCTTACCTAACTCCATTTTTTTTATTACGATGACAACTAAATTTCATTAAAAATCAATGAAATAAATATCATGCACTTGAAAAAAATATCAAAAATAAAATAACTCAAAGGTTCAAAGAAAAATAATATTTTATTGAGATTTATTTTTATAATTTTTTTAAACGAAATATTTTACAACGTAAAATAAAAAGCGATGAACGAATTAGTTAGTAAGATTATTCTATTACACAGTTCTTATTATATTGGCTAACAACCATTAAAAGAGATTAAGCTATTTATGACTATAGATAACATCGATGGTAGATTTAGAATGTTTTTTAAAGACGAACGCATGTCAAAATATATTTTAGGATAGGTATCGGTCTTAAAAATCTCAAAATTTTAAGGTGGGATCAAGTTATAAAATTTATTGACAAGTTTATAAAACTTAAGAAAATTGAAGCCAAATGTATAAAGTTTAAAAAGTTCAGGGTGGGCATAGACCCACCCAAAGGTATATGTGGCTTTGCGCACTGTATAACCCAAATAGGAGAACAAGCTTCGCGAGGACGAGCACCAAACAACAACTAATGTATTCGAGAATCGTATCATAAAGTAAGAAAAACGTATCACAAAGCAGAAAAAACGGGTCATAAATAGGGATAGGAATAAGTCAGGTCCGGATTTTAACCCACACGAACCTGATCCAAAAATAATTACCCTAAACATAGACTTGATCTGAACTCATTCTTTTAAAAATCGACCCTACCTAAAAATAAATATCTTAAACCCAACCCAATTCGAGTTATAAAAAAAATAGGGACTTAATTATAAAAATAATAATTGGAGGGAATTTAATTATTAAAAATAATAAATTTAAAACTAAATTATATAAAAAAATTCAATTCTAAGGATCTAACTATAAAATATACATAAAGAGTAATATTATTATGCATATCCCTATAAACTTTAGAGAAAACTATATTATTAATCATAGAGTTCCATGAAATCACAGTTCTTTTTCACATTTCATTGAACACATTTTTTACCTTCAGGCTCCATTATCATTTTATAATACCCATAAAATGCACCTATTTGTTATTAACATAAACATCATCATCATCCAAACCATGCTTTACAATCTCCCCAAGAACCTTTCTTTCCGGTTTCATGGAGTGTTGTTGAGAGTTTCCTTCTCCGTTAATGGTTTGTATTAGTTTTGGATTTCCTGTCATCTTCAATAGGGGTGTTTAAAATCGGCTCGATGGGTATCTAGTAGTTCAATTAATCCAATATTAATATTATATTATTACTATATTTTAACATCTTTTTTATTTTTTAAACTTATATTATGAGTTTAATGGATCGTTAATTATCTATTGGACCGATTTTGAACACTCCTAACTTTCAGTAATCAATAATCAAAATAAAAAGAAAGCCAACAATAGATATATGGATGTAGAATTGTCTCACAACTTGTACATTTTGAAAGTGTTTATGTAGAGGCTTCACACGATGAACGGGGGAAGAAGATAAGGATGGTATATGGAAATGGGCCTTGGTCCTTAAACATTTATTTGGGCCTATTTATCATTTCTTTCATAACCTTTAATCATAGCTTACATTACAAGCATGTAAAGATCATTCTGAACATAGGTTGTATCTAAATTCATCTCCAGATTATATTTTGGGATCAAAACAGGAAAGTATGATAAAATAAGTATTTTTTTTCTTTGCTCTATTCTTGTGTTACAAGAATGAGTAAAGATGGACAGTCGTAATCATTAATTTTGTTTAAATTTTATTATTATATTTAAATATTATTATTAGTTTATTTTTACTTTTATTATCATTATTTTATTATTTATTTTCTATAATAATAATAATAATTATTATTATTATTAAAAAAGGATAAAAATAACTAAATTTGATATCCTTAAAATACAACTCGATATTCATATCTTATATAATTGGCTCGTTCGTCCCAAATATTTAAAACCTTAAAACTAAAGTTGATATCTAAATCTTTTATTTTTGCAGTCGCCTAAGATCTGACCATTGAATCAGATTTAATCCAATGATCTAGATAGAAGCAATGTTACCTCTTGTAATGACCTGAATTTCGGTTTCGAGTGTCGGTTTAACTCGAAGCGTTGGACTTCGACGTTTGGGCCTCGGGTTTGTGTGTTATGCTAGTTTTGAACTTTGGTTTTGGGTCGTTGGGTTGTCTTTGGCCTAATATGGTTTATGAGAGGGGTTTTAAGATAATTTCACAAGTTGAGGACAAAGAGAATGTAACCCCATCGGCCCGGTCTAGACACAACTCGACTCGAACGAGCTACACGGGGAATACCAAGGCTAATCTAGAGACTTGCCCCGATAAACGAACATAGAATTTTTTTCTTTTATCTTATCTAGATGCTTTAATTAGATCCTACATGTTCATGCAAGGATTGAGTTCAATTGCAGCGAAAACTATTGAGAAATGAGTCCAAATTTTAACCGAACAAAATTTAGGGACTTAATTATAATTTTCCAAAAATTTATGAGCTAATCGTGAGATTAAAATTATCAATCCTTAATTAATTCCATTACATTGCTTAAGTCTCAAATTTCAACTTAAAATAATATCGACAAGTTATTTAATTGCATACTCAACATTAACATCAATTTAACTTCATGATAATCAACATCTATACCATTAGACGATTCAAATCCAAATCACAAGACTAACACCAATAATGATAAACATCAAATATGTATAAGTATATAACCATTTCAAGACTCAAAAGTATAGACAATATTCACAATATGATAACATATCCCCCATTGCTCTCTCACTACTATTTATGTTATAAAGACATACTTGAGCTTTCACTTAGCGGTTACCTAGATCCTTGCTTCCCTTTGTTGCCTCCACATTAAATACTCTGCATTGCAAGGTAAATGAGAGGATAAACATAAGTTTAGTGAGTGAATAAAGACATATTTAAAAACACCTTGCAATGCAACCCATAATATACCAAAATCAAGTTTAAAACCAAGTAAAAATCAATTTAAAAGCTAAGTCATGTTCTTTTTAAGAAAAACATTCATAGCTCTCAATGCCACCATATATAAAATCAACAAGTGTTCATGGCTCACAAGCCACAAAACATTTTTAAAAGCCTTTTTGAAAACATATGCTTATCAAGCATAATCCAAGTCTTACATGCTACTTATAGCAAAGCTCAAACAAAACCCTTATACAACACATAAGCTCATGCAATTCCCTTTGCAAAGCAATAATTAAAACACTTGCTTTCTTAAGTTATATTGGTATTTGTGATCTGATTAGTATTACCTCTAATCGTTAGGATAAACGGACTCTCGTTCGGTCCCTTGAACGAGGTTACATGGAGGTCTAATCCAACATACCAAACCCACCTTAGTGCCCGGGTTAGTTAGCAAACCCGAATGCAATAAAGTCCCTATACCACGCAGCATTAGCTCCCTTTAATGCATCACTAAGAAATTTCACACGTACGCATTTTATATATTTAGTGCACTATCATCCTATTGATCGATCAACTTATCCCTTTTTACCATCACATAAATAGCTAATACAAAACAAAACCAATACTCAAGTTTTAAGTTAAAAATAATGAGTTAACCACATGTATCCCACTAACACATGCATCAAATTTATAAACCGGTAAAAACCATTTTTCTCATATTTTCAACATAAAACCATGGGAACATTAAAACAAATGAATAATCACTTATGCAAAACACGATACGAGAATAACTAAAACACACAGTAAAAATAAGGCATAATATGGGAACCTTTAAGAAAGCAATACTTAAAACTTACTTCTGAGTATAAGGAGGTTTTTCACACCTTCCCTACACCCCAAACCTTTGAAAAAAAACTTTTAAAACCCTGCCAAATTGGCAGCCCTCATAATCCACTCATTGTTAACCGGTTACTTGTGCATTAAGCCACCGAACCGATGTGAAACTCTTTAAACATGATCTACAACTTCTTGGCCTGTTTCAAGCATCAAATACTAAAAATTTAGTGCTCCTAATCGAACACAATAAAACCCAAATCGGACTCCCACACAACAGCCCTTAGAACCTATCAAAAACTTAACCGAAAACTTTTTGAAACGAACCAAACATCTCCTAAACCTTTAGTTCGGGATTAAGGATTTTAAAAACACTTTATAAACACCCTAACAAATTAAAAATTATCCATTTAGGATCCAAAAACAATGGGTAAAAATCCTTGAACGAAAATTATGGTTTTTGACCGAAAACCGATTTTTCTTAAACCAAAAGATTAAAAACGTTTTTACCAAGCCAATAACTTGAGAATTTCAGTAAAGAACCTTTTAAAATTAGAGGATTGAATGATTCTTACCTCTAATTCTGACCCAATCAACTTTCATGGTTTTTGAAGAAGAAAAATGAGTGAAAACAAGATTTTTGAAGAAGAAAAAGTTATAAATATTTATTAGAACGGATTTAATTGAAAACAAAACGAGTTTACCTTAAAAAGATGGTTGTTCTCTTCCTTTTGAAAAGGGAAAACGAAAATAATAAAATAAGGGTTTAGGTTTTGATATAAAATAAGGTTTATGAGTTTTAATTAAAGTTATTTGGGTTTTATGTTTTAAAACTTGGGTTATGAGTTAATTAAATAGCCCATGAAAGGTTTAGTCCAAATATAATTAGGATTAGATCAAAGCCCTTAAAGATTTAAAGTTTTGGCTTAGTTTATAATATTGTCCTTAAATTTTCAATTTTTACAAAACAACCACTAATTTCAAAATCTTGGGGATTTAAGGGTAATTTTTCAAAATTGAGTTGACCAAAGTAAAAAATATACTTAGTTAGGATTTTAGGATAATTTTCTATAATTTATTTCAATTAAAAATCAATTTTTAAAAAATTAATCTCGAACTAGGCTAAACCAACTCACTAACTTCTTGGCCCAATTTTAAGGCGTTACAACTAGAATAGGCACGCAATTTATGCCTCAGTAATACCAACGTTGAAATAACCCTTTTTTCTAGTTTTTCGATCACTAAGACTCCAATTAACTAGTCTTATTATTTACTACCATTTTTTAAAACTTTCGAAGCTCAATTTAACATTTAAAGTGTAAATCTCAAATTACATCTATTTACAATATCTATCGTTCGACAAAATCAAGATATATTTTTAAAAGATATATTGTTTTTTTCTTTTCTTTTTCACCTTCTTATTATTAGGTTTTGGAAGATGTTTCGTTGTTGAGAAATCATGAAAATTTAAAAAACATATATTTTTTTATAAAAAATAAAATTTTAAAATTATTTCATAATTTTTAAAAGATAAATGTTTAATTGTAACAACATTAAACATTTAACAACAAAATAATTAAAATATAAATAAATCAAAAGTTAAAAGAATATAAATTTAAATGATTAAAATAAAATTAAATGAAATTTGTAATTTATCCCTGTTAGTGTCAGTACTGGCTGCTGCATATTGTGTTTACAATAGACCAGTGCGGGCTACCTTAAGTCGTTCCTTGTTGACTATATGTGCCACTTTGTTTTGCCCATCATAATAAATACAACCCATATGAGTTCCATTTTCTTGCTGTCGGAGAAATTATATTATAGATCGTTTTTATCACATCATCCGCGATACTAATCAATTAAAAGAATCTATTTAACTAATTTTATCACCTCATCGTTTTAATAAGTAAATTTTCACTAATATTTACTATAAATTAAGTTTAAAATTAATTTTTATCAAGATTTAATTATAAAAAACAGAGATGACAAAATTAATTAAATTGATTCATTTGATTGATTAGTCCAAAAAAATATAACGAAAATAACCCATGATATAATTTCTCCGGTCAGTTTCCGAACTCTCAAGATTGTGCAAACATAAAAATCCATCCATCCAAAACCTTAAATCATATCCTTTCTACAAAATTTATTAACCCAATCATCTAAATTTATTAGATTAAAATGACATATTGTGAAGCCAGATAAAAGAAATCCCCTCACTAAAAAGTTGCAACTGCAAATATCAAAAACAATCCTCCTCAATCATGTCTGGCGAGAACAAAGAACATGAGTAGGAAGGATTTCAGAATTTCACCTCTACTTTGCTTGGGGGTGAGAAGCAATGAACTCAACAGCATGATTGATTGCACTGATCTTGCCTGCCTCGTTATCTGGTATCTCAAACCCAAATTCTTCTTCCAGGGCCATCACAACCTCAACAGTGTCCAAACTATCTAAACCAAGATCTTTTTGAAAATGGGCAGTCGGAGTAACCTGCAAAAATGGAGAAACGTTCATCTGTATGAAACACTTTGAAGAAAAAGATTCTACATGCAACCAAAACCTACATCAATTCCCGAATCCAAGCATATCTAGACATCGATAAAACACTGCGACGTTCCAAACACATTAAGAAACCAAGAAAAAAAAGCTTAATCATATACAACAGCTACACCCAAATTCGAGTAATATAGACCTAAAGAGATTATTATAAGTTGCACTCATAATAACACAATAAAAGAAACTGTGCCATCTCAAAATATATTGAGCCTTTTTAAGGTTCTTCACAAAAGGACACATCAAGCAGAAGACTATGAAGCACAACCGCGAGTACGGGTCTTTGATACAGACAAGCTTCCAACACATCAAAAAAAGTAGGGATATACAAGACAGGGCATAAAAATAAAATTTTGCTGACATGGTCAATAAACATTTGTCTACGGAAAGGGTACAACAAAAAACAGTGGCTCCATCACACCACTACCTTCTTCCTGACTAGCAATCAACAAGAAAGAATAAAAAGAATCATATGCAACTAGAATAAATCATAACAGAAAATCATTGTAGACAGCAGAATTAGGTGTCAGGATTTGAAGAACTGAGACCGGATGAAGGTTACAGACGAAAGAATGAAGAAGAGGTTGGGGAATGTGGTTGGAAGCTAAATGGGGAGTGACATGTCATTTTCATATTATTTTCTTTCATTATTGAAGAATAAGATAACACTAAATAAAATAGATATAATAAATATTGTAAAGTACATAAAAATATTTAGTCAATGAAATGGTTTTCATTTTAATATTGATTCAGTAATTAATTATTTATACAGCAAGAATTTAAATTTGTGAAAAAAAATACATCATAATGGAACAAAACAATAATATTTATATTTAAATTGAATACTTTTATACGAAAATATATATAATTTCAAAATTCACCTTTCACCATGTCTATTTTGAATCATTTTCCTCATAATAACCCCACTATGTAGGAAGCTGGACTACATTAATAGAAGGCTTGACATCCTCCAAATCTACAAGTATATTTACAAGTAGAAGAACATCCAATAACCACAGTCATCTCGTTGTGATCCACTTTTATGTTACAAAAGCCTCGTTTCGTTTAGAGGTAAAATCACACTTCTACAACTACAACTAGCATTTAAGTTGATCTAATGCTTATACAATCCATCCTCCTATATATCAATCACGACCCAGACAACAGTAATATTACAAAAATTCAGATTAACAATGCAGAGAAAGCTAATTAATTATTTCAATTTGATATCAAACCCACAATCAAACCCAGATCCAGTTCAGCCAACAAAGGATCTATTTCATATTCCTGCAATTCTGAAAAAAAAATGATAACCCACCTAACTGCATATTTGGAAATCACAAAAGCAGCAGGATTGACCAAACAAACTTTTTACCAAACAAACTTTTTCCCAAAATTTCTTATGTGCAGGTTCATAATACTAAAACAAAACAATTGGTTCAATGAAAAGGAAGAAGGAAGTAAAGCAATGCTCTAATATATTACAGTTTATTTCATTTAATCAACAAATGTTGAAAAGAAAAGGAGTGAAGTAAAAAGGAAATAACTTGGAAGGATCAACTTTTTGGAAGTTTTTGACAACGCAGAGGACGCGATCGGTGACCTCAGACTTATCGAGGAAAGAGCCCATGACCTCGTCGGAGAAACCGCGCCGCATGGAGGCGAGGGTGAGAGCGAAGAGGCCGTTAGGGGTAGGATTAGGGTTACGGAGCAGGGGCAAGGACGTTGCGTTCACCCTCAGGTGCTTAAGCAAAGCTCCTCTTACCACCGCCATTTCAGTTCTCTTCTCTCTGCCGTAAACTCAGAATGAACCTTTCCTTTTCCGCTCTCAAAGCCCAAAACCCGTGAGAGATGACCAATGGGAACCTTTGGGGGAAGGTTTGCGATGTGGCTAATATATCATATTACCTATTTTTTAGGGATATATATATATATATATTACCTCAAGTTATTCTCACGTTTCTATTTTAATATCTACCTATTTTTTAATAAAAATATATCCAATTTTTAACCTTTGGAGTAACTGATTTTTAAAATATATCTAATATATATTACTTATTTTTTGAATACGCGTTTTGATACGACTTAAGCATTTTCAAAGGAAAATATACAGACGTTTTGGTACGGTCTTGGACCGTTTCGATACGATTTAAAATTGTATTTTTTTATTTTGAAACAAAAAGAAATGTATCAAAATAGAAGTTTCGATACAACCTTTGATTATTTTGATATTACCCTACAATTAAAAATAAATACTTTATTTTAAAGCATTTCGATACAGCGGATTATTTTTCCAAAATATTTCGAGCATTAAATTACTTGACCGTTGCTTGTTAGTTATTGAGAACCAAAATTTTAAAAATCAGTTACTCGTTTCGAAATGCCCCTTCAGGTGTTTCGATACGCATTTTGGCATATTCAAAATGTTTCGATACAACTCCTTAGTTGTTTCGATACACCCCATTTTAAAAGCTATTTGTTTCGATACACGGGCTAAACATTTCGATACGCCCCTTATTAAATGCACATAACGACTTTTTTATTTTAGTATCGTTTCGATAAAGGGGTTTCGTGTATCAAAACCACATGTTGCAAAAGTGCATTTATGGTGGAAAAATGGTGTCTCAACGACTATATTTATGATCCCAACCATCCAAACAGTTAGAATTTAATGAGAGGGTATAAAAACAAGTCTCAAAAGAAACAACAACTATTGAACATCCAAGAAAAATCCAAGCATCTAATTCAATTCAAAAGCACCTTATTGCTACATCTTGTACACCCAACTCTTGTATTCTTTATTGTAATCTTTAAATTGAGTTTGGGGAGTGTTTAATTGTAATTTAGGCAATATTTTTCTCTGAGAGAAACATTCATTTCCAATTTTCTTTCTTATAAATCTTGTGAGGGTTGAATCAATCTTTGGGTAAAAAGATTGATTCATTTATAATGGTTGCCTCTTAAGCCTAGAAAATGAGAGGAATTCATAGTGAATTGTTTGAAAATCCTTAGTGAGAGCTAAGGTAGTGGTTCTAGAGCTTGTTCAAAGCTTGAACTTCTATGAATTGCTTGTCTTCATTTTTCCCATTTTTTCAATTACTTCACAAAATTTTAAATATGCCATTTTGGGCTCAATGCACAACTGATTTTGCTTGCCAAGTGATTGAGAAATGTTAATTTTGGTGGTTTTTGGTGAAAGAAAAAATATAAACAATGAACACAAGGATTGGTAGTGGTTCAGTCTTCTAACAAGCACCTACATCCACTACATTAGCTTTTCACTAAGGATTTCTCAAATTCACTAAAAATTTCCACCTTTTGAGGACAAAGGGTTAACCTTACAACCTAGATTCTATCTCCAAATCTAGCACCCAAAGTTCACAACCCGAACTTTGGGAATTCACTCAAACAAGAAAAAATTAAGCAAACTTGCAATCATTCTAACAAGGTTAGTTGTTTGCAATCTAAGATCTCACTCAATTCCTAATACACTTGATCATACATATACATTGAGCTCACAAGTGTTGTCTATACAAAGAATATAAATTTTGCTCTAAGACATATCTTGGATCATATGTTGTTGACAATTGAAACATTAGTCTTCTCTAGATGCTTGAGACTTATTTTTTATCATCCGAATTGAGCTTCTAGCCGTTGATGATCGTTGGGATTGATTTAGAGCCATTTGGAGCTAATTTCCAAGCCAAATTATGTTTCTAGTGTAGGTGGTATCAAAACGCGTGATAGTCGTTTTGATATTACCACTTTAGGAAATAGTCGTTAGATCTGCAATTAGTGATTGGTATTAAAATGCCTGCGAGGCGTATCGAAACACTCATGCTCAACGTATCGAAATAGCTAAAGCCTATTTCGATCCGGCTCCTAGCCATTGGGGGTTTATAAAGTCGTTGGAGTTTTCATAAAGCCATTAGAGGTGTATCACAACACCTAAAACTAGTTTCGATACTAACGTATCGAAATGTGTGTTTTATGTATCGAAACCAACATTCACAGTGATAAATTGTATCAAAACGGTCTAAGACCGTATCAAAACGCCTATGCATTTTTGTCTTTGAAAAGCTTAGCAGTATCAAAACGTTTAAGAGGCGTATCAAAATGCCTGTGACATTTTGTACTCTTTGGCTTCTTTAAATAACTTGAAACACATTTAAAAGCTATAGAAAAAGTCTCAAACTTATTTTCAAGTTGTTTGGACTTAAAACCATTTTTGAAATCTTTTCAAATTAGTCTAAAACTATTTTTCAATTATTATATCAAAACATTAGTTTTACAATCTCCCCCGTTTTGATATAATAAATCCAACTTAAAAAATTATTTTTGAGATTGCTCTCCCTTTGTGAAATAAAACTTGAATAAGAGAATTAAAGATTCAAAGTCATTTAAAGTTTCCTCTTATTCATTTGAAACATTTGAAAAGCAATTTTTTACAACATTCTCCCCCTTTTTGTTATATAAGAAATGGTTCAAAACTAAGTTAAAAAATCTTTAAAACTCATAATATAGGAGAATTTAAAAAATACAAATTGTTAAAAAAAATTAAAATGAAGTACCAAAAGTTAGTTTTTAAAACAAAAGGCTACGCCTTACTCAAGGCATCACTAAGTGTTAGTCCAACAAATATAATAATCTAGTTTAAACAAAAGATAAACAAATTAAAATTAACTAGACTTTTACCACACTTGAACCCAAGGTAGGATGTGAAGCCTTCCTTCTTCGAGTGTCCTCTTTGTGTGTATGGAGTTCCCCCTTAATGTTGCAATTGGTTGCCCATACCTCAATCACACCTAAAATAAGACAATCAAGTAATTTTTAGAATCTAAATTACTTTGGATCCTTTGACATTAGTAGCATAAATTTTAGTCCCCTTAAGAATCCATTTTTCAGTTTTATCATTTTTAGTTGAAGTGATTAATCCTTTTGGGGACCTAAACACTTGTAAAACATTTTTCATTCACAAATCTAAGGGTACTAGATTGTCTAACATAAAAAATTGATTTTCTTAAATTATTTTTCTTTTCTTTTCAAGTTCTTTGGAAATCAAATATTTTTCTTTCTTAAGATCATCTAAAGCACACTGATGATCTTTTTTCATCTTTTGAAGCAAGTTTTGTAAATAAAAAACTTTAAGTTCAAATTCTTTTAATCTTTCTTCAAACTCAAAAATGGTTTTTGAAAGCAAATTATTTTCTAACTTTAGCTTTGAAATTATTTTTTTATTTTTAGAAAAAGAAACTTTAAACTCAAAAGCCAATTTATCATATGCTTATTGTAACTCATCAAATGAATATGAATTTAACTAGATGAGTTAGAAGTTACCTCCCCTCATTGAGGGCCATCAAGCATAGGTTGACTTCCTCATTTTTGGTGGAGTCTTCATCACGCTAAACGGACACATATGTTTGCTTCTTTGAAGATGATCACTTTTTCAATAACTTGTAGGAATCCTTCATCTTCTTCTTTGATTCGTGCTTTGAAGATTTTTTTTATGTCGTTCTTCACGAATCGAGCAAATTCTACGAAAAGTTGGGTGATCTTTTCATCTTCTTCACAATCCCCCTCACTTGATTCTTCAAAGTGAATGCACTTGGAGGATTTAAGAACAATGTTGTTGACATTTACACCAAGCTCCATCTTTTTCTTCTTCCCCATCGATCTAATCTCTTCCTTATTTTTCTCATTTTCTCTTCCTTTCATCATTATTTGATGTGTGAGGAGTGACCCCATGAGTTTATTAAACTTGAGGGTCTTGAGATCCTTGACTTCGATGATGATAATCCTCTTTGAGTCCCATGACTCGGAAAAGGAATAGATAAGCTTTTGAACAATCTTCTCTTTTAGAATGATCTCTCCATAACCTTTAAGTTTATTTGTGATAGTGGAGAATCGATCGAACATCCTAAAGAATGGGAATTTTGCTTTAAGACATATTTTTGATCATATGTTGTTGACAATTGAAGCATTAGTCTTCTCTTGATGCTTAATACTTTCTTTTATCATCTCAATTGAGCTTCTAGCCGTGGATGATCGTTGGGATTGATTTAGAGCCGTTCGGAGCTGATTTCCAAGCTAATTTCTGTTTCTATTGTAGGTGGTATCGAAACACATGATAGTCGTTTTGATACTGCCACTTTAGGAAATAGCCGTTGGATCTACAATTAATGACTGGTATCGGAACGCCTGCAAGGTGTATCGAAACACCCATGCTCAACGTATCGAAACAGCTAAAGCTTGTTTCGATACTGCTCCTAGCTGTTGGGTTTTTTATAAATCGTTGGGGTTTTCATAAAGCCGTCAGAGGTGTATCGAAACATCTAAAATTGATTTCGATACTAACGTATCGAAACATGTGTTTTATGTATCAAAACCAATATTCACAATGCAAAACTGTATGAAAATGATCCAAGATTGTATCAAAACGTCTGTGCATTTTTGCCTTTAAAAAGCTTAGAGGTATTGAAATGCTTAGGAGGCGTATCGAAATGTCTGAGACATTTTGTACTCTTTAGCTTCTTTAAATCATTTGAAACACATTTAAAAGCCTTAAAGATGTCTTAAACTTATTTTCAAGTTGTTTGGACTTAAAACTATTTTTGAAATCTTTTCAAATTAGTCTAAAACTATTTTTCAATTATTATATTAAAACATTAGTTTTATAGGCCAATTCACCCCCTCTTGGCTATTTTCGATTGTTGAATCCACTCAACAGTAACCTTATGAAATTACTCATAACATGATATGGATAAAGCTATTTTTCAAGTTTGTTATTCTTACACCAATATAAGATTGGGTAACTAAGAGGTCTTACACTGGTACCTACAAAAAAAAATCTTAATTCTTTCTTAGTTTGTTAGTCTTACAAATTACTTGAATTCTCTCATTATCATTTTTCTTGAGCTTAATGATATATCTATTGTTGATACTATAATCCTAATAGTCTATTTTAATATTTGTTTTGTTGCAAAAATTAAACCCAACTTAAAATTTGGATTGAAAACATCAACAATGATAATAAATTTAGGATATTTAAACTTTTTAGTGCGACAATCAAAATTTGATTCATTTAAACTATATAAAGAGTCAAAATGTACACTATCAGGTTCACTATCAACCTTGAATTCACCAATACCCTTTCATATTAGGTTTATGTGATCCCTCTATATTGATATTATTACTTATCCCCTAAAAACCTCGTCAACTTCATTCTCACTATTAGTAAAACCAAATCCATAGCTACTAGATTTCTCAATTTCATAATCTATGTCTTTTAAGTCAAAATTAACATTATCATCAACACTAGTTTTAGACCTAGGTTTCTCAACATTCATTTCAGTTTTAACAGTAGCTTTCTCTCTAGTTTTCTCAACATCCATTTAATGTTTACCACTAGTAGGATGATAGGGTACAAACTCCTCCAAGTATATATGAACATAATGGTGTTTAAATAATTTACAAAGCATCTTTAGAATATCATTATCACTACTTAAATTCTTAGTCTCAAATAGATTTTTAAAGTCTCTCCACTATATGTTCATCGTATATGTTAAGTTTAACTGAGAAATCATATCAGTAACCTCAAAGATACTCATTTCATTCACATCACATCTATCAAAGAAATTAGTTGAGGTTTCTGTATATACCAATTTTTTGTTTTTTAATAAAGAAATCATTATAGTGATCCATTAAGATGAACTTGGATGAATTTTATTCTATAAAATAATATATATATATAAAAGAATCATAATAAGGTCAACACTACAAGACCAAATATAACATATAATAATAAAATAAATACTTTCACTAAATATAAATACACACACCAACCAGATTATACTTTTATCAAGTGGACATACATACCCTACACACCAATTAAATTATACCTTACTTTTTTTCATACAACACAATTAATTCACATGTATAAATTATCGAGTGATCATGTATATATCATACATCCCAATAAAGTACAACACATTTACTTTTATCCTACAACACAATGAGTTCACATACCATCTAATTTCACATGCATAATATTATCTTCACATACAAAGAAGACACAATTATCAATTTTATCACAAATAATTATCAATTGTTTAATATATTAACCCTAATCAAATTATCAAACTGTATATATAGCAAGTATGTCACAAGCAATTAACACTATTTTATATATTAACCCTAATTGATGTAAGTGTTAATAATGTAATAAAATTTCATTAAAACCTAATTAAATTTTACTAAATCCTCATTAAGTTTCATTAAATCCTCATTATTTTTTTTACAAAATCCCTAATTAATTTAATAGATATAAATCAAATTATAGAAATCTTAAAACACTCTTATTGTTTAACTTACACCCGAATCGAATCTGAAACAAGATTGAGAGATTTTTGAAAAAATAAAAAAGAAAAATTTATTATATAATGTATCACGTCTCTTTCGTCCGCGACGAACCTTACCTATTTCAATATCGATTGAAATCAACGTAGAAACAATTTTTTTAAGTTGTTTTGTTTCTTGATATCGCTAATTACTCAACTATGAAATGAAAAGGAATGATTTTTTAAGTTTTTCTGTGAAATATCGAAAGATTTTTAATTTCCAATTAAACAAACTTTTTCAGTTTCTAATTTTATTTTAATTGTTTTTGAAAATAATAAATAAAGGCTTTTTAGACATGAAAAACAAATATTAAAAATAAATGACACACATAAATCGATGTTAGTTTTCACAATCATAATAGATTTATCGTTTGTTTTTAACGGATAATAACAAAAATATATTAGTTTTAAAAGTTGGATGGCTTAATTGATAAATTTATTAGTTGAATAGCTAAAATAGATATGTCAACTAATTAGATGACCATTAGCGTAGTTTACCCTATTTAATATTTCCCCGAGACAGTCCCTTGTTCGGTTGTTCCGCCCCTGGGCTGGGCTGACGTTGAGTTTTCCTTCATCTACTTCAATAAATTCAGTGTAATGGCATCGTATTTACAGGCAAAATATTGAATTCAGAAAATGCTGACGCTTTTCATTTCCTTGTTTCTCACTATTGTACTCTCCGCTCTTATCTTCAAGTTTGCCATTTCCGATGGTAAAGTAATCTGACAAACCTTAATTTAGTTTCATTTTCATATTTGGTTACACTTTTGCTAGTTCTGTCAAATATTTACCTTTTTTTGGGGGAATTTTCATATGCACGTCAGGGGATTTTACTTTACTGTCAAAAAGGTATGTGAAGCGTGAAGAGATTGAAGATAAGGTAATTCCATGTTTTTTTCTGGTCGTTTTAGTTTTTTTTTTTGAGAAGATATTTTTGTTTTGATTTTATACTGTTTTTTGGAGTGTTAATATGTTTCTTCTTTTTTCTTAAATCTGGATAGGTTGTTTGGATTACTGGAGCTAGCCGTGGGATTGGTAAAATTTCTACTAGTATTGATTTAATTTACGTTTATTTGTTTGTTCATTTCCTAAATTTTGCTACTCATTTCTGGGTTTGTGAAACTTCTTAATTAAATTCAATGCATAACAAAAAATAGATTATGGGTTGTTTATTAATTTTTGTTTATATTTGATAATTATGTAATTTTATACTTCCTTTTGGACTTAGAGCATATACTTAACAAGTTTATGGTTAGTATCCTTTTCAATTCTTTTTTTTATTGTTTAAATTGTTCCAAATATGGAAGAAATATCTCTAACTCTTTTAGTGAGGTGAAGGGACTGGAGTGTTTGTGGCATCTTGAATCTAGTCTTACCAAGGTAAAAAAGGATTAATAGATAGTCATTTGTACGTAAAATCTCGCAAATTAGAAGTGCAATTTTGGCTGTGCACGTAACACATTAGAATTGCATTTTTTGAGATATGTTGCTCCATTTGTTGATTGTCCGTCTTCTATAATGCGGTGTACATTTTTCTTATTGTTTCGCGGTTGATATGGATTCTTGTTTCTTATTTATGATACATTCTATTTTTATGGGTTTAGGAGAAATTCTTGCCAAACAATTGGCAAGTTTAGGGGCCAAACTTATTCTTTCTGCACGAAATGAAACTGAACTGGAGCGGGTTAGGAAACAACTCACTGGTACGCCTAAGGCTCGGGTCCTAGATTTCAATTTGTAATGGCATTTTAAAACTTTTTCCTGGGTTGGTACCTCTTTAGTATATATACTAGTGTGCGTGCAGGTAAACATGCGCCTGAACAAGTAAAGGTTTTGCCCCTTGATTTGACATCTGGAGAGGATGCACTCAAGGAAGCTGTAGACAAAGCAGAATCCTTTTTTCCTGGTGTTGGTGTTGATTATATGTTCCATAATGCAGCTTATGAACGTCCTGTAAGCATGCGTACCCTAATTTGTGATAGTAATTCATTGATCTTCTAATCTGCTGGATAGAATATGTGCATTGAATTAACTATTTTCTAATGCTAACCAGATTTCATGAAACATACAAAACCAGAATAGTAAAACAATGTAAGTCATTAGCTAAGGTGTGTCCTGAAGCCTTCATTGTTGGCCTTTTTCATATTCTTATTTTGGTTGGGAGGGGCGGCAATTGAATAATAGAACATTATCATTTTAAAAGGAGGTTTTATGTTCTGCTCTGTATTGATTTATTAATCATCATACCTCACTTGTCAAAGCTACTTGCCTTCAAATGTTTTACTGTAGAGTCTCTCTCTTTTTCACCTGTTGCTTTGAAAACTTCTGAACCATGTCTGCCATAAGTTGAATAGTTTAAATAATGTTTCCCATCAGCTGTGCATCAACCATTCTCTTCAAGGGGTTCCTAATACCCGTTATTAACAACGCTTACTCCCAATGAAGTGTTAACTGGGTCCTTAAGCTAATCAGTGCTTCTCTTTATTTATTTTTCTTCTTTTGAGCATGTACAGGGATGGGTATCTATGTTAATGTTTTTCCCTCCCCACCTTGACATGTGTGATTATTTTCAATAGTTGACTCCAACACGAAATATATATGTACAACCCATATGAACAAACCGACCTGACCCGAATCTTATAGTAGAAAAAAATTCATGAAAAATATATTTTCAATGTAAATTACATCTTAGTTACATATAAATGAATTATATTATTATCTTAATTAAAACACTAAATACCAAATTTACTAAAATAGTACAAATATACTTGGGTCAGGTTGGCCCCAGCTGTTGTTTTGAACATGAAACTTCCCATATTTTCAAACCAAAACCCTGTTTCTTTTGGTTCGTAGTTTGAACCTGTCAACTATGTACTTTTTATGATCCTTAGTGTATCATATGAGCTATTTCAAAAACCCGTTTCTCCTTACTCCTTAAGCATGAATTGATCTGATACTTAATTTTATGGTCAGATTGTGCTATATCTTTTGTTTGGGAGTAAGGTAGGAATGCTTCTTTCCTTCTTCTGACAAAAAGCCCACACCTTTAATCTGTAATTACAAGTGTTTCTGCCCAGTAGTTAGACACCAGCTGCAAGTGGATTAGGTGCAACTCCTTAGGATTATGTATTTTATAACGACAAGGCATCTTTCTGTGAGGCATATCATGTGATTCTCTAACTCAAGCAAACTGACCTGTATTGATATTGTGTACTTGGTATTTTGCTACAATATTTCTGGAGAGTGCATCTCAAGCATAGAGTGACTTTTCCTACAGTTTTTATATGTTATTATCATTCTTTTCCCCCCTTATTATTATTATTCCCCCCCCCCCCCCCCCCCCCCCCCCTTATTATTATTATTGTGTGCAGAAAACAACGGCTTTGGATGTAACAGAGGAAAGTCTTAAGGTATGGGGAAGACCTTGGCAATAGTAATTGTTAGAATTAGTTGATATATTTGAAACTCATGCTGCTTCAAAATTTTAAACAGTCATAGGTTTGCTGGGACAATTCCTATTGTCTATCTAGTTATCATGGAACATTACATATGGATTACATGCATGATTCTGCTGTCTTTAGAAAAGTAAAATTTCATTCTTTTTCTTTGCTACTAGGCTACATTCAATGTCAATGTATTTGGGACAATATCTCTCACACGGCTACTGACACCTTTTATGCTGAAGAGGGGAAGAGGTCACTTTGTTGTGGTATGTGGAACTGATTGATATTTCGCCCATAGAAAATTGCAATTATTTTCTTTTATTATAAGAAAAGAAAAAAAAGAGTTACTTGAGGACCACTGATCCTTAAAATATCAGATGAATTCATGATATTTTTTGGGTATTTACCATGTCCTTATACCTCTGGGAAAATGGGTGATCAGATACATTCTGTAAGTTTAATGGCTACTGCTAGCACTTTAGGTTGTGATACAGACTGTTTTTTTTCTTCGTTCTACTGATCAGTTACTTAGCATCATATGCGTTGATAGGTGTGGACTTGATTGCATCCTATAAATTGATAGCCGTGGACTTGAGTTTTCAAGAGCTGAAAGTAGATTTTTTATTGTTTCCTTCGCTGTTTATTTTATGTACATTTTTCATTTGATTGCAATTATGTGCAGATGAGCAGTGCTGCTGGAAAGACACCTGCACCTGGTCAAGCAGTGTACTCAGCTTCTAAATATGCTTTAAATGGATACTTTCATACCTTGCGTTCTGAGGTACAATTTTGGAAGATTTTCTGCATTTTATGGCTAATGCTGACAACTAAGTTTTTTGTGATTGTCAAAGGCTGTGTTTATTTATTATTATTATTCCTTAGTTGATAAGGTTAGAGACTATTTCTTCTCACCTAAAAGAAAATAAAAGTTGTATGAGTTTTAGACTTAGCTTGGAAATTGACAGTTAATACAAGCATATGCTGAGATCTATTAATATAAGCATATGCTGGGATCTATTATTATTATTAGTCTATTTTATTTTAATTATTTAATACTTATTTTTTCATTTCTATTTTGAAAAGATAAATACCAAATACATTTTTATTTATTTATTTATTTGAAAACAAGTTTTCATCCCTATTAACTAAGCATGTTTTATAACTTTTAGGAAACATGAAATGAAAATTATTTTCTGAAAATGAAATTAGAAAACAAAAATAAAAAAATATTTTCTAGAACCAAACGAACCCTTTAATGGTTTTTTGTCTCCTGCTTGTGTTTACTTTCTTCTGTCTCATTCTTTCCCTTTCTCCTTTATTTTCGGGACGCAGCTTTGTCAAAAAGGGATCAAGGTTACTGTTGTTTGTCCAGGCCCAGTAGTAACATCAAATGGTTCTGGAGCAACAACTTCCACAACTAAGGTTTCCTCTGAGGTGTGTTCATATGGTCATTAAATTAATCATGTAGCTAACTTGACATTGACATTTTTTAAACGGTAACTTATGTGGTTCTTAAAATGCTTTTCTATTAACCTCAACTTATCACATGCAATCTAAATGGCTAGAGGACTAAATACTGCCAAGTTATTGTCTTCCTTAACATTGTATAAAATCCTGCTTTTTACCCCCTATCAATGCTGTTTTACTATCACAAGAAATGAGTTCATTGCATACTTTATTTTACAAAAGAGATTATTTTCTACATGTTCATACCCTTGCGTAAAACATTTTTTGGATTTTGTTGTTAGACACTGCATGTGAGTTTGATATTTTCTCTCTTTTGGTCAATAGAAGCGTGTGCCAGCTGAAAGGTGTGCAGAACTAACAATCATTGCTGCCTCTCATGGCTTAAAGGAAGTTTGGATATCTTACCAGGTATTTGCGTTGTAGTTTCTTAGCATTTGTTTCTATCTTTATGTGTAACCCCTTAAACTTTACCCTGGAGAAACGATCAAATTTAGGAAGTCACATTCGAAACTTTTCCCTCAAGCAACCAATTAAAATAAATAATTAAAATTATTCCTTTTGTTAAACAAAATAACCATTTAGACCTTAGTTAACGATATCTTAAAACATTTTGAAAATTCGTGACTTAAATATATAAATTCGTTAATTCAATTAAAATATTCGAATAATAGTTTTCATGCATGCAAACCGAAAATATTCCCAAATCCACAATAATTCAAAGTCCAAAATATATCAAATCTTAATATAAGTAGGGGTGTGCATTATTCGGTTTTAACCGAATTAACCGACTAAACCGAATCTATTTCGATTAATTCGGTCGATTAATTTTAGATAAGTTCAATTAACGATTATTTTTTTGGGAAATTCGGCTATTAGTTAATTTGGTTTGAAATCAGTTAATTAGACAAATTAATTGAAATTATTATATATTAAATATTATATATATTTATTTTTTGTTATTGGACTTTTAAAAATTATAATATAATCATTAAGTTTTTTGATATATTATAAAATGGTTATCAAACTTTTATCAAATTAACATAAAATAAAAGTTTAATGATTAAAAAGTTATTTTACTATAATTTAATGATTTTTTGTGCAATTTCTCTAAAGTTTTATAATAAATTTTGATTAATTAAAAAATTGACCGAATTAATCGAAATAATTCGGTTCCGTTAATTTAGTTATGAATAACTCGGTTCGGTTAGCGGTTAAGATTTTAAAAATTTCGATTAATTCAGTTATGACTAATTTGGTTCAACTACCGACTAAATTAGCCGAATGTACACTCCTAAATATAAGTAAGAATAAAGTAATAATGTCTAAAAAAGACCAAGTCCATACTGATGATAAGAATAAATCCGAAATGAAAAGAGTCCTCTGAGTACCAAGACGCCTAGAGCCAAGTATCTGAAAGGTAATTATAGTGGAGAGAGCTAGAAAGTTCAGTGTGACTCTAAAGTGCAATAACAAAAACATAGCTCAAAAAAAAAAATAACAGTCACAAATAATTCACTTAAAAATCCACAATGCATAAACATATGCGTGACAAAATACAACTCCAACTACAAACTCCAATCACAATGGTGGGTTACAGTGGAGGAAGTTCCCTAGAATTTTTCACCTTTATTTCTCTAATTACAATGTGATTAAACCGCTTCTTTCTTCGTACAATCTCAAGCTATGCATGTAAAGTATCTCATTATCACAAAGTCTTATCATAGTTATTCGTATTAAATATGAGGATTATAATTGTGATATTCTGATTATCACATTTAAAAATGTAATATACACAATGTATCACATCATGCATGGTATCATAGATCACATTAAATTGCATCACATAAGACGTCATGCAAGTCATACAATAAATCACAACATGACGTTTAACACAAGATAACACCATTAACAACTGAAGTACTAATGTCGGTAATGATGCCTCCTACGTTTTAAAATAGCCCTAGGTCTAGTCGAGTTAAAACCTAGGAAATGAACTTCTAACTTTAAGTCTCAATTTAATTTAATACCATGCCACCTAACAAAATCTATAAAAGGGCTATTCACGAGTATCTCTCGCAGAAGATGCAGGGATCGACTGCATAGGAGGTAAAACATCGTCCTCGGAATCAATATCGTTTTAAACACAATAATAATCACGTTAATTCTTAGTGCCATAAGTTATTAACTCAATAAATTGTCTTTTAGCTAAATTGTCTTTTCGGGTACGAATTAGGCCAAACATACTGAAAATTCGGACTTAGGACATTAAGAAATGTCAAGTTAAGGTCAACTGAAAAAGTCAACGATCAATAGTCAAAGTTGGCTTAACTGGTTAAAGTCAACAATTAATATTGATGTTATCGGAAAAGTCAATGTTGATGTTCCTAAAAACGTCAATGCTAATGTCACTGCCCAAGTTAACATTGACGTTAATACTTACGTTGTTGGGTCGGGTCGGTCGATGAGTCGGTTCGATTCGTTTTAACTGTCCAGTCAGGGTATCAGTCCGATTAAGCACATGTCGAGTCCGGTTCACCCCTTTTAGCCTTCTCGATTTGGGACTCTCACACATTTAGGCCTTTTCACAACTAACATCAGGCTCAACAAATGCCATCCATTACACCCAAACCTAACCCTATCTCCCCTTATGCATTTGAGATAAGGGTACCTACCCCATTATTGGTGGCCACAGACCACAAGAGTATGGCGATGACTCAAAACTTATACACTCCACTACTCTAGAATTCTCCAACTTGAAGGCATAACCCCTTCTCATTCCAAAACGCAACCCAATAAAACACAAATATATGTACATATAAAAAACAAAGAAAAAACTCATAACCCTTACCCTTGACTTACCCTAACTAGGGGAGTAAACAAGTTGAGTCGAGCTTGAGTAGTGTTAAGCTCGGCTCATTAAGATTTCGAGTTGAGCTAGAGCTTGGGTAATTACTCAACTCGTTAAGAACTCGAGTCGAATTTGAGCTTTATTCGAGCCTAATCGAGTTAAGTGTTTATCGATCTTTGAATATGTTAGACTTGAGTAACTCTTATCTGTCACATCTCATTTGAAGCTTAATGAAGAAAAAACTATAATACACTAGTTATATAAACTCAAGCTTGTTAATTTTAAGGTTTAATGTGTTAATTTAGGGTTTATGACTTATGTTCAGGGTTTAGATTTTAGTGTTTTAAGTTTAGAAATTTAGATTTTAAATTTTAAATTATAAAAAATAGTATATTTATATTTTCAAGTAGTTCGTGAGCTTTTCGAGTCGAGTATCAAATAGCTCGGCTTGACTTGTCAAGAATCGAGTTGAGTTCGAGCTCGAGCCAAGTCTAATCGAGTCGAGTTTTGATCAAGCTTTAATCGAATCGATTTTGAATAGCTTGCGATATGTTTTGTCCCATTTATAACCCTAACCCCAACCGAACGATGAATAAGGATGTTAGAGGAATACACAACGACAAAATTTTTTGACGTAAACGAACAAATAAAGGTGAGGGATATGGCCAGTTCCAAAACCTTTGCCGGAGGCTCATTGTAATAATGCAAGAGGGGGTTAAGGGTGCGCCCATTAGGAAACAAAGAAAGGGGGAACTGGTTCTTAGTGTTTATAATTAGGTTTTTATATACCATGGAAAATAGGTAAAACACCCCGAGGCCCTCCAACTTTAGCTTGCCTCGCAGCTTAACCCTTGAAGTTTGAAAACTTCACAAATAAGTCCTTTAAATAGATTTTAAATATTTAAATTCCTAAATTAAAAATTAGGATTTCAAAATTTAAATCTCAAATTTCTAAGGTTTTGAATTGGGATTTCCCAAATTAGGTTGGGGTTTCTAAATTAAATTTTAGAGTGTTACATTATGTTTAATGATGATCTTTCTCTTTGTTATGGGTCACTCCTTACTGCCAAGAAGTATAGAACATAATAACCAATTACTTACTATATGCTATATTTTAACTGTTAAATCAAGTTTTCATTCGAATATATCTATCATAAGAGACTACACTAATATATATATACAATAGTGAGTCTATCTTAGGAAACTCAAAACTAAGAAACATACTTAATTCTAGGAAAGTTAACCTTAAAATGTAGCCATAAAGTTAGAGATAACAATCATTGAAATATTTACATAATCCTAGCTAATATATACAATATTCTTAATTTAGGAAGTTGTAACCTGACACTCCCCTTTAAGTTGGAAAGTGAATATCATCCATTCTCAGCTTGCTTATTCTCAGCTTGCTTACTAATTTCTGAAAGAACTCCCTAGACAATCCTTAGCTAAGTATATCTGCCACTTGATCATCAATAGACACAAATAGAGTGCAAATTAAGCCACTACAAGCTTTTCTTTTATAAAATGTTTGCCAACTTCAATTTGCTTCGTACGATCGTGTTGAATTGGATTATGTGCAATATTAATAGCAGACTTATTATCACCATACAACTTCATTGGACCTTCCCACTTGATTTGCACTAGATCTAGCCACAACATTCTATTTTTTACTCCAACTCACAAAGTTGCCTCCTACAGGAGTGTAATAGCTCAAGGTTGATCTTCTATCAACCATCAACCTTGCATAATCCGCATCATTATAGGCTTTAAGGGTTAACTTCTCTTTGAATAAAATTTCTCTGCCTGGCTGGCGTGCCCTTTAAGTCTTGTAGGATCTAATACACAACTCTAAGATATGATTCTTTGGGGTTATGCATGAAATGACTTACAACATCAACTGCATAGGCAATATCTGATCTAGTATGTGACAAGTTGATGAACTTTCCCTTAAGTCTCTAATATGAATGTTTATCAATTGCTGCATCTTCTAGTGCATCTACAAGTCTGTGGTTGACCTTTATGGGTCTCTGTTGGTTTGCATCTAAAGCCCATCTCTGTCAACAAATCAACTATGTATTTTTGTTGGGATATGAAGATTCCTTTCTAAGAATGTGCCACATCAATACCGAGAAAATGTTATAACTTACCGAGTTCTTTGACTTCAAATTCTTTTACTAGGCAATTTTACTAGGCATTTCTTTAAATTCTCCATTCTTTCAAGTTGGATAGGTTTGTTGGTAGGCAAGGACTGAGTGTTTGGCTGGACAGAAGTTGAAAAATGGGTAGAAGTTGGAAAATCAAGAAGAAATAAATCTCTATCCTTATCTTCTGTGAATTAGATCTCCCCTGAAGATGAAGACTAGTAAAGTAGTTCTCTTGTTTTGCTAAAGTAACATCAACTGATACATAATATTTTTTGTGGTTGGATAATAGCATTTGTACCCCTTTGAGTGGAAGAATGGCCAAGAAAGACACGTTTGACAGCTCATGGATCAAGTTTTCCTCTTTTTTTTTAGATTGTACATGTATAAAAGCAACACACCCAAATAATTTGAGAGTAATGTTATTTGAAGTATTGAAATTAGGAAAGAATTTTGCTAGAGCTTGCATATGGCTTTGATATTGAAGGCCTTTTGTAGGCGATCTATTTATCATACGAGTAGCAGTTAAAGCTGTCTGGACATATTTTGGAACAAAGAGCTCTTGTAATAGCTAAAATCTAACCATTCTTTCTTTCGGCAACACCATTTTGTTAGGGAGTGTTAATACAAGATGACTCATGTATAATGTCTCTTGAAAATATGGCAAGAGAAATTGATTGAAATAGTCCTTGGCATTGTTAGACCCAACCCTTTTTATTTCAACACCAAATTGAGTTTTACCATGTTGTAGAAGGTTGGAAAGACAAATTTTACATTAGATTTATGTTTTAAAAGGAATATTCAAGATACACGAGTATAATCATCAATAGAGGATACAAACCACAAAGCCCTTTTCACCTATTTTCACCTTAATTGTGAATACCCATTTTCACCCAACAACCTTCTTTCCTGTGGATAAATTCACCAATTACCAAGTTACATTTTCATTTATGGCATGTATTTCCTCCAACATGTCATCACATCAACTAGGATGACTCAAAGCCTCCCGAAGTGTTTTTGGAATAGAAACATTCTAGAGATGCAATCAAGGAGAGAGTTGAAAGAGACAAATGATTATCTGAAACAAAATTAGAGAGAGGATAGGTGCCCTGACGTTTATGGATTACCTTTGTGTAGGTCAATAGGAAGGTCGGTATTGGATCTGACAATGAAGACTCCGGTATAGGACATGTATCTTCAGTCTTCCCTTATGGAATAAACTTGATCAAACTGAAGTAGAGCTTGAGCATTGGGAAAAAGTGTGGTTCTTTGAATGAATATGTTTCCCTATAAAACTACTGCTGTTTATAACACTTGGTATCAAGATTTTAATTATATATGTTCTTTACCATGGATAGTTGTTTCATTTATTCAAAAAAATAAATTTCATATAGTCAATTATTTTGCAATTCATTCCAAGAGCAAGGCACGATTGAAATGTACTTGCAAATAATGGAGTTACAGAATGTCTGAAAAAGTCAACATGTTGTCTACATCATTCTTCTATACCCTTCTCTTCTCATTATATCTGCTCGGATAACTCGCGTTTAAGTTTTTGAATGGCTTTATCTTGTGCAATTAGTAGGTAAGAACAAATTTTGATGTTTTCTGTTTCTTTTTTTCAGCCTGTGCTTGCTGTAATGTATCTGATACAATACATGCCTACAGTTGGCTATTGGCTAATGGACAAGGTATGGTCGGTCATTCTTGTTTCAGTCCATTCCATTCCATGACAGTCTTATTTGTATGTAGATGAATCCCACACATTTTCTATAAGACCCCATAACATTTTTAACTGCAAGTAAACCATTGTACCATTACATGCTTTATTTCGTTTTAATTTCTCGAAACTGTGGGTTTTGCACCACTGCAGGTTGGAGGGCGTCGAGTAGAAGCTGCTGCGCAGAAAGGCAACACATACTCGATGAGCTTACTTTTTGGGAAGAAGAAGGCAACCTGATCTCAACCACCTTATATCATTAGCTTTTTGGTTCACAGAAAGTAAAGAACACCTCAATCTCTGTTGCAGACCAGATTAAGATATTAACATGTTTCCGTACCAAGCCAACATAGTAATTAAATTAGACATGTACACGAGTCAGAGTATTCGATTCATGTAGTTCGAACTGAATTAAGTGTGCAATTGAGAAAGATGTTTTCTTTTTTGAAATACTCTTATTCGGAAGAACAGTGAAGGTCTTTATGGATTAAAATTGAACAGGAAATCTATCAGTAACTTCTGCTAATTCATATGGAGAAATTTGATAGTCTCTGCTCATTCATATGGGGAAATAGGGAAATTTGATAACTTGGAGAAACAATATTAAAACGATAAATGAGAGGATTACATATTTTATCGCTATGGTTAAAAGTACATAAATTATACTGAGTTCTAGGGCATCTTAGCATCATGAGTGCACAGCATACTTTCAAGAATATGACAATTAATTTTGCTGAATTTATAAATTTAAAAAAATTATCATTCAAATCTAACCGATTTTATTTCTGTTTAATTTGTACTTCTTATAATATACAAATAAATACTTTATAAATGGAAAATAATTTAATAATATATAAAAAACATATAAATTATCTACTTTTAATCGTGTTTTCATTAGTACTAATTGGATTGTAATTCAGATTTAAAGATTAAAAGTATGATATATTTTTAAGGCGTAAGGTTTAAGACATGGAAAATTAGAATTAAGGTCTAAAATTTAATTTTTAAATCTTTTTAATAAGACGTAGACAAAATATTTATACTCTAAAAAATTAAACTTATAATATTAAAAACTCGATGAATAAAAAAATTAAATAAAATTTGAATTATAAAGTGTAACTCGGTCAATCAAATACTTACTATATCGAGACCATTCTTTGGTCGGATGAACTTCATCAAGGAAAAACTCTTAAGCACCTAAATCTATCCTTTCCCACCAAGAAACCTAATGAACTAATGCAGAAGCTTAAAATGGTTTATGTTATGCAGTAGGATTGTCCGAAACACAATACAGAATTCATTCAATATCTTACTACTGAAATACCATAAGAAAATTAAACTATCAAAGTTTCTAAAAGCAAAGTCCATAATGAATCTCATTCCTACTTAACTCCAACCACAGACATGAGAAACCCGAGCTTCTCATCAACTTCAACAAGATCACAAGTGTCCTTCAAGGATGCTGGGGGCTCAATTCCGGTGAACAGATACAGAGCTTTCAATTCTTCTATGCATGTTTCCTTCTGTGCTGCTTCATAACCAACTATTATTCTCAGAGCATTCATCTGTTCCCAAATCTTCTCCTCACCCTGAATTGCCTGCAGTTCATTACGTTTCTCTCTAAACTCTATATATTCAGAGGTTGATAAATGCTTAGAAGAGCCTCCAAAAACTTAATGACAGAAAATAAGCTGGCATATAGGTATATAGACCCTATGCACATGCACGCGTAGCAACATGGTTCATAGTCATATTAAGAATATTTTTAAAAAAACAATAATACAAGGGAAAAATATGCTGACCTTACACTTCAATTATTTGGAGTGTGGCTCCTGATCTTAATGAGACTGACATATATTAGAAGTTACATTGATATGCAACGTAGATAATATTCGGCCTAACCTCATTGGATGCAGCATCAATGGTATTTTCTGCAGAAATTCGAATGTCATCTGCTCCCTCATACTTCGTTGAAACAGGAAGATCTGAAGAATCAGAAGCTTCTTGGTGAACTGAGTAACTTGATGAAGGATGACTTTCTGCATATGTAGGATTCAATTACAACAATGAGAATCACAATTAACCTTTTGAAAAAATGCAAAACATGAAACAAGATAAAGCTGAAAAGCAACTATTGCAAAAAGCTACCTTCAGTGTTCACTTCTGGAGGGGATCCCAGAAGACTAACTGTACTTGCAATTTCCAACAGGTCAGCCCCTTGTTCCTCATCGATTTCTCTTTCATTCACATCGGAAAAAATCACATCTTTCTTCTCCTTATTCATTCGGTAATTTGGTTCTACAATATCTTCGTTAACATCTTCTGCCTGTTTTATCAATGTAACACTTTCACCTGTATTCCCCTTCATAAAGCTATCCTCATGCACTGTTTTACTCACTGTCCCAATTGATTGAGTTCTTTTCTCAGCATCCATTTCCTCTGATTTCTTCCCCTCATCACGGATTTTTTCTAATAATCCCCTGGTCTGCCTTACCATCTCTTCATCTTCTACAATATCAGTAGACTGTGATAAATAGACATCTACCCTTTTCTTCTGCAACAGTGCTTCATTTTCCATATTTCTGCCACTTTTCTCATCTTGTTCGAACTCAACCACAATATTACAAATCTCCTCTATTGGCTGTTCACTTATACTTCCATATCTGACATATTCTTCCTCATTAACTTCAATTCTTCCCAGAACCTCCGTCGCTTTCGGTTGTTCTCGATTTACTTTCACATTCTCTTCAACATCAATGCCCTGAATTAGCTGAACAAACACATTTTTGCCATCAAGTGGCATATCCTTGTCCTCCTTCTCACTTCCATCTAGGCCACCTAGAGGACCTCTAATCTTATCATCCACTGGCTGTTTGGCCGTATTTTCTTCTGTAATGGGTTGCTCCTGTTTCGTTCTCGTTGTTCCCTCATCTCCATTCAATATTTTTAACTTGACATCAACTTGTTCTTGTTCCCCACCCTGCCAAACTTCCGCTGCATCTAAACTTGTACCCTCTTTTCTGTTCCTTTGAAATGATCCCCTTGAGTTTCCCGCCAATTCATCATTCTCTAGAGAAGCAGCTACATTTTTCATTTCAGATGTCTTTTGCTTATACCCTGGCTGCTCATTCACACTTCCTTTGATGGAGTGATCCCCATTCCCTTTTGTCGTTCCCTCACTTTTCAACTTAGTCTTCTTGCTTCGTTTTCTCCATGCATCTTTTTTCTCAACACTCTGCCTCGTCTCTCCTACTAATTCCTTTTCCTCAACATTTTCAGATCCCAGTGGCGTTTCCTTCTGGACATTGCAGCCGCACTTATCACCCCTCTCGGCAACAGCTTCAATTCCTGCCGGTTGTTCGTTCTGAATTTCCACTATAATAGGATGCTCTACATTCAATCCAGTCATTCCCTTTACTTCCTCAAAACTTTTAGACGGCCTTTCATTCCTATCATCTTCCTCATACCCAGTTTCCTCCACAGTTTCATCTACTTGTTCAACTGATTCCTTTCCATCATTTTCACCACAATTTTCCAGATATGCATTTCTTTCCAAAATATCCCCTTTATCCAGTCCCCCATATCCCTTCTCAACAAATTCAATCCCATCCTCTTTTAACTCGTCTTCACCATCAAACGGCTTACCATATTCCAGCAACAATGAGCGAGGTGGGGAAGGCATTGGAAGTATACTACTCATTAAAGTCTCGGTGCAAGCATAGCTGACCAACAAGACACAATAAGGGACAGAACAGACCAACCCACAGCAGAAATAGCCATAATCGGAGGAAGAACAAGTGGTGCAGATGATATAACAATTCCGGCCACCAAAATTTTCCTGCCCAATCTCAGCACCCAACTTAGTTTTCCATCTGTTGAAGATTCTTTGATTTCCCATTCCGATTCTGGGTCATCCATCCTAGAATCACTTCAACAAGCATTAAAAACTCAGTCCTTAACTAAACGAAATTGAGTATTACAAAACCCAAAATATAAAACCAGACAGCTAACCTTGTAGTTTTGGTAAAAATTGTAACTTTCAAAAGAATGGAGCTAACAACAGAAAATACAGCGGAACCTAATTAATCTATGGTGAAAATGATTCCGAATTCTGAAACCAATATTAGGATTTAAAGGGGTGAGATGAGAAAAGAAAATCATACCTGAGAATGGTGGATAACTGGATATGATTGCATTATTAATGAATGTAACGCATACAAACACTGACACAAACGAAAAAGAGCAGAGAGCGTTGAAGACGACAAGTGTAGGGAGATGAGAATAACCAGATGTCGACTCGCATGCAGAGATAAAGTTTCAGCTTTTCCACGTACTGCCAACATAACCAACTCTCTGCATATCTCTAATAACCAAGCATCATAAGCCCAAGAAAATTACCCATGGATATGCATGGCTCCATCCTTTAAAGAGAAAGGTGATCGTCCGATTAGACATTGCTCTGACATGATGAAATCAGCCTGTCATCCTCATACTGCAAAGAGAGGAAAGTTTTCGCTGCCCACCTAATGCTATGACTCCCATTCTAGGAGCCAACCATGAGTCTTAAGTTTCGCCCAAGCCTTATAGCCAACTCTTAGCTTGGAACGGGAAGACCAGAAAGAAGACACCATAAAACCGGCTGAAAGGATCAAACCAACGTTCAACCATGCACCCCATTACACATGTTTCATTGTTGCTGGCTTGGATCACAGATGCATCGACATTAGCCTCGCATTTTATCTTGATCTAATTTTTCATCCCCGAATTCTCTAAATTCAAAGCTTATCAATCCTCATTTTGGCTTTCTTTTTTGCTTTCGTAACTTGGCTTCCAATACTTTACACACCCACAATTTCAAGTTACTTGAATCATGAAGTAGTTTTTCAAGCTTAAACAGCATCTGATCTACGCTCTTCACCTTCCCATTTCTTTACCGACAACTTATGTTTTCATGTCTGGTGTAATGATCATCTACAGCAGTGTATACAATATTTGTTAGATGGTTAATCTGTTAGTTGTTTCAGATTAGTTTCACCTTCCCATTTCACTTGATTGAATTTGGTTAATCAAAAACGATTGAAACAACTCATGGAGCAAGAATAAAACAGAAATCAAATTAAATAAAGTAATTGTTTTGAGTTAAAGTGAACAACTTCATGGTATTGTCTACCAATGAATCAAACCGTATTCAACAATCATGTTAACATTTTGGCTTTTAAATTTATTCATTATTCCACAACAATCAGCAATGAACCTATGGGAAGCCCCCGGCCGCTTGCTCCTCTTTAAGTTGTTTGGAATAACTGATTCATTGTCATCGTCTGCTACTAATTGATCGGTTAAAGGCACAATTTCTAATGAGGTTGTGCGTCGGCGTTGGTGCTACGGCAGGGGAAGGATCACGAATCTCTTCCTTTATGACCTTGGTCGGCCTCGGATTCGGGTTGGATGTCGCCCTGCTTGTCCCCTCTCATACTGCCACCGCACTCGAGGCTCAACTTAGATGAGATGCAATGCAATTTAGATGAGATGGAAGGAGGGAGAGAGGGAGGGATGTTATCCTCCTGGGAGGAAGATGAAAGAAAGCTCAATGCCATCACCACATCGCTCATCAAAGGACGGGCAGTAGCCTCGTCTTGTAAACACATGGCTGCTATTGCCACGGCTTGATTCAACCCTCTCTCGGGGAATTGCTTCTTAAGTACGGGATCCGCCATGTCCGGGAACTTTTTTGGTTCCTTGAATAAGGGTTGAGCCTGTTCCAGTTCCACATACAATTAATTATCAACTTCTATAGCATTGCAGGGGACAACACATCGAGGGTGTGTCGCTCTTCAGCGCAACGACACTCAAAGAACACTAACAATTACATGTATGGACACATGCTTACCCAAGCGACTAAGTTTTGCATGTCCACGGGTCTGGTAGTGTCGATGGCTCGTTTTCCGGTAATAAGTTCCAACAGAACAACTCCGAAACTGTATACATCGGCGACAGTTGTGAGTGTATCTGATCTCGAATACTCTGGAGCACTATATCCATACGTTCCCATCACCCTTGACTGCATCTGCGACTTTTCTGGCTTTTCCCCAAGCTTGTCCAGTCCAATATCAGACAGTTTGGAGTTGAATTCATCATCCAACAAAACATTCGAGGACTTGAGATCACGGTATATTACAGGAGGATTGACCTTGTCGTGCAAATACTCCAGAGCCTGTGCTGCTCCATAGGCTATTTTCATTCGGGTTAACCAATCTATTTTCGGCTTATCATCCTTGGATTCTGCAACTACCACAACAAACATATTGACATTGTTGTTCATGTCCTAAAATTCCACTAGAGAGTGAACAAAGAAAAGAAAAAGAATGTCAGTACTGAGTAGATTATCTTCAAGGGAGCCTCCAGGCATGAATTCATACACCAAAAGCCTCTGATCTCCATCGGCACAGTATCCAATGAGGCTAACAAGATTTGCATGCTGTAAGAGACTCAATCGTGCTACCTCTACCAGAAACTCCTTGCATCCTTTCATATGATTCCTGTCTAGTTGCTTGACAGCAACCACCTATGCATCTCCATGTGTCCAATAACAAAAACCAATCAGTGAACATTTCAATATACTCATTTGTTCTTAATCAAATTGTACTGTTTTTCCCGTACTGTTAGAGCATTATGTTGATAACAAAAATTATTGTCTCGACTCGAAAAATAACAGGGAAACCATGGTTGCCCAAAGTATCTCAATATTTGAGTTCAACCTGCAAGTGCACCATGCACCATGCACCATGCACCCATACCCTTCAATGGTCATGGTTTTACCTGTACATACGCTAAAGCTTTATTCGGTACAAGGATGAAAAACAATGAAAATTTGTTAATCAAATGACTAACATCCATAACCAGTTTTCCACGTTGAAGCTCAGTCGTTAGATTAACCCTTCAATGGCCATAGACTGATAGCTCGATGGCAACAATATCTTCACATTATCAACACGATGCTCTAATATTTTTCTAATGCCGATTCAGATCTATAACTTTTAATCCAATATAAATCTCATTTAAGAAATCTAATTTCCGAATCTATTTTTTTAATTATTGTGAAAATTACACTCGTTTAAGAAAATGAAAGAGCATGTACCTGTCCAGTAGCCTTAAGAGTTCCCTTGTAAACTCTTCCGAAACCACCTTCACCCAACAGACATTCTTGACGGAAATTCTTGGTCGCGGCGGCTAGCTCTCTGAAACTGAACTTTTGAGCGGCGATTTTCTCATGCTCTGCCTTGTTGGCCTCCATCCCTGCTCCTTCAATCCCTTTTTTGTTCCTCATTATCTTCTTAATCCAACGAATACACAGATTAAACATCCAATGTTTTTTCTTTTCCTTTTGGATTAATTAACTTTATGTATCAACTACTGAACGGGAATTCTGGATTTAATTCAACTAATTCATGTACTCCTGACATCAGTTTCTAATTTTAGAATATCCGATATCTCCTGTTTCTTTGGGGGGGGGGGGGGGGAACTGCAAAAGAAAAATAGATAACAAACTTGAAGATTGCATCCACTTTCATCATGTTTCTCTTGCATTTTTACATAATTTAAAATTTAATTATTTCCTCATGTTAAATTAACATTGTCATTTAGTTTAATTAATATTCTATATATTGATAAAAAAATCATATTTATATAATGTGTCACAGACAGGAACGAAACATCCTTAGGTCCAAAGCCCATGTTATATGTAACACTCTTGACCCGGTGTCATTTCCGGCCCAAAATGTATATTTCAAAATTTCTTTCAAAAGCCCAATAAAATAAATCCAAAATCAAGTCCAAGTAGATTTATAAAATCCAATGCAAGGTAAAAGTAAATTTTGAAAAGACATAAAGTAGTTGAAGATCCAATATTATAAACCGTTTAAAATATTAGACTCAAATAAATAAACAGAGTTACAAAATACATAGGATCCAACAAAGTATTAGCTCACTACATCTAATAATTTTACTCTGACACAAGTTGATGCTGAAATCCAAACTTCGATGGTGCTCCACAGAAACCGGCTTCATCTAACCTATGCACGAAAACACATTTCGAACGTTGAGCTACAAAAGCTCAGTGAGTACACCGTTACTCGGCCAAAATCATGCTTATCATAAAAGTAAAGTAAAGCATATAAATATCATGCATGACGTGATGGTTCTATCATGTTTGCCTACCACATGGCATAAAAGAAATGTATACAACGCACACAACATATACATATCACAACAAAAGTAAACACAAGAAATGAGGCTCGTGTCTACACAACATCGAGATCCTACACTCAGGATTGAGGCTGTCCTATGCTCGAAATGTTACATCGAATATCTTCGAACGAGGCCGCCCAACGTTCAGAATAAAAAATAGGGACAGAGGCTGACCAACCAATCACATGTTCGAAATGTTACATCAAACATCTTCGAATGAGGCCGCCCAACATTCGGAAAAAGTATTGAATACATCACTTGAAATATTACATGGATGGCCTTCTTCGTGTTGCAACACTTTTGAATATCCGGATTTCCATCACATAAGGACTCACACACAACAAATGATCCACCTAGGATGTAACGACCCGGATTCGGATTTGAGTGTCGGGTTAACCCGAGAAGTTTGGGCTTTGGTTTTGGGCTTCGGGTTTGAGTAGTTTGGGCCTTGTGGGCCTTAGGTTGTTGGGTTTTATGTTGGGCTTGGTTTGGAGGGACATTTTGGTAAATGTCTAAATGTGAAGACAAGAGAGGTTAGGGGGAGTGTTATTTCTCTACAGAGGGTGACCTCATTTCTTCTTTTCTTCCATCCTCCCTTCATTATCTTTATGAGAAGAGAAGTGTTAAAGGTGAGATCTTTGAGAGTTTGTTTAGAAATCTCGTTTTAGAGAAAGAATGAAGGTTTTTAGGCTCAAGGAGATCTACAAAACAAAGTAAGTAAGTGTTTGGTTGGTGGAGAAAAGGGTTTTAGTAAGGGTTTAAGGGTGAGTTCGGGAATGAGTTTTTGAGGGAGTTAATCTTGGTTTTTCTAGTGTTTTAGACCCTAAGAATCTTCTCCTTAGTGTCTAATTCACTGCTCATCTTTCACTTTGTAGAGAAACAAGTGGGAGAGCCATCTACAAGCTTTGGAGGTGGAAAAGCTTAAGGAGAAAAGGAGCTCGTGTTTTGTTGTTTTTAGCTCAAGGTTGGTACACCCAACTCTTGTAATCATTATGCATTTCATGGTAGAAAGCATCCATGTAGATATAGTGTATGTGTGCTTGGTTTGAGCTTGATATGCTTTAATGGTGGAAATTGTGTTAGTGAGTTAAATGGCTGAAAATTGGTGTTAGAACGTCCTAAACATCTCTAAGAACTAATGGGAATACTTTAGGATTGATTAGATCAAGTTTGGAATGAATTCCTAGAAATTTTCTAAGTGCAGACCTGCATTTCGTGCAGGGGTATCGATACTCGAGCTACCGATATCGATACCCATGAGTGGAAATAGGCTAAGTGACCAGCTGTATCGAACCATGGTTCGATACCGGGACCTCCATTGGCATAATGGCATCGATACTAGTATCGATGTTGGAGGGTCCTCTTTCGTTGACTTTAAAACTGGTCAAAGGGTATCGATACTAGTATCGATACCCATGTTTCGATGCCTTCTTTGGGTGGGTATCGAAGCAGGGTGGTTCGATACCCCACATAAGGGTATCGATACCCCTGTGAGAACTTAACAAGATAAGCTTTGTTTGAGGTTCGATAAGAGAATTAAATGTTATAATGAATCTTATAATCAATGAAACGAATTGTTAACACGAATTTGATGATATTAACCCCGAACGACTAAATTATGTTAAGTCTCGGTATGTTTTGATGTGAGGATCCTAGGTGGATCGTTTGTGTTGTTTGAGTTATTGTTTGATGGAAATCCGGATATTCATAAGTGTTGCAACACGTTGAAGGCCATCCGATGTAACATGCCGGATGATGTTTTGAAGACTTTTATTCCGAGTGTTAGGCGGCCTCACTCAAAGATGTTCGATGTAACATTCCGAGCATGGGGTTGGTTGGGCGGCCTCGTTCGAAGATGTCCGATGTAACATTCCGGGCATAGGATTTGAGGGCGGCCTCAATCTTAAGTGTAGGATCCCGATGCTGTGTGGACGCGGGCCTCACTCTTGTGTGTTATTTTGTGATGTGATATGTATATGTTGTGTGCGATATTATACATTGTTTATGCCATGTGGTAGGCAATCATGCTAGATCATCATATCATGCACGATATTTTATATGTTATGCTTTACTGCTTATGATATGCATGATATTGGCCGAGTTCGGCGTACCTACTGAGCTTTCGTAGTTCAGCGTTCGAAATATGTTTTCGTGCGTAGGTTAGGTGAAGCCGGTTCGTGGAGCACCATCAAGGTTTGGATTTCAGCATCGATCGTGTTGTTAGAGTACATCTATTAGATTAGTGGGCTAGTACTATGTCAAACCCTATGTAATGTAACTCTGTCTATTTTAATTTGGGTCGAATGTTTTAAACAATTTGTAATATTTTGGAGCTCCGATTTCTTTAACTTATTTTTGGGCTTATGTTTTAACTCGAATGGATTTTATGAATTACCTTTGGACTTGAATTTGAATTATTTGATGGGCTTTAGAATGAAATTTTAAAATACAGGTTTTGGGTCGGAAGCCCAATGTGACGTCCGGGTCGAGGTGTTACATAGGATCTTCACATAAAGATATACCAAGACTCATCATAACCTAGTCTATTGGAGTTAATATTTTCAAATCTCAATTTTAACAACCCATTTATAGCTTAAATGATCCATAGGAACCTCTAATCATAATTACTGAAACCTCAAGCTTAAAACTTTTCATTTGGATAAAATTTCTCAAGAGTTACGATACTTTGTATATGGGTATTGGAACACCCTGTACCGATACCCTCACCAAAGGGGGTATCAAAACGCCTTGTATCGAGTTAACCCTATACAAACCAAGGCCCAACGAAGCCCAAACATCAAGCCCCAACACAAACGAGTTAACCCGATACTCAGATCCAAAAATTCGGGTTGTTACATTATAAATCTCAAATAAATGATAAAATTTGGTTTAATAATAATTTAGTTTTTATAAAAAAAAATTAAAAATACTAAAAATTTATTAAATATTAGGTAAATTATTTAAATGAATATTTAATTATAATCAATATATTTATATATTTGAAAATTTTATAACTTAACTATTTAAGTAGTTTTAATAAAGTAATCAACCGTTAAAATAATTATATATTTAGTATTCAATATTTATATATTATATCAATTTAGTTTTAAATTAAATTAATTTTAATAAATCAATTTTTTAATTAGATAATAACACATATCACTATCTTATTAAAAGAATATTTTTTTTAATTCTAATTTGTTTAACTAATATTCTTTTATCAAATTTAAAAAAAAAAATTTAAACTCAACCTTAACTCCAACAAGATTAAAAAAAATTCTAATTTGTTTAACGACAATAGATCGATGTTTGGTTTTGTTCGCGGAATTATGGTTTGCTATTGATATTTTATCTCGCGTTTGACGAATTGAATGTAGTAGAGTTATTCTTAAGACTGATAATGTGGAGGTGGTCAAAATATTGAATCATTCATCAGAGAGTTTAGCTGAGTTATTTTTAGTGATTGCACATGAACTAATGTCGCGTTCTTTGTTAGTGAAAGTCTACAAAATAGATCGTCGTGTTAATAGGATTGCAGATTAACTAACTGATTACTGTAAAAAAAATCCTATTACAATTTCAGTTTTTAAGAATCTATCGATTAAAATTAACAAGAAGAGAATGAACCTTACTAATTTAAATATCTCTGTTCGTTATAAAAAAACAAAATTCAAACCCGTGATAACTTGCATCAAGTTGAGCGGAAAAATTCCACGACCTAAAGGATGTTATCTATTAAACTTTGATAATTATTTTATTTAGTTAAAATTTGTAGGTGAACGATTACATTACTAGTGACACGTATTATATAATATAATTTAATTTAGAATTAAAATGATACAATATATACATAATAAAAATTAAATATATAATTATATTAATTTTGTTTAATAATTATGTTATGTAACACCCCAAAATTATTCTTAATTTTAAAATTCTTAATTAAAAACCCTAATTTTTAGATTCTCAATTTCTGAAATTCTAATTTATTTGAGGTTTTTAAATTGAATGGAAAATTTTGGAGATAAGATTGTAAAGTTTTAAACGTGAATTTAAAGTTTAAAAGTTAAAGTGATATTTTGAAAATCCTAAAGAGATTTATAGCTAAATATGTAATTTATCTTTTTTTTAAATGTTTTTTGTTTTTCAACGTGTTTTATCTTTATCTTTTTATTTATTATTTAAATAAATTTATTTTATTATTTTATTATTTATTATTATAATATACGTTTAAATTTGATAACTTTTGAATAATTAATTTATTTTTAAATTGAATTCTATTTTCAACGAGATTAATTATTTCTTTTTTATTAAATTTTTTTCTATAATCAATTTCTTATTAAAAATTATTTTATTCTAATTATTATTTTATCAAATCTCTTTATTTAATATTATATATATTATATAATGTTCCAAATAAAGAAAAGAAATCCTTTTGAAATTACACAACCTTATTTTTTATATTTATTATATTTATAAGTTGATCTAATAGAATTTTAATTCTAATTGAAATCAATTATTTCTCTCTCTATATATATACATAGTATGGTCTAAGAGAAAAATCATAAATTGCTTTTTTCTCCATTAAAATTCTCTAAAGCCTATATTTTCATTCTTTATTTATGTTCGAGTTCAAAACTATGTTATTCAGTAATTTGAGTCGCTTTGGCTAAGGTGTGTTCTCTTACTGGTGCTATATTTGTTTTTTTTTTAAAAAATATTTTTTTGTGACATGCTTAATATTTTATGGTTTGAAAAATAATAATGTTTTGCTGGTATGTCTTGTTAGACTCTATGAGATGCAGCTACATGACAGCTACTATGGGACTTGTAAAGAAAATTGTTTCTGTTAGATGGTTATAACTAAATAACCTCTAGGGTAGCTAAGATTCCAGAGGTATATGTCCTGTATAAATAGAGGCTTAAAACTTCCTGTTTGATTTAGTTTTCTGGTGATAGAAATTGAGTATTATCTCATGTTATATTTGTTCTTTCATGTTCAACATGGTATCAGTTCCCAGGTTCTGATTAGTTTTTTGTTTCTTTTTTTTTGTTATTTTTCTTCTTTCTTCTACTATTTCTTCTTCATCTCCTCTTCTTGTCTCTCTAATGGCTCTCTCTGATGCTGCCCTTGAGCAATCTCTCAATGACGTCGGTCTTGAAGCTCAAATCTTTTCGAACAAATGGATCAATGTTTGTCTAACCGATTCTAACTATCTTTTGTGGAGGCAACAAATGATTTTAACCATTCGCGGTCTTGGACTTGATGGATATCTTGACGGCTCTGTGTCTGTCCCCTCTAAAACTACCATCAACCAAGCTGGTGAATCTGTTTTGAATCCGGCGTATGTTCAGTATTTCAAGCAGGATAGCTCTCTTGCATTGTGGTTGTTGTCAACCATTTCGCCTAACATCTTGCCCCAGTTAGTAGGAGCAGAAACCACATTAGCCATCTGGGCTGCGACAACAAGGCTTTATTCCAAGCTTTCCACCACCAAGATAATGAATATGCACTGTCGCTTAAGATCTTTGAAGAAAGGCACACAATTGATGAGAGATTACACCACTGCTGTAAAAGAAACTTGTGACTTACTGGCTTCTTGTGGGAGTCTTGTAACAGATATTGAGCACATTGCTACCATTTTGAACGTCTTCCTGTTGAATACGAGCCATCTATTTCCACCATTACAACAAGCAAAGAAGTGTATATTGTCGATAATGTTGTTTCAATTCTCATTGATGCAGAAACTCGTCTTAAAGATGCGTCTAGATATGCAGTTGGGATTAACTACACTAAATTTAATCCCAAATCTGATGACAATGCTGGTCCTGAGGTAACTCAGTCTTTTTCTCTTAATACCTCTAAACCTAATTCTGGTACCAAGTATAAAGGAAGGCCTCGGCATCAGTGCCAGCTGTGTGGTAAACTTGGGCATTTGGTTGATCGGTGCTGGCACTGGTTTGATCAAAACTTCATTGGACTTGCTGCTTCGCAACCTCGATCTTCGGTACAAGTTAATACTTGTACATACTGCTCACATTCTCATGAATCACTTGGATTTCCATAATGCTACGTGAAATGGGAATAACAATCGGTGAATATCCTCGGATTTGGTGTGACAACACCAGTGCAGTTGCTATGGCCGTTAATCTGGTGTTGCATGCTAAAACGAAACACTTTGAGTTAGACCTTCACCTTGTTCGTGATAAGGTTGCCTCATGTGAAGTGCAAGTTAATTACATTCCATTTGACTGCCAAATAGCGGATACCTTGACCAAGCCGCTCTCAGCTGTGAGGTTTGAGTTGCTGCGAAGCAAGTTTTCGGTGATGGAGTTCCTAAAAATTTTTCCTGAGTTTAGAAAGTAGAGTGAATGTTAGACTCTATGAGATGTAGCTATAAGACAGTTGCTGTGAGACTTGTAAAGAAAATTGTTTCTGTTAGATGGTTATAACTAAATAACCTCTAGGGTAGCTAAGATTCCAGAGGTATATGTCCTGTATAAATAGAGGCTTAAAGCTTCCTCTTTGATTTAGTTTTCTGGTGATAGAAATTGAGTATTATCTCATGTTATATTTGTTTTTTCATGTTCAACATGTCTAATTTTTGTATTGTGTCTTTGATTGCATACTTGTGTTTCCGTGCTTACATGTCATTGAGATTTAAGAAATATATAAAACTTTTCGGATTTTGAGATTTCATACTTTTGCGAGAATTATGATTTTAAATCTTGTGAAATTGTAGTTTCGGTTAAATTATGATTTTGGATTGGACTGTGATTGGAGTATGTAGTCGTGATTTGTGTTGTGCGTATGACATCATTCATACATCATGTTTTGTATTGTTTTCTAAAATATTATTTTTGAGAAATAATTTTATAAATTGTGTTTTGTTGTTTTTATCTACACCTTAGAGATACACTAAGTTTTTTTTAGATTATTCCCTCTTAGTTTTCTCTACAATTTTTTGAATTTTAGGTGATGTTGTAACACCCCCGAAAACTAGTCTAGTCGAAATTATGTTTCGGTGACCGAAATTTTGTACCAAAAATTCTTAAATATAATATCGAAACCCTTTTGTATTCAATAATTAAATAACAGAATCTTAATTAAGTCTAATTTTGGCATAAAGATCTAATTGAAAAGAATAAAAGATATTTAGTGACTATTGGAGGGATAATTAGTAGTTAAACAATTACCTAGGTTGGTTACCTATATAGGTAATTAGGTTGTTGAGCTGATTACTTATATAGGTAATTAGGATGTTGAGTTTGTTCATTGATAAGTTGTTAATCCTTTCAGAACTTGATTAAATGAAGCTATGCACTCTTTATAAGGTATGTGAGTCAATAATATGTAGTTCCATTAAAGATAAGTTTCTTGATAGTGACTAAATTATAAAGAATTGAAAGTTAGGAAGTAAAAGTGCAAACATCGAAAAATTGAGTGACCACTCTGATAATTTTACCATTTCAAGAAGTGAGTCACCTTGCTTGCTTGACTTCACGTGAAACTCATGCTTTGTATCATAAAATATGACATATTGTTGATATAAATTAAAAAGGAGATAAGGTTGGAATTTTAAATTAAGAAAATTAACTTTTCTTCGTATGAAGGAAAACTTTTCATTGGATGGTATGGAGGCAAACCATCATGGCAACAACAATTAAAGGATATAAAGACTTATTCTTGACGAGAAAATGAACCGAGAATTACACAAGCAAAGGTTAAACCTTTTCTAGCAATTTTTCTTTAAGCTTTGGAAACAAGCACTTTCATTGTTGTCTTCTTTCTAGAGCAAGCAAGCACCTCAATCTCATCTTTGTTATTTGGTTGATTTAAGATGTCAAATTAAAGCCTGAAGAGTGGTGAGTTAAATTCCTTTATTTGTTGTTGGATTCCATAGGTGATTTATGTTTAATTCCAAGAAGAGTTCTTGAAAGGTTGATGTTAAGACACATGTATTCTTAGCTTAATCCATGGAATTTGTAATATTGCTTGAAGGCTTATTTAAGCTCAGAAAATCGAACTTATGTTGTTAAATATGTTAGTAACAATTTCCATGGATTTGTCTAGTTAAAGTCGTAAAGGATTGTTAAGTGTAGTTACCAGTATAGGTAAATAATTCAAATATTCAGTTCGTCTGTTACGTGTAGTTACTTGTATAGGTAAATAGTTCAAGTATTTAGTTACCTGTATAGGTAAACAAGAATCAATGTTCAAGATTCTGTTAAACTGGTTAAAGTTCTATAGCTTAGGTAACTTAAAGCTTATATATATATAAGCTTATCTGAGTGTAAATAACTACTTTTGGTATACTATATGAATAAGAAACTCGTCTTCTTTCAGTTTATACTATATGGTACAAAGCTAGGTGTTTTTCTCATCTTATTTTATTGATTATTGTTAACATGTAGCATATTATTGGCAAAGAAAGGACATGAGACCCATATATGATAATGGTAAGCTTTGGTAAGCTTTCTTTATTGCATTGATCATGTCTAAATTACTAAATCATTGAAATATTGATTATTTTACTCATTGAAATGGACATGAGGGTCAAAATCATTGTTATTGAATCATTGGACCTATTTATATCATCATTGAGATTGTTATGAATCTAAATTTGTATTGGACCTTGGGACTCGGTGGAAATTAGCTACAATTAGCATGACATAGGATTCATGAGCTTATTAGTACTGGTGGACTACGGTCCTTGAGCTACGACCTATACTTGGCGAGACAGAGGGATGATTTGTGTATTGTTCATTTTGGCGAGGCGGAGAGATTAGACCATTCATTGTATTGGCAAGACGTAGAAAATCCGTGTATCCACTATCTTGATCGATCTAAGGGTTTACAATGACTTATTAACTTTATTGTTATGGTATATGAATCATTGATATTGCATATTGAACTATTACCGAGAATCATTGAACATTGGCCTAATTTGAAGTTATGACATAAGAGAATGTTATTTGTATGCATGTTGTATATTGATATTGTTATTGACTACATCACTAGATAATGTATGCCTAACGCATTCAATTTTATGCTCTTTCCGGTTAGAGTTATTGGAGAAGATATAGATCCTTTCTACAACGCCTTAGTAAGTCACATATAGTGGTAAAGTAAGCTTTGTTTTAGTATACTCTTAGAATGGTGACAAAGTGTCTTGTTGAGTCCTAATTATGTACCTTTATGTGTTGATAAAGTTATGCTATGCCTAGACTCTAATTAGACAAAATGACCCCTAAGTTAAATGGTATAAATGGTTAAATATGCATACTTGAGGCTAAAAGGGTAAAAATCTAGTAAATGAACTCGGAATGACCTAAAATTTAGGATGTTATTAGAATATGATAATTAAAGCTTGCTGGTAAAATTTCATAAGATTTGGAATTCATTTGTTCGAAAAAATGAGATTAAAAACCAACTGGAATATATCTGTACAGGCCAGGCATATCAAAACGGGTCCTTGGTGTTTCAATACGACTTGCTTAACATTTGAGAAAAAATCTATAAATTTGTTCTGTATCGAAACAATTTTGATAGCATTTCGATACATTTTGAATTTGTCAATCTCTGTTTCGATACGGCTCGAGAGGCGTATCGATACGTATAACCATGGTCAAACTTTAAGATCTTTGGCCGGTCTTCGTGTATCGAAACCATTAAGCAATATACCGAAACAATATCAATGCTTTGTCTATCATGAACCTCAATATCAAAACAACTTCCATATGTTTCAATACGCTTCTATTGGTCAAACCTGATTGATTGAGAAATGAGTACTATCTCAATATAGTTTTTGTTGAATAATTAACATGGTATCATCCAACACCAATTACCTCCATAGGTATTACCTTTTTCCTTAGTAACACAGTTACCTCCCTAGGTAATTATTTTTTCTTAGTAAATCAAGTTACCTCTATAGGTAATTATGTTTCTCTTATCATGGGTATCGGAAGGGTCTCTAGAAGTTTTGATACGTTTAAAATAGTCAACTTGTTTGACTTGTTTTTGGTTAAGGCGTTCTGATATAGATCTATGATGTACCGAAATGAATCCTTATAATAACTGATTTACCGAACCTGAGAGTAATGTATCGATACGATCAATAGGCGTTTCGATACAGGTGGTCGTATTCTGAAAATGTAGCCTATGGCTATCGAAATTTATGCTTAAAGCACTGAAGGAGTAAAAGTTTCAAATTGATACGAAAACGAATATGATCCCTCCTACCTCATATCGAACTAAGATTATAAAATACAGAATAATAATAATATCCTAAGTTGAATTGAAGCACCAAAGAATATCACCTAACCACCAAAACTTTCGACCGTAGCATCTTCCGACCCGGTTCCCTACTAGGACGGGGAGGGGGTGTTACAACTGTGGTACTTAAAGAATCTCATATTTTTTCTGGGTATTTTATTATTCAATATAAAAATCACTTTTGGTTATTCAAATTATTTTTATTAATTTATACTTTGATGTATTTGGGAATTAAATTTATTTTCAGTATATATAAATATTTTTCTTATGTTCGGATATTTTTTGAATCATCAGACTATAATATTGTTTTTAATGAGTTTTTGATATAATTTATTTTGAGAATTTTAACTCTTTTTAAGTTATCAATTTTTAATTATAATTTTAACTCTTGATTTTGACAAATTATTAAGTATTTAAATATTTTAAAATTATTATGAAATAATATAAAGTAAATTGATTTTGAGGATAAAGTTTTTAACGTTAACTTCCTAAATTTGTCTTGTTTCTTCTTGTGCTGTTATTAAATGTGTTATGTTCTTGTGTTAAATGTGTGTTTTTTCTTGGGTTATTGTTAAATGTATTCTCTTTTTGTGCTAAATGTGTGTTTCTTTTTAGGTTATTATTAAATGAGTATTATCTTCTTGTACTTAATTTGTGTTTCTTTCTGTGTTATTGTTAAACGAATTTAAATGTGTGTTCTCTTCTTGTACTAGATTTGTGTTCTGTGATTAACTGTTTATTGTGATACTATGATCTTGAGATTTCCTATGATACTGTGATTAGATTATCTGAAATGTGTATTTTGTATTCTATACGATTAAATGTGCTGAGACATTTGAGATCATTAGCATTGATTGCATTACATGTGTATGGGGTGGATTGTACGGAGGAAGGTGGTTTTACCACACTGTGTTTGACGAAATAAGGGGTGAGGGATTCTGGGGAACTACCTTCACTGTGATCGGTTGGCTTTGTCACCATTGTATTTGGCGTTTGGATTATGGGACTGCATTCTCTGTGACATTGCATTCATCACTCATTGTGTTTATTTACTTTAAATATATATATATATATATTATGCCTGTGATTGTGAACTGAGTAATATCGTGATGTTTGTCTGCACTTTAGAGACACATTGTGTTTTATAGTTCATTCTTTTAGTTTAATTTTTTTCAGATATCTGGCCCTAGGAGTTGGTACTCGGAGATCTCTCTCGGACATGATTTATTACTATTTTTAGTACGATTATTTACAGACATTTTTATTTGGGATTATTAGGGATTAAAATATATTTAAACATCATGCATAAAACCAATTATTCAAATTTGTTAATTTTAAATAAGAATATTTACTTTTTAACAATGTTTTTATTTTTTGAATTACTTTTTGCGATTAAATAGTAAAAATAAGGGGTTACATGTTATATTTTTATTATATTTTAATAATTGATATCTTGATTGAAACTATTTAAATAATTAAATAGTAAGAATACCGAAAATTGAAATATACATGGTACACCATCAGCGGATTTATTTGGTCCATGGATTATTGTTGATACTCGTAGGTGTAGACCTGGTTCCAACACGAAGACCACAAAAGGTAACTCGAATGTTAAGTCAGCCTCCGGTGGATCGAGGTTTGCGGTGTTGGAGTAGGAGGTGATTCTGAATTCAGAGCGGTTCTTAAGATTTTAATGACTTAAGAGTAAATTTAATTAAAAATAAAATCTCTAATAATAAATATTAAAAATTAAATTTAAAGAGTATAAAAAATAAATAATTTGTACATAACTTATTTTTATTACACTCAATAATTATCAAATAAAAAGCATCAAGAAATTTTATTAAACACTGAATAATTTATACAAAATAATTTTTATGAGCATTTTTTCACATAAATATTATTCTAGAATAAAAATTATAAAAAGAAATTATAAAGTGATAGTACTTGAATTTTTGTTGTTGAAGCTTTGTCTCGAACTTAGTTATAGCATATCAATAGTAAATCTCATAAACCATAATCTTTTTGAATAAATAAGTCATTGCCTTCTTAAAATATCGAATTATAAATTATAAATAAAAAATTTAAAATAAGTTGTGTGAAAATAACATAAGAAAAAGGATATATGATGAGAAATTAAAATTTGAAGAACAAAAACAATAAAAATATTATTTATAGGTGTATACGAATTATTTATTTTTAATTTAAAATAAAACATATTATTATAATTTTAATTATAACCCTATAATACACTAATACCTAAATTAATTAATAACTTTATAATTAAAAGAATCATTTTAATTTTAACTTTTTTAGAGGCCATTATTATATTTTAACCGTTCTTAATATTTAATATATTTTAATAATAATTTTTTTAAATTTAATTAATTTTAATAATAATAATTTTAATTAAATTAATTAGTAAGTGCTGTTACCCAAGGCTTAGAGACGGCTCTGCAAGGTGCCTAAGGTAGCAATGGATTCTCATAATAGTGTCAAAGGGGTACCGATAAGGTATCCGCATTACAGGTTGGGAAGTAATGGAACCACACTGTTTTCATCATAACGGGTAAAAAATGAAAAGGTCCACTCATATGAATTCTAGAACCCTGGTGGTTTCTTTTAAGGGCGGTTCAAAGATTTTAAAGACCTTATATAATTTATTAAAATATGATTTTTAAAAATAGTTGTTCATGACTTTCATTACTTATAAAATTGTAGCTCTAGAAGAAAATGTCCTTTCTAAGGGCTCCTGTACGATCGTTTCTATTGCGTCTGTTCAAAACATCACTAGTTTTACTGAAGTAATAGTAATAGTAATATTCAATAAGATTTTATAATCAATTATCATATTTAAGAAATAATTATAACATTTTAACAATTATAATTTATCTTTTATAATAGCGTTTTTATTTATTTTTCAATGAATTTCGAGATTAATATCATCTAATGAATGTAATTTATTAAAATTTAGGATTATCTTTTTCGAAAATTCTGTACGATCGTTTCTGTTATGCTTGTTCAGAACCCCATCGGTGCCTTTGATTGATGCCAAGGATGCTTCCATGAGGTTGTGACTAAGTTAGGCAACCATGCAATATCTCAATTGTTGATCGACTCTATACTGACACATGGATGGCGCAAGGGTACACTTGTCGATGGTAATTGCTCATTAACTGCATGCAAACATCCTCCAAGTACCACGCGTTGACACACTGCCTAGGAGAGTTATTCACTTTGCAAGTCAACAAAAAGCTTGGTTACTACAGTGATAGTGTTTCATGGATTTTGATCTTGATTATTTTCTTTGTTCTTAAGACCTACTTGAATTTTTACCCCAACCTAACACTTTTTTTAAAAAAAATAAAAAATGTTTTTTTTTCTAAAGATGATATGAACGGTGAGGGTTGTAGACATGAGCAATAAGAGTGACCATATATGGTCTTCTAAAAATTAAGATCCTAAAATTTCGATAAATTATATTTATTAGATGATGTTAATCTTGAGATTCATTATAAAAATTTTGAAAATACTCTTAAAAATATGAGTTATAATTGTTAAAACATTATAATTATTTCCTAAATGTGACAATTGATTATAGAATTTTATTAATTATTCTTATTCCTATTGCTTCTGTAGAATCAATAAAAGGATAATTACTTCTAAGGATAATTGCTTATAAGGGTCACATTTTTAGAACTAATGAGAGTTATAAACAATTCTTTTAAGGGACATATATTTTAATAAATTGCACAGAACCTCTAAAATCTTTAAATCGCCCTTGATGATGAAAAAAAATGAAAAGTTTTGATTTTTGAACAAAATTATAAAGTTTTAATTTTATAGGTTTAGGATTAAATTTTAATATCTAAATTTCAAAAAGTTAATTTTTTAGAATTATGACTAACTTAAACAATATGTAAATGTTGAGTGCTAAATTGTTATTATACCAATTTTATCAAGAATCTTCTATAACTTAAATGATCATTATGTAATATTTTATATTCGAGTGACTCAACTCATAAAATATAGTATAATGAAGGGATTGTCTGTGTAGTTTATCCTTCTTCTTTTGTTTAATTTCCCGTTCATGATTGTAGTTGTGTTGTTAGGTTCTTGACTTTATAATAATAACCAAAAACAAAAAGAAAATAATAATTAAAACAAAAATGGCAGAGGAAGAGGCAGAGAGCAGCAAGAGGAACAAGTGCAGCCGGTGGTCTCTCAAAGGCACAACTGCTCTTGTTACCGGCGGAACCAAAGGAATCGGGTTTCTTCTTCTTCCTCCTCCTCATCTTCTTCCTTGTTTTTGTTTTGGATTATGTTATTTTTCTTTCTTTTCCGAACACAGATATTGCTTTGACTTTTTGTTTTTCATGTTGCTTGATACTAATAATATTTTTTTTTAAATTAGTTAATAGTGATTACAGTAATATCTGTTTCAAAATATAATCTCTATCATTTAGCATTGATCGCTCAATCACTCTGCTAGTAATATTGGTGTTCAAACCTAAACTATCGTGTCTCCTTTAATGTTAATTTTTTTTTATTTTTAGGTTAATTAAGACCGTTAATTTGATAAAAGGTGATAGAAAAAACAGAATAATTTAAATATTTATTTCAATATTAAACCTTTTTATAAAGTACATAAAGTTTGACACTTGGATTTATCTAACCTTTACATAAAGTAAAGATTTACTCGTAAAAAAATTGAAATAAAAAATTAATAAAGTATATGTATTTGATTAGTTGATCCTATAAATAACGTGAAAAGAATAGTTTATGATATAATTTTTTGAATTTTATATTTATTAAAGTGTTGAATAAGTAAAATAGATTAACTCGTATATTTTTTCAATCTCAAGGGTTCATTTCACCCTTTTTAACAATACAAAAACGTATAAAACATGAGAAATGTTATAATGTGTAATGGATTTTTCCTATATTTTAAAGTATTTTTAATAATTTTGAAAGAATATGTCCTCTTCTTATATTGGAATCCGAGTAATAAAAGCTTAAACATTAGAAAAATAATTTTCTTAATTTCATGTGACATTTGGTTTAACAGGAACAAACTTATAAGTTTATGATAATAAATTATATTTTATCTCAGTCTCTGTAGTTAAATTGATGGATTTGACCAGGTACGCCATTGTAGAGGAACTGGCAACGTTCGGGGCCAGAATCCATACATGTTCACGCCATTGTAGAAGAAGGGTTTCGAAATCACAGGCACGGTCTGCGATGTATCATCTCGAGACGAACGAGAAAAGCTAGTGAACACAGTCTCCTCTCTTTTCAATCACAAACTCGATATCCTTGTAAGTACTCCAACTACATTAATTTCCTCAAAATGAACAGAAAAAACACGTTACAGGATGGAACTCTGTGTGTAGATAAGCAACGTGGGAGTGAATTCATTTAAGCCAACGGTGGAATTCAGTGTCCAAGACTTCTCGACTCTAATGTCTACAAATTTCGAAGCTGCTTATCATCTCTGTCAACTTTCATATCCTCTTTTGAAAGCTTCGGGAGCTGGAAACATCGTGTTCATATCTTCGATTGCTGGTGTCGAGTCCGTCAACATAGGTGGATCCTTGTATAGTGCAGCTAAAGGTGCACTGAACCAACTTACAAAGAGTTTAGCATGTGAATGGGCGGAAGATAACATAAGAACCAACACAGTCGCGCCCGGTTTTATCAATACACCTCTTACCAAAGCGGTAACATCTTCGTCGTACCGAATTGCTTAAACAATCTCTATGTATTGATCAGTTGTTTCTTGGTTTAAGCATTCGTCACGAGCTGTTATTCGTAGAGTTGCACCACTGCAGACGACACCACTAATAACCAGACCTTACATATATTGTTTTTGTTTCCTTGCAGGCATTCAAAAACGAAGATTTGTCGAAAGCTATAATCTCACGGACACCTTTAGGACGGACGGGAGAGCCGGAAGAGGTGGCATCCTTGGTGGCATACCTATGCCTACCGGCAGCCTCGTTCATAACAGGACAGGTTATTTGTGTCGATGGAGGGGTGACGGTGAATAGCTTCTCCTTCTCAAGAACATGACGAGGCTCAATTATTAACTACTTTAATATTTGTGTCCACCATGTTCATCATCATCATCAAGTTCCAGGGACATGTTTCTCCTATTATTGTAATAAATAAATTGCTCAGAACATCCTATCAGAATTGTTTTACAGTTTATACCAAATATAAATGAAATTAGCCACTGAACTTTTAAAACCAACACAGCAACTCCCATTTGATCTGTTAGTAAGTTAGAATAATTCTCAAACTGCACTTGTAGTTTTCAAAAAGAATAAAAAAATCATTCTAAATGAGTGAAGTAACTCATGGTCAATGTTTTCACGTACGTGTCGATAATACACTGTAATAGGTTATTTACATGAACATCTTGCTCTCTAACCATTCCCTTTCTTGACTAAGGCAATCAAGTACCGAATTCCTTGTCGATTCATCGGGTATTATATTCTCTCCCAACATTTGTGTAGTAGCCACCTTAAAAATTCAAGTCTCGCTAAAATTCTCTTTTTGGTTGAAAAATATTTTAAGTCCTTTTTTGAAAAACATTTTTAGTTCATTCTTTTAAAAATAATGTCTTCCAAACAAGGTTTTCGGTTTTAAAAATGATTTTGGAAAATTAGAGTTGTCACTAGTCGTTTAGGTAGATCGGATACCGTAAAACCAGAGATTTTTAAAAATAAGATTCGAGAGTCGGTTGCGGATGAGAAAGGATTAGCACTCCACACCGTCCAAAAATTGGTACTTTGATAATTATCTCTTTATTAATATTAAATTTTTGGGGCTAAAGTAGTATCAAATTAATTTTCAATTGAATGTGTGAATTTATTTTAGACGCACCTAAACCGAAGGTAAGCATCCGAACCACCACCATCACAATTGGAGTTAGCCTCGCTTACGACCGAATTTAGGGGCACCACATTAATTAATTAAGGCTTAACTCAATAATAGGTGCCCAAAGTATACATATTTTCTGAAATAGGTGCCTAATGTTTTTTTGGCTAAAATAAGTACCGAAACTATATATTTTTTCTGAGATAGGTGCCTAATGTATTTTTTGGCTGAAATAGGTGCCTAAAGTTTTATTCCCTTAGTGTTTTAAGGTAACAATGTTAAAAGAAAATTGTTTAATTTATAAATAAGTACCTAAACTATATATTTTTTAAAAAATAGGTGCCTAATGTAATTTTTATTAAAATAAATACCTAATTTTTTTCTTATAAGTAATTTATATTTTTTATAAGATATAAAATTAGTTATATCTTAAATTAATCATTTAACCTTTTAAATTATGAGAAAAATTATTTTTTAGCAACACTAAAATAAAAAATAATTAAAATTTATATAATTTTATATTAATATTTTTTATATTTTCCACAACAATCATCAATGGGACAAATCGATTCACTTGCAAGGACATGCCGCCGGTTCACATAGGGAATATATACAAAAATTATTATATTCCTATTACATTTATAATTGTATCGAAAAAGAATTGAAGATATTAATATAAAATTATATAAATATTAATTATTTTTTATTTTAGTGTTGTTAAAAAATATTTTTTTCTCATAATTTCAGCTACTAATCAAATTTAAATAAATTATTAATCAATTATAATAAATAATTTAATAGATTAAAACGATGATATATAAATAATTTTACATCTTATAAGAAATATAAATTACTTATAAGAAAAAAATTAGGCATTTATTTTAATAAAAATTACATTAGGAACCTATTTTAAAATATATATATATATATATATAGTTTAGGTACTTATTTATAAATTAAACAATTTTCTTTTAACAGTGTTACTTTAAAATACTAATTGAATAAAACATTAGGCACCTATTTCAGCCAAAAAATACATTAGGCACTTATCTCAGAAAAAATATATAATTTAGGCACTTATTTCAGCAAAAAAAAAACATTAGGCACCTATTTCAGAAAAAAAAGTATATACTTTAAGCACTTATTACTGAGTTAAGCCATTAATTAATTAATTAAAATCATTATGCAATTCTTAATTAAAAATAAATTACATATAATGCAATAAATAATTAAAAATATAAATAAATGCATACATACAACTATTAATCTAATCCATAACTAAATTAATAAACAAAAATCTTTAATTATACAAAATACAACATAAATAAAAAGGAGAAAGATATACCTAAGGATTCGAATGGCTAACCCCGACTAATCCTCACAAAGATCTACCACGACCCTCCAAAATATTTAACTAGATCGAATCTAAAATAAGACCCGATCGAAACCACCAAAAATTCAAGGAGAAGTAGGCTCTTAAATCAAAATCATAGGGTACTACCCTCACCCAATTGGTTTTCCCTTTAACCACGTGGCCCATGCCCCCTTTTATAGGCATTGGGGGAGGGGGAATGAGATCCCCAAGCAATGTGGGATCTTGCATTTTTCCTTTTCCTTGAGAGATTATATCATGGGCCCTGCTCACCACGTCAGTCGTGGTCCCTAATCAATGAAAATCACCCACTTCACCACTAATCTGTCATGTAATTAATATAATTTCCAGAAATTATATTTTTAAAATGACATGGAAAATATGAGTGAAGATTCATTGGTTGGAAAAAATGAGTTGGAGATTAATGGTGAAGTGGGTGATTTTCATTAGATGAGACTATGATTGACGTGGTGAGTCGGGCCCATGATATAATTTCTCCTTTTCCTTTAAAATGAGTGATTCAAGAACAAGGCAAAGATCAAAAAGCAATCATTTTTGTCTTATTCCTAGTCTTTGACTTCAAAATCACAGTTTTTTCTAGAACTTTCTACTCTTCTTTGATTGACTCTTCAAGCTTTAGTATTCAAAACGAAAGATCCGTTGGAGAAGATAAAATCTTTAAATCAGAAGTTCGAGGTTGCAAGTTCTTCCTATATAGAAATGTTATCTCTTTTTCTGACTGACTTCTTAGAAAAAATAAATTCTCTTGGGTAAAGTGTTCGGGCTGTAAGTCATTCTTATATAAAACTCTTCAATGATCTCGCAACTTCCTTGTCTGATGCTTTGGAATCACATGGTTTTTTTAAACTCTCTATTTTTTCTTGGCTGAATCTTTAGGCTTGTAAGTCCTTCCTATATAGAACTTTTTCACCTATTGATCTTGGAGTTGCAGATCCCTCCTATATATAATCTTTCGCTTTCTTGAGTGGATCATTTCGAATAAAAGTCCTTCTTGTATAGAAATTTTACCTTGTAATCATTCCTATATAGAACCTCTCACTCTAAAGCCTCTAGTTACGAGTCCATTCTATATAAGACTTTTTACTATGAGACGATAAAGCTTGGAGTCCTTCCTATATAGAACTTTTTGTCTTTAACGTTGTAGGTTTCTTCTGTGCAAAACCTTATGCTTCTTGGACTAATCTTGCGAAATAAAGTTCCTTCTATATAGAACTTCACTTCTAGATCCGGAGTTAGGGTTTTTCCTATATAAAACCTTTACTCTGAAATCTCGAGATGTGTGCCTCTTATATAGAACCATTAACTCGGAGACAAAAATGAACATGAGGTCCCTCCTATATAGAACTCTTCATCTTCGGTGCTTTCGTTTTCTCCTATATAAAATCGACGTATCATAGATGAACTTTTCAACTAGTAGTTCTTCTTGTATAAAACTAAAATTCTCTATGTTCAGTGTGTGTGCAAGTTCTTTCTGTATAGAATTGTTGCAAATTATTTTGATGTGGGACTTCGAACATGTCGGTACCTCTTATATGGAAATTTCATCTTCACTTCTTTCAAGACTCATACCAAGCGGTTGTCTATAACACCCTCGACCCGGTGTCACATTAGGCCTCCATTCCAAAACTCATATCTCAAAATTTCCGTTTCCAAAACCCAAATAACAAGTTCAAAATCAAAACCATAAAAAGTTTATTTAAATCAAATCCATTTCAAATATATAAATCCAAGTAATTTAAAACAGTTGGAGCTCCATAATAGTTACAGATAATTAAAAACATTTGACCAATTTAAATAAGAGTTATAACACACATAGTTTTTAAAAGTACATAGCCCAAATACATCAAGTGTTTTTACTCTGACACTAAGTCAATACTGAAATCAAAACCTCGATGATGCTCCTCCGGTCCATGACTTCACTTAACCTACGCACGAAAATACATTTCGATACGCTGAGTTATGGAAGCTCAGTGGGTACATCGCTACTCGACTAACATCTTACAGATCATGAATAAAGCAATGCAACACATGTAATATCATGCATGATATGATGACGCTACCATAATTGCCTAAACACATGTCATCATGAATGTATATTATCGCACACAACATATACATATCAATAAAAAATCACAAGGTAGTGAGGCTTGCATCCATACAGCATCGAGATCCCCCACTACGAGTAAAGCCCGTTTTAACACAGCATCGTGATCCTACACTCCGAGTGAGGCCTGCGTCCACATAGCATCAGGATCTTACTCTCAGAGATTGAGGCCTGCTTCCACACAAAATCGAGATCCTCCAAATTCCATCCTCGGAATGTTACATCGAACATCTTCGAATAAGACTCGCGTCCATACAATATTGGGATCCTCCATACAGTATTGGGATCCTCCATTCGTAATAGTTTTCCATACATCACTCAGAATCTCACATTAGATGACCTTCATTGTGTTGCAACACTATTCTTTGGTATCCGGATTCTCATTACACAAACGTTTTTTCCCTAAGATAAGTAACCTATCAGCACACAACAAGGTTCTAGATATCATAGAGCATCAAAACCATCAAGGACCTCTATGATTTCTACCATTCCGTTTAACAACCAAGGCTTACCAACTCTTCTTAGTCCAATTATTCGTATTTGAAGGTAATCAAAAATTTCTCATTTTTAGTAATTATTTTGCACCAAAAGAGAACTTTATAACCCATTATTACAAATTATAGAGCCCTTGAACTCAAACACTAATTTTTGAACAGATTGCCCAGTGAATACCGGTACGCCTATATAGAGTATCGATACGCCCCCTGGTATCAATACGCCAGGCTAAACAGCTTCGAATAGACTAAGGTAAAACCTACTCGTAATGATACAACCCTGCCCCATATGGGTATTAATTCGTACCAGTACCGATACGCCAATATGGTGTATCAATACGCCTACTTATTCTAAACCAATGCGATAGTGATATCAGTACGCCCTTGAGTACCGATACCGAAAAACATTTTTGGAATTTGAATAAACCAAGGGGTATCGATATGCGGGGTTGGCATACCGATACGTCTGCTATTTAAGCCCTTATTTCCTATCTAAGGTACCGATATGCACCTAGACCGTATCGGTACGCCTGCACGATTTTGCAGGTCTGGACTTGAAATTGCTAAGAACACTATCCTAAACCAAACCATTCAATCACAAACCATTCTTACACATTATTGAAGACGTTTTAGATGCATTTTTATTAGTTTTAAGCCATCAAATGTTCCCAATCAAAATTCATCATTAAAGACCCCTAAGCTACTAAACCAAGTCAAACATGCATATCACAAGCAATGCATCCTAATTTCATGAGATGTATGATGTAGTGAGAGTTAGAGGGGTACCAACCTCAAGCCATATAAGCTAAAAACGTTCCCTCAAGCTTTCTCCTTGCCAAGACCCCTTGAGGACTCCCCAACTTCTTTATCTACAAGAAGAAGTTAAACCAACCATTAGATGAAGCCAGAGATATCTTTAGAAACTAAAAACATCAAAGAAACAGAAAAGTAACCCCCTACACCCTTCTCCCGATTTTTGATCTTCAACCACACTAACTACCTTCCTCCACCAAAACCAACAATTTTTATCTTGTCTTGTATATCTCCTTAAACTCTACAACTTATCCTCAAACCCCAAAACGAGATTCCCAAGCTAACACTACAAAGATTTCAACTTTAACTATAAGCTTTTCTTTGAGAATTTGCTGATGAAAATGAGAGAAAAGAGAGGGTTGATGACTTCATCCTGTAACTTTTCTATAGAGAACCATTAAACTTCAAACCTCTCTTTGTCTCCATTTGCGATTTTACCAAAGAGGCCTCTTTTAAAAACTCGTAAGTCCAACAACACTCAAGTCCAACCCAAATAACAACCCAACACTCAAACTCAAGGCCCAAACGTCGGAGTCCAACGCTTTAGGTTAATTCGAGAGTCGGATCCAAAATATGGATCGTTACACTGTCAATTATTCTTCTGAAACGGACCTTACGCCTATAAGGGTTGCCGATCTATCTACATTATTAATTAATTTTAATAAAAAAATTAAAATCTACATTTTTACTCAATATATGTTCACATATCATTAATAAATTATGTTTAGCTAACAATTTAAACACTTTTGTTCAAATTTATAAGAAATTTAACCATTTTTCTTTGAATTTATTTAAATCAAATATTTTAGAGGATTCTTAAAAAAAATATTAAACGTTAATAAATTATTATTTGAAGATAGTATGTAAAAATAATATGTTAAGTAAAAATCTCATTTTTTTATACATAATAATTAAAGTGCCATAATATAATTTAATTAAATTAAAGATTTATGATATAAATGAAAATGAACCTCAAGTTCAATAATTTAAAACACAAGTTAATCTTATAATTTTGATTCAGTAACTTTACTTTTTATTTTAAATTAAATAAAACTAATAAAATTGTTGAAAATTAAATTAAAATTTATAAAAAGTGTATAATGATTTTATATTTCACGAACCAAATAATATTAATAATATTTCCAAGAAGCAGAAAATGTGATTTGTTTGAGCAGCACATGGGATGTTTCATATTGGCATCATCATGATGATAAGGCAGGTCAATGAGATTCCTTAAAAACTCTTCTCAGTAGATCACATACAAATTTCATGTGCCTCTGAACTCTAAAACCTTGCTGGCATCATACTAAGATGAATTTGATGAATCATATATAAATAAATATTCTTACAAAATACACACTAAAAATAATAAAAATCCGAAAAAACGTAACCGAAGAAGAGTATAGTGCAACATGTCTATGATACAACTAAAAGACGGCAAGTTTTAAAATTTGTCCACGAACTGATAATGTTTGACCATTTTTGGTTAGTTTTTTGAGTTTTTTTTTTTTTTAAATATTGATACTTATTTTCTACGAATTGATACTTTGCCCCAACTAAAAAATTATATATAAAAAGAACAACCAAGTATCAATATGCATAGATACTTGAGAGAAAAACCCTCAAATAAACCAACCGAAAATGTTATCAAGTCTAACATTTTCAGTTTGTAGACAAATTCCGAAACTTATCGTCTTTTAATCGCACCATAGACATACCGCACACCAGACCTACGACATAACTTACCTTACCATTCCTAATAGAGTAGTTTCCCAACTTCCACCAACCCTAAAAATTAAACCGGCTACACCCGCATTCATTAATGATATCACCATCTCTTATCCATCAGAACCCCCCCCCCCCCTCCGCACACATTAAATCTCAGTTAATTACGGTATTTCTTCCAACAAAACCTCATTTTTATGGCACTTCTACCTGCAAATCCTTTCACATTGTCTCGGGAACTCGGAGAGTAATCTGTTAAGTGTCGTTTGTCAAGTAGTCGGTTTTATGAACGCTCAAGCAACTCTTAACATAGTACAAAAGACGGAACTCTAACTAGGGACTCGAGTTTTGGAGATTCGACCAACTACAAGACAAATGACACTTCACAAACATCTCCTAAAAGAGTTGAAAGATCCATCAACACAGATCTTACCAAAAGAAGCCAAACTACTAAGTTTTATCAATTCTCTTTCTCTTTAACACCATCATAGGCTAGGATATATATATTTATAGAACTACTCCAGTTTAAGATACTGTGCAAGTTCCTGTGTGATTGTGAAGCATGGTTGAAGCAGCAGCAACATTAGCACAATATATACATACATACATACATACATATATATATATATATATATATATAAAAAGAGGGTTAAAATAAACAACACACTGTTCAAAAGCAAATAGATCTTAAAATAAGAGTTCCTTGCCTTGTTCCAAATAGCATTCAGCCTAGGGCACCCTAGTAATACATTAAACATGTGAGTTATAATTAAACTATAAAAGTAAACAAAGACAATAGTAAAATAAGAGGCATCTTGAATCTTTGTCATGAGTAACATCTCCACATCTTTGAGCACTAACATTAACTTATATCCTTAAAAAAATAAACCCTTATCATAAGATCTAGTAACTTCATAAACAAAGGCAATTGTTCCTTAGCATATACTAACTATTTCCAGGCAATGCTACTTCCCTGAAGAAACAAAAATTTATAAACAATGGCAATAAAAGACATTCTCATCCTACCCTTTCACTTTCCCAACAGAAGCAAGAATCTTTCTTCTCCTTCTCTTACTGCTAAGTTAAAGTAAACCAAAATTTATGAAATGTAGATATAATAAAAGCATGAAACTAGATATGGCATCCAAGGCAATTACAGGTCTTGGGAGTAAAAGAGCAGAAACCAAAAGGTCTGTTTGGAATGTTGCAATTGATGGCATAGCAACAAGGGGACGGCAAGCAAACACCTTTAGCCTCACCACAACATGTGCAAGCAGCACATATTTGGAAACTCCCTAGCTTTCTTCTGCTTCCATTGAACAACATCATCATCTTCTCCACCGTCTTTTCGTCCACCAATGGAACCATTTCTGAAGAGCCATTTACCTTCAAATCCATAGAAAATAAACAAGAAATTCAAATCTAGGACATGGAAAAGCAAAGGGATCTATGGAATTCAAAGCAAAGGGTTTTCTTGACTTACTTGGGTAGATTCACTGTAATTGAAGATGTGAGCTGAAAAGAGCAGAAACAGAAGAAAAAGAGTGACCCCATGAGCAAATTTCATGTTTGGGTTTTTGTTTCTGTGAATTGCAAAGTAGGTGTAAGAGGAAAGATGGAAATTTTGATGTATATTTAGAATGTGTAAAGGGTTTTCGTAGAGTAAAATCATAAATGAAAAAAGGATTCGTCTTTTTGAACAGCTAAATTGACTGCATCTTAAGTGGGATTTAGCTGGAATGAGATAAAAAAAGAGAGTTCGGGGTTAGGCTTAAGGAGATGATGAAACTGAAAACCGGTTGGTCATGTACCACTACTGATTTGCTCGCGCCGACTCGCCGAGAGTGGGTTCTTTCCTTTTATCTTCTAAGATTATGGAAAATTATTTAAGGTTTAATAAGTTGGTTTTAAAAAATAAAATAAAAATGTTTATTTTAAAAAATGAAAACAAAAATGTTTTAGAGTTTCAACAAGAACTTTTTGATGCTTATATTCCATGGTGTGTAGAATACGATGGCTACCTCTCTTCGTATAAGAAAGAAGGAACCCTATTAACAAACTAACCGAAATAACAACCTTCTTTCATCTATACTTTTAATATTTACTCTACTTCTTCAAGCTTCTCAATTCTCTTCGGTTTGGTGATTTTCGAGCAAAAGATAAAAGATATCGATGCTTGAACTTGATCATTGATAAAAGAATTCCTTCAAACCAAAATTTTGTATTTCTTAGCGATTCAATAAGAAACGAAGGTGTTCTTCATCATTTCGTTCTTCTAAACTCACCTTTTTCTTTTGGTGGTTTTACCGAGAATCGAAGATGTTCTTCATCATTTCGTTCTTCTTAATCCACTTTGTTTTTACAATTTTTTTGTCATTCAAAATTCTCTTGATCATAAAAAATAGCACCAATTTCCTTTTTAAGAAATTTGATCACCAATCAACAGAAACAAGATGTAGGATTCTAACTTAATTCTTGACCTTTGCTTCGATGATTCTAATTTGATCAAGGCTACAGAAGCTGCAAAGAATCAGACAAAGTTGATTGAAGAAGCAAATTCTGGTATTCTTCCCGTACCTGACGGAGCTAGGAGCCAGAATTTGAAAACTGTAAAAGAACAATACATGATTGTAATTACCGAACCTGATGCTGCTAAACAAGAACTGTGGAACGTTTGCCAGGACTATGATGCATCCTTGGAAGCGAAATTTGTTGCCTTCAAACAAACAAAAGAAAGCAACCGAAACTGCATCTCGTATTCTGGATATGTCAGCACGTATAGAATCCTTGCACAACACGTAGTTGTTCCTAGTCGACTTGTAAAGTCGTTCACGAGGTATGGTGCAACTAGAACAAGAAGCAACTGGAAGGCCAACAAGATTGGCAGGTTTAGGATGATTCGACATGGTTAAAAACGACATAAGAGAACTCAGAATACCAGGATCGAAAATGACTACCGATACCATGCTAAACTAGACAGAAAACTATAATAACAAGAACTTTTGATGCTTATATTTCATGGTGTGTAGAATACAATGGCTACCTCTCTTTATATAAGGAAGGAGGAACTCTATTAACAAACTAATCGAAATAATAACCTTCTTTCATCTATACTTCTAATAGAACCAAATAGTAGTTTACAAGAAAACGGGTGTAAATCGTTTGTCTTCAATCATATTTTTATAAGTGCATTCACTTTAAATTAGTGAGTTTAGAGTTTAAAGTTAATGGTTATGATTAGATTTTAGGAAATCAAAGGTATATTGTATTTTTTAAGGTGTAGGATTTAGGATATAAAAAATTAGGATCATAGTTTAGAATTTAAATTTTAAAAACTTTTAACAATGACATAAAAAGAGACACGATTAAAAGATAGATAATTTCTAATAAAAAAACAGGCCTAGACAAGTTTTTGTTAGTTTCCCTTGTTAAGCTGATATATGAGATCTTAGTTACAATAGGGTCTTTTGTTCTAATCTTTTCTAATTGTTGAATGAGGATTAGGAAATTAGTTTATTGTTTCTTAATGTTTGGTTGAATTGTTATTCTGTATATTCTTTGAATGAATAAAATTTTATTTATCTAGGAAAGAAAATAATTTTTTGCTTTAAATTATTTATATCACAAACTCTTAAATTATAGTTTTTATTTTAAATTAATTTATAATCATTTAAATGTTTAAATTTTATCTCAAAATTATGATTCATATTCTAATTGATTCTTAAGCTTTTGGATGTTATAGTTTCACCTCAATTATGCCACTGAACCACTTATTAAAAAACTTTAAGTGATAATTAAATATTTAAAATAATTTTTTGAATTAACAGATGTCTAACATTTACAATGTTAAATAAATATTTTCCATGATTGTTAAAAAATTCATTAGTTGAAAAAATTTTTGAAATTTTTAAATAATCTTAAAATAATTTTTAAATTCTTAAATTTATTAAAATCCAACTACTATTACTGATATTGATTATGTTTCTAGCAACGAAATAAAGCATCTTTCTCTTATCGAACAATCCATACATTATTTATCGTTTGTTATATCGTCATTCTTATAGATTATTTTTATAAATTATTCGATAATTTTAACATTTTGCACAACGTCGATCGATTTCTAACGATGAAATAATAAAATAAATAGTTGTGATAGTCTGATAAATGTGATGGACAACGACGAAATTAAATCAAATCGATATTTAAAATTTGGGTGTTATAAATTTCAAATTCTAGGTTATTTTTTTATAAAACTTTAGATTATTTTATTATTTGTTTTTAAATATACTTTTGAAACTTAAAAGAAATTAATTGTATCAAATAATAATAAAAATTAATGAATAATTAGGATGATTATTTATTAAATAATATTATAAATATTAAACATCTATTTAATCTATAAATTATTTTAATTATCTAATTAAATAATATAATCTAGATACTTATTTATCTCGCCCCTATGAAAAGCGCCGTTCACCTTCATTTAATTTCCTTTTTATTCCACGACAGTAAAATTTCTGTCTATAAACTGGAAATAATTTATTCGAACATAAGCAAAACTAGAAGAAAAGTGCAGCCAACAAGTGATGTTACATCTCACCTTCCAAGCTCCCAACTCTTTCTTTCCATACATTTTGTCCCTCTAATTTTCAGATTTCTATTTTGTTTTGTCAAAATCTGATCGAGGGCTTCGAGATCTCTTAAGATCTGCAGCCTATCTCGCCTTTCGCTTCCCGTAACTCGACTCAGGTATTTTTTTCTCCTTTTAGTTTTCCCAATTCTGAGATTGCCGCGTCAAATCATCTTTCTCTAGGTTTTTTTATTCATATAGAAAATGAAAATTGATTTTATGCGGTTGATCTATTGTGAGTTTGGTTAGCTAGGTTCAGGCGCTGGCGGGGATGATAGAATGCAGTGTTTGCCATTCAAAAATAGCACCGCCCGGTAGTAAAACCGTGTCGAGGGCTTATGATACGCACCGCAGCTATGTGTCCTCCAAAACTCGTCTCCTCAACGTTCTTTTGGTCGGTGGGGACTGCATTTTGGTCGGCTTTCAGGTAAATTCTTTGTTTATAGCCAGCAAATCTAAATCAACAATATCGATCCGTGATTTCTTTGCATTCTAACACCGTACATTTATATTATTTCAGCCTATATTGGTTTATATGTCAAAGGTGGACGGCGGTTTCAAGTTTAGCCCCGTTAGCGTTAACTTTCTTACTGAGTTGGCTAAAGTTATTTTCGCCATTATTATGCTCTTGTTCCAGGTACTTTTAGTATTTTATTAACTTTCAACTAGAATAGGAGGGAGGTTTATACCATATACCTAAACTGGAGTTCAAGAACTCAACAAAAAGGTTTATATGCTTGTCGTGTGTTAATTTACCTATACACAGTTTTTTGTAAAATATACCTAAACTGGTGTCCAATGCATGAACTCTCTTGTCCCCTTGGAGTTGTATTCTCAATAAGTCATAGTTTTACCTGTCGAGTTTAATATTAAATTACATTTTTATACTAGGTTAGACAGGCCAAAGAAAACTTAAATGTCTACTATTAAAACTTATCAGAATAATTCGGGAAAAATAGAGTTGAGTGTACCCAATATAAGGTTCCGTTAAACATGGCAATTGCTGAATTTGGTTTCCTTGAAAAACGAAAAGTGATTGTATGATACAAAGGTGTCAGAAGCATCATAACATAGTGTCCATGTTCCACTAAATTTGGTCCTCACATTTAATTTTAAATGTGCTTGCATGAGATCTGTGTTCGTGACATGCTGGAACAAGTAGATTATGTTCATTTCCATGTATTATCTGATGATCTAGAAGTGTAAGGGATCTGCTGTATTAGTTCTGGAAGTTAGAGGGATAGCTAAAATAATTTTTTTCTTCTCATTAACCTACAGTTTTAGGAAAAGTTGCTAAGCATAGCCTACTAGTTTTCAAGAACAATTGCATTTCAAAGATTAATGGAACTCCTAGCCCATTTATTATCTCACTAAATGTTATTTCAGATTCTTTTTATTAAATTCTTTCATCTTAACTCTCTCTCTCTCTCTCTCTCAAGGCTCGGAAGAAGAAAGTTGGGGAGAAATCTCTTCTCTCAATTTCTTCATTAGTGCAGGTAAGAAATATGCTTCCACAAATCTGTGATTCTGATTGCAATTGTATTATTAGTTTTTTGCATCACTAATTTCACTACTGATTCTTAGTAACATCATTAGTAACCTTGATGGTTTATGATGTATCCCAATATCTTTTGATAAAGAACCGAAAACTTGTATACTATTCTAAGGAGCAACCGTTGTGCTAATTGGACGTTTGACTGTTAGTTTCATTAAGTTTCTTCCAATGGTATGTGATGATTTTGTATTGCGTGCCAAACTGTGAGACTGATCAAGAATCTGACTTAACGATATATGTTTTGTGGTAGATTACAATAGCAACTAGCTTACCAACATGGTTGTTCATTGTGATCTTAGTTGACACTTTTAAGATATTTTGGGTCATAAAGGGTGAGAAATTAGAAGAATTCCGATTATTAAGAAGTTGTGCTGAAAGTAGAGATGAAGCGAGTCAGTGAAATGTTTTTAGTTTTACATAGATGTGTTTTTTTATTGATTTTCTTGGTCTTGTGCAGTAAATTTGGCCAGACACAGTTTTATGGAATGTGCAATTTTAATGAGAGTAATGGTAGATGAGTGAAGATACATTGTTAGTAATCTTTTATGTTTGAGTGGCAGTTCTCTTTATTCTTCCTATGGTTTCTTAATAGTTGATATAATTTTAACCCTTTTGTCCTATTATGGGTTTGGATTGCATTCTGTAAACTAAGATATCCGTACTAATATGAGTGACGTGTGGTGTCATTTTGGTCTAGCAAAACCGTCTTAACATGACATGATGTCTTTTTGAAACGTTTTGCTCATTTTTCCCTTTTTATCTGCACATTATTGTTTTGCCCTGAATCCTCTTCTCTGAAATGGTATGAACCATAGTAATTCATTGACAACATCTTTTTGACCTCAAGATGCCTTTTGCTTTGTTTAAAATTTTACAGGCTGCTCGAAATAATGTGCTTCTTGCAGTTCCAGCTCTACTTTATGCTATTAACAATTACCTAAAGTTCATCATGCAGGTAGTGTTTTCTTACTGATCTTTCTGCTTCTTGTCTGTCACCTGTTTAATTTCATTTACTTAAAAATTACCTGATTCTGTAGAATTTTGAGTACTAGAATTTAACTATGTGCTGTGTTTCTGGTAAACTATTTATCCATGGCTAAAATTTATTTTAATATTCTTTGGCTTGTTTTTCATAAATAATTGTTTTCTAATAATAATGATGTTATTCCTCTGCAGCTTTATTTCAATCCTGCTACTGTGAAGATGCTTAGCAACCTAAAGGTAGAATAGTACATTTTGTTTAATGATTATTTAAATAGTATAGGTTCTAGTAAATCTCCTTTTTGTTCTAATAAATGCATTTTTGATTAGTTTATGCTTTAAATTCGTTTCCTTTTGGTTATTTGCTACATATGTGTTACCACCACAATCAATGAGTGTAAAGAATGATGAATCCTAAATACCATTAGTTTATGACTCATTCTATCTAGAAATTTAATTTGTTGGTGGGAACTAACTTTATGTCCACCATGGAAATAATTAAGTACTATGCTCATGATCATGCTGTTTCTTTTGGTTTTCCAGTGAGAATTCTTAGTGAATCTGTTTCAGTACTTTTCAACTTATGCAGGTTTTGGTAATAGCTATCTTATTAAAGATTATCATGAAACGGCGGTTTTCTATTATTCAGGTTAGTTTGAACAGAAAGATTTTTCTCATTGAACTGTGTCATGGTCAATTAACCAATAACTGAAAGCAAATATGTGGACATTTGGAATGGTTAATTGGTTATAGTTTATCCATATTGCATGTGTGGTGCTGATCCATATTTGTAACAGTGGGAGGCTCTTGCTTTGTTGCTTATTGGAATCTGCATAAACCAGTTGCGGTCTTTACCGGAGGGTACTACGTCATTTGGTGTTCCGATTGCAACAGGCGCATACTTGTACACTCTTACTTTTGTAAGTTAAAATAGTTGCTCACAAAATTGATGTGTAAACTTTTTGAATTGTCTGTTTCAGATTGTTATATTTTGCAATGATGTTATTCATACAGTAGGACTTTCGAGATGCTTGTTTCCCCCCTTTTTTCATAAATATAGAAAACTAGAAAATGCTTTGTACATATTATAGTTTAACTTAACACAGCTTTAGGAGTTATTTCGCAATTTACATGTTGGATACTTGCATGTTGCATTGGGAAAGGAATTTGAATATTCATCGAAGTTAAAATAACTAAAATATATTTTTATATTTTTTGATAATGGGAGAGGGAACCTAACTCAGTTTCCAAAATAACTCTGTTTCACCCAAATATATATATGTATATATACATTGATAAGATTAATGTATCTATTATGCTAGGGACTATGACACAAGGAAACCTAACTCTGACATTATTAATACAGGTTACTGTCCCATCCCTGGCATCTGTCTTTAATGAATATGCTTTAAAGAGCCAGTTTGACACGAGTATTTACCATCAGGTGCGTATATAACAAATTTATTTGCTCTAGCATTGATTCTTGATAACAAATAGGGAAAATATCTCAGCAGTTTTACATGACTTAGAGAGAATTAAAGTAATTAGATGATGGTTTAAAAAGATTAAAGAATGTTCTTTGACTGTAAATTTGAATCTTCTATTTATCTGTGGTTGCTTTATGTGTTTCACAGAACTTGTTTCTTTATGGATATGGTGCAATTTTCAATTTCCTGGCCATTCTTGGAACTGCAATTTTTAAAGGTAAGAAATAGATTTTTAAGCTTGGAAATTACTGTTGCTGCCTTGTGGCATGAAGCCGCTGATAAACTATGGCTATTCTGAGGAAATTTTGATATGATTGTCAACTGATCTTCCTTGATCACATTTGGGTTCTATATCTTCATTTTCTCTCTAATTCGTTTAGACATATACACACACATGGGTCATGCATATTAAGTTTAGAGTAAATTAAAAAATGTTTATTTGTTCAATGTGAAAAACTGTATACTGTTAAATATATATTGAGAAAATAAGCAGTCTCAATTTATATGATAGTGGTATCGGACTGATTCAGAACCTTATGTTAATGTCAAGTAGAATAATATTGCTAAATTCAACGGTTGCTTTGTTAAAATTTGAAGTGTAGACTAATTTAATTCTACACTTGTGAAATTGCAAAATTCATATATTTTTGTACTGATATTTTGCTTTTAAGAAGGCATGTAAATTGCTCTATGTAAAGTACACTCAATCTTTTTATTTTGTGACTAGCTGGTGTATTTCCATGACCTTCTTGCTTTTAGGTCCCAGTAGCTTGGATATCCTGCAGGGACATTCAAAGGCTACTATGCTTCTAATATGCAACAATGCAGCCCAAGGGATCTTATCATCTTTCTTCTTCAAATATGCAGGTAAATTTAGTATGAAGGCGTGTATGTATATATATTACTATAAGGTGATGCAAAACAGGGTACAAAAAATAAAGGGATTAATGGAAAACACTAAAGTTGATAAGTCCTTGCAAAAATACTTGATTAGTTCCTTAGTTTTAAAAGGTGCGCCTGAGGCGTTGAGGAAAACGCATCTAAGGGCTGAGGCGAGGCGATATACAGGAGGTGTGCGCTTCAGGGTGCTTTCACCTGAGGCGTGAGGCGCCCGATGCGACTCCTCTTGTCCCTAAAGCGTTTTTACATATTGTTCACTATTTTCTTCCTTTATTTTAGTTTATTATTATTAATATTATTTTAAATATTATTATTGTTATTGTTTTTCATATTTTATTATTATATCTATATTAAATATTATAATATTATTATATTTATGGTTAAATATTACTATTCAAATAATTGTTATTATTTACATATATATCTTATTTATTGTTTCTTATTATTAATTACTATTATTATTTTTAATATTACTATTATTGTTGGTTATTTTCCTTTTAAATCAAAATAAAACTATCTTTGTAAAAACATGCTAATCTCCTCCATGGCGGGATCGTTATTACAATTTGATTTCAAGTTATTTAAAATTTAAATAATTTGGGATCAAATTCAATTGGATCAACGATCCTTTCCAACAATGAAATATGGAGAGCAAACCCCTTTAAATAGAAATAATTTTCTTTGTAATTTTTGTGATAAAATTCTTAAGAAATAAGTGTATTGGATGAAACAATACTTGGTTGGAGAATTTAAGAGTGTGAGCAAATGTTATCAATGTCCCGGACGTATTAGAAAGTATAAAGTATTTTTGCTTGGTTGCTTTTTAATACCAACTTATTTAACTTAAAAAGAAAATATTTTTTATTTTCAAAATCAATATAATTATCAACACAAAATATGCTATACGGTTAATTTATAAATTTTGAAGAAAAAAGGTGTCTCGCCTAAGAAAGGTGAGTGCCTTCGCCTCTCGCCTCGGCTTTAGGAACCTTTTGCGCCTCGGAGCGTCTCGCGTCTTTTAAAACCCACATGAGTTGAATGGTTTTAAAGGTTGAAAAGGAGGTAACAACCTTAAATTAAGGCTTTACTATCCTTCATGCCTTTATATGACCATATGCAACAAACTAAATTATACTCTAATTTGAACTACTTTTTGTTCCCTGATTGTTTGCTGAGTGTAATTCTTGTTGACATCGTACCTTAAATTTCTACCATAATTGCTTCAAAACTCCTTGGGAAATTTTACAATTATCAATTGTCAGTCATAGATGCATGGAAATGGGTAAAGGGATATGGGCAGCAGGTGCTAATCTCCTAAAGGAAGCATTTATCCTATTCACCCCAAAAATAATCTTAGGGAAGTTAGTGATTCCTTTGGTCATCCAGTTATTGTGGGTGTAGAGGGATAAGGACAAGGTTCCTGATGTGGACCTTTGGAGAACTCCACTCCAAAAGCCAGTGGTTGAGGTTGGGGAGCCTAGGTCTAACTCCACTAGGAAATCCATATTTTTCCTGGCTAAAGAAAACACCTCCAAATTACTGTATGTTAAACTATTCTTTAGCATTATCATACAACATAATGTCTTTGACTACCTTTCTAAAATTTGTCAAACCAATTTCCATATTTCAGTATATGTCACTAAAATTTTCTTTCCTTTGGCTGACTGGTTACTTCCTTTTTAGACCCTTTCATTATTAATAGCACTATATTTTATTTGTATTTCACCGTCTATAGGCTTCTCATATTGTTTTTATTTTGTCTTCTCAAGTATGATTCCTTCTTCTTGCAGATACAATCTTGAAAAAATACTCCTCAACAATTGCAACAATTTTTACTGGCATAGCATCTGCTATTTTGTTTGGTCACACCCTGACCATAAACTTTGTTTTAGGAATTTCAGTTGTGATTATCTCCATGCATCAGGTAATTTTATCTTATATAGTTGCTCATATTTGACTCATGCTGGCTAGTGAAACATACACCTATTTAATTTTAGATAATCCTATCATGGGCTTTCCTTCTCTGCTATTTTGATGATAGGGAGAGACTGCTTTTAATTGTGGTGTATACTATTTTCCTTTCAGTTTTTTTCATCCATTTCGAAGGTTAAAGATGAAAAACAATGTGGTAGTTTGGAGATGGTGGATAGCCAAGACAGCAAGAGGTACACCTTTTTCTTGTATTTAATTTATGTGGACCATGTGGAAATTGTTCTATACTTGGATGTTGATTAGGGGTGGTATTTCACCCGACTTGGTCAACTTGGATTTTTTTGTAAAAGAAAATTCGGTTTTGGTCAGGGTTCTATTAAAATTGAGGTGGGTGGGTTCGGGTTTAGGGTGAAAATATTCGACCGAATCCGACCTAAGATTAGTAGTGTAATTTATCCTATATTTTTAGGGATATTTGTAATAATTCCCCTTTATATATTTTTTACAATTATAGCATTAAAATTGAATTTTTATTTATAATTTGATCTCTAAAACTATTTTTTTACAATTAGGCTTCTAGAATTATTGTTTTTTACAATTAGGTTCCTAAAATTGATTTTTTATATAGATTGGATCCGTTCGTGTTTAAGATAATTATTTCCGGGTCAGCAAAAAAACCCGACTTGACCGATGCTCAACCCTAATGTTGATTATTGCAATAACTGGATCCATGATTTCAAAAGATTCCCCAATGTTGTAGTTCTTTGATCCACTGTAAACCAAAGATGCTAACTTGCCTATATCTCTTATCAGGTCTAAGGATGCAATGTTGCTAAATATGACTGCCGGAGCTAATGAAGATGTGAGAGCTTTCATTGGCAGTTTCTATTAAAATATGTTGACCTTTTCTCTTAATGTTTTATCCACATTTACGTCGTCTAATGCTTTTTATTTTTAATTTTCTCCAGGCTAGTCATCGTGTTCATGACGAAGAAAAAAGACCGCTTCTTCCCATTTAAGTTCCACGCAATTGTCCTTCAAAAAAAGTGCCACACAATTGGTATGAATAATAGATCTACAACATGGGTTATAAGTAGAATATTTAAATTTTCTTTGCTGCCTTGTTCTGTCTAAAACTCACCTTTCCTTCCTTTTTGTGCTATTAAAAAATATAACACGACCAGCTCTTCCCTTGTCCTCAATGGTTATAGGTGCTTGTTACTTTAATCTCGACAAAAAGGAATTAGATCATGAGTTTTTTAATAAAAGAAACTCCGCTTGTACCTACATGGATCTTGGAGGGTATTAGATCATGTTGTAACTGAGGGTGTTGGGCTGAGGTTGGGTTCTTAGGTCAGGTTTTCTGTTCCCTTTCAGAGTGAACTCGATGTTCGGATTGCATCAGGGTTCGAGCAGGTTGGGTGAGTTTTATTGGTCAATCGAGTTTGTTAGCAAATGAACGTTGAGAAGTGATCTTGTTTGGTATTCTGCCTTTAAAGGTTTATATAATTCTTGGAAATGTATTGATTTCAGGAACAGTTTTGGAGTAATACATTCTTTTTAGATGGAGTGAGATGGAATACTACAAGTTTTGGCTGCTGAACAGAATAAATGCCATCTAAATGGTTCTTCACAGTTCATATCTTCAGGCATACTTTATGAACAAAATGAGCTGCTGTCTGCATCATCATCAGTAAGAGTACGTGTTTAGAAAAGAAATTATACTGGATTTTAGAATATTCTTAATTTTCTTCTTTATTCGTGAAGGAATATATATAATTATTTTCATCAATACCCTTGAAACACGTGGATCATTGCATTTGTGAACATTGAATATGTGTAGAGATCTTTGCTATCCTCTGTGTTGGACACTTGAATCCATCTTTCATTTAGCATCAGCAAATGCAGTGATGGTTCATTCTTTGTGATTTCTTATATTAATTGTAAAATTCTATATTTTATTTTGGTGCAATTGGCTTGGGTTTTTCTTTGTCAGTCATTTTTCGATTAAAATTTGAATTTATTCGAACAAAATTCAATGTAGTAACCCTCTCTTCTCTTTCCGTTTCCACTTCATTTCTGCTTTCTTCCCCTTCCCTTTCCCTTAATCTCTTTCGGGATTGTGAATACTGTACTAACCCACTAGTTCAGTGCCTCATCTGCAAGCAACGTGAGAGCGAATTCGAGTTTGTGCTCCTTGAATCACTGTAATTGTTTGTTTTTCATTCTTAAAGTATTATCTAACTAATAATTTATAATCTCGGGATTATCATCATCTCATCCGATGAAAGTGTAGATTTAGTACTATGATTAGTTTGTCAATGGGTGCCCGAGTCGGAGGAACAATGGCTATGGTGTATCCAACTCAACACGGATCCAAACGGCAAGGATTACCTCTTTAAGCGTTTGTTCTCTTTATACACTAGTCTCCTCCCTCTCTTTCTTTGACCACCCTCCCCCGATGCCTGAGACCGCTCGGGCCAATGAACTGGTTTTTTGACTGGTGGCCAGAGCTGCAGATGCTTTTTCATTGGTTTTTTGACTGGTGGCCAGAGCTGCAGATGCTTTCCCTCCTATCTCAAGCACTCTCCGGATCTCTTCATCGCTTTCCATGCCTTCAAAGATACAGACCGGATTTTCAATATAATCAATCAAAATGCGGTTGATCTCGATACATTTTCTCGAAAAAATGAAACGAGTCAACCTCAGAACGATTGAAACTTTACAAAAATCATTGATACCTAATATTGATATGCGTGTGTTACGCATGAAAATGTTAATTTTATATTGAAAAGAAAAAAGAAAGTCTTAAGATATATAAACGGTGGCGCTGTACATACTATTAGACATCTCTTTTAGATATCTCTTTTAGGAAAAAGGTAATGATCTCATGACAAGCGGTATCAAAGTGACTCTTTGACTGTTCGATTTCACATCGAGCCCTCATGAGAGGAGTAGACAGGGTAAACAACCATGACAAGAGGTCATTCACGAGAGCAGAAACTCATGACGACGAAGGCCTCACAAGGTTGAATAAGAGAGAATGTCACGCCTGTTTCAGAAAAAGAACATTAATCCCTACTAGTCGTATTGATACAATGGTACATTTAAAATTGTAGTGTTGATTTTTTTATTGTTTTAATTTATGTCTAATTATATAAACCCATATCGATATACCATCTCCCATATCAATACAGCTAGATTTATAACGATAATTCTTTTTTAATCAAATTACCTTATTAAATCACGTCCTAACTTAATGAAATTTTAACAACAAATTATGATAGGTTATTTTTAATAGCACGCAAAATTACCATAATTCTAAAAAAATTGAGAAAATGCGTAAGCAGTTCGACCGATTAATTAAATGTGATTGCTTTAATATATTTTTTTAATAGCATTTGTGATATATTCGAATTATCTTTATGTTACATTCCATTTGCTGAAATGGCAAACCCTAGGCGAAGTTCGTTTTCAATCAACCAAAGCTCGGACTATAATTCATTTCAGTTTCTGACCCAAAGCTCGTCTGCACTACTATCTTTGAAACACTTGCTGAAAAAGCCCCATGCGCTCGCTTTTCTTTTATTGTTGCTGCTGTTGCTGACATGGGTCTCACTCAGATTGCAGTCTTCTTATTCTGTTGTTCGGCGCGTGCAATGGGGCCAAGATGGTCCTGGCGATGACGATTCGAAGGCCAATCTTGTACGATTCAAATCCGGGTTACCATCACCTATTGCCAAGGACAACCGTGGCTGGCTGCTCGATCCCGTCTCACTTGCACTTACTTCTGGCCTCAGAGGTCCATTTACTAATCGATTATTGGTTATCTAGATTGTATGTTTGTATCAATTCTTTTAGTAAGTCAAAGCAAATGAAAATTTAAGGTGGCTTTGTTCGGGCAGAAACCAAATTTGTTGGAAATGGCTGAAGGAATTCTCTTTATGTATTCTGGTGTAATTCACACTATATCTACTGAAATATGGATGCCATGCCAATTTTTTACTCCTAGAAATTATCTTAGGTCTAACTGTATGAAATCCTTTGTTTGTGTGTGAACAAATAGCAATGCCCATTTAATCTAAAACAGGTTTTGGTTCTGTATTACTAAAGTCTAGATGGGCTTTAATCTCTTTATTTCTTAACTTTCTTTCACTTGTACTTATTCTTTTAGTAGCATGTTTCCTTGCAGGTGGAGCGGTGTCATGTTCTCAGGTACATGTTGGTGAAATTCGACCTGGTGGTATGAGGGGAAATCACAGACACTATGCTTGTAACGAAACCTTTGTCATTTGGGGGGCAAAGACAAAATTCCGGGTATGCTTTTTACACATGAAATGGTATTATGATTCTTCGTATATGGGAAAGCCAAAAGCCAAAAACATAGATCGAAGAATCAAGTGCAATTTTAGTTTATGTAGCATTTTACATCCCGGTATCTTCTTTTCATCTTTACTCTCTCTGTCTAGTATTTTTTCATCATTACGTGCTATCTCTAGCTCATAGTTTGCTTGTTTAAATTTTTTATTCTTGGTGTTATTTTTTATTTATCCTCGTGCTGATGTTTTAAAAATGAACTATTAGTCTGAGGCTCATGGTTCTCACAGTTTAGCTGAACAAATCATCAGAGGTAAAGTTATATTGCAAATGTTAGACAAGAGCCTTGAAATCATGAGGTCCACATTGGCTACCAGTGCCAACATAATCCCTTTTATCGTCTTTCGACATTTATACTCTACAAAAGTTTCTTTCTGTTTTCCCTTTGCTTGTTCCAAGTTCCAACGTTATTAATATATGAGATTCTTTCTTATCTTTCTTTTTATTGTTGAAGTTGTGTTTCTGAATTTTCATTTATGTTTCAATTTGTTGGTCTTCACCGTTCAATGTTTGCACTAGATCTCTCATCCAGCATCATTATACCAAATCCTTGACGATTTTTCTGTTTATATTTATTTATTTCATGTTCCCAATATCTCTTTGGTTTCTTGCTTTAAGTTCATACTTACATTTTCTTCTTTGCTGTCTTTGTTATATCATGATCAGGATACAAGATGTAAGAAAATTGAAAATCTGTTCTTATGATGCTTGGTATGAAATCTGGCTTAGTCAAAAGTTAATGTTTCAAGCTCTTTTCTTTATTTCCATATGATTCAACTGGACAGTGGATGTTCTGTTTTTATGATCTTCCTGGGTTTCGAACAATTAGGAACATTACTTGACTTTATTTGTCCAGAGTCGAAGTTAATTTTACTTGCGCAGTCACTTTTTCTATGATCAACCATTCTCTGGTTCAATGCTTTCTTTAAATGCCGAATGTCCTATTGTGGTTGATCCACATTCTGTTTTCTCTTGCTAATAAAATTATTTTACTTTTCAGCACAAAATGATATTTTGCTGTGGCATCTATTTTCCTGGTCTTTTAGCTGTAAAGAATATTACTCGAGTTTGTTGTTGTTTTTTCATAGTCTGCCAATTTTAGTTCACTCTGTTCGTTTGATTAAGAAATCCAAGCATCAAATCTATTACTCTTTTCTCTTTTAGTTTCACAGATAAGTGTTGAAAGATGTCTTAGATATAGTTCTAATTGTTCAGATGTTTAATTGTCTTGCACCTATTGCAGTTGGAAAATAAGATGGTTGATAAAGGTTATGCTGAAGTTATAATCGAGGAAGACGAAGTTGTTGTTGCAGCTAGCCCTAGTGGAACAGGCCATGCTCTAGTAAACGTCGATGCTCTGCGCAGCACATTCTTATTGGGCTGTCAAGATGGTATGGTGAACACTAATAGCTCGAATACCGATTTTAAAGTGTGGGAAGATCTTTAACTGGTACTTTGTCCCTTATTCATCTGCTTTCAACTGAATCCATAATATTTTTTCCCCGGTATATAGATGTATGTCACCATTGGTCTTGTTTAGTTCAGCCAGTGACTCATTGTTCATTGATTCATTCATATGTTGATGTCTCTTCTGCAACTTTTGTCCACCTCTTGTTACATGTTCGGTTATTGGACAGCTTTAGGTTGTAACTATTTTGAATGCCTTTTGGGTTGGGATTATAGTTCTCGACTAATCCAAAACTATCCTTATAGTTTCATAGTATCTAATATCTATGAAAACATACAGCAAGAAATTACCAATAGTTATACCTGCCATTTCTTTGATTACCTTCAATTCCTCCAACATTTCCCCGCTTTTCCTGTGTTAAAATCATGTCCAAACAATTCATTATGTCATTCTTAGTGAAAATTCCACCCATAATAATCCTGTCAATCTCCCAAATTTCCTCTAACGTTCTCTGTTTATTGTATGATCTAAGAAAATTAGGGGCATACATTTGGTTTAATTCGGTCGATCATTGAACTGAATTAATTAAAATATTTAGAACTTTAACTGTTAATTCAGTCTATTTTTGAATTAACTGAAATTTGTTATAAGTTTTGGGTAAATTATATAATAGGCCAATAAATTGTGTTAAAATAATCTTTTCAATCACCGAGTTTTTATTTTATGTTAATTTGATAAAAGTTTAATGACTATTTTATAATATATAAAAAACTTAGTGATTATTTTATAATTTATAAAAATTAAATGATCAAAATAAATATATATATATAATAATTTTGATTAATTAAGTTAATTAATCATTTTCAAGCCGAATTAATCATTAACCAAAATTACTTAAAATTAATTAATTAAATTAATCAAAATAATTTTAATTAATTCAATTAAAACCAAATAATACACGCTTCTATTAAAAAAAATCCGACAATCATAAGGACACCACCCATTATGCTTTCTAACAGCGAGTTAAAATGTCACGACTATAGGTGAAATGGGAGTGAAATTAGGGTTGATTATGAGTGAATTAAGGATTGGAATCACAAGTGGTAAAGTAAATTTACTGGGAGAAAAGCTATCTGCTCGAGTTATTGCAGTGAAGTTAGACGGTAACGTTTTGATGATTCCATATCACGTGCCAATTAAAAGAAAAAAATAAGTCGAGGACTGTGACAAAATATATTATCCACGTGTAGGACACGATTACTCATGGATGATGATTGACTCGACCTATCCAATTCAATTAAATGAACGAGAATTTGATAAAATATGAGTTTAATACATTTAAAGTGAATGATAGATTCGAGTGAAATTTTTTTAACACATCATCTGATTTGTCACCTGCTCATTTATCCATCCATACATCAATCCATCAATATAATATTAAATTTTAAAAATATAATTATATTAAAAAAATTAGTTGAAACCCTAAAATATTTACTAATTTTCTAATTTCAATGTATTTTTTTAAAATTTTAGTTTTACATTTTCACCTATAATTTTAATTGGAAATTCAATAATTTTTTTATTTATTTTTTTTATTTTCTTTTAATTTTGGTTTACATTTTAACATTTTTTTTGTTCTCTAGTAATTTCTTATACGGGGTTTGATTTTTTTCCAACTTTTATATCTTAATTATTCTAAATTTCTCTTTAATTTTTTTTCATTTCTCCCATTTTAACCCAAAATCTAACCAAGATATATAAAATATTTTAATTTTATTTTGTATTAAAATTTTTTTAGTAAGTTATTACACGTAATTTGAATTCAATTTTTTTAATAATATAACTCCTTTATGACCTGATCCATCTGCTTAATCCGTAATTGATAAGCAAGATGAATTTGAATTAAAGATCAAATGCATGGTGGGTGAATTAAATGACAGTTTCAAATGTAAATGATGAGGTAGATGAAACTCTAATCCATCCAAATTCGACCCGTTATCAGCTTTATCCATATAGATAAAGAAGCTCAATTTTTTTATGCATAGTCCAACACTTATGTATTAACCATTAGAGTTTTTGTTACAACTGTCAAGCTTTGGTTAGTTAATACAGTAACAAAAATGAGGAATGTAATGCTAAAAAATGGTCTTAGAAGTTAGTAGGTTGGTTTAGCATGTTAAGCTTGATTGGAGATTAAATAATTAAAAAAATTAGTTTTAAATCAATATAAATTATAGAAAAATATCCTAAAACCCTTATTTGATATATATTTGACTTTGGTAAACTCAATTTTGAAAATTGACCCTTAAATTCCTAAGATTTTAAAATTAGTGACTATTTTGTAAAAATTGAAAACTTGAGGACAATTTTATAAAACTAAGCCAAAATTTTGAGTCTTTAAGGGACTTTGATCCATTCCTAATTATAATTAATTTAAACTTCCATGGTCTTATTTAATTAACTCTTAATCCAAAATTTTAATTAATAACCCAAATGGCTTAATTTAAAACCTATAAGCCTTATTTTTATATCAAAATCTAAACCCCTTTTTCTAATTTTTGTTTTCCCTTTTCACAGAGAAAAACCGTCTTTTCAAGGTAAACTCACTTTCTTTTCAATTAATTTCGTTTAAATAAATATTTATAGCTTTTTTTCTTTAAAAAGTCATGTTTTTCACTCGTTTTCTTCTTAAAAAACCATGAAATTTGATTGGGTCAGAATTGGAGGTAAGAAACATTCAATCCTCTGATTTTTAAAGGTTGTTTATTGAAATTCTCAAGTTATTGGCTTGGTAAAAACGTTTTTACTCTTTTGATTTGAGAAAAATTGGTTTTTGGTCAAAAATCTCAATTTTTGTTCAAGGGTTTTGATCCACTATTTTTGGATCCTAAATCTATGATTTTATATGTGTTAGAATATTTATAACATGTCTTTAAAGTCCTTAATACCGGACTAAAGGTTTAAGTGAAGTTTGGAAAGTTTTAGAAAGTTTTCGGTTAAGGTTTTGATAGGTTTTAAGGGTTGTCGTGTAGGAATCCGACTTAGGGTTTGTTGTGTGCGATTAGGAGCACTAAATCCTTAGTATTTGATGCTTGAAACAAGGAAAGAAGTGGTAGATCACGTTTGAAAGAGTTTCGGATCGATTTGGTGGCTTGTTGCGCAAGTAATCGATTATCGGTGAGTGGATTTGAGAGCGGGCTGCTACGACAGTGATTTCCTTATGTTTTAAAAGGTTTGGGTTATAAAAAAGGTTTGAGAAACCTCCCTATACTCCTAAGTAAGTTTTAAGTTGCTCTTGGAAATGGTTTTCCCATAATATGCTTGTTTTGCTATGTTTTGTCATGCTCATACTATGTGTTTGTACATACATAATTATGTACGTGATTGAATGCTATGTTACTATTTTTCATTGATTTTAAATACTTCCACGTTTTGCTTTTGAATTATGTTAAAAAGGAATTTTATTGATTTATGTGATTAAACATGAGAGTGTGGGATGCAATAAAATCTTCTACTATTTTAAATAAGAAACTTGAGCATTGTTATTGTTTGTGTTGGATATTGAGATGATGTTATAGGGATAAGTCAATCGATTGATAAGATGTCAATGCACTCTTTATAATTATAAAATTTGTATACGTGAGTAAATTCCTTAGTGATGCATTAGAGTTATTGCTTTAATTATGATATATGTGTTGTATTGCATTTAAGCATAGCTTATCTCGGAACCTAAGGTGGAAAACATGTTTGGATTTAATCCATTCGTGTGCATGAGTTTAGCTTGTACGTGGTATGAGTAGGTGATAGAGCCCCTCATACGTGGTATGGTGACAATATAGTCCCAAACGTGGCATGACCTGACATTTATGCCTTCATGTGAGTATCCGTTTATCCCAACGATTAGAGGTAGACTAATCAGATCACTAGTATCAACATGAGAAAACGCAAGTGTTATATTCATACTGATTTTAATTGCAAATAAAGTTTGCGAGAGTTTGAGTTTGTTTTCAAACGTTTTATAAGCCTTGCTAGATGAAGTATGTAAGTCTTGGGTTTTGTGGATTTGTTACACGTGATAAATCACTTGCTGAATTTTATCTTTGGTGGCATTGTTAGCCACGTGTGATTGTTTTAAGAGCATAAACTGATGCCCCATATGCAACATATCACAAACATCTTTGTGCCAAAATTAACGCCACTACATTTTTTATCAAAAGCGCCACTGAGCCAAAATTAGAGTCACTACGCTTTTTGTCACAAGCGCCATTGCGCCAAAATTAGCACCACTGTGCAATGTCATAAGCGCCACTACGCCAAAATCAGCACCATTATGCTTTTTATTACAAACGCCACCACGCCAAAATTAGCACCACTGTGCAATATCATAAGCGTCATTACGCCAAAATAAGCACCATTATGCTTTTTATTACAAACGTCACCGCGCTAAAGTAAACATCATGTTACTTTCACAAAAGTCACCTTTAAGCCATATAAAATTGAGCACCACCATGCATCAACATAGATCAAGCACCACGTATGCATTGATCACATTAGTGGTTAACGATAGGTAACGCACGTGCACTAATTCCCACTATATTCACACAATAAACACCTCTGCGCTAACACAAGATCGAGCACCGCGTATGCAACAATCATTAAAATATTCACATCAGGCACCACGTGTGCACTGAAACTCATATTAAGCAGACCACGTGCTAAGATATAAAGTGAGCAACAGTGTGCCAGATGCGCCACCACGCTTATAATAACCATCATGGTTAACGTCAGACACCGCGTGTGTATTGATTCCAAGATAATTTTTACCAATTGACACCCCATTTGGCCTTGTCTTCTTGTGCCACTGCGCTATGATAATGGATCAGAACAATTGTACTCACAACAACAACTAAACACCTTTGTGCTAGCTTGTTTGTGTGGTTTATCATCGCATTGCGTTACCATGCTTACTCTAACTTGTGGGAGCACTTGGTGTGGACTTAGCCACCCTGCTTACCCTTCACTTGGTGTTTGGCGTGAAGCCAGACCACCTTACCTACTCCCCTTGTGGGAGCGTTCGGCGTAACATTACCCCACCCTACCTACTCTTTTTGGATGAGAGCGCTTAGTGTGACTCGACGCCATCCTGCCTACATCATTCGAAAAAGCACTTGGTCTAGATTCGATCGACCCTGCCTACTTCATACATGATAGCATTTGGCGTATAGCAAAATTCAATGCATATTATCCCAACCAACAAAGTCGCAACCTGTCTCGAATACCACTTGTCATGGCCTTAACCCTCGGTTCTCAGTCACTAAGCCGTGCGACACTCGGAAGGGACACTTCTTGACCAAGTCAGCCTTTGTAACCACTTAATTCGTTCATGATCAAGGTGTCATGAGTCATTTCTCATTCACTACACAATCCTTTAAGCCACAGTCGATACTGTAGGGCATAACGAATGCCTTAAGTAGACCTCGACTTTCTCCCGAAGGAAAAATAAAAGTGGTCTTATTAAAAAATGTTTCTAGGATTACAAAGAAGACTCATGCACATCATCGACTTAGGCGGTAAAGGTCGCCTCGATGATGAGTAGGAAAGAACCTATGCCTAGACCCATGGAACAGTCCATACTCAGTCGACTGTCCACCCCCGACATATATGCGAATAAAATATTATGGAAAAGTCCCGACTACACATTGTTTTTTTAACCACCCGACTACACATTGATTTGCCCGAATAGTGGACACTTTTGCCTACCTAAAGGAAAAACTTAAAACATGAACATTGCTTCTAAAAACATTACGACGTTCAAAAGGATACTTATTCTTCACCAAGCTCTGAAGCCTCATACATGATTGGCTCTGACGTAGCTTTCTCGGTGGCCGAAGAAAGGGGATAACCATAACACTATGCAGCCCCACTAGCCAATTAGTGGTGCGTATCAATCACTGTTTTAGGGAAGGGAATAAATTGGCCGACACCATCGTTGCTTTAGCTATACGTTTAACAATGGGTTTTTATGACACCAATAAATGAGGTGTTTACGATCTTTAACAACGATGCTGAGGATGATAAATATAAAGTATTTAAACCACAGTTAAAATACCCTATTTTTATTACATTTACTATCAAACATTCTAGTTTAATTTAAAGTCCAAACCATAGACAATAACAAAAAAAAAGTCTGTTGCAAATCAAGTTTTATTGAATGATTTTGGGGATTTTGCCTTGTTTCAAAAGTGAGAGAGAGTATTCAACAGAATCGATGAGGTCTTCAATGTTGTGAAGCGAGCGCTCTTTAGTACCCAGCATAAACATATAGATGTTCTATAATGTTATGACAAAAAGTTTATTCATTGGTTGTTAGATGAATACAAATTTCTGATCTTTTAATAGAATTGTGTGGCTTAATAAATCGAAGTCTGTTATATTTTAATCCTATAATATATAATTACCAAGATGCCTTAAACATTCTATATTTATATTTTTACATTTTTTTATTTTATATCGATTACGGATTTTGACCCTAATATATCTTAATAATTTTTCATTTGTTGCGGTATAAATTGTATTCAATTTAGGAAAAATATCAAATTTACTTATAAGATCATAATATCAAATTATGTATGTAAATTTTCAAAATATATCATATAATGTTGAATATTATATAAATTTTTTTGTCTCCATAATAGTATTTAAAATGCATCATATCAAAATCTTAAAATATATCAATTTTTTAGGATAATAAATATATGATTATTTTTTTTTTACTTATGCTCCTTTGTTTTGTCAAGTAAGAAATAGTTAAATTCTTAATTTTTTTGTCATTTGTAAATTATCATCGAACAAAATAAATCTAATTATTATTACTGAAATTATAAAAAATAAATATTTTTTTTGTTTTGTTAACAATAATATTTATACAAATTTTTATGATTTGGTGATTATATTATAAAATATTAGATGTAACAAAAATTATTGTAAGAGATAAATTTTTATACATAATTTGTTCTGATACTAATAATAAAACATTTTTTAAAAAAAATTATACCTAAAAATATTTAATATATTCAAAGAGAGAAAGTTAAAAAAACGTAATTTCTTTGAGTAATTTAGTCCTGTTATATTATTTTGCCTTTGCCTTTTACGGTACAATACTAACATATCATTTTTAGATTAAACATGCCAAAACTTTTGATGAACTCTATGAACTTGTAGGTGAGGAATTCTTCATGACTATCTGGTGCAACAGTACAGACGTTAAGGGGTAAAACTTCTAATAACTAAGAAGGATTTCTTTGAATCTAATATTTCTTTTCATAATATAATATTTGGTTTATCCTTTATTTCAAGAGGTAACTTCAAGGGAGTATAATAAACATTTTTAAATTGTTAATTTGTGTTAAATTATTTATTTATTTTTTTGGAAAAAAGATAAATTATTATAGCTTTTTTTTCTTTCAAATTTTATAATTGTAAAGCATTTAATAATTCTGACAAGAGACAACATCGTATATACGATTTTTATATCAAAATATCTTACCCATCATCTAGATGCGAGGAGTTTGATGTTGAACTGAACACAATATGAACAATAAGTTGAACACCTTTTTATCAACAGCCCTTTTCCGTCTTAATATAGTATATATTTTTGTAATATTTGAATTTTCTTAAGTATTTGTGAACCATTTACAATGCTTATTATGGAGATACTTTTGGGTTTATTAATTTCAGTGCCCTTAAAAGTATAATGGAAGTTATTTTGAGAATGATATATTATTGATTGGTGTATTTTTAGAGAAAAATAACCAGTTAATTGTTTTTCAGGTACAATTATAAGCCATTCTCATGCGACGCCGAAGTGGTTGGATCTGTTGTTTTGTTAGGATTGCTTCTCGTTGCTAATAAGAACTTTGCAGGCAACATTCTAAAAGGTGTGCAGGTTGATTGGGAAGCCATTCTTAACTTTGACTCTAACTTTTTTGTGGATTCCATTAAGAATTGATTGTATCCATCTATCCATTATTATTAGCCTGTCATGGGTTTAAGGTAGATGTATAACATTTGGTATCTGATGATGATGAAAAAGAGATATTAGAAATAAAAATAAATTTAAGGTTATAATAAAAAAAAATAAAACTTTAAGAGTAGAAGATTTAGAAACAAATGTTATGTCAAAGAGTGTTAGCTCCTTCAAGGAAGGAAATGAGAATACTTTAATGGATTTGGGAAGTGAACAAGATACAAATTACTTAGACTTTTCATGTGTCGGTAGCTATGATACAGATTCAAATGGTGGTTTAATTTTTAAGAAATCTGATAATGTTTTTTTTTTAATAATTCAACTATTGTACCAAGATTTGAAGTGGGAATGATTTTTAAAACTCAACAACAATTGAAGAATGCACTTTATGCATATTTTAACGGCCTAAACTCTTAATCTAACTGAATCGCGCGGCCTTAGTCGATGTTCTTAGCCAAACGACTAAGTCAGTCTAAAAACTCGCTCGGGAAGATCAAACTTCCAAAGGCACTAAGAACGGTGAATCGTTCTAGCGAAAAACAAACTATGAGTATGGCAACTCAAGAATGAAAAAAAGAACGTGAAGAACACAAAGAACAACTGAAAGGATTTTTAGAGTGAATGCCTTGATTACTCAAAGATGAGATGATACAAATGAGGTTGGGATACCTCTATTTGTAGTTGATTTCCCTTACATCTGACGGTTCCCACTGATTTTTATCGATGACTAGGATCTATTCCCACCAATCACAATGGTATATAATCTTAAAAATATTCAACAAATCCTAGTATACATAAAAAGTTTTGCATAGTCAAAGTAGCAATATGCATAAATAACTCGGACTAGAACTGAAGGTCCATGACAATATACAATAACTAATAAGTTTGATTTTAAGTATGTATCAAATAGAAGAAAAAAAAGACTAAAATTGTGTGCAAGTCAAAAAAGATGTCTTTTTGTGTTACATGCCTCTTGGAATAAATTAAATGGATTCTACAAAATCAAGACATTGGTCACTGAACATCAATGTTCTATTACTTTTCAAAATAAAAGAGCAAACTTCAAATTGGTAGAGAAACATTTTCTTAATATAATTAAGATTGTTCCTAGACTAAGCCTGGTAGAGATAAAGAAGCTTGTTAAAGAACAGTTGAAAGTAGACTTTAAAAAAGACTTTTAAGAAAGCTAAAATTTGGGCTTTAGAACAAATAAATGATGAGTTTAATAAACTATTTGATTATATTTTTGTTTTGAGAAGTATAGATCCAGGTGGTACCTTTGAGTTTATGGTTGAGAAACCCACTATTGCTAAAAGGCCAAATTTTAAGAGGCTTTATGTATGTTTTAGTGCATTGAAAGAAGGATTTAAAAAGTATTGCAGACCTGTTATTTCATTAGATGAATCTTTCTTTGAAAGGTTCATTTAAGGGTGAAATTTTCTCAGTTGTGGGTAGAGATGGCAACAATCAAATTTTTCTATAGCTTAGGTTGTGGTTGAGGTGGAAAACAGAGATAGTTGGGAATGGTTTTTGAAAAAAATATTCAATGTGATTTAGAATTAAGGGATGGTGAAAAATTCACTTTGATCAGTGATATGCAGAAAATAAGTAAAATTTTATCAACTTTTTTATTTATATTTATGTATTTATCTTATAAATAAATAAATAAATAAATGAGTTTAATTTTTTTTTTTAATATTAAAGGGATTGTTTGAAGAAGTTCCTCTTTGGTTACCAAAAGTAGAGCATAGATTTTGTGCTAGGCATATGTATGCCAATTGGAAATAAGTGCATAAAGGTGGTGATTTTCAACTGTTATTCTGGTCATGTTGTAAGGTTACAACTCAACCCCAATTTCATCAATATGCTGCAAGAATCGGAGAGTTAAAAGGGTAAGGCATTAGATGATATTATGAAAAAGGACCCACAAAATTGGTCGAAAGCTTTTTTTTCTTGCAGGTCTAAATGTGATGCCTTAGATAACAATTTTTCAGAGGCATTTAATTTTGTAATTTTAAGTACTAGATTTATAATAAAAGAATTTGAGAAAGTTGGATTAAAGATGAGTTGTAGGCAATGTGGACGTAGTGGCGCGAAGATAAAAATCAAACCAATGTAAGTATGAACATAATGTATTTTTTACATTCTTCAGTTATTGATTAACAATATAATTTGTAAGTTGAGATTCAAGATGCCCATATGGAATCCAGTGTACATACTTCAATTGAAGGTTTAAAATGTGGATTACCAATTGTATAGGTGTAAAGGAGCCGAGTCGAATTCGAGTATTTCTAAGCTCGGTTCGGCTCGTTAAGATTTTAAGTCGAGTTCGAGCTTGAGTAATTTTAAACGAGCCTGAAATATCTAAGCTCGACTCGGCTCGTTAAAAACTCAAGTCGAGTTCAAGCTTTATTCGAGCCGAATCGAGTCAAGTATTAACCGATCTTTGACCGTGTTAGACTCGAGTAACTCTTATCTCTCATGTCTCTTTTAAAACCTAATGGGAAAAAAACTTTGATATACAAGTTGTGTAAATTCAAACTTGTTAATTTTAGGTTTTAGTATCTTAATTTAGGGTTTAAGACTTATATTTAAGGTTTAGATTTTAGGGTTTTAAGTTTAGAAATTTAGATTTTAAATTATAAAAAATAAAAAATAGTATATTTATATTTTCGAGTAGCTCGTGAGTTTTTCGAGTCGAATATCATGTAGCTCGGTTCGGCTCGTTAAGAACTCGAGCCGAGTTTGAGCTCGAGTCGAGTCCAATCGAATTGAATTCTGACCGAGCTTTAACCAAGTCGAACTCGAGTAGCTCGCGATCTGTCTCCTCTCATATACAACCCTAACCATTTGAAGCACGTTTTATTACATCAGCTCAACCAACACCTTCATGTCAAACAATAAGCTCAACGCCTAGAAAGAAAGTAACAACAAATAGAATTCCATCGTCTCAACCTACCACCAATCAGCATGAATCATCCCAATATCTTGTTCACTCAAATCTTTTTAGGAAGATATTGTTTTCTACTCTAATCCAAATAAACAATCGGTGAATGCTTTAAAGTTTAGTATACCTTTTGACAAGATAAATGTACGATAAACTAATAATAGTATTGATTAAACGATTAGGGTCTAAAACCATCTTCTCGAGGGCAATAGCATTCTCGATAAAGAAGATGCATAATTCAGTATCAACAGTTTCCCCAACAAAGCCAGTAATTTCCACCTCCTTCAAGCTATGATGAACACTTCTTCTACCTTTCTCAGTTCGGCTTCTATTATGATTTCTCCACTCCAACTGCAACACCCAAAAGCATATGTATACACATCAATTAATTGATCAAATCAGAATCTATAAAGAAAAGGGTTCAACAGTGTCTTAATTACACGACCATATTCAAGTTCTTGCTTATTCATTGCTGCAATCATCAGGTAGAGGAATGAGAAAATTCATCAAAATTATTAGTATGCAAGTCCATTGATTCAGCAGAAAGCAAGAATGCTTACATCCAAAGCAAATCGATGCAAGGAAGGGCAGGCATCCACCCACCAAGACAAGAAAAGAAGGCTATCCAGATACACAATGGATCTCTATTCTTCCAACTCACCTCCACAGATACGTGGAGTTCAAGCTTCTGAAGCTGAGGGAAAAGTGTTAAAATCTTCGGAAACTTCCAATAAAATGAGCGAAACCATTCATCCCCAATGCATAATGCTGTGAGGTTTGGAACATTCTCAAGGGGAATCTCTATTTGTCGTCCAGTATATTTTAAGCTTACAAGGTTGATGGCATCAAATTCTAGACTCTTAACATTTGAACAACATGATATCTCCAAGCTTCTTAAGTGAAGTGATGGACCTGCAACTCTCACATGAACCAGAATCATAGAATGTTGCACACATAAATGTTCAAGAAAAGGGCTATTGGATACAAGGTTGTCAATAACATCATCACTTACATCTACGCATCTCAGTACAAGGGATGTAAGGGGAATACAACTCTGTAAACCAGGACTCAGTGGACACAGTCTGTATAAGGAATACTTCATAGGATATAAACCTATTATAGGTGCAAAATCCAATTCTAATCTTTTAGCTTTCTTCTCAAAAACAAACTTCACCCATTTATCAATGTCATGCTTGTGTCTTATATTGAGATCAAAGCAAACTCTGAATTCTTCAATAACAGGTAGAGGATACAGTTTCACCAAATGAGTCAATGTGTTTACCAACCTAAACAAAGGAACATAGAATATTATGTAATATCTCTGTGATTAGAACAATACCTTTTGTTTTTCTCGATTAACTTGTGGTTGAAGTCTCTCCATTTGAAAGTTCCAAACTTGAGCATAATCTCTCTGGTTATAATGATTATAACTTGAATGTAATCACGAGAGATCAAATTTCAAAAAAAAAAAATTTAAATCTTTCTCTTTGTTGCCAAATTTCGCTTTCAAAAGACTTTCAGAAGACAATGATTTTGGGTTTTAGGCGCTTTCTAACATATCCAAATCCGACCCGTTATTAGTTCTATCCATATAGATTAGAGTGTAAAGAAGCTCAACTTCTTTTTATGCATAGTCCAACACTTATGTATTAACCATTAGAATTTATGTTACAACTTTCAAGCTTTGGTTAGTTAATACAACAACAAAATGGAGAATGTAACGCCCCAAAAATGATCTTAGAAGTTAGTGGGTCGGTTAAGCCTAGTTCAAGATTAAATAATTAAAAATTAGTTGTAAATAAAAATAAATTATATAAAAATATCCTAAAACCCTTATTTGATATATATTTGATTTTGGTCAACTCAATTATCAAAATTGACCCTTGAATCCATAAGATTTTGAAATTAGTGACTATTTTGTAAAATTGAAAACTTGGGAACAATTTTATAAAATTAAGCCAAAACTTTAAATCTTTAAGGGACTTTGATCCAATCTTAATTATAATTGATTTAAAGGCTTATTTAATTAACTCTTAATCCAAAATTTTAATTAATATCCCAAATAACTTAATTTAAAATCTATAAACCTTATTTTTATATCAAAATCTAAACATTTTTTCTAATTTTTATTTTCCCTTTTCCATAGGCAAAGAAAAGCCATATTTTCAAGGTAAACTCACTTTCTTTTCAATTAATTTCGTTCAAATAAATATTTATAACTTTTCTTCTTTAAAAAGTAATATTTTTCACTCGTTTTCTTCTTCAAAAACCATAGAATTTGATTGGGTTAGAATTGTAAGTAAAAAACATTCAATCCTCTGATTTTTAAAGTTTTTTTATTAAAATTCTCAAGTTATTGGATTGGTAAAAACATTTTCACTCTTTTGATTTGAGAAAAATCGGTTTTCGGTCAAAACTCTCAATTTTCTTCAACGATTTTGATCCACTGCTTTTGGATGCTAAATCTATGATTTTATATGTGTTAGGATGTTTATAAAATTTCTTTACAGACCTTAACACCGAAATAAAGTTTTAAGTGAAGTTTGGGGAGTTTCGGAAAGTTTTCGATTAAGGTTTTGATAAGTTTTAAGGGTTATTGTGTAGGAATCCGACTTGGGGTTTGTTGTGTGCCATTAGGAGCACTAAATCCTTAGTATTTGATACTTGAAACAGGGAAAGAAGTGGTAGATCACGTTTGAAAGAGTTTCGATCGGTTCGGTGGCTTGTTGCACAAGTAATCAGTTATCGGTGAGTAGATTTGAGAGTGAGCTCCTACGACAGTGATTTCCTTATGTTTTCAAAGGTTTGGGAGTGTAAAGAAGGTGTGAGAAACCTCCATATACTCCAAAGTAAATTTTAAGTTGCTCTCGAAAACGGTTTTCCCAAAGTAAGTTTTGAGAGTTTGTACATACATAATTATGTACGTGATTAAATGCTCATGTTACTATTTTTCATTGATTTTAAATGCTCTCACATTTTTCTTTTGAATTATTTTAAAAAGAACTTTTATCGATTTATGTGATTAAACATGAGAATGTGGGATGCGATAGAATCTTCTACTATTTTAAATAAGAAACTTGAGCATTGTTAATGTTTTATGTTGGATATTGAGATGATGTTATAGGGATAAGTCGATCGATCGATAGGATGTTAGTGCACTCTTTATAATTATAAAATTCGTATACGTGAGTAAATTCCTTAGTGATGCATTAGAGTTATTGATTGAATTGTGGTATATGTATTGTATTACATTTAAGCGTAGCTTATTCAGGAAGCTAAGGTGGGAAACATGTTTGGATTTAATTTATTTGTGTGCATGAGTTTAGCTTGTACGTGGTATGAGTAGGTGATAGAGCCCTTATACGTGGTATGGTGACAATATAGTCTCATATGTAGCATGACCTGACATCTATGCCTTCATGCGAGTATCCGTTTATCCCAACGATTAGAGGTAGACTAATTGGATCACTAGTACCAACCTGAGAAAACACAAGTGTTATATTTATACTGATTTTAATTGCAAATAGAGTTTGCGAGAGTTTGACTTTGTTTTCAAACGTTTTATAAGCCTGACTAGATGAAGCATGTAAGTCTTGGGTTTTGTGGATTTTTTCCACATGATAAATCACTTGCTGAATTTTATCTTTGGTGACATTTTTAGCCACATGTAATTGTTTTAAGAGCATGAACTGACGGCACATATAAAACATATCACAAAAACCTTTGTGCCAAAATTAGCGCCACTACGCTTTTTATCACAAGCGCCACTAAGCCAAAATAAGAGCCACTACGCTTTTTATCACAAGCGCCACTGTGCCAAAATTAGCACTACTGTGCAATGTCATAAGCGCCACTACACCAAAATAAGCACCAGTGTGCTCTTTATCACAAACGTCACCGCGCTAAAGTAAACAACGCGTTACTTTCACAAAAGTCACCTTTAATCCATATAAAATTGAGCACCACCATGCACCAACATAGATCAAGCACCCTGTATGCATTGATCACATTAGTGGTTAACGATAGGCACCACGTGTGCACTAATTTCCACTATATTCACACAATAAGAACCTCTGTGCTAACACAATATCGAGCATCGCATATGCAACGATCATTAAAATATTCACATCAAGCACCGCGTGTACACTGAAACTCATATTAAGCATACCACGTGCTAAGATATAAAGTGAGCAACACTGTGCCACATGCGCCACCGCGCTTATAATAACCATCATGGTTAACGTCAGACATCGTGTGTATATTGATTCTAAGATAATTTTCACCAATGGGCACCCCATTGGGCCCTGTCTACTTGTGCCACTACGCTATGATAATGGATTAGAACAATTGTACCCACAACAACAACTAAACACCTTTGTGCTAGCTTGTTTGTGTGGTTTATCATCGCATTCCGTTACCCTGCTTATTCCGACCTGTGGGAGCGCTCGGTGTGGATCTTAGCCACCCTGCTTACCCTTCACTTGGCGTTTGGCGTGAAGCCATACCACCCTACCTACTCCCCTTGTGGGAGTGCTCGGTGTAACATTACCCCACCCCACCTACTCTTTTTGGATGGGAGCATTTGGTGTGACTCGACGTCATCCTGCCTATATCATTCGAATGAGCACTTGGTCTAGATTAGATTGACCCTGCCTACTCCATGCATGAGAGCGTTTGGCATAAAGCAAAATTCAATGCATATTATCCCAACCAACAAAATCACAACCTGGCTCGAATACCACTTGTCACGGCCTTAGCCCTCGATTCTCGGTCGCTAAGCCATGCGGCACTCGGAAGGGACACTTCCTGACCAAGTCAACCTTTGTAGCCACTTAATTCGTTCATGATCAAGGTGCCATAAGTCATTTCTCGTTCACTACACAATCATCGACTTTCCCCCGAAGAAAAAATAAAAGTAGTCTTATTAAAGAAAGTGTTTTGGGGATTACAAAGAAGACTCATGCACATCATCGACTCGGGCGGTAGGAGTCGCCTCGATGATGTGTAGGAAAGAACCCATGTTTAGACCTGTGGAGCAGTCCATACTCAATCGACTGTCCACCCCCAACACATATACGAATAAAACATTATAAAAATGTTCCGACTACAAGGAAAAACTTAAAACATGAACCTTGTTTTTAAAATCATTACGACGTTCAAAAGGAGGACACTTATTCTTCACCAAGCTCTGAGGCCTCATACACGGGTGGCTCTGACGTAGCTTGCTCGGTTGTGGGCGAAGAAAGGGAATCATCATAGCACTATGCAGCCCCACTAGTCAATGTGTGATGCGTATCAATCATAGTTTCAGGGAAGGAAATAAACTGACCGACGCCATCGTTGCTTTGGCTGTACGTTTAACGATGGGTTTTTATGACACCAACAAATGAGTTGTTTACTATCCTTTACGATGATGCTGCGGATGATAAATATAAAGTATTTGAATCCACAGTTAAAATACCAAGTTTTTATTACATTTGCTAACCAAACATTCTAGTTTAATTTAAAGTTCAAACCACAGACAATAACAAAAGAAAAAAGTCCACTGCAAATATGTACTCCAAGTTTTATTGAATGATTTTGGGGATTTTGCCTTGTTTCAAAAGTGAGAGAGAGTATTCGGCAGAATCAATGAGGTCTTCAATGTTGTGAAGCGAGCGCTCTTCAGAACCCAGCATAAAGATGGCGCGTGCCTCTGCTTTCTTCGCCAACCTCGCTGCTAAATTCAGTTCCAGTTTCGGAGAGTTAAGGCTCCGAAGTATTTGTCGGTACAACGATATCACTTTCCCTCGGTTTCTCGCTAAGTCATCCGCCGTTGCCCATATCAATCCCTTCGTCATTTCTGACAAAAATTCGACGAAAGCAGAGTCAAATTCTCTCAGACATTTCATCGAACACCCTTTGCCTTTTAGAAAACATACGTCTTTTTTCATGAGGAAAAACAATAAAAACAGTAAATGAATAGCAATTCATATAAATAATCGAAGACTGACCTGGAAACTTTGATTTGGGAGATTACCAACCGACTGATCTGATAAAAGTGTTTCGTCGAAGATCTTCGGAGAAAAAGACGGCTAAATGAAGCCGTTTAAGGTGCGTTAGTTTATATGAGAAAACACCAGTAGCTGCGTCAGGTTCTTATATGAAAGCATGTAGAATTTAGGCTTGTTAGTTCATGAGGCCCTTGTACTATTGAGAAAATTCAATAATGAGTCCCGAATTATTATTTATATATATATATAACCATTTATACGTAATATATCTGTGATTAATCTAAATTAAATATTATAGATGTTAATGTGAAGCTCTATAATATTTATGTAATAGTTTATTGTGAATGATGATATGATAGTAAAACTTTATTATTTTTTAAGAAAATTTGATGGTTTATTTGAACTTTTAAATAAAAATTAAAATATATTTAAAACTTAATATATTAAAATTTATTATAATATCCAAAATCAAACATTAAAGATAACTACAAATAAATATATTATTAAGTTTTTTAGATAAAAAAAACAACTTTAAAGTAATAAATTATTAAAAAAAAATTGAACACTTCTACCAAAAAAATTTCTTTAATTATTTCTTGGTAGTCTAAATCTATTATTATTCGTTACAAATATCTTCATTGAAATCATTAGGAGAATAATAATTCTGGACATTTTATTATTTATAAAATAATAAAATAAAAATGATAACTACACATTTAATATTTTATTTTTATTTATTTTTTGTTTTAGTATTTTATTTATTTAATAAAATAATATCTAATGTTACGTTTTGTTTTTATTTTGACGTCCCTCGTTAAAAAATCAATAACATACTAATTACAACCGAGAAAAATACACAAGATATATTAATTAAGAGAGAGAAAATCATACATAATAGACGGTCGTGTCATTTTTTCTTTTTTAGTCAATATACCACTTGTGTTTTATAATTTTAATCGATGTAATATACTATTTATGAGAAAAAAAATGATGTGATGACTTATTACATATGAATTTTTTTCTCATAATTAATTTTTAATAGAAGTGTATCAAAATTAATATAAAAACGTAATATCATATACTATTTTATCAAAAAAAAATGAGATACTGAAAAAAAAAAAGTAAAGTGTTATCATATCTATAATTATCCCTAAAATAAAATTTATACCAAAATAATATGTATAAGTCTTACCTTAAATAATAAATTTTACTATTTCACATGTTATAAAAAAACAGAAGTGTTTATGATAGATTAACCATAATATTTTGTTTGATTGATTGATTAACTAATATAATAATTATTAATCATAAAATAATTAATCGTTAATTTTTTGAATGATTAATCATAAAAAAAAATAATTCGATTGCAAGTTACCTTATAAATTTTTCAATTCTTTTCAAATATTATTTTTTTAGAATAATAAATTTATCTCTTCAATAAATATTATATTAAAATTAATTGCATGTAAAATAAAAAGTTCACTAAAATTAATAATCATGAAATAATTTTTATCATGTACTTGTAGATTTTTTATCGTAAAAAATGTTAAATAAATTAAAATGGGAAAATGAATTAAGAAAAAGTACTATGAATATAGGAAAAAAAGAGTTACCACAGTAACGAGGAATTTAGGAGAATAATGAAATTGAAGAAAAAAATAGGTTTATTTAAAATATATTAGGAGAACAGGTAAAAATATTCTTTAGATCTCATTAACTACAAATAACGAAGTATATGTATATTGTTGATTTCAATTCAATTCAATAATCGACATGGATCTCGTCGTCTAAGATAGCAAGATCTAGACACCTCACAACTTGCAGGTGACAAAATTCAAGTAACACTATATTTTAACATATTTCTCTAAATATAACTTTAAATATTGTTATTCCTCTAAATTCCCCGAGTAACGAGAAAGAGAAAAAAGAGCAGATCAATCATTTCTACCGGCTGGACAAAAAATAATCGATCCAACGATTCAGTCATATTTTGAACAGAAAAAAATTAGAGAAAAAAAATACCCCAAAACCACACTTTCTGCTTAAAAAAACAAAATTTAGAGCATTATAAAATGTAATCTTTCATTTTTCATATTAGAAAACACACAATGAAGCCCCATGGCCGTGAATATATATAGAAGATGAGAACAAGAAAGAAACAAAGTGAAATAAGTAATACCTTACCACCAATTGTATCCCCTCCTTGGTTCATCATTGCCGAACCTTGATGCAGAATATCTATGAGAGTTCTTTGCTTTAGAAGTTCGAGAAGCTGAAGACGACATCTTACGTCCCTCCACGGGTGGAGTTTTGGGAGAACTCCAATGGCTCCTTGAAGACGACTTCCTGTTGGAGAAATCTCCAAGATCGTCTGTAATCCAACCACCTCTATGTTTTTCTTTTCGTGGTGTACTGAAGTCGTTCTCTTCGAACTTGATTTTCTTCCTTTTGCGGATCTTGCCCTGATCTTGAGGTGCAGACTTGTATCCCAAGAACTCTTTATTTTCTCTAAGAGATCTTCTATTCGGAGTGGATGGTTCACGATTTCTTTTACCTACCTGCTTCACAAAGAATAGCATTAGTCCGTAACAAATCAAGAGGAAATAAATGAACAATGGGACTGACACTTGATTTTCTACTGAAACCTACTTTAGCAGAACTGCATTCACGAGCAAAGTGTCCTCCTCCTCCACACTTGTAGCATAAGCTAGATGATGGAGTACCGGTGGCACATTCCCGTGCAAAGTGTCCTCCTTCACCGCATTTATAGCATAAGCTAGGTGACCCAGAATCAGTTCTCTCCTTTGTTTCTCCACGCGATCTACTGCACGACTGCATAAAATAATTCCAATGTTAAATGGTAGAGTCAACAGTTATAATAAATGAGCATATGCAAAATACAAATATGATCACATGAATCAAACAATAACTATTTCGAACCAGAATGTTCATGGAAATTATGTCTCAAAAGTGATCTATAGAAAAAAAATGAATATTAATGAACAGAGGTAAAAGAGATTTTTCAACGTTTTGGAAACAATAGAGCGAAATGGACGGTAACCAAATTGTTGAAAATGAAATACAATTAGCAATAGAATAGCTGAACAAAGCATACAATGGATCACGATGAGAACACTAATAACAAGAACTGGATAGTGGACATATACAATTAGCAACCGATCTTCCTGCAACAGAAACAATACGTACTTCATATTAATTACAATAAAATGAGCATAAATTGTAAAACCCACCAAACCAGTATGTCCCAGTTGGCCACATCTGAAACAAGAAACTTCTCTTGCTTTGGAATCAACAAAGTTAACGCAACATAAATGGCCGAAACTCTTGCAGATATAGCACTGAATCTCCTGATCCGAGAGGAAAAAAAACATAACATGATCAGAGAGAACAAGAATCCTAACAGAAATTCACAATCAACAACAATGGAAATATAATAATAAGCAATACTAGTAGGGAAGAAGAAGAAACCTTAATATCATCATGGGAATAGTCATTCTTGCATGAAAACATGTCATGCCCAGAACCTCCGCACCTTAAACAAATACTACCGTACTTTATGCTACTATTGTGTTTGTTTGGGCAATCTTTTGCACGGTGACCACTTTTTTTGCAGATGAAGCAGTCTTGTGTCTACAAAGAAATTAAATTTATAAGCATGCCAATAATATTGACCACAAATAAAAAATTCAAAACGTGCTATTAACAATCATAGGTAGGACCACTTCCTAGTTTCTATTTGAAATGAAACAAATTGAGGAAAAGCATAACAAGTGATAGGTAAACGAAGCATCCACTGTTTGGATCTACAAACAATTCAAGGAGCTAAAGCCTTCAAGAAAGCTGAGAGGTGTCTTATCCAAATAACAACTAAAAAATTATCCTTATAGTATCAACAGTGTGCCAACTGCCAAGAATCTAATATTTATAAAGGCAAGAAACACACACATCCAACCATTTTCCAGGATAAAAATCCAGTAACTAAGTAACTTCTAATAGACGCATTTGCCTTTTATGGAAAGAGAAACAAATAACAAAAGAACCCACCACTTCCAACCCAGAAATGGACAATGAACAATTCAAAGAAGACAACTAAAAATTAAAAGTCATTGTACATGATCTGTCATTAAAATTCACATCAATCTACTAATTCATACCTTTGAGCACTGTCTAGCACCATGATCCAAACTCCCACAAAGAAAGCATGGTTTCTTCCGCTTTGAAGCAGATTTACAGTTCACTGCCATATGTCCCTCTTCACCACAATTATAGCATGTTTCCCAACCACTATCCGGAGGATCAAAGTATCTTGCCCCTCGCTGATAGAAGAAATATCAATGAGATATAAAAACCAATCCATCAAAGAAATTTCTTAACCACAGTTCAAAACAAATATTTTAACTCACAAGAAGCTTTCGGAGCACAATATTGTCAGATTTGTCTACAGTATTTGGGTGAAGAGATTCAACAGGCTCTACAGCCTCAGTCGTAATAGTCTCCTCTACTTTCTCAACCTTCTCTATCATTTCAGCTTTATCTCCATCTCCTGTAATGGTGACCTGGTGCAAGGACAAAAATGAATTTATCCTCGTAAATTAAAAATTAAATAAAAGAAGTTAGCCAATATAACAAGCTGCAAGATTGAATCCAGTACGGCATTTATTCAACAACTCATTCAACAAGAACAATACATAACCAGCTTATTGAAAACCATCACCAGAATAAAAGAATCGATGATAGGTAAAAGTTCATTTCAAATAATTTTTTGAAGCCAAGTCCACTACCAGGGTTGCGTTATTGCAATTATAAAGTTCAACAAAAGTGTGATTAATTTCCTGTATTTCCCAGCAGAAAGTTCTGCCAATAAATAACACAGTGATTATATTAATATCAGTACCCCAAATATAAAAGAGAAGATGGCATCCCCAAAAGTAAAGTCTCTCGCCTTCTGTCATTCTCTCATCTCTACCTATCTACAAGACACTGAATTGAGCAATGAGAGAGCATTGGAGCATCAACTCCAACACCCTTTGAATCTTGATTGTCTTTTTTCTTGTAGAACTTAAAATGTGAATAAAAAACTACAAATGAGGACATCACTAAAGAACTGTAATCTATAGCAGACATTCAAACAAATAAATAAATATATAATTTTTTTTGAGGGGACAAGTTCCTGCTATAAGTTTGAACGAAAATAGAAAATATCCATTTTTTCTTGGTAAAGAAGTTCTCACGCAACAAACTCAAATAAGGAAACCAAATAAAAATCAATAACTTATTAACCTAATAAACAAAAAACAGTTCAAATTATCAGAGCAACGCAAGAAATGAAAATCCTAATTTGTAACAGTATCATAAATCCCAACTTCTATCTAACTTGACAACACTTTAACATGTTATAAGTTCAACCAAATTATGATTTCTTAATTCGTATCATCTCATCAACTTATGTAGTATAAAAATCACTTTTTCAAATCAAATTCAACTAAAACCAACTTTCCAAACAGTACATTCGATAAAAAGAATCGTTACTGAAAAATAGCAAAAATATGGTTTTAACCTTTTCAACTTTCGTTTTCTTCTTTTTCCTTTTAACCATATTCTTACTTTTCAAATCCAAATCCGCCTCTTCACCGCCACCATTAATACCAGCTACATCAAATCCCCCGCGTGAAGACGAAGAGGCCAAATCCACCACAGAAACAACACCTCGTTCATCGGAAGCGCCATGCTTTCCTTCATCAACCCTCGTAGCTTTCACCAATAGTGCTTTCTCGATAATTTTCAAACTTAGGTCTTCATTGGCTTCCTCGTCGTCACTGCTGCTTAGTACCGTCAATGACTTTGAATCTAACAGTCTCGATTCATCCTCTTCTATCTCATTTTTTGCTGACTTTGCCTTGCCCTTCTTCGCCATCAAGATCTTTAGGCAACGCAAATTTCTTACGAATTAGGGTTTGCACTTTTTGCTGACTTTGCCTTTCCCTAATGGTGCAAGCGAAGCTAGGGTTTTTCTATTTTATTTTAATTTTTTGCTCATATTGGATTAGCGCTCAAAATTTGAAAATAACAGTTGGGCTGGAAAAGATCCAACATTTATGGGCTTTATATTTAAACTATCCCAAACTAATATTACTAAACGATTTTATTCAATTAAACCACAATTAAAGCGACAAAAGCAAATATTAATTACGAATGGAAGGTATATTTAAAATACGTAATGTCAAAAAAAATGTTTTTAATGTTTAATAATTATTTTGATTTTTTAAAGTAATTTAATCTTTGTAAGTCCACCCCAAGATTAGTGTTTTCTTATTCTGATTTTCTCAGAGACTTTGATAGCACAACCGAGACTGCAAGTGGTTCTTTGTCTCTGTAGAGATCGAGTGACAGAAGTTTTGAGAATTCAAAAGAAGGTCACAGTGTTTCATGCTTGTTATTACCGTTATAATGAACATGAGAATAATATCCGTACAAGCAAAGCCATATCAATATAAGGTATGCTATAATTTGTACCGATAAATACCTTAAATAATACTAGTACATTAATCATAACTCCTAAATTAAAAAAAAATGACTATTGGTATAATCTCATTCATATCGATACAGATGTTATAGTAGAATTTTAGTGTTAAAATTATTTATCGGGATCATATTACAGTATCAACATGTTGTAATCATTCATTTTTTTATATTTTAGTATAAGTGTTATTAGAATAAAAAATACTAATAATTATATATTAAAAATAAATAATGAAATAATAATGAAATTTAAAAAAAAGGCAAAAATGTGTGTGGAGCTAAAAGCTCAATGTTTCCTTTCCCACCCTTACCTATAAATAGGCATTCGTTGCAATGCAATGGCACATAACCAATATGGTCGGCATAATGGTGAGCCGAATGGGGCTTAGTCCCTGGCTTACCGAGGACCGGGGTATTGCTCTCGGTGTTAATCGTTTCAATCGAGGTCTTATTTTAAATTTGATATAATTAATTTTTAAAGGGATCATGGTAGATCTTTAAAAATTTTAATTGATGTTTGAGTTTCTACTTGGGTAAATTTTTTTATCTTTATTTTTTATTTATTATCAGTTTATATATATGATAATATATATTTTTCTTGATTATCGATATGTTTTATATTTTGTATATCATGTTTATATAATGTATGAATTATTCGTATTAATAAAATTATTTTTTTCTAATTTTTTCCTTAGTATTTTATATTTCTGTTGATATATTTGTTCATTTATATTTTAGATTATTTATTTATTTAATTAAGATACATATCGATATATTAAATTGCTAATATAATTTTCAATTTTCGATGATAAACTTGATTATCAATTTAAGGTATGAATGATAATTTTCGTTTATTCTTCGAACTCCGAAGACCTTAAAATTTACTCGTAATTATAATTGAATTTTAATTTTATCATCACTTTAATCTGTAAGATTTGATATTAATAAATCTAATTAATTAGGTATCAATTTTGGGCGGTGTGGAGATATTAATCCTTCTTCATTTGTAATCAACTCTCGGAACCAAATTTACGAATCTCTAATTTTATTTTTATGATGTTCAGTCTACCAAAATGACCAATAACGAATCCGAACTTTCCAAAAATACGAGCTTTTAAAGAAAACATAACATTTTAATTTATTTCTAAATAAAAAGGCATTATACTTTAAATATTAAATATTTTTTGTTGTTGTTGTTGCGGACAAAAATACTTGCTACAACTTGGTGACTGATTTAATTTTTTTAAAACAAGGAGTCAGGCCTATTTTTTTTCTTTTTATGATTTTACTAATATAAAAATAATAGGTTAAAGTGAAGATTAATTTAATATTTTTTTTTATAAACCTAGTTTATTTTAACGAATTTAAATTTTGATCTTGTTTTCAGCGTTTCTTTTTTGGTTTACTTGGTTACCAAGAAACTATTAAAGAAAACGAGAGAGAGGTATTTCAAGAAACTTCTTCTTGATTATTTTCAAGAAACCAGATCTTCTTCTTGATTTTTTTCAAGAAAGCGAGCCCTAGTCCGTCGACTGCCCAAACAGAAATCTCTGCAATGAAAAAAGAGAGCAATGCCATGTCGAACCCTAGAATTATGGAGAAATACAAGTTAAGTAGTGAGCTTGAATGGGTTGATCAAATCCCTGAATGCCCAGTATTCCACCCATCAATCGAGGAATTCAAAGACCCCTTGGCTTTTCTGCAAACCATCGCTCAACAAGCTTCCAAATACGGTAAACAGACACACATATAGGTATACGAACATATTAGGTAGGAAAACTAACTTGAATTTCATGTGCAGGAATTTGTAAGATTGTATCCCCATGGAAGGTATCGGTTCCTGCTTCCAACGTACTGACGAAGGAGCAAAGAGGGTTTGAGTTTAAAGCTTACGTTCAACATTTACGGCTTCATCAATGGAATCTCAATGACATGGCCAACTTCCTCATCACAGAAAGGTTGTTTAGTTTTTAATTACCTATTTTTCATACTCGAATATGATTTATATATAAATTATTAAATTCGAGGTTGATAAGTTGTATATATGGACTGCAGCACATATAACTACAAAAGTTTTGAGAAGATGTCGAATAAGGCATTTGCTAGAAGATTTCCCGATCAAGCCACTGGTCTGTCTCCTGCTTTTTTGGAAAAACAATTTTGGCTTGAAATGGCTCGTGGGACTGCAACAGTCGAGTATGGTGTCAATATTGATGGCTCAGCCTTTTCTTCTGATCCCAATGATGAGCTTGGCCAAAGCAATGGCAATTTAAAGGTAGTTTTTTGACCAGTCTATCTGTTTTAACAGTTTAAGCAAAGACTAATCCAGTTCTGTTCTAATTTCTTCTGAAATCCCAGACTTTCCCACAGTTGCCAAACTGCAGTTTACGGCTGCTTGATTATCAAATACCGGTAATGCCGATCGTTGTTCGTACTTTCTGTCTGTTGATTCCTTCTTTAAGTATTTTCTAATGAAAACTGTAATACTTGATGTCAATTCAGGGAATAACTTCTCCTATGCTTTACATTGGCATGCTATTTAGTACATTTGCGTGGCATGTTGAAGATCACTACTTGTACAGGTAAATTTACCTGAATTCCAAGTTCTTTTTGTTATTCTTAATTTCTCTTAACATGTATACTTGTGCTTTGCAGCATTAACTATCATCATTCCGGTGCACCCAAAACTTGGTACGGCGTTCCCGGTCACGCGGCTTCTGTTTTGGAGAAGATGGCTCAGGATTATGTTTATGATCCCAACATCTTGTCGCATATCTGTAAAGACGGTGCTTCTGCACTGCTAGCTGAGAAAACAACCATGTTTCCTCCAAACATTTTGCTGCAACACAATGTGCCTGTTTACAAGGCTGTGCAGAAGGCAGGAGAGTATGTCATCACGTTTCCTAGAGCATACCATGCCGGGTTCAGTCAAGGTAAAACGCCTCATCCCGGGCTGCAAATGTCGAACTCGAATCCATATCGAAGTACCATCTTTTAAAAGATTCTTATCTTTCTTACTTGCACACAATGTATAGGCTTCAATTGCGGTGAGGCAGGGAACTTTGCGATCGGGGACTGGTTTCCGTGGGGAGCAGTGGCTGGCCATGTTTATGCACATCTTTGCAAGATGGTGATCCTTCCTTACGAGGAACTCCTCTGCAAAGAAGCAATTATTTTATCCAAATCCTGGAATCATCAATGTTTGGATCCTACATTTGAAGAATCGGTCTCTCAGTCTTCCATTAGGAGATCATTTGTGAGACATGTTGAATCTCTTAACAACGCTATTCGGAACTTGCATGATTCAATGCCATCGATCACTTATTCGTCGGCTTTCCAAGGAACTATTGTTTGTCAACTCTGCAAACGAGATTGCCACTTGACATTCCTTGAGTGTGATAAATGCTTCCACCATACATGTGTTTTCCATGGTAAGTATTCACACTCAGACTCACAATTTTGATAATCTATGGAAATGGACTGATTGGATTCTCTTGTTGGTTCTGTTGCAACAATTAATTCACTTCGCTGCTCATGTTCGGGGAAGCTAATTGTTTATGCACAAGAGGAAATATGGAAAGTGGTGGATGCATACCGAGTGTTTGAAGAAAGTTCAGAACGAGGAATTGATCAAGAATTATTTTTGTATCCGCTGTCAAACGTATCCTCCTGCATTAAATATGGGAAGGCTCGATTTTGGCGCAAGGTAAAATCTAAAAAAAAACTATCTTTTAGTCTCACATTTGTTATTGAAATCGGTTGTATGAATAACAGATCAACAACCATCATGGCGGAGAAAATAAGGTCCGGGAAAGTGCCGAGTTAACTGAGAAAGTGGAGTCTAAAGCAGCCGAGAAGAATCTTAAGAGAGCCTACCATGAAACCATCCTCTCATGCTCTCCATTTGCTAATGGCAACAGCCGCAAGATATACAGAAGGAAATGCATATGAGAAGGGGGTTTTATGCCTTCAAAATTTTGCTGACATAGGGAAATTTTGCAACATTCAACGGCATAATATGTATATGAAATTTATCTTCTGTCACAATATGCAGAGAGATTAGATTGTACGAATTGTCAACTTAAATTTTACATTCAGCACATTGATTAATGCTTTATGATCCAGTTGTATAAAATTAGTTTGTCATGCTCATGCATAATTTTCTAACATACACACAATAACACAATAACGGAGTTGTGTATAATGAGGGAGAGGTCTTGCCCCCTTACACTTTAGAAATGTATGTTTTACCCCTCAATACTTAATCATGGATCCGTACAACCGTGCGAGAGCATAAGATGTACCTCAATACCTTCGTATATTTATTTATTAATTTTATTTTTGTGGTATAATTTTTTTCTACCTTTTAGTATGTATCTTTGTCTTTTCACATGTTTTTCTTCTCTTAATTAATCATTTGACCGTTTTTTTATTTGATTTGTTATCAGAGTTGAATTTAACGTTGCCACAACTAATAAAAATGAGGTTGTTTTTGATTATTCTATTGATCTCCTTACGAACTGATCTCATAGTCACGTTTTTATTCGCGATTGAATTGTAATAGCAACCGTGTTGTCAACGTATCTTAATATTATAATATATATTTTTATCTTATATCGTCGAATCCGGTTAATATTTATATCTAGTTTAATGTTTGTTGTTTGTTTTTGCTTTTATGACACACAATTCCTTTATTTTTTATGCTTCATTTTATTTATTCTTTTATACAATTTTAACATACGTTTGGGTTCTTCCGATTACATTACAAACAAAAGGAAAAGAAATAGCACACACTTTACATGCCTGGTGGAGACTAAATCATGCCATGACTGATTTCATTATCTACTTCTGATTGTCACTTCCCTTCTTCTTCAGTAAGCTTAGGAATTTACCAAGTAAAGCGTTCTTCTTCTGTTGCTTTGACAGTGGGTTTCTACCATCATCGACATTTTTTGTCAATCCATTCGTCTGATCGATTAAGCCCTTGCAAACTTCAACCTTTGACTCCACTTGCTGCACAAAGGATTTTTGCCCAGGTTCTTTATTTTCAGTTATGAAGCTCTCCCGCATGTTGAATCCAACCTTATCTGAATCATCTTCGTTTCGTTTTGTCTCGGCTTCTTTCACTTGTCCATTTGCATTCTCCACTTGAGCACCATCTGCCTCCAGGGGCTGTTCCGATGGGAGCTCTAACTTCAGATTCTCTTCACTTCCATGTCGTTTCACTTCCGAGACTTCAACCACCTTAGGCAGCAAATCATAGTCCTTTCCACAATTAGTTGGCTCAACATTTCCCTCTATTTGCTTTTTTATTCTAGCTTCTTCTAACAACTTAGACAACTCCTCAGCTCTCTTAAGAGAAGCAGCTTCCCTAGCTTGGAGTTCCTCATTCTTTCGAATGACACTCTGCAGTTCGGTTTCTTTATCCAACAAACTCGCCTTCAATACTGTGCTCTCGGCCATGACCTCCATTAAAGCTTCCTGCAGATGAAACACCTCAGATTCAACTTCCTTTAGGCTCTCCTTCAAGTCAGATTCTTTTTCTGAATTTTTAACACTATCCACTAAATGGAAATGCAGATGTCTCCGTTCCCACTCGGTTCCGGAACTCTTGTATTCATTCTTGGATTGTTCAATGGAACTTGTAAGAAGATCAATCTCCTTTTTCGCATCATCGAGCATTGTTTCGTACTTCTCGTTCGTTGCTTTCATGACCGATCTTTGATCTTCTAACTTGGTCTCATGCTCTTTTTCAGTTGATAAAAGCTTCTTCATGGCCTCCCTTCCTTGTGCTGAAACTTGACTTAAGACTGAAGCTAAGCTTCCCATTACTTTCTGACTCTTCTCGATCTCATCCCTGGATTTTTCCAACTGGTTGACCAGTTTGGTTTTCTCTTCTGAAAGTGATCGAACACTGGAAACAGCTAGCTTTTCGTTGTTTAAAGCTCGGATCTTTTCTTCCTTGGTTGTTTCTAATTCGGACTTCAGAGACTCGATCAGTTTAGTCACTTCTTTAGCTTCTCCCTTAGCCATATTTATACATTGTTCTGATTCCACAAGGTCCCCTATTTGTTTACTAATTGTCACTTCCAGTAACCCCACGTTCTCTTTAAGAGCTTTGATTTCATATTTTGCGTCAAGTAATGAATTGTTGTTGCTCTCTAATTGCTTCATGATCGAGTTGAAAGAATCCGGTGCCGATATTTCAAACTTCTTCGAGTCTGCCATCTGCATTTGTAATTCTTCGAACCTTTTCTTCCAATCCTCCACTAGATTGAATGCATAAGATTCTGCCAGTCTTGCAGCTTGGAGATCAACCTTGAGTTGTTCAATGAAAGCCTCCTTTTCCCTCAACTTCCCCTCATAGGTCATTGCTATCTCAAGTTGTTGTTTCAATGACTCTATCTCTTCCTTGTACTTGATCACCGTTTCCTTGTTCTCGTTAGTCTCTTTTTCGCACTCCGAATCGATCAAGGAGTTCAACCGAACCAATTCGGCCGAAAGAAAGTCCACCTCCTCGGCATGGATTTCAGCAATCTTGGTTGCATCATTAGCATGGTTCAGAGCCTGGTTTTTGGCATCACAAACCATGGCTAGCTCTTGCCTCACCCTTTCAAGCTCCTGGATGGTAAAGTGAAGGGCTGCCACGTCCGAAGCATGCTGGTTCCTTATGGTTTCGATTTCATTGCGCCATTCCTCATCTTTCTTCTGAGAAGCTTCAATTCCTGCCATTTCAAACTCAAACATACGGAATTTCTCGAACTCCAAGCTATCTTCGGCTTGCCTTTGCGCAACTAAAGCCTCTCTAAGCTTTTCATTTGCTTCTTCGGCTGCTTTTTGTGCTTCTTTAAGTTCATCAATTGCTTGTGCCTTCTCTTTCTCGATCAATAATATATGCTCCTTTGCTTTCTTTAGATCCTCCTGAACCGAGTTAAATTGAGCCTTCAAGTCCGATCCCTTACCCGCCCTTGTTTGCAATCTCTAAAAATCGAAACCAAACAAAATATTAGTCGAATTCAGACACAACACCCTCTGAATTTGTAACTTCTTTCATGCACAAGACGAAACATAGTAATATTTGACATCATTGACAAAAACAGTAGCTTACATCGGATGGCATACCAACCTTGGGCGATCCCTGATCAATTGCCGGTTTCGAGTAAAGGCATGGTCGCACAAACCTATCAACTGAAAGGCGTGTACCTTGCAATGGTGAACCAGGTTCTCCTTCAACCCTTGTCAACCTCCGATCACTAGTTGGCTTCAAGATAAGGGAAGTTCGCAGAGACCGATCAACCGAATGGCGTGCACATCTCAAAGGAGAGGGTGAACCAGGTTGTGGTTCAACCTTTGGTGATCCGTGATCAACTGCAGGCTTGGTGATAAGGGATCGATCGACCAAATGGCGTGTACCATGCAAGGAAGAGGGTGAAACATGTTCTGATTTAGCCAGAACCCTGTTTAGTTTAGTAACCCCTCTTGGTGTTCCTAGTGAAACCTTGGATTTAGCAGCCATGTGGTTCTTTCAACAAGGAAAGACAAACCTATAAGAAAGTGTGACCCAGATTCTGATATTCTGCAGTTGCCCAATTGATATTATTGATTGATTCCTCACTTGCAAACTTTGTGTTTTTAGGTGGGGAATTTATAGGGTAAGATTCTAATGTTCTGCAAGTATGTGCTCTAAATTGAATTTGGTGTGTTTAAGCTAAAAATAATATATATTTGTTCTATTTAACTAATTAAATTTGTTACTTAATGTTTATGTGTCATATCTACTTACACAATTATTGAAGGTTAAATTGTTGGGTCCATCGATCTGTCGTAACTTTAATTACATTAGTCTGTACTTATTGTTATTTAATTACTTTATTTAGTGAAGTTCATACCCAAATATGTTTTTAATTTCTATTCCCAGTAATTTTGTAGACAGAAATTTTTTAGATCTTATTGTTAACGTGAAATCAATATTTATTTAAGGATTTGAATTGTATATGATTTGATATTTGAACGAGTATACTTATTAATAAGTAATAATTTAGATAAATTCTATCCATATGTAAAAGAATTAATCGATTTAAATTTGATTCGATATAAGTTAAATTAATCAAATAAATCCGTTGGACATTAGGCTTATGTTAGTCAGGCCGAATTATACAGATGAATATCCCATTCCAAACAATTATATGGAAACATATTTAAATATATATACCCTCTTGAATGTTACGGTATACTTAATGTCACAAATTAAATAGTGTTTCATTATTTAAAATTAATTATTTAAATAATATTTTATTTAAAATTGATTATTTAAATAATATTTTAAAATTGATTATTTTATTTATAAATATTTATCTAGCAAGTTAATCACGAATGGAATAGTGTTCGATCCGTGCTCATTAGAAAATCTTGTTGCTTGACTTGATTAGTTGCCCATTAAACTCGATAATTTTTTGTTCAAAAGTACTCGTTAAAAGTTTTGTTGCTCGACACAATTCGTTACTTGTTAAGTTTACCAAAATTTTTACTTTATTTTTAAAAAAATATATAAAATCTAATGACACTATTAAAATTTAATACAAACATAAAAATTCAAAAGAAGAAAAACGTGAGATTTACAGAGATAAATAAATGAACCTTTTATAATCGAGTTAAAGATGAAGTTGATATTGAGTGTTAAACTCTTTTTAGTTTCACAATAATTTTCGATGAACAACAAAAGAGAAAATATCTTAAAAATTTTAAGGTTTAACTTTTAATCGTATTTTTAACATAAAGTTAAGAAACACTCCTAATGTTTGATTGATTAATCACTTTGACCTTTAATATTTTATTTTTGGTTAAAATAACTCTTTTACGAATAAAAATTATCAGTCAACTGATAATAAGTTAGTAAATGATTTTTCAAACGAATTAGATTTGTTTTTTTTTTTTTCATTTTAGTGTGATGCTCCTAATTTTAGTCACATAAAAGACAATTCCTTATTTTTGATATATATAACATTTAAGTATAATTCACAACGTTGCTGCTAAAAATTTAAAATTATTAGGAATTGGAATTAAAACATATATTCGAACAAATGTAAACACAGATACAGATCAAAATCCAAATACGGGCATGACAGCAATGCAAGGTGGTGTATCGTGGGAAAAAAACTCAATTATTCGATCTTAATTCCTGATCCAGTTGGATTCAGTGGATTTTTATCTAGAATTGGTATCAGTGAAACCAAGATTAGATCCAAATTTAGGAACCGGTTGTAACCGAGATTGAGACTGTATCTTAATTTTTTAGACCCGGCACCCAATGGGTACCCAATAGAACCGAAGTTAATACCAAGTACTCAGTACTAGTTTTTTTGCTTGTGATAGATAATGTTCTTTTATTATTTTATCTTATCAAACTCTCTTTATATATTAATATTATGAGTATGACTCATTTTAAAACTTTAATTTTCAAGTCTATAATATTTTAATTTTATTATTTAATATTATTATTGGTAGTTGAATTTTTTTTCTCCTATTGCTTAATTTTTTTAATAATAAATCAATTGACCGGTTACCTGATATTGGAACCGATTTTCACTAGTAACGGGACCGATTTCTAAAATTTAGGATCCAGTATAATTAGGACCGAGATTGGTTCCAATTTTCAAAAACTTGTAATTACTAGAACCAAGACTAGTTCTAATCAAATCGGCCGAGTACCCGATCTTGCCCACCCCAAGTGCATCAATACATTGTCTATTTTAATAGAGCAATGAATGCCAAGATTCCGCTTATCTCAACTAAACCTCAAATATTTTCTACTTCGGTTCATTAAACTTATAATACAACCGAACTCTAGTACACAATGTGGGATTCACAACTCCACTCTAAGGTCATAATGAGCTACCACACTTAGGCTGCGTTTAATATTGCGTTCTAAATCAGTTTTGGGGTTAAAAACTGATTCAAACTTTTTCACCACACTTTTTAAAAGCAATGCTAAACTGACCCTTAGTAACACATCATCAGTAACTGCAAAGCCGACCCGATATGCGATCCGATCATGGCGTACTTACCATATGGAATTAATGTCCAAGACTATGACACTAATCCTGAGGGTAAGTTTTTGGGGTGACTCTGTTTTCAAGAATATTTCGACTTTTTCACCTTAAGAAAAAATGGTTCATAAAACAGGAAATGTTTGATCCAGGGTTGAACTTGCCAGTGCTGAGTTGTTTATATATATGTATTGAAACGTAGGCTGTAAGCAGGCTAAAAAAATAAGAAGAGGGCCAACTCCATTGAACAACACAGGAAGAACAACAAAACACGACAGGAACAGAGTATCAGGATTCAGGAGGCACATGCTTTCGTGCAACATCTGCAATCACTTACTTATATGGCAGAAGCTGCAGAACCACATGCTAAATTCAGTGAAACTCAAACCATAACAACTCCACAATCTGGGACATAGAAAATGACATAAACTAGACAACCCAATTCTTGGACGGTTAACATGTACATCAAGAACAGAATCATCAGATGAGATTCAGGAGAATGAGGGAGATAGCACGTCAATCATCATCATATGAGACATGGAAACTGGCAGTGCAGCCTAAAGCCTCAGGTTCCTCAGCCCCACAGCAGTCGTAGAACTTGGCAGCATATGGCGGATCATCAGGTTTCAATTCATAGTACCTTCAATCAATCCAAAGAGAGAAAAACAATAACCAGCAAACATTTGTCCTTGTGTCACGCAATTGGAGAAAGAGTAAAAAGTGTTCAATGAAATTGTAAGAAATCATTAGGCTAAAAACAAGGGTATAGTTTCTAACCTGAGTAATTTGGTTATCCACATAAACTTCATAACACATCATTACCATAACAAAGAGAAGCACATACACAGGAACAGTTGATACACTATAGCATCTCCTCATTGCAAACAGGAACATTAATATTTTTCTCATGGAAGATGCTACATCTTTCCCCCTCTCTTAGATAAGTAGTGATTTTCATTTTACAGTTTCTGTCCCTAGTATCAGACTGATCCACATTCTAAGTACTACTACTCAAATGTCAGATGAAGTGGAACGAGACTCATTTATTCAACAGGAAAAAACTCAAACCTAAAGGCTCCTAATTAAACTAAGCTTAGTTAAATCATCATCAGACAATTTGTTGATTCCTCAATTTTTAGGATCAATACAGAGATGTGAAATCTTAAAAGCAAAATCAATTACACCTCATAGCCTAATATCAAAAGAATCAAAAGGGTATACAAAATCATGATTAAAATAAATTTAAAAACACGAAAATCATTCAAATCAGACAAAAGGGTATCTGAGATTACTCTCCATTCTTTAAATACAATTATAAACACGAAGAAAGGCATATATAAGGAGAGAAAGGAGTGGGCGGATACCTCTTTTGATCGTCATGGCGACGACAAACAAAGAAAGACGGATGAAAACGGCACGAAGAGGAAGTGTTTGAAGATGCGGTGTAGCTATTCTTGCATCTCTTACATATCTTTTCTGTTTCTTTTTCCATCTCTTTCTACTTTTTCTTCTCCACCATGGCTTCTCTGCCAGTCAGGGACGGAGCCAAATATATGAAGTGGCTCCTCAAAATTTATTGTTTAATTATACTTTAAGTCCTTAATAGTTTAAATATTAATCAAATTAAATCTTATCCCTAGATTTGTTGGTTTATATATTTCCTAGATCTCTAGACTTTGTTTCCCTCAATATTCAATCCAAACCAAAATAAAGATTCTTTTATTAGTACATTTTTTCTCTAAAATCAAGTATTATAAGTTCAATCTGAGAAATCTATTTAAGATTAATTATAAAAAAATTAAGGATGTGCATTTGACTATGAATTTTTAAAAAAAAATCAGATTTGTTTCGGGTTTAAATGAAAAAACATAACGTGGAATATTTATATAAACTTTCATATATTTTAGGGATAATTATTATGATGTCCCACTTTTTGTATATTTTTTCAATTATATCCTAAATTTTATTGAATAAAAAGAAAAGAGCATATAGATGATTACTATAAATAACCTTTTTATATTTTTTTTCTATTATCTCCTTTATTTTTAATAAAAAAATAGATCAAAACAAATCGTATATAAAAAACTAAAATAAAGACGATCAAAAACAAAACTCGACCTAACCTCTCCTAACCCATGCTCACAACCACTATGTCCACATTAAAAAAATTGACATGTTCTACTTCATATTCACTTTTCAAATAAAAACTTTATTACATTTAAAGCGAATAAATTTAAAATTCATTAAATAATTTTAATTTTATCATTCTTAAATCAAATTTATTCAAAATTCAAATAAAAACTTTATTACATTTACACAAATCATACGTATAATTTATGGATTAATTCATAAAAATAAAATAAAATTAAAAAAAATCGTACTTCAAATTACATCAGTAAAAAATAAAATTACACTTACGGTTTTTACCTCCTCACTTATAACATTATTTCCAATTAATATATATTTTTAAATCAAATCGTTCAAAAAATCATATCAAATATTTTTTAAATAACCCCAACTTTCAAATTTTTTAAATGTATAATTACTCTTATAAAATTACATGTCAAACTTCTTTTGTTTTCATTTAAAATATTCTATTCATATTATATAGAATAATTTCCTTCAAAATTTTTAATTTATTTTATTAACATCAAATAATTTTATAGTATTTTAGCATAATTTTTTTATTTATAAAAAATACAATTTTTTAGAACACAATATAAGACAAATGAAAATTAAGACTAGTCTTGATAAGTACTAGTCTTAGAGGTTATAAAAAGAACAATGAAAGAGTTAAAAGCATTAAAAATCAATACATAAGATAAAATTTAGAGAATTAACAAATAATGAAAATTACAACAAAAAAATGAAAATAGCAATCCATAAACAAATATCAAATCATTTATATATACAACCAATTAAGTGCATCTTTAATGCTTGGCTAATAATACAACACTTTTACAAGTATACTAAATGTTGATTTCTAAGAGAAAATTTTATTGCCACATTACATACGAAAAACACGAGTCGAGACATTGAAGAATATCCAAAAAGATATTTAAGGAATCGATCTTTCTTTTAGTTTGAAGAAAGGATAAATCTCAAAGAATCTATCTTTCTTTTAGTTGTTGAATCTCTCTTTAACTGAGGTGTGAAATTATCGATCCTCATTACTAATGAAATCGAAACCATCTCTGAATTAATCAGAAGATTCTTTCAATTGGCTAGAATCCAATATGATGGTTCATTGGTAAACTTCAATCCTTCCCAACACCTCCTAATTCACCTAATTCAATACTTAACTTATACTTAACCTATAGGTAATATTCTTATACTATATCACATCAAGAAACGAGACACATATATCCACTAATTTTTTCAATACATTATTATATCTACTTAATCATTTTTTCTTAATTACTATTATTATTATTATTATTTATTTTCTATAAAAATAAGTTATAGATATATATAAAATTCTTAATTATATTCATTCCAAATATCATCCAAATATATTATCTAATTAACTATACAATTTCAAAAAATATACTTAATTTTTAAATTAAAATAATTATAAAACCTGAATATAGGCCTAAGAACATACTTTTTCCCACACCTCCCATCCCAAACCAACATCTTCGATTCTGAAATGTAACTTTCAAAGCAGACATCTTATCTAAGATCTTTGGTAAGATTATATGTGGGTTTGAACCAGAAAACGATTTCCATACCTCGTTTCAAACGCTGCTCTATTCCAGAATCTGAATCAAAACAGATACTCTGCATTCTGCAACTGACTGTCAAGACCCAGATTTTACTACAGGATTACTTAGTTTGGAAAGATTGTTTTCAGCTATGTCTGAGGCTAAGGTTTCGGAACTACTGTCGAGAGGAAAGGAAAAGAAAAGAAAAGAAAGAGAGTGTCAGTGAATAAGAGAACTCACTTGAAGACGGAAGGGGAAGCGGCAGAGAAAAATTTGGGTTTACTTAACCAGCCGCGTTAATATAAGAGTAGAATAAAAAATGTGGAAGCTAGATTTGTTTTGGGTAAAAATCAGTATCAGTCCTTAAATTATTTATCTTTTTCTGTTTTAGTCACTACATTATTATTTTGTATAAATTTTTATTAATATTTTATTTTTTCTATTTTGGTCATTAATATTTTTCATTAATCTATTGTTTTTTCCTTCTATTTTGGTCATTAAACTAATTTTTTTATGTAAATTTTTTAATAACGGATGATTAAAATAAAAAAATGTAATATTAATGCACATTTTGCTAAAATTAATAGTTTGGCGACTTAAATAAAACATAGAGATAATTTAATGCTAATAGTAATATTTATCTTTTTTTCTTGATAAGAATAGAAGTAAATAGGGTTTATATAGTTCGGTTGAGTATTTTTTAATTTCATCGATTTTGGCTTAATTATTCTTAATTTTTAATTTTTTATATTAAATTTAAGTTTTCTAATATTGTATTTTATTTTGAAAAATATAATTTCATCTTGTAGTTTTTAAAAATTATTTGATCAAAAATTAAAATATTTTCCATAAATATTTTTGAAAATATAATGTTTAAAGTAAATAAAAATATTTTATATATAGCACTTTGTTATTTTACCATGTTAAATCTAGGATAAATTACACGGATAGCCACAATATTATGAGGTTGGTATCGAAATGATCACAATACTTTAAAACGCGTCAAATACATCGATAAACTATTAAAATAATATCAAAATAGCCACCACCGTTAAAAACTAACGGACTTATGATATGATATTTAAAATTAAAATAAAATAATTACACATTTATTCTCTGTCCTTATACATTTTTATAATTTATTCCTAATTTTATAATTAACATAATTAACAAAATTAACAAAATTAACAAAAGGAAAATTAAAATCAGTGCTTACTTGTAAAAGTATTTAAATTACATTTTATTAAATAATTCTATTCTATTTTAAAATTTAAAATATTATCAAAATAATATTTTAAAATCTTGTATAAATATTATACTGGTTCAAATAAAAAATATTATATTTGTATATTAAAATATAAATTTATTTATTCTTTCAATAATTCAATTAATAAATTTTTAATATATCATCGTTAAATATGACATAATGATTAATGAGAAGATAAACCTTAAATAATTTGAGTACGAAAATAAAATCAAAATGTAAATGATTATACTTAAGTTGAAGTATACTAGAAGTTTTTTTATTATATCTGAAAATTTATTTTAGTTTATCTATTATAAAATTAATATTTCAGTCCTTATATAATATTAAAAAGTTTATTTTAATTTCTCAACTATCTGGAGGAAAATTTTAGTCTTTATATCTTTGAAAAGTTAATATTTTTCAAAAATTTTAAGTTATATTTAATTAATTTAAATATTTTAATTTAAATATCTTTTAAGTTTATGTCAATCTTAAAATTAAGAAAACTGACCCATCATAAAAAAATAACTGCACAAAATAAGTTTATTTAATTAAGCTCTTACCCAAATGAGCACACAAATATTAAAAAAAGAAAGCTCACAAGTATTCTTACAAAGAAAAATATACTTTAAATCTCAAATTTAAGATTTCTTTTTTGCTTGATTGTTGGTATAGATTTTCTTGATTTTTTTATGTTTTAAGGTCCCTTTTATATCTTCGAATCAATTTTTAGTTGTTGAAAAATCATAAAATCATACATTTAATACTCACTAGGTTATGAATTTTTAAAATTTTTAAAAAAAATTCAAAACTCTTTTAAGTAAAATCATAAATATGACGGTTAGAGCTCAGAGTTTCAAAACTAATTTTAAAACTTAAAAGTATTATGTTTTCCGAAAAAATTTTGAAACTTACGGCAAATTTTCGAAATTCAACTTAATTTTGATACTTTACTTTAAAAAATCAATTTTAAAGAAGATTTTAACTTGCGAAGATGTTTAAGTTATAACACCTTCAACCCGGTGCCACATCAGCCCTCCGGCTCAAAACCTGTATTTCAAAATTTCTTTCCAAAGGTTTATAAAGTTAGGTCCAAATTCATTTCCATCACAATGTAAAAAAATCCAAATCCATTTTTAAAACATAAATCCGAACAAGTAACGGAGCTCCAAAATATTATAACTCATTTAAAAGCATTCGATAATAAATAAAGCAGAGTTACCAAAATTACACATAGGGTCCTACAAGTACAAATGTCCACTATGCCTAATGATAGTACTTTGACAACAGATGTCGATGCTGAACCCACCACGATGATGCTCCTCCGAATAGCTTTCCTACGCACGAAAACACATTTCGAACGCTGAGCTACTAAAGCTCAGTGGGTACTCGATCAACCGGTCTACATCAAGCATAGCATAAAATAAGCATAGCAACATGAATGATGACATGACATGAGTACGATGGCGCTACCATAACCGCTTAAACACATGATATCATGATGGTATATATCGACACACAACATATGCATGACTAGAGAAGACCACACAGCATCTCAAGTTCTTAACTCGTATTTATATCTCATATATATATATATATATATATATATATATATATCGGTGTCCATATCACCTCATAGTAGTATAGAAGTAGGGGGACCCATCAGCACTAAGCAAGGTTACCAGATTATCTCATAATCATATAATATAAACTCTAGGCAACCCATCAGGACTAAGCAAAGTTCCTAGTAAGCCACATGACTCAAATAGGTCACATGAACCCTTAACGGTTCAACTTAACGGTTCCACATACCAGTTTATACCACTAGACTCCAATTATTATTCAATTATCTCTTTAACGGGGTTAGATGTCTATTTCTCGGTTTAATATTCATTTAAAGTTCAAACGACTCATAAGAACCCCTGGGGTAGTGTTATGAGACTTTACCATTTTTTCACAAGAACTTAAATCAATTTGCCTTGAGGTATCGAAACACCAGGTATCGATACCCTCCCAAAGGGGGTATCGAAATGACCGTATCGATACGAGTATCGAACCGTTTGACCACTTCAAAGTCAATGAAAAAAGGGACATGCCCGCTTCGATACTAGTATCGAACCAGAAACCTCACTGGAGGATTCGGTATCGATACAAGTATCGAACCCTTTAACCTTACTTTAAAGTCAACGAAAGAGGATCAACCCGCTTCGATACCGGTATCAAACCAGGAAGGTCACTGGACAACTCGGTATCAAAATGACCTGCCCGCATTTCGATACCCCTACACGAAATGTGCAGTTTTGCTTATTCAACCACTTAGAACCCTATCCAAACTCGATCCATTTAATACCAAATTGATCCTAGACCTTAAGGGAGTGATCCTAACCGTTTTTACATCATTTTTACAAAGGTTCATCGACATAAACAAAATTCACAATTAAAGGTCACCTAAAGCTACCAAACATACCAAACCAATCAAAAACATGCATTTAAACTTAAAACATGTTATGCATTATGATTAAGGGTTGGAAGAGAACCAACCTTAGGCAAAAATATCAACAAAAGCAGCAAACCTGAGCTCCAAGCTCAACCTCAAACTTTCTCATTTCCAAGGCTTGAAGATGGCTCTCCCACTTGTTTCTCTATAAAGGGAAAGATACACAACGATTTAAAACGGTTTAGGATGATTTCTAGAGCTTAAAAACACTAAAAAGTTGAGATTTAAGCTCCCTAAAATCAAATCCCGAACTCAACCTTAAATCCCTCTTAAACCTGTATCCTTGTCTAAACCAACACTTCCTTACCTCTTTTGATAGATCCTTTACAACTTTACAACATCTTCTCAAGTATAAAAACGAGATTCCAACTAAAACTCTTAAAGATCAAACCTTTTACCTTACACTTTTCTTGCTTCTAAGGTGAAGGAAGATAGAGAGTGAAGAGAGAAAGGAATGAGGTCATTCCTCTGCAGAAATCAAAAGACCTAAACCCCTCTCTTTTCACCTTTATTTGGTAAATACCAAAATATCCTCAGCCCCACAACAAAAACAAGCCCAACAACAAACAAGCCCAAAAGCCTAAGGCCCAACAAGGCCCAACACTCAAACTCGGGTCCCAAAACCTAAGCCCAACTCCTCGGGTTAACCCGACACTCAGATCCGAATCCGGGTCGTGACAACTCCCCCTCCCCCTCCTTAAAGGAAATTTCGTCCTCGAAATTTACCTGACAGGAAAAGATGCGGGTACTGAGCTCTCATGTCTTTTTCAACTTCCCAAGTAGCTTCTTCAACTCCGTGGTTTCTCCAAAGAACCTTTATCAACGGTATACTCTTGTTCCGAAGCTCTTTTACTCCTCTATCCAATATTCCTATTAGCCTTTCTTCGTAAGTCAAATCCTTATTGACTTTGATTTCCTCAAGCAGGGAAATCATTAATAGTCCACAATAAAGCTGCATGCAAATTAAAGTTCTCCTTCTTCAACACATCATATGTTTCGATACCCACCCATAATTGTTTCAAATCTTCAATTAGTGGCTGCATATAGATGTCAATATCATTACCAAGGTGTTTGTCACTGAGTATTATCATGGATAAGATAAAATATGATTATTTCATGCAAATTCATGGTGGAAATTATAAGGAATAAGAAGAACATATCAAGTACTATACGAAGTGCTCATGATTTTAAAAAGATTAAACCCATATGATGCAAGATCGAGCCTGACATTATGAGGATCTCCTACAAAACTTAGAAATTTTTGGTCGAATGACTTCCATGCTAAATAATCCACAGGATGCCTTAATAATCCATCATTGGTTCGTTCATCATAATGCCACCTCATAGACTCAACAGTTTTTGAAGACATAAATAACCTTTGAAGCCTAGTTATGATAGGAAAATATCGCAGAATCTTGAGTTTTTTTTTCTTCTTGATACTTCTTCCACTTCTTCCTCACTCACATTTTCTCCGTCCACATTCATCCACTGAGATTTACCGCATACATGACATGACTTTTAGCTTTTTTATCACCCAAATACAACATGCAATCGTTCAGGAAACTGTGAATTTTCTCATAACTAAGGCCCAAATCTTTGATTATTTTTTTATATCTTTGCCGGATTGAGGAATTTTTGCAGAAAAAAATATTTCTCTTAAAAACTCTAATAATTGCGTAAAAGATTTACAAGTCCATCCTCCTAAGTATTTTAAGTGGAAATGACGAATGCAGAATGAGAGTTTTGAATGTTCCAATCCCTCATAAAGCGGTTCATTCATTTCATCAAGTAAATTGTAAAATTTTGTTGCGTCTCCATTTGGCTCATCGTCACATTTGTTTCTTCTCATCTCAGTAAAATGTTCAACATCAATATCACAGTCTTCTCTAACAGACTGTTGATAATGATGCATATTAAATGCATCTCGCAACATGCCCTCCATGACATCTTCTTTAACATATCGACGATCAAAATTAGGAGGAAAAGACACATTACTCCTCGAAGAAGAACTACGAGGTGTCAACTCTCCATGAAATACCCATTTTCTATAGCCCGGAACAAATTCATACACAATTAAATGCTCATGGATAACTTCACGACTATGCCAATTAATATTAACACATTTCTTACAAGGGTAACGAATCATATTCTCTTGCCTTGCATTTATAAAAGCTATATTTAGAAAAGTTTTTACTCCATTTCGGTAGCCAACGCTTACCCTTGACATATCCATCAAATTCCTATCCATTTCGTATTTATGTAATATATAATTAAATGTTAAAATCATAAACCTAATAAACAATCTAATGAATCTAGGAATAAACAATCTATCGAATCTAATAGCAACAAGTGTCATTTGAGAACTCAAACATAAACCACAACTCTTGAAAGCATCCAAACTAGTAATTATTTATGTAAATATAATTATGTTTCTTTCCATGGACTTAAATACTTTAGTTTTTCTTTACTTTTTTTAGTTTGTTTAAAACTGTAGCTCCAATACTTTAGTTGAGTTTAGCTCCTTTTCTTCTCAACTACACAACCCAAAATTAAATAAAAGAAAAAAGACACTTATGGGTGAAGAATGGAACTTTTAGAATCTAAGCAACTTTATGATGCATTAAACAACTTTAATACCTATGAGAAAGCTATGGAAATGTGGTCAATCTGGTACAGAAACACTTTCTTCCAGGTCGGTGAAAGTAATAGAAGCATGCTTAGATGGTAAAATGGTAATTTGCTGTCACCTTGAAGAGAGTAGAATTATATCTTTTGTTGACTATTATAATGTTATTGTTATGGCAATGAGAGAAATGAGAATTTGGAATAATAGAAACATTTAACAATTCTATAAAATTTTTAAAAAACGGCAAAGGATGGTTTTCACATTTTAACGATTCTATAAGAATTTTAGAAAAATTCTATAAAAATGAATAAACAAGGGTGAAAAATAACAATTCATAAAAATTCTATGAAAATAACAGTGGAAAAAGGGTGAATTCAAAACGAATAAAAAATGAATAAACATTTTAAATAAAGTGTTTTTTACATTTTAAAATATTTACAGAGTTCAAATATTAAAATATTGTATTGTGCATAACCAAAATAATATCACAATTCAACGAAAATTTCAAAAAAAAAATAAAATGGGTTACCTATGTTCGACGGAGATGTGAACTGCGGTGGAGTAAATTGAGGTCGAGGGGAGGGCTGCAGACGGACGTTAGTGGAAGGATGACACCGGTGAAAAAATGGAGATGAGAAAATTAGGGTTCTGAAGGTTTAGATAATTTGGGGAATAGGGGATGACTTCAAAACGATGGTGATTTGAGCATTTGAGTAATATCATAATATAAACATTACGGCTTTTTTACAAAAAAATGTCAGTAGCGTCTATCTAAAAAATACAACAAATATAAATGTTTCTTGCATCGTTTGTGAAAAACGGTAGTATTATCATACCTATTTGCGGCGTTTACTTGCGGCGTTTGTATAATAAACGCCACAAATACAGATGTTTATTACGGCGTTTTTCACAAACGCGATATTATCATACCTATTGCGTCGTAGTTTCTATAAAAAACGTCACTAATAATTACTTTGTGTGACGTTTATGTTAAAACGCTACTATATATAATATATATTGTGGCATTTATTCCAAGAACATCGCTATTAACGCCACTGAAAACTTATTCTAGTGTAATATTTTGTTTTCAGTGTAGATTACACTTTGCGCGGAGAAAATGAGGATTGAGATTAAGGTTTGGACAAGAAGTTAACGGTGGGGCAATAAGTAACAAAGACAACAACCGGCGACAATTGATAGCGGCGGGGCAATTGTTAAGAGTGTTTTTGTAAATGGCGCAAAACCTAGTTAGGATATCTTATGAAGACAGAGAAGAGAGTTTTTGGAAGAATACATTAATTTTGTAACACCCTCGCCCCGGGTTAGGAGACGGAGGTGTCGACTGGACATTCAAACTTGTAATTTAGACCGAATTGTATTTAATTGTAAGACATTTTATTCAATTGTAAGGCATTTTCTATTCATTAGTATAACTCAACGAGTCTAATTCTTGTAACACTTATTAGATTTGAGGATAATTTAAAACTTTTTCGTTCTTGTACAGTTTACCAATTCGATTCGTAAATTTCCGTTCATTTATCAATTACAATCTCGATTGAGCTTAATCAAAACCTCTAGCCAAATTTTATTCATTTAATTATGTTAAGATATTCTTATTAATTAAGCCAATTTCCATTTTCCAAGTTAAACCAAAATTAACTAGGGGTATCGATACTCCCTATAGAGGGGTATCGGAACGGGGGTATCGAACCCTAGTTCGATATAGGTCAACTATGTTGACTCGTTGACCATGGCTGGGGAGCCTAGTTCGAAACAGGTATCGATGCAATTTCGTTACTGGAAGTCCTAGTATCGAACCATGTATCGATACTGACCTTCCTCATTGATTCGTTGACTAAGGTTGAGTAGCCTGGTTCGATACTGGCATCGATGCCATTTCGTTATTGGAAGTCCCAATATCGAACCAGGTATCGATGCTGGTCTACTCCAAGGACTCAATAGCTTAAGGCTATAGTGGCCTGGCTCGATACTGGCATCGAACCAGGGAGTTCTTTAATGAAGCTGGCATCGAACCGTGCTTCGATGCCATTTTGAATCTGCCAAGGGTGGTATCGATACCCATGTAAGTGGTATCGATACCTCTACCCAAGTTTCCAGATTTCTAACTTTTTGAACACTTTGACTCTACCAAAAGACCACCTATATGATCTCAACCATTTCTAATCCATAAGGGACGAATCCAACACATTTAAGCATCATTACCACTTACCAATTCATTTGCTTATATTCATTTCATCACTTATACTATTATGCATGTCATTCTTCAATCAAGCCAACCCCTATTCCATGGATTTCTCTCAATGGCAACTAGCATGTCCAATTTCTAGCTTTAAGAATTCACATGCTATCCTATTTGGTTCACATTTATCATGCCAAGACAACCAATTACATATCATAAGCAAATTACCAAGGCCTACCAATGCAATCATGAAGCAAAACTCAAAATATGCAATGCTAGCCTAAGGAGATCGTTATGCCTTATGGCTTACATACCAAGGGTTCATATAACCATATATATACAAACCATAACAAATAGTCAAAATGCATGAACTAATTAAAGTATGAGTACTATGCCACCATGATCTAGGAGTTAGACAAAAATTACAAAATACCATACGTTGCTTGCTTGATGTCCTTGCTCGATTCAACCTCGATTTAGTTTCTTAGCTCGATAACCTGTTAGTTGGGAAGGAGGAAACAAGTGGTAAGTACTATGAAGTACTTAGTGAGGCAGCCCTAGTCTAACCATATTAGACATAAACACATAGTAAATAGCATGCTCTATAGCAAGTTCATAGCATTAAAGGTGACATGTAACAAATAAACATTAAGATATTCCATGGCATTGACATCAATCGAATTTCTAAATTATCATGCTTCTCATATCAATAACAAGACTAGCATACTATTCAATTTTATATTCTATATGCCAAGCTATAACTAGCATTTATTCAAGCATGTTATTTATCAATCAATTTTCAATTTCAAGCTTTCATTTAACATTTCATTTCAAGGGCTACTTATAGCCATATAGTCATTTCAATATTCAATAATCATTTCACCATTCAAGTGCTACACATAGCCAACATTTTCATTTAGATACTCTATAGCAATTCATAAACAATTTCCAATGATTCAAGAGCAAGTACTTGTGCATATAGTTTCATTTAAACATTAGTTTTCCAATTTATTCTCAAGTGATGCCTTGGTATAGTAGGACAAGGTAAGTGAGTCAACAAGAGTGTCACGAAGACACTAACAAGAGTGCCACGAAGGCACTAATAAGAGTACCATAAAGGTAATAACAAGAGATACCCATGGTATCTAACAATTGGTAACTAACCACCAAAATCACGGTACCCACAGTACCAATCAAGAGTACCGAAGTACTAAACAAGAGTGTCGTAGCACTAAACAATGAGCTCAAGACCCTAGGCATGCCGTACTACCTATGACCAACTATCAACCAAGGCTCAATATCATTTTCATTTTTCATTAATCATTACTTGATTCATATTACCAGGTTCATGTCACCAAGAGCAAGTATACATAACATGCTAACATGAAAGCATCTATCACGATCCAACATGTCATATGAACATATAGTCATGCATATCATATTACCGAGCAATTAGTCATATCATCGTAAGCATGCATGAATCACGTACCTGGCATCCGTAGCCGCGTGCCATACTTACCTCGGCATTTCCGAGCTATGCATATGTACTAAGCTAGTACTATCAATTAACAAACAATTCATATCAATCAAATCATTTAGCATTAGTCTCCTTCCCTTTTTATTACCAATTATAGATTAGTCCAATTACATAATAAAATCGAATCAAATAACAAATAGATGGTTAGGACCCTAGGTCCTAACCCTAAGGTTTGCCACATTCACAATTTCGCCAAGCAATTTAGGGATTGTAGATCGTGATCCCCTTGCCCTTCTTTCGAGTTTGTTCTTCCACGATATCCTCCTCCCTTGTATTCTCTAGCAATTCATACACATATAATATCTATTAGGATACATTCAATCATTTAATCCAAATGATCTTAGTCTTAACAAGGATAAACATGTGCATTTATACATTACGGACAACTTTGCTACCCTTCCGTAATTCGATCATATCTCCTAGCTTCGATATCCGATTTTAGTACATTTTACCTCTTTGGAAAGCTAGAAGAATCCTCTACAAGGACCAATTAACCTTACATTTTAATTCCTATTAGATCAGCTCCAGATTTCATTCGGATCAGGTCTGTCCAGAACTGGGACTGTTTGGACAACCCTTACGAAAACGCTTATATCTTTTTCTACCGAACTCGGATTGAGGTTCCGTAAATTTTCCCTTAAACTAGGTATATTGGAGTATCTTACTGCAAAAATTCAGATCCTTAATTCATACGAGCCCTAGGGAATTTTCTCAAAAGTGCTACCCGAAATGGTATTTTTAAGCATTTTCGACAATTTCTCATTTCATACATTTAATTCCTAACCCCCAATTCATTTCTATGAATTTCCAGCATCACAAATATGAAATTAACATCAATAATTTCCCATTTCCATCAACCTAATCTCATGCAATTCTAACATTTAATCAATTAACACACTTTGCACTTCCAAAATCCTAATCCTAAGTTCTCATTCCCTCTTTCTCATGCTTCAAACTAAACCCAACATTTACAATCTCTAATTTTAGACATGAAGGCATCATTGAAGCATTTAGAACTCATGAACTCAAGCTTCCAATATTTCAATTAGAGAAAGAGAGACTTACCAAGAATCTTAGATTTGGTTCCCTAAACCAATTGCTTGGCCATGCAACGCTTCAAGACTTTCTTTCCTTTAGTTATGGAGATGGAGCAATGGGGAAGATGAAGTCTTCTCTCCTTTTTTTTTGTTTGTCTCGTGAAAATGGGGGGAAGAAGAAGCAATTTTTGGCTAGTTTTGTTTCATCAATAATGGGTGTGGAATGACCATATTACCCTTAATGATTTGTCTAGAATTATTTTATTACCAAGGGTAGTTCATGGAATCCAAATCTTGTCATTCAATCACCAAATCTTTCATTTAATTCAATTAAGCCCCTTTCTTCTAACCCAATTAATCATATAATTCGATTTAATTTATTATTTATTCGAATTACAAATTTGTTACTGAAAATATTCAGGTGTTCATATTTAAAAATTGTAATATTAAAGTTATTACTGAAAATATTTTAATTTAAATGTTATTTTAATGGCAAATGGACAAAAATATTGTAATTTTTTTTAATATATGGTCTTTTTAAAATTATTTCCCAAGTTATTGATGTTTTTACAGTAAAAGTGAAGTCGCATTCATTAGAATTCGACTATGAATAGTGATCGGATTAAAAAAATAAAAATACTATTCAAAGTCGGAGCCTCGTGCTACCGACTATAGTATTTTTTTTGAATTTTTTACTATTCAAAGTTGGAGCCTCTTGCTCCCGACTTTAATTTTTTTAATCTAAAAATAAATAAATCATTATTTAAAATCGGATTCTAATGGATTCGACTTCACTTTTACTATAAAAACATCAATAATTTGAAAAATAATTTATAAAAGATCATGTATTGGAAAATATTTTTTTTATATTATTTTTGTCATTTGACATATTTTAATTCATAAAAAATATTTAAAAATATTAAAATATGCATCTTAGACTTCATAGCACATGCATAAGTAGGAGGGAATTTCTTGGTTTCAAAGCAAATTTCCTGGCATCGTGAAAAAGATTCCCCAACATTGTTCAATCATCAACTTTTGCACCATGGCACTGCTGCCCCTACCACTCGCTTCTCCGGTGTTTACCGTCCGTCGGCACAGCCCAGAGCTTATCGTCCCAGCTAGGCCCACCCCTCGCGAGTGTATATTACTCTCGGACATCGATAGCCAAGAAGGTCTCCGGTACCAAATGCCCGGTGTCCATTTTTATCGCCCAAACTCCTCCATGGAAGGCAAGGACCCTGCTAAGGTTATAAGGGAAGCACTGACACAAGCTCTGTTTTTTTATTATCCATTTTCCGGGAGACTGAAGGAAGCTCCGAACGTCAAGCTTATGGTGGATTGTAATGCAGAAGGTGTGCTGTTTATCGAAGCTGATGCCGACGTTACGTTGGAGGATTTTGGTGATGCAATTTATCCGCCATTCCCATGTTTTGAGGAGCTTCTTTACGATGTTCCTGGTTCTAATGGAGTTGTAAATTGCCCATTGCTGCTGATTCAGGTAATTTGTTTTATCATTATATGCTCCGATTTCCAAATATCGTGTCTTCTAAAACATTACCAGAAAAAAATGGACAGTTTTATTAGCTGTCCTAAAGGAATCTTGTCTCATTTCACCATCTCCATAACTTTGTTTTTTTAGGCATTGATCTGGTTCCTTGAATGTGGAAATATATTCTCCACTATCTTTAATTATAGAGAAATATATTATCATTACCCCACACAAACAATACTTAATTAAGATAAAAAAGTAGAATTCTAGTGGGAATGGTTGCCAACACTGGGAATTTAACTTTTAGGATGCTTTTGTGAGAATAGAAATTATTTGTAATTTATTTGGTAGGACATATATAGGAACATTAAAAAGTGCATTTTTTTCCTTTTAGGAAGCTTTTACCGAACATAAGATTTGGAATTCTACATGGTAGTCATTATATTTTTAGCACGCTTTAACTTTAGTCATCATATTGAAAAACTTCTATTACAACTATTAAACTTTTAATTCATTTTTATTATGGTCATTATCATTTGTTCTTATTAAAAAATATTGATGTAATATGTTAAAGTTTTTTTTTAAAAAAAAACTATTTTTTTAAATTTACAATCTTCATCAAGGTCAAAATTTTGACAACAACAGTCGTCTATTATTCCCAATAGTAAAAAATTATTTTTCTAACATAACTTGATTTCAAGTTGATCTAACGCTCAATAATGATGAATCATAACTAAAATTTATGACTTTTCAACCTATCATTGTTAATTGTGTGATTAGTTTGAAATCAAATTATATAAATATTCTTACAAACTAAATCTTTTCTATAGTTTAGACTGATTAATGATAGTCCTCTTTATCAAAATTTTGATAAAGATTTTGGATGTCAAACTTGAAAGTTTTTTTTTTTTTTGTTAAGAAGGCTTTAATGTATGTCATCATTTATTAACAACAATGATTGAAATGAAAATAATTTAAAAGTTTAATAATTTTTTATTTCAATAATCAAAGTGAAAACGCCTTGTAATTTTAGTGACTATCATCGTAGTTTATCCTTCAACTTAATGATTGAGCTGAGTAAATGAATTGGGTGGAATTGATTTGGAGTAGAAATGGATTATCAAATTAGGTTGAAAATAAATTGGGTTATATAGGTTATGAGAATGAACGGAACCAAGATTTGAGGTTGAAGGGGTAAAATATAAATGTTTATATAAAAAAATATATAAAAAACGATTGTCCTTCCCCACCTCTTAGTAGTTTCATCCCTAGTTATGAGTATTTAAGTATTTAAGTATAACACATATTTGTAATTTTTTTATAGGTAACACGATTGAAATGTGGTGGTTTTATCTTTGCGCATCGAGTAAATCACACCATGACCGATGCTCTTGGCGTGTCCCATCTCATGCATGCCATGGCAGAGATTGCTCGAGGTGCACTTGCACCCTCAATCACACCCGTTTGGGAAAGGCACCTCTTGAGTGCTCGAGACCCACCAGTCATAACTTGTATGCACCTCGCGTACAACAATGTTCCATCCGAAAAAATCTTGTCGACGGGCAACCTTGTTCATCGTTCATTTTACTTTAGGCCAACTCATATTTTAGCCCTTCGGAGACTTATCCCTGACAACATCCAGTGTTCAACATTCGACATCTTAACCGCATGCTTGTGGCGTTGCCGGACGAAAGCCTTGCAATACAGCCTTGACCAATATGTTCGCCTCATCTGCATCGTCAACGCTCGATCCAAGTTCAACCCACCCTTGCCAATAGGATACTATGGGAACGCAATCGGATACGGAGCGGTTCAAACAACCGTGGGAAAGCTATGTCAAAATCCAGTAGAATATGCAGTGGGATTAGTGAAAGAAGCGAAGGCGACGATAACAGAGGAGCACATGAAATCCATGATTGATTTTCTGGTGATTAAGTATCGAGATCGACCAATGCTTTGCTCTCCGTTGTGGCTAGTATCGGATTTAAGACGAGCCAAGATAGAAGAGGTGGATTTTGGATGGGGTAAGGCAGATCGCCTGGCGCCAGCTCAAGTGTACGGGTTTATGAACTTTTATATACCCTACAAGGATGGGATTTTGGTGTCGGTTTCCTTGGAGGCTTCGATAATGGAAATGTTTGTTAAGGAGATGGATGGGTTGTTGAACTTCAAGGACGAGACGGACAGTGTTTGAAGTCGATTATAAGCGGTAAAGGATTAATAAACTTTTGTTACGTCCAAAAATTGATATCTAAAGATCCGTATCGTATTTTTTAAAAATAATTAAAGTTTAATTCAATTTAATGTCTAATCTCTAAGAAGCATGGATGTATGGATATACGGTTTGAATATATTAAAAAATCTTGTAAATAACGTACCAACAAAAGATGACATTCGGAAACTCAAACGACACTCTCTAACAAGATATAATTAAAATTCAATTTAATTTAATGTCTAATCCCTGACAAGCATGCATGTGTCACGGGGCTAGACTTTTGAACCAGCTAACCCGTGCGGCCTTAGTCGAGTCCTTAAGACAAACGACTAAGTCAGCCTGAAATCCCACTTTGGAAGATCAAACTTCCAAGGCACTCAAGAACGGAAGATCGTTCTTAGCGGAAGCTAACTATGAGAATGGCTTCGAAGAATTTAAGAAAGAACAAGAAGAACACTCAAGAACACTAGAGGAGAATTAGAGTAAATGCCAGAGCTTTCTATTACTCTCTCAAAGGAGGATGAAATTGTTGGGTGATTACAAATGGTGGTGAGATCTCTCTATTTATAGTTGATCTCTCACTCAATCAATGGTCAAGATCAATTTACACGGATGACCAGGATTAGCCCAGAATAATTACAAAATCACTTATCTAAGGAAACTCTACCAAATCTTATCTAATTACATTAATTCATTGGTTTATTTTCCTGGATAGTTGATCTCTCCTGATATGGTAAGATTCCCCCAAATCCTTTTATGATAAGTTGTCTCTTTCCATATCTGAAATGGGCTCTCTAGCATTCTCCAAGTGTTGGGCCAAGTTTTGTGGTCTTGGCAAGCCCAATGGAACCTTGTAGTCGGACTTGTGCGCGACTGTCTCGGACCTCAACCTGCAGCCCGTGACATTCTCCTCCACTGAACTTAGCGACGCCCTCGTCGCTCCACTAGAACGATCCTGGGTTGGTCCACCTTGGATGTTGCTATTGGATGCCTCAACTTGATGCGGTTCCCCCATAAGAACAGCTTGCGTCGGCTCCTGCCTCGTTCGATCCTCTACACCATTCCTCGCATCATCTTGGTGGATTCTCGGTGTCTCGGCTTGCTCATGTCCCCTCATAAGGACTGCTCGCTTTGACTCTTCCCGCCAAGTGATGTCGCGTGCTAAGACGCCTTCGGTTACATCTCCTTCTTCGCTTGATTTAACTTGACTCGGACACTCTTGGTCCCGCGGTAAAATCTTGGGTGTCATCACATTAAACACTGGACGAACTTTCAGACTCGTCAACACATCTGTTTGGCTCCTTAGAACTCTGAAAGGTCCCTTATAAGCTTTGTCTTCTCCGCAATACGAGTTAGGTCTAACCCGACCTACACTCCACAACAACGGTAAATCAAAATCAAGAACACTAGAATTGTGTTTGAGATGTACCTTCCTCTCGTTCATCGCATTTACTCTAAAATGTGTCAACCCTTTTGTCTCCACGAAGCATGGCCCCCTTTGCATTGAACTTTCTGCCTCAAAGTTTTGCACCATTTTGCATCGGCCTTTCTACGAAGTCCGTTGCCCTCGATCGCATCCGCCCATCTAACTTGATGTTTGGAGTTTTCTTCTTGCATCGACCCTTCTTCCTCGAAGTTCGGTGCTTCCTCTTGCGTTGGCGCTTCTTACTTGAAGTCCTTCGCTTGCTTTCCACCTTGCCCATAGGTGGTGTTTGCACAGTCGCTATGTCCCTCTTTGGCTTGGCTCCCTTCGAATCCTTTTTTTTTGTAGTTTCTGAAGAAGTGTTCTTCCCATGAACACCCTCGGCAAGCTCCTTAGTAGCCTTCTCGGACATGACTAACTCTTTTAGCTTTCTATCAATGTAGGCTTCAGCATATTTCAACGGGCAATTTCGTAACTTATGTGGCCCCTTACACTGGTGGCACTTCAGTTGCTTCTTATCCCTCGGTTTGACGGCTTTTTCATTCGCTATCTTACCGGGTCTCGACCTTAGTTCAGCTACTTTGGCTCTCGTAGTCGCACCTTGGTTCTTACTTGGCTTGCTTGAAAACGTAATCGCGCCAAGTCGCACTACTTCCCCTTGTGACTCGTCTGGTTCCTTGACGATGGCAGCAAGGCGATTCTTCTCGGGACAACTCCTAATCTAATATGGGCCATCACAAAAGTAGCACTTCAATCTTCTGCTCGCCTTCTTTTCTCGCACAGACTTAGTCTCTCCACTCCCACTATCTTTCTTTATGGGCTTGGACGTCTCGGTGCTAGTTGGCTTGTCTCCTGCAAGCTCGGTCAGCAACTGGGCCTCATCATTGGCCTTTGAAGAAACATGGGCATCTCCTTGCTCCGATGCAAGTTCTACCCTCGATCTAAGTCTCGTCAAGAAAGTGTTGAGCATACCTCATTCACTCAACGTTGTCTTGCAACTGAGTAGCTCGCTCCTGAGCTCATCCACCTCGATCCGCAAAGCCTTCACCTCGGCTTCACAAGCATTACTCCCTTGTGTATTCTTCAATTCATTGAGAACACGTTGAGTCTCATCCTTAAACCTGTCCTCCATGACCTCCAACTGGTTAAGGCGAGATTCCAAGATACCTTGGGTCTCATTTATGCTCTCTGACATTTCTTTATTAGAGATGTCTTATTCATTCAACATACGGATATCCGCGTCAGTTTCTTCTAAAAAATCATTCTTAAAAGACTCCAAAGTCTGCATCGTAACAAACCCTCGTTTTGCCATCTCGATCACTTTTCCCGAACTAACTTGACTGCAACTGCAAGTAGGTTCGAACACAAGTCCTTTCGACTCGCTCTGATACCACTTGTCACGGGGCTAGACTTTTGAACCAACTAACCCGTGCGGCCTTAGTCGAGTCTTTAAGACAAACGACTAAGTCAGCCTGAAATCCCACTTTGGAAGATCAAACTTCCAAAGCACTCAAGAACGGAAGATCGTTCTTAGCGGAAGCTAACTATGAGAAAGGCTTCAAAGAATTTAAGAAAAAAAAAAAGAAGAACACTCAAGAACACTAGAGGAGAATTAGAGTAAATGCCAGAGCTTTCTATTACTTTCTCAAAGGAGGATGGAATTGTTGGGTGATTACAAATGGTGGTAAGAGCTCTCTATTTATAGTTGAGCTCTCACTCAATCAATGGTCAGGATCGATTTACACGGATGGCTAGGATTAGCCCGGGATAATTACAAAATCACATATCTAAGGAAACTTTACCAAATCTTATCTAATTACATTAATTCATTGGTTTATTTCCCTGGATAGTTGATCTCTCCTGATATGGTAAGATTCCCCCAAATCCTTTTCTGATAAGTTATCTCTTTCCATATCTGAAATGGGCTCTCTAGCATTCTCCAAGTGCTGGGCCAAGTCTTGTGGTCTTGGCAAGCCCAATGGAACCTTGTAGTCGAACTTGTGCGCGACTGTCTCGGACCTCAACCTGCGGCCCGTGACACATACATGAATATATGGTTTAAATATATTAAAATTTTTTATAAATAACGTACCAACAAAATATGATATTCAGAGACTCAAGACGACACTCTCTAGCAAGATAAATTTACATATAAATAAAGACGAATATAAGAAAAAATAAAACCAATAATCAAAACCATGTACAGCCAAAACATAATATATGAATTAATTAGAATATATATCACTAATATCATATACATATCATAAACACATATAAGATATAAGATATAATATAATTAAATACTATAAAATAATATATATAATATAAAAACAAGATATAAATAAATGAATACATATATTAAATAATAATAATAATATATGATAATACATATATATAATACGTACATATATAATGTATATATATGTATATTACGTATTGATAATATAATATATGATATATTATATAACATATGTAATAATATATTTAATATGATACATGATATAAATAATAGTTTTTTTATGAAATAAATGAATAGTTTAAAATATTATTAAAAGAATCTAAAATTCATAATCCTAACATTTAAAACATTTGGAAGAAGGGAAAAATTGAAGACCACGTCAATAAAAATTTATTTGAAAAATATTTTTCAACCCCATTGCAGATGTTAAACACTTGTTAATATATTTATTTAGAAATTTAGAAATTTTACGAAGACATAACAAAATAATAAATAAAATATTTATTTTTAAAAAATTATATATATTAAATTAAATAATTTAAATTTATTATGTTTTCGTAGAACACCTATAGTTATTAGAAAATATATATTTACTAATAAAAATATATTCTTTTATATTTTTATGATAATTTAAGTTGATATATTTCATATATTATAACATTAAAGAATATAAATATATATATATATTTAACTTATAATATCATGTTTAAAATGATCATTTGTCGACTTAAAAATACTTTTTGACAATAATATTAAACACTTAAATCTAAAATATATAAATTAAAAAAAAAACTTTTTAAAAATATTTTTTTTACTATATTTTTCAAATTCAATGCTGAACTACCGGCTCTAGTTAATTAAAGTTATTTACTATATTCAATCGGCCTTAACTAGCAAAATTCTTATAAATAATATAATTAAATGAATTGGATAATAAAAAATCGTTTTAAATTAGATTTATTAAATACACTAACCTATGCCACAAGGCATGAACTGCAGAACAAAAATTATATATTCAATTTCACTTTTAACCCCGCTTTAAATTCTTGTGAATTACGTGTTAACCAAGACGAATTTCTGCCTAACTAATTAAAGGTTTTTGCAGTATTCGGTCTTAAAAGCAGGTCCGTAAATCAACCGAAGGAACACGAACGATGATGTGTTTATGTTTGTTTGTTTAACTTTAATCGAATAAATGAACGAACACAAACATAGACGAAATGTTCGTTTTAAAACATTTTTTAAAATGATATTTAGTGGAAATGTTAGAAAAATCAAAATTTTGAGAAAAAATTTAAACATTTTTAAAAATAATGTTTGGATGAAATCAAAATTTAAACTAAATTATTAATATGTTTTAAAATTAATATATGATCTCAAAATATCTAATGCAATAGTAAATATGCTTTGAACAAAGATTAATTTTAAGAGAGGGAAATTTTAAAAATAAAAAACTCATATTTGAAAATAATAAATATGGAGTCGTTATGGGTCATTTTGGTAGAACGAACTCTATTAAAAATAAAATCAGAAATTCAAAAATTTAAGTTCAAGAGTTTGTTATAAATGAGGAAGGATTAACACCCTCAGATCACCTAAAATTAGTACTTAAATAATTATAACTTGATTAATATAATTTTTTCGAGTTAAAATGATAATTAAATTAAAATTTGGTTATAGTTGTTAATAAACTTTAAGGAATCTGATATTCGAAGAAATAAACAAAAACTACCATCTACGCCTCAAATCGATAGTCAAGTTTATAGACGAAAAAAGAAGCACCACATTAGAAATTAATATTCGATATAGATCTTAATTAAACAATTAAACATGTCTAAAATATACATAAAAATATATGAAAATTAACACAAATAAATAATATAAATAAAATTAAACAAATAAATACACATATACAAAGAGGGCTATCATACCAAATAAGTCTGAATTATAATATATTACATGTACAAAAAGTGGCATATTAGATAATATAGTCAATAAAATTATTATAAACTAGTATTATACACATATAAAACATAATAAAAATAAGATATATAATACATGTATAAAAACAATTTGTACATAGATATAAATCATAAAGTACTTATCGCATAACATAGATATATGTAGGGCTGAGTATGGTCGCAAAACCGAAAACCGAATCGAGGTATTGTTGTTCATAAATTTATGAATCGTGGTTAACCGCGTTTAACCGAATCAAACCAAATTTGATTTTTTTAATTAATTTTTAATTATTTATAAGGTAAAAATATATATTTATACTTAAAATACTATAAATATAATTTTATTTTTACTTAAAAAATATGTTTAAATAAATATTTATGAAAAATATCTTAAAATATTTATCATTTAATATTAAAAGTTATAAAATAAAATTATTTTGTCAAGATAAAATATATTTTTTTATAAATTAACGTTAATATAGAAAAACCGAAAAACACGATTAACCGAACCGAAAACCGATGGTTACTAAAATAGCTTACCAAATTAAACCGAAACCGAACCGAATGCACCCCTAGATATATGTACTTATAACTTAATATATACTTATATAAATACTATAATTTATTAAAAGCATATTATAACCATATATATGAAACACATTAAAAAAACGAAATGACTCAAATAATATATAAAATGCTCGAATAAAGATATATATTAAATGGCATAAAAACATGTATTGGATACAATAAATTTAAAGGAAAGGACTAAAAATAAACTGAAATAAAAAAGTAGGTGCCAAAAAACAATTAACATTTTTGATGATTGACTCAATTTGCACAAAAAAGGACCCAATTGAAGACTATGAAAAAGATAAGGAACCAAAAACATAACTTTCCCTTTTAAAAGTAATAAAATGGAAATAAAGGGTGAAATTAAAAATCGACTAAGACTTAGGGACTAGTCAAATAATTTAAGTTTAAACTTTAGAGAGGAGTTTGTTAGAAAAATAAACGCTAACTCTACCAAAACTATTTATTATAAATGTCCATCCACTCCATTAATTGTGAAAGCTCAAAATCGTTGAGTTTGGCAATCCTCTTGAAGCATGGAAGCTTTCTTCTTCATTCTCTTCATCATATCTACTATTCTCTTGATCAAAATCTTCAAGACTTACACTAAGAGAACAAGTCAGCAGCTACCACCAGCACCGCCAACAATCCCATTCTTCGGCAACCTCATATGGCTCATTCTAAAGCCACTGTCCGACGTTAAGGCCCTAGCTCTTTCCCTTCGTGAAAGATATGGTCCTATTTATACCCTGTATATTGGCTCAAAACCATTAATCTTTATTGCCAGCCACTCCCTTGCTCACCAAGCCTTGATTTCAAACGCCGCCACCTTCGCCGACCGGCCCCGAGCGATGGCCACAGACCAATTCCTTAGCTGTAATCAACACAACATCAGCTTGGCATTCTACGGCCCCACATGGCTCTCGCTCCGCCGTAATCTTACTTCCAACATCATTAGTACTTCACGGTCAACATCCTTTGCATGTGCACGTCAATGGGTCTTGGATTCACTAATCAACCGCCTCAAGTCTCTCTCATCGTCTGATGAAAATCATCGTGTTGAAGTCAGGGAACATATACAACATGCACTCTTTAGTTTGTTGGCATTGATTTGCTTCGGCGAGAAGCTTGAAGACAAGAAAATCCAAGATATCAAGGACTTGCAGCGGCGCTTGCAGTCGAGTTTCGATAGGTTTAAACTACTGAATCTGTTCCCGAGTTTGGGAAAATTTTTCTTCCGCAGGCGTTGGGAAGAGCTTCGTCGGCTTCGACGAGATCAGGAGAAAATATTTGTCCCATTGATAAGAACCAGAAAGGCAATGAGGGAAGAAAGATACGGAAATGGTGAACACAGTTGCATGGAGCCTTTCATCCCGTACGTCGACACGTTGTTTGACGTGCATCTTATAGAGGAAAAGAGAAAACTTGAAGAAAAAGAAATCGTGACACTGTGCTCTGAGTTCTTCACCGGCGGCACCGACACTACGTCCACATCTCTGGAATGGACAATGGCTAATTTGGTGAAGCACCCACAAATTCAAGACAAGTTGTTGGAGGAAATCAAAGGAATTATCTCAGAAGGAGAAGTTGAGATTAAGGAGGAAGATTTGGTTAAGATGCCATATCTTAGAGCTGTTATCTTAGAAAGTTTAAGGCTTCATCCTCCCAGCCACTTCCTAATCCCACGTTCTGTGACGAAAGATGTTGTTCTGGGTGGCTTTCTGTTGCCAAGGAACAGTATTGTGACCTTTATGGTGGCGGACATGGGTCGGAATGGGGAGTTATGGGAAAATCCTATGGAATTCAAGCCGGAGCGATTCTTAATCGACGGTGATGGTCATGGAAGTAGAGATTTTGATGTTACCGTAGCGAAAGAGGTTAAGATGATGCCATTTGGTGGAGGGACAAGGATGTGTCCGGCATATCGTCTTGCCTTGCTTCATTTGGAGCACTTGTTGGCCAACTTAATCTTGCATTTTAGTTTTGAGTGTTCTCATGGTGAGGTGGATTTGACTGAAAAACATGAGTTCACAACCGTCATGCAGAATCCTTTGCAGCTGCAAATCACTCCTAGATTATAATTCCCATGAATTGTCCTGTTTTCGACGTAAAAACCTATTTGTATTTTGTAATTTAGATTAAAGTATTTGGGTTATGTATACATATAAAACATAATGTATTTTTGTCTTAAATAAAACATATATGGATATGAATCTTGTAGATAGTGAATGTCAATAGTCATATTAATAGCAGAAAAATATATAAATAATGTATTTGAGATTTTATTCATCCAGTCGGGACGAAGCTAGGATTTTGTATTGGGAGGGGTAAGAGTCTATTGAACCTTTAAATTTAAAAATTAAAAGGGACAAAAACTCTATTTAATTAATATTTAAACTAAGAGGGACTAAAAATACAATTATACCAAAAATTTTAGGAGGCGTCAACCCCTACACAACTCCGTCCCTGTTCACTGTATAAATAAGATTATTTTAATAAAAAATAAAATATAAATTTATTTATATTGTATTATATATATGAGGTGGTGTAGGGGTGAATGACTATATTTGTTAGCATTCATGTGAAATATGTTTGTAAGTATTTAGAAGATTTTTGGAATGATTAATAGAGTTAAAAATCGAATTTATGCGATTTATTCATTATTTTATATATAGGTAATGAGTTCTTAGAATCATCAAAAAAATTCTATATAAATAATTAAGAAAAGAGGTAAATAAAATAGAATAATAGATTGTTCATAATACTAGTTTAGCAGTAACTTTAAAAAAATTTCATAATTGTATAAGAGGAATTAAAGGTATCGCCTTACAGTTTGACATCGTTGGTTAGAAAAGTTTGTTTATTACTTGATTAATTTTGAGAGATCAAAATTTATTATATTTGTCGAACAACGAATAAAGTTTTTGATGGATTAGCTTAAATGACTCAATCTGGTGATGTTCTTTCATTTGGAGAACTGAATTTCTCATCTTGTATCTTCATGTTTCCACTGGATACAGTTTTAACTTTGGTTCATGATGACTTGTAAATACTATCAAGTGTGCTCTTTTTTCCTCATTTAGGTTTAGGAGGATTTTTTAATGAGACACTTGACAATATGTTTTTCTCTCAAATTTATTAAAAAAAAGTATCACCTTATATAACTAGAAAGACATTTGGGTCAAGTACAAACCGATTAGATGCATAATAATGAGTATCCAGTTAGATAGTAGAGGATACGAAAATAGATTTGAGACTCAACCTACTTAAATGAGTGTGAATTTAAAAATTTTATTAACTGTATTTGATAAGTAGACTATATATACTAAATTTAAGTGTATGTATCCTCTATTTTCATTTGTCTTCCCAAATTATTCTAGTAAAAAAATAATTTAACACAAATAATAATTATTTATAAATAAATAACACTGATTATTAAATTGTTTTTGTTTTTCATTTTAATCAATAGCCGTTCAAAAATTATGGATTTTTTAATATCATTTTTCTTTTCTTTAAGCTTTATGAACATACCGATTGAAGTGAAGAAATTTTTTAGGACAACATTTTGCAGCGTCTCATAATCGAACACAAGAGTTATTGGATATAGTTTCAAATGTTTGATCATTAAGTTAAATTAAAAATTAATTATTGTTTTAGCTAATTTAATATTTAATCTTAACTCCAATTTAAATTAAAAATTAAAATGGATTTATTTTTTTCACTTTATTGGATAGTAATAAAACTAATAAAATAATAATTTATATATATATTATGAAAATAACAGTAAATTATTTTAAAAATAAATTAATAACGTGTATCTTCATCACTTATAGTTATTTATCATTCAATGAATAACTAAAAAGTAATTTACGTATTCAAGTATAATCTTTCCTTACTTTCTATATAAACCAAACATGTAAAATCGTACTTACTTTATTCTCTCTACTCATGAAGAGAATCGTCTATTTCAGTAAAAAAAATTAGTTTTCAGTAAAAGTAAATAGCAGATTTGTGGATAGGGAATTATAGAGAAAATTTTTAAAAATTGAGAAATTAGATATTTGAGTAAAATTTGTAACCCCTAAAACTAGGTCTAGGTCTACTGAGTTCAGTCCTAGTACTAGGTCTAGCAGGCGTAAAGACCTACGAGTAACAACAATGTAAGATAGACTAGTATGCCACTATACAGCAAAAATACACGAAACAGAAATGACCAGATAACTCACGTGCGTGTCTCGGAGTCTGAGGAGCAAAAGGTCGTCCAGGGGAGGAGGGGGAAGAAACTCGAGGTCCGAATCCACGTCACCTGAACAAAACAGTAAATAATTTCAGATTCCGGTAAAGACAACTTCCGATTAAACATACAAAACTAAAAAGCTTTAAAAACAACACTTCGGGTTCGAATTTCGAAAAACGGACATCGCCAACGAACTAAGGACGTTGAAAAGCATAGAATGAAACCGGGTTGAAAAAAGTCAATAGGTCGGATCGGGTCAATAAACCGGGTCAACGGGTCAGGTCAGATCTCGGGTTTCCTAGAATTTTTCAGAGAAAATCTGGAATCAGATTCGAATTTTTTTTTCTTCTGCATATTTTTCACTTCTTTCCCAGATGCGATTCAAAACACTATTCAACATCCTAAAACCGAAATTTAAACTCTTAAACAACCTCATCCATCCTAAAATCCGAAACTAAACTCAGAAACAGAACTCTCCTTCCTTTTAACATAAGAAAACCAAAAAAAAAAAAAAAAAAAAAAAAAAAAAAAAAAAAAAAAAAAAAAAAGGGAAAAGCACTTACCTAAGAACACGCAAAGGAAACTGAATCCAATTGATTAACACTGAAAATTTTCTTCGGTTTGCAAAGCAAAAGAAAGAAGGAATGAAATTGATCGGTGAATTAATAAAGAAGTGGCATTAAATCTGGAACGGGAAAACAGGGATGAAAAATTGTTACCAAAATAAAAATGATAAAACTACCCGATAAGGGTCTAAACTTTAAAAACCTTTCAACAGAACCCTTAAACTTTTTGAATTTTATAAATTAGTCATTGAATTCAGATTAGGTTTAAATTCAGAAAATTTCCTAAATTCAAAGGGTTTTGAATTAGGGATTTAGGATATTAGGTTTTTAATTTGGGGTGCTAAAAATTAAACAATCGGAAAAAACTGTTTTGAAGAAAAATAGTTGTTATCGGTTACTTAGATAAGTCAGACATCATTAAAATCAGTGATCTTTTTAAAGACGAGTTCGAGAGTCAGTTACAGATAATGAATGATTAACATCCCACACAACCTAAAAATTATAGTACCTAGTCGAATACGATTTATCCAAATTGAAAATTTGTGATTTCAAATTTTACTTAATTTAAAACTCGTTTAAAAATACGAATAAGTTTTAAAAGACTCGTTATTTGATAGCAAACAAAAGAACCATCACAGCTTATTTATTACTGGTCATATTTACTATTGAACAATAGGGAGCCACATTACAAATTAATTAATGTTGAATGCAAGTAAAAATGTCAAGACATATGTACAAAATTAAAGCAGTAGTAAATACAAGAATTAAATATGAAAAAATTAAATAGTAAGAAATTAAATTATAAAAATTAAATATAAGAAAGTAAATGTGGGAAATAAAATATTAGAAGTTAATTATCTATATTAAATGGGCTACAATAATATTGGTCATCCTTGTTGCGGGTTACAGAAAAATCGATAAAAATAATAAAAATAAATAAACAATAAATAAAATATTAGACAGTTTGTATGGTTGGAGCCATAACGCTTCGAAATTAGTTAAATAAGTGAGATTAAGGTTCAACGAACCAATTAAATCGAGTTAGCATAGTTTCGAGAATTAATTGATAATAATTATTTTAGGCAACATAGTGATTTTATTGTTTTTATTTCTTTCACTTTTGTTAGCTTAATTCTTTTAAACACTCACCTAGTAAATTTTTATTATTTGTATAAATTACCTTGTAAAAGGGAGAGATTCTAGTTCAGCTTAAAAAAAAAACTAGAATAATTTTATCTTAACCGTTAAAAAGATAGAGGTTGTAAGCTTACGCCTTATCATAAAAGCGAGAATTCATTGTTAGTAAACTGAGAAATCCTTAGTGATGGTCAACTAAGGTAGTGGATGAAGACTAGTTTAGAAGTCGAACCACTATAAATCAATCATGGACAATTTTTTTCGACAATTCATTCAAGAAGCATTTTCAACCCCCTTTGACATTTTTAATTGATCAAATTCGATTTAAGCAATTGATATCAAAGTCTCGCCTCTATCGAATGTCTCACAATCGGGAGTAAAGGTCATCAAGTTCAAAGTCTTATCTTTCAAGAAAATGACTAGTGAGTGAAGATTGACGACTTTTGATGGTCACTCTACCATGTATCTTTCAATCTTTAAAGGAGATTTTTACTCGAAATTAACCCACAACCACCAAGCTTGAAGTGTATTTATACACGGTAAAACCCGACTTGAAGTTCAATATAAATCAATAATTATCCAATATGAATTTTATTTGTCAATGACGTGATTCAACTTGAAGTCCATCCGAAGTTAAATTAACTCGTTAAATAATTAATTCATACTTAAATCATTTTTGCATGAACTGAGATTTATCCGATCTAAAATTAATCCGGCTCAAACCTAAACTCAACCTAATTTAAAATCAATCAAAAATATCTTGAATCCATTTTGATTTAAACTGACTCAAATCGAACTATTAAATTAATTTGACATAATTTAAACTCGATTTGACCTTCTCTAACATTAACAGGCTAAAACTCGTCTAATTATCTAATTTTACATTCTTAAATTTACTTATTTAGTATAGCATGACACAAATATTCGCATTATAAATACGTAAATTACAAAAAAGTTATATTTATGCAAGAAATTCAACAATAAAATATTCAGATCAATTATATTTTTGGATCAATTGGCGTAAATTTTTATAATTTAATTAAAATTTTGATTCTGAAACTTTTTAAAATATAACAACGTTAAATATTTCATAAAAGAGTATTTTGTCGTTGTAATCCTATCCAACTCAGCAAAATTGATTATGGCTCAGAGGGGTAAATTTTAGAGTATTTCATAAAAGGGAACGGAGGGGTAAATTTGAAAAATATCAGATTTAAAAAGGATTGAAATTGATTAAAAAGCATAGAGAAAAGAGCCTAAAATAGGAATGAACCAATGACTAATTTAAAACAAGGAAGAAGAATCAAGGGGCAAAAGAACAATTAACGCAAAGATCAAAATGCACGTATTCTCTTCAAATTCGAATCACTGTATCGGTCAAAACTACCCTAAACGCTGCGTACTAAACTAACCCTAAATGTTTCAAAAAAATATAAACTAACCCTAAAAGAAAAAAAAAATAGCCTGGAAGCCTTTTATTATGGCTCTATCGTTTTGAGATTAAGGGCCTGTTTAGCAATGTGGTGTAAACGGATTAATTTTCAAAAGCAATACTAAACTAACCTTAAAAGAAGAAAGAAAGTAAGAGTTTCGAAATGTTTAAAACCCTATCCCCTGTCATTTATGTGTCGATCCTCGGCTGTACGTTTTCGGTAGTTATTTCCGACGCATAAATACGTTAAACACTGCGACCAAAAGCTCTAGACGACCAAATAATTTCGATGATCATCTTTTTAAAACCTCCCCTCCAAAAAATTATGATTTCATTAAAAAAATTAAACTCTAAGATTGTTTTTTTTTTTAATCGAAGTATAAAAGCGTTTTTTTTTTTAATATTTTGGGATGTTTAAAGACGAACGAGGGTGAGGAAGAGAGCGTCGACAACGGGTATCAGACCTAACCTTCCAGGTAAAAGTCTAAACTTTCTTTCTTTCTTTCTTTTCCTGTTGGAATAAAAAGAACTTTTCTAATATTTTCTATTTTGGTCTATTTCTGACCTGGTGTGATGAGTTTACGAATCCCAAATACTTGTGTCAAAGTTAAAGTACTTCTGATATTGTAGTATTATAGAGCATAGTAGATGAGAAATGCATCAAATCCTGTCAGACTTTAAAAAATTCAAAGAAATCATGTGTCTTCAGTATTGTCCTCCCTCATGTGCAATCATGGGGAATGGCAGCCGGCATTGAGTGCCGTGGACGATAACCGGAGTTTGGAGATTGAATCAGAGGAATTCGGAGTTTATTAGAATGGATAAAAAAATGGGTCTTATCAGGCCTGTTATACTCGTGTGGCCCTGGTTTTAACTAAAACCCGTTATAAATAGGGACGTAAAAAGTTGATCCGATTTAAAAATCTGATTGAAATATATTCGAGTCAAAATTTGATTTGACTCGAGAATATAATAATCCAAACTTGATCTGTATCTGATTATTATTGATCTGAACATGATTTAAATCTATTATTGTTATAATCAAACCCAACCTAAAACTCATCTAATTAATTGTTTTTCGTCCCTAATTACAAATAACAATAAAACCAACAAATTCATACCCTAGATTGTTCAATTCAGCACATGGATTATGATTCCCCGGCAAGTCCAAAATCAGTGTTACGTACCAAGTTAATTTGGGAAAGAGTTGAGTATAAGATTTTAGTGTTTGATATTATTTTAAAATAAAAATAAAATTTTATTAAAATATTTGTTTTAAACATTATATTTTTAAAAAGTAATTTTGAAAAGTTGAACTGAATTAGCACCACAAATAATTTTAAAAAAATATTTAAAATCAATGATTAAATTAAATTTTAGACATTAAATTTAATAATATATAAATAAATAAAATAAAAATATTATAAAGATATTAAATTTAGTTAAAATAAATTATAAAATAATAGGATTAAATTATTTGAATATATAAATTTAAAGTACTAAATTTATAGATAATATTAAAGTAATTAAAATTTTAATAATGTGTTAAAGTTTGGTTACCATTTATGAACTTTACCCAAAAATCTAATGGATTTGATTTGGTATCTTTATTTAGATCCCTTGCTAGTTATATTAAATTTCAATTAAAATTAATCTTACATTTTAAATAAAAACTTTTATATATTTAATTTTTATTTGCACCATTAAAAATAATTTCCATATCAATTCTTTTATCGTCTGATTATTTTTTTTTATTTTTTAAAGTATCTATTATAACAAGTCCGTTGATTAATGTTTTTCGTTCTATTAGAAGTAGATCATGTTCGGAACAAGAATTAAATCTTCAATCAATAGTTAAAGTAAATTAGATCTTTCATCGCCTCATCTAAGTTTCGTAGTTGATTATCATTGTAATATTATATTATTTTTATATATTAGGCTATTAAATTTTTTATATAAAAATTGAGAATATAAAAATATAATTTTTTTAAGATTATATAAAATAGTGAAGCAAGAACAACATTTAAATAGATATAACACTAATATTACACATTACACACGAATAGATAGTTCTAAAGTAACTCTCCCAACCAAACTCTTTAAACTCAAATCCTTCCAAAGTAGAACGACAGGCTAACTTTTCTAACTCCATAGTTATTCAAACAGCAAACAGCTGGGGAAGAAAAGACATTGAAACATTAGTTTATGTTTGATCACCGACCTCAAACCAATCAAGAGAAAATGTTCTTCACAAAAGTTGTGGAAGCTTTGGCCCCAGATGAAACAGCTGAAACAATATCGTCGACTCCGTTGAGTTTCTTAGCTTTCTGGCCGGCATCGGTGAATTTACTGAACGCATCTTCAACGTACTTGAGACCAGAGGAGACGGTCATGTTATCAACAAGGTTCAAAGGATCTCCTTTCAGGGCTGCGGCAACTTGAACCAACTCTTCCTGGAAATCACTGAGTTTGGCGGATTCTTTAGCATCAGAGTCTCTCATTTTCACAGGCTCAGACAGTTTCTCTACATTTTTATGTGCTATGGTCAGTATAAATATCAACTAATTTACTGGGAAAAGTAAAATAATTGCAGAGATTTTTGTTTGCTTGAAATTCTACCAGGACAGTCTGTTCTTGGGGTGGTTCTGTTGATAACAATGTCAAAGGAACCAGCCCATGCATCTCGCTTTGTTAGAAATTCTTTGAGATTGAAAATCTTCTTCAGTGTTGCTGGAATTGAGGAATGCTCGAACTCTGATGTGGGATGTGGCCCGGATGGCCTATGTAACACTGCCAATATCGAATAAACTCGAATCAAGACACATACACATATCCGATACTCGCAACCAAATTCGAAGCAATTCGGATTTCAGGCATATTCTTGTATTGTGAATTACCTGTTCCGGGCTCGATCCATGGAGAAACCATAATGGCAGGAACCCTGCAACCAAGGCGATCAAACTTGAAGTTGTAAGGCGCAGCGCCAACTAAATCATCGGGACTAGGGACTCCGGTGGGTGTCGGAACATGGTCGTAGAAACCACCATGTTCATCATACGTAATCAGGAACAGTATTTCATTCCATTGAGGACTTGATCTCAGTGCTTCATAGATTTCCTTGACAAACTTCTGTCCCTCTGAAACATCATGAGAAGGGTGGTCGTCGTTCGCACCGGCTGTTAAAATGTCGAAATATCTTGGCTCGATCACCACATAATTTGGTAATTTTCCCTTTTCACAGTCATGCTTGAAGCTTAGATCGTAATTACGGAAATTGTCCACATATTTCAGGTTCCTCAGGTTCCTGTTATTAATTTAATGAAAAAGGAAATTAAAAATTTGTATAATATTAAAAATTTAAAACCTATATTGAATTGTAATTACATGATAGTTAACTACTCCATTTATATGCCATTAATTTTTTTGTAAAAATAATATTAAAAATCCTATCAATTCAAAAGAAAAAAAATATAATTTGATAATAAAGTTTTGTCCTCTCCCAACTATTCATAGTCAATTAAATCTGATCAAAAAATGTAAGGTATTTAATTCGTCGGTGCCATTGATTTTTAAAAGATGTTAGACTTTGGTTTGTCTGGACGAAGTAAAATCAAAGCACGTGGTGGTTGAACAAAAACTCGGTGTCTTTTCAAGCATGTCAGTACAAATATAGGGAGAGAGAAAAATGGTCATCGTGGTTGCAATGCGTAGGGGTGTTTATTGTCGAACACCGAATCGGATCTAATCTAATTTTTTTTGATATTTGAGTTTTTGAATTGATGATATAATGACATGTATCCGATCTAAAAAGAGGATATCCGTATATTCGGATATTAAATACTCGGATTGGATATTCAAATATTCAATTATCGAAAAATATAATTTGATTAAACTAATTTTTTAAATTTGAAGGTTGTATTTATAAAAGTTTTGGAATTTCAAATATAATAAACAACAAATTACTAAATACAGCAAGAACTACCTTTATAAAAGTTTTAATTTTTAAAATTTTTGAAAATAACAAACACTAAATTATTAAATATAAAAAGATTAATATTAATAAAATTTTAAATTTTTAGATTTCGGATTTTCGGATAATCCAAAATTTGAAATATTGTGATCCGTATCCGTTCCAAAAAATTTAAAATCGAATCTGATATCCGATTAAAAATAAAAATCAAATCGAATATCTATAATTTTAGATCAAATCAATAAATAATCGGATCAGATCGACCAGATGAGATTTTTTTTGAACGGCCCTAGCAGTGCATGCGATTTATTGTTAAATTTTCAAACATACGGACCCTTTCAAGACAAAACCAAACACATGATGGACCCTTTCAACATAATAATAGAAAAGAAATCTGTGGTTCTGAAGAAGGAATCAAATAATTATCTCGTAGATTACACTAAAGACCGAGTCATGTGTAGTTTAAGGATTATTTAATCTTATTTAAGCTATTATGGTATAAGATTTTTAAAGAATTAAGTAAAGTTTTTATAGAATTAGTATAATTTTTTTATAAATATATTAAAATTAATCTTATTTGATTTATTTAGGTATGAGATTATTAATATTTATATTGTATTGATATACGAATTTTCATACCCTATAGACCTTATTATATGAAAAATCCTAATTATGTCATTCACTATAACCATGATCGGAGCTAGATGTATAGTTAAGGTGTAGATTGACGCCCCAATTTTCTTAAAAATATATATTTTGATACATCTTTATTAATAAATTGATACCCTTTTATATAAATTGATTTAACTTAAAATATTATTTAAAAAATTAATATTCTTAAAATAAAATTTTCACTATAGGTAAAATAAATTAAGTATTACCTGTAAAAAAGTGTAGCTGGGAAAGATTGATGATAAATCCCGAAGCTATATCCGTTCTCTTCCATTGACTCAAAGATAGTTTTTTGAGGATATCCTGCGATCAGCTTTTGCGTATCGTTGCTGAAGGCACCACGCGATGTAGCAGAGTGTAAGTAAAGCCTGTTAGACTGTGTCGACGTCGGCAACGACGCAAACCACCGATCACACACCGCGAACTCCGTCACCAGCTCCTTGAACACCGGGACCATTTCAGGTTTAAACCCGTTCATGACGGTCTCAGACAACCCTGGCGTTGTACGTTCGGCGTTTTGTGCGAAACCGTTCATTTTAATCTCCGGATTCGGGTCCGGGTTGTTGGTATCCCATTGTTTTCCGGATACTTGTTCGTATATGGCTTGGAAAGAGTGGTCTGGATCGGGCTCAATGTAGCCGGCGGTGTCCTTGAAGTTGACCCGGGTGGAGTTGGGATCGGAGGTGGAAATGGGGTTGGATTCGGATCCGTTGACACCGTCGATTTCCGGGTTTAGAGTTTTGAACCACCCTAACATGTGGTCGAAGGAACGATTCTCTTGCACCAAAACAACGACAGTTTTGATCGGAGATGAAGTTGTTCTAGCTGCTGCCATGGTTGAATTTTTGTTGGTGGATAAATGGATTAGCTTAATTTTTTGGGCGTTAAGACAATATTATATATAGACATGAATAAGCATGATGTGAGATTTAGAATCTTATTTTAAAAAATTTAATCATATCTTCCACCTTTGATTTTTAGTATAAATATTTATATTCAATTAATTATATGATTTATTTGGATCAGTTGTTAAAATTTATTATTCTCTCTGTCCCAAAAACAATGTTCTTTATTGGTTTTTTGAGATCAATTTTTTTAAAAATTGACTAATGATTATTTAAAATTTATTATTGATAAAAATATAAAAAATATATATTTTATAGAGTAAATTTCAAATATATATTTAATAAAATCTAATTATTTAAAATATTTAATATAATTACAGTAAATTTAGAAAATTTAACTTTCAAAAAATCAACAAAAAACATTATTTATGGGACGGAGGGAATATGATCCAATTATTTACTTCACTTGATATTTTAATATATAGAAATTGACATTGCACTTAAAATCATGGAAAAGTTTATGAATGTTAACTAAATTATTTTAAAATAAATATTTTACTCATTAAAATTTAAAAATTATAAATTCATCATTAATTTTTTATATTTATTATAAAATTATATTTATTAAAATATTTTTTTTGTTTAAAGGTGTTCATAATTGGAAAGCAATAAAAACATGTTTTTTTAATTCTTTCTTAAAAGTATTTTTTGTGGGTAGGTTGGTGTTTCGTCTTTAATTAAGAGTTTCGATACAATGTTTGAAAAATCATATGTCGCCAGAGAAAAATACATATTGTTAATCGACACGTTTCTCATATGGAAGAGTTAACTGAAATTTTGCATTTTAGATTATTTTTTTTTTATGTAAAAGTTTTAGAAAGATATTTTAAGATATAAGACAGTGTAAACTTTAGTATATAAAAAAAATTAATTTGAGATTCAAAAAATTTAAGTTTTGCTTTAAGGTTTAGATAGTAGGACATTCGATCTAAAATTTAGAGTTTAAGGTTAAAATATAACCTATAATTTAAAATAATTAAAATATAATATATAAAAAATAATTTAATTAAAATTTTATTTTAAATAATTTATGACTACATGTTAAATTTTTAAAATTTTAATTTTTATTAATTAATTTAATAATATTTAACGATATTTTATATACCTAATAGATTATTTTACTAAATCAATAATTTTCTTAATAGAAAACAATTGGTAATTATGACTTTTAATTTGGACATTAGTTAGGTTGAGAAAGTGGTTAATGAAAAGGGTAAACTACATAAATAGTTCTTTAATTATATCTCAATTATCTTTTACATCCTTTGACTATCAAGTGTTATAAATTGGTCTATTGATTAACTTTTTTAATACAAAGTGGTCTTATGCCGTTAAAAATTTGACGGGAAACTAACGTGGACGTTAACATGCTGACTTGGATTATTGAGATTAAGGATGCCACATGGTTATCCAAGTCAGCATGTTAACGTCCACATCAATTTTTCGTCAAATTTTTAACGGCACAAGACCACTTTATATATAAAAAAAAGTTAGTTAATGGACCAACGTGTTAGTCAAAAATATAAAAAATAATTAAGGTATAATCAAAGGACCCTTTATATAGTTTACCCTAATGAAAAAGATAATCATAATGATACCTTGGTTTTAATACTGCAGCACGCCACGAGGAAAGCATCACGAAGTTACTTCGTGCATTTTTCCCTTTACATTTATTTTATAAATAAATTACGAATTTATAAATCCTGTCGGTGATTTTAAACTACATAAAGTAGCACTAAGATATAATAATATAAAAAAGTAAAGCACATGTTTTTCGTGTGTGTTTTTAAAGCAAGATTTATGTAGTTTAATAAATTTAATTAATCAATTTAAAATAAAAAAGCAATTTAAAAAATAGAAAGAACCCAAGAATAAAATTGACAGATGGGTATAACTTTGCAAATTTTGCACCGCACCCTTACCAGTTGGAATAGGGATGAGTATGAGTTTAATGGGTAGTAGGTGAGTATGGATGTAAAAGGTCATACCCATCATGGGTAGTGGGTAGGTGATGGGTTTAAGACCTTACCCGCACCGTATCCACCCACTTCATATCTACCCGCCCCATATCCACTCGCTCCATATCCGTCCACCATATAAATTTTGAATCATTTCTATTTATAGATTTTGATTATACCTTTTATTATGGTAATTTATGCGTTAAGATAATAATTTGTTTTAAAATCTATGTTAATCCTTAAGCATGTAGACTTTAAACTCAATTAATTTACTTTAAAAAACTGATAATTTATGATCGTGCTTGAATTAATCAGGTTAAAAATTTATAATGTGTGGATAAGTAAAATTTATAAAAGTGTAAATATGTTTTAGCTAAGTTAGCTATATATATATTAGTTAGTTGTAGTTAAGTAGAATTTATATCATTAAAAATACGTTTTAGTTAAATTACTTATTGTTAGTTAGTTAGATGTAGTTAAATTTATATAGGTATAAATATGTTATATATACACTTAATCAGTCAATAAAGAATGCAAAATTTTACTCTTTTTTATAAAAATCTATGATTTATTTTTACATAATTCGATATTAGTAGTTGTTGGTAAGCATGTACAAGCGGATACGTTTTGAATGGTGGGTGTGGGGATGAATTTAAAAATGTACCTGCGTGGGCGGGTGTGGATTTGAAAATTGTACCCATCGTGAGTGATGGGTAGGTGATGGATATAAAAATTTTATGTGGGTATGGATATGGGGGAGGGAAGGGGTGAGCAATGAAACCGAGAAAACCGAAAAATCGATCCGAACCATGCTATACGATTTGGTTCGGTTCGGGTTTACATATTACGGTTCGGTTAGGTTTAAAATTCAAATTTTATAATTTGGTTCGCTTTTGTGTTTTCCATATGGAAACCCGTTTATTCCATATCAACCCGAATTAAAGAAAAAACATTATGACCCCATACAAATATGTTTTAAAGATGGTCTCTTGTTGGATTTATTTTTTAAATTGATCTCTTGAAATATTTAGATATGATTTTATAATATTAAATTGATTAGATATCGTGTTTTAAATTCGAATATAGTTTTATTGTAACAACCCAGATTTCGGATCTGAGTGTCAGGTTGACCCGAGAGTTTGGGCTTTGGTTTTGGGCCCAAGTTAGTGTGGTTTTGGGCTTTGGTTTGTTGGGCTTGAGTGGTTTAGGGTCTTAAGGATTCTTAGAGATGGCATTTTGGTAAATGCCAAATAAGATGAGTTGGGGGAGTGGTTTAAAGTTTTCAGACCATGATCTCATCTTTCCTTTTTCTTTCTTCCCATCTTCTTCACTCTTGTAGCAAGAAAAGAGACAAGCTAAAGGTGGAAGCTTGGTAAGTTTTGTTGGGAATCTCGGTTTATGCCTAGAGGGTAAGTTGTAGAGGTGTTTGTGGTCTTTAAAAAAGGTAAAAATCTGTGGGTTTGGTTTTGGTGGAGGTTTTGTTGGGGTTTAGGGTGTAATCCGGGTTTAAGTTTTGAGGGCTTGAAATATGAGTTTTTCTAGTGTTTTAGGATCTAGAATCATCCCAAGGCGTTGCTAATCCGTTCTTCATCCTTCTCTTGTAGAGAAAGAGGGTTGTGAGCCATCAACAAGTTTTAGAAAGAAGAAAGCTTGAAAAGGAGTGAGCTCAGGTTTGTTGCTGTTTGTGCAAGAGGTTGGTACTCCCAACTCATCCTTTCATCATTCATATCATGGTAGTATGCATGACATGTAGATTTTGTGTTTGAATGTTTGGTTTGAGCTTTTGGGTCTTTAATGGTAATTCTTGGATTTATGTGTTAATTGACTGGAAATTGATGTTAAGTTATCCTAAACACTCCTAACAATGAGTAACAACACTTTAGAACCGAATAGATTAATGTTTGAGATGAATCCTTAGAATTTTCTAAGTGCAGACCTGCATTTTGTGCAGGGGTATCGATACACGGGCTACCGCTATAGATACCCATGAGTGGAAATAGGCTAAGTGGCCAGGTGTATCGAACCATGGTTCGGTACCGGGACCTCCAGTAGCATAATGGCATCGATGCTGGTATCGATGCTGGAGGGTCTCCTTTTTGTTGACTTTAGGAATGGTCAAAGGGTATCGATACTGGTATCGATACCCATGGTTCGATGCCTTCTTTGGGTAGGTATCGAGGCAGGGTGGTTCGATACCCCATATAAGGGTATCGATACCCCTGCGATAACTTAACAAGATAAGCTTCGTTTGAGGTTCGGTAAGTTTATTAAAGGGGATATTGAATCTTATAATTGATGAAATGAATTGTTAACATGAATTTGATGTTTATAACATCGAAAGACTAAGTTATGTTAAGTCTTGATATGTTTGGTTGTGAGGATCCTAGGTGGATCGTTTGTGTTGTCTGAGTCATTGTTTGATGGATATCCGGATATCCATAAGTGTTGCAACACGTCGAAGGCCATCCGATGTAACATGCCGGATGATGTTTGAAGACTTTTATTCCGAGTGTTGGGCGACCTCACTCGAAGATGTTCGATGTAACATTCCGAGCATGGGGTTGGTTGGGCGACCTTCACCCCTTTCCGAACGTTGGGCGGCCTCGTTCGAAAATGTCCGATGTAACATTCCGGGCATAGGATTTGAGGGCGGCCTCAATCCTGGGTGTAGGATCCCGATGCTGTGTGGACGCGGGCCTCACTCTTGTGTGTTATTTGTGATATGTATATGCTGTGTGCGATATTATACATTGATTATGCCATGTGGTAGGCAAGCATGCTAGACCATCATTTCATGCACGATATTTATATGTTATGTTTTACTGCTTATGATATGCATGATGTTGGCCGAGTTCGGCGTACCCACTGAGCTTTAGTAGCTCAGCGTTCGAAATGTGTTTTCGTGCGTAGGTTAGCGGAAGCCGGTTCGTGGAGCACCATCGAGGTTTGGATTTCAGCATCGACCTATGTCAGGGTACATTTACAGATTAGTGGGCTAGTACTATGTCAAACCCTATGTAATGTAACATATTCATGTTATTTATTCGACCTATGTATCTTGTAATTCTGTTATTTATTCGAGTCAAATGTTTTAAATGATTTGTAATATTTTGGAGCTCTGATTATTTTATATTATTTTGGGCTTACGTTTTAACGTAAATGGATTTTATAAAAAGTATTTTGGACTTGAATTGAATTTTACTTGTTGGGCTTTCGAAAGAAATTTTGAGACACAGGTTTTGGGCTCCGGCCCAATGTGACATCCGGGTCAGGGTGTTACATTTATAATATTTATTATTTATGATTATTTTATGATGTAAAATATTTGAGTTTGTCTTTAATCAAACAATATATTAGGCTAGATATATATGTTTAGGTTGGTGATATAGAATCATTGAGTATATATTAATTAACTAAATATTTTTATGATTTATTTTTCAGATATATTGTTTGTTTTGTAATATTATTATTTTTTTCATTTTTTATTTAAAATTTTAGATTTCTCAAGGACTCGAGACATGTGTTTTCATGTTTCTTAATGACAAAATAAATTGATATTGAAAGATCAAATAAATATTTTATTTGTTTTGCTTACTTTTTTAAAAAAAAAATCGTTAAAACCGCGGGTTTTAACCGAACCAAACCGCAAAATTCGATTTTCGATTTTTCGGTTTTTATACCATTCGGTTTTAGTTTCGATTTTCTTTTTAAAAAACTGCAAGGTACTATTCGGTTCACATTTTGATAAAAAACGAACCGAACTGAAAACACCCCTAGGGGAGGGGTATCCACACCCACCCCACCCATTTGCCGTCCCTAAGTCCAAAACCGAGGAAAGCATAAATTGCGACTAATAAGCTAACTTCATTTATATGATTATTATAGCAAGATTTTTAGAGTTTAAAGTGGTTTAATGAGTGTTTCGGTATGACTAAACTATTATCAGTATAGTTTTTTATATTAAAAAATATTTATAGTCAGAACCCTAAAAAGTATTGATACAAGGTTAATCATATCAGTATGTTTGTGTCGAAAATACGAATTTTATTATTTTAAAATGTTTTGAGCACTTTCAAAACTTTATGAAAAGTTTTCAAACATATTTTCAAATTAATTTATAATTAAACTATTTTAAAAATATTTTTAATTTAATCAAAATAAAATTTCAATTATTATATCAAAACAAAAATTCTAGTAATTTCATATTTCATTCGTCCCTAAATCTTATCTCTTCTTGATTGTTTTATGTAATTTTTGGAAGAAAAAAATGTGTATAAGATATGTATTTATAAAATAATTAAAATGATAATTTTAACCTTGAATAATTAAAACTTGTATTGTTGAAAAACTAAAAAGCTGATATAAAAAAATGTGTTTAGTAAAAGTTGTTGAATTTATTAAAAAATAATTTAAGATATAATTTTAAACACAAAATTATAAAATTTTCATGAATATTTATCATGAATTCAGTCTCAACATTTTTATATCTATGACAAAATTTTAAATTATTTTTTAATTCCCTCGGCTCACTATCAGCAATAATGAAACATATTCATGTTGACTCATATTAATAGTTAATATGGTATGGAAATAATATGAAATAAATTTTGAGGTTATTTCAAAAATAGATAAACCATTGTATATTTTTAAATAATTTAAAAGTAATTATAAAGTTATATTTGTTTATACATAATTTTAACAGTTTGATAATATATATCTATAGATAAAACAATTTTAAATACAAAATTTTCAGTCTCAACATTTTAAATATTAACTGATATAAAAATCTGTTTAGTAAAAGTTATTATGTGTTTAGCGTGAATTGTCATGAATATTTATCATGTTATTTAAAGTTATTTATCGTTAATTGATTAACAGTTTTTACATCTTTAGATAGGTCATTTTAACTCAAAATAAAATATTGAAATTAAATTGGTTTTAAAAAATATAGATTAAAATAATTATTCAGTCAAACGTTACAAGTACTTTTTAACTTTTTTATTTTTCTTTTAAATTTAAAATCTTAAAAATACATCATATTAAAAATTCTTAAATTCTAATTTTAAAATATAGATCTAAATTTTTAATATTAGACAAAAAATAATAAAAGATATCTATTCTTGTTATGAAGTTTAGTGTGTTCAACTGACCCCACACAGAGAGATTATATCATAGGTCTGGCCTATTACGTCAGCCGTGGTCCCTAACTAATTAAAACTACCAATTTCGCCACTAATCAGCCATGCAATTAATGTAATTTCCAAAAATCATATTTTTAAAATGACATGGAAATTTAGAGTGAAGATTCATTGGTTGAAAAAAATAGATGAAGATTAATAATAAAATGGGTGGTTATTATTAGATAAGACCACAACTGACGTGGTAAGTCGGGCCTATAATATAATTTCTCCCCACATGGGTTTTGTAGAGAAAAAATAAATGTATTTAAACCCAGCTTGATCCATCATATTAGAACTTAAAGGGTCCAACTGAAGTAAAAAATCAAATAATAATGTACAAAAATCAAATAAAATATGATAGTGCGCCTCCTAATTAAATGCTTTAGTATTTTAAATTATTTAGGTTAAAAATAATATTTTAAAGTCTTTTTTAAATATGAAAATTCATTAACGGTCAAAAGTAAATGAATAGTCACAAATTTTAATATTACAAAATTTAAACGTATTCAATAGATTTTTATTTTTATATTACAAAATTTAAACGTATTCAATAGATTTTCTTGAATACATTTGATATTAAATTAGCCATTCACTTGAGAAATTATATTATGATTCATTTTTGTCGTATTATTTATAGGATTAACCAATTAAAAGTATCAATTTAATTATTTTTTATCTTATCTTTTTTATTAAGTAAATCTTCACTTGATAAAAACAGTTTTTAAACTTAGTTTACAGTAAATATTAGTGAAGTCACTTGATAAAAAAGATGAGACAAAAAATTTTATATTTAAAATTGTTTTATCTATACATATATATTATCAAACGGTTAAAATTATATATAAACATATATAACTTTATAATTACTTCTAAATTATTTAAAAATATACAATGGTTTATCTATTTCCATACCATATTAACTATTAATATGAGTAAACATGAATATGTTTTAATATTGCTGATAGTGGGCCTAGGGTATTGAGTTGGATTAGGGCTCAATGGGCCTAAATGTTTGCAGTGATATTGTTGAGCTCATAGACTTTCATGTTAGGGGTGAGCGTTCGAGCGAGTCGAGGCAAAAAATTTTGAGTTATTCGAGTTGAGTCAACATATTTTACAATTTGAACTTTTTTTGAAATTTTTTCGATTCGAGTCGATTTTAGCGAGTTCGAGACGAGTTCGATTCGATTTTTTGATTTATGTATAAATTTTAATTATACTATTTATAATACTATAATATAGTTTGATTGTAATTTAAACGGTTTTCTCTTTAAATTTACATACACATTTCTTCATATTATTTTTTATATGTGTAAAAAAAAAGATTTTAAATTATTATTATCATCAATCAAATATCTTAGGTATGAATATATCATTTTATTAAATTACAAGCTTTATTAATAACTTCCTTCTTATCTAGGTAAGACTAAGACTAGACAAAAAATAATGATAAATTAAATACAAAAATTTAAAAACAAATAACATAATATAAAAGATACAAATAAAAATTTTATTAAATAAAATAAAAAATAATCTAAAATGTGACCAGATTATAAAAAAAAAATTAAAATGTAAAAAAAGAAGGGACTGAAAATAAAACTACATGGGTTAAATGTGCAATTAACCTTTATAATTACTAAAAATTTCGAGTTATTCGAGTTCCACTTTTATAACTTGAACTTAATTTGAAATTTTTTCGAGTTGATTCGAGTTTATGAAATTTCGAATCGAGTTAAAATGAGTCGAGTTTTTCACCTCGATTCAAGTCGAGAAATTCGATTTTTTAGAGTCGAGTCGAGTTTTGCTCACCCCTACTTCATGTCACTTACCTTATACTGCTCTTAACGTTATTCAAGGAGAAATTATATTATGGGTAAGTATGTCACGTGTCCATGGGATCAACCAATAAAAATCACTCATCTCATCAATTTTTTCATATTATATATTTTTTTCAAGTGAATCTTCACTCAAAAAATTGTTTTTAAAATGAATTAACAATCAATATGAGTGAAGATTCACTTAGAAAAATATGACATAAAAAATGATGAAAATGATAGTTTTTAGTGGTTGGTCCTATGGATGACGTGATGGGACTTACCCATGATATAATTTGACACGCGTCGTGTAGTGTCAAAAATTAATTCTTTATTCTCAAATAATAAATAGAAATTAAATATAGTAAAGGAGAAGTAAGGGTCGATCCCATAGGGACTAGAAACTTCCTGATTATGCTCTGTTTGATTGGTGATCCAAGAAAATTGATCGAATTGTGTTTGAGTAAAAAGGGGGTTTTATCGAATGTAATGGAGTTAAATAATTGAAGAAAATAAAATAAAGGAATTGATTTAAATATAATAAAAACTTAGCCTTAGGCTTTCGCTTTGACTCGACTTTAATAGATCATCAGAAAAATATTTTCACTTCGGGATTTTACGTCGGTAATTAGCTTTCAAGGTTCTATCCTTGAAGCAAAAATTCTAAACCGAATACCCAAGTCTATCTTTGATATTGGTTTCATGGATTAATTCACCAACTCAATGTTTGTAGAAAAATCATTTTTAAATCTCAATACCGACTTGGATTAAGTTATTTCAATAATAACTTGATCCAATCTTAGTTTTTGCCTTAGCAAACAATTTGCTAATGTGTTCCCAGGAAGTCGAATTTGTTTCAATAGCCGATACTTCCTCCCACATAAATGATCAAATGGAAATCTTGACCAAAGTCAATCTTTAGTTTTGAAATCAAGTTGATAAAATAATAAGTTCAAAAGAAAACTTTTAAAGAAAACGTTTAGATCGAGTCATTGCTTAAGCCCTTGGCTAATAAAAACTTAGCCGAACATAACTATAGAAAGAATTATGCTCGACATAAAAATAAAGTAAAAAATAAAAGTACGAAAAAATAAAGAAAGAAAATAAAAGATGAAAGACAACTTCTAGGATTAAAAGATGAATTCATAGATGAGTTATAGACTTACCCAAGGTGGGTATTTATAGCCTTTTACGAACCCTAAAAATAAGAGATAAATCCTAGATAAATCTAAAAATATTTAAATTCAAATTACAAAGAGATAAATCCTAATTTGAAGTTCAAAACGCGGCTGATAAGCTATCTAGAATGCGGATAAGTTATCACGCGCCTGCTGACGTCATCTTCTAGAAACTGCTTACGAAACGCTGCGCCAGATTTCAAGCCCAAAGTCGAGCCCACGAATCCAGACTCGATCCAGAAAATAAAAAAACTTCAGAAATCGTCCATTTAAGTGCATTTTCCAAATTCAAAGTCCTGTACAAAAAGACACGAAAAACAACAAGATCAGTAACATATTCATCAAACCAAGGAGTAATTAAACACAAAATAATAATTATTTTAAGCTCTCATCATAATTTATTTTATTCAAGTGTCGAAATTTCCATCTTTACACATTTAAGGTATCCAACGTAAGACAATTCGTCCTTCAAGTTTCTCTGCTTTTATAACTAAAAAACAAGTATCGATGTCTAAAAATAACTTTCGTGTACTTTATGTTCTTTTAGATAAATAGATAAACTAGATTAACGGTAAAAAATACGAAAATAATTTTATCTATTTATTACCATCATCAACAATCCAAGGTGCCTAACTTTTATTTAATTTCTCGTATGTTATTCTGATTATTGTGACAACCATAGAATTTTTATCTGAAGTAAAGAAATGTTACACATAATTAATTTGATTCACTCATAGCTTACAAATTATTAACGATTAAAAGGTTTATTATCTATCAGAAGAATTCTAATTTTTTATTACAAAGTTTTTCTGCCATTAGCCTAAACCTATGGTTAGTTGTTACTTGTTTTGTTATCATTGGTATCAAATATTGTATATCTAGGATTGTAACGACCCTCCCGTCGTTAAAAAAACTTTTTAGTTTAATATTTGTAAAAATTGAGATTAGGTTTAAAGAATTGGGAATTTAGTTTAAATTTGGTGAATTGAAAAATTAGGTTTAAATTAGAAAACTGAGAATTTTGTTTGGAAAATAAGTTTAAAAAAAATATAAAATTGGGATTTATTTGGAAAAAAAAGAAATTTATTTTGAAAAAGACTAGAGTCGCCACCGGTCACTTTGGTAGACCGGACACCGTAAAACCAGAGATTCTTTAAAAAAGGGTTCGGGAGTCGGTTACGGATGAGATATAAAAATACCCCACACCGTCCAAAAATTGGTACCTAAACGAATATAATTGTCCGAATTGAAAATTTGCAAATTCATATTTTTATTAATTTATTATCCTTTTAAGAATGCAAATATATTTTAATTTTACCGTATCTTTATCCGAAGGCAACGCATACACCGCCGACACTACATTTGAGGGCAGGCCCGTTACGACCGAATAAAGACGTAATTATTAGGTTCATTAAATTGATGATGTGACAAACATAGAAATGAATCGAATATACAAATATTTACAAGCATAAATAAATACAAAGAAAATAAAGGTGCAAGAAATTAAATTACAACAAGTATATATGCGAGAAACTAAAGGCGGTAAAATAAAATGCGGGAAATTAAATGCGAGAAATTAAAATGTTAGATGTTGGGTGTTAGAAGTTAGAACAAACGGGCTATAAATAATACGGATCATCCCCCGTTGCAGGTCACTGTAAAGCCGATCGAACAAATAAAATAAATAAATAATTAATTATAAGTAAATTAAAGAATATGACAACATTAAATAAATTAAATATGTAACACATATAAATGATAAGAGGATAAATATATGGTATATAATATACTATAAATACACAACATGTGTTATGTATATATCGTTACGTATAGCATAATGTAATTAAATATATAAGGTGTAAGTAATAAAGTAACATAAAGACAATGTTTATAAATTATTATTTAATGCCGTGTATTATGACAAATGAAATATAAATAAATAAATAAAATGTATATATGCATATATGAATAAAACAGAATATATAATAGACAAAAAAAAGACCTTAAATAAAACACATACATGTAGAATATTTAATAATATATACAAATATAAAGTATAAAGTTACCATAAATATATATTGCATGAACTTTATAAATAAATAAATAAATTTAATATATGGTAATATAATTATCAAATGTTAAGAAAATAAGGAAAGAAACAATAAAAAAAATCCTTTTTGCACGGCAAGGAAAAAAATGAAAATTAAAGTTAATAAATACATTTAAAAAAAGGTAAGAAAAATCAATATAAAGAATAAATAAATTTGTTATGAATTTGGAAAGTTTGAAAAGGGAATAAATTATAAAAAATGGTAGCTTTTAATTCTCAAAATCAAGTATTTTATTTTAAAATAAAATTAACCAAATAGAGGAAATAAATAAAAAAGTCAAAATTAGTTATCAGTAAATTAAATAAACGTTTAAATAAAATAATAAAAGGAAAACAAAATCAGGGATTAAATTATAAGAAAAACAATATGATAAGGGATGAAATTGAAACAAAAAATAAATATAAAGGACTAAACAAATGATTTTCCCGTTGTTGGAAGCCAAACGTCTCAAAAAATTCAAGGACCAACTATGTGATTAGCCCACTAACCATAATGCGTGGATCCTTTCCCAGATCCAGGTCACCACGCGGGTCAAGAGCCTCAAAACTAAGTGGTTTCGGTCAGAATATACATATGAAAATATGTAGACCAAATGGCCATTTCCTTTCATTCTTTGTTTAGTTTGAATCTGAAAGGGAGAAAACCTCTCTGTAACAAAATAAAACCCAACCCCCCTTTAAAATTTCCAGAAACCGGCGAAGAAAGCCGCCGCCTCGGCCGCCGCTAGCGGTGGCCGGCAGCGGTGAAAACCCTTAAAAACCACTCCTTTTCGTTTTAAAACACACCAAAACAAATCGTAACCCCTTTTCAATTCGAAAAAAAGCAAGAAAACCCCCAAAGTTTTTGATTCGAAAAGGGTTTAAAAACAACAACGAGAAGAAACAAAGGAGATGACCGGCGACAGGCGACCGACCGAACCCCGAAGGTAATCTAAACTTTCCTATTCTCAGATTTCTATTCGAAAACAAAGAAGAAATGCTCTGAAATTTTTTACCTTGTATTGATTTTTTGATAACTGCCCGTCTAGGGTTTACATTTCATAGATTGTGGCTTTTATAGCCATTTTTTACATTGAAATTAAATAAAAAACTGATTTTTGTGGTGGTTTTGCCTTGTCTGTTTGCTGGTGTACGATTGAGGGACCACCGTTGTCCTCATATGGATTTGCAGAGGATGTTGTACGAGAGGACGAAAGGGGGACCATTGTTCTTTGTTTTGGCCGGTTCTTCAACAGAGAGATGCTGATGCGGCAAATGACATGGCTGGCGTTGCTGGTGTGGCGAAGGAGTCCGGGTGGAGCCGACGTGTCGCTGACGTGGCTTGGGCAGTTGGATGGTTGCTTGGAGATAAAGGGCCTCATTCCAGATGGTTCATGAGTTCCCAGAATCTGGAGAGGCAGATGAGAAGAGGGAAGGTCACGGGTTGAATACCCGGGTCAAGAACCGGGTATTCGGGTTTGGGTTCAATTTGGGTTTGGGTATGTAACCGGGTAAGGCAAATGGGTATAAGATTTGGGTGTCTGATTTGGGCTAGGCAGATGGTAAGGGGCTTTAGTTGTGTGGGTTATTGGTTTAATTGGTTTGGGCTTTGTAATGGATTTGAACTTTGGCAGATTTGGTTATGGTTAATGGACTTTGTATTTAATATTTTAAACTTTGGATAATAATAATATTTTTGTATTTTAATTTTTAATTTAAGGTTTATTTATTTATTTAAATAATATATATATATATATAATAGTTTTGGTTTAGGGGTATGGTTTAGAGAATCAGTTTAGGGTTTGTTTCAATCCCGGACAAAAATGGTGATTACAAGGATGAAAGAGAAAACATGGCCATTACATATCTTAAGTTATTTCCAAGTTCGTCGAAAAATTTCAAGCCCCGAGCAAAAACCAAAAATGAACTATTATACAGTGAATGCATATCTCATTACGAATAAAAATATAGTCTTTTTGGCGCTCTTTTTATGCGAACAATAAAAAAAAAGTTAGGGTTAAAATCTAAGGTATTGATATAGAGTTTAGGAGTTCAATTTTAAAATATAAAATTAGGGTTATAATTTAATTTTTTAGTGAAGCACATAGAAACGGGTAACCGAAAAAGGATAAAATATTTTTATTTATCTCATTATTTTATATAATTAATTTAATATTTTAAACACATTATTTTTATTGTTAGATTTTTTATTTAAGAATGATAATTAAACTTTTATCATTAGATTAATTTATTTATAATAAATTAAAAATAAAAAATAAATTTTAGGGGTCTTAGGTTGGTTGGGAGCTTGAGCGATCGTTCAGGGTGCTCTCCTCATAATTGACCCTAGTTATTCCCTGTGTCGCTACTGTATTTTGGGTTTTAAATTGGTGCAAATCATTTGTCCCTTAATCGTGTCCTCATTGGTGATTTATTTTAAATTAGTGGTTTTAGAGTTTATGGTTAAGGTTAGGGTTTAGAGAATTAAGGGTATATTGTATTTTTTAGGGTTTAAGATGTAAAAAAATTAAGGTCAGTGTTTATAATTTATTTTTGAAAGATTTTTTAATAAAAGTATAGAAGGAGACACGTTTATAAGACAAAGGATTTCTAATCGTTTTAATTATATTTATTTTAAAGTGATACCGTCATTAAAGAGAGTTTCATATCTGTTTGTTAACCTTTTTATCTATATTCGACATTTGCATCCGATATTGTTATTTAAATATGACATTGCTAAGATACTAAAAAAAATGTGAAAAACTTTAAAAAAAAATTGAATGTGGTTATAATCTTTGAGCAATCCTCATGTTTTTTTTATGTATTAGATATCAATCCACTTATGGATGCTCTCATTTTTCTCAATTTACTTTTTGAATAAAGTACTCACTCTTGGCCTTCAATTTTCAGTTTTTTAGTAACATATACATCCTTAAAAGGTTGGAAGGTCCCAAGCCGAATAATGTATTGGAGCAACTTGTTGAATTGATAATTATTTATGTTTCACTTGGCAGATTATGGATAGGAGAGAGCTTCAAGTACGGTAAGGTTATGAACAGGCGCAATATAAATGTTCGCTTAGGACCCTTAAAAAGATGGTCTTCAGAATGTTGATAAATTATATTCATTGGATGATGTTAATTTGTTAATTTTTTATTACTCAATAGGATAATATAAATATCTTTTGTAATACAATATTTAAAAGAAATTAATCTTTTACCGATTATATATTAAAGGATTCATCTTAATAAATTAAATAGGAACAAAATATCTGTGAACCGTCCTGAGGGACAAGGTTCCTTTGATTATTAAACCATGTAAGCTGGCAGCACTGACTGTATCATTCTGTATGAACAACAATAATCAATGTTTAAGAAATCGCCATCTTCTGTTATTATTTCGACTAGACAGTTCACAGTTGTATTAGAAAATTAATAGTACAGACCAAAACATTTCATTCTCTTTCCACACTCTTGTTTTTAGTACAGGCACTTGGTTGCTGTCTTTTTTCACTGTTGGTCGTGGATGGATTTGGCTGGTTGCCATATCCATTAATTGAAACACTGAGTTGTAGTATTCAAGCATTTCTGTAGGGTGCTGCCCCGCTGGGTCCATCTCAATTGTATATCAGCACATGATAGAATACAGATTTTATTCCAACTTCCAACAAATAAAAAAGAGAAATGATTAAGCTATATATAATAAATACAAACAAGTGCAATAAACTTCGACATGTTCCATTTTGGTCCCTAAGAAAAGTAGATTAATTTTAAGCTTATAAGTTGGTTAAAGCTCCAGTCCAAAGTTCTTGTTTTCACAATGCTTTGTGTCTTTGTCAATTCTCATTAAGCCGAAAACTTTAAGTAATGATAAATCCTTTCATCGGTTACTTATCCCGACAACAATAATTAATTAATATTTTTTATTGTTCTTGTTTTTTAGGGTTTTATCTTGACTAATCTGGACCGGACCATATCCTACACCTAATTTTGGTGAGTGAGTCTCCCAATAAGGATTTTTACGTACGTAACATCTCGAATCTAAAATTTACTTAAATAAAACCAAATTATTTATCACTTGAACTAATCCCTGTTAATAATAATTAATTAATATTAATAAAATAACAAAACTTAATTTTTGACATGCGTTTACATTGCTTACATAACAATTAATTAACCTTATCTTATCCCACTTAGTGGTTTGAAATCACTCAATTTGCTTTAACCTTATCGTTTATCATAAATCACGATTAGAATAAATACGCATGATAATTACCAATGAAACAACATAGTATAATTTGTTTCTCCAACATCTTTTCAAAAGAGAAGGTTCAAAATTCAAAAGACTCCATTTCTTGTCATACCTTCTGGTTGCTTATAATTAATGCTCTCAATCATTACCTTTTTACCTTTTATAACAACTTTAGTAGAAACATCAAATTTTAATGAATATAAATATAAAAAAAAACGTATAATTTAATTTTATCTTATATATATTTTATATATTATCGGTGAATATAATATTATAAAATTTTAAAATTATATATATTTTTAAATTATTTTTAATAACGAATCATTGTTTAGTTATTCGATGATACAGAAAATTATATATCGTAAATGCATCAAACACTTAACCAATTAATTATGAGAAGCTTTATGTTTAGTCTAAATTTACTCAATCTCTCCTGGTATTTGTTGGTCTTAGTGGGAAGATAATATTGAAGCCATTTCTGTAGGATGAACTCTTCTTCTCTTCCATCTTGTTAGCTAGCTTTGTGAGAGATGGAGTCCCAAAACCAAATCAAACAGAAACCCAATCCAGATCAAGTAGTCCTCTTCATGGACGAACCAAACATGAAAACCAAAGAAGCATCTCCTCAAGTAGACACTACCGATTCAGTCTCACAACAACAATCCCCTGCAATGAACAAAACTCTTCGCCGTCTAAACTTCTCTAAACCCAAAGCTCGTTTTGCAGAAACTACATACCCTCTAACTCCCAAAACCATCCCGGAATCAGATCAAAACCAGCCCTTGTACCCTCAAGATGATGATACATCATCCACCGACTCCGATGACGAGTGGTTCAAGTCGTACGAAGACTACGACGAAGATGATGATGATGAAGGAAATAGCAAGGAAGCCAGGTATAAAAGAAGAAGGAGAAGAAAGATCAACAAAAGAGCCTTGATTGAGTTCATTCTCTTTGTCATTATCATGACTTGTTTAGTCTGTTCTTTAACTGTAAAATCTTTGGAGCACAGACTTATTTGGGGTTTAGAGATATGGAAATGGTGTCTTATGATTCTGGTTTTGTTTTGTGGACGTTTGGTTTCGGCTTGGGTTGTTGGGTTCATGGTGTTCCTCATTGAACGAAACTTCATGCTTCGTGAGAAGGTTTTATATTTCGTTTATGGATTAAGGAAAAGCTTTCAGAATTGTGCTTGGTTAGGGTTAGTTCTTCTATGTTGGATGATCATGTTCCCCGATAGTCACAAACAGAACATCGTCGTTAAAAAGACGTTTCTCGCCTTGATCGCCGTTCTCACCGGCGCCACCATTTGGTTGCTGAAAATCGTTCTCGTCAAGGTTTTGGCTTCGTCGTTCCACGTCGCGACCTTCTTTGATCGTATGAAAGAGTGCGTTTTCCATCACTATATCCTGGATACACTCTCGGGGCCTCCTTTAGACGAGGCCGAGAGGGAACAGCCTCGTAAACGAGGGCTCCGGCATGCTAAAACCATGCCTGCGAAGCTGAGGGAAGGCGGTGGCGTAGCCATGACAAAGACTTTGTCGAAGAAAGGGTCGAGAAGGATCGACATGGAGAAGCTTAAGAAGCTTAGCTTGGAAGGGCGAGCGAATGCATGGAGCGTGAAGAGGCTTGTTAACTACGTAAAGTCGTCGGGATTGTCGACGATATCGAGGACGGTTGACGATTTCGGGGAGGGGGAGTCGGGGATTAACAGTGAGTGGGAGGCGCGGACATGTGCTCAGAGGATCTTCAAGAATGTTGCCAAGTCCGGCGCCAAGTAAGTTTATGATCTTCATCTTTCAACTCTTTTTCCGAATTGCAGTTTGTTTAATTATCGTAACCATATGACTAATTAAATCCTATTAACATTTAGATTATGTTAATTATTAGAAATGAAGTTATTACGATCACGAAACTTAAATAAGATAATAAATGTTTTTTTTTTATAAAATCTGTAATTAATGTCTACTTAATAGTATATATCAACAGAACATTAAGAATTAGCCAATGATATTATTTAAATAAATACTTTAAAATATTTTTTTTACATGTATTACTTTTTTATGTAATAAGGTGAAAATTTGTTAGAGTATTTGTTTATAACCTGAAATATTATAAAATTCTGAATATACATTAGATATCATAAAATATTTTTTTTAAATTAATTTTTTTTACTTATAACATTAAAATATAAATATTTAACTTTACTTAAAAAAATCTAACACCCGATACCACTAAATTTGGTAACGGTGGTCCATACTACTGCACATTCATCCAACGTGATGTGTTTTGAAATTGCAATGTTATGATCACTACTGGATTTGAAACATGTTAGAAATGCATTTGGAGTCATCATCAAGACCTAGAACAAGTAATGTCTATGAGGATATGTGTCAGTATCCAACCAAGCCAACCCCACCTTCCCACTCCCTACTGCTGGAAATCAAACATTTTTTATTTGAATCACTCCTTCTGTCTTAATCAAACTTTCCCTTTTTCATTTAGAATATGCAATAACATAGACTTTAGTGACTGGCCAGTTAGCAATTCAGTCTGGAGAAGACAAAGTGAGGAATATATATATATTATAGTGGAAAATGTACAGTACTCATCATTTGTTATCACCATTAGCTTTTTCCAGACACAAAATTTCTCCACTACTGCTTTTTTACAGTATAATAGATTCATAGATTAACCGAGTGATCAAGAATATTCATATTGTTCTAATATTATCGTGCACGCCATAAATTGTGTAATAATGTTACAAACAATGTAAAAGTTGATAGATATTATGAACCGATTTTGATGTAGCAATGACAATGGGACTGACAGAATATTATGTGAGTTGTGGAACCCCCCCAAAAAATGGTCCTGAGGCTGAAACCACCCTGGTTTAGGTACTGTACGGATGTATATTTTGTGTGATAATCGACCATTCAGTGCATGCCTAGGTTTTGTTGCTTATCTTTATGTTTTAATCACCCTATCCGCCACTTGCATAACTTGTCTCCTTCAATGAAGAAAGATCACACAAATTGACAGATACTTAATTTCCTTTTTCATTGATAAAGATGTTTACGTTGGTTCGGGATATCTAGGATTCGTTTGGTTTAAATATATTGTTTTAGTTTACAAAAAATTCATCGTAACGAGTTTAATGATTAATCATTTACGTTTTTGTGGCACTTTTCTAAGCGCTGGAAAAGTTTTTAGCGACGCTAAAAAACGCCGTTATAGAACTAAAAAAATGCCGCTAAATATCTATTTTGGTGTAGTGTGTTGACTCATATGAGATATAGACGCTGATGCTAGCCGGTGAAATAATTATCTTCTGTAACTTAAATTTTCATTCAGATTCTCCTTGATATAATATATAGGTATATAGAAGAGGAAGACCTATTGAAGTTCTTGAGTAATGAAGAAGTCCATACTATATTTCCTCTCTTTGAAGGAGCCCTTGAGACCGGAAAGATCTCCAAATCTTCCTTCAGAAATTGGGTGGTAAGCTTCAATTCTCTTCCTTTTTACATTACATGCTCTCAATCTAAATAACACGTTGATATGAACGGTAGAGATTGAATATTGTTGTTGTTTTGAAGGTACATGCATATGTTGAGCGCAAAGCCTTGGCTCATTCCTTAAACGACACCAAAACAGCAGTCCAACAGCTGCACAGATTAGCTAGTGCAGTCGTTATTGTGATAATAATAGTCGTCTCCCTCCTAGTGATGGGGGTCGCCACCATCAAGGTTGTGTTCGTCGTCACATCTCAGCTTCTTATCGTCGGATTCATGTTCCAAAACACCTGCAAAACCATCTTCGAATCCATCATTTTCGTATTCGTCATGCACCCTTTCGATGTCAGTGATCGTTGTGTCATTGACGGAGTTCAGGTAAGGACTATAGACCATAGTTAATGTAATTTCTTCTCGAACAAGGCAGAGATATCGAACGATTAATATCAAACATATATATCTATTGCTGCAGATGATCGTGGAAGAAATGAACATACTGACAACAGTGTTCTTGAGATATGACATGGAGAAGATCTATTATCCAAATTCTGTTCTTATTACCAAGCCTATTAGCAACTTCAGAAGAAGCCCCGACATGGGAGACACTGTTGATTTCACCATGGATGTCTCTACTCCTGTTGAAGACATCAATGCTCTCAAGAAAGCTATACAATTGTTAGCATTTCACAACAAACAATTCATTTAATTTAAAACGAAAATCAATTAAAGAATATCTGAATTCTGATCACTTGAATATCATTGCAGGTATATTGAGAGCAAGCCAAAATATTGGAGTCCAAAACACACATTGATATTCAAGGAGATTGAGAACATGAATAAGATGAAGCTGGTCCTCTGTGTTCAGCACACGATGAACCACCAAAACTATGGCGAGAAGAGCGGCCGGCGATCGGAGCTGGTGTTTGAATTGAAAAAGATCTTTGAGGGTCTTGGTATTAAGTACCATCTTCTGCCTCAAGAGGTTCATCTGATCAACAACAACAACAACCAGGTTAACAACATTATGCCTAATGGCAATGCTAGAATGCTCATGTAACCAATATCTATAGATATAATGGCTTGAAAATGTTTGCTTGTTGAATCTTTTTTTTTCATTTTCTTTATAGATAACTTTTTAAGTAGACATTTATATGGACTGTATTTAAATGTTTGGAAAATGTCTCCCATTTACTCCGGAAGAAATTTGGCTCGAGACTCGAGATTTGAATTGATTTACTTAAATCTAGATTTGATATTGATTCAGTCATGATGATTTGAATTTGACCCAAAACTCGGAATAAATTGAACCGAACAAAAATTGATCTAAATTTTTTTTTGAACCGATTTTCAACCAAATCAATTTCACCCAAACTGAAGGCTACATGAACTAAAATCTAAACCAAATATCGACCCGATTTTTACCCGATAATTAAGGTAAAATAAATGGATAATTTATTTTTAATAATATGATAAATAGTATAATGAAGTATGTTTTATTATCTTTTTGTATTATACTATGGGAGAGACCGTTTCTTTTCTCAAAATTATGATATAATAAAATTTTGTCATTTCAAGTTTAAATATTAATCAAATAAGATTTTTTTCTACTAATTTTTAAATTAAAAAGTTTAATAGACTCTCTCCCTCTCAATATTTAATCTTAATAGACTCTCTCCCTTTTGATGGTTTGTTTGCTGATAAAATCAGTCCTGGTAGCGATACTTTCTGCAAGACAATTGGGATCACGTACAACTCCTTCTTTTCTTATGCGTCTCGTTTGGACAGAGACAATGAGATTCAGGAAGCTCTGAATTTTGTTGGTATGCTTATTTCCATAGAAATCTTCTGTTATCATTGTTTTTGGATTGTAAGAATTTTTGGATTGTTTAATCCAATTATTTTATTTCTCGAATACGATGTAATGATGTTTTTTCCATGGATTTAATAAAAATTCAGTAGCATTTATTCAAAAAAATACTTGAAGAATTATTTTTTAAAGAAAATATATATTTAAACAATTAGTAATCAAAATATATGTTTAATCAATCTCATTTTTTATTTTTATCTTTTATTTTAATTAAATATTATTTATTAAATTAATCTAAAACTTAAAAATTAAATTAAAATTTTAGATTGGACCATTTCTTTTATTTTTACATGTCAAAAACCTAATTTTTATTAATATTATAATATAAAATAAATCGCATTAATTTTGGGTATTGGGTGGATTAAGGCCTAGACAGGCCTAGGCGCAAATCCGCCCCTGAACACCCAACCCTAAAAATCCTAAACTTTAGGCTATAAAAATTATTCTCATAAGCTAATAATCCTAAACTACAACATAAGCCCTAAACAATTAGCACTAAGGCTAAACCCCAAAACTATAAACTGAAATTAGGGATATTTTTACAATTTACCATAAAATCGAAATTAGAGAGCAATTTGACACTTTCATAGTTGAGAAATTTGAGATTCGAATGACTAATTTCACAATTTTATCATAAAACCGAAATTAGGGACTAATTTGACAATTTAGATGTAATGAAATTATAGAGTCCAGTGACCAATTTCATAATGTTACCATAGAAATAAATAAAGGTCAATTTTCGATTGAAAATTAAATCTTAAAAACTTAAATGAACAAAATATTAATATGTTAAAATTACTAGAATAAATTACAAAAATTAAAAATAAATAGGTGTCAATTTCAACTAAAAACATTTTCTAGGGACTAAATATCAATGTAGAGAGAATTAATATATCCGAAGTATAAACCGTGAAGATATAACAGGTCGAATATGTTCTTTCGCTTTATAAAATAATTTATTAAAAATGAAATTTAAAAAATGTTTATTTTTCAATAAAACAAAAAACTCGTCACTAATTACTTGGATAAAATAGATCGAACACTAAAAATAAAAAATCGTCACTAGCTACAATAGATATGTCATGAAATATAATCTTTACCAGGAGCATTCAAATTTTCTAGAGCAAACATTTCAAGCTTTCATTGGTAGATTTTATTTTTAAAAATCTTTAAAAAGATTTAATTTAAATATTTAATTTTTTAAAAAAAAAAATTAACTACTCCCCTCGAATCCCTCCCCAATATCCCCTCTGATTAAACCGAACAATTAACTATAGACATGGCTACTAGTCTAAATTAAGAATGGAATATAAAATATTACACATTTTTCAAATTTTGTAAATCATTATCCTAATTATAAAACAAGTAAATACTATAATAAATGTATTGAAAGTTAATAGATAAACCTATACTTAACAAAACACTAATTTTGTTAAAAATTATATAACTTAACCTTAAATCATTTTACTGTTCCAAATTTAAAATTACCCATGGCTATCGCATCAACTTCATCCTTCTGTCACGGGGTCATTATCTCTTCCTAAAAGACATCTATCAAATATATCTTTTAAGAAGTGGGTAATGACCCCGTGACACTCTACTGCTCCTACGGACCCCAAGCTCGAATTAATCAAGCATTTTTTTTTTCCTTCGAGGTAGGGACTTGGTGGACTATTTGTGTTCTTGATTTTGCCTGTGATACAGTATGATGGTATTGATAACAATGCATAATTCTTTCTGAATGTGATCGTGATGAATGATGCTTGTATAAAATGTTCTAAGCATCTCTAACTTTGAATGAGAACCGATTGCTACTTTGTCTACTATCTAGCATTACCCTGTTATCAAACGCCTACTTGATCAGGCAAAAGCTAAACTAGAAAGGCCGGTGATTGCAATTGGCCTATGTTGGTTTCAGCTTCCATGGCTACGATTTGCTGCCTTATATCAACCACCACCTTTCTCCGGTTGTGATGTTACAGTTGAGGGTTTTTCATATAGTTTAAACCTTATTATTTGTCACCAACAACAAGAACGAGACAAGAAACTTTTGGTTGAAACCTGTCTACTGTTTGTTTAATGCAACATGCAAAGTTCTGGAATGAAACTTGAACATGTCTTGTTCCTAAAAACTAATTAGGATGTATCCTATTGTCCATCAACCTGCTGTACTGAAAAGAAAGAAAGTTGGGAAGAAATGCGGAAACAAATATCAAATGCATTATCATAAGTTACTAATCCTTATACCATGGAGTTGCAGAGAGTTACTCCTGATTATTAATCCAACTTGCAGGAGATTGTCCTATACAAACTGAACAATAATCTTATCCTATCTATGATAGACAGAAATTTTGACAGAATAGATTGATTTCTTCGTTCTACTCAATCTCTTTACACGATGTTTGAATCCAAACAACCGCGAGAGTCACAAGGGATGCATATATCGAATTGGGTACCTTTTGCATCACTCTGCCAACACCAGGAACGCCGTCGGTCGCCCTCTTTGCTGCCATAGCCACAGTTGGAGCAGCAACCAGAGTGACAAGCAGTCCCTTACTAACAACAACAAATGTGTCGGCCGTAACCCTCTGAATGAATTTCACAAATTCATCATGATCGATTTCTCCATCAAGGTTTAAGTCACACTCCTGCATAGGAAACAATCTATGTTCTTACATGAAACATGAATGTAGACATTATCCAGACCATCAAATGTAAACAAACTCAAGCATACTCATAACATTTTCAGTGCAGCAAAGTGCAAAACAGTGTTTTCCATTGCACGTTACCTTCATTATTGATCTGATTTGGTCCTTAGAGGGTGGATCAAAGTGTGGCCCAGGCAAACGCTTATTAATATCACTATACAAGGAATGATTTAAAGATCACTTAACTTTGATAAAAGATCAACAAGAATATGGAAAACAATGAAACTAAGAACGTTTTAAGCAAAATCCCTCACTTATACACCAGCAAGACAGCAATGTACAAATCTTCAAACGTTAAATTACGTCTTCCTGATTGGTTTTTGACACGCTCAAAAACCTTATCACTGATTTTGCGAATCTGTCTCTTCCTCCATTCATTCCCTGCAAAAACAAAGCATGAAACTATCGGACATTTGTCTCTCATAAAGATTGGTTATCAGAAAATATCAAATCAGCAAAAACATTTCAACACCAAAATTATATGGTAACATGGTGTGCATCACACAGATCCAGCACTGTAAATAACAATGTAAGAAAAAGCCACGAAAAAACACTTCTTCAAACTCGGTACTTACAATAGTAAACAACATTTCCAGCCAACATGAACATCTATCCATTATAATTCTAGATACCCATTTCTTCAAAGTGATAAGAAAAGATTAATTTGTCCATCACTTGTAAGATAATAGAAATTAGAAATTAACCCCCCTATAGAAAAAAGGCAAGATCTTTTCTGTTTCATTTTCATATAATATATTCTTTTAAAAAGCAGCATCCTGCAACAAAAAGAACATTTTTTTATGGAATATAGATCAAAATAAAGATTTTAAAGAAGTATCCTTTATAAATCCCACGCAACTCCTGGGTTTCAAACATCATAAACTAGTGAATTATAGAATTCGATGATAAAGCCTGGGCGAAAAGCTTACCGTGAAATTTGTCTAGGACTTGTCCCATGACTTGAGAAACGACGTAGCTTTCGGAGAGTCTAAGGTTTCAGTTCGGCGATGACACAAACATGAAAGCAGATTGGCTGATGGCGGAAGAAAGATTAAGAAGAGAGAGTGGGAAGAAACCATTTGATACGACGTCGTTTAAGTGGAAAATATTTTTTTGGACTGACGTGGCATGTTGCTGTTGGATGATAGTAAGTAGTAACGTATGGGAATGTACTTTGCAAATTGCAATCTTTATATTTCATCATTGACTTTCTTTCTTTTTTTTAAATATAATTTTAGGTAATTATTTTATATGTTAACATGAAAAATTATTTTTTATAAATATAAAATGTTTTAATTTTAAAATTTATAATTTTATTTTAAATTGTAAAATTTAGAGGTTTAGATTTAAAAAATGGTTGAGTTTATAGTTTAAAATTATAATTTAATATTTATAAGTTAAAATTTATTTTTTTAATATTATCTTAAAATCAAAATTCTAAATTTTAAATTTAATAAAAATCTTAAATTTGATCATTATCTTTAAATTTTAAATTCATACACTTAAACTCTACTCTCCAAATTAAAATTTTAAAAACTAAAGTATTTTTAAAAAATCAATTTTCATTATTAATATATTAAATATGCAGAAAATATTTTGATAAAATATTTATATAAATAAAATGCAAGTGATGTGTATATTTAATAAATAATATATTAAACACAAAATTTATATACATTAAATAATTTATATTAAAAAGGACAAAATGCATATCTACTTGAAAAGGACACATATTAATTAAATGATATATTAATAAAAGGGGATTTTTCTTGACCCGGTGAATTAGATCCGGGCCATACGGTCAAACTTAAATCACTCAAAGAACCTTTGATTCATGAAAAAATCATTTATTAAAGGGAATAATCTTTTTTAAAATTACATAGTTTAAGAGAATTTTTTAAGAAGAGAAATTATTACATGAATCCGTTTCATCATTTAGAATATTGTTCTAACCAATTAAATTAAGACACATCATATATTTTTTCCATATCATATTCGCATATAAGCATCATCTGAATTATCCACATTAATACCTTAGATTTAAAAAAGAAAAAAATATTATCAAAGATTTTTTATGTTATCTTCCTCTTTATTGTTCAATTTTTTTAATTATTTTTTTTAAGCCCCAACCCCTAACCCTAAACCTTAACTCTAACCCTAACCCTAACCCTTACCCTTAACCCTAAACCCTAAATCTATAAAATAAAAAAATAATTGAGAAAAAATTTTAAAGAACAAAGAAAAGACGGTATAAGAAATCTTTGGTATTTTTTTTTAAAATCAAAGACATTAAATTGGATGATTTGGATAATGCTTATGTGTGAATATGATATGAAAAAAATATATGATGTGTCTTAATTTAATTGGTTAGAGACCATATCTTAAGTGTAGAACGAGTTCATGTAATAATTTCTCCTTTAAGAGGTAATATCATATCCTCAAGAGTAATTTTTTCATCAAAATAGTAAAAATATCATTTTTACTCTATTCTTAAGTATCAGACAATTTTCATCATTGTAAACTAAAATATCCTTAAAATAAGATTTTTACTTTAATATTAAAAGTTTGATTAGTTAAAAAAATATATCACAAGAATAATTTTGTAAAATACACATTTTCATAATCTTATAATTTAATAATCAAACAATGTAATTTTGTATCCTTATCAAATAAACTAAATAAAGTAATATAATATTTTAATAATTATATTAAATAATAAATTATTTTAAAAATTATATTTGATATTTTCAGGAGCGCATATCGCATTTCCTATTGCCGACTTCTTCCTCGTCACGTGATGCTTCCGTTGCTTCATCTGCATGGCTTCACGTGATTTGATTGGATGTTGTCACATCAGTATGATTTTTTATTTAACAATAATTTTATAATTTTCTAACATTATTTATAAAGTTTAACAATTATTTTTTCATTAATACTTTTAAAAGAATTAATTTTTAACGTAGGCTTAATCGTCAAAATTGTGTCTAAAACTATTTTTATACAAAAGGTATTCACTCAACCATTGTTGAGGTGTTTGGAACTAGAATAACCCAACTATGTGTCGCGAGAAGTGCATTAAGGTATATGCGTATGATATATCTGAAAAGAGGTAAAAAAAATATATTAATCTTATATCGAAAAAAAATTTTGTAATATATACGATAGTGTTGTACATATATGTTTTTTTAGGAGGAAAGCAATGATCCCATGATAAGTGATATCAAAACAATCATTTGACTGTCTGATTTCACGCCGAGTGTTTATGAGAATGATAATGGTTTCGTGATAAATGATATCATAGCGACCATTTGACTGTCTGATTTCATGCCGAATGCCCCATGAGAAGGATAAATAGGGTGAACAACACAAGAGGTCAATCACAAAAATAAAAAAATACAAAAAAGACATAATTTTAATAAGATTTTTTTAAAATTTTTTAATAAAAATAATAAAAAGAGACACTATTAAAAGATAAAAAGATTTTTACTCGCAAAAAGATACAAAGAAGACCAAGGTATTCTGTCACAATTTTTGTATCATATTAGCCCAAAGCTAGGTAAAGACGCCATAGACAAATAGAAAACCAAATAAAAAATCTTACAAGGGTTAAAGAAAAAGTTAAAAGATGGCAAACGTTTCTGGGTTGACGAACTCTATGGAATATTATGTCTACACGAACAACCTTACGCTCAAAGTTAATTCTGGGTGGGTCATAAGGGTGACGGTCTATTACTCACTCCTATCAAGACCTTTAATTTTATTTTTTTATTAAATATATTTAATTTTTTTTAATATTTATTATTAGAATTTAGTTTTTAATATTTATTATTATAAGTTAATTATTATGATTTTAATACTTATTATTTTATGAGTTTATTTTTTAGTATTTAATATTATGGTCTTAATTTGTTTTTAATATTTATATTAGACATACTCTTAAAATTTATTTTTTAATATTTTTTACTATGATTCTTAAATTTCAATTTTTTACAATGTTTCTTGTTAGGGATTATCGTTTACTAAACTTATTATTAGGGTCCACTCTAAAAAAACATTTAGTTATTTGCTATTAAAATTTATTAATATATTTATTAATATTTACTTTTTTAATATTTATTAATATATTCTATTAAAATTTATTTATTTTCATTATTTGCTATTAGAATCATGATTTTTTTAATAACAAGTCTTAGGAGTCTAATTTTAAAATTTATTTTTTGATATTTATTATAAGAGGCCTATTTTTTAATATATTTATTATTATGGTCCAATTTCTCCTAATACTTACATAAGAGGTATACTTTTTTAATAATTATTATTAGGACTATAGTTTTTCAATATTTGTTATTACAAGTTAGATTTTTCATAATATTTGTTATTAGAAATTTACTCTTAAAATTTATTTTCTCATATTTATTAAGATTATTTTTTTATCAATACTTGTTATTAAGGGTCTAATTTTTTTTCTAATATTTGTTAGTAGGCATATACTTAATTTTTCTATTTTTGTTCTTATTAGTAAACACTATATTTGGGTTGACTCGACTTGAGATCTTAACGAATTGAATTGAATAAAGTCTAACTAGACTTAATAAGTTTGCGAGCAATTCATTAATTTTTTAAATATTTTTTAATAATCATTTTAAAATTATTTCATTCAAAAAATAAATATAAATAATATTTATTAATTTGTGGATTGTTATTTTAGTTTTACTTAAGAAGTGATCAACAAAGTACATAACTTGAATGCATATTCTGATTCAAACTCGTTCATACGTGCCATTGCTAATTTTGATAAATTGGGATGGATACTTGACTTCAAATGGATTCCCCGTGGAGGTAATAAAGCTGTAAATATGATGGTAAAGCTTGATAATTTACTTGACTACAATGTTTCTATCTTTGAGACCTCTCCTACTCCATTATAATCCTTTTTAGATTTGGGTATGATGTCTATGTTGTAATTTTTTATTACTATTATTTTTAATTAAAAATAATTTAATAACATGTAGCATTAGTGGCAAGTATCCTTTATGCTAGACTCATATGATTTAAATATTGAGTTTAAGTACTTTATATACGTAAAATATTCTAATTTAATTTAATTTAATTAAGACTTTAAATTTTAAAAATTAAAAAAAATAATATATTGTATTTAACTTAATTTACGATTTGACTCTTAATGCACTTCTAGAGACATTTCTGAACTGCCTATGATGCCTCTCCTCGCATATGTCGTAAACATAGCACTCCAAGCAACTTTTAAAATGAAATTATGAATTTAGGACACTCTAATGTTACCATTACGTGCTCAATTTTATTACGGAAACCGTTTCATATTTTAGATTAAGATAGTGTTACATGAACCATTTATGTTCTCAATCTTGTAATTATTCGACATTCATGCTAAAACAGTACAGAAAAACAACGGTGTGGCTAATTCTTGGTGCAATCAGTAGGCTTAAACGACACGGTCTGCTTTTCAGTATCATATCCAACCAAGAAATTCATCTGAGCCATGTTCCCATAGATTGCGAAATCCGGTACCGAAGCGAATGTAAAGCATGCGACTGTTTCTGAGACCATGGCGAAGGTGTTCAATGGCTGCAAGTTGACATCTGCACCTGTGAAATGAACCGTAATATTTGGCACAGAAAACCCAGTTGTAACATCGTAACATAAATTCAGACCCTCAGGACCATTAACCTTGGTGGCATTGATCATGCTGGACACCGATGATTCGAGTTGGGAGTAGAAATCGTCCGGGAAAATTGTCAATGTCGTGCCGGAATCGATAATTATGTTACCTTCATCAGTTCCAAATGGTGTATCCGTGAAGTTTATTCTGTTGGTTCCGACACTGATCGCTTCCAAGGTCAGGAAGTAGAAAGTTGTAGGGTCCATTTTCGTCAATGGAGTCGAAACAGTTCCGCTTCCGGAAATAATGGCATCTGAACCAAAGTTCATTTTGCTCGAATTTCCGGTTTCGGTAAGAGGCAACAAGCAGTAGGAGAATTTGCCAGCAATGGTAGTTCCCAATTGGGAAATCAATGAGAGATCGCCGCCTCCGAGGCCGATGATGCCTGAGGTATTCTCATCAAAAGTTCCATCATTATTATGTCCGCATCCAATCACAACATTGGGAATGATGACAGGAGGACCTGAGGACGAACTCAGGGTGAGCGAATCAGTCGCAACATCACCATATGAGAAAGATCCATCTCCATAAGAGACTGAATATTCGCAAGAACCGTTAGTTGAACAAGACGATCCTTGAAGATTCGCACATTGACTTGTGCTGCAAGGAACCGTTTTATACGTTGATGATGCGGCAGGGTCGAAAAGAGGGGCGTTTTGCTGGAAACACTGATTACAAGGCTTGCATTGAGTCCAAATAAGATCACTTCCTGTATCAGCAATGGCGACAATATCAAAGGCTGGAGTTCCTATCGATATATTCATCAGGTATTCACCCGAATCCGCAATAATATCAGCTTGAACATTCAATGGCGATGCAGAAGTTGGCTTGAGACGACGAACACGACCGAAGGAACGACGGAAGGCATTGGTCACCCGGTTATATGTAGTATCTAAATGATTGTATAAGGGAGAGTTTGGGGAGTCTCTGTGGATTAATTCAACGCTGAAACCTTCCCTTTGAGCTTGAATAAGGCAATGATTCGAGAGACCGACAATGACCAAAACAATGGTGAAAAGAGACACAATGGCTGCCATTGCTAGAAGAAGAAGATGAGAGGAGTAATGGTTTGAGTGTTTAAAATTATGGTGAACTTATAGTGTTGAGGGGAGAGATTAAAATTAGTGGTACAGTTATAATAATTGTATACATAAACTTTGTATTTTGGTTTGATTAAGTATACGAAAAGTTTATTTTAATTTAATTGTTTAAAGTTCAAAAAACAAGTGAAATAATATTGTTTTTATTTAAATAAATATAATTATTTAGATAAATTATTAGTAAATTCAAAATGGTGTTACAATAGTAGTATTAATGATTTATATAAAATTAATTTCTAAATCTCTTTTATATATATATATATATATATATATTAAAAAGAGACTATTTTTCTGTTAAATTAATCACAAGCGATGATATAATGATAAAAGGAACATATATTTTTTTAAATGACTATTTATATATAATATTTAAAAGCGTAAACTTACTAAGTAGGTCAAGAGACATAGTAACAATCGGTTATAAAAGAGTAGAAAATCACAATGAATGCCGGCTTTTGACAATTTTGATGAAAAACATACGACGGAAAATCACACGAAACTAAGTCGAAATACAATCCGATAAAATCAAAGGCAGCGATGTAAGAACAAATAATTGGATAGTTTTAGGTCGAGTTCTATCATGTCGAATCAAATCGAATATGGATCATTTTAAGTTAATTTGTTGTTCAATTCGATTCGAGTTTATTTCAGGTCAAATTTATTTTAGGTCTAGTCAAAACAGTTGGGGTCTGAATTAGTTAATTAACGAGTTAATTCGAGTTTAGGTGAACTTTTGGCCGGTTTAATTTTAAGTTGGGTTCATTTTAAATCGGGTAATTTCAAGTCCATTCTATTTCAGGTTAGATTAATTTGGGTTTCGAATTTGTATTAAGTTTAAGTTTGGCACAATTAGTCGATATAATCATTTCGAATGAATTATTTAATACCTTTCACGAACACGAGTCACATTAAAAATAAATATTAAATATTAAAATGAACAAAAATATCATCATATCATATAATTCATATCTAAATATTAGAGTAAATTAGGAAAAATAGAAATTAAGAAGCATCAATTTTGGTGAAAAATAAAATTTAAGGAATAAAATAAAAATATCATCATAATAAAAATATTGGATTAGATTTCCAAAAAATGAGTAAGGATTAATTTAGAATAAAATTAAAGTTTTAGGGTCTATAATAAATAATATCATCATATTAAAAATATTAGACTAAATTAAAAAAATTAAAATAAATAGTGCTCAATTCGAATCCCTAAACATAAAATTTTATCCTTTAAATCTTATAATCACTAATAATTAAAGTATAAAATAAACTCTTATATCTTTTATGTGTAAAATAATAATAATAATAATAATATAACGTGTCATTGAAAATAAATTTAAGTATATTATTTTTTATAAATTTAAAAAATATTTTATATTAAATGAGTTAGTACTAAACTTATTAAATTATTATTAAGTATTGAATTATTTAATAAAATTTTAAATTTAATAGTGTTAAATTAATATTTAAATTTATTTTTTTATATATTTTTATTTGATTATATTTAATTAAAGTTTATTATATGTTATAATAATAATGTCATTCTAAAATTTGTTATACATTATAATAATATTTCAAACTTATTTTTTTATTATATTATAATAATTAATACATTTAGTATTAACTCATTTAAAAAAAATAGAGAATTAAGGAAAATTATTATTATAACATATAATAAATTTTGATTAAAAATGATGAATTATATATTATAATATAATATATTTAGTATTTACTTATTCAAAATTTATTATATGTTACAATAATAATATCTCTCCAAAACAAGGAAAGATTATTATATTCTTCTTTAATTACATGTCAGGAAAATATCGAATCTCGTCAATATCAAGTCAAATCAACAACAAATCAGTTTTAAAATAAGTCGGATCATTAACAGGTTGAATTTAGAACAAATTGTGTAAAATCGAATCTCGGGTCAAATCAATTGAGTAATATCGATTATTTGGAAAGTCAATCTCAGGTTTAGGTTCGTTTTAATCTGGTGCAATTTAAGTTTCGAGTTCACAATAATAGGTCCAACTCATATTCAAATCAACGACAATCTGTTACAAATCAATTTAAGTTATCGTATCATCATATCAAATCAGATTCTAACTCAAATATATTTCATTCAAAATTTCGAATCACGTCCCTATTCAAAGGCAGCAGCAACACCCATGGTGTGTGGTATGCTGAAGCTTAAACAAAAATTAGGTTTAATTTATTCCGTCAATCTATTTTATTTAAATAGTAAAATATTCACAAATGCACTTTATTTTATTATGTATATACTTTAGTAATTAAACTTAAAAAAATTATTCTTGAATTTAAATTCATGTGGCTTATTCAACTCATAATGACATGATTTAAATTATTGAAACTTACCTAAAAATCTAATGTTTTACTACTAGATTTAAATATATAAGCTATACAAGCATATGCTAGTAATTTAGATAGGAAACAATATATTTATGTAGTTAAAAAAATAAAATCATTCGATACACATGTGTAGCTTTAGACTTTATATTTTTTAAGGATTATAGTTTTACATATTTAGAATCTATAAAGCTCAGTAACAAAATAAATAAATAAAAATAAAAAGGGAAATGAAGAGGTAATGAAACAAATAAATTTCAGTAACAAAATAAGATGAACAACAAACGATACAATGAAATGAAACCGTTTCAAACTTCAGACTAAGATAGTGTTACATGAACCATTTATGTTCTCAATCTTGTAATTATTCGACATTCATGCTAAAACAGTACAGAAAGCAATGGTGTGGCTAATTCTTGGTGCAATCGGTAGGCTTAAACGACACGGTCTGCTTTTCAGTATCATATCCAACCAAGAAATTCATCTGAGACAAGTTCCCATAGATTGTGAAATCCGGATACGAAGCAAATGTAAAGCATGCGACTGTTTCTGAGACCATGGCGAAGGTGTTCAATGGCTGCAATTTCACATCTGCACTTGTGAAATGAACCGTAATATTTGGTACAGAAAACCCAGTTGAAGCATCGTAACATAAATTCAGACCCTCAGGACCTTTAACCTTGGTCGCATTGATCATGCTGGACACCCATGATTCGAGTTGGGAGTAGAAACCGTCGGGTAAAAGCTGTCAATGTCGTGCCGGAATCGATAATTATGTTACCTTCATCGGTTCCGAAAGGTGTATCCGTGAAGTTTATTCTGTCGGTTCCGACACTGATCGTTTCCAAGGTCAGGAAGTAGTAAGTTGGAGTGTAGTTTTTTGTCAATGGAGTCGAAACAGTTCCTCTTCCGGAAACAATGGCATCTGAACCAAAGTCATTTTACTCGAATTTCCGGCTTCGGTAAGAGGCAACAAGCAGTAGGAGAATTTGCCAGCAATGGTAGTTCCCATTTGGGACATCAATGAGAGATCGCCGACTCCAAGGCCGACGATGCCGGAGGTATTCTCATTAAAAGTTCCATCATTATCATGTCCGCATCCAATCACAACATTGGGAATGATTACAGGAGGACCTGAGGACGAACTCAGGCTGAGCGAATCAGTCGCAACTTCACCATTTGAGAAAGATCCATCGCCATAAGAGACTAAATAGTCGCAAGAACCGTTAGTTGAACAAGACGTTCCTTGAAGATTCGCACATAGACTTGTGTTGCAAGGAACCTTTTTATATGTCGATGATGCAGCAGGGTCGAAAAGAGGGGCTTTTTGCTGGTAACACCGAGGACAAGATTTACAAAAGAAAAATATATAAGGAAACTTAAAACTTTTAGGGGTATGACTACTCCTAACACCCCTAGTTCCGTTTCTATGAGAAGCCTAGAGGACAATGAATAGAGCTCATCCTCGGCAGTTTCCGTACACCGAAGTACGAAGAAGACACATGATCTGGAGAGATTTGTTTCGATCTCTATCAACATGGTTGGCATTGGAAGAATGGACTTGTTGTCAGGGATACTCCATATGACTTCTACTACTATTAATCACCATATGGTCTTGTTAATACTAACAAGACACTAGTTTAAACTACTTTTCACACTTTTGTATTCTTTGTATTTGTGTCTACTTTCCCTAAACAAACATCTTAGTTGCCATTGATGTCTTTTTCATGTTAAATCTGAATTATAAATCTCCAAAATTGAGTTGAAACTAAAATTGGATAATATTACACAGAATTCAAGATATCCTTTTGATATTAAACCTGAATAATTTACAAGCAAATGCAAGTCTCACCAGTTGGTGAAAATTCCAAAGTTCTTGTTTCTCTCCCATTATTATACAAACAATAGGTCAACTTCCCTTGTTTTAATCTTCTTATTTGTTTCATATCCTTGCCTTGGTATCTTACTTGGTTTCCAGGTATTCCATTAATCTACTTATTTCAGTATGTAGTTCATCATCCTTTCAACCTGCTCAACTTTGTAAGATTGAGAAAATGTCATCTAAACAATTGAAAGGAAGTACAAAAGACGAGACTCTGTCTCTCCAAGAGAAACAAACAAAGGTGTTACATTTTTCACTAGCTGAATTCATCAAACAAAACGAATTCTGTTGTTTGATTCATTGATTAATCAAACAATAAGTTTTCTTTGTTTCAGATTGATGATGTTAGAAATCTAATTGGCCCAGTAGCGGCCGAGCTGATGGCCCTTTGTTCGGATGCATCCATATCTAGATTCCTTAGAGCAAGGAATTGGAACATAAAGAAGGCAACCAAAATGATGAAGAAAACATTCAAGTGGAGGCTTCAGTACAAACCAGACAAGATCAAATGGGTTTGGCTTCTTTGTAATTGAAATTTTTTTTATGAAATCTTAATCTCTTGGAAATGGCTTCAATACAAACCGAATTTTGTAATGTTATTAGGAAGATATTGCTGAGGAAGCCGAGACTGGAAAAAATTACAGAGCTAATTACTGTGACAAACTTGGTAGGCCTGTGCTTGTCATGAGACCTGGTTTTCAGAATACAAAATCAACCTCAGGGCAGATCAAATACTTGGTTTATTGCATGGAAAATTCGATCATGAATTTGAAGGAGGATCAGGAGCAGATGGTTTGGTTAGTTGATTTCCAAGGGCTGGCAAAGGCGACTGTGTCTGTTAAGCTGTCTCGGGAAACTGCTCGTATTTTGCAGGATCACTATCCCGAGAGACTTGGCCTTGGAATCCTCTATAATCCCCCGAAACTATTCCAATCTTCCTGGATGGTATGCTGTTACTTTCTTCTCTTCTACTCATATCAAATAGCTGATCAGTTGGGGTCTCCGATATACTGTTTCGGTTAATACTCGAATCGAATTTTCATTGATTGAAGTAATTAAATTATAATATATGTATCGAACATTGATACCAAAGGTTGATACTTCGGAGTTGAGAGTGTTCACATGGTTTTAAAGGATTCAAACTCTTTGGCAGATGTTGAAGCCATTCCTTGAGCCTAAAACATACCAGAAACTGAAGTTTGTGTACTCCGATGACCCGAAAAGCCGAAAATTAATTGAAGAAGTCTTTGATTTGGATAAGTTGGATGTTGCATTTGGGGGAAGAAACATGTTGGGATTTGATTATCAAGCATATGCGCAACAGATGAAGGATGATGACGTTAGAATGTCGAGTTTCCTGCACTGATCCAGTTGTTCATCCCCATCGCCTAATCTTTCATCGGTTTTGGCCGAACCACATCACTCGGAGTTGCTGAATCCAATCGAATAAATCTGAATTAAGTTCTGAAATTCAACTTTATTAATGATTTTGTTACAGCTCTTTCCTACTCTTTATTTCAATCTATTGTGTTTTAACTCTTCGATTAAGGGTATTTAAATAATAATAAAAAACATAAAATGGGCTCTATTCATACTTGGAATAACCAGGCCCCAGGGTGTGCTACATGGTATCTTAGATTTGACATCTATTGGACGCAAATCGTATGCTTTTAATCATATCTTTATTGGTATCCTCACTTTAAATTAATAGATTTAGGGTTATGATTTGGGTTTAAGAAATTTGAGATAGTATGTATTTTTAAGATATATGATTAAGGGTTTAGGATATAGAAAAATAGGGTTAAGGTTTAAAATTTAAATTTGTATGAATTTTCAACAAGAGACATAGAAGGAGGCATGATTAGTAGGGGTGAGTATTTGATCGAGTCGAGTCAAGTCAAAAAATTTTGAGTTATTCGAGTTGACAAGTCATATTTTACAACTCAAACTTTATTTGGAATTTTTTCAGTTCGAGTCGAGTTTAAGAACTTCGAGTCGAGTCGAATCGAGTCAAGTTTTTGAGTTCCTATAAATATTTAATTATAATTATTTATCATGTTATAGTATGATTTGATTTCAATTTAAACGATTTTCTTTAATCATATAAGATATCTATATATATATATATATTCATATGTAGCAATATTTCTTTATATTTTTATATATCAATATATATATATATCATAAAAAATTGATAGACTCGTTTCAAACTTAAAAATTAATCCTTTAATTACTAGAAATTTTGAGTTATTCGAATTATTCGTATTTCCATTTTACAACTCAAACTTTATTTGAAATTTTTTCGAGTCGAGTTGAGTCTATGAAATTTCGAATCGAGTATTTTCGCCTCGAATCGAGTTACTCGATTTTTTTCGAGTTGAGTCTTGTTCACCCCTAATGATTAGGAAAAAAAATTTCTAATCATGTTTATTTGATTAATTGTTAATTTATTTTTAAAGATAATTATATAAATAGTCATCAAATTTTTCAATGTTTTCATTTAAGTCACCTAACGCAATCTCTAAATTTTTAATTCGTTTTTATTACGAGCATTATGATAACTTCAATTAAAAAATATTTTATTTTTTCAATCAAAACCCTAAATATCTCATTAATGAGTCGTGGCTCCTTTGGTTATTGTCACTCAATAATTTCTTTATGTAAATTTTAAAAGTAGGTGAAAAGTGCTCTAAAATTTTAATGATTTTTTTAATGTTATTTACTCTATTTTAATTTAAACGATCAGTTTGATTCTCACATTAAAAGATGCTCATAAATTATACTCATTAAATTTTATTTTAATTGTAATAAAATTAATTTATCGTTTTTATTATGTGGGAATTAATGGTGTATAGATCCTTGAATGTAGGATAAATCTAATCCCTTCAGTAAGACCAAATGGCAAAGAGATAAGCGCATTATGGGTCTCTTGAACATCCAAAAGTCCATATACTCAACTCCAAATGCAAGGCTTATGGTTCGACTTAAATCGAACAATAGATTTTAAAGTTTGAGTCGTTATAATACGGGTAATTCATGATGAACTTAAACATGTTAGGAATCGGGTATCGTAAGAAAAAGTGTCCGGTGAACCTTGTTCATCACGTTATTTATGGTCTCAACCAATCAGATTTATTTATTTTAAAATTTTTAAAGTGAATCATCATCTTTTTCTTACATGCAATTAGTGGATGAATAATTATTAAGTATTTATTTAAAGATAAACAGTCTTAATTGTTTGGATCACGGATAACATGATGAACAGGTTTCACCTAATAATCTCTCATATTATAAAGGTAGAAATTAAAACAAATAATTCGAAATCTTATCGGATATTTATCGAGAGATCTTTGCTTACATGCATTTTGGAGGAGCATCCTCAATTTATAAAATAAGACCAAAATAAAGATATTGATGCTCTAAATTATATTTGAAAGTTTGAACCTTTGAGTATGTTACAAATTATTATGTATGGAAAGATTATGAATATTTTTAATAAAATATCATTCCCTAGCTCTAAATTATATTTATATCTATATTTTTAATAAAAATATTATTCTCTTAACTTTTAAAATCCTGACTTTTATCTCTGAATTTCATACACATTATTAAAATTTTGGCTCATTCATAAAGAAAAAACAAAAATAATGGACTGTTGGAAATAGTTGTATAAAGAAATTATTGAAATAATCAAATATATAATCCCATAATTAATTGGATTAGCCGACAAATTCTTTAATTTAATTTATATAAAAAAATTATACCCTTTGAATCCTATGGGTTGGTGATTAGTTTTCTGTTCATTTATTTTTTTTTAATCGTTTCCAAATTCAAACATTCCATTAAAAAATTGGAGTATTAAAGAAATTGAATTTTTCAACCCTGGAGCCAATAAGCCGAAATATTTGAGACGAGACAGATGCTTTAAGACTTAATTAGTATTGTAAAGACTAATAGAAACGTAATGAATCGGTCTTTAATTTTTTATCATAATTTTAAGATTTAAGGTATTATTAGAGGACGTAAATAGTTTGTTTTTAATCGTATTTTTATTTTAAATTATTGAGATTAAAGTTTAGGGTTTAAAGTTAAAGATTATGGTTAGGATTTAGGGTTAGGGTTAGAGTGTATTTTTTAGTGTATAGAATTTAGGGTTTATGATATAGAAAATAGGGGTTAAGATTTAAAATTTAAATTTTTATAAAAAATTTAGTAGAAAACATAAAAAGATATATGATAAAAAGACAGGATTTCTGCTCATGATTAAAATCATTAACATCATGATGATAACAGGTAATTTATATATATATATATATATATATATATATCATTGAGATTTATATTATTTTCATTTAGATCATAAATTTTTAATTTAATTATATTTTTTTAATTCATCATTTTTTTATTGCTCTTCTGGTTCCAGATTCTAGCCCTGACTAATCTAGACTGACTCGCGTTGCACAACGTCTCGAACCTGAGACTTGTTTAAGCGGAACCAAGTTGCTTACCACTTGAGCCAACCCATGTATATCATTAACAAACTATTTATCATTAACAAACTAAGTCTAACGTCCTAAAAAATTCTAACAAAAATTGATATTAACACTTAACATATTTTCTGTATATCATTCTCAAAAGTATCAAGTATAAATATTAATAATAAACAAGAATTATTTAAAATTTATTTGTGAATAATAAACAAATCAAAATTAAATATATTTCTAATTTTATAGATCTAATAATCAAGTATAAATATTAATAATTATTTTAGAAATGAATATAAATATTTTGAAGTATCTTTTATATAAAAAATATCAACTTTAAATAAGAAAAAATCATAAACAAACTTTTCTACGAATATAAACTAATGTGACATACCTTTCTGTTTAAACCCATTTTTAATTAAACAATAATATTTTTGTTTATATCTATTTATTTAATTTTAACGAATAAATAATATACGAATAGATTACAAGTAGTTCATTAAATGTTATTTTCATTTACAGTGTTACATACGAGAAATTATTTTATGAACCGATTTTATCACGTCATCTATGATCCCTAACCATTAAAAATTAGTCAATTAATTTTATATTTTTTATATCATTTTTTTAAGAGTCAATCTTCAATTTTTATTATCATATAAATAGGTAGTGGGTGATTACATAAAAATAATAAAAAAATATGAAAAATATAAAATTAGTTTACTAATTTTTAGTGATCAGAGACCATAGATGACGTGATAAAATCGATCCACAGAATAATTTCTCATTACATGTATACCCAAACCTTGTCCCGTTTAATGGTTTTTTCTACTTGTATTACTTGTTCAAATCTCTTGCAATTTGCAAGAGATTAAGGGAAATAGATTTAATCCAACAATATGATTAAATATAGATCAACTTAAGTTTTGCGATTGGCTAGAATTTTTGTTCAGCAAATATAACAAACAACGACATGCTGAAATTATAACTATTATTTAGTCCATTCGGTTTGCTCGTAATAAACTGGTAAACAAAGGTATGAGACAAGAAGTTACCTATGTTGTCAATTTTGTCAAGAGTTTCTTATTTGAATTAGGTAACTTATCAATTAAAGCATCCTAATGCTAGAGAGGATGTAACATGGATTCCACCAGCAGCTCCTTCCGTCAAATTGAATTTCGATGCTAGTTTTTCTATTACGAAAAAAATATTATGGTCAGGTTTCGTTATCAGAAATTCAAAGGGTGAGATCATGAGATCCGAATACAGAATGAAACAGGGAATTATTTCTATTTTTGAGGCTGAAGCAATTTCAATTCTTTAAGGGCTAGAGTTTGCAATTGATTTGGGGTTTCAGGATATAATTATAGAAGTGGATTCAAAATCAATTATCAAGAAAATTACTTCTAGAAATGAAGATTTTTCTGTCATTAGCCCCATCATAGCCGATATAAAATACCTTTCGAGATCCTTCTTAAATTGCAGTTTCAAGTTCATAGGAAGAAATGGAAATAAAGTGGCACATGCAATGGCTTCATCTGGGAAATCAGATAATGAGAATAAATTCTGGGTAGAAGATGCTCCGATTTCTGTTCTTTTATTTGCAGCTGAAGATAAACGTTTTCTGGAGTCATCTTAGAGTGCTTCACATATCATGGCTTGTTTAAGAGCTTTGAATTGGCTCGATCATTTTGGTGTTTGTTCAATTTGCTGGATATAAATCTTCACCAACATGAGTTTGGATCATCTGAGTTTTCCTTTTGTTGTTTAAGTTTCTCTTGTTTTAATTTTCATTGTTATGCTTTTGGATGTTTTGGATTTTAAACTTTAAAATAAATAAATCTCGGATGGTACCTATTTTTTAAAAAAAAAATCATGCACGTGCCGAAAAACTACATTATTTTTTTTTGGAAGTTTAATACTATTTGTAGTATTAAGTTTTTGTAGGGCAGACGACGAGTGTAAATCGTCTACCTTTTAATCATATTTTCATTGGTATCTTCGTTTTAAATTATTAACTTTAGGGTTTAGGGTTCAAGGTTAGGGATGGTAGTTAGAGTTTAGGGAATTAGAGTTTAGGGTTTAAATTTTAAAAAATAAAGAATAGGGTTTGAAATTCAATTTTTTAAGATTTTTAGATATAAGATATAAAAAAAGACATAATAAAAAGATAAAAGATTTCTGCCTAGACGATGAATACTGATTTTGTCGTGTTTAGAGAGTTGACGGCCGCACGTGGAGTTGAGATGTCGGAATACACTGCTCTCCTCTCTATTTCTTTATGTCCAGAAATAGAAAGTAGACTTTTTTGTGTCAAGAGTCCATGTTATGACCAACGTTTGGTCCATTCAAAGGATGTGGGTGTGTTTGGACATGGAAAGGACAAGAAAAAAAATGGAATTCAGACCAATCTAGCTTAACATTCTCCTTATTATTGGAATTTGGAAGTGTAGATGCCAAGATCAATACTTGTCGGTAAAATCAATTTTAAGTTAGAAGATAAACTCTTAACCAGAAAGAGAAAAATTATTAGGTAAATCTTGTTCACTACGTCATTTATGGTCCCAATTAATTAAGATTGTTGATCTTAATTTTTTTTCAAGTGAATCATTACCTCTTTCCTATATGTACTTAGTGGGTGGGTAGTTATTAGGTGGTTATTTAAAGATCAACGGTTTTGATTGCTTGGACAATAGATGACGTGATGAACCTAATAATCTCTCTAGAAAGAGATAAATTAATTTTTGGATGTGGGTCAAATATCATTAACATTAAAATATCGTTAAATATTATTAAATTGATTAATAAAGATTAAGAATTTACAAAGATTCAATGTATAATTAATACATTAGTCTAGTACGTAATATTTATTTTTAATGGGATTCGTACTAGTTAAAGACGTGAAATGAATTAATATGAATTTACTTAATTACTTATTTGTACCAAACTCAAACTTAATAATTTCAATTAATATGAATTTAAAACCCGAATTAATTCGACCTAAAATAAAATCGACTTGAAAAGAACCCGAACTGAAATACAACCGAACTGAAATGAACCCAAACTGAAATATATCTGACCTGAAATGAACCCGACCTAAAAAAGATCCGCACCCGATCCGAATCAAATCAAAACATCAAACCAACCTAAAATGACATATATTTAATTTTATCTGACCTAAAATTTATCCAAATAACTATTTTTATATCCTAAATCCATTTAAAATAGGTATAATGGTGTTACATATACACACAAATTTAAAATTATTTTTTTAATGAAAAATAATTTAAATTTTAATTCAAAATGAATTTTCATCTCCTTTTAAACCAGAACACTAAGATATCCCACTCTAAACTCACCTTCCTTGAAGGCATACCGGACACTCCCGTTTTTATAAATTATATTTTTATATAATTTCTTGACTCTATCCTCCTTCAAGGAATTAAAAAGCAAAAAATGAAAATGCAATTTGAGGATTTGTGGGTCCATTCTATAATATCTTTATTCTGCACTTATCCAAAGATTATTTAATTATTATTTAATTACTGATTGATTTTTGTCTAAGACCAATGTATCCGTTTTGAACAAACAAAATCTAGGGATCAATCTTGTCTTCTTTTAACGCATGTCGTGTTAGGAAAATTCTATTAGGAAAATTCTATAACGTGCGTCGAAAACTGCTGAACATCACTAATGTTGAATATTATTAAATTAATTAATAAAATTTAAAATCTCAAGAACTAAGTATATAATTAATAAAAGAGTAATAAACTCAACATATAATTAATAATTGTATGTTTTGTTCTTTAGATTTTTATTCTTTATAAATTAATTTAATAATATTCAACGGTGTTCAACATTAATGATGTTCAACGGTGTTCGACGTCTGTTATAGACTCATCCGTCGTGTTATTATTTATTATTTACAGTTACTTTTTATGTACTAATTATTCATTAAATAATACATTTGATTTAATAATTATTTAGAAAAATGTAACAAATATGTGTAAATGTTAACTTCATTTGCAAATTATTGGATCTTGTTTAATTAGTAAATTAATTAGAATTTTAATTTGTACTCGGCGATTAACAGCCGAACAACTAGGAGAACAAGTGGGTGCAAAACGACAACCAACAACTGGATGATGTCATGCGTTTTGAAAGATATGTTTCAAAATTAATTTATCACGTGTCTAAATATGAACTTTCAAAGAAATTCGTTCGGTAAAGGAATTAATATTTGAAAATAAAAATCCCACCTTTTATTATAATATTTAAAAAAATTGCCAAATGGAAAAAACCGCTAATCCGTATTCATGTATCTAATTTCCTATATAAACCCAATTTCCATTTGCCATGCAAAGATTCAGAATCCTAATCCCAGAAATTATTAATTTAAGATTTAATAGTTTTCGTTATGGAGATGTATTCGAGTAGCAGCAACGATTCAGATTTAGCCACGTTGGACTCAATTCGGCGACATTTACTGGGGGAGTCATCGGACTTCCGACTCAATGCTTCCACCGGTGCTCCCCCCATGTTCTGCCGGAGCTCAAGCTTCAGCCGTTTGTACCCTTGTTTGACTGAAACTTGGGGTGACCTTCCTCTTAAAGAAAACGATTCCGAAGACATGCTTGTTTTCGGATTCCTCCGAGATGCTTTAACCGTTGGCTGGGTCCCCTCCGATAACTCTTCAATGAATTTCCCGCTGGTTAAACCGGAGCCCCAAGATATTGTAGTTGAGACACCGATGAGAGAAGTGGATACGGCGGCGAACACGACTGTTCCTCAGAAAGCGAGGCATTACAGGGGAGTTAGGCAGAGGCCGTGGGGGAAGTTTGCGGCTGAGATAAGGGACCCTGCTAAAAATGGTGCTCGGGTTTGGTTAGGTACTTTTGAGACGGCTGAGGATGCGGCTTTGGCTTATGATAAAGCAGCTTATAGAATGCGCGGTTCCAGGGCTTTGTTGAATTTTCCATTGAGGGTGAATTCCGGTGAGCCTGATCCGGTGAGGATAACGTCAAAGAGGTCATCACCCGAGCCGTCTAATTCTTCATCCTCTGGCTCAGAGAACTGGTCGTCGAAGAGGAGGAGAAAAGCGGCTACCGTAATGGCTTAGTCTCTTGCTTGGCTTTGTGTATACAAACCATTTCTTATTATTTCATTCACGTTGTGTTAAATGAGAAATTTTATTTTATTTTCGATTATTTCATTAAAAAGTGTTACATTCGAAAAGTAACGTATTTTAATAGAACACGTAAAATTTTAACAAGATACATTATCCTCTTTCAAATTTTAAATATAATTTTATTAGAGGATAATCATAAATTTTAAATTTAATCAGTAAATTGTATATAAAAATTAGGGTAAACTACCCCAGTGATCACCGAACTATTTGGGGATACCTATTTTGGTCACCCAACTTTAAAATCCTACCTATTTGAGTCACTGCCGTTAAAATTTTAACAAAAAAGTTAACGGTGATGACGTGACAGTTAATGGTGGTAACGTGGACGTTAAATAAAATCTGTAAAATTACACATTTAATCCCTCTAATTTATTTATTATTTTAATTTAATCCTAAATTTAAATTAATAAATAAAATTAAACACCCAATCGATTGATGACGCGTGTCACCACCTGGTTGGTGAGAAAGAATGGAAGAAATAAAATGTTGATTGCATTTGCTTTTAAAGGGATTTTAACTCACAACCTCTCCAACAAACCACCAACCCGACTAGCGGTTGAACCACTGGGCCAAGATGAATATTGTGTCATAAAATATTCACATGTGTTATTAAATGATTAATTTGTTAGTAATAGCCTAAAAATTTATAATATTTCAAATCCATTAATATTTAAATTAAAATATTAAATATTAAAGTATTCGAATCAAAATATTTTAAATTAAATAAACAAATACTTTAATTCAAATATTAAATATTTTAAAATATTAATTCGAATATTCAAATATTTTAATTCGAATGATATTAAATAAAAATATTTAAATATTAAATACTAAATATTAAAGTATTCGAATCAAAATATTAAAATATTTAATATTCGAATATTTAAATATTTAATATTCGAATATTTAAATATTCGAGTTAATATTTTAAAATATTTAATATTTGAATTAAAGTATTTATTTATTTAATTTAAAATATTTTGATTCGAATACTTTAATATTTAATATTTTAATTTAAATATTAATGGATTTGAAATATTATAATTCTTTTAAGCTATTACTAACAAATTAATCATCTAATAACACATGTGAATATTTCATGACACAATATTCATCGTGGCCCAGTGGTTCAGCCACTGGTTGGGTGGGTGGTTTGCTGGAGAGGTCATGGGGTGATGACACGTGTCATCAATCGATTGGGTGATTATTTTTATTTATTAATTTAAGTTTAGGATTAAATTAAAATAATAAATAAATTAGAGGGATTAAATGTGTAATTTTACAGATTTTATTTAACGTCCATGTTACCACTCTTAACTGCCATGTCATCACCGTTAATTTTTTTGTTAAAATTTTAACGGCGGTGACTCAAATATGTAGGGTTTTAAAGTTGGGTGACCTGATTGACGAGTTGTTTATTTGAGTGACCAAAATAGGTATCCCCAAATAGTTCGGTGGTCACTGGGGTAGTTTACCCTAAAAATTATGTATAATGTTAAAAATCTGTTCGGTTGAATAATCATTTTAATTTATATTTATTTTTTAAAATATTTTGATTAATAATATTTTATTTTAGATAAAATAATATCTACGTAAATAAAAATTGTTAGCCGATTAATAGTAATTAAAATGATGTGATTAGCTTACGCGATATTGCAAACTGATGTAGTAGTGTCATGTAAACAAAATTATTGTCTTCACAAAAGATATGATAATAAAAATAATTTTATAAAATTATATTTTGACTTTCTTTCGGCCATCTAAAAACATTGATAATTAATTAAATAATATTTTTATTCAAAAAATATTTTAATATAAAATAAAATATTAAAACTCCTAAATTAATTATTTTATTAAACATTAAAAATATTTTTTAAGGGTACCTCAGCCATTTGAAGATGACAAATTCCAAGTCAGTAAAGCCAGGCCTGACGTTAGGCCTCTCTAATAAAGGCATCAGGCGCCAGCTGGTCGGTCTACACTTGAAGACACTCCTCGTCCTAACCACGAATATATATATATATATATATATATATATTTGCATTTCTGTTATTTCACTTTTTCAAAAAAAAAAATTATATTATTTCACACATGAAAAAACTAATTACTGAATTATTTGTTTCTATTAATTTGATTTAGACATCTATGAATACCAATGTTAGAGTAATGGTTCATACTTTGTTAAAATTAACTCCATCAATTATTACATAATTGTAAATTTAATGTGTATAATTTATTAATTTTTAATTTAAATAGAGAAAAAATAAAATTATATGTGAATTTTGGTGGAATATACAATGTGGTACATGAAAATTAATTTATATACTTTTATACAAATATTTTTTGATTTGATTTGATTTTTCAAAAATCATTAACCCATACAAAAATAATTATATTTATCTAATATCAAAATAAGAAGTAACTTTTTTGTTAAATGATTTTTTCTACGAATTAGATCTAAATTAATCTTTTTGACCAACATTAATCGAAAGAATCCTTAATTGTTATATATGTTATTGTTAACTAAATCCCACGTCACAATTAATGTGTCAAAAATATTGATGTGATATATTTTTAAAATTATATTTTACATTAGATTTTAACCAATCAAATAGCGATACGTGATATCATTTGATTAATTTTAAAATAAAGAATTAAAATAACTCATAAGTTGGAGAGACTAGGAAATAAACTAGGTTTAGTAGGGGAAAAGCTTAACTCTTCACCACCCAATCAACCTCTTTAACTTTGTCAATTTACACCAAATGTATTATACAACTTCATTAAAATAGCAGGTCGGCTGTCTTAACGATGACAACTTTGTTTATCTATTCGACAAGAAAAAGAAGTATTGGATTTCAGTGTATTATCATTTTCCTTTTGTTTTTAGAGCATGAAGATCTTGTTGCCACACTTGCAGCACCAAGCCTCGGGGTAGTACTCCAGCGGCATCTGCAAACCTGGTTGAAATTTGATTAGGGACGTGAACCAGTTTACAAGGTGAACAACTCCCACAGTTGGATCTTCACGAAGGTGGTTCAGAACCTGGGCCACTGTGTTGTTTCTGAGACAAGAACCGGTCCAACACCCCAGACCCACTTCTCCTCTTGCTCCCTTCTCTCTCCCAGAACCCGTTTTCTGCACAAATAAGCACAAAATTGTACTGAGTTTGGACCGAGGCAATGGCTACATCGTACCATGTGAGTATTTGAGTTGAAAAGGAGTTTTAAAGTAGTTACCTAGCTGAGAAAGTGTTCTAGTGGACTGTGGAAGCGTAAACAATTAAGAGAAATGATAAGGCAGTTACTGTAAGCATTAAACGAACATAAACGCAGCGAAAAAAGGATCGAAATAAATACCTTACGTCATTATCAAAACCTTATGCCAAATGGGATGTAGTTGCACTACCATCAAGCTCGTCAAACCACCGTGGTAACACCTCGAACCACCGTAAAATATAAAAAACTCGGCTACAAAATAACTGAAAACGTCAAGATCTTTTAAGCACTCAAAAGCTCACTAGATGAAATATGTAATTCTTATGGTTTTTGATGCTTAGGGACCTTAGGCTAGGTTGGTATTTATAGGGGTTCATCCACCAAGAACCACCAATCAAATGGAAAAAAATGCCCTTCAACCTTTCGGCACTATCTTCTTTAACCGAACCATGACATGAAAGTGGGAAAACATGTAGATTTGTTTCCATGTTCACATTTTCAATTTGAAAAACGTGCATAGAAAACTGCGGTTCACACGAACCATCACAAATAGTTGGTTATTCAATCAACAGTTACGATGTGATGGTGGTGGACTGGTGGTAGCGGTAGTGATTGCAGTAGTGGAATACTCCCACGCCGTGGCCGTGGAGGAGCTGGCGGAGAAGGTTAACAAACTCAGATCAAAAGAATGCTATTATTGAAGGTTCCTATTTTGATTTTGCGTGAGTCCCAATTCGAAGACAATAAATACACAAGAATATCAAAAAGAAAATGGTAATGAAGAAACAGCCATGCTATTTTAACGAGGTTATATAACATATTTAGTTTTTATTAAGGATGTAAAAATTTATCACATCCGAAAATTAGATTGAAATATGCACGAGTAAGAATTTTGTTTGACTTAAGAAAGTTATAATTCGAAATAGATCTATAATAGAATGTCACTGATCCAAATTCAAGTCGGATCTATTATCATAATAACCAAATTCGACCTGCATCCAACTGAGAATGATTCGAACTCGAATTGAATTTATTACTGTAAATCCTAACACCGACATGCACCCGACTGAAATAAACCCAAACTCGAGACTGGTCTTACAAATTATTGATATTACCTGATTGAATCGACCCTAGATCTAATTTTATCTCACCAATTTTGAACTCGACATGTTAATTGACCCAATTTGTTGTTGACCTGCACTAATATTGACTTACCTTTGATATTTACCTGACTGTCTGACATGTTGATATTATTGTCTTTTTACTCATATTATTGTTAGACTTAAACACATTTTAGTTGTATTGTTAAGTATTTATACATAATTTTTTAGTTTTTGTCATCACGAGCTTGGTATTACACTTTTGTTATTTTCCGTAAAAAAATTGTTGCTTTATGCGTTATTTTGTCCAGGATAAAAATTGCCGAAGCAAGTGAAAAATTATTATAACAATTGAGACGAATTATTATAAATGTATAGTATTAAGTATTGATAAACGTAAATTATTAATTTTTTAATCAATTTAAAATGTTAAATAATTTTCTTATCATATATACATATATAATCAATTAAAAATATATAAAAATAAAAATCATATTTAGATATTTATTTGGCACTATTAAATTTAAAATTTTATTAAATAATTTAATATTTAGTATCAACTCATTCAATATAAATTATTTTTTTATTAAATATAGATTACATTCTTATATAGGATTTGAACCCATACAAGATGGGGACAAAATGAGTATCCTTAACCACTAAGTCATTTAATGCATCCCATTCGATATAAATTATTTGTTAAGTTTGAATTACTAAGTTTAAACTAAATTAACATTTTAACCTTTATGTTTATGTCATCTTATGTACAATTACATGTTTAGGATCTAATTAAGTTAAATTAAAATCTAAAAACATAAATTACGTACATAATAATAAAAAGAATTTTAAAATTAAATATAGAATTTTAATTAATTAATTTAAACTAAAACAATCGGTAAAAAAATAAAAAGATAATTGATATAAGTCACCCAAAATTTTGAAAGGAATTAAGAATTAGTCATCCAAAAATTTTCGAAGATGTAACAATCTTCCCTATCTTTTGGAGGGATATTATTATTATTATTATTATTATTATTATTATTATAAAAGGTTAGCTATTAGAATAATCACTCTTTTTTATCCTCATTACAAATTTGGTCATTGATTTTAAAAAAGACTGATAAACTCACGTTTTCAACCTGTAAAATTTTGGTCACTGAGACATTTGTTGTCATCATTCTTTAACAGAAATATGATCTAACACAATAAAAAAGGACAATTACTTAGATAATTCCTAAATTATTATTTCACTTTTGTTTTTTTTAATTTGACCCTCAAAATTTTTAAACTTTATTTCTTTTTTGCCAACTTTCAAAAAAAATCATTTCTCTAAAAAAACTAAACCCTAACCCTAAACTATTATTTCAATGAGATTTGTCATAAAACCTGAAAAACAGATGACATCCTGTATAAATCGAATTACAACTTCAGATTGATTGAAAAATAAAATGCCGCTCCGCTTGAAAGGTCAGATCGCATGGCTTCCTCGAACAAGTGGAGTTAAAACTACATTCCTAGCAGTGGAGTTGCACTGCTTGATGGTCGTTGCGACCAAGTCTGTAATTTGCAGTGCAATGTATATCATATCTTGAGGTTGCATTTTATTGTAGGAAAACTATATTAGAGATGTAATTGGATCTTTATTGCTTTCCTCTGACAATATGACTTCAGTAATAATTAATAAATAGACAAGAATTCGACATAGTGTACCAATACGAGCAAACCTGTAACAATACGATCTAATAATCATAACAGTCTAGTATAATGATTATTTCCAACGTATCTAAATCACAAAGTTATTTCCAAAAAGATATATTGATACTCGATTAACCATATACTAATATCCCTATGTAATTTTTCTCAAATCTGAGGTATTTTAGACCCTGTATACCAATCATTGGGATATTCGTACCAGTACACGAGGGCCTATAATAACCTTTTAAGTACAACATCCACACAAATAAGCTTAAACATACACCAAATATCATTTAACAACATAGACATGCTATTTAACATGAATTAGTAGAGTGTCTCGTTACTGCCAGGTAATAGGCTAAGGTGATGGGTCAGGCGAACCTAATGACCGTCATGTAGAGAGTGACTGAGAGGCATGATCTGAAGGTAAGGTTTTTGAAGCACGTTAGGTTGTTGCACGAAGACTAAGAGCTTAGGATATAGAGATAGTCAGAGGCATGAGACAAATGGAAATGTTGGCATGATACTTAAATTTGATTCAATCAGTATAGACTCGATCTTTATGTTATTGAAAGAAGCAAATTATAATATCCTGTCCAGACCTTTAGTTTTATGTATGTAGACAGACAAACAGACAAACAACACCACAACTGGTAGTAAAACTGACTCATACAACCACATTAAGTCTCATCATAAAAGCCTAAGCTGCAACAGATGTATCTGTTTGGGACAAGTTGCCCACATGCCAATGATGAAAAACAGAACGTAAATAGGCATATGCTTAACCTCTATGCATCTGCCACCTTCTTTGTAAGGGCGATGACATTGAAGTTGAGCGACTCGGGATTTTTCTGGATCATGCCCTTGATGACTTTGGCAGCATCCTGATGTAAGCATACAAGTTCAACAATTACTTTAATTCACAACAGTGAAAACAATTTAATACCAAACATTTTGAGCAACTAGGCTTAAGCACAAACACACAATAACAGAGGCAAACCCACAAGGGTCCGTAATGGATTATGTAAGCTGAAGTTGAAGCTTTAATCCTACCGATAGAAACTCCCATTACTCCAAAATTAAAGTGCCAAACGAGACAGATGACAACTTCCCAACATTCAACTTGCTCAAAGCACAACAGTCAATTACTAAAATACGAGGTTAAAATAAAATCCTCAGTACAAACAGCAAGCTACTTTCTTTTCTTTAAAACTGAATATTTCCCATAAAAATATCTTCCAAACTGTTATGTACTTTTGAAGAGGAAATCATATTTAATTTTTAACATCAACACAAACCTGCAACAAGCTACTCGGTGAGGAAGGACCGTGGGAAATTGGTCCCGACTTTCTTCCATCAAGTTCATAAAGTGCCCCTACATTAATGAAGCAAAAAGTTAAGACCAAAGCACCAAAAACAACTAGAATTAAAATATTTCAGAATCAACTCTTATCAAAGAATTCAAATTGTCTTTTCATTCATTTTTTGGTTCTGTATATTTGAAATGAGAGAGGACATGTACCATCAACACATGTGAAGCAGATAAAGTGAGTGTCTACATTGTCAGAAGCCTGTAAAAAATTGGTAAGATGGAACAAAGGACATGGGATTAGACAAAATACACACACATATACTGCACGAAAATAAAAGAACCTGGATTACATATTGTACAAAGCTATATCTATTCAGACTTCAAAAAAACTAAAAATTTAACACTAAAAAGAATCAAGCAGAGAAGGATAATACTTAAAATAAATTTACCTCTGTTTCACCAGCTGAAGCCGCTACCGAGTGAGCAACTTCCATTTCCCCATCTTTCTCAAGAAATGCAGCACGCTGTGGAAGCATACACCAATTTGAAGTCAGCATCAGATATCACATAAACATGCAGACAAAAGCACACACCCATGTACATGCAGAGTGCAGAGAGAAGTAGAACTAGAACCTCCAACGGATCCATGGTTGCAGTAGATTTAAAAAACCTATCTAAAAAGGATCCCTCTTCTGAAAAAGACAAGAAAAAATAGTTATTGCATGCATTCCAGAAATAGACTAACGACTACCAAGTACCCTTAAGTTCAGGCTAACAGGAAGCATTGATGTTAAAACTACATACTTTGTACCCAATGAAATTCAGTTCCTCATTTTAAGATGAAAAGCGAAATAAATGATTATTAAATCCATGACAGCATGTAAGCAGACATGTCACTACTAAACTGACACATTTAGAAATGATCAAATATCGTTAAGCACGCTTGTGAAGAATATTAAGAGGAATATGAAAATGAACATTATTAATAGTGAATATTTGACCCAACTTACGGAGCTTGATTTCTGATGTAACATTTCCAACACTGTGAAGAAGCCCAATTGTTCCACAAGCATTTCCCACAGTTTGTTTCATGAAATAAACATTACTGCTAACATTCTACAGACAAAACAAAAAGGAGAATATGAATTGGATCATACATAGTTCTGAATCATGACAGAAATTTAATGTGCTACATCTATTATTTTAGTTTTAGGAAAGTAAAAAAAGAAATAGAAGTTTGAACTACAAATTTTGCATTCTTTTAAGAAAGTTTTTTTTTTTCTATTTCTACTTCTCTTTCTCAGTTTAGCTGCTTGTACTTTTCAGTGTGCTTCATCACATAACAGTTTGCACAATTTAAATTACAATAATTTATAGTCTACATATTGCTGATTTCGAACCATCATAAAAACAGCCAGGTACTGAACAGAAGGAGCTAGAAAAAAGGATATTAGATTATAAAATAAACCGCATTGCACTTACTCTTTTCTCATTATCTTGCTGCAATCTCTCTTCTTCAGTCTGAAAACATTCAACCACAGAAACAGAAAAAAAAATGCTATTGTGACTAAGTGTACAAGTTATTTAGAAGAGGAAATGGCCCGACAACTAAAACTTGAAGGAAATAAAATTTTCAGATGGAGACACCTGAGAAGTTATTGGGTAAAGAAAAAGAACAGCAAGAACAGGCTGGGGAACCATTGCTAAGAGTTCATCATCCAAGCCGTAAACATCGCAGCACTCTGCTTCAGTCTCTGGAATACCCAGACCCCAAAGAAACTGCAGAAAACAAATACTATGATTTTCTTGGAATTTACACTAAATATAACTATCAGCGTAGAATCATAGAATCCATTTATTTAAAATGTTTAACTAAATAATTTAAAGATCTAATGAGAAATAAGAAATCAGTTCTCTCTATCAAAAAACCAACTAAAACCCTAACTCACTATTCGATCGCCGCAAATCCAGAAAAAAATCCATGGAAGACGTGTTCTTAAACGTTTCCTTTACTTTCTTTTCCAATCTTTTCTCGGTAATCAAACATTAGAATAAAAAGAAATGAACCTGGTTCATGACATCCGGGTTAGCTTCGAGAGGAAGCCATCTCTTAGCAGCCGGGCTTTCGTCTGGAGTTGCCATTTCCTTTGTTGTTGGTTTCTGCGTTTTCTTTTGCTCTTTTTCTTTTAAGTTCCGGAAGGGTTTGAGAAACGGAGATGGGATCGAACAAACGCGGAAGTTGAGTCGGTTGATTCTTTTCCTCCGACTTCATATATAGGAAAATTTTGTTAAATATTATTTTATACAGGGTAAATTATATAAATAGTCTTTTAATTATATCTCGATTATCTTTTATATTATATGACTATCAAATATTATAAATTAGTCCATTGATCAATTTTTTTGATACAAAGCGGTCCTATGCCGTTAACGATTTAACGGGAAATTGACGTAGACGTTAACATATTAACTTGGATTATAGAGATTAGGGATGTCACATGGTTATCCAAGTCAATATGTTAACGTCCACATCAGTTTTCGTCAATCTCTTAATGAGACAGGACCACTTTGTATAAAAAAGAGTTAATCAATGGACCAATTTATAACATTTGATAGTTAGAAAATGTAAAAGAATATTAAGATATAATCAAAGGACTATTTATGTAGTTTACCTATTTTTTATAACGTTAAATTTATAGATCGTTATTTTTCTCATGCCTCATATAATTCTAAGACGTTCATGAATAAAATTTTTAAAATAAAAAATATAATAATTTGATCTTTATTACCTCAGCAGAATCACGTGGATGCTTGACCGGTCTTTAATCCAAGGATTAATCCTAAGGTTTTTAATAGATTCGTTGTAACGACTCTAACGTCGGTTTTTCTAATTGGGTCTTGAGTTTAATTATTGGGCCTTTGTGTTTAAGATCCCAATTCAAATATGATTGAGTTTAGACATTGAGTGGATATTAATGGATGATGATAATTATTGGTGGATTAAAGAAAAAGAAAAGAATTAGTTTTGAATTTTAATTGGTGGGAGACAGACGCAGTAGGAGCGACCGCACAGGGCCCAAATTTTAATAAATTACATTCATTAGATGATGTTAATCTCGAAATTCATTGAAAAATTTTGAAGACGCAACTAAAATAATAGATAAGAGATAATACCGATAAATAATTGATTGGATAAGTGAAAAGCCGATAAATAATATAAATAAACTAGATGCATTAATTACATATTTAAATATCATGATTTGAAGAACTATATAAAACCGTGAATGGGGTATCAATACAAACTTAATTATATCGATTTATAGTTGGATACCGTATCGTTACTCATGTTTGAGTACTAATTCTAATTGAATAGAATAAATTATAAACTCAGTCGTTTAATGATCTCTATTTATAAATTTTTTTTAATAATAAATAATATTTATGCTTGTAATAATAATAACACAAACAACAAGAACAAATTAACAAGTAGACAAGAACAAATTATATTAATTTTTATAATAATAATAATAATAATTAATAAATTAATAACAACTTTTTAGTTTTAACAATAATTATTATAATATGTTTTCGGGTAAAATAGTTATGGTCTAAAAATTGAAAACATGTGGTTTATGGTATATAAATTTCTTTTGAAAAAAGTAATTTTAGATTGTACATATATTCTCACCCAAATAATTAAGAGTTTGGGGATTAAATTAAATACAAATAGTACTATATACTTCACGTTTTCATGGGATGGACTAACAATTTTATAATTTACAGGTCGGGTCGATAATAAATTGTGTTGATCATAGGTCAAATAAAATTAGATTTTAAGTCGATTCAAATAGAATAATATTAGATAGTTTTAGGTTAATTTAAGTTTTAATTTAGGATCATATCATGTCGGATTTTGCTATCACATTATAAGGATCAATTTAAGTTTAAGTCATCTCAAGTTGAGTTTGAAATAAAAATTATCCGATCCAATCCAAGTTTGAATCATCATCATGTTAGACTTGGTAAGTTTGTGTCATTATTACTTTGAGTTGCAACCAATACAAACTCGAATTGATTCAATCGAATTTTCAAATTAAGTAAAATTTTTAGGCTTAACCATAAAATAAGTGTCCAAACTATGTCTCTTTTTTACAATAGGTGTCTAAAGTATTTTTTTTAAAATAGGTGCCTAACGTATAGGGGTAGAAAAAAAACTCGATTACTCAGTCTTGGTCCCGGACCTGGTAAAATTCAGTAAATTGACCTACTCCACTCCACCCCTATATACCTCCGCCCCTAAATTGACCTACTTCTCCAATTATTTCTCAAATTCCCTAAAATCCTAAAATTAATTTCAAACAATAAAATTTTCATAAATTTTCCTAAATTTACACTCGATAATATATATTTTATAGTTAAAATATTTAAATTTAAAATTTTAAAATAAATATTAGTATCTATTTTTTACTCAAAATTATTTATAGGTTCCACAAGATATCACGTCAAAGAAAATATTAAAATGGATGGTGGAATTTAAATTTTACGAAGAGTGGACACGTCATTGAATCCCACATCCAGGCTGTTACAACAGAGCCCTATTATGTTGACACCTGTCACCATCCCTCCTTCCTTCTTCATGAATCGATCTCAGAGAAACCGTACTCCGCCTCTGCCATTACGAGGTTGCACAGAACCTCCATACCTATTTAGTTTTTAGGAAATTTCTAAAAAGTATAGAAAAAATTTGAAAAACTCCGACTTTGGTGGCGGAAATTCCGGTGGTTCCGTTTACCACACCCACAAAAGAGAAGGGAAATCCAAAGAAGAAACCTCGGATTTAGACCGAGCCAGTTGCAGTTTGCACCACATGTTAGTTCCGCTTATTAATGTTGAATGAATCCTTCTCTCCTCTTTAACAAAACAAAACTAGAAACATTTGATGGATAATTGGTTTTTCTAAGTTTTGGGGGTTTCTGTTTGTTGATTTATCATCCATTCTTTCCTTGTTTTCGGAAGTTTCTTGATTGTGGTTTTGATTGATTTTTTTTCTTCTTTATATCTCTAAGAAATTGAAGATCTAGTGTTGGCGGTGGTCGGTGGACCCAGTCATGACTGCTGATGGGAATAATCAGTTGATCTCTGTTCAACCCAATGCCCTCAAGTTCGTTTGTAAGTTCCACCCTATCCATGTTTATACTCGTATGCGTGCATGTAATTCTTATGTATCATGAAACTGTAAATGTTGAATCCCATTGGATGTATCATGTATGTGAAAGTTCATGATTCTTTCATATGTTTATGTGATCAACTTGTAGATGGGAAAATTTGGGACCAAAGAGCAATTTTGTTGTGAATTTCGATTGATGATTGGTAGGGTCAGGGATTTAAATAGCTGCCCTTAAAAGCTGTATAAGACACCGGTCCGAAACTGCAATACCTGTAACCTTTATGGCTGCTATAGCATCTGTTATTGAAAAAATTCACGACCTGATACTCAGTTACCACAATAGCGTCTATTATGTTTGCAACCGTGATAAATGCTGCCATTTAAATCCCTAGTAGGGATGTAATGCATAGGAGATGATTGTTTTTGACAATTTTGTGGATTTAGATTTGAGGAGATTCTAGTCAGTTTATGTTGATTTATTTAATTAATCTCTTTACTTGATTCCCCTGATTTTGAATCGTCCATCATTCCAATGTTTTTCGGATTCTAGCTGCATAAAAATGCAGCATCTCGTCCAACCAGAGGCGCTGTTAATTTGATATGTGAAGGTTGACAGTCTTCTGTAGAAGATGCTGGGAAAAGAAAAGTAATGTATTTATTATTTCTTAATCTGTTTCGTAACATTTCGTCAATGTTTATCTACCTTAAATTTCGCTTTTATGTTCTGGTTTATCTGAAATGCTTGAAGAGTTACATGTCATTGTGATTGCTGTCTTCATGTCATCAGCATTTTGTTAAATTCGTGAAAAGTTTTCTGGAGAAAGTTGAAGTTTTAGTTACCTTTGGTCATGCTATTCATGTTTTCAGTTGAGCTTGAAAAGACAAGCTTTTGTGATCTTAAAGTGGTGAACAACACAGAACAACATGTGGCGTTTAAGGTACACAGAGTTTCTGTTACCGTTGCTAATGCATCTGAATACTTGTTATGTGTTTTCTCTGTATGTTCTGGATTTTTTTGTTTGTTTGCATGATTTTAATTCTCCCAACTCATTATCATGTTAGGTTAAAACAACTTCACCTAAGAAATACTTTGTGCGACCAAATACCGGTGTTGTACAGCCTTGGGATTCTTCTGTCATTAGAGGTTTTATTTATGATCCATTCTGTCCTAAATGCATCTCATAGAGATTAAAGTTTTAATAATCTTCTTCAAGCTCTTGCTTTTTCTTGGTTAGTTCATTGACATTTTTATATGGGTGATTCTGATTTTCGTTTACCTGCTTGATGCCAGTCACTCTCCAAGCTCAACGGGAGTATCCTCCAGATATGCAATGCAAAGACAAATTTCTGCTACAGAGTACCATAGTGCCATCAAATACTGATGTTGATGATCTCCCAGCTGACACTGTAAGAATACTAACATAGGGAATAATGTTTCTCATTTGATTACATTTTTTATACTACTCATAGTTCTATATGATTTTTGGACTTTCATCCTTGTCTTTGAATTCAGTTTAATAAGGAAAGCACTAGGGAGATACAGGAGTACAAGCTTAAAGTTTTCTATGTAACTCCTTCCTCTCGAGGAAATTCCGAAGATGAAGGATTTAAGAGCTACCCAGAACAAGGCGCTGATTCAAACTCCGTGAGTGTAGTCATTGATCTGCTTATTTATTATTTTTGTTATATATATATATATGTATGCACATGCTTGCAATTGCTTAACCTCACAAGAGGTGTAGATATGCACGTTTTGAGGTTTTCATTCTGTAAAGGTTCAATTGATTGATTGGAAAATTGGAAGGGGCCTAGAAATCAGTACTGATACGGGCAACTCAAAGCTCCCCTTCTCCTAACCCATTTGTTTCTAATGCAGTTGTGATATCAATTATATTCTAAGCCTGATTTTATTTGATCTGGAATTTGTCGATTGAATGGAGTAGGCACTAATGTTTTCTTGTTTACCTTGTTCGTAATTTGAATTCCTTGTAGCCATGTCTTCCCAATGACTGCTTATATGTGCACGGGCGAATCTACATGGCCCCACCCCCCTATGAATTTTTTTCACCTTTGTTCCCCTATATAATTTTTTTAAAATTAATTTTGTTTATGAATTTACCCCCAAAAAATTTATGTTTTGTCCCTAAACCACGAATCCTGGCTCCGTCCTGATTATGGGATTAGGGAACCTTATTCATTTCCTTATATAAAGTTAAGCTAGATATTGCAAATCATTTTATCTTGCATTTTCATAATTCATTGTTATATGATTGACGTTTTGCCTTCTACTCGATTTATATTTTCTGGTGAGATAACTTGAAAATGGAAACCCAAACTTGTTTTTATGTCATCATTTTTACATTTCCTTTGTGCATCCATGAACCAGACTGTGCAACACCTGAAGGATGAAAGAGATGCAGCTGTTCGGCAAACACTGCAGCTACAACAGGAACTGGTATGTTTTTATTTCACATTCACCAATAGGGACTGCTAAACCTGTGCCATCCACATAAGTTCTTCAACTTAATGGTTTAAGCTAAGCGCAAAATAGGAATACCAGATTTACTCCCTTATGATTTTATTCTTGTTTTATTCTGAAGTACAACATTACAACTTACTACAGCAGCTGTGATCCATATGTAAATATTCCTGTATTTGCTTAAACAGGATTTTCTGAAGAGACGACGGCAACGTAGGACTGGCTCCGGCTTCCCCTTAATTTTTGCGGTTGTTGTGGGACTGATAGGGATCTTGGCTGGATTTCTGTTGAATCTTTCATTGTCATCATCGCCATTACCACCCCCACCATCTGTAGATTCATCAAGTTTCGAGCATTTTCCACCACCAGCACCACCATCTGTAGATTGATCTACACATTACCATCACCAGCATCTACATCTATAGATTCATCTACAGAAGAAATATAGCTTCCCCTTTACAAAGTATGGTAACCAGTAATTTTGTCTACTTCGTTGTACAATGCTGAATGTTACTGTTGGATGGAGAGAGTGCAAATTTCCTTTAATTTCCTGTGTTTTTTTTTAATCTTTACCGTAATGATACTGTGATTTTTCCGAATGTATTTTTCATTCAATTCATAAGTTGATATGTGGTCAACAAATGAGATGTTCGAAAAAATATCAAATCAGAATTGTTGGGTTCAAATTTATTACAGGTTAAAGTAGTTTTTGGGAAAAACTGAAAAAATAATGGATAATTTTAGAATAGTTTGATTTCTCAATTAAACTTCTTAGCATGCATTAAAATTCTTAATTCACTTCTTTAAATTCTTGGGATTTTTTAATAGTTAAAGATAAAATTATTCTATGTTTTTCGAATTTTGCTTTTACAAGATAATTTTTATAATTTGTAAAAATATTAGGATAGGAAGAAGGTGATTACAAATTGAGCTTAGTGATTCAAAAATAATATCTTGTAATTTTTTTTATAAAAGCTTACAATTTTTTTAAAATATAAAAAATTATTTGAGTAGATTACTCTGTGCGTATCAATATACCCACCTGGAGTATCAGTACACTTTACTAGGATATCGATACTCTCTACCCGAATATCGATACGTGAACACCATTCGAAAGCTTCAGTCTAAAGCCCGTATTGTTACACCTAACCCCATATCGATACTAGGTTACGATACGCAAGGGTCTCGTGTCAATACACTACTCGTATCGATACGCCCCTAGCTACATATCGATACTTGAAGTCATCTTCAATCTAATAAAACAGTGGTACTGATACGCCTCCTTGTAACGGTATACAAAAACGATTCTGAAATTTAAAATTTACTATGAGTACCGATACGTTTTCCCATGTATCGATATACCTCTCACAAAACAACTTCACTTGTTATACTAGCGTACCGATACGATCTTATCATTTATTGATACCCCTACACAAAAGTACAATTCTAGGTTAGAAAATCTTTAAATTTCCCACCTCAACCTGTATAATTGATTCTCATTTCGTTCCTTCAAGTTATTTGAAGCATAAGGATGATTTCCTAACAATTTTACATCATTATAACCTTAATTTTAAGTTTCAAACCTTTCTCTACCAAACCTTTCTCTACCAGACCAAAGGATATGTATTTTGAAATGGAGATCTTGAAGTGCTGATAAAATTTTCTTTGATGAGCAAAACGTGATACTCACACAAAAACTATAAGTTTTTACTTTTGTCTCTTTGACTCAAGCAAGAAAAGAAAGAAAATAAGGAAAGAGAAATGATAGCTCAAAAAATTTCTTTCTCCCTTTCTTGTGTAGAGAGATTATGGGATTGGTCAACTTTTGTCTCTCTTAGAGAAAAATATCACTTTACCCTTCCTTAAGTAATATAATCTCAAAAATCATGCCCAAACAAGCAAGCCCACTATCAATTGAAAGGCTTAACAAGATAAAACTAAGATTCAATACGATCTAATAAACTTAAAAATGTGATTTGACTTGAAAATTTATGACTCGAATCAACATTCGATGTTGACCTGAAAAAATCGAATCGTTACAATAATTATTTAGTCGAAAGACAATTTTTTTTAGTATTGCAACTTTATTTAATCATAATTAACTTTATACAAAGATTACCAAGAGAAATGTCATATAAGCAGCTTTCTCATTTCAACCTTCTCTTTTTCACGATCAGTTATTAGATTCCTCTCAATTAGTCTTTTCTTTTCATTGGAGTGTTTGGATTTCAAGCTTAAATATTCATTTTTAGATTTCTTAAATTTTTGGCCTTATTTTGTGTGTTTGGTTTCTAAACTAACTTTTTCACTTAAAAAATATCTAAAATAATCAAAAATTAGAACCGAGATTTTAGTGACCCTAGAGCAAACGTATAAAAAATAGGCCTCTAATAATAAGTATTAGAAAAAAAATAGTTTTATAATAAGAAGTATTAATAAAATTAAATTAAGTATATGTCTACTAACAAATATTAGAAAAAATTAGGTCTCTAATAACAAGCATTGATAAAAAAAATTAATCCTTAATAGTAGAATGGGGGAAATGAATTTTAAGAGTAAATCTCTAATAACAAAAATCGTGAAAAATCTAACCTCTAATAACAAATATTGAAAAACCATGATCCTAATAATAATTATTGATAAAAAAATTAGACTTCTTATGTAAATATTAAAAAAAACTAGACCCTAATAACAAATATATTAAAAAAATAAGTCTCTTATAATAATATCAAAAAATAAATTTTAAAATTAGACTCTTAATAATAAGTATTAGAAAAAATCATGACTCTAATAACAAATAACAAAAATAAATAAACTTTACTAGCATATATTAATAAATATTAAAAAAAATCTTTAGAGTAAAACCTTAATAATAAGTTTAGCAAAAGATAGACCCTAACAACAAGTATTAAATAAAATTAGGATTTAAAAATCATAATTACAAATATTGAAAAAAATAAATTTTAAGAATATGCCTAATATAAATATTAAAAAAAATTAAAACCATAATAACAAATACTCAAATAAACTCATATAATAATAAATATCAAAAAATAATTAACCTATAATAATAAATTTTAAAAATAAAATTCTAATAATAAATATTAAAATTAAATATATTTAATAAAAATTTAAAATTAAAGGCCTATTCGTGGACCCTAACCTTCGTCCTTACGTCCTTATCTCCACCTGAAAAATTATATCATGGGTCAGTGCCACCACGTGTCCATGGGACCGACCAATAAAAATTACTCATCTTTCCATGTTATATTTTCTTCAAGTGATTTTTCACTTGAAAAATTAAAAAATAATAAGGTGGATAGTTTTTATTGGTTGGTCCCATGAATGACGTGGTAGGACTGACCCATGATATAATTTCTCCACCTCAAGACAGGGCTGCCGAACTAGTTTCTTAGTGTTCTTTTTATAAATTCTTTAATGATTTTTATTTTTTTAATGATTTTTTTTATTTAACTGATGAAAAAACCATAAAACTCTTCTGGGCATCTTTCATTTTGAAGAAAAACTTTTAATGGCCAGTTGAATTTGTCATATAAAGCTTGAAGAAATCAATCAAAAAAAAATTTTCCAACAATTATTTTTTTTTGTTTATTTTTCCAACAAGATAATTTTTATAATTTATAAAAATCATAGGAAGTAAAGTGATTACAAATTGAGCTTAGTGATTCAAAAATAATTTTTATAAAAGCTTATAATTTTTTAAAAATATAAAGTAAAATTATTTGAGTAGATTGTTTTGTGCGTATAGATATGTCCACTTGGGGTATCGATACGCCTCACTAGGATATTGATACTCTCTACCCGAGTATTGATACGCGAATACCATTCGAAAGCCTCAGTCTAAAGCCCGTATCGATACACCTACCCTCGTATCGATACCAGGTTCTAATACGCAAGAACCCCGTGTCGATATACTATTCGTATCGATACTCCCCTAGCTGCATATTGATACTCGAAGTCACCTTCAACCTAATGAAAAAATGATACTAATACGCCTCCTCGTATCGGTATACGAAAATGGTTTTGGAATTCAAAACTCACTACGAGTATCGATACACTCCCCCATGTATCGATATGCCTCTCACAAAACAACGTCCCTCGTTACACTAGCGTACCGATACGACCTTATCCCGTTTTGATACCCCTACACAAAAGCGTAAGTCTGGATTAAAAAAATCTTTAAATTTTTCATCTCAACCTATATGGTTGATTTTTATTTCGTTCCTACAAGTTATTTGAAGTATAATGGTGGTTCCCTAACAATTTTACATCATTATAACCCTAAATACAAAATTTATTATTTTTAAAATTCTAAGCTATCAAAGCACTAAACCAGCAAATCCTAACTATTTTATCAAATAAAATAATCATTTTATGAATCTCATAAAACGTAAGAGTCGGAAATATATTGAACTTAAGCAATACACCCAGATTAATGCTCCCACAAGCTTCTCTCACTCTCAAACCTTGATTTTGAGCTTCAAAACCTTTCTCAACCAGACCAAAGGACATGTACTTTGAAATGGAGATCTTGAAGTGCTGATAAAACCCTCTTTAATGAGCAAAACATGATTCTCACACTAAAATTATAAGTTTTCATTTTTTCTCTTTAACTCAAGCAAGAAAAGAAAGAATATGAAAAAAATGATAACCTAAAAACCTTTTTTCTCCCTTTCTTGTGTAGAGATATTAAGGGATTGGTCAACTTTTACCTCTCCTATAGAAAAATACTACCTTACACTTTCTTAAGCAATATAACCCTAAAAACCAAACTCAACAAGCAAGTCTATTATCAACCCGAAAGGTCCAATAAAACAAAATTGAGGCCCAACATGATTTAATAAACTCCAAAATGTGACCCGACTTGAAGATTTATGACTCAGGTCAACGTCCGATGTTGACTTTAAAAAAATTAGGTTGTTACAATAATTATTTAGTCGAAAGATAATTTTTTTAGTATTACAATTTTATTTAATCGTAATTAGCTTTATTTACCGAGAGAAATGTCACATAAGCAACTTTCTCATTTCAACTTCCTCTTTTTTTAAGGTTATTTATTAGATTCCTCTCAATAGTTTTTGTTTTTTCATTGGAGTGTTTGGATTTCAAGCTTAAATACTCATTTTTAGATTTCTTAAATTTTTAGGCTTTATTTTGTGTGTGTTTGGTTTTTTTAACTAATTTTTTCACTTAAAAAAAATCTAAAACAATAAAAAATCAGAGTCGTTCCTGAGATTTTAGTGACCCTAGGACAAACGTAAAAAAAAAGCCTTTAATAATAAATATTAGAAAAAATTAGTTTTCTAATAAAGAGTATTAATAAAATTAAATTAAGTATATGTCTACTAACAAATATTAGAAAAAATTAGGTCTCTAATAACAAGCATTGATAAAAAAAATTAATCCTTAATAGTAGAATGGGGGAAATGAATTTTAAGAGTAAATCTCTAATAACAAATATCGTGAAAAATCTAACATCTAATAATAAATATTGGAAAATCATGATCCTAATAATAATTATTGATAAAAAAAATTAGACTTCTTATGTAAATATTAAGAAAAACTGGACCCTAATAACAAATATATTAAAAAAATAGGTCTCTTATAATAATATCAAAAACTAAATTTTAAAATTAGACTCTTAATAATAAGTATTATAAAAAAATCGTGACTCTAATAACAAATAACAAAAATAAATAAATTTTAATTGTATATATTAATAAATATTAAAAAAAAAATAGAGTAAAGCCCTAATAATAAATTTAGTAAAAGATAACCCTCTAACAACAAGTATTACAAAAAATTAGAATTTAAGAATCATAATAAAAAAATATTAAAAAAATAAATTTTAAGAGTATGTTATTTAAAAAATTAAAACCATAATAATAAATAGGGTAAATTACACGGATAGCCACAATACTATGGGGTTGGTATTGAAGTGACCACAATGCTTTAAAAAACGTCAAATACACTGATGAACTATTAAAATGGTATCAAAATAGCCACCGACCGTTAAAAACTAACGGACCTGATAACGTGACAGTTAAAAATAAAATAAAATAATTACACATTTACTCTATGTCATTCATATATATTTTTAATTTTGTCCTAATTTTATTATAATAAAATAATATAATTATTTATTTAGGTGGTGACACCTTATATATATATATATTTATTTTCTTCCTCCAATTAAGTAGTGACTTGAACCCATGACTTATAGCTCAGGTGCCTAACAACCAACCATTGAACCAAGCTGGATTGCTTATTATAAAACCCTTCAACATATATATATTGCACACAGTGTTCTATTTATTCACACTAAATCGTAGATTTAATTTTTGATTTAATTAAAATAAATAAATATAAGAAATGTCTTCTAATAAGGTATCACCACCTCAATAAATAATTATATTATTTTATTATAATAAAATTAGGACTAAATTAAAAATATATATGAATGACAGAGAATAAATGTGTAATTATTTTATTTTATTTTTAACTGTCATATCGTCAGGTTTGTTAGTTTTTAATGGTCAGTGGTTATTTCGATACCATTTTAATAGTTCACCGGTGTATTTGACGCTTTTTAAAGCATTGTGACCACTTCGATAACAACCTTATAGTATCGTGGCTATCCGTGTAATTTATCCTAGCAAATATTAAAATAAACTCGTATAATAATAAGTATTAAAAATAATTAAATTATAATAATAAATATTAAAAATTAAATTATAATAATAAATATTAAAAAACGTCAAATACACCGATGAACTATTAAAATGGTATCGTGGACCCTAACCTTCGTCCTTATGTCCCACCTCAAGACAGGGCTGCCGAACTAGTTTCTTAGTGTTCTTTTTATAAATTCTTAGTGTTTTTGTCTTGTTGTTTTTATTTATTTATAAAACTCTTCTGGGCATCTTTCATTTTGATGACTTCCGTTTTGTTCTGCAAACTAAACTAGATTTCTGGGTTTTGAAGAAAAACTTTTAATGCCCGGTTGAATTTGTCATATAAAGCTTGAAGAAATCAATCAAAGTTTTTTTTTTTTCAATAATTATTATTTTTCTTTGTTTTCAGTTTTTATCCTTTTTAATTTGTTTTTCTTCCCTTGAGCAAAAGAGAGAGAGACATGGGCAGGGCAAGCAAGGACCTTGCAATCACTGTGGAGTTACAAGTGAGTTATTGTTTCTCCAGTTAATTGTTTGAATTTGAAGTCTAAAAAAATGTTGATTCCTTGGATATATGTTAATGTTAAAAACATATGTATATAAATCAGTGGTTTGGTGTATGGTTTTACATGCCTGGATATATAATTTCATCATTTGAATTTGAGAATAACTGTATGCAGAAAATGGACAGATTACATGGACAAAGATATCAAAGTCTAGAATATCTTCTGTTCTTTGTGTTGGCATATGAATTTAGGACAACATTTTTCCTTTATGCTCAATCCATGTAAAGCTTCAAAGTTGAGTTTGTTATTGAATCGAGTGGTTTCTTTCAAATTCATTCATTTTCTCTTATTATCTCTTGGGGTTTATGTTCTTTGACTCTTGTTCAAGGTTCCAGCATATCTCATAAAGCAATTTGAGACTGAATTCTAATGAATACAGGGGAATTGCAGAGTCTATCTTGTTGGATGCTGGCCTGTTTCATATTCAACCTGAAATTGGCATTGTTTTCCCATTGCTCCATACGTGGTCTTTGTTGATAAGAATTGTAGAGCCTCCATTGGACTGGAATTCTAACGTGAACCACCGTTTTTCTCTTTTCTCTTTTCTTGATAGCATTCAATTCTATTTTTAAGTCCATTGTTTTGCATCTTAAGCCTTTAAACATTTCAACCTCAAAGTATCATTGTGTTTAAACACTGAATTACTTGTGAGTGTTAAATTCTTTGTACCATTCTCGAAACATTTTAAGTGTTTAGAACTTACTGTATTTTCACCAATTGCTGCAAGTCAACTAATTTCAGCTGTATTCTATTGTTTCTTGTCACTAAATGAGTGTTGAATTTCTGTCAAGTAGAAGTGTTAATGGAAGCTCCATTTGTCCTTGTTACTTTGGTGAAAGCAAGATCTTAAATCCTAAATTGTTTTAGGAATTGCCTCCAACATTAAGGCCTTAAAAACGATGATGTGAAATGTAGAATTTTGAGGACAAATGCAAGTCCCTCTTGACTTCGGTTCTTACTCAAGTCTGTATCGACCATAATTTGAAGTTTATGGAATGATTGTGGTTTTTATTTAATGTCTATCCTATTGACTCTATCTAGAGTCTAGACCTCTATAAAATTTGGCTAATGACTCTTGTAGAAGCATATATTTATTATAAACTTTCTTTTTCCTTAAGTAGTACGTACTTTCGGGGACGGAGCTGTGTAGGGAGTGGGAGGGGTTGTTGCCCCTCCCAAAATTTTTGGTATAATTGTATTTTTAGTCCCTTTTAGTTTAAATATTAATTAAATAGGGTTTTTGCCCCTCCCAATTTTCAAATTTAAAGGTTTAATAAACTCTTGCCCCTCCCAATGTTAAATCCTAGCTTTGTCCCTGTGTACTTTCTAATAGCTACGCATTGTTGTAGGCACTCCACTTTGGCGCAATGGACCTCCAGAGAAGCCAGCATTGTGCAATGCATGTGGATCACGGTGGAGGACTAAAGGGACACTTACAAATTATACCCCACTTCATGCTAGGGTTCAACCTGATGATTATGAGGATCATAGGGCTTCCAGATTGAAGATCATATCTGTAAATAAGAATAAAGAAGTAAAATTGCTGAAAAGAAAATCGAATCATGATAAAGCAGTTGTTGTCCCTGATTACAGTCTGGGTAACCGTAAGTTTGTGGATTATGATACTAGTAATAGATCAAGTTCTGGATCTGCAATGTCAAATTCTGAAAGCTGTGCCCAATTTGCGTATGCTGATGCTAGTGACTTGGCAGGTTGGGGATAGTGCAGTGTTCCTCATTACTGTTTTGACAATATAGTAGTATATTGCAATTTTTCTTGGTATTCAATGGAATATACTGAACTATGAAAATGGTTGTATGTCTTCCTAAAATATAGCCATTAGTTTAATACTTTCAGAACGCTCAACTGAAGGTATAAGGCGTATCATAGCTTTGAGATCACCTAAATTTAAGCTGTAGTTATAAGTAGAAACTTGTTGACAACGTGATTCAGATTATGCATCTATTATATTGAAACCTCTCCTTTGTAGTGATTCATCTTGATTTTTAATCTGCATTCTAAGATTTTATCTCCTTTGCTAACTTGATCTTAACTCATGCATTCTAGCTACATGTTTGTAATTTTAAAACACTATGAATGAATTGCTGATTTAAGTTATCTTTACTTTTTTTCTTTCTCCAGGGCCTGCTCAATCTAATGTGCGGAACTCAATGGTACCTTCTAAGAAAACAACCTGTGTAAATTGTCCATAGTCATCTCCAGTCGAGAAATTCACGGAAGATTTGTATACTATTTTACATGAGCAACAATCTTCGTATTTTTCTGTATCTTATGAGGAGTATTTGCTTCTTGAGAGTGAGTCACCCATGGTTTCTGTTGAGTTTGGACATGGAAGTGTTTGATTAGACATTCAAGTTCAATTGCTCAGGAAGAGGAATCAGAAGCTCAATTGCTCAATTGCTTCTTGAGAGCGAGTCACCCATGGTTTCTGTTGAGTTTGGACATGAGCAACAATATGATTTTACAAATCGCTACAAAGTCTACCAATTAATAAACTGGAATTGTGTGGACCATGTGGTTTTTAATGAAGATATCATGAAGTTTCCAATGCCACTTAGAAAGGTAAGAGAAGGTATATTTCCTTGACGCATGATATTAATCTCAAGCTTCAAGTGGGAATGTCCATTATCGAGGAAAAATTTTGGTATCTACTCTCATCATTACTCTTGAGTAAATTGTCCTTAAGATGAAGCTCAGCTGCTGTATGATGGGAGGTTAAATTAGCAATGGTGATATCATGTTGATTACTTTTTTTATTGATTTGATAGAGAAAAAGTTCAGCATGAATAATCACTGCTGCTGGAAAATCATAATTAGCTACAGTGAGACATAGATTTGAATGTAAGTTCTCTTATTTCTGTATCTTCATTTTTCATAGGAAAAGCCTTTAAAGCTCAATTAGCTGCTGTATTATCAAACCTGTAATTTTTTTATACATTTAGTGATTGAACGTTTCACAATCTTTCACATAAATCATCCATATTTAGCAACGTTAAAAGAGCTACCATGAACGATTCACATCATACAAACCGTCCATTTTCCATTACATGATTTTTTTTATGGTGCAGGATATTCTCAACTTTGAGGAATTTGTGAAATATTTAACAAATGAGGAGCAGCAAAAGTTACTGCAGTACCTACCTCGACTAGACATTGCCAAACTCCCTGATAGATATCCTTCTAATATATATCAAGCGGTCGAACATAATCCGGTACCGATAATAACCCTGTTTTTATTTATAAGTATCATATTCGTGTTTTGTGTATGATGGAATGCATCTGATAACAATGCTGCTTTTATTTTGAAGTATCACATGTACATTACTGGAAGTTTTAGTTAAGGAAACTGACAATGGATATTAGTTACCTGTAGAGATGGCCAATAGCTGAAAACAGGATAGTGAATCACTGATAGTTTCCCTTGCACCTGCAGCCTCAAAAGTATGTTTGAAACTCCTCAATTCAAGGAGAACTTGTGTTACTTTCGACAACTGCTTGAAAAAAGGATCTTCAATATCTCCGTTCATGGAGTGCAAGCTGAAGACTGTAAGACATTGAAACGACTTGCATTGTGCAACTTGATGAAATCCCATTGGGTGGAACACCATCTCACACTTACGGTATTAATGAATTGGTTTCTCAAATATCTTGACATGAATCACTGATCATTTACCTTAAGTGCTGCTCCAGTTCATTTATGGAATTACTCGAAGTAATCCCATGGGATTACTGAATATAGTAAGCATTTACTTGGCTGTAGAAATGTAGAAGTGCTCAAGGACCTGTGACTGCTAGAGGACCAAATATGAAATACCATTGCTTCGAGTAATTCGATAAATATATAGAGGTCTCATGACAACCAAATTCAACATTTCCAGGTCCAGAATTTCTCTCTGTTGTTATTGCATTGTATGGAATAGTTGAAATTTCTCCATGACTAAATAAATTCCACCCTTTAAGTTCAGTGTTAACAGTGTGAGCTTGTTTGATTGTTTTGGGTTACACTTGTATTTTTCTCAACAAAAACATGTTTTTCATTTTTTCAGAATCAAGGACTTTAAAGAACCCCAAAAGGGTGATCATGGAGGCATCTTGTGAAAACAAAGAACTCATAGACAATGACAGTTCTTGCTTAAGGGTGTGCTTTTGAGTGCGATTTTTTTTTTTGTCTTATTATCAAACAAACTTTTCAAACCATGGGTTTGGAAAAACTTATTTTTTTAGCTTCTAAAAAGCTTGGTTTGAAACCAAACCAAGGTTTCCCACCACAACCAAAAGCACACCCGAGAAGCCTTTTTAACTTGCCTCCTGATTGTACCTCACTCGTGCAGTATTCTCTTCATTCACTCTGACCAAGATTTGCTGCAGGATGTGCTTCCCAACGGCTCATTCCCACAGGTAGAGCTGCTTCATCCTGCTTTAAGTTTTGGGAAACAGGCAAGAACTAGTAGTAGCTCGGTGCACTCACATCCTATCCATCCTTAGAATTGGCTTTGTATCATTGAAACTATAAAGGTATGCATCTGCAAGATCCCATGAGTGGGGTTGACATATTTTGCATGCCAAACACTGAAAGCCTAAATAAGGTTTGTTGATGGTTGTTCCTTTTCCCCATTAACCTTTCCAAACTCAGAATGCTAAGAGAACTGGAGGTGGGCCTTTTTTGTATATGTTGAAAACTGATTGCAATATATAGCTCAGATGAAATGCAGAGAGGTGATAGTTCACATATTTGTACGCAAATTTTGGAATTTTATGTTGCATAGAACAAATATTTATACAGAAGAAATAAATCTGGTCATTCTTTCTTTTAGCATCTCTTGCAAAGTACTAAGAAACCAAAAGTATTTCCAGATTTAACATTTCAAAAGGTTGCATTCAACTACAGGCAGAGCATACCCCTCTTGCCTTCCACATAAAGCATGAGCTTTTAAGCTCTACTGCTATAGAAACAAAAAGTATTCCTAACTGCATATGTAGCCCACAAAAAAAAACACTTCCATATGATTGCTTTCTGAAGAGATAAACCCTAGAAAGACCTAAATGGACCCCATTTTTCCTCTGCAACCTCCAAAAGACTCTTACCATATATGCTGATATCTTCTTCAAGATTCTTTTCCAGTTCACGCATCACTTCAAAAACAGTAAATCGTCTAACTTTCTTACCGGAACCAGCTAGATCTCTTTCATTACAAACGAACCCATCAGCTCGATCATCAGCCGGCAAAGGCAAACTGCTTTCATTAAGCCCTACAACAACACTAGACTTGGAAGAAGATGATGATTCGAACTCTGTACCTTCCGTTCCCACGCTGGCCTTCTCATCACCCTCCACCCCCTCATCAGCCAAAGAAGGTAATGCCGGTTTTATCTTTTTATTTCCCTCCACCGCGTCGGATTTCCCAATCATCAGGTCAGCGGCGCAGTTATCGTTGGGGGTGGGGTTTGACCTGGACTCGGCCGGGGAGTGACAGATTTCTTTGTCTTCAGGAACGCCACATTCATCATCAGGCAGCTGTTCTTTCACCGATTCAGGAGGAGACAACATCACGATGCCGATGGAATCAACCAGGGCACCAGTCAGATTTTGACTTCCGGTGTCGGAACCATCAAAATCCGACATCCCGAAACAAGAACCGTCTTGCAAACCGCACTCGTCAGCAGATGACATAACTTCAAGAACTGAACTTTTTTTTTTTCAATCCAATAAACCGAACGTCTTTATATAGAATCTAGACTTGTACCATAAAAGGGTAATCTTTATTTTATTCTTCTTTTCTGATCTTTCCCGCCTTTTCTCTTCACTTGATATCTTTTCCCGCTTTTTTCCATTGTTACCGATGTTTGATTATATGATATGACTACTGATTAGACATCTTAATTAATGGGATTATCCTGCAAATTTTGAAAAGATTTGATTAAAAATATGAAATGATGGGGAAGACGTCCCAGAGTTTGTGTATAATTTTTTTTAATAAAAAAGTTGTTTAGAATTTAAATTTGTCACCAAATTTTAAAATTTGGTATCAATAACAATGTGCTATTCATTCTTATGTTAATTTAATTATTTGATTATCAAATGTTAATTTAAGTAATAATATGAATTTTTTAAATATAGATTTTATTTAAAATATCTCCGTCTAACTTTAAGCATTTGTTTAAAGATTCATGTACAAATTGAAATATTGAAAAATAATTATGTTCTTAATTAGGTTTAAAGTCTTTTTTTAATGAAGTGAAAGGTAGTAATGGGTCTTGTTAAAAAAAATAACCATATGGAAAGAAAAAGTACATATATTCTTAGATTACAAGGATAAATAAAAGTAAGACAGTTATATGATCAAACAAGCCACAAAGACATGATACAAGTTAGAAACAGTAGTATCATGCATATTGATTATTGACTATCGCAAATTCGCAATCATATCATTTTGACAAGCTTCAATCACTGAGAATAGAGGTTCAAGAAACTTATGCTAGTTGTTTGGAAGGTCTTGGTCAACTTATCGAGTTTATTCGCTACCATATTATAATCACAATTCATACAATTAAAACGCATTTTTTCAATTTTTACAAAGAAGCAATGTTATGTGTCTTTAGAGAAAATGAGATCTTTAGCGGGTTGTTAGAAAATAAACAATTAGATGTCCCCTTACTATCAGTTTTCACAGTAACTGAAGATATCCAAAAAAAAAAAATTGATAAAATACTTATATATGGTATTATAAAATGACTCTCATCCAACATTATTTAGAAAATAGCTCTTATTTTACTCACATGTTTTATAAAAAGTATTTTAAGATTTTTGTAACAATTTGCTTAAGAAATAGAAAGGATTGTAGAAAATAGATATAATAGGTTTCGGAAGAAGAAATTTTTCATTCATGTAAAAGTTAAAAAAACAGCTCAGCTCCATAAGGACCCTATATACCCTAGGGCAAGTCCTATGATATTTTTGTACAGCTGGCGAATAACAGAATTAACAACCAACAAAAATAATAAAAATGGTTTTAATGGGTTAAGGTTGGGCTGTTGTGACTTGATCCAATACTCCCCTTGGCCCGCTCGTCTTAGTCTCTAAACGTAGCGTTTCTTCAACACTCGGAACGACGTCGTTCTTCTAATGCACCTCTTCAGCCGCACGTGTTGGATTGCCCCCTTTCAATTCCAGCAAATTAACCCTCAATCCTTAAATCTCAAAATCCCCAATTCCTTCTCCAACAATCCCTAATTTCTCCCCGTTTCCACCTCCGTTCATAATATTTCCCTCCCCTTCAGGAGATCCTTGTCCCCAAGGATCGAAGTCAGGAAATTGGGCTTTGAGCACGCTGAAATCTTCCTAGGTAGCATTCTCAGATCCTAAATTCGACCATTGAACCAGTATCTGTGTCACTGTCTGATTGTTTCCTTTTACCATCCTTTTATCCAGAGCCATGGCAGGAAATACCTTCACTTGCCCGTCTGAAGTAACATCAGGAGGTTCCCTCGATGTAAGTTTCTTTGCCCCAATTTTCTTTTAAGAAGGCTCACATGAAATACTGGGTGCAATTTCGAATCCTGAGGCAATTCCAGTCGATAAGCTACTGACCCTATTTTTTCAATTATCTTGTAGGGTCCATAAAATTTAGCAGCCAATTTTAGATTCTTTTGCAGGACTATAGAGGTTTGTCGGTATGGCTGCAACTTCAGGTAGACCTCTTCTCCCACTGAGAACTGTCTATCAGATCTTTTTTTGTCCGCATAATATTTCATCCTGTGTTGAGCCCTGTCTAACTGCTCCTTTAGTATTCTGTTTAAATGCTCTCTGTCTCGTGTTGCTTCTTGTACACTGTCAACTTGGGACTCTTGATTCCAAGTTAGAAGTGGGGGTTTGTACCCATAGAGGGCCTCAAATGGTGTCAACCCAAGGGCAGTGTGGTAATTGATATTATATAACCACTCTGCCTGAGGCAAATACTTAGCCTAATTACTAGGCTTTAGGAAGCACATACACCTAAGATATTGCTCCATGCATTGGTTTAACCTTTCAGTCTGACCATCTGCCTCTAGATAGTAGGCTGTGCTAAAGTAAGTTGTAGTACCTGCTTGCTTCATCAGTTCTCTCCAGAAGAGACTGGTGAACACCTTGTCCCTGTCAGATAAGACAATTTTTGGGGGCCATGTAACTTGTACACCTGATTGAGGTAGACTTTAGCCACTTCCAAGGCTGTATAGGGATGTGATAGGGGTAGGAAGTGACCGTACTTAGTAAACTTGTCGATGATCAGTAGCACACAATTAAACTTTTCAGAATTTGGAAGCCCTTCCACGAAATCCATTGTGATGACCTCCCAAGCCTGATTAGGAATGGGAATAGGTTGCACTAGGCCTGGTTTGGCCAAATACTCTTCCTTGGTTCTTTGACACACCTCACATTGCTGCACATAATCCTTCACCATCCTTTTCAACCCAGGCCAATAGAAAGAAGGCTTGATTCTCTGATATGTAGCCTGAATTCCAGAATGTCCCCCTTGTGGGGAATCATGCAATTCTTGCAAAAGTTGCTGCCTCAATTCCCATGTCTCTCCAATATACACCCTGTTATCATGTCTCAATACTCCCTTAGACAAATTCCAGCCCTCCCGAGCTCCCTTGTCAATACTTAGGGCAGTAATGAGTTCTTGAGCTAAAGCATCCCTCTGGTAACTCTTCTCTACTTCCAGAACCCAGCTTGGAATCAAGGAAGTTGTTGTGATCGCTTTAAGTTCAGGTTCCTCCTCCATTCTTCTGGAAAGAGCATCTGCCACTACATTACTTCTTCCCTTCCGGTATTGGATAGTGTAGTCCAACCCCAGTAGCTTAGTAAGCCCCTTCTTCTGGATAGTAGTTGTCAATTTTTGTTCCAACAGATATTTCAAGGCTTCATGATCAGTCTTAATAACAAATGCATTTCCCTCTAGGTAGTGTCTCCATTTGGTCACAGCCATAAGAATGGCCAAGTATTCCTTCTCATAAATAGAGAGGTCAACATCCTTAGGGCATAGGGTTTTACTCAGATAGGCTATAGGTCTGTCATCTTTAGTAAGAACAACACATATTCCCCTAGCACTCGCATCTATCTCCAAGTAGAATATTTTTTCAAAGTCTGGGAGGGCCAAAACAGGGACCTTGCACATGGCTTCCTTCAACTGAACAAAGGCCTTTTCAGCCTCTTCTGACCAATTAAATCCATCCTTTTTTAACAAATTAGTCAGAGGTTTACTAATGCCCCCATAGTCCTTAATAAATTTTCTGTAGTATCCTGTGAGACCTAGGAATCCTCTCAAGGACTTAAGAGTCTTGGGCAAGGGCCAGTTCCTCATGACCTCTATTTTTTCAAGGTCTGTAGCCACTCCATCCTTTGAAATAACATGGCCTAAATACTCCATTTGTTGCTGCCCGAAGAAATATTTTTTTCTCTTTGCAAATAGTTGATTGCTCCTCAAGATCTCCAATACATGTCTTAAATGACCTTCATGCTCTTTTATTGACTTACTGTAGACCAGTATGTCATCAAAAAAAACCAACACAGACTCCCTGAGATAGGGTCCAAACAGACTATTCATGAGAGCTTGAAAAGTGGTTAGGGCATTGGTCAAGCCAAAGGGCACAACCCTGAACTCATAATGCCCCTGGTGGGTTCTGAAGGTTGTTTTAGGGATATCTTCTGGTTTAACCCTGATCTGCCAATACCCTGACCTCAAATCGATTTTTGAAAAATAACTAGCCCCCTTCAATTCATCCAGCAGATCCTCCATTACTGGTATAGGAAATTTATCTTTATCGGTTGCTACATTCAATTGTCTATAATCTACACAGAACCTCCAGCTCCCATCCTTCTTCTTAACCATCAGGCAAAGAGCAGCAAAAGGACTCTTACTGGTCTGAATTACTGAGTTTGTCAACATCTCAGTCACTTGCTTCTCAATTTCAGCTTTCTGGTGGTATGGAAACCTGTAGGGTCTTAAATTTATTGGATTAGTTCCAGGCTTAAGTACAATTGCATGATCATAATCTCTTTCTAGTGGTAAGGTTTTGGGTTCCTCAAATATAGAGGCATAGTCTTCTAGAACCTGCTGTAAGGGCATGGGAACTTCCATCTTTTGTCCTTCCAGGTTCAGCAAATAAAGTTCTCCCAAGCAATCAGGTTCCCTCTCAGTCAGCCTCCTCATTTTCTTCTCAGAAATCATCTTGATTGTTGTTGGCTTCTCTCCCCCTTGCAGGGTAACATTTTGGCCTTCTTTTTCAAAACTGATGGTCATCCTCCTGAAGTCTAAGGTTACTGGACTATACCTACTCATCCAATCCACCCCCAACACCATATCACTCCCCCATCTGCAAGACCCTAAAATCATGCTCAAATACTTGTCCCTGCATTTTCTAATTGAGTTGCTTACTGATTGCAGGGCTATACAACTTCTCATCATTAGTCACTGTAATGGCAAGTGGATTTGTGGGAATTAACTCCACCCCCTCCCTTGACCAATTGGGTGTAATGAAACTGTGGGTGCTCTCACTTTCCACCAAGATGCTCAACATTTTTCCTTTATAGATCCTGGAATTCTTAGTGTATTACTCCCAATGTTTTCAGTCAGCGCATTCATTGAGATCTCCAGCTCAGGTTCTTTCTGGTTCTCTTCTTCCTGGTTCTCTGCATCCACAACTTCCTCCTCTGCTGGTTCCTCCATTTCTTCTAATTCCTCCATCACATTCAGTTGTTTCAACTTGCATTGGTGACCTGGACTGTATTTCTCTCCATATTTGAAACAAAGGTTGTAGGATCTCCTGTAGTAGAGTAAAGATTGCTTGTTGTTCTGTGTAGGGTTAACAGTCTTGTAAGCAGTTTGATTGCTGGCTGGCTTTAGATGTCCTTGTTGACCAGTGGTGATAGTACTCCTAATGGAGTATCTGTGTCTCCTATTCTCAATCTCCAAGGAGAGTTCATAGAGTTTTGCTTGTCTGTAGGCTTCAAATAGGGTCTTTGGGGGGTGAATCCTGACTTTATGTCTCAACTCCTCTTTCAATCCACTGATGAAACTTGAAATGAAATAGTCCTCACTTAGAGTTGCATTCATCTGCAGCATAAAAGGTTTCAGTTCTTTAAATCTGTCTTGGTAGTCTTTCACTGTTGTTTTCTGTGATAATTTGTTGAACTCCTCTATTACATCATTGTGGGTTTTGTTGCAAAAGCGATGACACGGGTCTGTTATAAATTCGTGCTAAGTAACTCTACATTTCTGCATCATATACCCATCGAACCAAGTTTCTACTCGTCCACTAAGGTGCATAGTAGCAAATTCCAGCTTGTGAGTTTCAGGTATGTTAAATATTGCAAAATACTTTTCGCACCTCCTTATCCATACCCTAGGGTTTTCCCCTTCAAACATCTGAAGCTCAAGTTTGGTTTTAAGGTTCATTGAGCTCCATAGAGACTCATGATTACCCTTTTCTCATAGAATTCCAGGTTCATCCATTCTCATAGAATATCTTTCATTGTCGTCAATAAAAGTAACATGTAAAGCTTTCTTACCTTCTTGTTTCTGTTGCGTTATGACTGGTGATGCTTTTTGTGTCTCAGGTGTGTCTATTTCTGGGCTCTCCGCTGCTTTGGTTATGGCCGCAAGTATCTTCTTCAAGTCCGATCGAACCTCCTTCATACCATTGTCCAACTGATCCATTCTATCCACCAGTGTATTCTTATCCCCTTTCAGTTCCTTGACCTGGCGTTGCAATGCTGCTAACTCCACATTATCTCCCATCGTCTGTGACTTCTTAGGTTTTCCCAGCGTGCTTGTTGGATCCTAGAACCGGCTCTAAATACCAATTATAACAATTTGCTTAAGAAATAGAAAGGATTGTAGAAAATAGATAGAATAGGTTTCAGAAGAAAAAAAAAATTCATTCATGTAAAAGCTAAAAAAACAGCTCAGCTCCATAAGGACCCTATATAGCCTAGAACAAGTCTCATGCTATTTTTATACAGCTGGCGAATAACAGAATTAACAACCAACAAAAATAATAAAAATGGTTTTAATGGGTTAAGGTTGGGCTGCTGGACTTGATCCAATACTCCCCTTGGCCCGCTCGTCTCAGTCTCTAAACGCAGCGTTTCTTCAGCACTCGGAACGGCGTCGTTCTCCTGATGCACCTCTTCAGCCGCACGTGTTGGATTGCCCCCTTTCAATTCCAGCAAATTAACCCTCGATCTTTCAATCTCATAATCCCCAATTTCTTCTCCAACAATCCCTAATTTCTCCCCGTTTCCACCTCCGTTCATAACAATTTTTCTTCTTCAGATAGCGAGTTTCACCCTACGTAGATAAACTGAGACAATTTGAGTGTATCTGGAAACTAATAGGTAATAGCACAGCTTATGCGATCTGATTTTTTGCTTGGCTTGTGCTAGAACTACTCGAATACCAGCCATGAGAGTTCCTCTGCGATGAAACAGACCAATTTATAAAAAATATAGTTAATTATAAACCGTTAAGATAAAATTATTTAATTTTACACATAATTAAAGAAGTGAAAATAGACGACTGAAATTAACGATGAAGACATTTTCACAGGATAACTTCAAGGATTGATTACAAATTTGACTGTAATATTTTTAGCCTCCAAAATCATGAAAAACAATACAAGATATGGAATCAGTTCTGAAAGATGTTTCACAAAGCATGTAATCTACAATATCAGACTCATTAACCATATCAGACACACACAACAAAAGCAATGCAACACTCTGCTGTACACCATTTTATCTAATAAACTGTAATCCCAAAGAAACTACAGACCCTGGTGCACAAATCTTCTTCACGCACTTAAACATACACAGGTGCATCAAACTCACCACTGACATCGATTTCGGATTCTAAATCTCCCTCGGCATCATCGGGGTCCGATAAACCAGCAACACCTGGTTCACCAACTTTGGCTCCTTCGGCTGTTGCTGTCTTAGCCTCTTGTATGATATGCATTATTTCTTCGACGCTTTGAGATGGTTGGTCACGTTCAGATTCCGCAAAGTTTGTTTTTTCGATTTCAACCAGTTCTTTCGGTAAATTTTTCAGAAACCAAGGATGCTGCTTAATCTCTGGGATGCTAATTCTCTATATGTGATCAAAGTGTGTATGTCATTTAAATTAGATGATATTAAAGGTTTTTATGAACTGTGAAGTTTATGTATAAGAAAAGAATTGATACCTTGGCAGGATCGGCAACAAAGATACGGGAAAGCAGGTGTCGGCAATCCGCAGACACTCGTACATAGTCGGGTATACTGTATTGGACACTCATTATTCTCTGTTACAACCAAAATAATTCAACTTCACATCAAGAAGAAAAAATGAAATCATAACTCATGTAAGAGCCAGATTTGACAACTTACGCTGATGGTCTTACGGAAATTCCGAGGATCTTCGGGATCCTCAAAAGGGTATGCTCCAACCAACATCACGTATAATGTCACACCACAGGACCAAACATCTGCAATCTGCGATAGCCAGCAAATGATCAAATTACACAGCAAATAATAAAGATGAGATTATCTATGCAACAAGCACAAATCTATATCCGAGGTTAATATCTGCGATACATTCGATCAGAAAATAGAAAACTTGTACCTTTCCGTCATATTCCTTTCGTGATAGGACTTCCGGGGCAATATACGCTGGTGTTCCAACAGTTGATTTTGGTTGTGAATGCAGCACTGCAGACTGTTTAGAAAAGAAATTAAAGAACTGAATATTGAAAAATAGAATAAGAATGGCAGAATCCATCAAAGATAGGGTTTATTTCAAAAATCCGGACATGAACCTTGGAGTATCCGAAGTCACATATTTTAAGTCGTGGTGTTGGGCTTCCATCCAGGAGTGTGTTTTCTAGTTTCAGATCCCTGTGACAAATTTGCTGCAAAAGAACTATAGAATGAGGCATGAAAGATGCCATCAAACAGAATCTGAAAAGGTTACTTCTATTCATTTAGCATACCATGGAATGACAGTAGCTGACTCCGGATATTAGCTGCTGGAAGAAAAACCTTGCCTGTCAACAAACAAATATCATAAGTAAACATTAATCAAAAGATTTCCATGACAGGTGAGGAAGAAAATTTAGCTGCTGGAAGAATGACACGTTGAGTGTGGATAGAGGCTCACTTCGTCTTCGCTAAATCGACCAGCACTGCATATTCTCTCGAAGAGTTCACCACCGGCAGCATACTCCATAACAATAGCTAAATGTGTTGGAGTCACCAAAACCTGCAAAGAAATGTAAAGTTCAGTATAAAGCTAATCATATATTTCTCGAACCAAAATCCCACCAGAATACCTACTAGGCTATTAATATTTAACAAAATAAATTTCTCACCTCTTTAAACCTGATTATGTTTGGATGTCTTAAAGATCGGTGGTTAATAATTTCCCTCTGAACATTTTCATCGATCTGAAGCCAAAAAACAGAAATGGTACATTAATACGTACTGTGAGAATGAGATTCAAAACCTAGGAAATGAAATCAATTACATTCAAAAGGTAACACTATTTCACACATAGAAAATCAATAAGACAATCATCACGACCATTGAGAAAAACTGTGAAAGAAAGGCAACCATTTTTGTAATGGCAACAGCAGATAGGAAGAGTAAAACATCACAAATCATGTCAAGAAGAATATGAAATATCACTGACTTGGACCTAAGCATTCACCATATACTACGCTCATTTTGCATGAAGTATAGTGTACCCATGTTCGACACATATTCGGACAAGAGAATGAGCATATTATGACCCTCTAAATACATGGGAAACCTTGGAAAACAATGGAGCAAACCCTTATCATAGCTAAGTTCAAGTAACATAGTTCATCATATGAACTTGAATAACAATAAATCGCCTTAGTTATTTTTCATCAATAACTCAATGTATAGATTCAAAAACACAAACCATTTTACAGAGACGTCAAGTATACATTTTCCCCATCAGAGAAATAGTTCCCACCAGAATGACATTGACAAAGACAAAACCGAAACTAAAGCTTGTTAAAAGTAGCACCTTTAGACGCGCGACGTCGTTGTCTTATTGGTAAAACATCGTTTGTAGATTTCTAAGCAACAAAAGTGACTTAGGTAGATTGGAAATTTTCAACAAACCATCTTTCTTCTCAAGAACAACTTCACTTTCACTATGTAATTATGGTCCATTATTAGAAGATTATAAGTGCAACGTCTCCTATCTCAAACAGAGATACCAACAAACACTAGCTGCTTTACAATTAAGTTACCCTCTAATAAGCCATTGAAAGCATAATATAAGCCTCATTTAACCAATCTCCAGACATGGAAAGATCAAAACAACTTTGTCCGAAGAACCAGAAGTTTAGTTAGCTACTTGTCTCGACTAGATTTGTCTATTTTAGAACCAGTTAGCAAACCACATCTATAAACTGTAAATCTCTCATTGTAATATAATCAAACAAGTAGTCGACCATCTTCAAAAATCAAGCATAAACAACTTTCAATGCCCAACAACCGATCATCGGACATAAAATTTGCCCATATTATATGCTGCTATAATTGCTACCGATTTAGATAAAAATCAATCTGCTGATGATTAAAAAAAAGTAAGGATGAGAATAATATGACCTTCTTTCCTCTTTCAATATATTTGACCGCAACAAGCTCCTTTGTTTTCTTATCTTTCACCAGCCTAGCAACTCCAAAATTCCCTGATCCAAGCTCCTTCATTGGCTCGTATCTCTCCTCCATCGCCACCAAAAAAAGGGGGGAAATTAGAAGGAAAAAGTGAAAAACTTTAACCGAAAACAAGACCCCAGAGATGAAAAGTTCTCAAAGAGAAACACTTCTTTTTGAGAATTTGAAGGGAAAAAATAAGACCAAGACCAAGAAAATATTATTATATACACTTATATAGTTATATATATATATATATATATTATGTATGTATATATATTCCAAAATAAACAAAATAGAAAATTATGAAGAAACCGTCCTTGAAAGCAAGAAGACCACCTAACCGGCTAACTCGTCCTTTGCAAGTTCACAAATCAAGCCATTTTATACACTTCTCAAACAAAAAAATTACAGATCCAATAAATAAATAAATTTCTGATATTCTATGATTTTGTTTAATTAATGAAATATAAAATGTGTTTATTTGGAAAGAAAATGTGTTTTTTATGATCTGTGAGGACACGTGTTTAATTGAGGGTTGTTTCTGTAATTGTGTGGGATAACGGAGACAATGACATGGAAAGAGAGTAAATGAGAAATTATATCATGGGTTAGTTTCATAACGTCATTCATGGGACCAACCAATAAAAATTGTCCATCTTATTATTTTTTAATTTTTTAAGTGAAGATTTACTTGTGAAAAAATTATGACATGAAAAAATTGATGAAGTGGACAATTTTTATTGGTTAGTCTCATGGACAGGTGGTGAGACTGACCCATGATATAATTTTTCCTGTATTTGGGGTTAGAAGAGGAAGAAATTATTTTATAGATCGATTTTATCACGTTATTTATGGTTTTTAATCATTAAAAATTAATTAATTATATATTTTTTATATTATTTTTTAAAAATAATTTTTTAATTTTTTATTACTATATAAATAAATAATAAGTGATTACATAAGAATTAATTAAGAAAGAAAAAATAATATAAAAAATATAAAATTAATTAATTAATTTTTAATAGTTAAAAATCATATATTACGTGATAGAATCAGTCTATAAAATAATTTTTGGAAGGGAGTATTTTTTGTGTTTGAAAAGGAGAGAGTACTGAGGCTAACGTCCGCATGGGTCCCATTGAGGCATAAACAAACCGTAAGGGGTTTTATAATCTACTTTTGACCAAAATTTAATCGGGAATATCCTGTAAGAACAGACTCCAAATATTTTTTTTATCCCATTATTATTCCGTAAATGAATCGAATATTTAATTAATCGTTTATGAATTTTCTGTAAAATATTTGTTTATGTTCGTTTATTTTGAATAATTTTTTATGTTCATGAACATTTGATAATTTATTTGTTTATGTTTATTTAAATTTATTTATATATGTCTAAGGGTGTTTATTATCGGTTAAACCAAATTAATCGGTCAAATCAAATCAAAATTGATTAGTCTATTAAATAATTTTAGGTTTCGACTAAAGTTTTTCAAATTTTAATTATTGATTAATTAGGTAAAATCAATTAATTAACTGAATTAATTGAACAAACCTAAAACATTAAATATTTAACACATTACATATATTCATTTATTTTTATTTATATTCGTTTGAGTTCGTTTATGTTCGTTTATCATGTTTACGAATAAACATGAATGAACACGAATAAATTACATTCTTTAATGAATAAATACGAACAAAAAATTTTATACTCATCTATATTTTTATTCATTCATTTGTCTAATTAAATTAAATAAATAAACATAAACATAATCTCATTCTCATTCTTTCGATTAAACGAGCCTACAAATCATTGTCCGGTAAACTGTCCCCAAATTCACGTTTTGGAGCATGTAGGTTTACGCGTCTTTCATTTCCTACTAATAGGTGGGTAAAAAATTTGATTATTCAATTTTGGTTTTGGATTCGATTAGATTTAATAGATTTTTATTTGTTATTAATTTTAATGGGACTGAGACTCAATCCAAAATTTAAGTTTCGATCATAATCGAGACCGAAACTGAATCTTAATTTTCTGGACCTTGTACTCGGTGGGTACCCAGTAAGACCGGGACCAATACCAAATTTTCAGTACTAGTTTTCTTACTTGTAATAGACAATATCCTTTTATTTAATTTTTCTTATCAAGCTTTTTATATATATATAAATATTATGAGTATGACTCGTTTTAAAATTTTAATTTTTAAGTCTACCATATTCTAATTTTATCATTTAATAATATTATTGATGGGATTAGATCCTAGACTTTAAGACCCAGTGTAACCGGGTCCTTGTTTTAAAATTTCTCTTATTGCTCATATTTTTTTAATAATAAACCAGGTATCCAATATTGATATTGATTCTCACTAGTAACGAGATTAGATCCTAAACTTTAAGATTAAGTGTAATCGGGACTGAATCCAATTTTCAAATACCGATAATTATTGAGATCGGGATAAATTCTAGTTAAATTGATTGAGAACTTGCCTACCCCTAACTAATAACTAGCTCTACCTATAATATAAAGTGTAAACTACATAAATGGTCACCAAACTTTAAGATCATTAGATTATAAAAAAAAGCCATGCGCGCGCGCACATGTTCAAAGCTAAGTTACGGCAAATCTAAAATCCATATTAAGTTGACTATAAAAGTGATATAAAATTAAGTTTGAAAATAAATAAATGCATAAGAAAATATATGTCACGGACCGCACCAAAGGGCCCGAGACAAGCACCAATCAGGTTGCCACAAAAGCACTCCAAAGCATTCTGGGCATCTCAGCACCAACCCAACCACCCATTGGAGCCCAAATCTGGAATGGCCCAACACTTGGTAAAGAAGGTTTATCCATCCACCCATGTGAACACACCATGTGAACATGGGAAATACTTTCCTTACTCAAATAGGAATATTCTAGGAATTGTACTTTTGGATAGGATAGGATTGAATCTAGACCCTTGATGTAAATCATTTACAACCGTTGGATGTACAGGGCTTCAAGTATAAATAGAGGCCTTGCCCACCTCATTTGTCACTCACTTCTTCATTGAGAAATACAAGAGTATTCACTCAAACACTCTCTAGCCTTTGCCATTTCTCTTCCTTTCAATTGTTCTTTGGTTTCCGCAAGGTTCTTAGCATTCAGGCTTTGAACGGTTTAGGCTTACTTAGGCGGTTTACTGAGAAAAACGCGTCTAAGGCCGCACGCCCCGAGTAGTGAAACTCTACGGACGTGACAAGTGGTATCAGAGCGAGTTTGTTCGATCGAAATGGCTCCACAAAGTGTTAGCGAGGTCCCAGCAATTGACCGAGAGACTCGTGCAGGAGCTGCGGGGAAGAAGCGGGAAAGTTCCAGGGATATCATTGCTACCTTGGACAAGAGGGTCGCGAGACTGGAGGATGCGTTGGGCAAGTTCCAGGAGACCCAAGACGAGGCCGAAGTGCGCCTTGAGAAGATGGAGTCCCAAAAGGACGAAATCTCGGAACAAGTTCAGTCCGTTGTCGATGGAAAACTGACTGAGAAAGAGAAGATCCTTCAGGATGCAATGGATGCATTGAAGAAGGAATTGATGGGGGAGATCAAGAAGCTCAGTACCGAGCTGCTCCTCTATAAGAATGCCATGCTGGGTGGCATGATGGCTGAAGCAACTACGCCGAAGCCCAGGATCGATGCGCCGAAACCCAAGGAGTATAAGGGGGCGAGAACTGCTCAAGAAGTGGACAACTTCATTTGGGGGTTGGAGCAGTACTTTCGTTTGATGAGCATCGAGGATGAAGCTACTAAAGTTAATACGGCTTCAATCTATTTGGTTGATGCCGCCTTGCTATGGTGGCGAACCAAATGTGCTGAGTCAAGTGATGGAGACATTCCAGTCAAGACATGGAAAGACTTCCAGTCGGAACTCAAGAAGCATTTCTATCCCAAGAATGCTGATGAGGAGGCTCGAGACAGACTCTACCAATTGAAGCATGAAGGCTCAATTCGGGAGTATGTCAAGAGATTTTCGGAGCTCAAGTTGCTGATCAAAGACTTGAGTAAATCAGAGGGACTGTATCTCTTCAAATCTGGCCTTCAACGATGGGCAAGAATGGAGCTGAAGAGGATGGGTGTGCAGGATCTTTCGGAAGCGATGGCCGCTGCAGAATCCATTGCAGAATTCGAAAAGAAGGATTCTTCCAAGCCAAAGCATAAGGGCAACAGTGGGGGAGACAAAGATAAGTCCACCAAGAATGGTTCCGGAAAGCCACAGAACAAAGCCGGAGATAAACAATTTCGGAACCAAAATGAAAGGGGTGAGTTTAAGTGCTACAACTGTGGTGGTAAACATTTAGCCAGAAATTGCCCACAACCACGAAATGAGAAGGTTGCTGCCATCCAAGAGAAGACTGGAGAAGGAGAAGAGGTTGTCAAGCTCAACTCCATCATCAGTTCCATGGAATTCAAGAAAGATTCCAAGGAGAAGGGACTTATGTATGTAGATGTTTCCATTGCTGGCCAAAAGTTGAGTGCACTCATAGATACTGGTGCCTCAGAGTTGTTCGTGTCCGAACAAATTGCCAAGAAACTTGGCTTTCATGTGGAAAAGGCAAGTGGATTCATCAAGACTGTGAATTCCGAACAGACTCCGATTGCAGGGGTAGCAAAAGGAGTGAAGCTTGAGATTGGTGGTTGGATCGGTAAGGAGACGATCAAAGTAATCCCCCTCGATGACTTTGATTTTGTGATTGGGCTCAGTTTCCTTGACCGAATCAAAGCGTTCCCGGTACCATTTGCAAATTCTTTGCTAATTCTTGACCCAAGCCATCCATGCCTTGTTCCGGTGAATCGAGAAGCTGGAATTAGGGCCAAGATGTTGTCAGCAATCCAATTCAGCAAAGGAGTACACAAGGTGCGACCAACTTATCTAGCGACATTAGTCCATGATGAACCAATCACGGCCGAAGGAGTTCCAGCTGAGGTGAAACAAGTGTTGGCAGAATTCCGGGATGTGATGCCTACCGAGCTGCCTAAAACTCTCCCACCAAAGAGGGAGGTCGACCACAAGATTGATCTTGTGCCAAATGCGGAGCCACCTGCCCGAGCCCCTTATCGAATGGCTCCGCCCGAGTTAGAGGAGTTGCGCAGACAATTGAAGGAACTCCTCGACGCAGGCTATATCCGACCGTCTAAGGCACCATATGGAGCGCCGGTGTTATTTCAGAAGAAACATGATGGGAGTCTTCGAATGTGCATCGACTACAGGGCTTTAAACAAGCTCACTGTGAAGAACAAGTACCCGATCCCACTGATAGCAGACTTGTTCGACCAACTTGGTGGTGCAAAGTGGTTCACCAAGTTAGACTTGCGGTCCGGATATTGGCAAGTAAGGATTGCAGAAGGAGATGAGCCAAAGACGGCTTGTGTAACACGCTATGGCTCATATGAATTCTTAGTGATGCCATTCGGCCTTACGAACGCTCCCGCCACCTTCTGCACTTTGATGAACAAGGTACTACAACCCTTCCTGGATCGGTTCGTTGTAGTTTACCTAGATGACATTGTCATCTATAGCAAGAGCCTTGGGGAGCATGTGGAACACTTAAGACAAGTGTTCAAGGTCTTGCGAGAGAACGAGCTCTATGTCAAGGAGGAAAAGTGCTCGTTTGCCCAAATGGAGGTCCCTTTCCTAGGCCACATAGTCGGAGGTGGCAAGATCAAGATGGATGGGGCTAAGATACGGGTTATTGAAGATTGGGAGCCGCCAACCAAGGTGACGGAGTTGAGATCCTTCTTGGGGCTAGCCAACTTCTACCGTAAATTTGTCAAAGGCTATTCCAAAATTGCCGCACCCTTGACCGAGTTACTGAAGAAGGATAAGGCGTGGGATTGGAGTACTAAGTGTCAAGAAGCCTTTGAAGGACTTAAGAAGGCTACGGCAAGTGAGCCAGTATTGGTGTTGCCAGACCACACCAAGCCTTTCGAGATCTACACCGATGCGTCCGATGTAGCCATTGGTGGAGTCCTCATGCAAGAAGGACATCCGGTTGCATATGAAAGCCGGAAACTCAATGAGACCGAGCAGAGGTACACGGTCCATGAGAAAGAAATGACAGCAGTAGTGCATTGTTTGCGTACATGGCGACACCACATACTTGGGTCAAAGTTTGTGGTTTATACAGATAATGTGGCAAATAGTTACTTTCAAACTCAAAACAAGTTATCTCCAAAACAGGCCCGATGGCAAGAATTTCTTGCAGAATTTGACTTCTCATTGGAGTACAAGCCCGGGAAAATAAACACAGTTGCTGATGCATTAAGCCGGAGGTACAACATTGAGACCGTAAGCCTACCGAAGGGACAATTGCTTGAGCGCATCAAGGAGGGGCTGTCCCATGATCCAACAGCCAAAATGCTAATCAGTTATGTTAACGAGGGGGGAAAAACTAGAAGATTTTGGCTCGAGGAAGATTTGCTTTATGCCCGAGGACACCGTCTCTATGTGCCACATTTTGGGGACTTACGTAAGGAGATCATGAAGGAGTGTCATGACTCCAAGTGGGCTGGCCATCCAGGAATGACCCGGACGATGGCACTTATCGGCGAGCACTACTACTGGCCACGCATGGGCGAAGATGTTGAAGCCTATGTGCGGACTTGTCTTGTATGCCAACAGGACAAAATCGAGATGAAGAAGCCTGCGGGATTGTTGCAACCTTTGCCCATTCCCGAGAGACCATGGGAGAGTGTTTCCATGGATTTTATTGTCGGTTTGCCCAATGTTAATGGACTGTCAAACATCATGGTAGTTGTTGACAGATTTTCAAAGTATGCTGTCTTTATTCCAGCATCCAAGGTGTGTCCAGCCGATGAAGCGGCTCGTCTTTTCCTAAAACACGTGGTGAAGTACTTTGGAGTGCCAAAGACGATCATTAGTGACCGGGACACACGGTTCACAGGGAGGTTTTGGACGGAGTTGTTCAAGCTTTTGGGATCAAGTTTGAACTTTTCTACAAGCGTCCACCCACAGACCGACGAGCAAACCGAGCGAGTGAATGCTTTACTGGAGATCTATTTGAGGCACTATGTAAGTGCCACCCAACACGACTGGCCGAAGCTGTTAGATGTGGCACAGTTTTCTTACAACTTGCAACGGAGTGAGGCGACAAACCAAACTCCTTTTGAGATCGTGAATGGACAACAACCGGTTACACCCAGCACGATTGTTTCCAAGTATCAGGGGCCTAATCCAGCAGCACACAAGTTTGCCAAGGAGTGGCAAGAACATCACGACTTAGCCCGAGCTTGTTTACACAAGGCGGGGAAACGGACCAAGAAGTGGGCGGATACAAAGCGGAGGGACGTGAATTTCCAGGTTGGTGATTTAGTCTTTGCCAAATTGACCGGGATCTTGCGCAATCCAACCGTACACAAAGGGCTTGTGCGAAGATACGAAGGTCCTTTCGAAGTCGTGAAACGAGTAGGCACCATGGCCTACAGGATCGAGTTGCCTCCAACCATTCGAGCTCATCCCGTGTTCCACGTAAGTTTACTAAAACCTTACTATCAAGATGAGCTAGATCCGGATCGAGGCAAGTCACACCGAGCGCCAGTCGGAGTGAAGGTCTCCTACGACAATGAGGTACGAGAAATCCAAGCAGAGAGGGTCATTCGTAGACCAGGCCATAGACCGAGGCACGAGTACTTTGTTCTTTGGAAAGGACTTCCCGACACTGAAGGTAGTTGGGAACATGCCGAGGCACTGTGGCAATTCAAGAACCAAGTGGAGCAGTACCATTCTAGTCGAGTGACGAGGGCGTCACTAGATCCAGTGGGGGAGAATGTCACGGACCGCACCAAAGGGCCCGAGACAAGCACCAATCAGGTTGCCACAAAAGCACTCCAAAGCATTCTGGGCATCTCAGCACCAACCCAACCACCCATTGGAGCCCAAATCTGGAATGGCCCAACACTTGGTAAAGAAGGTTTATCCATCCACCCATGTGAACACACCATGTGAACATGGGAAATACTTTCCTTACTCAAATAGGAATATTCTAGGAATTGTACTTTTGGATAGGATAGGATTGAATCTGGACCCTTGATGTAAATCATTTACAACCGTTGGATGTACAGGGCTTCAAGTATAAATAGAGGCCTTGCCCACCTCATTTGTCACTCACTTCTTCATTGAGAAATACAAGAGTATTCACTCAAACACTCTCTAGCCTTTGCCATTTCTCTTCCTTTCAATTGTTCTTTGGTTTCCGCAAGGTTCTTAGCATTCAGGCTTTGAACGGTTTAGGCTTACTTAGGCGGTTTACTGAGAAAAACGCGTCTAAGGCCGCACGCCCCGAGTAGTGAAACTCTACGGACGTGACATATACAACTAAAAGATTCTTTAATGTTATTATTTTGAAAATAATTTGCACTTGATGCTAAATTAAGTATAATGGGTCAACATCACATTCCGAGCAATTTTTTTTAGTTTTGGCACAATATTTTGTCAAAAAATACATTGGAAAGTTATATAATTAACATAGAAAAAATTATATCAATTTAGAAAATATAATTAATAAATTTTTGAGCAAATATTTTTCTTAATAAGAAAATATAATTAACTCATTTTATCTAAAAAAGTATTTATATTGATTAATTGAATTTTAGTATAATGATTTGTAATTATAAATGTACGATATATTAAGAGTGTTTAGTTAACGTTATATTTAAGAATAGAATTTTCGAAATGATTCATTATATGATATATTACTGGAAATATTATATTATTTTTTTATTAATTTAATAATAATATAAAATTATAATATTTGGTTGATGGATTATAAGATTATCGTAATATATATTTTACAAAATTATCTGTTTTGATATATTTTTTATTTTAACTAGTAAAACTTCCAATATTAAATTGAAAATATTTCCGTGAAAAGTCATAGAAAATATATTTTTTATTATTTTAATTTGTATATTTTTCTTTTGTAAAGTTCTTGCGCAAATTATCGACTATTGTTTTCAATGTTACAATATAATATTATAGATTTAAATATTTATGATTTATTATAATTATATATTTTAATATATAAAAAAATAAATTCATAAACTTCGTAATCATCACATTCAATACAAAATTAAATATACTAATAACTAAGGATAAATATTATATTTATATATTCTATTACTTAATTTATATTATTTTTAAATTAAAAAAAATATTCTTTAAAATTTAGATTTTTAAACAAAATTTATAATGTAATCTAAAATTGAATAATATTGATTTTATCATATAAATAAAAAAATTTAGAAAAAATTATTATTAAAAAGTATTTATAATATTTATTCTTATTTTTAATGATGAGTGTGATTTATATATTTTATTATGCAATAATTTGGATTAAATAAGAAATTGTATGGAAAAATATATTAGTGAAGAAACATAAAATATTATTTAAAGGGTATTTTAATTTAAAATAATAAAAATTATCTAATATCTAAAAATAAGGTAGAAATGATATTCCAACTATTTTAAGATTATTTAAATTCTCTTAAACTATATATAATTTTATGCTTTCAGAAAAGATTATTTTTTTTAGTAATGATCTTTTTCGTAAATATAATTATTTAAATTCGAACATATTTCTCTGATTAATCAACTTGTTATTTTTTTATACTCGTATTTTTTTAGTATTTCATCCCTAATTATCCATTTATATAGTATTGGTAATCAAGTCAATGGAGAGCAAAATTTAGTGGATTAGAAAGATGTATGCAAGGATCTATAAATGAGAGAGATTATAGTATAAGTTCGGCTCATCACGTCAGTCGTAATCTCTAATCAATAAAAAATTTTATTTCACTATTAATCAGTTATATAATTAATATAATTTTCAAAAATTATATTTTTAAAATGATATAAAAAATATGAGTAAAGATTCATTGGTTGAAAAAAATGAATCAGAGATTAATGATGAAACGGATAGTTATAATTGAATGGGACCATAGCTGACGTGATAAACCGGACTCATGATATAATTTCTCTGAATGAGGTTGAAATTTCCAAATAAAAAATATTTCAAAGTTTCAACGCAGAGAAAAAAAGTTTAAAAAAATATTTAAAAAACGATTTATTTTATGCCATTATTGGTTGACACGTCTCCAAGTTGATACTTACAAAATAAATACGTTCATATTATTATGAAGAACAAAAGATAACGTAAAGTAAGCTTGCCGTTGGCAAATGGGAAACATAAAAGTCACACTGGTTGAATATTAAGAAAATGGAGAATAAATATATTCAATCGGTTGATTAAATTATTTATTTTTTATATATTTTTAAATTATAAATTTTAGATTTATTAAGAATATTTTTTTAAATTTTCTTTTCATTTTCTCTTCTAGTTAGATTATAAATAGAATTAAAATTGATAAAAAATAATAAGAAAATTATTGTGGATATACAAAGGAAATAAAAAATATTGTATAGTAGGAAAATTATTGTGTATATACAAAAGAAATAAAAAAATATTGTTTAAACCTACACGGTCTAATAGATGATAAATTTGTTTTTTTAAATAATATTAGGGGTTTAAAATTTGACTTCATAAATTGAGCTACGAGAGTTGTCTTCGTAAGTAAAAAGGTGAGTAAAATTCGACTCGACTCAAAAAAACCAAATAATTCGACTCGATTCGAGACAAAAATATTTGACTCATTTTGATCGATTCGAAAATTTATAGACTCGACTCAACTTGAAAAAATTTCAAATAAAGTTTAAGTTGTAAAATAGAAATTTGAATAACTCGAAATTTTTAGTAATTAAAAGAATTATTTTTAAGTTTGAGATGAGTCTCTCAACTTTTTATGATATATATACATTGATATATAAAAATATAAAAAATATATTATTATATATGAAAAAATATATATCTTATATAATTAGAAAAAATCGTTTAAATTAGAATCAATTCGTACTATAACATGATAAATAATTATAAATAAATATTTATAAAAGCTTGAAAACTCGACTCGAATTTTTTAAACTCAACTCGAACCGAAAAAAATCAAATAAAGTTTCAGTTATAAAATATGACTCGTCAACTTGAATAACTCAAAATTTTTTAACTCGACGTGATTCGAGCCGATTAAATACTCACTCCTATCCGTAAGGACTTCTTCAATACTCAATATGTATTAATTTAATTACCTACTAAATTAAAAAAATAATTATATATGTATAAAGTAACTACATAGAAAATATAAATTCCTTATAATATATTTTAATAAAACAAAATATATTCTCAGAAAGATATATTATCTTTTATAAACACACCTTAAAAACAAATAAATATTAAAATGAAAGAAAAAAAAAGAAAAGTAAACTTTTTATTTTGGGTAAACTATCGTGTTGGTCACTCATCTTTTATAACTGTCCACTTTTGTTCACTAAATTCAAAAAACTAACATTGAGGTCACTTACGATATCAATTTATAAACTTTTAAACATTGTTATGAATAAACCCATACTTCCTATTTTAGAAAGAAAGCCTTGGAAATTAATTTTTACGGTTTGGATTCTTGTGACCGGTGGTGATGGAGGAAGATTTTGGTTGAATTTTAAGGAATAAATTTTTATAAAGTTTAAATTAATATTCGATCTAAAGATTAAGGATTAAATTAAAATTTAATCTGTCTTATTAATATGTCATGTCATCAAACTAATTAATTTTATCGTTCAGTGATCAAAAAATTATAAATCAATAATATAAGTGACCATAATGTTAGTATTTTGAATTTAGTGAAGATAAATGGACAGTTATAAAACATATGTGACCAACACTTTAGTTTACCCTTTTATGTTTATAAAAAGTCGGTGATTTAATGACAAGTGGCAAATGACTTTTTGAAAACTTTTAAGAGAGATTAAAGAGAATAATATTTAAATAATTGTGTCTTAAAATTCCTTATTGTTTTCATCGAAAATTTTATTTAAATATTGTATTCTTTTTTTTAATATGACATAAATTAATTTAATTTAGAAAATATTGTAATTTTTATAATATTTTTTAAAAATATAATATTTGATATCGCTTTTAAATAAAAAATAAAATAAAATATTGTTGGTGTGGACTATAATTCATTTATTATAAAATTTGAATTTTGTTAGTGTTGATTTTAATTTCTTAATTTAAAAAATAAAAATTATTTATAGACGAATTTTATTAGTACCGTCTTCATCGATACTATAAAATGACTATATTTTCAAAATAACTATATTTTCAGTTATAATTAATAAAAAATAAAAAATATTTATAGACGAATTTTATAGACCAATTATGTATTATTTTGTGGGGTTGAAACTTTTAATTGTCTAAATAAGATTTTAAATTTAAATTTAATTTTTGTATTAAATAAATGAAAATAAAATTATTTTATTATAAATGTTATAGTATTTATTTTTTAAAATTAAAATATTTATCATCGATAATATTATTTAATTTTTTAAAATAAATATTTTATAAAAAATATCAATCATAAAATATACTTTATCTTTATTAATTATAACTGAATTTATAATTTTATAATTAAAAGATAAATGAATAACTACCTTATCATATCTTACGATTAATATTTTATTTGAATTACGTATACGAATATTATTTATATATTAAAAAATAGGTAAACTATATAAATGGTCCCTTAACTATATCTCAATTATCTTTTACATCCTCTGACTATCAAATGTTACAAATCGGTCAATTGACTAACTTTTTTGATACAAAATGATCTTGTGCCGTTAAAAATTTGACGGGAAATTGATGTAGACGTTAACATACTGACTTGGATTATAGAGATCGGGGACGTCACATGGTTATCCAAGTCAGCATGTTAACGTTTACATTAGTTTCCCATCAAATTTTTAACGACGGACCACTTTGTATTAAAAAGTTAGTCAATGGACCAATCTATAATATTTGATAGTCAGGTGATGTAAAAAATAATTAAGGTATAATTAAGGGACCATTTATGTAATTTACCTTAAAAAATCCTTTTAAAATTTCTCGACCGACCTCTCCTCTTCATCCTATTTTATGCCGTTCTTCCTCCACTCCCTGACTCGAACCTTCAAGTTTCTTAACAGGCCAAACTAGGAAATTATTAGTTAAGGTAATTTGTGAATCCATAAACTAAACACGAAGGTTCATACTTTGATACATCAGGTTTTGAGTTTTGGTTCGGTTCATCTTCTCTTTTTGATGTGAAATGTGTTAACACCTCTGTTGAGATCTTTAGCGGTGGCGAACGCTGCCGTTGCCGCGAAATAGCGACCGCGACACCGCTACTCCACCGCCTATTTGATATCATTCTTAGGTTTTCAGTAAAAATTCGATCATTTTTCTGAAAACCTTGCGATTTTATTTTATTTTTCCTAGTTTGTTTCTAATATCTTATTTGTTTTGATTTCAAATCTGGGTATCCGATTTTTAATTAATTTTGTTACTAAACATGCAGGCTTATAGTGTCTTTGCAGGGAGAACAGAGGAAAGCCTTGAAGCTATAGTCTAGAACTGCCATTTGTTTAGATTTTTTCTTCTTTCCCAAGTAAATGGGCTGCTTTCATTCTAAAGTAACAAGAGAATACCCTGGACACGAAGACCCCATTGCACTCGCTTCACAAACTGCTTGTACGTTACAAAATTATTACAGTTTTCTCTTCATTGGCTGTACCAAATTGTTTGTTTTGTTTCATGAGGTGAAATGCCGAACTTTCTAAGCATTTTTCAACACACCAATGCTATTTGTTATGGGGTTTTTAACCATTAGTCAACAAACATATAAACTCAGAAGAAGTCCCAAATTATTTCTTGTTGATCTTTTATGACCTTGGAAATCTTATTTCCTGAAAAAAAAAAAAAGGTTACTTTATTCAGTTTGGAATGAAGACTTGTAGTGTTATAACTTATAAGTTCTAACCTTTTTTGGTTGGTTTTGCTTGTATATGCAGTTAGTGTTAGTGAAGTTGAAGCACTCTTTGAGCTATTCAAGAGCATCAGCTGTTCTGTGATTGATGATGGGTTGATTAACAAGGTACTGTTTCGGGCTTCCTCTGTGTCAACCAGAGTTTTTCTTTCTTTTCTTTAATGTGGTTTAAGATAAAATATTATTAAATTCGATGTTGTTGCATGGTTTTAATGACATTGTTGTTCTGTATGCAGGAAGAGTTTCAGTTAGCTCTGTTTATAAATAGGAAGAAGGAAAACATTTTTGCAAATCGGGTAAGTTATTTTGTTGTTTTTGATCCTTTAAATTTTTTTGAGTTTCATTATGCTTTTGTTTAATTTGTGTTTGAGGGGGCATGTGATGGCTAGCAACGAATGATCATGATGCATGATAATCTATAGAATCGAAGTTTGTTTTCAGGGCTCATTTATCACTTTTATTTCGTAGCTATGTTATGTATATAATTCTATTTCTTTATGAGAGACGGCTTCTCGGTCCTATTATTACATGCAAAATCTAGTAATCTGGTTTGTTTTATTTGTACCGATTGATTCATGTTGTTTTGCTATGAATAGAATGTTCGACCTTACCAGCTGCTTTTAACATTGTTCTATGCAACCTTCTGATACGTGCAGATCTTTGATTTATTTGATGCTAAGAAGAAGGGAGTCATTGATTTTGGTGACTTTGTTCGAGCACTCAGTGTCTTCCATCCAAATGCATCTCAAGAGGTCAAAACTGATTGTAAGTAAACAGTTGGTATACTCATCTTGAATTACACAAAAAATGTTAATCTACCATCTCAATTTTAATTTGATTGTTTACATTGCAGTTGCATTTAAACTTTACGACATGGATGGAACGGGTTTTATTGAGCGTAATGAGGTATTTTGAGCCTGATGTGCTTTTTATTTATACATCACATAAGCTTCTTTGCTGACAACTTTATCTTATGTGTGATTGTTGCAGGTCAAGCTGATGCTGATAGCACTTTTAGGTGAATCTGAAATGAGATTAGCTGATGAAATCATCGAGGTTATTCTTGATAAGGTGAGAATATTTGTTGTAAAGCTGAAAATTTCGATGGTCTTAGCCAATACAATTAGTTTACTTGATGCAACTTTTTACTGAAACATGGGGATTTATGAACAGACATTCTTGGATGCTGACATTAATCAGGATGGAAAGATAGACATATTTGAATGGAAAAACTTCGTGTCCCGTAACCCTTCGATATTGAAAATCATGACTCTCCCATATCTCAGGTATGTATTTACCGATATTATACCCGGTTTGCGTAGAAACATTACTTGCCTGAAAGCTCATCCGAATCATGCAGGGACATAACAACAACCTTCCCAAGCTTCATTTTCAATTCCAAAGTAGAAGAGGTTGGTACATGATGTTGGCAATGGCATTGATTGTCTCTAATGTGAATAAAAAGCAAATGCCCAGATTTTGTTTCTGTAAGTCAAAAGCTATCCAGTTTGCCAAGGTTAATAATCTCCATAGTCTAGATATGATTAGGATTGGTAGTTTTGATTCCTGTATAGGTATTGAAGTTGACTTCTTGGGTTCTTCATTTATAGTGGCAAATATCAGTTCAGAGTTGGATTTTGGTTTACATTTTGATGGATTGCTTGCACTTGCAGTAGTAATTTCGTCAGCAAAGGTATAGTTTTCCTTTTGACATTAATTAGGGGAGGTTCTATTTTGTCTATTAATAGTATTTTAATCTTATCAATTAAAATTTAGTATAATTGCACATTCAATATTATTACTCATATTTTGTCATTAATTTAATTATAATTTTAATTTAATTATCTAATTAATATTGACATGTGTCACTTAATTGTAATTGGAGCAGGAAATGATCTACGTAGGATTCGAACTTGGGAAATATAAGGGAAATGATAATATTAAATATAGTGTATCTTAAATTGTAATATTAACGAGAAAAGGAAAAATTAAATACATTTATTTTTTAAAATTTTATTTATTAAATATAAATTAAATCTAAATATATTTTTTATAAAAAAATTAAGATAAAAAATTGATGAAATAGATTTTTTTTTTAAATTTCTATTGAGATTAGAGATGGGTACGATTGAATTTTTGGCTCATTTGAATCCGATCCGAACAAAAATATACTAAATCCGATTCCGATCCAAATTGAATATTTTTTTTTTAAATTTGAACCGACCTAACCTAAAAATAAACACCTAATCCGACTTGAATTATAAAAAAAAATTATGGATTAAATTATAAAAAAAATTCAAGGACTTAATTATAAAAATAATATAATTTTAAAAATTAAATTATAAATAAAAAATTAATTTTAAAGATTTAATTACAAAAAATATATAGATTAAAGACCATTATTATAAATGTCTCTAAAAATTTATAAAAATTACATATTTATTCCCGAGTTGAATCAGATCAATATTTTGTACCCTAAATCCGACCACGACTCGACCTGATACCACTTTAAAAAATTACCCAACCTAACCCGATCGAATTGGATTAAATCGAAATCTGATCGAACCGGATAAAATGCTCATCCGTAATTGAGATTTAAATATAATACTCTCGACAGGAAATGATTTTGTATATTTTATAAATAATGTTCAGATCAGATTACATTAAATATATTTTTAAATATAAAAAAAATAAATTTAATACAAATATAAAACAACTCCCCCACCCCACGTAAGTGGGAAGTGAGTCATGTTCATTTAAAATATTGAAAAGAAATTATCACATCATGATCCACGCGTAATCTAATTACTTCTTTGGTAAACATCATAAAATATATTTTAAAAATAGGACATTTTACAACTATTTTATTATATTTATATAGTCTTTTAATCTACATGTTGTTATATATATAAATATATGTTTTAATACATTTATTTATATATCTCGCATCATATTTGCACAAGTACATACCATCTTCATTTTTGTTAATATTTTAAAATAAATTATCATTCATAAATGAATTTTAAATTAAATTAAATTTTAATTTTTTATATTAAAACAACGTGTAATCGATTAGATACTAATTTCTGATGTGATAAAAATATAAAATATTTCTTATCCGTAACCAACTCTTGAACCACAATTTTTTCTGATTACCTTTTATATTTGGTTTTTACTCAAGTGATTAATGGTGACTTCATATTTTTCAAAAATAAAAATTCAGGTTTTTCAAAATAAACCTCAATTAAATACGATTTTAAAATTTAATTACATTAAATACTTTAAATTAATAAAATTAATTATATAAAAATATAATTAATTATATTTTAGTACATTTCATTAAAAAATAAAGAGTATCAATAGAAATCTTGTTAATTATTATATACAGTCTTTGAGACTATGTATAACCAAAAAAAAAAATATTCAGCTATACAATGATTATAATAGTATTTGTTCTAGTGTATACTTTTAATTATTAGACATTGATTGCTTAATCATGATACTAATATTATTAGTGCTCGAATCTATAATCTTTAAAAATAACAATAATTCATTTAACTACTGAAACTAAAGGACTCGCTACGCTACGTATATCAAAACTTAAAAATATATTATGACTCAAGTAAAACATAAGTTTCGGGACAATCATAACATTTCCTTCTTGGTTCTGTATGTTCTTTCATTCGGTGTTTTGTTAGAACCGTTTTCGTGATGGTTTTCATGATAAAATATCTATCTTTTACCCCGGGTGATAACGAGCTGAACCGAATTTGTTATTGGATACGATTTGGATTCAAGACTCGACGAGTTTAGAATTTTAGGTTCGAGTTTGGCTCGAAAATAATATTATAGGACTCAGTTCAGGTTCGAAGCTCATCGGGCTCAGCTCGGGCTCGTCAGGCTCGGCTCAACTTAAAATGAAAAAAAGTGCCTAATTTATTTTAGTTAATTTATTTTTAGTAGATTTCTCATATTTTATTTTAGTATTTTTCTTTTGTTAAATAGATTACTTTTAGTGTATATGTAATATATATATATAATATAATTATTCCAAGCTTGTTCACGAGTTTTTCGAGTCGAGCTTGAATCGGCTCGGCTCGGCTCGACTCATTAAGGTTTCGAGTCAAATCTAAGCCCTAGTCAAGCTCACTCGAGCCGAGCTTTGACCGAGTCGAGCACAAGTAACTCGCGAGCTGGTTAGGCTTATTATTACCCCTAGTTTTACCTATATTAGTTTTTAGGGTAAACTAACTTGCAAATATGGGAAGACTGAGAATCGAATATTAAAATAATGATTATTAAAATATTTTAATCAAATATTAAATTAACGAATATTAGATATTTGACTATTTTCATCGAATAGTTAATCAAATATTAAATTAATGAATAATAATTAAAATATTCGAATTTGATTCGTATATTTAAAATATCAAATTTAAAATTTGTATATTAAATATATAATAAATTTAATTCTAATGTTAAATTAATGAATATTTAAAACATTAAAATATTAGATCATAATATATGAATATTTAATATTCGATTAGAATATTCAAATATTTTAATATTTAAATCAAAATATCTAATAAATTTGATTTGAATATTAAATATACAATTATTTTATTTTAAATATTAAATATTTAAATATTTTAATTCGAATATCAATCGACTTTAAATCTCGTTAATTCCATTTTATACTCTTTAATGTGATTTCCAACAAAGTAATCTATAAATAGAATGTGTTGCAAATTATAACACATAATTGGCTTTTAGCCTTGTGGTTTAAGCATTGCTTTTATCCAAGAAGGTCCTGGGTTCAATTTTCAGCCTTTTTAGTACATTTGGGTGGCTTGATTGACGAGTTTGTTAGTTGGGTGATTACTGGAGTAGTTTACCTTAGTTTTTTATTATATAATTTATTATTATTAATCGATTTTTTATTATATAATTTATTATTATTAATCGAGAACGAATTTTATAAAAATTTATCATAAAAATACTTTTTAATTTAATTTTTTATTTATAACAATAAATTTTAAAAATTTAATTTAAAAAGTCTAATACTTTATCCCGTTATTTATTGGTACTCTACACTAAAAAAATTCTAATTTCCTATGTAGCATCATAATTCAAACAAATTCTTTCGCTACAATACCCCATCATCTTAAAGAGCCTGGTGTATAAATTTTTATTTATCTAATAAATACATGAATTTTATTTTTTATTTCAAATTCATACTTAATTTTTTTTCTAAACCAATAATATTTTATTAAAAAATCACTTTGTATAATTTATTATAATTATAAAATATCTTAAATAAAATATTGGAATATAAAAATTGAATTAAATAATAATGATTGAAATCAAAGCAGTTTTAGATTGCAAGAGCATGGGATCCTCTTTGTGGCCCAAATACGCATAGTAAAAGCCCAATGAAGATGATGTAGTAAAACTGAGTCAGCTCGCTTGATTTGTCACCGAGTCCACACCAAAAAGGAAATGTTAAATCAAAAGGACCAAAACCTCAAAAACCAGACATTCGCTTCGTTCCTTTTGTTTTTGGGAGAGCAAAATACACAATCTCCGACATGGATTTCTCAGAGCAAGATGTCGACCTCTTTGGAGAAGACAATAGCAACGACCACCGCGATGATTCCCGAGAATCATCTCCCTCCCATTCATCTTCGTCATCGTCCTCCGCTTCATCGTCGTCGTCGGCATCTTCTTCATCCAAAAACAGCGGAAGCGGCGGAGACAGCAGCGGTGCTAGTGGAAGTGCTAGCAGCGGAGGAGAAGAGGAAAACGGAGAAGAAGTAGGCAATGCTAATACCGCTAATTATTATTATAATGAGAATATTGAAAGGAGTATTTTTGGCGATGAAGAAGAGGATGAAAACGATCTTTTTGGTCCTGATAATGAAGAGTACTGTAAAACCCCTGCCACTAGTCCTTTCTCTATTCCTGGTATTTCTTTATTTCTCTATTAGATTCAGTCATTTCGGCCCATAATTGGGGATTTTTGAAGTGTGCCAATTCATTGTATAGGTGATTTATGTTGAATAACTGATTAGTTTGTATTCTGTTAGTTAGTTTCTAAAGTTGGTTGATAATTTTCAAAGTCTTTACCTGTGTATAAATAACAGAGTTGTAAACCTTTTCTAATTAGTGAAGAATGAATATAGTTTTCATTTGTTAACAATTTATCTATGATATATGAAAATAGAAACCTTTTGGCTCGACACACTAGTACATGTTCCTAGGCGCTGAGGACATCCTCAAGAGCAGGGGATTTCATGACATTTCTAATTGGCCGTCTTGCATTTCTAATAAGTTGTTTAATAGTTTGCATTTCATTGTATAGTTTGCATTTCTAATAGACTGGTTTAGATCAATCCTAAGAAGATGATTCTGAATTAATTCTTTTAATTCTATTTAAAGGATTAATAAAAATATTAGACCCCTAGGCTTAAGTTAAGAAGGAAAGGAATAAGAGGGATTAAATCAATCTTATTAAATTGAGAATTGGTTTCGATTGCTTTATTTGAAGAAATGTTGTAATAAAATGTGACAATGTTATGCAGGAATATTTAGATTAGTTGTGCCTGCAATTCTTGCAATATACACAGAATAATTGAATTGATCTTTGGTTGAACCTGAACCTTTTGTATCCTTCTTAAATGGTAACTAATCTTCTTTATCACTATTCTTCTGCAGTATTGCCTGTTATTCGTAATACTAATACCTCAGGTAGAGGAGGTTTTGGACGTGGTCGTTGGCACAATGATAGAGGAGCTGGTATCCTTGGTCGTCCTGGTTATCCTCCGAGACAAGGTTATGGGTATGGCAACAAATTTGCTAACGGACAACGTGATGAACGCTTTGTTTCTGAGCTAAAGTTTTTAAAGACCGAAGAGACACTATCTAGAAAATGCATTGCTTTTCAGGAAGTGAGTACATTACCTTTTCTTTTTCTTTGATGACCCATCAATTAATAATAGTTTGATATACCAAAGGCAAATTTGTTGTACCAAATTATCATTTTCCCTTTTATGTGTAGTGAAGACGTATGTCGGGATATTTCACATGTTTTATTTGGTTTATGTACATTTTTATGATCTTCTTGTTGTCGTGACCAGTAGTGTTTGTTAGAAGTTGTTTTATACCTTTAGATACCCTTTAAAGCCTGTAAAATATTTACTTCTGCATGCATGCACGCACATACACCATGTTGTCAGGTTATTTTTTGTGGGCTACTTTTTGCTAAATGCGGTAACTAAATTTGGCAGCCATGTGAACTTGCTTGCTATAGTCGTGTAGAAGGTGGAGATGTCTACTTCGATGACCGCAGTTTGGTAAGATTTATGGATATCAGCATAGTATTTTTCAGCAATTCTTATATTGTCCTTGTTGTCCTCCTCATTAGTTCATTTTTATGTTCTTTTATTGTTTGCATCGTCAGAGGCTTTTTAAGCGTCTTATTACTGAAGAGATTGGAGCTGATCTCAATCAAGGTTTTGATACCTTTACTGAGAAAAAAGGTATGGTTTATTCATGAAAACATGGAAATTGTTCAGGTTGAACATGTCTTGCGTTGTTGTGATATACATTATATAAGCACTTACGTTTATTCGCATTTCTTTGGCGTTGTGTATGAGGTCTAATCAATGCTGCCAACCTTGTTATTTTTCCTGGACCAGAATTAGGTTCTGAGGGTTTTGGTGACCTTCTTGCTTGCATAAGAGACAAAAATATCCCCCTCCAAAACATTCATTTTGTGGTATGGAAAATGATATTCGTTGACCTATGAATTCGTCTTTTAGTGCTATTAAGGATATCATCTAACAATATTCCCTACTCTTTTGCAGACATTTCGCAACAATCTTAATAAGGTAATTGCTTCTCTAGGAAGAATGCACATTTCTCTTTTCTTTTGTATGACTTGAATTACAGAAGCATAGAGATTCTTTGTTTATCAGTCTTTTTACCTTTTATGTGAACAATCTCAAAATCACTAATCTTTTTCACTAATAAGTAATGACATTTATCTGAGTTTTCATTCATGAATTTGATGGATGATAAACCTCTTTTTTATGTATTTCATTGGACGGTGTCTTGTTGTCATGCAGATAATGGCTACTGCTTACATTAAAAATGAGCCTTGGGAAATGGGGGTGCACAAGCGGAATGGTGTTGTCTATCTTGATGTGCATAAACTGCCTGAAAGGCCACGTAGTGAGCTGGATCGTCGAAGGTACCAAAACTTTTATAGCATCCCCCTTATTATTATTACTACATTTCCCTATGGGTCAAGAATCGGGGGCGTTGAGGTGGTGTGTAACCTGCTAATTTCTTTTATTGCTTATTTAATTGACTTAAAGTTCTAATTGCATTACTTTCAAATTCTTTAATTTAGATGTTATTGGGGATATTGTTTTGAGAGCCTTGCCACTGAAGATCCGAGAAGAGACGATGGTGAAGGGATACATCATGTTGATGCCAATGTTGAATACTGTTCGGTGATTAAAACCAAATTAGGGGCTCATCGTATTCTGATGGGTGCTGAAATGGATTGCTGTGATTCAACAGATGAGGGAAGAAGATTTTATGTGGAGTTGAAAACAAGTCGTGAGGTAAAGATTCAACTAGCTTAATGGTTTGTAATGCTCAATGCTTCATTTGCTGCCTTCTCATTATGCAACAGTTTTACTCGTGTAATTCATGAATGTGTCCCTTCCTTTGCAGTTGGATTATCATACGGAGGAAAGATATGAAAGAGAGAAACTGCTCAAGTTTTGGGTATGGTTTTTTGTCCAATGGACTATTGGCTGTGCCTGGATTTTTCTTACTTTGAACTTCTGCATGCAAATTATACATCTTATTTTCAGTTTCCTACTTCATTAATTTATTTTATCAGAAATTCTTGGGAAATGACATTTCTAAAGGTGTATCGTGAAATGGAGTTCTTTTTCAAGTTAGTCTTTGTTTGTTGAGAAAATAACTTGATTGTTTCGTGGTCGCAGATTCAATCATTCCTGGCAGGTGTTCCTTATATTGTTATTGGATTTAGGTAATTTAGGTAATTTCTGTTAGCATTTCGTACAAACTTCAATTGCCTTAAGATATTACTCTTTCTTCACTTGTGTGACTAGAAAATCACTTTGTTTCAAAACCAAGTTTAGCTCAGAAATATTGAAGATGGACAAAATAAATTATTTCAGTGTGTGTGCACTCTCTTCTCTAAAATTGCCGAGCTGTCTTTATCCTGAAAACAATGCTGAGCAGCGTTGTGTTACATGGTGCTTTTTGTAGTAGTTTTTTTCTCCTTTTCAATTACAATTAAGTTTTCCCTTGTCATGTTTGATATAGGGATGATTCAGGGCGACTTGTACGCACTGAGAGACTAAGAACCAAAGACATCACTCATCGAGTGAAAATGAAGAGCTATTGGCAGGTATTATATATTACAGCTAATGCATCTAATGAGTTGATTATTCATATTTTTAGAAAGAAAAGAAGAACTTGTAATCCCATTGGTATAACCAAAGATATTACGCCGTGATAGTGAAGAACTACTCGCCTGCAACAAAGTTCTTATGGTTATACTTGTATACATGCCTCAAACTGATTTTTCCCCCTTGGAATTTCATTGATTCATTGTGCTATGAGTAACCTCCTTTCCTTGTTTAAAACTCATCCATAGGGAGGAGTCTGTCTGGCATTTGCTGACGAGGTATTGTGCTGGCTTTATGGAACCGTCAAAGAGAGTAAGATTCTAACTTCCATTTCCCCTTCAAATGTGTTGTGGTTCCTTTGGTTTGTTTCTAATAGAAATGTATAGTTGTTTATATGATTCGGGTAAAATCAACATCAAGCATCATGCAAGTATTCTAGTTTCTTGTCTCAGTAATCTTCTGCAACTAATGTTTAGATGACTGACTGTTCTGTTTACTTTTGTTGACTTTAGATGAGGACTACATACTTCAGTTTGCACCACCATCCAACCGGCTAGAGCTTCTACAAGCACAATCTTGCCCCTATGCGATTACTAACCACGTCGAACAATCGTAGCCAGTATCATGCTTCTTGTTAGTTTGTAATTCAGATAGTTACAATACAGGATTAAAGAGGCTGGTTTTATATTTTACCAACTCAGCATTTTTCAGATGAACATTACATCACAGATGATAAAGCCCCACCACCAACCAACCAAGATCTTGTAGCATTATAAAGGTAAACCCCAATCCCCAAACTTGATGTTGGTAGATTCAAAAGGGAAGAACAATTCCTTGGTAGTTAATCATATTTAAAAACTTTTAGTTCCAAATTTAAACTGCAATGCTATGGTATCAGTTGGATCATGTCTGAGTTATGGATTATCGGTCATATCGAATCAAGATGAATTTCAAAAGTATGAATTACTACTAAAATTATTAAGAAATATATGATGGAGAAAATTACTACTAAAATTATTAAGATCGATTTGAATTTAGAAAGAGATTATTTGATGGAGAAAATGAAAATGGAAAGTATATGATGGAATAGGCTTGTACCCGTGGGCTGAGAGGCGAGGTGACGGTAAGATGGGTGAGGGGTGTTCAAAATTAACCGTGTAATCATTAATCGGTATAATTGTAATATTTTAAGAATTAACTAATCGAATAGTTAAAATTAAAAGGTTATAGTTAATTGAACTGATAAAATGATGGTTAATGGTTACAGTTATAATTATAAATTTTAATTAAGGGTTAATTTATATAGATTAATTGTTATTAAATTATTTATATATATTTAAAATATAAGATAACTTTTCAAACTTTAGTAGTGTTTTTTATGTTTTGAACTTTGATTATTACATGTTAGTTAAATATTTGTCTTCAAAATTTTAGATGATTTTTATGTTTTGAACTTTAATGATGTATTGCTACAATATTATATGCCACAAACTTTTTAAACTTTAAAATATTATGAAGTTTGTATGTTTTTTCTTATGTTATTTTTTTAAAAATATTTTTATCAAATTTTTAATAGATTATTTATCGTACGAGATAATTATATTATTTTTCTAAAAAATAATGAACATGTGGTAAAAAATTGTAATAGATTATAGGTTAACCTATAATCGAAGCGTTGGTTAACAGTATCTTAATGGTTAATCGTAACGGTTAATTGTTTTGTAATGGTTAGATTACGATTAGTAAAATTTAATAATCATTGTAATGGTTAATCGATTGTTTAGGTTAAATGGTACGGTTAACATACCATGAACATCCCTAGTGAGCAGCACGTGATCATACATTTCATGGGTAAACTACGTAAGTGGTCACTGAATAGATTTATTTTGATCACCGTAATTTTAAAATATTTGATAAGGTCGTTCAATTTTTTTAATTTGCATTCGTTAAGGTCCCTCAATTTTTAATTCGCATTTGATATGGTTCTTAACGTTATAATTTATTGTTAAATTCTATTTTTTTAATAAAAAATAGATAAATTACAACAATCATTACTTAAATTTTTTCTCACTCCTAGTTGGTCACTAAAGTTTTTTTTTTTAATTTAATAACTTAACTTTTGAATTATTTATATTTTAACAATTTTTAAGTAACATAGTTTTACAAATTAAAAAATTTGATTAATCTTCATAAAATTCAGGATTTTTTTTAATTTTCGATTTATCATATTTCATATTTTAATAAAAATTATTACTTAAATAACAATATTTCAATTATATCATTTAAAATTGGTACAACATAAAATCGAGAAATAATTAATCTAAATTAACAATTAATCAAAATAATTTATTAAAGATTAATAGAACCCAATTTTAATATAAAATTTTAAAATAAATTATTTTGATTCAATTATTGCTCATAATTTTAAGCAAAAATTATTAAATGATATTATCTAGTAAATATAATAGTTCTAAATATTATGTATTACAATATTTTATAGTCTAGATAATCTATTAATCAAAATATTTAATTATGAAAATAATTTTTTATTTTATTTATTAAAATATCAAATATGATAAATCTAATAATTATTCGTTTGTGATAAAATATAAAAACAACTAAAAAGTCAAAAGTTGAAAGTGCCTACCTATTAATCTTACTCATAGCCAAAACTTTTTTTAAAAATCAAAAGGGTATCAAAATTATGAAAAATTATTAGATGAACCTTGTTAACTACGTCATTTAAAGTCTCGATCAATCAGATTCGTTCATCTCATTTTTTTCAAAGGTGAATTATCCCTATTTTCTATGTGTAATTAGAGAGTGTGTAGTTAGGTAATTATTTTGAGATAAACGGATTAGATTAATTAGACCTCAAATGACGTGATGAATAAGATTTATCTAATATTTTTTTCAAAATTACTAAATTATAATACATGAATTTAGAATTTTTTTTAAAAAAAAACTCTTCTAGGGTCGGAAAAATAATTAAAAATAATTGCTGGAAAAGTCCGTTGAAAATAATTTTTCTAGATGATTAGAATGCTTTCATTTACAAGAAAAAAGAAAAGGAATCATAATTCTACCCCATAATAATAATTATGAATATTATTTAAAAATATAAATTTAAATGTTAATTAAATTAATAATGTATTAAGCATTTTTTTTAAAAATAGATAATGTTACGAAAATAGTTCTATGAATTTTATTCAAACATTTTAATTTAATATTCTAAATTTAATTTATTATAAAAAATATATATATCATAAAACATATAATCAAATTTGTTCTCGGATGATATTATACTTCTAAACCAAATATTATCATCTTATATTCATACCTAATAAATTAAACAAATGACGTAACATTCCAGTAATAAAAGTAATTTACATTCTCTGAATTAAATATATATCTTTAAAGTATAATGTATTTTATCGTTACATTTAATGTTCATTAGTTTAAATAATTTTTTTTAATACAACACTAAATTAACCATAAATTCTAATTTTTAAAATTAAAAATAATCACATAAAAAATATTTTGAATATAGTGTTGCTTGAATCCTAGTCTTGATTTTTTTTTAATATATCTAAATATAATTTCGTCTAAATATTTTTTTTTCATTACGCACGTTATAAGTACGTGTCTAAATCTAAATTTTCTAAGATAAATATCATATTTTTCAATAAAACAATTTATTAAATTCACATCTAAATATATTTGAGCGAATAAACTTTAAAAATTCTAATCAAAAATAGAATTTTGTATTGAATAAAATTTATAAACATTGGTGCACACTAACTATTAAAGTCCATGAATTTTGTCTTCTATTCCGTACTATTCCATGCAATCTATACTTTTATCGAAATGTGTGTCTTGAAGTTAAAAAAATTATTCGAAGCTTTATTTAGGGTCATAATGACAGAAATTGTGAGGTGCATCGATCTTGTGAATTGGGAGAAAGTTTGTTCTCCAATTCAAATCGGAGGTTTGAGTTTTAAGCGATTGGACAAACAGAATGAGGCTTTTTTTTATGAAAGTTGTTTTTCATCTTTTGGCTCATCCGAATCAGTTATGGGTGCAAGTGCTAAGGACAAAATACAAATAGAACGATTTTATTCCAGAACGAATTCATCGAGCACATTGTTCTCATTTTTGGAGGGGTATTAGTTTAATTTGGTGTTTTGTACGGGATAACCTTGTTTAGACTGTTGGAGATGGAAATTATGTGGATTTTTGACGAGATGCTTGGTTAGGTGATGTCGGTCCTTTGATATATCATGTTATAGATTCGAGAGTTATTGCAACACTTCCTTTGGTTACGGTGAACAATATAGTTGATCATTTGGAGTGTTGAAAATAGCAAGATTGTGTCGTATACCTTCCTGATTCAATCCTCCATTGGTTAGTTGCATGTTTGACTCCTTGTCAATTTTCTTTATCTGATTGTATTGGTTGAAAATGGACTGCGTCACGTGATTTCACGGTGAAATCCGTGTGCGAGTTTCGAACCGATTTTAATGTCTACAATGGAGATAATTTATGGAAGATTATTGCACAATTTACAGGTATTTCGAAGATACATTCTTTTCTTTGGCTTGTTGCTAGCGGGCATGTTCGACGGCATATGACGGATAGTACGAATTGTGAAATTTGTGGAAATACAGTGGGATCTATCAAGCACATTGTGCGTCATTGTTCTCCTACTACTGCATTGTGAGTTGCTACGATTAGTGCAAACAAACTTCCTGAATTTCTCTCTATGGAGTTCCATGACTAGATTAAAATGAATTTGACACATCTAACCTATTTTGGTTCGAATATGCCTCATTTGGACTTGTTTTTTTGGCTCGTGTGGTGGATTCTATTGAAATATCGAAATCTGTGTACTTTTGATTCAAGTAAACGTGATGATTTTAGTGTGTGGAATGAAAGTCATCAAGCTTATGAGCTATGCCTTTGGGAAAATCGGTCATGAGGCGTCAGAGGGAGTTTGCACGATCAAGTGAAGGATTTAATGAGCATTGTCAACTTCCTTCATTTGAGGGTTTCAGGTCAACACAAATGGTTCTCGGATAACCTCTACGGGTTTTGCTACTTGTGATAGGGTGACAAGGAATAGTGTCGGGGAGTTGTTATTTGGGTTTACAAAGCGTGTGGGTATTTGTTCAATTATTGAAACTGAACTTTAGAGGATTATTGAAGGTCTTCGCCTGGCTTGGGCAAAAGGCTTAAGAAAAGTTATACTTGAAGTGGACAATACGGATGTGGTTCGTATTTTGCAAAAATGAAATACAAGAGGTGGTTTAACATCGTTGGTTAGAGAGGTTTGTACATTACTAGATCAATCTTGGGAGATCAAAATTTGTCAAATCTAGATCAATCTTGGGAGATCAAAAATTTTCAAATCTATCGGACATCGAATAAGGTTGTTGATGGATTAGCCAAAATGACTCAATCTTGTGATGTTCCTTTTTTGGAGAGATAAACTTCTCATCTTGTATCTTCATGTTTCCATCGGATGCAGTTTTTGCTTTGGTTCATGATGACTTGTTACCCAATGTGTGTGTGAGTCTCTAATGTTTATTTAGGTGTTTCTTTTATCGCTTTGTAAATACTATCAAGTGTGCTCTTTTCTCCTCATTTAGGTTTAGGAGAGTTTTTTAATGAGGCACTTGACAATTTGTTTCTCTCTCAATTTTATCAAAAAAAAAAAATCGACGTAAACGAAGTAAACGTTCAAAGAATCATTCAGTAAAAATTTCGTTTCTTTATTAATTAAACGAACATGAATAAGATTTTATGTTCATTTAGTTAAATGAACTAATACGAACAAATAATATTGTTTATTCATATACGTTCATTCATTTATATTTCTTTAAATTTATTCACACATCTTTTTATATTTATTCGTTTATGTTCGTTTACGTTCGTTTTTATTTTAACGAACATATATAAATGAAAAAGAATAAATTATATTCCTTAACAAGCGAACATGAATATATTTTCTTATATTCGCTTAGTTTATTTATAAGCCTATAATCAAACCTTCTCCCTCTTTCCCTTCCAACCAGCTAACACCTCCCTTCTATCGAATAATCTATCTTTTTTTAATGTCATTATTTATGTTTTATATAAAAAGAATTAAAATTAAAATTTAAGGTTAAGATTTATAATTAAAATTTAAAAATTTATATCTAGTATATAATTTTTTAAAGTGATTTAAAATTTAAATGTTAAGATATAAACCACGAAAGTTACAAATAGGGTCGTAAACGAACCGAACATTTAATGAATCGTTTGGCGGAAAGTTCGTTTATGTTCGTTTATTTATTAAACGAACGAACATGAACAAGATTTTTTGTTCGTTTAATTAAACGAACGAACATGAACAAAGAGCTCGTTCGTTCATTTATGTTCGTGAACGTTAGGTAATCCGTTCGTTTATGTTCGTTTAAATTTATTCACATATGTCTAAGGGTGAGCATCAGATCAAGTCAAGCCGAGTCAAAAAAATTTGAGTTACTCGAGTTGAGAAGTCTTATTTTATGACTCATTAGAAACTTTCTTGTTATAGGCTAGGGGTGTTCATTGTTCTGTTAAACTGAGCTAACCGATTGAACCAAAACAAAATTGGTTAATCAGTTAAATTTTAGGTTTCAACTAATAATTAAGAGTTTTTTTAATTTTAATTATTGATTAATTCGGTTTAAAGTCAATTAATTAGATGAATTAATCCAAAATATTAAATATTTAACATATTATATATGTTATTTATGTTCGGTTACGTTCGTATATGTTTGTTCGTTTACGTTCATTTATGTTCATTCGTTTACGTTCGTGTATGTTTGTTCGTTTAACATTTAAACGAACGAACAAACATAGAAAAACACGAACAAGCTACAATCCTTAACGAACGAACACGAACATCAAAATTTTTTGTATTCATTTATGTTCGTGTTCGTTCATTTTTTCGATTAAAGTTACACGAACGAACATGAACACACCCTCGTTTGTGTTGTTTAATTCGTTTACAACCTTAGTTGTAAAGAATTTTTGCTCCTATTTCAAAAGCATCCAACGAAACCGATATCAAATATTTATTATTAAAAGAACCTTTAAAAATATTTATATTAAAAAATAAGCTTAATACCCAAATAGGTGCTCAAACTATGCTTGTGCATCACTTTTTGTGCTTAATCTATTTTTAGCTTTAAATAAGTGTCTAAAATTTTAATTTAGGTCATTTTAAGTACTAACCATTAATAAAAAACCGTTTGCCAATAAAATGTGATAAGTTGCAAGTTTTCAATTTCTTTTAATTAATTTTTAAATAAAATTTAAATTTTATTCTTTTGAAATTCTTACAAAATAATCTCAAATCCCTAACTCAAAATCTTCAAATTATCATTGTTTTTTCTGTTTACTACCTCATCGGAGACTACCATTATCATCGTCGGATCACCATGATCGTTTCTCCTAACCAACCATTGTCTATAACCGACGATAGGTATACCATCGACTTTATTTTTGCGATTTTGGTTTCTTTCGACATTAGGAAGCCGATCGATACACCTACCACCGATTACCAACGATGAGTGGTTAGAGGAAATGATCGTGATAGTACAATGACGATAATGGTGGTCTGCAATGATACAATAAACAACGATAATGATGATAATTTGGAGGTTTGGGGTTTGAAGTTAGAGATTTAAGATTATTTTATAAAGATTTAAAATTTTTAATTTAAAAAAATTAAGTTACAAATAAATTAAATTAAAAAATAAATAAAATAAAAAATTAATAAAAATAATGATAGTTGATGGTTAGGTATTCAAAATGATCATGATTAAAACTTTAGATATCTATTTAAAGTTAAAAATAGTTTAGGTGCTAAAAAACGACATTCAAACGTAGTTTGAGCGGTATTAAGCCTAAAAAATGACAAATTTTGTTTAATATTGTAAATGAATTTTTTATTTAAAATACTATTGATGGTCTATTTTTATTTCAAAATCTATTGATGTTTGAATAGTAAAATTTTCAGGTCGGGTAGAACACAACCCGACCTCATGAAATTTTAAAAAATAAAATAATGTAGAAGACAGGTAGAACACAACCCGACCTCATGGTGTTTTAAAAAAATTAAATATTCGAGAGGTCGAGTAGAACACAACCCGACTTCATGGAATTTAAAAAAAAATATTGGAGAGGTTGGGTAGAACACAACTCAACCTCATGGTATTTAAAAATAAAAAATAAAAAGGGTCAACCTTTATTCACGTGTGTATCGGGAAGAGTGTATGCACTCAAGCTTTATTTTTATTTTGGGCAGTGTGTTTGATTGATAAAAGGTGATAAAGTTAAAAAAAATTAAATAATTGTGCATCAGGTAGAGGATATGTAGTTTTACCAGACTTTATTTTTTGGGCAGTGAGTTTGATTGATAAAAGTTGATAAATGTGAAGAAAAATTAAATAATGTGCAGGGGTATAAAGTTGGAATTTTGATTTTTATTATTATATTATAGGGGTAAAAGTCGGAAATATAATTTATTTTATGTTAAATAAGTAAGGTGTAGGCTAGTAATGTGAAGATAGTCCGAAAGAAAGAAAATTTGTAAGTAGAAGAAGAATTCGAAGAGAAGTAAAAGGAGGAGGAAAAATATCTAAAAAGGTTTCTAGTAAGTTCAAGTTTCTACATGATTTTATATTTTTTTTACGTTAGAAAATTGTAGCAATACATCATTATATTACAATAATTTTGATTTAAAATGTAATTTTTTGGAATGAACAGATACAATGAGTAACGTTTTTATGGTTGTTATCCATTATGATGGAGAAATTATAAAAACTGATATTGGTGTCGTATTTGAAACAAAAAATACTACAAAGATGAGGTTTTCGAAGGATATTTCTCTTAGAGAGCTTAAGCAAAAGATAAAAGTAAAAATAGGGGTTGAGATTGTTTGTTTACGGTATCGATGAAAGACCTGTGACGATCTTGTTAGATATTCTGCAATATCTCTTAAAGATGATAATGATGTTGGAATTATGATTGTAGAGCATGAATCATCATGTATCCGAAGTGTTGCGATACTTGTTGAGTTACGTGGGAGATATAATGTTTCGTTTTCCGCCGGAAATATATATGGTAGTTCTTCTCATATGGGTTTCAGTAGTGCGGTTGAGGACCAACCTTATAGGTTTGGTGACAACTTTGTTGCTTTGTTGGAAAGTGGGGTAGAGCGTGAATTTAACCCATATGCTTGTCCATCGACGATCCCGAATATTGGCAAGAACGCTAATATTTAAGAAGCCTCATCTTGGCAAGAACGCTATTGAAAAGTTTAAGAAGTCTCATCTTCGTAGCACAATTTTAAGCATGGGTATGTATTTTCTGTTTTCTATTTTGTAAGCTAATATTTTTTTATGCTAATAAAATTATCTTATAAAATAGGATATGAACTTCTACAACCCAATTTTAAGAGAAAGTTCACAAATTTGGCCATGGAATACGATGAAGAAGCTTGGGTGTGGGCAAATAATATAAAAAGAGAAAGATGGACTCAATCATACGATGAAGGACGATGATACGACCAAATGACAACCAAATTGGTAGAGTGCATAAATGGTGTATTAAAAGGAACAAGACATCTCCCAGTAACAAGCTTGGTGAGAGAGACATACTATAGGTTGGCTAAAGTTTGGTTAGATAAAGGGTCAGAAGTTCAAGCTATGATAAATAGAGGACATGTGTGGTCTCCTAATCTTGTAAAAAAATGGAGAAGAATGTTGAACCAACAAGATCAATGGTGGTTCATGGGTTCGACCTAAACGGCCAGATTTTTTATGTTGTTGATTCCACACGCAACATTGAAGGAGGACATCGCCACATATTTCGAGTAGACTTTAAAAGAAGATGGTGTGACTGTGATGAGTTCCAAGCGTGGCGTTATCCTTGTAGGCATGCAACCGCAGTATGTATGTCTAAAGGTGTTGACCTGTATAGCTTTGCGGATGAATGCTTTAACCTACACAGGATAATAAATATTTACAGATGTGAGTTCCCACCTATCGCGAATTCACAATATTGGCCAACACTAGAGCATGACGAATGGCTTCCGAATCCAACACTTCGTAGAGAACAAAAGGGAAAGCCTTCATCGACTCGTATACATACTAATATGGATCTTCATTATAAAGAACCAGGAGAACCAAAAAGATACAGTAGATGTAGGTGTATTGGACATTAAAAAAAATGTCCAAATGGGCCGAATTACATGGCAATGCCACGAAACTAATAATCTGTAACTTGATTATTATGTTGAAGTATGTTACTATTTTCTATATGTTGTTTATATGTTTATTATTTTTTATATGTTGTTTATTATTTTCTAAATGTGGTAAACAAATGTTCAAATAGGCCGAATCATATTTAATTTTAAGAATACTAATACTCAAATTTAAATAACTCAATTTCAAGAGAAACAGATATTTAAATAACTTCAATCACATGGAATAAAATCACTTCCTATATAATTTTTGTCCATGTCTTGAAGAAGTTGACTCATAACGTCGCGGTGGTCGTTGTGGAGCATCGTCGTCGTCATCATCGTCATCGTCATCATCATTATCATCATCATTATCACCTTCTTCTTCATCATCCTCATCATTTCATTATCCAAGCGTTGCGGTCTTGTAAACATATTTGACGAGAACATTGGACTATTAGTCGTTGTTTGCGCCATTAAATCGTAGTACATTGATGGCTGTGATGGATAAAAATTAGGTACGTACACATCTAATGGGATCTCAACAGAATTGTTGCCAAATTTGGTAGACTGTGACTGATAAAATGATGTTTGTGACTGATACAATTGGTCAACTACTGGATTTGGGAATGAACTTCCACCCACTGCAGGATGTCCAACAGAAGGTGATTGATGAAATGAATGTCCAAAAGAAGGTGATTGATGAACTGAACCATCTGCTTGATTGGTCGATGAGCTCCCATCGTATGATGTAGCAGAGTGACTGTAAGATTCATCTATTTCACCATGACTTGTGAAACGCCTTGATGATTGACCGCGGCCGCCATATTTTTTAACAAACTGACGATAATTTTCTCATTCCTCCGGAGTGGTCAAATACGACTTTCCATTGTTAAGATAGAATACCATGTACTCTGAATATCTAGTTCCATATCCTCAGCTTGGAGTGGATAACAAGGTGGTACCATTTGATGTCGATTGATCTACAATTCAACGTATTGTGCATGTTTTATTTTCCAAGCCCTAAACCCTTTTCCTCGAAAATCAATATAACGTAAGGAATCTTGATTAAATGGATCTCTTGGAATAGGTTGATGGAAGCCGAATTGTCTAAGAATCCTATCTCCGAATTGATATTCCACAAAAGCAAAGTGGATCAACGGTGTAACTACACACCAGAGATAAAAATCTACCATCAATTCTTCCGGAACATTTACACGACCACCAACATATGACCTTCAAATTATATAAATTAATATTAAAATTTAAAGAAAGTTCATAATAAATAACATGAAAAATTTAGTAAGTTGACTATTATACCTCGTCTTTACAATCGAAATCAATTTGAGCTCGAAATACTCTAACATTATTATGAACTAAATCGGTGTTCTCCTTTTTAGCATTCCATCTGTATACATATACAAACAAAAATCAGTTACAACAATTACAAAACAAAGAACTTAAAAATATAAATTTAAAATATTTACCTACTAACGAGAGAAAATTTTCGAGAATTTTTGGTAAGTGGTGTAAAAAATGAAAGTCGTTCCCATGCCCAAGCTTATAACAATAACAAGCATTCACCAACACCTTTTGCTTTACCACCATTATTATCTAGAAGCGTAACCTTACACAACTCACGGTATAAAAACGCTAAGATCGTAGAACCCTAACTATAAGTAGCAGCTATTGAAGAGGACGATAGATATGACAGATAACGTGTATGAACTAAATTGTCAGATTTATCTGGCATTAGTATACCGCCAATGAGCTATAAAATATAAGCTCGACTTGCGCAAGTAATATCTTGTGTTGTATTATCGAGCTTGAATTCTCGTTGTAACCAGCTCAATTTTATACACGATCCTCTAACTTCGGTTCCAGTTGGAACCTTACCGAGGTAATCATAGCATAGTTGGGTAGTTGATTCTTCGGGTTCCTTAACAAGAGGAAGCTCGTTCACCGGAACACCAATTAACATCACCACGTCTTCAAGTGATATTGTACATTCACCACAATGCATGTGAAATGTATGGGTCTCCGGTCTCCAACACTCAATCAATACGGTTATTAGCCCCAGAATTAGTTTGTACCCACGAATAAACGTGGCATGATAGAATCCAACATCTTGCAACCATTGCATTATAGCAGGATGGGGGTCATTATTCGCCATGGTTAAGTGATGCCTAAAAGTATCCTCGGTTACCTAAATTACATTAAAAAATTGTTAATGATAACAAATAAAATAAAATAAAGATTCGAAATATTAGTAAATAAATTAAGTAACTTATACCATATCATCAACCGAAACACTAGAGATGTGTTGATTCTGTAATCTCAACATATCTTCAAATCGATAATCCTTCTGTAATCTCAAGGTTATAAAGTTGCTCTAGAATACTTCTTCTACAATTTCTTCAAAAACGTTTAGGTAACAATTCTGAAATTTTCACCCCTATTTAACAACTTCAAAAACTTCAATTATTTTCATCCACCACTCATCTGACCAATCAATAAAAACACTTACACACACTCTACCCGAAAATATAAAGCCTGAATCAATGACACACTCCCTGCCCGAGAAAATAATTTCTGAATCAATGACACACTCCCTGCCCGAGAAAATAATTTCTGAATCAATGACACACTCTACCCAAAAAATAAAGCATGAATCAATGACACACTCTCTACCCGAGAAAATAATTTCTGAATCAATGACACACACTCTACCCAAAAAATAAAGCCTAAATCAATGACACACTCTCTGCCCGAGAAAATAATTTATGAATCACTGACATACACTCTGCCCGAAAATTTTTCTTTATCAATGACTGACTCTCTAACCAAGAAATAATAGCTACAATAATTTTTTTTTTAAATTTTTATGAGGTCGGGTTGCTTTCAAGGTGTCTTCATATTCGAATGTGAGCGTAAGGAAGGAGGATCATGAGGTCGGATTGCGTTCCCCACGACCTCATGAAATAGATTTTTTTAAATAATCAAGAGGTCGGGTTGTGTTCCCCACGCCCTCAAGAATTTTTTTTATTTTTTTTTAAATATTGGAGAGGTCGAATTGTGTTCTTCCGATCCTCATATAATTTTTTTAAAACACCATAAGGTCGGGTTGTGTTCTATTCGATCTCTCCAATATTTTTTTTTAAATTTTATGAGATCGGATTGTATTCTACCCAACCTCAAAATATTTACTATTCAAACATCCATATATTTCAAAATAAAAACAGACCATCAATAGTTTCTTAAATAAAAAAAAAATCATTTACAATATTCCACAAATTTTACCCAAAAAAAAATACAATATCATCTGTAATTCACGAGAAGACCATTGTAGACTGTATAGCAGGTTTTGTTTTAGAGATCAGAAATGGAGGCAATGGTTTTCTTACGTTGAAGAAAAAACAACGATCCTACCTTTTTTCTCTTCCAAATGAAGAAGAAGCCTTCACGTAGCATCATATCAATGTCGTGAATCTCGCAATTCTTTCAAATTTTGGTTCCTTTTTGAAATCTCGATGCCGTTTTGCCCTTTGATCTGGATTTGAAGATTCGCCTCAAGTTTTTCTCTTCCTCGCCGGCTCCGCATTGTACGCGTTTCAGTTTTACTTACCGTAAACCCTGCGGATCTGATCTGTTTCGAAACTGGATTTTGAATCTGCTGTTTTGGCGACTTTGTCATTGAATCGTCACTCCTCTTAATAAATAGCTGGAAGAATTTAACATTTTCTTTATCCCGTGAATTCATTTATTGCGTGAAGTTGAATTAAACTTTGAGAGGGACAAGTTAGCTGATTGCCTCTAAGATTGAAAGATGGATTTAGCTGCGGTTAGCGAAGAGCTAGCGGAGATCGAAGGACAAATCGCCGACATTTTTCGGGCTTTATCGTAAGAATTTATTTTCTTATATTGCTTTCGTTGTTCTGCAATGTCGATTCCGATCAGATTATTTTGATGTAAGCTTTGTCTTTCTTTTATAAATCTCTGTTTGAAGTAACTCGAGCTTAGGCATTACTGATTTCATATCGATTTTGATTTTTTTTTCTACATGGTTTAAATTGCTGTTGTATTTTTATTGCAGAAGTGGATTCCAGAAACTGGAGAAGATTAAGGATGTTAATAGGCAGAGTAGGCAATTGGAAGAGCTCACGGACAAGATGCGAGAGTGTAAGAGGTATTTCAGATTCATCCTCGAAACTTCCCCTTAATGTTTTCCTGAATTATTGCAAGGTGAAGAAGTAAAACAGAGACGAGACTCACATTATGTTTTTGAAAGCTTATCTTACTTTAGTTTGGATAAATTTCAATGATAAATCTTCTGGTTATTTCACTTTCTTTAAAAGGAAAGGGAAAAGAACTGAACTAGAAAACCCATATGTTATTGTGTTGTTTAATAACCAAAAAGTTAAGGTTTTAAGAAATTGGTCTGGTTATACTGTTGGCTGTCCATTATCTAAAACTTTTTATCATCAGTTTGAATCAAAATAGTTACCACTTGTTCTTTTCAGGCTCATCAAAGAATTCGATAGGGAAGTGAAGGAAATAGAGCGTAGAACTGATGCAAACACCCACAAAATGCTGAACGAAAAGAAGCAATCAATGGTGCTTCATAACTTTCATTTTGTTTTCTCCTTTTCTTCTTTAAGTTAGCTCTAATTTATGCTCAAAGTTTTCTCAACCTTATGGGATTCTCATGCAGATCAAGGAGTTGAATTCATATGTTGCCCTTAAGAAGCAGTAAGTTACTTCTCCATTTTTTTGTGTGTGAAATGAAAAGATAATTTCATGCATGTTCATGAATCATGTTCTTACTGGTTGTATAAATCATTCATATTGTTTATTGATTGAGTTTTTCCCTTCACTATGGATCACAGACTCCTCTCCCCATTTCCAAATCTCTCTTTTTTCTGTTTTTAAGCTTTTCTTTTGTCAATTTTGTGATCTTGTTCTACTAAACTAAAGTTGTTATTGAATATTGATTTAAAATTGGTAATTTGCGAAGGAAGTTACTTTAGTCATTCAATAATAAATTCATTGCTACAATAAGTGATATTTTTTTTGTTAAATGTTTTGTCCTTTTATTGATTTGTAATTTGGCGTGCTCTGACATTGCTGATCTTGTGTTACAGACATCAAAGCAATCTCGAGAACAACAAACGAGTTGATCTTTTTGATGGTCCTACTGAAGGCTTTGGGGAAGAAAATGTCTTTCTAGCTTCGTGTAAGTATATCAGTTTCTTATTTTTAGATGATGTGCAATTTCTAGTTGAAAATTAAAACGTGTGTATAATAGTTACAAAGGTAAACATTGCTCTTGACCAATTAGTATTTCTTTCTGAAATTGACATTATACCCGGATGCTTCAATTCACACCAAATATAGTTTGCCTCTTTTATTGTTCTTTTTACTTTTAAACATGCCATAACAATTCTCAGTTTCTTGTTTATTTTAGAGTGATTATCTAATTAGTGGATTTAAGAAGCTAAAAACAGGGATGAGAAGCTTGACAAAGAAACCTCTGATCACTTGATTCAACATAATTTTTCCCTTTATAAATAAAGTCAAGCTGTTTGTTATTGTACTTCTGTGTTTGTTAAATTGGGAGAGAATAGTGTAAACTTTTCTATAAATAACTACTCAAACATTGATCAGAGCTTTATCTAATTGCAATATAATCTTGCTATGGCAGCATGAATTTTCTGAAATAATCTTACTATGAAGGTTTGTTCTACAGTTCTGCCTGTACCAATTCTGTCTCCTTCTATTGATTCTTGAGATGTTGGAACGTACTAAAAATAATTTGTAGGTTTCATATTTTTCTTCGATTTTAAACTTCCGACACAACCTGTATTTGCAGCTATGACAAATCAACAGCTAATGGATAGAGGACACCAGATGATGGATGAGACTGATCAAACCATTGACAGGGCTAAGAAAGTTGGTATCAAAACTTTTTTTGCATCTGATTTTATAACCCTTGTTGCATCTTTCTGTAGAGGAAAATAGTTGGTTGTATATTTAGATCTTTAGATCTTGAATTTCCTTCTATATTCTTTCTATATTAAACTTAAAATCAACAAAATGCAAGAAGGCTTGGGATGTCCAACATTTGTTTTAATTCCTCCCATCATTAACTGTAGAAACTAGGAAGAGATTTTTAACATAGAATAATTTGTTTTATGAAATTTATTGGTCTGCTGAATACACTGGTTTAGAAGTCTATTTATGGGGGTTGATTTACTAATGAACAGCTACAATCTACACTCCCCGTCTAGCTGGAGAGTATCTGTTGTAAAGTCCAAGCTTGCATATGAGCTCATTGAAGTTGATTCTTGGAAGAGCCTTGGTGAGAACATGACAAGCTGTTTATGAGTAGGGGAAAAATTTAGCCTTAGTGAACCCTCTGTTGACCTTTTCAGAAATGAAGTGTCTGTCGATTTCAATATGTTTTGTTTTGTTTAGTCATGCTGGACAGGATTCTTGGCAATGCTATGGCAGATTGGCTGTCACTTTGCACCTCAAGTTATCCTTTTGAGTCTAACTCCAATTCTTTCAGTAATCTTTGAATCCACTTACCTTCACATATTCCAAGAGCAAGTGCTTGGTATTTAGCTTCAGCACTGCTTCTTGAAACAATTGCTTGTTTGTTGCTTCTCCCATGTAACCAAATTTCCCATGCAAAAGAACAATAACCACTTGTGGACCTTCTGTCAATTAATTCTCCAGCCCAACTGACGTCAGAAAAAATTTCTACCTTTCGATTCTTACTTTTCCTTAAAATAAATGTGTCCTGATGTCATTTTGAGATATCTCAAAATTACGTTTGCAGCTTGCTCTTCTCTAGGATCATTCATGCGTTGGCTAACAATGTCTACCGAGAAGGCAAAACCTGCTCTAGTGAGAGACAAATAGCTTGATTTCCCAACCAGTCCTTGGTACTGTTCTTTGTCATTGGAATTCCCATTTCATCCTTTCTGAATTTTAAGTTGGAATTCATAGGAGTCTCAGCTGGTTTGCACCCCTACACATTGGTTTCAGTGAGTAAATCTAGTATGTGTAGATTGTAGTAGTGTTTGTATGTAACTAGAGTACTTTAGTTATAGTAGGAGACTTATGTAATTAAAGGATCAAGTCACTAACTCCTAAAAGTAAGCTAGAGATAGAGTTTTACCCAACCAAGGATGTTGTATTCTGGTCCTTTAAAGGACTTTTCTCTACTGAAATTAATGAGAATCTGAATAGAACAAACACTTTTTCTTTATGATCAAACTCTTAATTACTTACAGTATGTACTTTCTCTGAGAAATAACAGTACCAGATTGTGTCTTGCAAGTTGCAACCTTTATTTGTAAAAAATATTTGAGAAAACCAAGATCTTTAGTTTCAAATTCAGTATGAACATGGTGTCCGAGAGATACTCATCTTCTCTGTCTGAGATGTATAGCATGCCAGATTGGGATCAGGGAAGATAGTTTTGGCTGTGAGTTTGTGACATGTGATGGATAGTTGCGTACGGGTGAGGTATCAATAATGGTGGTTTGGAAAGGATTTTGTTCGGATACTGAACTGACTTGAGGACTGTTGAGTAATCGTGGGAGGGATTTGTAAGATACCTAGAGTGATACCATGTAGAAACTAGGAAGAGATTTTGAACAGAGAATAATTTGTTCTCTAAAATTTATTGGTCTGTCAAATACACTAGTTTACAATCTAAGGAGGGTGATTTACAAGAGATGGAATTTTTCTTAGAGCGGCTATCTTATCTAGTTAGGTTTCTATCTTTTCTTCTACTTGGATAAGAAGTAAATAAAAAGAAAACTATGTTCACAAGCTAAGAATACTAATACATGTCTACAATCTACATTAACACGTCCAGATTGCTGAGGCCGTCGAGAAAGACTAATTTTGTCTGACCCTATTAAATACTAGGTTGTTCAAGATACTGTTGATGTTGGAACGGAAACTGCTGCAGCTCTCAAGGCTCAGGTACACAACTTAACAGCATTAAGAATTATCATCATGTGAATCAAGTGATTTATGCTTTGAATGTATTATTGTCTTGAGATTATACAGCAATGTTCAAACTAAGATGTGTTATTTCTGTCATATCTAGACTGAACAAATGAGCAGGATAGTCAATGAACTGGATTCTATCCATTTCTCGATCCAGAAAGCATCTAAACTGGTCAAAGAAATTGGAAGACAGGTTCAAACTCTGAAACATCCACTTCCTTCCATTAATTTGACCCATCTCATGTTAAATTGTATATTTACTAATTTTATTTCCTTTTGTGCATAGGTTGCTACTGATAAGTGCATTATGGCATTGTTGTTTCTTATTGTCATCGGTGTTATAGCGATCATAATCGTGAAGGTAAAACTGAAATTTTCAACCTTGCTCCAACATTGATCACTGAAAGCATTTTCTCTAGATTCCAAGTGCCAAAGTTCCACATCGAAAACCACCTATGTTAGATTATCGTTTCTTGTTGCACACGGTCTTTATACTTCTGCTCAATTACTGGATTTTCTTTTTCAGCTCGTAAATCCGAAGAACAAGGACATCCGCGATATTCCGGGATTAGCGCCACCTGCGTTGAACCGACGACTACTTTGGACTCCTAATTGAAGAGTTAGAATGGACCACTTGATGCCATGCCTGTACCATTTGTAACCTTATTGAACTGTAGAATCACTACTACCTATACTCCCCGGAGGCAACATTAGCATGATGAAATCTATACGACTCAGTTGCCCCCATGGACGAGTGGGAGACCAAGTATTCGAGAGTATATCGGTTCGTATATCATACCTTGTATTATACGACTCCATATTATACGATTTTAAGGCAATAAGAGTCTGAGCTGATTCACATTCAAATCTTTAAACTTGAATAGTCTTTGACATAATCTTAAACTTTAAATCTTAGTATTTAGAGTTTAGAAATTTTATATTATTTATGATATAAATATTTTATTTTTATTAATATTTCAGTTTTTTAAAATCATTTATAAAAATATTATTTTTTATTTAAATATAAAAACATTAGATTGTTTCAACCATATTATTTTTTTTTATAAAATTAGATATTTGTTAGAAAGATATAGATCAAAAGGCTAAATTTATCCCCCAAATAAGGGTCAAAATAATAAAAATTATAAACGTTCAAAATAAAAATTATAAAAATTATCTTTATGCCTTCAAATTATATGCTTAAGTTTCTCAGCACCGGCAGAACTCAAGGGGTTTAAAAGTATTTAATCCTGCGTTTTTATATATCAGTTAAATTATAATAAAGGTCACTAAATTATGGGTATAGTTAATTTAAGTAATGTAATTATTAAAAGTTACATTTGAATCACTCATTTATGAGTAAGGTTATATTTGGGTAATTCAATTATTAAAGGTTACATTTGGGTTACTTAATTATAAGTAAGGTTATATTTGGGTCACCCTTCATATTTGAAAAAGTATATCAATTTGGTCGTTTTTTCTTCTAAATCACTTGTATACCTTTGTTAACATTAGAGTACTTCATTTGAACTCATTAATTAATTTAATATATGAATTGATAATTTTTTTATCAAATATGAAGAGTGACCCAAATATAACCTTACTTATAATTGAGTGATCTAAATGTAACATTTAATAATTGGGTGACCCAAATGTAACCTTACCCATAAATGAGTGACCAAAATGTAACTTCTAATAATTAGGTGACTCAAATGTTACCCTACCATAATTAAGTGACCTCCATTGTAGTTTACCCTTATATATTAATTAAAATAAAATTTTTAAAATATATAATTTTTTAAAGCAATTAAACTTTAGTCCCGTTAATTAAAAAAATAAAATATATATTTTAGTCTACTTTGTAATAAATTTTTCGTATGAAATTTCTGAATTGACTATAAACTATGTTAGATATGGAAGAGTAGTGGAATGGGCTTTAGGTGCCTTCGAGGAAGAAAATCAATTGACATTTTCAACAAAAAATTTCGTTTATAGAAAAAGACTAGTAATTTAAAAAAAAAACAGCTATTTATTTATTTATTTGGAATATCATCTGATATTAAAATTTTTACCTAAAACATATATAATGGTCATATATAAGTTTAATTGATAATGAATTATATTAATTAATTTAATTAATATATTATTTATTGATTTGATTACTAAATTATATTAATCGATTTTATAAAAATATATAATAAAAATTAATAATTAATAATTATTTGATTATTTTAAAATAAAATGACATACAAAAACATTATATTTAATAATTCTTTGCATATTTCTTTTATTGCTCTTTTGGTTTCAGAGTTTAAATATGACTAATTCAAACCGACCCAGGTCGCATACTTAGTATTGATGGGTGAGTCTCCTTACATAGATTTTCTGTAGTTATAAATATTTTGTATCTATTAATATTAATTATATTATAAAAATTAATATTTTAATATAATATTACTAAATATATTTGAAAGATAAGATAATATCAAGTTAAACAATGTAAATCTCTTTTAAGTTTTTCACTTTTTTAGATCATTAGATAATTAAAACGGATGACTAAGATTATCTCTTTACTTTTTAGTAATAATCTTTGTGAGTAATGCTCGAATCCTACACTCTGTATTTATTGGAGACATGAGAGCAGTTCAGTTAATTTTTTTTTTTTTGAATTTTAAATGTGTAACTGATTAGATTTAATAAATATCAGAAATTTGATTTGATATTATTTATTATTAAATGTAATTTTGAGAAGATATTATATGATGTTATCCGAGATTTTGAATGGATATTATCTGATATTATCCTAGATTTGATTTGATATTATCTGATATTAGATTTAAAATTTAAATTTTAATCAGATTTTATTTGATTCTCGGATAGATTTGTCCTTACTTTCAACCTATAAATAAGAGGTTTCACTCCTCATTTTTTAATAATCAGTTAGAAAGACTTTATTTTTTTTGTGAAATTTGACAGTTTCTTTTATTATTTATTATTATTACTTGTCAATATTGACACATTATTTTGCAATTTATTTAATCAACAATCTTCATATAATCGATTGTTATTCTAAGTTATTCAATTCATTATTCCAACAATTCAAAAATATATAAAATTTTACAATTGTATAATTTGATTTATCCCTTAATATATATATATATATATCTTAATTTCTTAGCCGTCCCTGTGAGATCAACGAGTGAACTTTTACTTCTTCATCCAGCGGTAAGAGATCAGTTGATAATATCAATCAGTTTGCATCAGGCGAGGTGAGCGTGGTTTGTTTCACTGCGTGCTTGGGGCTTATCAGTTTCCACAGATAGATTGTCTGAATGATCAACGTCAAGATAAGGGTTCTTAACAAGTTGAATAATTTATGACTTATTCGAATTTAATTTTATTAAAATTCAATAAATACTCGATTCAATTTGGTTTGACTCAAACTTAAACTTGATTCGATAATTTAACGAGTTGAAATGATCAAAATATAATTCGACTCTATAAGTTCGCGAGCAACTCAGTTAATTTTTTAAAACATTTTTTAGTAACTACTTTAAAATTATTTTATTCAAAAAAAAATTTAAATAATAATTATTAATTTATAAATTGATATTTTAATTTTAATATGCTAGTTTGATATATTTATGAATTGTTATTTTTTAATTTAGACTTTGAAAGTGTTTTATACAATATTCTTTTGATATTTTTAGTTAAATTTGTTAATTTTGTATTATTAAAAATAATGTAAGTTTTTTAGTGAGTTTAATGAGCAACAAGTCGAGCTTAACAAGCAACGGATTGAGTTGAGTAACTAGAAAGCTTTAAAGATTATAGGTTTAAGGTTATGGGTTTAAGATTTAGGGTTAAATTATTTTTAATTAAAATAGAGTTAAATTAAAATATTATATAAATAATGAAGGTTAAATTTATATTTTTTAAATTAGGTAAAATTGTTTTAATGTGTAAACGGAAAAGACTAAATATATTATTATAAAAAAATTTAATTGTCATGTCACCTTTTTAATAATATTTAATGGATTAGTGAACGATTTAGAGCAAAATTAAATTTTTAATGATAACATTGAAATAATTGAAAGTTTGATTATCAAATTTAATATTTATCAAAACTTATTTACCATTTGTGTATTTTATCAAAAAATAATAATATAAGAATTATTTTTTAAAATTTATTTAAAAAAGATAATAACACTTCTAATCTTATAATTATAAAAATAATTAAAATGATTAATGATGTATAACAATATATATGATTAATGATGCATAAAAAATAAATTTTATTTGATTTTTTATGATATAGAAATTTCAAGAAACTGATAAAATTTTCAGGTCAGTAATATCTAATATAATGATACATATTTTTTATATTTTATATTTCATATTATTTTTAATTTTAATATATATATTTTTTGACTTTGTTATTAATTTGCAGAATATTCAATGGGTAAGGTTGATAACTGGTCAAAAGGGTTAGAGTTTCATCTGCTTCAATATCCGTATTTTAAATTATCATTTATTTCATACACCACTCGTTTAATTATTGACTCAAATTATTAAAAAATATGTGGTTCCCAATCCTAATAAATTATTCTCGTTTCTACGCTCTGTCCTGCATGGTAGGGGTATTCATTGTCGGATATCGGATCTAATCCGATTTTTTTGGATATTCGAGTTTTCGGATCGATGATATAATGATCTGTATTCAATCCCGATAAAAGAGGATATCCGCATATTCGGATATCGGATATGCAGATCGGATATTTAGATATCCAAGTATCCAAAAATATAATTTGATTAAATTAATTTTTCGAATTTAAAGATTGTATTTATGAAAATTTTAGAATTTCGGAGATAATAGATAACAAATTACTAAATATAACAAGAATCACATTTATAAAAGTTTTATTTTTTAAAATTTTTAAAAATAACAAGTACTAAATTGTTAAATATAACAAGATTAATATTAATGAAAATTTGAATTTTTGGATTTTCGGATAATCTGAAATTTGAAATATTGTGATTCGTATCCGATTTGAAAAACTTAAAATCGGATCCGATATCCAATCCAAAAATAAAAATCAAATCAGATATCCGTATTTTCGGATCGGATCAATATATAATCAGATCGGATCAACCTGATCAGATATTTTTAAACACCCTTACTGTGGAAAAATTATATCATAGGTTAGTCCCACCACGTGTCTATGGGACCAACCAATAAAAACTACCCACCTCATCAATCTCAAGTGAATCTTCACTAAAAATTTAAAAATTGATAAAATGGATAGTTTTTATTGGTTGATCTCATAAACGACGTGATAAGACTGATCCATGATATGATTTCTCCCTGTGTGTGGGTTAGTAATCACTGTTCAGAAATGTCAATGTGAAGGGAGAAAATGGAAAATTACACATTGATTATAACCTCTACTGGTTTCTTGACTAAAAATAGGAATCATAATATAATTTGAACTCGTCGAATACTTAACCTGATTTAATAAAACTAGTTTATTTTATTAGAAAAATAAATTTGAATCTGATTAGTTTAAATTATTAAAAATAAAGTTAGGTCAAATACGATTTTAGAGTAAAGAATTTCCCAACTCAACATATTTATTATATTTTTATATAATATTTAATATTTTTATTATTTTTTAATCGAATTGAGTTTGATCAATTTTTTTATTAAAATACCAAATCAAATATAAGTTAAATTATTATTTTTAGAAAAATTTTATAGCAGGTGTCGAACATTGTTAAACACCACTAATATTGAACACTATTAAATTAATTAATAAAAATTTAAAATCTCAAGAACTCGGTATATAATTAATAAAAGAGTGATAAATTTAACATATAATTAACAATTGTATGATTAATCCTTTAGATTTTTATTCTTTATAAATTAATTTAATAATATTCAGCGATGCTCAATATTAATAATGTTCATCGATATTCGACGCTCCTTATAGATTCATCCTTATTTTTATTATATTATATCAGATTAAATAAAAAATAAAATATATCAAAATAATAATTTAATTTCTGGGTCAAAATCAAAATAGCTAAAAACTCACCCGTCCTGTTATTATTCCTAACAAAAAAAATCTCTTTCATAATAAAAATATTAAATAAATCTTGTTCACTACATCATCTATAATCTTAATTAATCACGATCGTTTATCTCAATTTTTTAATCTCTCGTAATTCCGACAAATCATAGTATTAGAATGTTCAATATGATTAAATTAATTTAAAGTTAAATTATAGTATATGTTTACTGTTTATTTCGTCAAATTGGGTCTCTCCCGTCCTTTTCCTCGCCTGGATTTCAATCGTTTTATGCACGCCTTTGTTTTCTTCCCTTACTATAAGCCAGGTGTCGGATGTCGTACGACAGTGTTCTTCCAAACCTTAATCCGTGTTTCATGTACCGATTCTTGTCTGGGTTGTCTGTTTTACTCCGTCTCTTGGGATTCTTAGTTGGGTATCGATTTTGTTTCACAACGACTATTCAATTCAAATGATATCTTCTTTACTTCATTACTTGTGTATATATATTTCGTTTCTTCCTCTTCAATTTCCCATTGCTTTCTACCTGGACTTTCCTGGCTCAATTTTCCTTATCTTCTTCCTTATCCGGGTTTAATCTTGGCGAGGAAAAGATTGCAGCTTGAAGCAACATTTTGAGGATTGGTGATTTTTACAAGTTAGAGAGAATGAATTGTTTTTCTATGTTCAGTAAGGAGAAATCAAAGAACAAGAAGAGGGAATCAAAATCTGCTCCTGAATTGAGGAACCAAAGTAAATCCGACAATCCACTAAGTCGGACAACAAGATCCATGCCTTCTTCAAGGAGCATACCAGAGATGTACAAAGAGAAAGAGCATAATTTGAGAGTCTTCTCTTTAGAAGAGTTGAAGGATGCAACCAACGGCTTCAACAGGACGTTCAAGATCGGCGAGGGTGGTTTTGGGAGTGTTTATAAGGGAACAATTAGGCCTCTCGATGGTGGAGTCGATCCTATTGTGGTTGCAGTAAAGAGGCTCAACACGCAAGGTTTACAGGTACTTGCTTGAAAAAGTTGAAACTTGTTGTTCATTTTGCTGGTTAGATTTCTTTGTGGAATTAGTTCTGTTTCTTATGGTATTGTTGTTAACCTTATAGGGTCATAAGGAATGGCTTGCGGAGATTCAATTCCTGGGTGTTGTTAGTCATCCGAACCTAGTAAAACTCTTAGGATATTGTTCGGTAGATGGAGAAAGAGGGATCCAAAGGCTGCTGGTGTATGAATTCATGCCTAACCGGAGCTTGGAAAATCATCTTTTTAACACTACATCCACTTTGCCTTGGAGAGCAAGATTAGAAATTATGCTTGGTGCTGCTCAAGGACTGGCTTATTTACATGAGGGATTGGAAGTGAAGGTACAGTCTTCTCTTATATGAAACCATGGTAAATGTATCACATTAAGACTTGTTTGGTAGGAGAGAAAAAAGATGGAACAAGTTGCAGAATTTATGCCTGGGATTGCCCTCTGCTTCAGTATCCCTTTCCCTTACTTTCCTATCTGTTAATATGCGGCAAAAGATCTTGTTCAATCCATCTTTATAAGAGATTGGAATTGTGTATTTGAACAGGTGATATATCGAGATTTCAAGTCCTCAAATGTGCTCTTGGATGAAAATTTTAGGCCAAAGCTCTCGGACTTTGGTCTTGCAAGGGAAGGGCCAACAGGGGATCGTACTCATGTATCAACGGCAGTGAGTAGATATCGGAGTACACTATTCGATGACTAATTTAATATTTGCAAACAATCTGCATTGCATCCTTGTTTCTTGGCTCCACCCTCCATTATCTGTTGACCTTCAGCATCTCAAATGTTGCTCTATATCTTCTAATTCCAGCATCTTTTGCTGACTCTCACGAGTCACAATTGCCTTTTTAAATACTTTTGAGAAGCATGATGCATTTCATAACATTTGTTGAATTAAGGTGGTTGACTTTGTGTTTGGTTTCATTTTCTTAAAGGTGGTCGGAACTTATGGCTATGCCGCCCCCGAGTATGTTGAAACCGGCCATCTCACAATCCAAAGTGATATATGGACATTCGGAGTGGTACTTTACGAGATCCTCACAGGAAGGCGAGCCGTCGAAAGAAACCGCCCAACATCAGAGCAGAAGCTTCTAGACTGGGTTAAACAGTTCCCACCTGATAAGTAAACGATTCAGCATGATAATCGATCCTCGACTTAGAGGCGATTATTCACTCAGTGCAGCTCAAAAAGTGGGAAAGTTGGCCAACAGCTGCCTAAACAAAAATGCCAAAGAGAGACCAACAATGAGTCAAGTGGTAGAGAGCCTGAAGCAAGTAATACAAGAATCAGAAGAGGCAAGTTCTTCAGCTAACAAGTCTGCCAGTACATCTTCCACAAGAAAGAGCATCGGCCGAAGATCGAATAAGGTTTGAAGTTCGAACACTCAATGAATTTCTGGATGTCCCACCATGTTTCCCTTGAGCTGTGCAGCTTTAGGCTTCTAATACAGAGATGAGTTTAAAGACAGAAGGAAGCCCTGAAGACATTTTGACTGTGCATTCCCTTATTTTTTACTTATATAATACAATTCATGGATACAGCATGGAAGAGACAGTACCTAAAATGGCAAGGCATATATTATCAAATTATAATATGATTAATTTATTTAATATATATTAATAAAAAAATTATATTTAAATTCAAAATATTGATAAATGTAACAAAAAAATAAATTTTACAAAATAAATTTGTAGCCTTTCTCTAATTTAAGTATTTTATTTGCATTTTACAGGTGAATTGTTTAAATTATAAATATTAGTATAACATATTATTTTCTAATAAAATTTTACTAATTAATTATATATATTGTCATTTACGTAATGTAAAATTGATTGTATTTATGAAAACATAATATTTATCACTTCATTAATAATGTAACATCCATCATTCATTCATATGTACGAGCTATCTAGTTTTAGTGATTAAGCCATTTAGTTTCAGTGATTAAAGGAATGGTTCTTCTTCTTAGAGGTCACGGGTTCGAGTACTAATAATGTTAGCATGAATGATTGATCCTAGGTTTAAAATTTAGATTGATAGTCTATAATTTAATGTTTTAGTATTTAGAGTTATATCGAATTAATTCATAATATTTCATTCAATCATTATCGAACCCAAATTCAACGTCTCTCTGCCTCTCGAATCCAAAAATATATGAATACCTTCGAATAACCCAAATCTAAAATTAGTCATTAATCCTTTTACTCTTAAACTAAATAACTAAATACAATTACAAGCTCGGGTTCAAGGTCAAATTTAGAAGTTTTCAATTTCGATTTTTACAAAATAAACTTTAAAAACGAGTTTGTAACGTCGAAAAACATAAAATAAGAGTTTTTAAGAAAATCGATGTCAAAATCAATGAATAAGTCACCAATCAACGATCAACAATTAATGGATAAATCACCAATAAACGATCAATAGGTAGGTCAACACTAACATCAACATGTCATCATACTAATGTCATCGGTCAACTGTAATCAACTTAAGTTAATCGGGTTAATTCAAATGATTTGACTCACTAGATTAATTTAAGTGAGTTGACTCACTAAGTTGATTTGGCTGAGTTGACTCACTAGGTTGACTTAGACAAGTTGACTTACTAGGTTGACTTAGGTGAATTGACTCGAACAAGTTGACTCATTAAATTAATTGGAATAGATTAACTCGATCGAGTCGATACATATAAATTCAAACTTGAGTTAGACTTGGGTCAAGTTTAATCGGGTTAATGAGTCAAATAAACTTGGGTTTTAGGCCCAAAACTCGACCCACATACCTAAACCTGGTCTCACTGGCTTCTCATTGAAAACTTCGTCAACGACTTCAAATGGAATATTTTTGCTGTAAAAAGAACGAAAATTAAGCCACCCAAACAACCATTACAACCAATAGCCGAAATTAGATAGAAAATTTTACCAAAACGAAAGAAAAACGCTCTGAATCAACGTAACTCCGGCGAGGCCTTAAACAACGTCCGACCAAGGATCGAAGGCCATGGTTTTGTTCGCACCGATGCAAGGGACTCACTGGTGGTGATGGTGTGGTGAATTGACGAAAGACAATACAAAAAAAAGCAAGAAACATTAATGATAACAAAAAATTCTGGCAAACCTTCATACCAATTTGTACGGAAAACAATGACGATTTAGGGTGAGTGGTTGATGGAGTTTGGTCGTGACAACACGACACTTCTGATGATATAGGCGGTGACCATCACGGACCGATGGTGGTCGAGATCGACGACGGACAATCTAACTCAAATCTCACAGAATATGTATGGTGTATAATTTCCCAACTCAAAACCATCCCAAATATCTCCAAAAATTCCATAATAACTATATGATTAATCAATTAATTTAATAAATTAAGTTTAAATTGCATCTAACTTGTAAATAAACATTATATTCCAATAGAAATCATATTAGTTAATCAAGACTTCATAAGAATTTATCAAAAACTCAATTTTAATAAATTAATTTTGGGTGTTACATATTATGGTTAAAATAAAGAAGGTGATGAGTGATGCTTAAAAATACCAAAAAATAATTTAATTAATCAATTTTTCACTTAACGCTAAATCGAACTAATTTTTTTATTTGATTCTTTTGTTTTAGGTAAAAATCTCTTGCCTCCTAACTGTGCTTCTTCTTCATACCTCTTGTTAAAAAATCTTAAAAATTTGAATTTTAAACCTTAATCCTAATTTTCTACATCCTAAACCTTACCCTTTAAAAATACACCCTACCCTTAATTTCCTAAACTCTAAACGCAAACCATAACCCTAAACCCTAAACCCACTTACTTAAACTGAAAATACCAATGAAGGCACGATTAGAAGGTAGACGATTTACACCCAGTTATTCTATCTCGGATTTCAAAATATTGCATATTATGTTTAAAATATTACACATGTGTATGTAGTGTTTTATTTTATTCATATTATTTTAATAACTATATTATTTTTACATAAAATATTTTACTATAATTCAATATTATATCATATAGTATATTATTTTTTGTATTATACACATATATTAATACTTATATGATAGTATTTTATATATTATATTATTTTATGTAGTTTTTATATGTGAATATGCATATGTATGCATTTATTTTTACAACTTTTTATTTTTTATTTTTTAAATAAGTCTTTAGAAAGGTCATATCCACTTATTAACAGTTGAAAAGTATTATCAAAACTTATTGAAATGACCCTTTACGATCATTTGATTATATAATTATTCCATTTATTTATAATTATATTTTTAAAGTAATTTCATTTATTTAAAATATTTTTTTTGTTCTTGCATTTTCAAACCTCCATAATAACAAGAGTTTAACCGTAATCAAATTCAGTTAATTTTGAGACTCTTTTATAATATAATATTATTATAATGGTTATCAAATAGATAATTTTATTATTTTTAATATAAATGATGAATATTAAATAAAATAAGTTAATTTATAACTTAATTGTTAATTATTTTTAACAATTAAGTTATAATTTAACTATCGTTATAATAATAATTAATTATTTTTTAACAATTAAATTATAATTTAATAATTGATATAATAATTAATTATTTAAATTAAACGATAAAATTAACCTATTATAAATACCGTGCTGTTAATGTATTCTTGTTCATTTTTTCTGTCGGTTGTTGAACCTTTACCGGTGCCAACAACTCAAACCATCAAAATATTTTAAAAGAATTTATAAAATTAAAAAAGAAAGAAAGATAAAAGTAGTTTTTAATAAAAATACTAAAAAAAATCTAAAAATAAAAACTAAATCACATGAATTTTTTTAAGGAAGTGACTATCCCTCTGAATCCATCCCTATGCACTAAATTAGGTAAAAATTTTATGACACTATTAACTAGGATGGCATTAGGGTAGGTTGGGTGAGATTTTGATTATTATGTCCTGACTTAAAATTTAAATCATCCGTTTTTATTTTGATTTGATTTTAATATATTTTATTCACGATTCAACCTGATCCAATATAATATAAAATAATAACTTGACTTGAAATAATACAAAATAATAACCCAACTCAACTCTAATATTTTAATAAAAAATCTGACTATACTCGATTCAACCCAGAAAAAGTTGACAAAAATATTAAATATTATATATAAAAATATATTGAGTCAAGTCGAATTAGATCGAAAATTTTTTATACTAAATCCGATTTAACTAACATTATTTTTCAATATTTATCCGACATAAACTTATATTTTTAAAATAAAAAACTCGCCGATCAGATAAACCCGACAAGTTCATACTCTTACCATCCCCAGGATAAATTTGATTGAGGACTTAATACATGTAGTTAATGCTATCAATATGTTGTTACCATTTCTCTGAATTGTTACCCACAACTTTGATGTCTTAGGTGTGGTCGTCGTACTTCTTCACGGGAAATACCTGTCATCATTTAATAAAGGAAACCAAAAATACTTTTTTCTTTGATTTATTAATACTTAAATTTTAGTTTCAATCCCTCTACTATGGCAAAATTTGACTTCAGTCCAGACACTTCGGTTGAACAGAATCTAACCATCTACTATGTCCAAATTATTTTTCTACATAAGTTTAATTAAAGATTATTTTTCTCTATAATTTTTAAAAAAAAGAATAATTATTTAATTTTAATTTTCAAATCTCATTTTCCCATCACCATCATTGTCCATTGCCCTTACTAAGTGACATGTACCTTGGCCGGATGATGTCAGTCTCAACTCTCAAAGGTCTTTGTTCTTTCTGAGAAACCATCTTTTGGATCTTGTTTACAACAAAATAAACAAGAAGAAATTCTCTGTCAAATTTCCAATCCATTACCTAACATGTTCATTGTTGGTGTGGTTAATTAAGCTTTTTTGGACAAGAAGTTTCAGGTAAATGGCGTGACAGACATTTGATAAGGAAATAATAGCAGTGAAGAAGGGACAACAACAGGGTCTGTCTCCCACTTCCAAAAATTGATTGCTCTCATGGACTGCATCTTTTCTTTCTCATGTGTCGGTTCATAGACATTGTCTGCAAACTTATTTTTCAAAGGCATGGCATGGGAGTGAACATCCCACGACAACATGGAGCACTGCTACTATGAATCTTTGATCCGATCTTGTTCTCGTCCTTGTACCAGTCCCCGAGATCTGGCTAAGTTAACCTAGTTTACATGCATCACATATTCGTTCCCGACCATGATTTAGTATAATTAACCAGATCATTTCAAGGTTTCAAGAGAAATCCTGTTCTTGGGTTTGCTGAAAACGTGAGAAATTAATCCTTTATTAACAGGAAGTCTAATGATGGAAACATACGCTTAACCCTTCTCCTTAAGACATCTTCTGAGTTTTGAATTTGACCATGTGAGAGAGACATGAATAAACTGTGTGAAGTGGTCAATCTAATGCGATGGGCATACCATGTGATCACGACATGCATGTTTTGAGAGACAGTCAAAGTTGTACCTCTGATCCCATCTATATATTTGGTGGATCCAAAAATATTTGTGAAGATGGGTATAAATCATAAAAATTTAAAAATCAAAATCAAATATGTAAATTTTAAAAAGTTTAGAATTGGCCTGTGTCCACACATCCTACCACGTGGATAAGCTATTGAATTTATACCACATACAACTTTTGCTATATCTATTATGTCCTCCTTCACCATTATCTCCTTAAGATCATATCTCCGTCTTTGGGTTCTTTGTAATATTTTTCTCTGCTCACATTCAGTCTTTGGGTTCTTTGTAATATTTTTCTCTGCTCACATTCAATCAGACGTAAGATCTCATAAATCTTTAGAATCTCTGAGTCACATCCTTCTCAAGGAACTATAATATCCTAATAAGATATGATGACTATCAACCGTTCCTGAGCCACCAGTTAATTCTATTAATTAATCGTCATGCATAGTCTTCCGTACTCATCGTATCTTACAAAACCTAAACTTGAAACCTTCATTAGAAGCTCCACTAATATAACTTAGAGGGGAGATCATCTTCAACACAAATGAAATTCAGCTAATAATTCAAAAGATTTTTTATCTTTCACTCATATTCTTTATAGTCATTATTGACCACGACTATCCGTTTAAATAAAAAAAAAATCAACCGTCTAAAAAGCCGACGACGACTATTATCCCACTTTTACCCTCAACAACTTTTTTTGTTCAAAGCATAATATAACAAATCAATCCTGATTCCCTCCAATCCACTTTTCAGAAGAGCTTGAAACTCACCCACATGGAGAATATATATTGAATACTTGAGTTATGCAGAAAAGAAGTGTTGTGAACATGAAGAAAAATCATGTTCAATACAATCCATGAGATTTTGTCTCAAGAACTGACCCAATGAAATGGAAATATTGATGCTGTGCTGTTAGTGTTACCATTCATTTATGTAGCCTACTAGATCTATCAACCAAGGATTTAGCTTTTTCTTGGTTTATTTCTTTGAATATTACAGCCTAGCCTAGGTCTTCTGTTGTTTCAGAACATTATACTTTACATCTTTAAGCACGATTATGGGGACAATACCAATGTTTCGGCATTTCGGTAGTAGTTGCCATGGGACCAACCCCAACAATGGCATATGCAAAGACTTTAACTTCAAGCAACAAATTACAAAATTTGGGTGCTTCATAAAGTCAAAGTCGCGACGTAAAATGAGACCGCTTGATTGAGTTATATCAGAAACACGTATGATTTGGATTCATTCTCTAAACTCTAAATCTTAAACCGTTTAATTTAATCCTTTTCAAAATGGGGTAGTAATTGCATGTTTTTAAGGGATTTGCCTCTAAAAGGCAATATTTAAAAACCCATTATAGTGGTGGTTTATGTCTATAATGGAGGCATCGTGCATCTCTGCAACACCATTGACTGTGTTCATGATGCTTTTACCTTGAAAATTACGGTTCATCCACAACGGGCGTTACAAAGTCATTGCTGAACAGGCCCTTAGACAAGTTGTCAATTCATGTTTTTGGCACCTTTATGGAAAACACATGTACCGTCCCGAATTCTTTTACCTGAAGTACGTTTCATATCGATATTTTTACAATTCCGGTCCCATATTAATTAAATTAACACATTGGATTGGTTGGGAAATTTAATTATTTTATTCAATGTCTTGTAATTATTAAGTGATGAGTTGATAAGGACCAAACTGTAAAAGAGGTCAAAGTTTAGGGACTAGATACAATATTGTTGGAATAAGAAAGTGAGAATATAACCCCTTGGTTTAACTGAAAATCGGTTAAAGACGTTACATTATGTTTGCCAAAGCAAACCAGAACTAATAACTTAAATAGGTATTATTTTTTTCAATCTTTTCTAGATGTGTATTAACCCTAATTGTTAATATTATACAACGGAAGGAATAAACATTACATATTCGAAATTAATAATGATTACAGTAGTATCTGTTTTAGAAGATAATCTCAATCATTTGACATTGATCGCTCAATCACTTTGCCGCAATTACTGGTGTTCGAACCCATATCCTCTAAGAACAACAATCATTCCGTTAACCATTTGGATTAAAAGGTCGGTGTTAACTCACTTAAGCATACAAGTAAATCGTCGCCTAGAGGGTGTTGAATTGGACCCTCTAGTCATGTGCGGCACATGGTTGCTTGTCTAGGCCCAATGTTTTGCAAGGTGGGTGCGAACTCGAGTCTCAAGATATGGTGGAGCACGTGATTTATTTGTTTGTCTCGATCATGGATTGACGATTCGTAATATTATGCTTTAAATATTATTTAAAGATAATAATTAATTAAATTATATTAAAAATATTATGTAAATAAAAATTAATATATAGACTTTTTAAATAAAATTAGTAATGTTATATTAAAAAATAATTTTCATAATCTAGTTAATATTAATATCTCCAAAATATTAATAATCGATACACTAAGTGAATATAATCATGTTCTTATATATTATTTTATTTATTCAAATAATAAAATAATCGTTGCTTATTTATCATTCATTTTCTTTGAACCTTGAAATTTTTTATTTTTTTTTTCAAATCGACGGTAACATTAGTCTTGTTGTTGATTATTTACCACTGGTTATTCATATTTTTTATCTTCTTTTATTTTTTTCCTTCTCGCATCTTGTTACGTTTTTTTATCTTTGGGGATCGTTTTCTCTACCTTTGGCCCACGCCTCTTTCTTATGACATGTTTTTATGGTTATTTTTATAAATTTTTAATGTTTGTACGATGATCCTCATAGCGTTTATTTTTTATTTGTATTTGTGAGTAGTCAAATAGAATTTGATCCCCTTTTGGATTGTTTGTCACGCAATCTACAACGAATCATCATTTTCGAGAATAAACGTGAAAGGTGATTGTTGATTTTAAGATTTATTCCAGTTCATGATTTGATAATTTTTCACATATCGTAAATTTTTTTCATTTTAGATTTACATTTTTTTTGTGTTTTAAAACCTCTATTTGGTTACGTTCTTGTTTTATTTTTGTTTATCAATAAAATTGTTTGATTGATGTGTCAAAAAATCAAACTATCAGTTAATTTTATCAAAACAATTAAATATAATCTACTAATAATTATAAGTTATTATAATCCGCTATCAAATATTTTCTAATTATTAAACATGAATCTTATTATGTTTAGTCTCATTTCTCAACATTAACAACAATTGGAGTGAAGTAGATCATCTCCTTGTAATGAAAGAAAATAAATTACAACTAAAAAACTTAATATGGGCAATTTAGAGCTTTGAAGCAAAGCAATTGCATTGTCTAAAATAAAAAAAGAAAGGCAATGCCCATGTACATTGGGAACCAAGTCAAAGAAAAGGTAAAATTTCTGGGTTTTTGGTTGAAAAACTAATAATAACAGACCCCAGAAAGAAATTAAACCAAAAAATTAAGTTGAGAGAAATGTAAATTTAATATTATATTCCAAGCTTAATTTGATTTTTCAAGAAAGAAAAACCTCAATGCTAGAACTCCGAACGGCGAGGCAAACCGGGCAAGCTTGCGCTACTCGATCACACTCTGTACAAAGGCAAAGATGCCGACACGGCAGCAGTACTACCGAGGCGACGTGTGTTCTACATCCCTTGCAAGATGGTCCCGAAGCTGCCATCCGTTCGGGATCCACGTAAGCCGACTCGGCGTCCTCAGCCTGCCCTTCCACTCCTCCGGCGCTCTTTAGCCCCTCCTCCTGTCTCCTGTTATCTTGTGTCACCGCAGCCCCGCAGCCTACCATAGCTTGTTGGAGCTGCGCTTGTAATGAAGCCGCCGTCGTGTCTTGTGCTCTGGCTTTTGCTTGCCAAGCCTGCGCCTCTACGCGTAATTGCGCGGCGCGTGCTTCTAGTTCGGCGTTCCGGCGCGTTGCTTTCTCCATCTCCGCTTCTTTCTCCCTCAACCTCCTCGCCACTGATTCTTCCGCTGCCACCAACAGCTCATGGAAGGGCCTATTCCTTTTCTCCGCTAACGTACGACATAATTCCTTTCCCTATAATAAAAATAAACAGAAAAATCTGTAACCATTTCCCTGAACATAAAATCAACGAGAACCCAATTGAACGAATGAGAAAAAGGGGTACCTGGGCTTGAATAAATTGATCCAGTTCTTCTTTCTGGCGTTTGATTTGAGTACCCAAATCATGGGATACCATGGACAAAAAAGCAGAGGAACTAGAAACAAGATTTTGTTGTTGGTTTTGAAAATTTAGATTCTGACTTTGCTGTTGGTCGCCGAAAGACAATCGGAGGCCGGTGGAGACGACATTTGGTTGGTGGAGCTGGGAAAGCTCTATCAACTGCGGCGGTTGCATTTCCAAAGAAACGCATTCATTGGCGTTGTTGTCATCGCCGCCCCAGCTGTCACATCCCTTCCTCTTTTCCTCGGATTCATATTATTGTTGTTTAAGAACACATGGGATTGATCAAGAAAAGCTCCTCCTGCTTCTTGCTGCAATTGAAATTCATTCCCCTCTTGTCCACCTCTGAAAAACAAGAAAGAACAAAGCCAAATGAGAAATAATTAAAGCGGCATAGAAAAATATAGGCAAAGGCAAACCAAACCTGTTTAAGAAGATGACATTGGCAGGGTATTGAGCTTGAACGGCCATTCTGGGTCACAATGCACAGGTAAAGAACGCAAGATCCTTGATGAAGCAATGACAAAGGAATGCTACAGCCCTCAACAACACGAAGCAGACGATATCCAGTGCAAAATCAATCTTATTTTCATTGCCTTTTCGTTGTTTTCTTTGGTATCTAGATATGAAACAGAGAGATCAAGAAGATGGAGTTGAGGCAAAGAATGATTCCAACAGCTTTGTATTTGTTGGGTTTGCTTTCTTCTTCTTCGGGATGGAAGGAGACAAGTCTCGTGTTGGTTATCAACACCTCACTACCTACATTTAATATAACACCCTGGGACTAATTTTGATAATTTATTTAGTATAATAATTAAATATTTAGCTAAAACACGATTAAGTAATTCTATAAAAAAAAATATTCGTTTCTACGTTACAATCTTAAAATATAATTCTATTGTTAGATTAATTTAATATTATAATTTTAAATATAATCTTATCATCTATTATTTAGAATCTTTGAAGATATTTATAAATAAATTTATCTTTTAAAGGGTTACGATTTTTGTCCTTAATTTTTGAATTTCATTATTGATTATATAATTTTTAATTTTAGATTTAAATATAAAATAAAGGTCTATATAATTTTTATTGGATATTTATTTTATATTTAAATTTTAATCTTAAAAGAATTTAAACTAAAAATATCTGAATCACACTTAGGGGTGCTTATCGAGCGAGTGGTTGCGAGTTAGGAATTGCTCGATTCGTGCTCGTTAAAAAATTTTGTTGCTCAACTCGACTCGTTACTCGTTAAACTTGTTAAAATTGTGCTCGACTCGTGCTCGCCATGCTTAACTTATTGCTCAACTCGACCCGTTGCTCGTTAAACTCATTAAAAAACTTACTTTATTTTTAATTAAAAGTAAAATTTAACAATACCATATGAGACTTAATATTAACATGAATTAATAAATTTAACAAAAAATATTAATAGAGTGTATAAAACATTTTTAAAGTCTAAATTCAAAAGTAACGATTCATAAATACAACAAACTAACGTATTAAAATTAAAATAACAATTCATACATTAATAATTATTATTTAGATTTATTTTTTGAATGAAAATATTTTAAAATAATTACTAGAAAATATTTTAAAAAATTAACGAGTTGCTCACGAACTTATCGAGTCAAGTTAGACTTTACTCGATTCAACTCATTAAGATACCGAGTCGAGTTTGAGTCGAACTAATCCGAGTCGAGTATTTATCGAATTTTGACTGAATCGAATTCAAATTGCTCACGAGCTGCTCAACTCGTTAAGCACCCCTAGTCATACTATTTTTCTGTGGACAAATGGTATTAATCTAGAGATCATCATACAATTTTAGATAAATTACGTTTACTCGTCGATAATTACAGCCAAATGAGGTTGTCATCGTGTGGACAAATACAATTAATTAATTAATTAAAGGAAACTCCTTAATGTGGAATACTAATAAATTATGGTTTCAAATTAAAACGAAAGATAAAAATTAATATAAATATTAAATGCGTTATTTTTGATAAAACAATGCCTAATATAAAAAATTAAAGAAAAACAGGCACGATAGTCAACTCGTTTGGGGTGATAAAACTAATTGTGATGGTTTAAATTAAGGGAAATCGAAAAATTAAATTTATTGAATTGTTATAAAATGATTTTAAAATATCATAATAATCTAATTAATTTAATGATATTTTGTAAAGGTTTAATACAATTTAATGAAAATTTTAATGGTTAATATAATTTAATGATATTTTGTAATAATTTGATATTTTAATGTCTATTTTATAATTTTTAAAGGTTAATAGTTAAAATAATATTTTTTTTATAATTTATAGAGACTACCGATATGTTTTATCTATAAATTAGAATAAATAATAAGCTATTTTTTCTAACATGACTTTTTGAAATGTCTTTAATTTGTCTCATGCAATGCTAATTAAAATAAGTTTTTGCATCGGATTGGGTTAGGGATGAGCGTTTAAGCGAGTCGAGTGAAATCAAATTGATTTAAAAAGTTTTTGAGTTATTTAACTTGATGAGTCTAATTTTACAATTCAAATTTTATTTGAAACATATGGTTTAAATTTAGTCGAAAATAGACTTAAAATGAAAGGAGAATTAAAGAAAAATGAAATCGTGGACTAAACCGTAAAAGTGTAAAAAATTTACTTTTCGATTTTTAAGTTGGACAAATTTTAACTCAATTCGAACTCAAAATTTTTCCGAGTTATTCGAGTTGACTCAAATAACTCAAAATTAAATAAAAATTATATTTTTAAATTGAATCAATTTTTATTCGTACCTAATTAATGCATGAAATAATGTCCTGAGAATCGTAAAACTCTATATAAAATAAATACTATAGAGTTCATAAAGTTGGGTTTTGATTTTATCGTAATGGATTTGGATATGTTCTTATTTGTAACTGTAATTTTTAATAATAATACCTATAAATGTATATCACTTTGTAAAAAATTGTATATCTAATTTTTAATAATAATATCTCAATGTTGTGTACGCAGAAAATCCCTGTTGGGAGTCTCACCTACTAAAACTAAGTGTACAACTCGGATCGGTCTGGTCAGGTTTAAATCCTGAAATCAGAAGAGTAATAAAAAAATAAAAAAAATGTATATCCAATTAATGATTTTTCTCTTAAATTAAGAAAGCATTTTAATGCAAAATTTTGAATTATGGTAAATTAATCTTTAACTAATTTATATTCATTAAATTTTAAAATTAAGTAAATTAATTAAAATGTTCGAGTAAAATATTTAGCAAATGAAAGGTCAGATTTTTTTAAGGTAACGGGATATTAACAAAATGGGATTCTAATCTTTAATATTGCAGAATATAAACAGCTGTTTTATATATAATTATGATTCACAATAAGACACGAGCCCTTCAGTCTAAGTGGTTAAAGGAACGATTGTTGTTCTTAGAGGTTTCGGGTTCGAGCACCAGTGACTCTAGTAGAGTAATTGAGCGATCAATGTCAAATGGTGAAAATTATATTCTAGAACAGATATTACTGTAATCACTATTAGCTAATCAAAAAAATACTTGACAATAATTGATAATATTAGTTGAATTAGTTAACGGATTATATTAGTTTATTATTAAAATATTTAATAAAATTAATTTATAATTTATAATCATTTAAACAAATAAAATAATACATGAAAAAATTATTATAAATATTTATGTATTAAGTGAGACCTTAATTCAATTTATTATTAAGGTTTAATATCCATTAATGTTTAAAGAAAATATTGTATATATTACTAGTGCGGTTATATTAATATTTGTTCTAGAGTATACTTTCAATCATTGGATATTGATCGTTCAATCATTATGCTATATTGTTAGTGTTCAAACCCGTGATCTTTAGGAACAACAATCGTTCTTTTAATCACTGAGGCAAGATAATTCGTTCTTCAATAACATATATCGAGTCTTCAATATTCAATGATATTTCATTTTAATATTCAATGACATTTTGTTTACACCAAATTTATATATAACTCAATAACATATATCAAGTCTTCAGCGAAACTGACGAGACTAAGATAGTTTAAAAAATAGGGTGTTATACAATGATAAAATGATCATTTGAATAATCTCCAGAGACGAAGTTAAAATTTATAATTGAGAGCAAAACATAAATATTTTAAGATAAGAGATAAATTCATAAATAAATTAATTTTTTTTAAAAAAAAAATTCAGAATAAAGAGTGATTATCCCTTCCATCCCTATATAAGTTCGTCCCTACTAATCTCCTAAACAAATTCTTTATACCATTAGAATAAAGTTGAAAAATTAAACGGATAATAAATTATATTCAAGGCAATTGAATTGTTGATATGATTTTATTTTGGTAATTAAATTTTGATTGGAGTATTAAACAATTGAAATAGTTTAAATCAATCCACCAGTTAATTTTTTATGGAATTATTGACGTCACGATTAAATAATATTTTATAATTATATATTTACTGCTCTTTATTTATATATCAGAGTAATGATAATCCAAATAAAAAAAATGGATGCTTCAAGTATTGTGCTGTTCGTAATTATAATTATTTCGATAATATGATTTAAAAGTTAAAAATCAAGAAAAAATATTCTTGTAGAGTTATTGAAGAAAAAAAAAATGAAAGAAAGGCTAAAAAAGGACGAAGCATGTTTGGCTACATGTGTACTGTTATTTAGGGGAGTTAAAAAATATTCGACCCGAACTATCTGATCTGTTGACCTACTTACCCGATTAAAAATTATCGAGTATTTATAATAAAATATTTGAATATTTTAGGTTGGGTATCCGATCTTTATTTTTTTTCTAGGTAATTGGATCGGGTTAAGGTTAAATTTTTTTAAGAATCAGGTATCCGACCCGGTCTGATAATTTAATAATTATATTAGATCATGCTTGATACATTTATGTAGTGTAGTTATAATATTTGACTTCAAACATTTTGCACAATATTCAATTCAACAACGAATTGTCAAACATTTATAATTTTATATAGCAGAACTAGAGAGAACGAAACGAGAGAGAGGAAAATGAGAAAAAATAATTATATTTTTGTTTTATTATTTTTAATTAATATAAATGTCATGTTTTATGTGTTTGAGATTTTTAACATGAAGAAATAGAAAATTTTATTAAATATAATTATTTTATTTTTCAGTAATAATACATTGAAATAAAGTAATATGATAAATAATAACATTTACGAGATTAAGCACTTAGGATTAAATAAAAAATTAGGGTCTAAATTAAAAAAAAATCTAAATGATTTTACATATAATTTACCTTTTTCATTAAAGTCAGACCTAGAAGAAAATGTCATGGATCAATTTTCTATTGGCTCTTGAGTTTTTTTTATAGATCATATCTATTTTTATAATTTATTTTGGGATTTATGACTCTCTTTTCTAATAATATTATCTTTAAGATTCAATATTGTATTTTTTTAAGAATATAACGTGTTTTGTCATTATACTCAAAATTTATTGGTTTTTGGCCAGTAGTGGAAGTTAGGGGTGGTTTAGGGGTACTCGGTCCCTGTCAATTTTTTTATACATTAAATAGAGATAATTTTTTAAAGTAATCGATTTTTAATCCCAACTAATGAAGAAAAATTTTAAAAAATATATTTTAAAGTAGAAATCATCTACCCTTATCCTTTTCCCATATCCTCTATTAAAAATTTTAAAAAAAAATAAATTCTAAACTCTAACCCTTATTTTTAACGTCTTAAACCCTAAAAATACACATTACCCCTATTTTCCTAAACCTTAATTATAACCCCTAACTTTAAACCCTAAACCTTAAGTCTTAAATTCTTTAATTTAAAATAGATCATTAATAGAGATACGATTAAAGGACAAATGTTTTGAAGTTAAGTAACACTTTGAGAAAAAAAAGATGGATACCAAATTTGTAAAATATACTATTTTAGAAGACAATAAGCCTACAATTTATTTATTATTTTCTTAAGCAAATAATTATTTGAGAAATTATAAAAAAAAATCAAGTTTGCTCGTAAGTACCTTTTAGCGGTACATATTTAGGATAAAAAAAGTTACTCTTATGAATTTTAAGCCAATTTTGATACAAAATTCGTGGTAAAATGATACAAAATTTCTATTGGAAATAAAGTTTTATTCGATTTTAGACAAATCTTTAAATAAAAGATTGTTTTTTTTTTATGTTTAAGTATATTAGATCACAAAATTTAAAATATTGTAATATTAATAATATCAATTAAATAAAATTTAATTAATATTATTGATTAAAATTATAAAAACAGAAAATGATTAAATTTTCAAGAGAAGGGAATGCATAAAGTCGAGTTTTGTGTACTTAAAAAATATCCATGTCTCGATTAGTTTTTTTGGGTACTCGCTTTTTTTTATTTTTTATATAAATTTTAAATCTAATCTTAAGAAATATGTATAATTTTAAAAGTTTGAATTATATAATCTAACATCTGAACATAAAATTTTAAAATTCTAGTTATATAATCTAAATATAAAGTTTAAGACCCAAATTAAATAATTTCATTCGAAACAAAACATAAGACCTAAAAGATTTTTAATATTTTTAATTAATTTAATTTATTTTAATATATAAATAATAATAACAAAGAAAAATAAAATACGTGAAACTTAGAAAATAAAGTTTATTATTTTAATATTTTTAATTAGTTTAATTTATTTTAATAAAATAGTGTATATCCAAACAAGTAAAATTCAAAATTTGTCAACTTGAAAACTAAATTTATTATTTTATAATTAATTTTAATTTTCTTTTTTACGATAAGACCCTAGTTCTTTTTTAAAAATAAAATTTGAGGGATCGAAATATAAAAATTAGGTTGCTTGATTTGAGAATATAGTAAATATAAAGATATTTTGTTTAAATAATAATTATATTTAAAATAAAAAATTAAAAATCAAATACCCAAAACTTTTTAGTTTTATGACTTGAATCCGACCTGAGTAATTTTTTTTCTTCTAGATAATACACAATTATTTATATTCAGATAATTAGATAATCAATCGGATTGGATATTTTTGCAATCCCTACCCATTATACAACCGCTCTTATCATATACCTACCAAACTCTTAACTATAAAGTTTTGACTTTTGAGTCTGATGTCTTTATACTAGAACTTAAATTTGATAAAACCCTAAAATTTGAAATTTGAAAGGCCAAGAAGAACTTGGGTAGTATAGAAATGGTTGGGTCAGGCTGCGTTGGGAAAATGGAACAAACAAGACAACGCCATTAGCGGTGGGGTGGACACCAGGGGGAAGAAACTCGAACAGGAGGGAACAGCAGACCAGAAACGCAGACGTGTTGCATCGATTAGGAGTGGCTTCAAGGAAAAAAAATTATACTTGAATTGTGATTTTTTACTTTAAATATATAAATTAATTTTTAATCAAAATAAGTATTTAAAAGATATAAATAATAATAAATATTCAAGTTATCATTTAGTAACATTTTAGTCTATTAAATTTTAATTAAAAAATTCTTTTGACTAATGAGATATTAACAAGTCACAGTAATTAAAGACCAAGATGAGTAATTTTGTTGATCTAAAATTAATGGAAATGAAAAATTGAAAAATAATATTTAATTTAGTTAATTTTAAAATTAAAAGAGACCTTAAGAGCCTTTTAACTTAATTTACAGTAATTAAAGACCGAGATGAGATTTGAACTTTAAGCATAGTAGAGGGAGAAAACCCACTATTTAACCTATATTTGAAAGTTACTCTCCGTTCGTCCTCAACTTAATTTCCAAAGACATCACTTTTACCGCTCTCTGTACGTCTCTTGGCCCTTGGGAAATGTTATAACGTCCCGGCGGGAGACATAGGGCTCTTTTCCAGATATACCCTGAAATATTTAAGTTTGATTCGGTTAAAATTTAAGTATTATTATTATTATTATCATTGTTAGATTAAATTTAATAGTTTAATACTCAGTTAAAAAAACTCGTGAATTACGTAAAAATATAATATATTATTTTTAATTTTAAAATTAATGAGGTATATAGAAATATTTATTTTGTATGGTTCTATCTAGAATAAAATCATACAATTTTATCAATAATAACAAAACATATCGGGAGTTACTCGAGTCTGACTCGATCAACACTCTACTCGAATTTTTAACAAACTGAAAAAAACTCAACACATTCAAACTCGAATTCGATTCAAATTTTAAATGAGTTGAATCAACTTAGTACTCTTCAAACTTTACTCGATTCATTTATGCCGTAGTCAGACATACACATGCACTTACAAACAACAAAGCAATTCAAAACCTTTCCCCCCTCTCTCTCTTTCCATCTGGAGTCACGAGTAAAGATTCTGTTAGCTTTTTTTCAAGTTATAACCCAACAAGAACTATTATTCACAAAACCAAACAATATTCTGTCGACAAGTCTTGTTATGTTGGTCTACTTGGCGTGGGTTCCTTACAAACATTTGTTGTCATCTTTTATTTATTCTCACTTGTTCAAAGTCAGGCAATTATATTTGCATGCATGCATGTGAAAACATGAAAAAGAAAGAGAAGGAAGGAATGGTTATAAAGGGAGAAACAATCTTTTTATTTTCATTTGCTTTGATTCTTGAATGTGTCACTGTTTTTTTTTTCGGATTACAAATAGGTTTTGTTGATTTATATATGTTGTATCGTTCTTATTTTTATATTTCTAGATTTTGTTTGATTCAATATTTTAATTAAAATTATATTTTATTAATTTATTATTTCTTGAATTAACGTTTTTTAACCGTTTATACGAGTATAAATCGTTTGTCTCTTAATCGTACCTCCATTTTAAATTAGTAAGTTTAGAGTTTAGGGTTTAAGGTTAGAGGTCGTGGTTAGGGTTTAGGGAATTAGGGGTAAGGTGTATTTTTTAGGGTTTAGAGTATACAAAATAAGGGTTAGGGTTTAAGATTTAAATTTTTAGAAATTTTCAATAGGAGACATAAAAAATCTTCTAACAGTGTCTCCTTCCATGCTTTCCGTTAAAAAATCTTAAAAAATTAAATTATAAATCCTAACCATAGTTTCATACATTATAAACCCTATACCCTAAAAAACACACCTTACTCTTAATTCCTTAAACCCTAATCACAATCCTTAATCTTGAACCTAAACCCTACACCCTACACCATTAATTTAAAGTGAAAACACCAATAAAAACATAATTAGGAGATAGACGATTTACACCGTTTTGATTTCGATTCTTATCATCCAATTTCATTTTCATGTAAATTTGACGAATCAAATTAACTACCTTAGTCTAAGCCATGGGTGTCGGTGAAACTAAATTTTCTTTGACATATATATATCGTCAGGTCATACGTAGCTAGAACTATTAAGAACAACAAGTCTAACCTTCACATCTATTATTTTCACTCATTAGGAACAATATTATTCAATACTAAAGCCTCAGTGTGTCCCCATCGAACCACCTAAAATAATTGAAATTCGAGGGGAAAAGGTAAGAAGTTAAAGAATGACTCTAGGGACAAACTTAATTAAAAGCTTTGGTTGGGGGTTGTGCTCCAATTTTTTTAAAATCATTTGAATTTTGCTTTTTTTTAAAAAAAATTTTTTATAATTAATTATATTTTGTCCGTTTTATATGTCTTGATTCTTCACTCTATAATTGATGTCTCTAAAAGCAAGTAAAGTGCTTCTAACGATTGAATGTACATATTTCTCCCACCTCTTTCATTCGAATAAAAATTTTATATCTTTAATCATTTATTTTTACGTCTTACACTCAAAATTATTTAAAAAATTAAATTTTAAACATAACCCTAAGTTTTAGATTTTAAATCCTAAACCCTAAATCTAAAAAATACACCATATTTCTTCAAAGTTGGTTTGCTGTTCATCTCATCCCTTTCTTGCTATACCATCTCCTCCTTTCATTCTCATCTACCACCCTTGTTCTCTTTCTTTTATTTGGCACATTTTCCCAGTTCAAACCACTCATGCCTAGCATCATCACCCACCTAAGTCCATAGAGAAAAACAAAACAACATTGAGAAAGAAAAAAATTTAGATAAAATTGGTAAAACTTAATCATCTTGACTATATGGGATCTTTTCAATATCATGTTATTATGCTTCATGGGGTCATTTAATTATAAGATTTCCCAAGGCACTCTCAACTCCCTTACACGTGCACCACGGATTCTTTCGTTTTTTTTTTTATAATTTCTCGTATATAACGTTTTAAATTTAAAATATACTTAAATGATACTAAATTACTTATTATTTAAATCGATACAGTTGATAATTTTTTGTTTATTATTTCTGCTTTGATAGAATAACATTAATTTTAGGTGTATGGGACAAATCCATTTATATAGGATTTATGATCCTTCATGTTTGATTTGATTATAAAAGAAATTACCTTTATAAAAAAAAAATTATTTCTTTGCTATTTACTGTATGGAAAATTCTATAACAGACGTCGAACACTGCTGAATACCACTAATGTTGAATATTGTTGAATACCATTAAATTAATTAATAAAAATTTAAAATCTCAGGGACTCAATATGTAATTAATAAAAGAGTGATAAACTTAACATATAGTTAATAATTGTATAATTAATCCTTTAGATTTTTATTCTTTATAAATTAATTTAATAATATTTAACAGTGTTTAATATTAACGATATTCAACGGTGTTCAATATTTGTTGTAGACTCAGAGTCAGTGGCAGACGTTGAAAACTTGGTTTCAATAATAATTAAGTGTTCACTTGCGAGGGAAAACATGCACCAATTTGGCCTAAATTTTATAATTGCTTTGGCTCTAATTCATATCTTCCCTTTTTTCACCTCTTTTGACTTAGATATAAAATGTTTCAATAAATTTCAAATAAGAAATGATAATACATACCACATTTATATTTATATATATATATATTTTTAATAATTCTAAGGTATTTATAAGATAATATATATTCGTATAAATTTTTAATTTTTTAACAATATATCTTATAAATAATATATCTGTTTTTTTACCGGCATCACTTGTTAGGTTCAAAATTTTGCATTATTTGCTTTCTTACACCTCTTGATTTTCCTCATAGCTCTTTATTGTATTCATCCCCAAAGGTTCCCAATTATTGATATCTGAAAATCATCATTTTTCTAAAATAAATACATACCTATGGCAGTACATCATGTGCTCCACATGTGACTTTGTAACACTTGAAAGTTCCAAAGTATTTTCAGACCAAAAATTTAGTACATTGGTACTTGTTCTTTGTTTGTTTATATAAATAATTATTTTCATTTTTAAGTGATTCCCATGTCTTAATCCCATTCATAATTAATTATTGAATATTCTGATCATGTCAATTAGACTTGATTAGGCCATTGCTTACGATTATGGAAAGACCAAATAAAATAAAATTAAATTAAAAGAGATGATGAGAAGATGGAGATTTGACATTTCATCAATTTGTTTTCTTCTTTCGGTGGTGGCTTTGGCTTAATCAAGTTTAATTAGCTTAATCAACCATTTTCTTTAGGCTTATTAGTTGGATTAGGTTAGGCTCTTTCACACACTCTTTATCTCAAAATTGATGTGCATCATTAGTTGGAATAAGGGTTTGTTTGATTTTAGAGAAAAAAATATTATTTTTATGTTTTAGAAAATAAAAAAATGTGAAAAAATTGGTTTGATTGTAAGATTGAAAAATATTTGTAAAAAAATGCGTGACAAAAATAGAGGATAAGTTACTCCAGTTGGAAGGATGTAAATTGTCTGTCTCCTAATTATTTTTCTATTAGTGCCTTACTTTAAATTATTGAATTTAAGTTTTAGGGTTTAATGTTAAGGATTGTAGTTAAGGTTTAGAAAATTAGAGGTAGAGTGTATTTTTAGAATTTAGGGTTTAGGATATAAAAAGTTAGAGTCATGGTTTAAAATTAATAGGGACATAAAAGGAGACACGATTAGAGGATAAAAGATTTCTATTTTATTGAAATTCTATGACATCTTTAGCCCTCCAACTTTCTAAAAATGCTATTTTAGTATTTAATTTTGTTGGGTTAAAAATATACGTACATACATACAAACAGGGATGAAGCTGTGTTTATGAATTTTTTTCTACTTTTATCTTCCTATTTAATTTTTTTTTAAAAAATAATATTTTTATGAATTTACTCCCGTATTTCTAAATATTTATGTTTTGTCTATCAATCCTAAATCTTAGCTTCGTCCCGCATTAAAAGCCATCATAATAGACTAAGAAACTGGAGAAATTTAGTTGTCTCAACAAACACGTTTTTAGCCTAGAAAACCTCGATTACTGCATAAGAAAATTATATACAAGTACCCATTTAATCAACATATAAAAAAAAAAACTATTTTTATTTCATTTAAATAGGTCAGAGGACCCGGTTCAATCAAATTTTGAAACACCCACGTGGACCAATAGTATTTTGACAACCAAGCTCATGATCTCTTGTGGAAAAGCATTTGGCAGCAAACCATGAAAATAAACCCAGTTCACTGCATGAATCCCAGCTACAACAATAACCCAAATGGACCATTATAGAGCAGCCATGCACATGATTCTTGTCACGTGGGGAGACTTTTCAACTGGGGGAACATGAAACCAAGCATCTTTTCCTTATTACCAACATATTATGATTTAGAAATGTCTTAATGGAAAGCATGTGGGAGCTATGGATGCCCATTGCCCTCTTGCATATGACTTTCTTTTGTTAATTTAGAATAACTTGTTATATGAAGTGTTTGCCAAGTTTGAGTTTGATGATTCACAAGATACAAAGTGTTGAAATCTTGTCTGCTCACTGTATGACCACTAACCAAAGTTGGGTTCAATTTTGATTATGATGCAATAAAATCCTCCCATTTGTTCTTTTAATGAATTAGGGCATAGAGTCATGAATAGTTATGTTATAGAGATTTTAATTTTTTAAGCATGTATATTCAAGAACCCGACGAGTGATCTTAGTGAAAAAGAGGATGATGCTATAAGACTTGGGTTCACGTAACTTTATCTATAAGGTATGAGACTTACCAAAACGTTAAGAAAAAAATATAAAAATAAACGACCTTGTGATCACAAGATTACTAAAAAGAAGTAGGTTTATTCAAATATAAATATAAAGATCCGTCTAGAAAAATGAGAAAAGAAGCTTAAGACAAAGGAAACTATTTTGATACACAAGTTTGTATAATTTTAGGGTTTTAGGTTAGGGTTTAGTGTGTAGGATATAGAATTTAAGGTTTATGATTAAAATTTAGAGTTTAGGGTTTGAGATTTAGGTTTTAAATTTTATAGAAATGTATAAATTTTTTTACACAGCTTATGTATCAAGATATAACTCTAAAACATATATGTATCCGATACTTATATTCGAATCTAAGTAATGTAAAATTAATACCGACGGTTGGAAAGTTACTTGAAAAAAGTTGATGTGGAGTTTATGACAACCATAGAAATTGAACGCCATGTTTCAAGGGATATGTCCTAAGAAGATTGATATCCACCAGCCAAGAGAAAAGGCAGTGGCCATTAGCCATTAGCCATTAGGAAACCTGTCAAGCAGAGTTTTGTATCATCAAAACAATTAGAAGAACAAGAAATAAAATCTGTTTGTCATGAATCATAATGGGATATGTCTTTAAACCCCATCTCATGATTCATTGTTTGAAGCCTCCCATGCAGTATCTACCCATCTCACTTGGATTCAAACATAAAGAATGAGTCAGGACATGTTTGGTCGTCTCATAAGTATCATTGGCTTCTCTTATTACACCAGCTGAAAAGACACAAATGTTGTAGAAACAATACTAGGCAGTCTTTGCTTTGCTTTTTCTTGTTATGCTTTTATTAGATCTAAGAAAAATAAAAATTTGTCCAATGGAATTAAGTGTTTAAATTGAATATGAATTTTATTTTATATTAATATCGATGGTATTTTAAAATTAATTGTATAGTTCGAATTTAGATATTGGGTTGAGTTTAAATAACATATTTTGATATAGAAGTTTGTATATATTTTACTTCACATAAGCTCGTAATTTTTAAGGGTTTAGGTTATAGAGTTTAGAGTTTAGGGTTTTAAAATTAATGATTTAGGTTTTATATTTTATAGTTTTTTTAATAATTTCTACCTAGTTGGAGCAATTTTTTTTACACAATGAATATTGAACCTGAGGAACAAATGTCTACTGAAAACTTTAACCAAAAGTTATTGACTATATTTTGTGCTTCAAATATATGAATTATGTATTAAAATATAATTCTAAGTTTAATATGTGGATCAATAAATATAAATTTGTTCTTTTTAAAAAATAAATATAAATTTGTCAAGAAAATGAATGATGATAATATAAGTCGGTCGATCCACTTTCTAGGCCCGAAAAGGTGGTTTCCATAAATTTGTATTCACTCTAAGGCATCAAAAAAGGCCCAGGCCCATTATATGAAGTTTCAGATTATAGATATTAAAAAATTATGTACTTTCGAAATTATATTTGGTGAAAAGTTAAATAAATAAATAATTATAAAAATTACTTTATTATTTTACTAAATAAGGATAATTGATTTTTATTAAAAATAATAAAAGTGTTTAACAAATAACGCATCTATATATATAAGGAGAGGTTTGAGAATTATGTCTAAAAAAACTCATGGATAAAACAATGAAAACGTAAAACTTAAAGATATAAATCTTTGATCATAGAAATTTAATAACCGTTATAAAATCTTATTATCTTTATTCAGCGAGACGTATACGAAATGATGTTAAAGTGGTGGACGAAACTACTATTTCGTTATATAGTACTGATTACTTTGATAATCAACGACGAATAAGTCAAATAAATATTTTTAAATAAAAATAATTTTTATCACACAAATATATTTAAACTAATAGCACAAACGAATTTCAGCAAATGCTAGAATCCAATATAAAACAAACTAAAGTAACAAATCAAACTTCAACTAAAAAAACTCAACAACAAATAAATTATCCTTACATAAACTACTATTGTCTTACTAGTCTACTAATATAACTATTTTTTTAAATCACAATTATAAAGTATCTAATAAATATTATAGTCCAATAAAACAAATTAAAAATATAATTAAAATATTCAACTATTAACATTTGACATAGAAAAAAAAATTATAACCATCAAGCTTCTATTATTTCACTAAATCTCAATAAAAAGACTATAAAATAAGAGGAAAACATAAATGAAATTATAAAAGATATTCATCATCTAAAAATATTAATTGTATATAAACTTAATTAGAATTTCAATATATATTAATCTAAAAGTTTTATTTATTTGGATTCATATATGGATCGAACTTTGATTGGATATAGATTTGGATCGAATTCAGATTTGGTCATGACAATATCTATATCCGATCCACCTCCTATTAGGATTCAAATTTTTTTAAATTGAAATATAGACTTTTTTATCATATTTAGATTAATTTTTTTTGGATTGAATCATATTCAAATTATATTTTCATCCTATATGCTTGATAAATAATTATAATTTCTAGATTCTACCAAATTGAGTCTAGTTAAAATATGTCAATTACATTTTTAATTTTTAGAGAAAATAGTGTGAATTGATTTAATTGCAATAATAATATAATTTTGTTTCTAAAAGAGCTATAATAATTGTTATTAGGGTAAATTATACAAAACACCATCAAATTTTTAGGTGTGTATCGATTATATTATTAAATTAAAAATTGATATTATTTTACCATTGAACTTCAATTTAAGCTTCAATAATACCATTGATCCATTAAAACCTTTCTATGTCGTCACAAGCAAGCTGCTAAGATCATTCAATGTCTTTAATTTTAAAGGTTTGATGGTATAACTGAAGTCTAAACTAAAGTTTGGTGTTAAAATAATATCGATTACTAAAGTTTAATGTTAAACTAGTATCGTTTTTTTTCAATAATATAATCTATAAAAAACTTAAAATTTAATGGTATACGATATAATTTACACTTTTTTCTTTTTCTTCTTTTTTCTGTGTTTTTCTTTTTATTATTATTACCATTAAAAGTTATTACCATGAATATCATTAATCATTAAAACTAAAGTGATACAAAATCAAAAATTGTCAAACAATAAAAAATACATAACAATTTCACAAGTCCATAGATGTGATTTGAAATAAAAAAATTAATTAACATAATTCAGCATAGATTATACAAGTATAATAGCTCTAAACTTTTCGAGTTATAATAACGTTATCTTAGAAAAAACAGAGTTACATTTAAAAAATAAGGTCAATTAATTTTATTTGATTTATTAAGGTGTGAGATATTTAAAGAGTTAATATAGTATCTTTTATAGAAAATATTTGTATTACTCTCACTTGATTTGTTGGAGTATATGGAATCAATAATATTTATTATAGTGGGATAAAAGCCTCATATACCTCGTACACTTTTTTGATCTATATAAAAATATTGACTCCGCTACTTCTCGAGATATATTAGTAGTTCTGGGTGCCTTCAAATGAGATCTTTATAAAAATCTTATCTTCACAAAGAGCTAACCAATTAAAATTAGAATAAATAAACTAATCTTTTAAAAGAGATTGTAAGTTTGGGTGACAAAAATCCCTTTAAAGGATCATCTAAAATTTTATTATTCTAAACATAGTTGATCTTCTTTAAAGGAAGAGACTTGAATTGATTTATATAAATTATACTTTTGAATTTTCTTAATCATTGTTTCGTTCACTTGGAATGTATCATTATTTAGCTCTAGATAAACCTTTACATCATAAAAATTAAGAGTCTTGTTTTCTCAATAATAGATTATTTTTTAAAAAATAATATGTATAAACTCTCATATTATATTCTCTTATTAAATACTTTTAGTAACATATGTTGGAAAAATGATATGGTACATGAACATTTGAGCTTAAATTTGAGTGGGTTTCATTAGTCAAATTAATTAGGACTAAGTGTATTATTACTCTACAACAAGAGTAGATTAAATTTATACATTTACATGCTCAAAATGTTCAATGAGTGAATAACAAATTGTTGCTCAATGTAACACCCATGATGTTAGAAAAATAAGATGAAAAGTAGAATATCCCACATTTGTTCGGAACATAGATTTGGAAAGCTTTATATATAAAAGCTTTTCATGTTATTATTGGAAATAAGTCAAAGGCTTGGACTAGATATTATAGTTGTGCTAGAAACTTTGGGCTAGCATTAATTGACTTTTATAAAAGTTAAAAGATATTCCTTAGGGCCTTTAGACTTTTAAATGACTTATTTTTTTTTCCAGCAGATACTATAGAATTAAACCACCTTTTATGGAGTTGCAGACCCTTCAACTGGATGTAACGTCCAATTTATTTGGATTAATTCTGTGATAAATACCATTTTAAATTCTGAAAGTTGTAACTCTTCAGGAATTGTTAATTACAGATTAATTCTGTAATTAAACATGTCCCCTACCTGAACAATATAAAAGGAGACCCCTTGTTCATATTTCAATACACTGAAAACCAAAAAACATCCTCTAGCCAAATTCTTGATAGTGTTCTGCTTCTGTGAAGTTCGTCGTTGCAGTCAAAGTTGCGTTGCTCTCTTTGTTGCATTCCACCGTTGTATCTTGAGAGACAGACGTTCTATAGAAACTCCAGCTCCGGGAGGGGACGAATCTGTTTTAAGGACACTGTAATAGCACATGCCTCGGTCAAAGTTTTTCAGAATCGTTTACTGATTTCTTTTAGTTTCTGTGATCTTTGTATTTTCATTTTATATGTTTTATTTCATTTGCAAAAATTGTTTTTAACAATTTAATAACTTATTTTATTTATTTTGATAACAACATAAAGTAGTATGAGGTATATGAGGTAGATGGCTCAATTCAATCAACAACTTGATTCAGAGGCTCAAAAAAATTTGGGTTAACTCATATTCTAATCCTCACCTGCTTGGCTAAGTATAAATCATATTTGGGTTTACATATTTTTGAGCTTATTTATTAGATCACAGTCTCTCACAAGCAAATAAGCTAAGAAATTAGAGTTTTCATTCTTATCACTAGACCAATATTCAGAGGTTCTATTGGTGAAAGCAAGGATATAAGTGGTGTGTGTGATGCTTATAATGATCCAACACCTGAATTAAATAAAAAAAATAAAGTGAAGGAGAGTCGAAAGGAACTTATCATAATAGTATTTAAAAAACAAAAATAAATAAAGTGAAACGATGCAATTTTATTAGAATTAGTGTTTTAATTTTTGTTAATCCTTATTTTAATGAAACAACATCTTTTATTTATTATTAGATAGCTTTAAAAACATTATCGTTCAATAATTTAGGGTTATATTATTTATAACTCTTGTGTTTTTATGATAATCAAATAAATAAAATCGTTTGTCTCTTTTTTAATTTTTCGCTTTTATTGTCTCATCTCTGCTTTTTTATCTTTCCCTCCTTTTAATTTTTTTTTTCTAGTTTTGTTCTGTTATAAAGGCATCAAAGCGTCATATTATTCTCGATTGTTCGGATATTTCTATCGATAAGTTCGTAAATAACTTTAGAAAAAAAAATTGAAGGTTTATCCATGAAAATATTAATGTTGGTTTGATCAATGAAAGAAATCGGATGAGTCGTCATTGATGACTGATTTTACAAAATCGAAGATTAAAGTCTCAACAATTGTAGGTTTAATAATGGAGAAGTTCAATGACAATTCATTGAAACCAACAACAATGGTTCAAGGTGTAGCGTTGACATACTTAACAAGGATAGACCAAAAATTATTATCAATAAGTGTTGAGTTGAATAATTTTAATGACCCATTTAGTGGGTTGCTGAAAGTGGGGGTCTAATATTTTAAATAAGAATTTGTTAGAATTATTGTTGATTCAAGGTATTTGATTGGATTCACTTATAGAGATAAAAGAGGATGGGTCCTGATGAAACTAATATGTTCGGTGAAAGACTTTCACAAATCAATAAAGAACTATCGATTTTTTTGAATCTTGTTCATATGATAAGTAATTTTGTATTTACCGAGTGTTTATTTGATAGAGATAATTGTTTGAATGAATCTTTAAATGTGTTTAATGGTGAAAGGGTTAATGAGTACAATTCTTGTAGAATCTTGAAAAATTCTTTTAATCTCAAAGGAAATAATACCCCACCCACTATTATGTATGATGTTAGAATAAAGACTTATAGACAATTACACTAACATAAATAATTTAATTCTAATAGAGAAGATGTTATTAATAAGGAGTCCTTTCAAATATTTGAAATAATGGATGCATCGATAATAAAAATAATTCAAAAAATACAAAGTAATACCGAAGACAATAAGATAGAATCTCAAGAAAAAATCATATAGAATGGTTATTTGACAAGTCTGGTAATTTTTTTATGATTACAAGTACTTTGATAATCAAAGTGTTTCTTGTTTAGTTGTGAATTGCTTATGGTTATATATCTTACGATGATGACATTTTTTTAAAATCTCGAACTGTTGTTGCTGATGATTTATATTAATTTAGATTATTATTAATGGAGAATGAAATGACTAAAAATATTTGAGTTAAGAAAAGGTTGTATATTTTTCAAAGATTTGATGAAAAATTGTAGCGACCCTTTTTTTTTTAAAAAATTTAAAAAAAGTTTAAAAGTTTAAAAGTTCGGTGTGGGATTTGAAAATTCAATAATATTTCAAAATTTGGTATCCCGAGAGATGACACCTGAAGAACAGGATGTCACTCCTAATAGAACACCGTTAAAATTTAAAAATCCGCGGTAATATTTAAAACTCAATATCCCAGGAGATGACACCTGAAGAACAGGATGTCACTCCTATTGGAATACCGTATCAATTTAAAAATCAGTTAATCAGTTGGAGTCGCCATCGATCGTTCAAAAAAGTGGATCGAACACCGAAAATAAAACCAGAGAAAAATAGGTTCGGGAGTTGGTTACGTTTGGGGAAGGATTAGCACCCCCATAATGCCCAAAATTGGTACCTAAAAGTTCGCATTGTAATCTTTAAGAAAATATAAAGTTTTAATTAAATTAATTTTTAATTAAAAAATGCAAATCCTAATATCCACGACGATTCAAAGGAGATAACACCCGGAAACAGGGATGCTACTCTTAATAGAATATATCGGGATAATAATTTCTAAAAAAAAAAATTACATGACATTTAAATAATGTAAATAAATAACAAAACATATGCATATATGAACAACATTATATAACCATGCTATATGCCTCGTAACTAGACATAATCAAATAATATACTTACAAAAATATATATAAATACAATAATATATAATACTACCGTATAATAATATAGCTTTATAATATAATAACAATAATAAATTAATGAAAGAAAGAACAAAACATACAATTAAATAAACAAATTAACTACACAGTGAGGAAAACGACAATCCATGGAAAATTATGGACAAAAATAAAGGAAATAATAATAATAATAATAATAATAATAATAATAAAGATATATTTCTAATAATAATAATAACAAAACACATTTTCAAGGTAAACAATAATATAATAATATGATTTTCATAATATAATAATATATAACATAGTGAAAAACAAAATAAATAATATACAACAGTGATATAAATTTAAAAACAGAAGCATAGGACCTATTATGATATTTACCCATTTTAATTTAATCTACAGAACTAAAATGAATAATTAGAAAAATTAGCAGTTCAAATTATAACAAGATAAGGGTAAGATCGTAGAGTAAGGGAACCTGGAAGGACTAATAACATAGTTATACCATGCGGTGTAGACAAAAATAGAGAACTTGAAAAATAAAGGATTTAGAATGCAATTAACCCATTTCCAATGTTATAACCAAATGAATCAACAGATTCATTTCATGTTCACGCGTCCTTTATTTCTTTTTCTCTCTGTTTGCCTTTGGTCACCGATGGAGGATGACTCACGATGGTTCGCCGGCCGCCGTGCCGACCACCGTCGCTGGTCGCCGGAAAATTCAAAGGAAGCACTTTTCCGAAAGATCTCGATGAGGGGAACGCGATGGAGGGCTTAGATCTTCGAAAAAACAAACGTGGAAGCCTAGATCTAACGATAAGTATTCGAACCTTTTATTTTTTTTTACCTTTTGTCTTCCGATTTGCTTCGTTCTCTCCCTCTTTCTTTTTCCGATTTGTTGCCGAATATTATGGAGGTTGTTGCTTATTTCTTTTGCTTCAAATATCCCTTTTTTCATTCCATTTCTTCCCCCTTTTACAACATATTTTCGGGGTTTAAATACCCGACTTTTACACATATAATAATGGAAAAGATCTGAGATTTTTTTTCAGATCTATGCACATAGATCTAATTATTCCTAATCCTTTATTTTGCAGGTTCGAAAGGATGCTTGGGCGGTGGAGCAGATCCGGTTTCAGGCGTGGGCGGTGGCCGTCCGTGGGAGCGAACGAGGGAGCGCGTGACCACCACGCGCGATTCAAATAGCCGCGCGTGGCGGCGGCTCATTTGGTTAAGGGTGTTTAGGGTTTAGTTAGGTTATCATTAGGGTTATTTTTGATTTGGATCTGATATGGGTATGGGTTATTATTGGGCTTAATTATAATGGGTCTGATATGAGTTATAATTTGGGTTGTAATATTTTTTTATTGGGTCTGGTATTTTAATAATAAAGGGGTTCAAATGGGTTATTACAAAAATATGTTAAATCTAATAGTAATTCAAATATTTTTTTCTACTGAACTCTCGCACGCACTCAATATCTTTTATCTTATTTTTTAGAATAAAAGGTAGGATAGAAAATTACTCTTATGCTCTATAAACTTATCAAAATTACAGAAATCCGACCTTTGTTTTAAAAAATAAATTTAATTCTAATTTTCCTTAAAATCCTCTAGTTCATGTAACCATTATTATAGATTCTACAATTATATTTTATTTTCAATAAACACAGTTAATCTTATTTAAATATAGATGCTTGTCAATCGATTGAATGTCTTTCATGCAAAATGAGTCTATAGTAAAGTCATTTATTGAGATTGATGTTGACATTGCTAGAGTTCTCTAATAACCTTTTTAAAGTTATTAAATTATCGATTAATACTTTTCAGATACTAACTGTAGCTTGAATAATCAATCGAAAACTATTAAGAGTGAACTAATGATCTTTTAGAGATTTTATAAAAATTTAATAAAATTCTTAATAATTTTAAATAAAATAATTTAAAGTGATTCAATTTAGAGTGAATTATCTTTCAATGATTTTATGAATTATCTTTTATAATGATTTTAAATCTCATTGAACCATTAAATCTCAATTTAATCACTAAAACCTATTACAATAAATTATAAAGATCAATAATTTGAGAATTTTAATAAAAAAACTTTGATTATAGGAGAAAAATAAAATTCACCTTTAATGGTAGATTTTTCTTTTAATTAGACTTAAAATCTTTAACAAATTAGAGTAGAACTAAGGAATCAATTGATAAAATCAATAACAAACTTAAAGAGATTGATTCTTAAGATTTTTGATTGCTAAGAATTTGAGAGAAATTAAATGGAAGAAAAATAGTTACATGAAAAAAATGAAATTAGTTATTAAGTTTTTTATTCATTAAATCTTTTTAATTAACCTTTTTTTAAATCTACTTTAACAACAGCCAAATTAAAGTAAAAATTTGATTTAAAATAAGTGTTTAACAACTCTTTAAAAATTTTAAGTTTTGACTTTTTAAGATTTAATCAGTAAAAGTAGTTTTTAATTTTTATAATTTGATCACGAGAGCAAAATGTCAATAAACCCAAATTTATTTTTTCAAATTGAGTTTACCAATTATCTCAATATATTTTCCATCCTCTTCAAAATGTTTATTTTAAATTTAATCCCGAAATAAATTTGAATAATCTAATCTTGTTCATCAAACCGTCTAACCAACCTAGCTAACACCTAAAGCTAAATTTAGGGTGTTATAAGTCATTTTGTCTCACCCTATGTGCTTAAATTTAATCTCTATTTTGTCAAAAGAAAATGCTATGAAGTTCACAAATCAATCAAAACCTTCTGATTTTTGTTTTTCGCTCTTTTGCCTCCACCGTAGATGGAGCTTGATTCTTATTATGTTGTTTTTCTCATGTCAATAAAGTTCTTTACCGTTTAAATCTTGGAGAAGTTTATTCATTCACCGATATATGGATGCCATCAAAAAGTTAATAAAGGAGTGACAAAATGTTCAATATCCAAACTTTAGTGAGTAAATTAAATGTTTTAAAACTTTAATGACCAAAATATGTTAAAGAATAAAATTAAGTGATGATTACCCAATTTACTCCTATAACAAAAACCAAAGTTTAATGATATTTTGTAAGTTTTAAAAGCCAGATGACTAAATTGAACATTTCAGAATACTTTAGTTATCATTGTAAACTTTACCCATAATTTTTTAAAAGTATGAGGCCTAAAAATGTTATTAGCCCGAAAATAGTAAACCAAACGAAAGCCTCAACCTAACAAACGATACAATGATAAACATGTTTTTATTTTAAATAAAGTATTAATTTACACTAAATGGTCCCTTACCCCTCCCCTAATAAAAAAAATCTACGCGTTAAACACTGCTGAATATTATTAAATTAATTTGTAAAAAATAAAAATTTTAAAAATTAATATATAATTATTAATTATATATTAAGTCTATTACTCTTTTATTAATTATATATCAAATTTTTAAAATTTTATTAATTAATTTAATGATATTCAACTATATTTAAGGTGTTCAACAATATTTCACTTATATAATTTTCTTAAAAACATAATACGCCAACCAAGTCAATATAACATATAGTACGATTTTTTAATGGATTTTCTTCCCTTTAATTACCAGCTAAATAATTCAGTAGTATCTTTTTCCTTCTAATTTCTTTTTGATTCTATTTCCTCTGAGAAAGCCAAGGTTTTAAAAATGGCGGAATCGGTGGAGCTGCCGGGTCGTTTAGCGATTCTTCCTTTCAAAAACCAAGTTTTATTGCCTGGTGCCTTTATTCGGATTCGCTGCACTTCACCTACCAGGTTTCCTCTCCCCCGATTTTCGTTTGGATATTTGACTGAACTCTATTAATAACTGACGAATCTTCTTTCTCTTGTTTGTTTCCATAGAAAACGGAAATGGGGAAAATTTATATTGATTCAGATTTGGAATTAGGATCATTTCTCTGGTTCTCTCTTTTTTCAAAACTAGAACAATTTTTTTGCGTGTTTATTGTCTTGATGCGTGACATAGTATTCTCAGGCTTTATTTTCTCCTTTAGAACTTATTTTGACCCTTTCAGTTCTAGGAAATTCAAGCTATTTCCTAAGTTGCAGTTGAGTTATTCTTTTTTCAAACGTTGGGCTTTATGTGATGGTTGTTTATTTAAGCTGAATAATAACAATGGAGCTGGTACAATCACAGATTGGTTCGTTATTTGTTAGTAGATAATGAAGTGGTTTGACCATTTCAGCGTGAAATTAGTGGAGCAAGAGTTATGGCAGCGCGAAGAAAAAGGATTAATCGGGATTGTTCCTGTGCTAGATGCTGCCGACACGACTTCCATGGATTCTGTGTTATCCCAAGGTTGTTTTTTGTGAACTTGTTTTGCTATCAAGAACAATGTGTATGGTTTTCAAAGCTAGAGGTTTTGAAACCTTTTTTCTGGTGTAGGAAGTGAATCTGGAGAGCGGAGCCCCAAAGTTCAGATTAACACATCAGATGCTCATAAGGTTGATGGGAAAATCAACTCTGAAGTTATTCAATGGCATAAAAGGTACATTTGATCAATCTTCTACTCACTTTCAGATATTGTTGCATTGAGCCTGTCTCTATTTTTCTTTTGTCAAAATTCAAGACCTTGACCTATAATTATGGTACTTGCATTTGATATTTGATATCCCAGGGGTGTGGCTGCACGTGCTTTGCATCTGTCAAGAGGAGTGGAGAAACCGAGCGGGAGGGTTACATACATTGTCGTTCTTGAAGGTTTATGCAGATTCAATATAGAGGAGCTTAGCACACGTGGACCTTACTGCACTGCAAAGATATCTACACTTGAGATGACTAAGGCCGGTAAGTTGGGATCCATTCTTCCTTCTGTAAGCACAATCACTATGTAATGCTTCAAATAAAACTGAACCAAGAATTAAAGAAAAGAGACAGGATTGAAGAATAATAGAAGGAATAGAAATGAGGAGAAAGAAGAAGAAATTTCATTCAGATATTTAATGCCTTCTTTAGTCCCTAGCTTCTTCTTTTAACCTCCTAGAAAGCTCCTATGAAACGTAGCGTTTCATTTACAACCACTTGCCAGTTGGCATAACAGCCTGAAACAGAAAAGGAAAACAGAAAACAAGGCCATAACGGCTAACAAAAATAAAAAAGCATTACAAAATTCCCCCCTCAGCAAATCCTTGTCCTCAAAGATTAAAAGATGGATATTGTTGCTGTAGCTTGTACAAAACTTCCCATGTAGCATCCTCTGGAAAAGAATTTTCGCTCAACCAAAACTTCAGTTATTGCCCTATTGCCCCTCTTAACCATTCTTCTATCCAAAATATTCTTGGGCTCTTTTGCAATGGTTCCATCATTCCCTTTGAATCCTTGGGTAGTTCCATCTTAGAAAATATTTTGGTCTCTCGCAATTCATCCAACAACTCTTCTATCACAGGCATATGAAATTTATCCTTCACAGTTAGTTGATTTAGTTTCCTATAATCAACGCACATCCTCCATGAACCATCCTTTTTTTTCTCCATCACCATAGGAGAAACAAATGAGTTGTTGCTGTCTCTAATGATTCCAGTCTTCAGCATCTCTCTGGTCATCCTTTTTATTTCATCCTTCTAAAAAACTGGGTATCTATAGGGTTTTAATTTCACTACAGCCCCTTCCTCCATCAAAGGAATTTTGTGATCTTGTCCCCTCTCAGGGGTAACCCCTTTGGCTCTTCAAAAATATCTTCAAACTCAGCCAATAAATCATTCATTGTTGCTGGCAGAATTGCTTTTGATGATTTCATTTCCAATTTTGCATTCATCATCAAAATACAAGCTATAGAAGGGTTGACTCCTTCTCTAATCATTTTAAGACATGGTTTTGGCTCAATCCAAGTCATGGGATTAGGTTGCGCTTCATTTAACTTAATCATCTTTCCATGATGCCAAAATTCCATAGACAACTCTGAAAAATCCCATTTTATTGGTCCTAAAGTTGACAACCATTGAATTCCCAACACGAAATCATAACTTTTCAGAGGTAGAATAAAAAAATCAGCAACAAATATCTGCTTTTGTGTTGTCCATTCCACTCCTTTACAAAGTCCCAAAGTTTCTAAAATCCCACAATCAGCTATTGCAACCTTTAAGCTAGATCTTTTCTCTACCCTTAGGTCCAATCTTTTAGCTACAGAGCTACTCACAAAATTGTGAGTGCTTCCAGAATCCAATAATGCCACAAAATTGCTCTCTTCAATTGTTATGTTCAATTTCATTGTCTCCCATGAAGACATTCCCCACAAGGCCTGCAAGGATAAAATAGGAGACTCTACCTTCTCCCCTTCCAAATTATCCTCACAATCTACAAATTTCTCTGGTTCAACATCTTTCTCAATACCCTCTACTGTGATCTGGAACACCTGGGACTCAGTGCAACGATGTCCTGGAGTGTACTTTGAAAAACACCAAAAACACAATCCTCTTTTCCTCTTGTCTTCTATCTCGGCAGAAGTCAGCACTTTACTACCCCCTTTGCCATCATTCATTATTGGGGCCTTACTGGAATTAGGACTAGCAACAGGAGTAATACTACGAGAAGTAAAATTATGGCTAGCAACAGAGGTTCGAGATGGAATAGGCAAAGTAGAAGACATAGTAGTCCTAGTAACAGAGGGCTGTACTTTCTTAGGACAAAATATCACTTCTAATTGTCTAGCCATATGAAAAGCTTCTACCAAATTTTTGGGCTATAGTAACTTAAGAAATTGGCTAATCTCCAATCTAAGATGATTTTTAAACATGCTAAGAACATAATCATCTGGTAATCTTACCTGGTTCAGTAGCATGACAAACTCCTCATAAAATCTTTCCACTGAATCTGTCTGTTGGAGAGCAACCAACTCAGCAAAAGGGTCCGAGAATCCATCCGGAGCAAAACAATCCCTTAACATCTGCAAATATTGAGCCCATCTTACTCTACTCAAGTCTGTGACATCCCTCATCACAAATTGATGCCACTGAAGAGCCTTCCCTTCCAGATGAAGCCTTAGTTTTAAAAAGCGCGCTTTGAGCGCGCCTAGGCGCTGGGCGAGCTGAGGCGACAGGATGAACGCCTACGCCGGCAAAGGCGAGGCGGCATACGAGAAGCGCTGCTAGGCGTTGTGAGGCGATCGCTTTTCACAAGGCAAAGGCGCTGCGCTTTGGGTATTTTTGGATCTGAGAAGAAACATACTGAAGAAGAAGAAATACCAGTGAAAAAGAAACTCTGAAGAAGACGAGGGGGGGGGGGGAGAGAGGAGCACGTGATGAAAGTTTTAATTATTTGTGGGGTCCAACTGGATTTTATTTAAAGATTAGAATCAGTTATAATTCATATTTTTGTGGGATCCAACTGGATTTTATTTAAATAATAGAATTATTATAATTTATATTTTTTTGGGTCTAACTAGATTTTATTTAAATAATAGAATTATTTGTAATTCATATTTTTGTGGGTCCATTTGAATGTAAATATATTTTATTTAAAGATTACAATTATTTGTCAAACTTAATTAGTTAATATAAAATTATTTTTAGTGATATTTTTTTATTATTACTGAAAAAAATTTAAATCACTATTATAATCTTATAAATCTACACTTTTTATTTTATACTTTATTTTATGTGTATTTTTTCAATTAAGTTTGTGTTGTTAAGTATGTGTTGTTACTACACTAATCCATTAAAATAAGATATTTTATGTAAAAATTATTAAAGGTATTATACATAAAATTTATTTTATTTTATATTTTATCTATATTTTTAATGTGTTTAATTGATTAGTTCTATAGTACAATTAATAGTACATGTTTATTGTTAATTAAATATAATGATATAAAATATTTTAGTATAATTTTATATTTATTATAATGTTCAAATACAAATATAATATAAAATTAATTTATAACGCCTCGCCTACGAAAAGCTTTCGCCTTCGCCTAGCGCCTAGCGCCTTTTAAAACTAAGGATGAAGCATCACCAACCTCACTCGAGCTGTCTCGGGCACTCCTTCAGCTTCGAAATATTGTTGTAATTTAGCCCACCATTCTTTGAACTCAGTGCCATCAAACTTAGGACACATTAGTTTGTAGGCATAATTGTTGGATGAAGAACCGAAACCCACTGTCCTCTCCCTGAAATCCTGCTCTGAAATGATTTCCACTGGTGACTCGAGATTTCTACTGCTTGAAACGGGAGCAATAGTCGCTGCTTGAGGTCCAGGAGCCGAAAGTTGAGGAGAGACCACATGAGATCCCACTGCCGCTGGTGGCGCACCCAAAATTCCCTCAGTGACTGGAGTTTTCCCCAACGCCATAGAAATAAAATTTTTGATATCGGTCAGAATAGAGGTTCGCAAATCCGCCATTCGAGTCTCCATTTTCGCATCCATCTGGGCAATATCAGTCTTAATCTGATAAATCTCCCGATCGAAATCTGATTTGGAGACTGGTTAGCTTGCGTCGATTGGGCTTCAATGAGTTGTTGCTGCTGTTGTTGTTGCTGCGCCGCCTGACTCTGAGTGACCATGCCGTCAACCATGGTGAGGATCGATCTAGCTCTTATGCCTTTGTAATGCTTCAAATAAAACTGAACCAAAAATCAAAAAAAAGAGACAGGATTGAAGAATAATAGAAGGAACAGAAATGAGGAGAAAGAAGAAAAAATTTCATTCAGGTATTCAATGCCTTCTTTAGTCCCTAACTTCTTCTTTTAACCTCCTAGAAAGCTTCTATGAAACGCAGCGTTTCATATACAACCACTTGCCAGTTGGCATAACAGCCTGAAACAGAAAAGGAAAACAGAAAACAAGGCCATAACGGCTAACAAAAATAAAAAAAGTATTACACACTAACATACAAGTATAGTGTTCTTTCTGTTGCACAGTATTAAATATATAGTAAGTTTCCTTCACAAGTCTCTTTTCAATCTCTAGTACCAGAAGAAAGATTATGCCATATGGTCTTTCGATTGAATTGACTTTGGATGTGTCCATTTTGTTATCCTAGATGATATTCTGTTTCTTTTAGTAGCAATCATTTCTTTTCAAGAACACTGGAATGATAATGTTGTTTATCCCTATGTTGTCTTTTATAACTTTCTTCAACCTTTTAATTTTGCTTAGAGATGGAACAAGTAGAGCAAGATCCAGAATTTGTAACATTGTCTCGCCAGTTCAAAGCAACTGCAATGGAGCTTATTTCTGTTCTTGAGCAGGTAATATATTTGACCTATTCTTTTACTTATCAGTAGCTATGAACTATATCATGATTCATGAAGCAAATAAAGATTGTTAGTTCTCTTGTTGATTAAAAACTTGGCTATGTTCTAGTATTATATTCTAGTGATTATTGATGTTCCTGTGCTGCTTCTAGAAACAAAAAACTGGTGGAAGGATAAAAGTTCTTTTGGAGACGCTTCCTCTTCACAAATTGGCTGATATATTTGTTGTTAGCTTTGAGATGAGTCTTGAAGAGCAGATCTCTATGTTGGATAGTGTTGACCCTAAAGTAAGGATTTCAAAAGCTACTGAGTTAGTTGACAGACACTTGCAGGTAGGTTATTTACTTATGGATAACAATTTGTAAATTTATTTCTTCTTCTGGAGTTTATCCTACTTAATCTATTACTTGTGTAGTCGATACGTGTAGCAGAGAAGATTACAGAAAAGGTTGAAGGGCAATTGTCAAAATCACAGAAGGAGTTTCTTTTGCGACAACAGGTTATCTTTCTTCAACAGCTGGAAGATTTTAGGGAGTTGAAAGTAAAGGGCTCTCCGGGCTTTTTGTAGTTATGAACCATTAGTAATTAATAGTTTGTTATTTTCCGGCCATTTGTATAGAACCAGTACGAGTGGAAATGATGCACCTATTTTGGTGATTTCTCATGCCTAATATTTGGAGCTATATTTTCTGCCGCAAAAACCTTTACTTTGTTTTTTGCTTGTATATTTGTTATTTTCTATGTTTTTTCCTGCCTAATCGTTTGACAATTGTGAAATATATTCCAGATGAGGGCCATAAAAGAGGAGCTTGGAGACAATGATGATGACGAGGATGATTTGGCTGCCTTGGAAAAAAAGATGCAGAGTGCCGGGATGCCTTCAAATATCTGGAAACATGCACAGAGGGAGTTGAGGTAAAATAATTTGAGAGAACAGTATAAATGGAATTTTTTTAATTGTGCAAAGAATGTCTTCAATCAAAAAATACTTAATAGCATTCTATATCCTGGGGGCATCTTTCAGTGTTTTATTTGTTGGTGACTATCACTTCCTTGGCTTTCTTGTTTTCTCTTTTTTTTGTGGAAGTTATGTGATCCAAACTTCTTGTATTCTGTTTTAATTGGATATGATGTAGAAAAAGGTTGTCTATTATTCTCATTTCAGGAGGCTTAAGAAAGTGCAACCGCAACAACCTGGATACAATAGTTCACGTGTCTACTTGGAGCTTCTCGCTGATCTGCCTTGGCAGAAGGCCAGTGAAGAACAGCAACTGGACCTGAAGACTGCAAAAGATTGTCTGGACAATGACCATTATGGTTTAGTGAAGGTCAAGCAACGGATAATCGAATATCTAGCTGTTCAGAAGGTTGACCACTTATCTATTTTTGTTTCTTTGACTGCCTTGTAGTTCTATATATGCTAATATAGTTTGAATTATCGCACTCAGCTTAAGCCAGATGCAAGGGGTCCAGTTCTGTGCTTTGTTGGCCCACCAGGTGTTGGTAAAACATCATTAGCATCATCGATTGCTGCTGCTTTGGGTAGAAAATTTGTACGTATATCTTTGGGTGGTGTCAAGGATGAGGCTGATATTCGAGGGCATAGGAGAACATATGTTGGAAGTATGCCTGGGCGTCTTATTGATGGGTTAAAGGTAAAATGGATTTCTTGGACAATAATGTGACATGGTTTGCTCTATTGTGTGCTGGTTTTGGAATGCTATTTACCCAACTGTGAACTGACTAGAATATCCATTAGAGATCATTTGTTCCACCGGGACACTTTTTAGCAATTTATTTATCATTCATCTTTGAGAAATGTTTTTCTTCTATTTTCTCAATATATGATTTGTTACTGTATTGGCTCTTCAACCGCATAAGTTGTTTTGATTTTGATCAGTGGTCAATTTCCACTCTTAAATGTGCTAGAATTTGTTGCATTCTGCTTTTATCTTCTAACAGTTCATTGTGTGGGTGGGTGCACCACAGCAGTTTTCTACGCCTTACTGTTGATATTGTAATCCCATGCATCACTGCATTATGTATGTGAGGATTTATGGTTCTTTTTGCCTCATCAATTAGTTTGAGAACCTGGCAAAGCTACTTATAACTAAATAATATTCAAGTTTGTAGATTGCAGCATTAAATTTATCTTAGGCCAACAATCTGAAGTTTGGAGAAATGAATCCCCCGTGAATTAAGATCCTCAACATCTTCTTTGGATTTATATTATATGTCGATGATTATTGGTCTTATTGTAATGATGTTTTGTTTGGCTTCTAGAGAGTAGGTGTTTGTAATCCAGTCATGTTACTGGATGAGATTGACAAGACGGGTTCTGATGTGCGTGGTGATCCAGCTTCAGCTCTACTGGAGGTTCTTGATCCGGAGCAGAATAAATCTTTCAATGATCAGTATCCTACTTTCTTTTATCTTTAGATTATCATAGTGAACTTTGGTTTGGACATACCAGAATTAACTTTATTTTTCTTTATTAGTAAATCCTTGAAAAAATTGTGCTGTTTTACTTATGGGCTTTATTTAACATTCATTATTTTACCCTTTTTGGACTGAAATTGTTATTGATTTTACGTGTGTATTTTCATCTCCATGAAAAATCATTTTATGAGTGTGTGTTGATTGTTTGGGGTCTTTAACTGAGGTTGAATAGCTATTTGAATGTACCATATGACCTTTCAAAGGTGATTTTTGTGGCTACTGCAAATAGGTCACAACCTATTCCTCCTCCACTCTTGGACAGGATGGAAGTCATTGAGCTCCCTGGATATACAGCCGAAGAAAAGCTCAGAATAGCCATGCAGCATTTAATTCCACGAGTTCTAGATCAGCATGGATTGAATTCTAAGTACCTTCAAATTCCAGAGGTATTTTTTGCATTTTTATCTTTTCTTTCTTAGGTTTATGCTTCCATTGGGTGTCTTTTCTCTTTTAATTTCATTAAATCTGTTGTCATGTTTCCCCTTGAACATTGAGGTATTTTAGAAACTTGTCCGCTGGTCTTTGCATCACTATCACCTCAGGTTGATTAAATGATTATAAGGACTAATATCAAGTATGGAAGTCCTTGCCATCTTATTTTGAAGGCTAAGGTTACTGTGTAATGTATTGATTATCTTCATGGAAGATGTCTAAGCTCTTTCACTCTTCAACATCTAACAAAATGAGTGGCATCTATTTCTTGAACTCCTCTATAGAATTTAGATTGAGATGTCAAATAAGATCCACGATGAAGATGCCAGCTTTATCAGAATATAAGCATTTAGTTATATTTTATCATATATTATTTCTTTGCAATCCAACAAGTTATATTGGGTAATCTTATCTCAATGCTCTTTTATATTTTGGTAGGCCATAGTTAAACTTGTCATTCAGAGGTACACCAGGGAAGCTGGTGTCCGAAATCTCGAGAGGAACTTGGCTGCATTGGCTCGTGCTGCTGCTGTAAGAGTTGCTGGGCAAGAACAGACTGTCTCAGTTAGCAAAGATGTTCATAAACTAGCTTCTCCACTGCTGGATAACAGGCTTGCTGAGGGAGCTGATATGGAAATGGAAGTCCTTCCGATGGGTGTAAATAATCATGATATATCAGATACATTCAAAATATCCTCATTTTTGGTTGTTGATGAGGCTATGCTGGAAAAAATATTGGGGGTAATAGTTCCTCATATGAACTCTTTCTTTGGTCACGATATTCACTTTTTAGTCCATCTTAAAGTGGTCAATTTTTTTTTAGTATTTCCTTCCCTGCTACTTTAGGCATAAAACTCTTGATGTATGATGTGGTCCAAGGGCTTGTATAAGTTTCTGCTGACAGTAGGGTAGGTTGAGTTGTATTCTTCACAAGCATAAGGATGCTTATATACTCTAATGCAGCCTCCTAGGTTTGATGACCAAGAAGCTGCAAATCGTGTTGCCACTCCTGGAGTTTCTGTTGGGCTTGTTTGGACCACTTTTGGAGGGGAGGTTCAGTTTGTGGAGGCTACAACAATGGTTGGAAATGGTGAATTGCATCTTACTGGGCAACTTGGTGACGTTATTAAAGAATCCGCACAAATAGCATTGACATGGGTATGCTTTCTTGGATCACATATTTTCTGCATTTATCTGATTTAAAATTCATCAACATGAAGAATGCTTCTGGTGATTTAAAGGTTTCTACCTAAATTGCTGTTGGTACGGGTATATAATCTATTGGATCAGGACCATGCTTGTTTTCTACAAATTGTCACTAGAAGAATGAATTAGAAGTTGTGTTGTGTTAGTGCACTTTCTGTCTACTTTTTCTTGATTCTGTAAACAGACATCATATTGATTTTACTCTCATCAGTTCTGCTTCTTTGTCATTAGTTATGCTTTAATTTCTTGTGTGGTTTTCATTGCACCATTCTTTCTAGAGTTGTCAAACCCAAATATGATAATTTTAAAATCTATTTTCTTTAACGGTTTTATTTTAAAGTGTTTCCTATTTCTCAGGTAAGAGCCAGGGCGGCAGATCTCGAGTTGATAGCTGCTGAGGAAACCAATCTGCTTCAGGGTAGAGATATTCATATTCATTTTCCAGCTGGGGCTGTACCAAAGGATGGGCCGTCAGCTGGTGTGACCCTTGTAACAGCGTTGGTTTCTCTGTTCAGTCACAAAAGTGTGAGAGCAGATACCGCAATGACAGGAGAAATGACATTGAGGGGTCTTGTGTTACCTGTCGGTGGTATCAAGGATAAGGTGTTGTTTCATTTCATGAACTACAGAGCTAGTCTATGAACTTTTACTTTTTTATATTTGGCAGGAGAATAATATGCTCATCAATAATATTATGACCTTACGTTTGACCAAAATCTCATCTTCTCGTTAACAATGCGCAATAGCTAAAGATTGACCGGAAATGCATTTGTTTCCCATTATTTTCTACTTTTTTATATGTTAATTACACAGATACTAGCAGCGCACCGTCATGGAATCAAGAGAGTTATTCTACCAGAGAGAAACCTGAAGGACCTGGTTGAAGTACCTGCACCTGTGCTATCCTCTCTTGAGGTAATTTTTTTCCATTTATTTGAAACACTGCACTTTTCTATTGTCACTCAGCATCTTAATATGTAATCTGAATCCGGTTCTTTTTGGCCCTGAGTTTTTTCCATTAATGTGGGTTTCAAGCTTTTTGTTGTGGAAACAATTCGAGTGCTTGCTTAAATTTTTTTCTCCATTGATACTAAGGACTGCTTCAAAGTGAATTCGACCATATTTTAACGTATAAACAAAGCAATTGAAACAATTGATCATTTCACTTCTCAATATCACCAATGAATGGGGTTTTAACATTAACAACTTGAAACATAAAGCTGAATGACACAATGACTCACTGTATGCTATTTTTGCAGATACTGCTAGCCAAGCGAATGGAAGATGTGTTGGAGCACGCATTTGATGGCGGATCCCCATGGAGACAACACTCAAACTTATGACAAATTGTTTGGTTTAGTCTCCTGTACAAGTTCCAGGTATTTTCTCAGCTGCTACTGCCTTTGGCATTTGAGGATCCAAGACAAGTTAATAAAAGCTCAGCTGCCATGAACCAGCAAACGAGTTTAAACCTGTGCAAATAATTGGAAGCTTCCTGTTGAAATAGCGGGTATGTATTACTATTATTTTCTCTTCTTTTTGTTAACACACTAGTGTTTGAGGCTTGCACACTACACAATTCCTTCACATCTGTTCGTGCCTTGCATTTTCCTTCCTATATGAACATTTGTATAAGATTTATGTAAATTATACACACGCAATATTATATAATCCGATGATGAAATGTGATGATTTGACTGAAAGCTGTTAACATTTCATCACATAATCTCGTATAGATCGAAACTAAAACCAAATATCATAAACTGGCACCCTTTGTCAGCAAAGGCCAAACTGTACCTGAGGCCGGAGCTTATTTGGATGAGAGCTAAGCCACTGCTGATAAAGTTATTTTGTAATATCCTTTCCTTGATGCACTAACAACACCCTGGGTTTTAGCTCATCATCAAATGATGACGAAGGAGGGGATTTCAGAAAAGATATGTTTTTTTTTTTTTTTGTTTCATAAATTTACAAACAAGTGTCATGTCATGCTTTCCTTATTTCTCGGCAACCTTATTCACAGCTCAGCAACGTGTTCTTTGCTTGCTCTCCAATCCGAGCTATCTGAAATATTTTTTGGGGGGTCAGTTCTAACTCTTTCTAGATTTATATTAGTTTACTTCAAGATATATTTTTGGTTGATTTTTAAATAAATTTTTGATTCTAAAAAAGCTGCTTTATTGCTAAAAACAATAAAAATAGTAATTGTTAGGTAAAAATTGTTTTTTAAAAGTAGGGTTTAGAAACTAAAATTTTTAAATTTTTAATATTTTTAGAATTATTTTTAAGTAAAATTATTTGTATATCGTCAGTCATATAATATTTTTAAAATAAATATTTTATCTATTTATAAGCAATTTTCTATAACAATTTCAAACATTCATATTTTAAAACAAACAATCCAAAATCATTTTTTAAAATCATATTTCAAATCACATTTTTACGATATTTTCTAAAAGCAATGTCAAACTAACCTTAAACTGTTATCATTTCTCTTCGACAAATCAGTTGACTAGCTCATTGAAAGATTCTCGTCCCTCTCAATTGATTGCCCTAATTTCTTTGAATTTTTCTCTTTTGCTTTGATTGTGATAATACCTCCTTTATCATACATTTTTTGTCCTCAAGAATCAAAGTAGAAAATTTAGGTTTTAAGCATAGTAAAATATTCCTAACTAGTATTCTTTGGACCCATATTTGCCTATTGGATTAAGATTTGAGAGTGCATAATTGTTCCTTTTGACCATTCGTTATCAAGGGCTTGTATTGGATAAATCTTCAATTTTAATTGAGGTTTGTATTTTCTCACTTTAGGAGGCATATATAAAAAAGTGGATGTTTTTATGGAGTCTGATAACTGCAATGGATATGCAACAAACCCTATTTTCTTTATAATCTTCTAAGGACCATAAAAACGAGCAATTAGATTCAGACCAAGAAAATTATTTGTAGGTATGGTGTTTTAGGTAAACAAAATCATTACCTTGAAATTCTCTTTCAATTCTGTTTTTGTCTACGTAATACTCCATGCAATATTGGGATTTCTATAAATTATCCTATAAGAAGTCTTGTGTTGTCTCTGCTAGCAAGTAATTCATTCACTCTCTGTACTATAGGTTCCTCCAACCAGGTCATAATATTAGGTTTATAATTATGGTCATACAGATCCTCACTACTCTATTAGGTAACCAACTGACCCCAAGTTTTGGGTTTTAAAAAACGTAATGACCTCATATATAATTTCATACATTGATTTAATGTCTTGGTATGACCATCGATTTTTGAGTTTCAAAGAAAATTTGTTACTCTTTATACATTAATCTCACAAACATATATTGATTTAATCTCTCCATCTAACCATCAATAGTTTTAGATAAAATATTCATTGAGTATTAGTATTAACCTTCGTACGATGACCCTAGGCACCAATACTCAAAACCATATTGATACTGATTTACATTATGTGTTGATACAAGTTTTCCATCGTACCGTTGCCCCTCTAACAATTCATATTAATAGAACAATGTTCTTCAATCTCAAAACATTAGAGTATTGGTACGACTTTTCGTGTATTGTTATTGAAATCAATAAATGAATTTTTAGTCTCGAGAAATCATCTCAAAACCAATAACTCTTAGCTCAATCCTACATCTTACGAAAGTTATTTAATGTGGTTTACTACCATTTTTAAACAATATCAACATCAATTCTGAGTTATAACATTTTAAAGTCGCATCCATTCAAAATGCACAAAAACAACTATGGACATCAAATATAGAAACCTTAAACTATAAAATTGACCAAGGCAATTAATTTATAATCTTCAAAAAGTGTAGGAACCAAAGATGTATTAACCTTAAGCCAAAAATCTCAAAAAGTCATCTTACCCTAAACACCTTCCTCCTTGACTCAAGCTTGGAAAGACCCCTTTAGCTTCTTTCCCATGTCATACAAACATGAAAATTGAACCAAAGCTTGAATCAACTATCATTATAATGATCCAAATTTTAGAATTCATGGGTCAATCTAACCCAAGCCTTGAGCCTTGCCTTTTGGGTCAAGAGTTTGGACCTCTAAGTGCTTAAGTGTTTCCTAATGAGCTTACTTCTTATCCTTTAGCTTTGGGCTTGATTTAGGATGAGAGGAGATGAACATATAATGGGACATTGTGGTAAAAAATCCCATTATTTTAGGTTAAAAGTATTAATAATTGAGTGACCTCTATGTAGATTACCCAAAGAACTAAAGTATCATCTATTCACTAATACACAATGTTTTTTTTTCCTCTGAAACTATACCAACACAGGTGCAGTAATGCAAAAAAGAACCCAAAAAAGCCTATACTCGGATCATACTTTGTACAAACATAGAACAAAATTTACAGTGGAAAGCAGCAGCAAAACCATGGCAGGAGACATTGTCTGGGGCTGATGCAGCTTCATTTTGAAGTCAAGAAGTAGGCTCATGCGCCCAGAAAGCATCTGGATCTGGACAAAAGAGGGAAAAATCTTGGACTTCTAGATTTGCAATGTGCCAATCAACAAAACGAGCTTGGATTGACTTGAATAGCAGAAGAATAGTTGGAAGAAGCCACCATTTGTCGTCTTCGCTGTTGGAAAAAGCAAATTCCACAAGTTATTTAAGACATCTTGGTAGAAAATTAATAAGCTTCTGAAAAGAGGAAAATATATAAACGAAAACCAGATTGATTCGATAGCTAAAGTGAATTCTCAGATGCGGACTAATTTATGCACACAAATCATGATTATCTTAAGAGTTTCTCAACACAAAATCTAATATTTCAACTTCCTCACTTTGTATGCAAGAAAATTTTCTATACTCCAATTCTATGAACGTAACATTCCTTAAAGACTAAATGAAAATATCCAAATCCAGCCTCAACAATGGACCTGATGATGTTCTATCAGCACTGTGTGATATAAAGTATGGGTTTAGATCCATCACATTACGTTTTTGCCGTAACTTTTTACTAAGCCGATCATCACCATTCATATGTGTCGGAACCACCAATGAATCGGGGATGTCATATGTATGAATGGTGATTGAACTTGTATTATATAATAATGAAAGATGAAAGTAATAAAGGGGAGCTTGACCCTAGAAGCCTCACTTGTTACATTATTGATGCAAACTACCAAAACAAACGTATATTTTAACTTCCCTTAAGTTATGTAAGCTTCTAAAGAGAGATCCATCAGAATAACATTAAAATCCTCACCTTCTAGTGTTCCAAGAATTTTCCTTGTCAGGTGGCAGGAAGGAGGAAAATCCATAATGAATAATACCACAAATGAATGCTACAGCCTGCAAGAAAATAACTAGTCACATGACACTGGCACTGATGCTTGATGTTGGTATGTCAAAATAAGTTGTTGATGGCTTATTCCCACATGTAAAGTCAGGGTCAAAGCTTTATGAATTACGCAAATTGAAAAATCCCGACGTTGTTCTATATAGCCATAGCAAATCATTTCTCTAAGTTGTATATGGGATCATAAACAACATATCATCACTATGAAATTTATAACACTAGGCATTGGTTTACTGTGTCATTAAACTATATATTTCACACACTAAAAAATAGAGGAAAGTACTAGAGAATCTGAATCCATTATAGCTTATTCATGCCAATGCCTAAATTTGAATAATCTTTGGTAAAAAGTACCTACAATTTGGAGGTACTTACGATATTTGACAGAGATGTAGCATTCCACAGGGAATATATACGGCTAAGTGAAGCTCTACGAGGCTCTTTACTGAACAAGGCATTCAATCCAGCTGGAAATGGAGAAAGCAGTGATAAAGGAAGTATAAGCAGGACAGCAAGGAACACCCCAAGAGATATCCAATAGAACTGAAGCAAAGTAAGAAGGGTAACAGCGAGATCTGCCAAAAGCATGGTAGTAATCAAGAGCTGAAGGGAGTCCTGAAATATAAAAGGTTAAGAATTAAGTGCTAGATAATTCGAAATATCAACAATAGGAGTAAGGCTATACAAGTAAGATTTCTGGACTACCTGACGACCAACGGGTCTAGTGTTGTGCAATAAGAGAGAAAATGGGAAAAGAAAATCTCTCTTAAACTCTAAAGATCTCAACGTAGCATCATTTATAAGACCTCCATTAATTCCCCCAGTAAACTTTTTACGAGATAATGCATGAGTTGGGTATGGCCAACTTTGCTGGAGCTGTTTAGGGTTACTGTGCGTGGATGCAGCATCTTTCCTAAATCATTAATACACAAACAGTCAATGAGCAAAAAATATTACAGAGCTCAAACAGCAACAGTTCAAATACAACCTATTTGTCCTCATTCACTGGAGCAATAAAACGGATAAATATCTTTCTTCATACATACTACCAGTAAAGTATGTTCCATTTAAAGGGCAAGGCAGAATATTGAAAATGAAGGCTCGGGCAAATAAATCAGAACCATTCAACCAAATGCCACCTAGAGATGTTAACAACAAGATTTATTGCTAAAATTTAATATCATCGGCATACTTCAACTGCTTTCAAGAGAAGATTCAACACATGTGCTCTAGTGTTACCTTGGGTATCTATCATTGCTTCTATCGAACAAGTTGGGTTGGTGCAAATTGTTATAAGCATAGTCACCAACCACTACCAAGATGCCCAGCTGATAGAAACCAGAAGCTGTTGCTTGAAACCATCCTAGCTCGATTTTAACTCCATGGAATTCAAGCTGTGGATTTCCATGACTACCTATCCAATCCATAACAGGCACCAATGCAGAACGAATAGTTCCATGTCTCACAGTCCTCAACTGAGCATTCAAACCAGCAACCAAACGATTCCAAACAGTTGGTGGTATGTGCTGGGGATAGCATATTTCTTTAAATCAGATGAATATTATATTAAATCGAGTTATGATAAAGCTACTAAAAACTCATAAGACAAGATACCTGGCCAAGAAGATTAGTCAATAATGTATCACTATGAAGATTGTATGGTGACATATAGCTTCCATCCCCACCAAAAAGTATGCACATGGGAAACCTCTTTTGTATGATTGATACCATGTCCACACGCTTCTCATCGCCGCCAAGGAAAAAATCAATGTATGCGACCATCAAATCAGGTGTTGCTCCTACCTGCATAAATTAGGTAACCATTTAGAGACATGATAAAGAAGAGAAAGATGTACACGACAAAAATAATGTTAATATTGATTGATGTAGTCAACTTAGTCTTCAACAACTACCAGGCTTTTGTAATTTTAAATTATTTTTTTTAATCTTCATCTTTTGTGTTTAAATTTATTGTTAGCCATTTGGTTGTCATTGTGATCTTTTTATGATTGTTGGTTGAGGTGTAACTCTATATAAGCACCTCTATGGTTCATTCAATAACACAATTCAGATGCATTCCATGCTTTAAATGTAACTATGTATATAAGCCATGGTATGCATGGACATGTTTGAATTCCATTTCTGAATTCACATAAAGGATAATGTCACTTCGTAAACATCTCATGATAATTCAATCTTCATGATATAGAACTCAGCATCTTCTTTGAAACACCATCAAGATATTAATGAAACATGGTTTCGAATAATTAAAGAAATATATTCATACTAACATTAAGCAAATAATTTTTAGCAGATGAAGCATAGGATTAAAGGAATAAGATGACTCCAAATGAATAAAATGTGAGATGTAAAACCTTCATCCCCTTGTATAGAGCACGAGATCTGCAAGAGCGGAGACATGAATGGTCATATTCTGATTTGACATATTCCTGAAGCCGATGAACTTTTTTCCTCCGCCGCCACTGTTTCCAGGACCAGGCACAAGGGTATGCAACCATTGACAGTATACTGTGCACTGACCCTTCCCACCAATCATATGCAGCAACTGAGTTGATCTCATCAATGAATCTGTTAAAAGCATCTTCATACCTACATGCCAATGAATTTGTTGATTATAAATACTATTTCAGATAAAAATGGAAATTTTGAATTTTATTTTTTTGACAAGAGAAAATCTGAATTTTAACATACGCAAAAGGGAGCTTAAATAAATAATTTGTACTACACAAAGACAATTATCTACAGTACAAGATACTCAAAGCATCTCTATAAATTTACTCAAAAAATCATCTCTATAATTGGCAAGCTTCATTATAAAATGTGTCTGTAAGTTATAAGATAAATATAGATATTCTTTACCTTTAAGATTGTTGGTTATTATCTTAGAATATAACTCCTAGTTAATAGGGAGTTATCGACTGAGATAATGATCTATTTTTAGGAGTACTTTTAGGAGTTTTATTAGGAGATTTATTAGCTTATGTTATCTCTTATCATTTTAAGAGATTAGAGATCTATTTTAGTAAGACTTCTCAGTTTGAAGTCTCTTGTAAATAAGTCTATATATTTAGACTTCTCTTTCATTAATAGAAATACAAAGAATTATTTTCTTCTCTAAAAACACTTATTTTCTACATGGTATCAGTTAGGTTATCGATCCTACAACCCTAGCAAAGAATGGATTCTCCAAACCCTTCTGCTACTAGTTCCCAGATCATTAACAAAGTCCACGAAAGTAGCCTCTCATTTACAAATCTGATGGGCAAAAATAGTGGCACTACATGGATTGTGGATTCAGGGGCTAGTGACCACGTGACAGGAAACATGGAGCTTTTTCAGACTTTTGAATCAGTAGATTCTCACTCTCACATAAGAACAGCAGACGGTTCTCTCTCTCCTATTGAAGGGAGGGGTTCTGTTGAGATAAACAAGGATATTACCCTGAGATCTGTACTTTATGTTCCTTATCTAGCCTGCAATCTACTTTCAGTTAGTAAATTGAATATTGATCTGCGATGCAGCACTCAGTTTGACTCCAATGTTTGTGAATTTCAGGATTTAAGCTCGGGGAAGGTGCTTGGCAGAGCTAGGCTGAGTGGAGGTCTTTATATTCTTGAAGAAAACAGTCCTTCCAAGACAAAAGCCTACTCTGGTTACCTATCCAAAACCGACTCTATCCCACCAAAACAATCTGATTCTTCTGATGATATCATGTTATGGCACTTTCGATTGGGTCACCCTAATATCTTTTACCTTGCAAAATTGTTCCCTAAGTTGTTTATCACTAAGAGTCCTAAACACTTTTCTTGTGACTTTTGTCAACTAGCCAAGCAAACAAGAAGTATTTATCATCCTTCTCCATATAAATCTTCTAAACCTTTTTCCATCATTCACAGTGACATTTGGGGCCCTTTAAGAGTTCAAAGCTTAAATGGGTTTAGGTGGTTCATCTCTTTCATTGATGATCATACTAGGGTCACATGGACTTTCCTTATGAGAGCAAAATCAGAGGCTGGTGAAATATTTAAAAAATTCCACACAATAGTCGAAAATCAGTTCTAAAGTAAAATTCAGATTCTTAAATCTGACAATGGCAGTGAGTATTTTACTCAAACACTAGGATCTTTCTTTAAAGAAAAAGGGATTATTCATATTTCATCGTGTGTTATTCACCTCAGCAAAATGGAGTGGCTGAGAGAAAAAACAGACACCTTTTAGAAGTTACAAGATCCTTATTATTTGCTACTAGTGTTCCTAAATATCTTTGGGGGGAAACTCTCTTAACAGCTACATACTTGATAAATAGGATGCCCAGCAAAACACTGAAATTTCAATGTCCAAGGGATGTGTTTCTTAAAAGTTTTTCACACTTCAAACCTATGTCTTCCATTTTACCTCTAAGAGTTTTTGGATGTACTGTTTTTGTTTATAATAATGATGCATCCAAGTCTAAGTTGGATCCTAGAGCCATTAAGTGTGTTTTTATATTCATCTAGTAAAAAGGGCTACAAATGTTACTGCCCTCAGACTAAAAAGACCTACATTTCTATGGATGTCACATTTTTTGAAAACAAATCATACTTCTCTAAGTCTGAAATTCAGGAGGAGATTTTAGATGAATTTCATATCCCTATCCCAAATTTTTTTGAAACTCTTCCTCCATCAGCAACCTTTCCCCAAACAGAAACTATTTTACCAGTAGTCTTACCCCAAACCAACAACTCCTTCAAACTCAATCCCTCAAATTCCACCTAGTCCCAAAACACCAACCTTATCTACTTCATCTTCTCTACCTTTAACTCCACCAAAAATCACTCAAACCAAGACAGAAGAATTGAATGTTTACAAAAGAAGACAAAAACTGGTCCCGGAAACTCCTATTCAGTCTAGAAACTGCCAAGAGCCAGAACCAAGCTTGAATACATTAGAAAGTCAAGAAGGTAATGAATTTGTTCCTAATGAAGTACCTATTCCATCGATTGATACTAGTGATCTACCAATTGCTCAAAGAAAAGGCGTAAGAAAATGCACTAGTCATCCTATTCAAAAGTTTGTTGCATATGAAAAATTTTAAGACTTTTACAACAAATGTAGACAGTATCCATATTCCAGAAACAGTGGAAGAAGCATTAAAGGATGTGAAGTGGAGAAAAGCAGTAGAAGAGGAACTCAAGGCACTTGAGAACAATAATACTTGGGTCATAGCTGATCTCCCCAAAAGGAAGAGACCAGTAGACTGTAAATGGGTATTCACAGTGAAGTATAAGGCAGATGGCAGTATCGAGCGATACAAGGCTAGATTGGTTGCCAAAGGTTACACTCAATCTTATGGAGTGGACTACCAAGAAACTTTTGCTCCTGTGGCAAAGTTAAACACCGTAAGAGTATTATTATCCTTAGCAGTAAATAAGGATTGGGTACTTCATCAGCTAGACATCAAGAATGCATTCTTGAATGGGAATTTAGAAGAGGAGGTCTACATGCAAATTCCACCTGGTATAAAGGAAAATTCAGGGAAACAGAAAGTTTGCAGATTATTGAAATCTCTATATAGCCTAAAGCAGTCACCTAGGGCCTGGTTTGATAGATTTACAAAGGTAATTATTCAAGATGGTTATAAGCAATGCCAATCGGATCATACTTTGTTTGTAAAAACCACATCAAACAAGAAAAAAGCACTGTTAATTGTCTATGTAGATGATATCATCATAACAGGAGATGATCTCATTGAAATAGATAGATTAAAAAGGTTGTTGGCAACTGAGTTTGAGACCAAGGACTTGGGAAGCTTAAGATACTTCTTAGACATGGAGGTTGCAAGATCAAAAGAAGGATTAGTCATCAACCAAAGAAAGTATATCCTAGATTTACTTTCAGAGACTAAAATGACTGGATGCAGGCCTGCAGAAACTCCTATGGAAGCAAACTTAAAGCTGAGAAGGGAAGAAATGGAAAGCCCTATGAACAAAGAGCATTATCAGAGGTTAGCAGGTAAACTAATCTACTTATCCCTCACTAGACCAGATATAGCATTCTCTGTGAGTATAGTGAGTCAATATATGAATGACACTAGAGAAGAGGCTGTGAACAGAATTTTGAAGTATCTGAAAATGACTCCTGGACATGGGTTAATTTTTCAGAAAAATGAAGACAGATCAGTGAGAATTTTTTCAGACGCAAGCTGGGCAGGAGAACTAACAGATAGAAGGTCTACTACTGGATATTGTTCATTTGTTTGAGGGAACCTAGTGACTTGGAAAAGTAAGAAGCAAGCAGTGGTTTCCAGAAGCAGTGTCGAGGCTGAGTTTAGGGCTCTTGCACTTGGAATTTGTGAAGGAATCTGGTTACAGAGACTATTGACTGAACTGGGGTTTTGTTACAACAAACACTTTGAGCTACAAAGTGACAGTCAATCTGCTATAAGTATTGCTAAAAACCCAATTCACCATGACAGAACCAAACATGTTGAAATTGATAGACATTTCATTTCTGAAAAGGTGAATGGTGGGTTGGTGAAACCGAGTTTTGTTCCTACGAAAGGTCAACTAGCAGATATTCTCACTAAGGCACTTCCAAGAGTTACCTTTGATGAAATTACATCCAAGCTGGGTCTTTACAACATCTACTCCCCAACTTGAGGGGGAGTGTAAGTTATAAGATAAATATAGATATTCTTTACCTTTGAGATTGTTGGTTATTATCTTAGAATATAACTCCTAATTAATAGGGAGTTATCGACTGAGATAATGATCTATTTTTAGAAGTACTTTTAGGAGTTTTATTAGGAGATTTATTAGCTTATGTTATCTTTTATCATTTTAAGAGATTAGAGATCTGTTTTAGTAAGATTTCTCAGTTTGAAGTCTCTTGTATATATTTAGACTTCTCTTTCATTAATAGAAATACAAAGAATTATTTTCTTCTCTAAAAACACCTATTTTCTACAGTTTCTTGCATCAATAACAAGTAAAACAGGGTGATACTAACAAAATGGCTGCTATTCTCATGATTTTTTCTTGTAAAAAGGGTGCTTAGCATTCTACTTCCTTCAACTCTTTCCATAACCCACACTTAAGTATACATAAATAGATAAGTATTCACAAATTATGAAAATGTTGGTTTACTATGCTAGGAACAAAACATTTGGGAATAAAATGAAATTCTCTCCCCCGCTCCCTTTTGGGGGATGGAGGTGGGAGAAAAGATTTTAGTTCAGCTGCAATTCAAGAACATCCTACTTCCAGGAATTTATCTATAGAATCATTGTGATAAATTAGCACACACCAAAAAAATTGAGCCCTCATTTCATACTTCGTTAAATAATTTTCTTACACGATCTCAATGATTGTATCAGGAGGAGAGTAAGGAAGGTTCCATGGTTCTCTAAAAGTATTAGGCCCCATGAAGTACACTCGGTAAACATGACTTTGAGTTTCTTCTGCTCGAGTTCCCCGTACCTAGTAATAATATATAGTCCACACAGAAACGTTACAAAATATGAAACTCATTTAACTGTGACAATACAATGACTTTCAAAAATATACCTCTGATAGAGAAAGAAGGTATGGGAAATGATGACTGCTTTGATGTTCAATATTAGCAACATATGAGCTTGAGTCGACCAATTTAACTCTTAAAGTGCTTAACAATACAGCTAGAAGCACCAAAATCCCAGACAGAAGAAATGCAAAAGGCCAAGGACCTCCAAATGTATACATTAACTCCTCAAGAGGGGTGTAGCAATTTGGCATTCTATATTTGTCAGATATACACTTGTAGGGGCAAGATGGCTTACAGACTCCACCTGGAAAAATAAACACCCTAAAGTGAGAAAGGAAAGTGTATGGAAAACCATATATAAGATAAGATTTGAGGTGGAAAGAATAAGGCATGGAAGAATAACAGACACATGAGAATAAAATGTAAATCACTGTTAACTAATACCTCGTACATGAACGAAATTTGCACGATTTGGAAGAAGCTCCAGAGGGCAAGGAGTGCATAGGTCTTCATCAGAGCCATCAACATCTTTATAAGTGCCAATGGGGCATTCCTGTGAATGATCTCCATTATAATTTTAAAGAGAAGCAAATTAGTTGAGAACACAGATTACCGCCAATAGCAAAGATGATGAATAGAACTGATAAAAAAAAATACTAAACCTAAAACAGAAAGACAATAGTTTTGTGGATATGTGGATTGTAAGTTGATAATTGAGAAGAAACGAATGGTTGGTACCAATATGTGAATACAACGTAGGATATCTGTCCATGCATAAACTAGCCAATTAACAAAGCAAACCAAGTCCCTAATTGACTAATGTAAGATAACATAATTTATGAAAGAAAAAAAACTCTCTGGAACTTTATTATTATCGTGAAAATTAATTCAATGAAAGTTACAGAACCTAAGTTCTGTTTTAAAGACTAATAACAAGTATAAGATAACTAAAACTCTAATATCTAGTAAAAGATAAACTCTATCTAAAAGTCTTAAAGATATAAACAAACTCCTAAATAGATAAGAACTCTATTTCTTAGTTACTGGTATTTATCATTATCGACACTCCCCCTCAAACTGGTGAGTAGATATTGATTAATCCCAGTTTGGATGTAAACTTATCGAAAGTGTTTCTTGGAAGTGCTTTGGTGAGAATGTCAACTAACTGTTCTTGTGTAGGAATAAAGTGTAGCTTGCCCTCTCCACTTGTAATTTTTTCTGAAATAAAGTGTCTGTCTAGTTTCACATGTTTTGTTCTGTCGTGTTGTACTGGATTCTTTGCAATGCTGATTGCAGATTGGTTATCACAATAGACTTCAAATTCTTTGCTAGAGTGTAACTTCAATTCTGATAGGAGTCTTTGAATCCAAATTCCTTCACAGATCCCATTTGCTAGCAATCTAAACTCTACTTCTGCACTGCTTCTTGCAACAACTTGTTGTTTCTTACTTTTCCAAGTCACCAAATTTCCCCATACTCTAGCACAATAGCCACTTGTTGATCTTCTAGCTGTCAATTCTCCTGCCCAGCTTGCATCAGTAAATATCTCCACTTTTCTGCTGTTATTCTTTGCAAAGAACATTCCATGTCCTGGAGTCATCTTCAAGTATCTCAAAATTCTCATTACTGCCTCTAGGTGTTCTTCTTTCGGATTACTCATGAACTGACTAACAATGCTTACAGGAAATGCAATGTCTGGTCGAGTAAGTGATAGATAAATCAGTTTGCCCACTAGTTTCTGATATTACTCCTTGTTTGTAGGAACTCCTTGATCTTCAGGTTTGAATTTTAGGTTTGATTCCATAGGTGTTTCTGCAGGTCTACACCCCATCATTCCTGATTTTGAGAGGAGATCTAATATGTATTTTCTCTGGTTGATTATAATCCCAGAGTTTGATCTTCCCACTTCCATTCCCAAAAAATATTTAAGTACCCCAAGTCCTTTACCTCGAACTCAGAAGCAAGAAAAGCTTTTAGCTTTCTTATTTCATGATCATCATCACCCGTTATTATTATATCATCAACATAGACTATCAACATAGTTCGTTTATCTCCTGAAGAAATCTTCACAAATAGAGTATGATCAAACTGACATTGATAGTAACCGAAATTCAAGACTGCTTTAGTGAATCTATCAAACCAGGCCCTAGGAGATTGTTTCAGGCCATATAGGGATTTGATTTACCAGGTAATCCAGCCGGTCTGTGCATGTAGACTTCTTCCTCAAAGTTTTCATTCAGGAAAGCATTCTTTATGTCAAATTGGTGTAAAGGCCAGTCTAGGTTTGCAGCAATAGACAAGAGAATTCTTACAGTGTTGAGTTTAGCTACAGGTGCAAATGTTTCATGATAATCAATCCCATAAGATTGAGTAAATCCTCTTGCTACTAATCTTGCTTTGAACCTCTCAATGCTCCCATCCAAGTTATATTTTACTGTAAAGATCTATTTACAACTCACAGCCTTTTTTCCCGGAGGCAACTCAGTCATCACCCATGTCTTGTTTTCTTCCAAGGCTTTAATTTCATCCTCTATAGCTTTCCTCCACTTGGGATCTTGTAGAGCTTCATGTACAGTTTTTAGAATCTGTACCTTGTCAATTTTTGTTGTAAATGCTTTGAAATTTGGCATTAGCTTTCCATAGGTTATGTATCTCTAGATTGGGTGATTAGTACATTTCCTGACACCTTTCCTTAAAGCAATAGGTAAGTCAGATGTATCAGAAGTATCAACAGTACAATTATCATTCAGAGTTTCCATACCTTCTTCCTCCAAGGATAATGGAATTGGTTCCATTTCTTGAACAGTTTTTGGTTGTGTAGCTTCCTGAGTGAGTCTTTTCTTTCTCCTTGTATAGACACTAAGTTCCTTATTTCCAAGTTGGTTTTCTGGAATAATATATGGTGTAAGAGTTTTTTCAGATTCATTTATGGAGTCAAGAACAGGTTCATGAGTTTCTTCAATAGGTTTAGTTTGAGTGACATCTGGTGTATGTACAGGTTCCTCTAGGGGTAGTTGTATTTGAGGAGACTGAAATTCACTCCATTTCTCACCCTGAATTTTAGAATCTGAAAAATATGGTAAAGTTTCATGAAAAGTGACATCCATAGAAATGAAAATTTTCCTATGTGTAGGAGAGTAACACTTAAACCCTTCTTTTGTGAAGAATAACCAAGGAAGACACATTTAATAGCCCTAGGATCTAACTTACCTCGAAATTGTTTGTGAACATGGACAAAAGCAGTAGAACCAAAGATTTTCAAAGGTAGAGTACAAGATAAAGGTTTGAAGAATAGAAAACTCTTAAGAAAAACATCCTTAGGAGTTTTAAAGCCCAAAATTCTGCTTGGTAACCTATTAATGAGAAAAGTAGCATGAAGTAAAACTTCTCCCCAAAAAGAATAAGACATATTTGAGGATATCATTAAAGATCGAACAACCTCTAACAAGTGTCAATTTTTTCTTTCAGCCACTCCATTTTGTTGTGGAGTATCCACACATGAGCTAATATGAATAATACCTTTTTCTTGAAAGAATTTTCCCAAAGAAGTAAAAAATTCACTACCATTGTCACTCTTAAAAACTTTAATTTGACTATGAAACTGATTTTTAATCATGAAGAAAAAAGTCTTGAAAATGTTTTCAGTGTCAGATTTGTTTTTCATTAGGAAAGTCCAAGTAAGCCTAGTGTGATCATCTATAAAGGAAATAAACCATCTAGTCCCATTAACATTCTTCACATTAGAAGGACCCCAAATATCACTATGTATGAGGGAAAAAGGTCTAGATGTCGTATAAGAGGAGGAAGGGTAAGCTGATCTTTTGTATTTTGCAAATTGACATATATCACAACTAAAGGATAAAGGATTTTTATTATTGAATAAATGTGGGAACAACTTTTGGAGATAACTAAAGCTTGGATGTCCAAGTCTAAAATGCCAAAGTAAAACATCACTGGAACTTAATTCTTGTATACTAGAAGATAAAGAAAAAATGCAACTCAGTTGGACTTGTCTTTTAGGAGAAAGACCTTCAAGAATATATAGGCCACCATACAACTTAGCACTGCCAATCAATGTCCCCGATTCCATTTCCTGAAAAATACAACCAACATCAGTGAATATAATCGAACAGTGGAGATCAAGACATAACTTATTTACTGACAACAAATTGCATTGTAAGCCTGGAACAAATAACACAGAGGAAAGAGTAATATCCTTGTTCACATCAATCCTCCCTATTCCATCAACTTTAGTAACAGAACCATCAGCAGTCTTTACATTTCTCGAAAACTGTTGTCCATTTAATTCGGAAAAAAGTGTTTTATCCCCTGTCATATGGTCAGTAGCACCAAAATCTACTATCCATAGGTTTGAAATTGAAGTATGGAAGCAAGAAATACTACCAGATGTATCAGGAGAATCAGGTGTTAACTGAGACAAGAGTTTCTGCAAATCTATGATTTGTTGTTTGCTGAAACTAACTGAGTTCTCAGCTGTTGCTGCATTGGTTGTTGGTTCTTTATGTGATTCTTTATGCTGCTGTCTCATTTTGTGTGGTTTCCAATCGGCAGGCTTCCCATGTAATTTCTAGCAGTTCTCGCGAAGATGGCCAACCTTTTTGCAATGGTCACATCAAGGTTTTCCTCCTTTTTGTTTATTTGTAGAGGATGTGTGTGAGATAAGGGCAGAACTTTCACTAGGATTAGCATCTGTCAACATAAAAGATCTTCTACTATCTTCTCTTCGAACCTCAGAAAAGACCTCTCGAATTGAAGGAAGAGGTTTGGTACTCAAAATTCTGCCTTTAACATCATCTAACTTCTTGTTAAGTCCATTTAGGAACTGAAAGATTCTTTTCTGATCCATCTTCTTTTTGTAAAGGGCAGCATCAATTGGGTTCGTCCATTCATTTGATTCAAAGAGATCAACTTGCTGCCACAATCTTGTCAATGTATTGTAGTAAAGAGTTACACTCATATCTTCTTGTTTCAGATTTGAGGCTTGACACTCAATTCCAAAAAGTTCAGATATGTTATCGGAACTGGAATATGTCTCTTGAACAGCATCCCAGACTTCTTTCGCGGTTTCATAGAGAAGAAAATTTCCTCCAATGGATGGTGCCATTGTATTTATTAACCAGGACATCACCATATTGTTCTCTCGTAGCCATCTTTCATATCCTGGGTCTGTCACGGGAGGCTTCTTAACCGTTCCAGTAATGTACCCAAATTTCCCTCTGCCAGTGATGTTAATTTTCACTGATTGGGACCATTGTAAGTAATTAGAACCCAGTAGTTTATGACAAGTAACTATCGAAGAGTTGGAATCTTGACTAACATTAGAAAACGAATTGATTTCGTCTTCTGTGTTGATTTGGGAGGAAGAAGATGTATTCATCGATTCTTAACAAAGGATCAAAACCTATACTGATACCATGTAAGATAACAGAATTTATGAGAGAAGAAAAACTCTCTGGAACTTTATTATTATCGTGAAAATTAATTCAATGAAAGTTACAGAACCTAAGTTCTGTTTTAAAGACTAATAACTAGTATAAGATAACTAAAACTCTAATATCTAGTAAAAGATAAACTCTATCTAAAAGTCTTAAAGATAAGAATAAACTCCTAAATAGATAAGAACTCTATTTCTTAGTTACTGGTACTTATCATTATCGACCGAATAATTTCTCATTATAATCTAGATGTAGACTGAGTAGCATTAGAAAGATCAGATTATAGTATGGGAAGTAACTTTTGGTCACTAGCAAACTTTGGTAAGTCGGCTTAGGGGCATAAGCTGGGATGTCAGGTGTTGCAAGCAGCACCGAGATTTTAATTAACTATTAGAGAGATTTGGCGAATAGTGAAATTTGCAACAATTATCTCTAAGTATACCAGTAACATGACCCCACCGATGTGATGCATTATAGCATAAAGTCATTGGTACAACAAAAAACATCTTGAAACTCAAGTTATAAAGGCAATTTATAGCAATTTTAAAAATGAAGTGAAACTTACCCTGCAGAATGTACCATAGAGCCCTTTTGGACATTTTTTCCCAGTTACCGTGCCCTTGTCTCCAAAGAGACCACCATTATGCCCAGCACCTCCACTGTCACTCAACATGTTTTAATTAGTAAGCTGCAGCTCAACCTTTTTTCGGATGTGCATGTATGTGCGGAAAGGCTTATATTTCTAATTTCACAATAGTTCTTAAACTGACAGACGGTATAAAACTACATATTATTTGTCCGTGCATCAGTGGAGACATTAGGTAATAAATCTTCCAAACCTTACTGGAAAGACTCATATTTTCTGTTAGCTAAATGAGTCTGACAGTAAAGAATACATAGCAAGGGACAATAGTCTTACTGGAAAACAGCTCCATCTAATATTCTTCTATTAGCTGCAGCTAGTTAACTCATTAATCTGATATCAAATAATGAATAGAATACTGCAAATAGACAAAATCAGGAGTATCTTAAAATGTTTGTGACATAATTAGTTCTTACAAAGGTTACATGATAAAAGAATCGGTTGGTTGCATTATCAAAACTATGGCACTTGATGCATTTAAGAGCCCTACCTGCTATTGATGAAACCACTAACAGTAGCAACTGGAACATATTCATCCCCAATGCCTATCTTAGACCAGTGAAAATGCACTCTTCCACCACCACCGCCACCACCACCACGAGGACCACCATTTCCCCCATTAGTTGATAAAGATGAATTTTCCGCAAGCACAAGTTCTTGAAGGAATAGAAGAACTGTCCCACCAGAACCTCCACCAAGTCCACCAATCAATGATCCATTGCCATTTATTGTTGCTTCACCAAAGCTTTGACCATCAGCTCTCAAAGAGCCATAAATGCTAAGCCTTAGGAGAGGCCAATGAGTTGAGCCAATTACTAGCAAAGAGGCAACCACAAGTCAGTAAAACAATCAATTCAAAATGTCAGAGAATATTATAAAAAGGTCGAAACAGTCAGAAAATTTGGACATATTTGCTAACACTCTTGAAGATTAGTAGCTCCCGTCACCTGTTAAATACTTAAAACATCAAACTAATCATAAAGAATGTTTTCGCAATTCATGAACTAAAAACTCACCAATCATTCCTCCACCAACCACATGCTTGGGTGACTGAGTAGGACCTTCTGTTCCACTTCCTAACTCACAAGGAAGATCAGCATTACCATACTGATAACCACCACTGCTAATTCTTCCATTGAAATATCCAGCACCCCCTCGTCCACCATGCCCAGCACCACTGCCAGCTCCATTAAGATAGTTTCCTCTTCCTATACCTCTGCTGCAACCTAAAAATTAGTCCCCGCAAATTAGAAATATCAACAAAGCATGATTCTTACTTCTTAGAAACTAAGAGATTATTTGGAAACCTTTGTAGCGTAGAAAGATGAAAAGGGGGAAAGCAAAAGACAACAACGGATCAAATACCAACACTGCACCCTCTTACCTAATTCAGATGCAGTAAGCAGGCCATTAGCATCTATGGTGACTGTCCTTGCCCTATGAATGTGAACAATACTTCCCTTAATGATCCCGTCAACAAGAAGGTCCTCAACCCGACAAATCTATGAATAGGACAAACAAAAGCGATTAGAATTTGAACTATGCCACATTCGTAACAGCATCCTAATTCTAGGAAGCAAACCAGGAAGAAATCATTTAAAGTGATAGGTTGTGCACTTCTTTTCCAATTCCTAGGTGCAAGAACAATCATACTCAAGAAAGAAAGTTTCCCTTTCTAGATACACCTGGAAGGAATTTACAAGGTGGAACCTCTTTTTAGCTATGCATTCTCATTATTATAAAATCAGTCCAAACACTAACTAGAAAAACAGGTGGATTATATAGGACCTATCATGATTTACCAAATGTTAGAGAAGGCACAACTGTTATATGGATGCAAGATGTGAATACAGATTTCTGTTCTTGAACTCTGAAGACTGTCACTTACCCAAATACTTTCAATAAATCACTTCATTTGCACTTAGAAAAGCTTGACCAGATGGAAGTTAGCATTCAAAACAATGTTATCATGTTAAGCAAGACTTTTCAGTCCTCTTATAGAATGAGGTCAATTGATTCATGAAAGTAACCTCTTTGAAATATAATAGCATATTCTCATACAAAAGTAAAAAGATGCAAACATGTATCACTGAACAAGTCAAAATCAAATATGATTTTTTACCTGTAGAGAAAAGGACAGTGTATAATTAACATGGCAATCATCTGGAGGAGTTATCAAATCTATTGGACATGTTTGGCTCTCGCAAAGGGAATTGGTAACCCTACAGGAAAGGGAAAAAAAGAATTAGAGATGGAAGGAACTTCTGACATTTAATCATTAGTGTTGTGAAAAATCTTCTAAAAAGAAATGAAATTCATACTCACAGACTCCTGCTAGTGTCATCATCCAGTGGAGCCTGAAGTAAGGAACCTGACCCAACCTGTAACATGCAAAGGCTTGTTAATACAGGGTATCAAATGAAATGATATCTAGCTCAAGAAAAATAAAAAGATGTCAAAAAACTAGAACAATAATATCGTCTGCAAAATTTTAGCTGGAATATTGATCACGATATGGATTCGCACAAATTCTTACCTCAATTCCACTATACAAGTTAAAAATGTTAAGGAAAAAAATGTTTTATAGGCGACTCAAATAGAATTACTCATATTCTATGATTTTAAGGGTATGAAAACTGAAAGACTGGGATGTTTAATACGGTTCTCATGTGTCAAGAGAGGCTTCCTTCAAAGAATCTCAACCATAATAGAGAAGCTTACACAATGGGCCTACCTTTTATATCACTCGTGAATAGCATAATATTACAATACCATATTATTTCTGCAACCATATGGCAGAACTAGGATTGATATACATATATACACACAGATAAGAATGCTAGAGGTGCACTTGCACACAAATTACTGCACTGTCAAACTATTATACGACTTTAATAGTAAAATATTCTCACAAATTGAAGGTGACTTAATTATCTCATACCTTTAATAAGAATAAAAAGGCAAAAACAGTGATTCATGACAGTAATTGCTTACCGTTATGTTATAAAACAGAGACAACGAAAGCCGCTGGGCTTTAATTGCATCACCCTGACCAGTTAACTGCAGTAGTCCTTGACCATATACACCCAGGTTTGCATTTGAACTAATGACAGAGTTCTCCTGCAAAGACAAGGAATCAACATCAATGCCAAAAACTATTACTAAATAGCAGAAGGTTGAGCAACAAGAATAAGAGGGAAAAGGCAATGAAATTCATGATGAAGTCCAAGCATCATACCCTTAGAACAACTAGATTCCTTACTTCAAGGATAGATGCTGTGACAATAGTATTTCCACCACCATCTATTAGAATCTTGGAGTTCCACATGAGTAGCATTTTGACATAAACCCTAAATGCACCAAATACCTTTATTTTTGAAAGGGAATTAGTTAGACTAACAATGAGAAAACGGATGTGCCGCCATAGAGGATAAACAAGACTGACACCAAAGAAGAAATTACAAGATAAAAATAACATTAGTCTTCCAAACTTCACTAAAGGGGGTTAGACAACAGTGACCTCTAGCAGAACATACTGAAATAAAAATCAGACAAACACTAGTCAGTTCAACTAACTAGCATTGCAGATATTCTACAAGCCTTGAAAAAGTGAAATCCATAAATGTCTACTGTATTACATGATCTGAACTAGCGATGGTCCCAAAAAACAATAAAATAATGGTTTCAAAGAACCATTTACACAATAAAAACATAAATCAACAACAAATGTAACATACCTTTACGATGGAATCACTCATTAAAAGCTCTTCTGCAACAAGCTCAAACTCTGACATTGGGTATGCAGACAACCCAAAGACAATTTCGCCCCCACGATATAGACTAATTTGGCCTCTTACCTTCATAATTAAAAGAATATTAAGAATCAGAATGCCATTGGAATGTGACCACTCACCACTAGTTTAGACAAATAAATGCTTAGAAGGGCGAATTATGTAGATAAACACAATTATGAAGACAAGCTACGCAATAAAAGAAAACAGAAAAATGATAAATCAACAAAAAAAGTATAGCATATTTGGAAGAAGATAGAGATTAAGCAACCTGAACTCTGGTCCAAAGAAGAGGAACCAACACTTTTGCATTATTCTCCACATAAACATTTGACCATAGTGGACTAGTGGAGAAATCAAGCAAAGGAGTTTCCGTTTCTGTGGTGATGTTATCATTGCCAACTCTTAGACTCAGTAAATCAGCATTGAAATATGTACCAGCTGCTCCAGAGTTTCCAGGACAACCAAGACTAAAACCACCTGCCAAAAATTTGAAACAAGTAATGTAGCCTAATCTAAACGCAGTAATGTGTGTCATTTTACAGTTATGTGAATTCCTAGATTTTATGGGTGTGATAAGTACAAACCATGCACAGAAACCTTGACATCTTCTTGTATGCTGTAACAGTCAAGAGAAATTCTTCCACCACCACCACCACCCCAACCAATCCCACCAGCTGCACTTATAGTTCCATATCCCTTCCTAAGTAATCAAAACAGCACTCCAACATTTAGTCAAGAGTTAAATTTCTAATTAATTATTTGGATTTTTATAGGATGGTAAGACACTAATGCCCCAGAATAGTCAAGGGGCAATGATGCCATTTAAAAGTCGCCAATCAGAATGTATCTCACTTTCTTCAAACGAAGAAGAAAAAGTTAAAAAGAAAATAGACTAAATTACACTGTGATTGGCTTTGGAGCTATTAGGATAAGATTGTTCCAATCGCTCCACCAGCTACACAAGAAATACAATTTTACTCTAAAAAACAACAGAATCCCATCCATTTCAATTTCTCGCAAAATCCTACAAAATATGTTTCTGTAGAACAAGTTAAAACTGGCATCAGAAGCTCAAACAAAATCTTTGGGCTCAAACCTTAACTTTTATCAGTGAAATTATTACAAAATGCATTCATTGTGAAGAAACAGAATCTGTGTATTCTGCATTCAGTATATTTCTCATGGCATAATACTAGTTACAGACTCTTAAGAGTAGAAGTTTTAGTTACATTAGGAGTCCTAGATATGTTTAACTACTAACTCTAATCTCTTAAGTAGTAGACTTTAAGAACTACTAAACCAGAATTATTTATAACGCTACTTATTACTCGGATAAACTTACATTCATGACTCAGTCTACTGTGACATCTCCATCAAGTTCATCATTATAAAGATAATTCCAGTACAAATTGCCACAATTGCTGGTGAAAGCAAGCCTTTCAATATATCAACTCGTATTCAAATATCATACAGCCACAAAGACATTGAATTACAAAGCATAAGGAATGCAGTAATCATTAATGAATTATTATTCAACATTACACTTGAAATTACTATATTACTTATAAAACCTTTCAGTATGATGTTTGCATATAAGCATGGAGGGTAAGCATTAGTATGTGCATTGATCATTTAAGAAATACTGCATACTGTTAAAAGATAATTTTTATAAGTGCCAGATCAGCAGAGATTATCTGAACTGCAGACAGACACCCGACCATGCAGAAACTAGAAATATGAAAATGGTTTGTTAAGGTAGAGCGTACTCACAGCTTAACTGCTCTTACGTAGATGCTTCCACCAGAACCCCCTCCCCCTTTTATTCCTCCATTCCCACCTTCTGCAGTTATAGATCCATTCATATATAGTATATCCTTTACAATGAGCTTAACTCGTCCTCCACCACTCCCTCCAAACCAATGTCCATCAGAAGCAGTGTCATTCTTACTACCACCTTTACTCCCATAACTCCATGGCTCAGACAAAGAGGACCAAGCATAAACATCACCACCCCAAAAGCTTGTCTTATTATTTTTGAGACATGAAGCACCCCGGCCACCATGTCCTCCACCAGCTCCTTCAGTGCCAACAGGTGTACCACTAGTTTGAGGAGGAGGTGGCCCAGCCAATGATGTTGTGTTAATAGTAGAATTGTACCCAATGGTTAAATTGGCAGCACAAATTACTACTGATCCAGCAACAATGGCAACATATTGACCCACATTTACATTTCCAGACATATTAAAGGTAACCATACAGCCTTCTGTGGGGCACTTGATGGAAACATGGGGAAGGATCTCCAAGTTTCCGGTCCCATAAATGTAAAGATCTGAACTTAAATACAAGTTTGAGTTTAGCAAGCATGTAGTGTTAAATGATCCAACACCTTCCAAATCCTCACAGGATAGAGAAGCATTCACTGGTGATGTAGTGGACTCCTTAACATGAATGGAGGTTCCAATTACAGATCCATCACTCAAAATTGATCTAGGTTTCTGGAAAAGATTCTCCGACTGATTCAAACTAAGACAAAGGACAGATGTGTAAAGATGCCCAAACAGAATGCAAAAGCAGAGGTACCTAAGCATTAGCAGCAATGGGTGCATTGCCATCCACAGCAAATGACCATTAGATAAATTTGTTCATTTGTAGAAGCTCATTTACTTGAAACCATCTTCAGGTGTCCTTCCATCAAAACATTCAGAAATATTCTCTTTTCTTAGCAATGAAACTCACATAACCAACAATGTATCAATGTTATCCTGAAAAAAGACCATAAATTTAGACTAAATTCAAAAAAGAAATAAAAATTAAAAATTGCATAGACAAAATACAGCATAACATACATGGTTAATAACTTAGAACAGAAAGCAGCAGAACCCCCCAATGAAATTCATCTAAGTAGATGCTTCATACGAGCAATGGAGCCTTGTATATAAGAACAAAAAAAATTGTATTGGATATGTATTGCAGTTTATGAGTACTTGTATAACTTGGTATGTTGTAAGTAAGACGTAATGCTCAATTCTCCTCAGCAACCAACCTACTAGGTTAATCAGTAACAGAAATCTGAATGAATATCTTGGAACAGCTTCCATTAAGAAACAAAAAAGCTTATCGGAACTAATTTTTTCCCAATTAAGTCATTTCCTTTATGTCAAACTAAAGTCAAAACAACTTCCTTGGACGATCAACGCCATTCCTTTAAAATTAACCACCAAAAATTCACAGAGACACGCAAAAATTAATTAACAACTGAATCCTATCACGTAATGCAGATCACGAACTCATATTTAATATCATGAAATAAAATATTCTCACCCAAAAAGATACTAATCAAATGATCTTTTTGTTTAGTTTTCAAAGTCAAAATCCTACGCGATCTACCCTTTCGGATACCGATTTCACATTTAAAAAATCAAGAGCTAAAAGAATCAAACTGAAATTACAGGAAACGTGTACCATTACAGAACTGAATTTTCAATTTTTTTTAAAAAAAGACAGAAGAAGAGCAAGAGAGTACCGTTTGGCAAGAGAGAAAAGTGAGAAGGGAAAAAAAAAAGGAATTCAGAGAGTCAAATCTAGAACGAAGCTTCGCTCTTATTCACGTTTTCTCCCTCCACCATCAAACAAAACTTGTTTTCTGTGTCTTTCACCAGTAAGTGTCTCTACTTTGTCTCTTTGCTATGTAACTTGTTTATATGTTCAACTTTTGGAAGAAGATCAAAACTCCCCTCCGTTGTTCTGTGTTGAGGGCAGAGATTTTCGTGCAGTAGGGAAGGTGAAGAGAAAGTGAAACTGAAAATCTCGTACAGTCCAAGCTACGTTTTTTTTAGCTTAGCTTAGCTGGATTGGTATATCGCTCGAGATTTACGCGTGTGCTGTTCATATCATCATCACTCTTTCTCTCTCTCTCTCTGTCTCCAATTTATGCCTATACTTTTTCTACTCTATTTCAAGATTGCCCTTCCAAGGCAGTCCCAGCCCAGTGCAGTAGATGATTATATTCCTTTCGACAAATATTTATTTAATTAGTATAAAAAATGGAACACGAAAATGTGAACACACTCTTCCTATCTTCTTTTTATGTACATTATTCATGACAAAAATATTATTTTTTATTATCATAAAAAATAGATTTCAGTTACATTTGGTACTCATGAAAGATTTTATATTTTTTTAAAAATAAATAAAATTATTTTACCTAATAAATTGACTTTAGATCCATTAAAAAATAGCTTTTTTAATATATTTAAATATAAAATCTTATATCTTGAATAAATATATTTAAACGGTTGATAAGCTGCTTATTTTGCTTTATTATTTTTTTTTTAATATCTATGGAGAATATTCCCTTCCTTTGGCTATATTTTTTTTCTCCATCTAAGTAGGATTAGGATTAAGATTTATCAAAAAAAAATCTCATACCTTAGTTTTGAATAAATTTTTAATTGTTTTGAAGTGTGATATCATCTCACTTAGGGGTCTAAACGAATCGAGGCGAATTTGAGTTGTGCTAAGCTTAGTTCGATTCATTAGGATTTCGAGTCAAGTTCGAGCTTTAGTAATTTTAAACGAACCTGAAAATTTTGAGCTCGAGTCGAGTTCAAGCTTTATTCGAGCCTAATCGAGTCAAGTGTTGATCGATCTTTGATCGTGTCGTGTAACTCTTATCTATCACGTCTCTTTTAAAGCCTAACGAAGGAAAAAAAAACTTTAATACACAAGTTGTGTAAACTCAAGCTTGTTAATTTTAGAGTTTAATGTGATAATTTAGGGTTTAAGAATTATATTTAGGATTTAGATTTAGGGTTCTAAGTTTAGAAATTTAGGTTTTTAATTATAAAAATATAAAATAATATATTTATATTTTCGAGTAACTCATGAACTTTTCGAGTCGGGTATCATATAGCTCGTCTCGTCTCATCAAGAACTCGAGTCGAATACAATCAAATCAAATTTTAACGAACTTTAACAATATCAAATTTAAGTAACTTATAAACTGTCTCGTCTCATTTACCGCCTTAATCTCTCCTAACCATATCAAACTTTATAATAACCAATGGTAAGGGGAAAAATGATGTGAGGAATAAAAGTATAAGAATAAAGTGACCGAAAATAGTAATATTTAAAAAAAAGGAAATGTGAAAAAAACTATATGAAGCTTTTCTGAAATAATTTCAAATATAAAAAATAAATTTATATAAAGATCCCGTTCTATTATAATTTTTTTATTTTTTAAAAAAATAAGATTCTACAACAATGAAATTTATATTTTATGACATTTTAATTCTTATTAATCTCTACTCGATAGTTGAACATTATCCTTTATGTGACTTTATTAAAATAATCTTGAGATTTTAGATAAGTGACATCATTAATGGAATAACCATACATCTTTACCATACACGTATTTTTTAAAATTTATTTAAAAATAATAATTATTAAATGAATAAATCATGAATATATAAACGGACGTCACATCCCATATATTATTATTATTAAATAAATAAATCATGAGGAATTGACGACGTTAAATAAAGATGCTTTGTATTGATTAAATTAATCTCTATTTAATTACAAAAGAAATATAGGACCCACAGCTCCAGTCTCCGAACACGTGGAAATAAAAGACACCCAGCTAACTGTGAAGATTCAGCGTCGGATGGAGAGTTAAATTATTTATGTTATCTTGAAGAATAAAATACAACAAAACAAACAAGTTGAGTATGAGTTTTGCCTTCTATACATGTTTTAAAGAAAAATAATTTAAAAATGTTATTTTAATAAAAATAAAATAATTTTAAAATATATATCGATAATTTTTATTTTTTTATCACCGATAATAACATTTATATATTTTAATTTTTGAATTATTTAATTAAAATTTTAATTCTTTTACGTTGATCAATAGATTGAACAATGATTGTAGAAGATAAAAAACGGTTGGTTATATGAGTCAAAGATGGTGTTGATATCTATTATGTTTTGAATAGTTTTTTTCTTCTAGTATTTGAGATTGATTGTGCGGTTTTTTTCTGTTACATAATTTTTTATAGCGGTTTGATTAAGTGTCGATAAAGAGTTATCGTCATAGTGATCATTCGTAAGGTATATTCACGATTTATGGATAATCGACATATAATCACCGATAATTATATATAAGATATATCTGCGAGTCCTGTATAGCTAGTGATAATAATTTACATATTCGAGGTTCACAGTACCAACACTTTCCCAAGTGAGGGAACGTTGTAAGGTAACTACGACGAACTTGGAGAATTTCAGTAGAACTTTGAATTTCTACTACCGATGAGTCTTATCATCTTAGTTGAGTCTGAGATGGGATTGGGGACAACACTTGTTTTTTAATACCATCGTACGTTTTTGAGGCCGACTTCCATATCTACCACGTCACTCTTTCTTTGTGGAGTGATTTAATTGGTTTCAGGTAGCTTCGGGGGCTGGTGGGTTTGGATAACATATTTTCTGAAATGCAAGAAGCATCATCAATGAACATGTTTTGGTCCTTTTACCCTGTTGGCCTTTGTTAGCGATAAAAATTCAAAGGGATTTGTAATGATTCCCCTCCAGGTTGTCAGTGATGAGTAATAAGTCCACTAATATTCATTTGAGTAGGATGAAATATATTAAGATAGAACCTTAATGGTTATTTATTTATTTTATTAGGTGTGGATTAGGGCTTCTAAGAGAGGTGGAAAAATATCAAGGGATTTATCTTCTAAAGTTAAGTTGTACAGATACAAATAAGAGTATAAGTATAGATACGAATATGAAAATAAAAAATAGTGTATATTTATAAAACTCAAGTCGAGTTTTTATATAAATTTAATTGTATATATATATATTTTTTATATGCATATACTTAGGGTAAAACGGTATACATATTGATTCTAATTTTAATGGTTTTTTATATGCACATATGAGATGTATATATATTTTTTATATTTTTATATGTGATATACATAATATATCACGAAGAGTTGACAAACTCAACTCAAATATAAAAATTGATAAACTAAATATTAAAAACTTTGAGTCGTTTGTATTTTCATTCTATAACTCAAATTTTATTTTTAAGCTTTAATTGATTTTGAACTTTAATTTAGTTGGATTCAAAGAAGTTAAAGATTTTTTTTATTTTAATACAAATTATTTAGGGAAGTCCTCAATGAACATTGACAATTTTCATTAAAATTTAATCGTACTCGATAAAATTGAGCCATCCCGAAATATTCTAAGCCTTCTTGTCTCAGGACGTATCAGGGACGTGGGACGGCCTTGGCGTCCAGTGCTTCGTTCATCTCTTTTTTTCATTTTTATCGTCACTCTTTATCCTATTTTCCTGGGACAAGGGAAAAAATAATGTCACAAAAAAGAAGTAGGAGTAATAAATTTAAACTTGTATTGGCGGACATCTGGTGCTGATGGCTATTCAAAATTTTTAAGTAGAGAGATGAGCAGAGCCGAAGCACTTTTGAAGGTTTTTGATAACAAAATTCTTGGCAGCTTTCATTCTGGCAGATTATGGTCATCTATCAGAATTCAAGGTTGTTCCTTTTCATTACACAGGTTATACGATCTCCTGTCGATTCAGTGGCAGATACATACCGTGCATTGCTCCCAGAGGGAACACCAGCGTATTCTAGAGCTAAGGTGAAATTGATCATAAGTCCATAACTTCATAACCTGAGGGTTTGATTTCTGTTTCAGCTTGAAGATCAGGTGGTCAGGTCATTAAATGATTTCAGATCTTTAAAGTCATAAACTTGAAATCCTATTCAGCGCCTCAAGAAATCAGACCAATAAAGTATCTTAGATGACTTCAACAATCTCACAGCCTTCTGGTGCAGCAGCACCAGGTAGCCAGGGCCAGGCAATGCCAAAAGCCACGTCTGCAGCTACAGTTCCAGCCATGTCGAATCCTGCTGCAGCTGGATTTATAGCTTCTAGGGAAGATGTGCTAACATGAGCGGCTGCTCTTGGACATGGTGCTGCAACTACAGGGTTCAAGAGGTTCCTTGCTTTAACTGAAGCTGCCAAGGACCGTAAAGACGGACCGGACCTTTCAGAAAACTCTTCAATGCATGAGAAAACGAAATGTATTATCATCTCAAAGGTTAAGCAGCTTTTTACACACGTTAATTCTGAGCTTAGCAGCAGCAGCATCTTCAACAATGGTTGGACGAGGACGGAAAAGATTATGTAGGATGCGGGCTTCCACCGATGCCAAAATGCCGCACGCTTGATTCCAGCTGATTTGGTATGTAAATGAGTCCAATCAAATTGGGATAATGGCACAAATGCCCCCTATACTTTGTTAAATTTTGATTTTATCAACTTGTCAGTAAGGACGCACCCTATGCTCTTATTCTTTGTCGGGGTATAACATAAATAGGGTTTAAAACACAATGGCTTTTTAGTTTACTAAGTTTGGTTAAATTAGTCATTCAATTTTTATACTAATTTATCAAGTTTAGAGGGTCAATTTGACAGATGTAACTTTCAATTTTGATTAAAATAGTCCCCAAAATTTTTATAACCCTTTATCAGATTTAGGGTCAATTTGACCCCCTAAAAACATTCAAGAGAATTTGATTGAAGTATCAATTTTAGAATCAACTTAATCCCAAAAGTTGAAGAGCCAATTTAAGTGAACTTATGAGGTTTTTGGGAAATTTTTGGTATTGTTTTTAGAAAAGTATAGAGGGCAAGGCAATATTAAGCGTCATAATAATAATAGGATAAAATTCCTTCCTATATAAATGAAAGAGAGAAGACGGTGAGGCAGAGCCATCTGCTTAGCGCAAGCACATGGTTGTAATAAGAGAAATTCACGTAGCAGGCGCAGCCCACAAACTTTTCGTCTACGAACTCGATGATGTCTATGACTCGGTCACCGGTCGCCCACTCACCGGCTCATGGGTGTGGGACTCGGCCCTTCTTTTGTCCCACTGGATGTCCTCTCACCTCAATGTTGAAGGCAAGACAGTGATCGAACTCGGAGCTGGTACTGGCCTTCCTGGCTTGACAGCAGCTCTACTAGGCGCCACCCGAGTGCTACTCACTGACGTCCAACAGCTCCTCCCTGGACTCTTAAGCAACGTCGAAGCTAACGGGTTTATGGGGAAAGTTGGTGTGAGAGAACTGGTTTGGGGGTCGGATGAGTCAGTGAGTGGAATGAAGTTTGATATGGTTTTGATGAGCGATGTGTTGTATGATTCAGAAGCTATGATAGGATTAGGTAAGACGCTGAAGAGGGTCTGTGGAGAAAGCACCCAGGTTTGGGCTGTCACCGAGATGAGGCCATGGACTGGTGAATGCTTGGATCAGTTAATGGCTCAAGGCTTCCAAGTGGTTGAGCTAGAAACGAGGCAACTCAGTTCAGCAGAAGATGGTGATACTTGGTTTGCCATCTTTGAAATCAAGCCACCGGTTGCAGAGAATTCAGTCTCTCCACCATCACCTGTATCTCAGTTTTAGTGCTCATTTTTGTTCCATTCGTTCCCATTAGGGTTTGTGATGACAAAAGCAATGCCATAACCTTTCTTTTCATTTCTTCCATGCAAGATGAGCCAGGAAAGGTGGAGTATATCAACTGAAACATGAGTTTTAGTTCTTGCATTGACAAAGACAGCAGCAATGATAGCCCGAATGAGTTGGGTTGGGTTCAGTTTTGTATACTTATAATTTTTTAGCACCCTTTCAATATGTCACCCAATTTTTAAATTTTCATAACTTTAAAATCACTTTCAGCATGAACTTAAATCATTATGATCACCTACCGTTAATGAAAACTGATGTGGCATGTCCATCAATACTTTTTGTCAATAAAATAATGACAAGATTTATTTACAAGAGATTATATTATAAATCTTGTTCACCACACGTCATTCGTGCTCTATGTAATTAGGACTGTTTATCTTTAAGTAACTGTTTGATAATTACCATTCATTAAAATTACACGTAGGAAAGTAATGATGATTCATTTTGAAAAAATATGAGATGAATGAATCTGATTGGTTAGGATTACGGATGATGTGACGAACGTGATTTAAAAAAATCTAAACCTTTATTGATTCGATGAAACCCTATAATCTTCTCATTTAACTTCCTTTTGTTTCATCATCATCCTGGTAAATTACATTGGAAGACACTAACCGACATGAGTTTCACACTTCAAAGAAATCAATAAACAAGAAAAAAAAGTTATTGTTGAATGCTAATCCTAAATTTCTTCAAAATATAGCCTTGAAACCGGCAACCCAATCCCTAAGGTGAAGCATTTGTTCTCCAAATTTTTTGAGGATATTTAAAAGTCTATTTTCTTAATATGATCGATAATACAATTAAGAATGGATTTTTTCAGGCTTATAGTTTTCAATGCGACAATGTTTTATTTGATTAGGATACTTTTTAAAAAAATGAAAATATAAATAAAAGTTGTCATTATTTTATTGACAAATTACAGATGGATATCTGAGTACAAAATCAGTAATTTTGATTTTTTTTTTTAAATTTGATATAAGATGGTACTCAATAGGATCAAGACCAATATCAAGTACTCAATATTAGTTTTTTTTGCATGTAATAAATAATATATTTTTTATCTTTTTATCAAACTATTTTTTATATATATGAATATTATAAGTATGACTCATTTTAAAACTTTAATTTTGAAGTTTACAATATTTAAATTTCATTATTTAATGATATTATTGATCGTTAAAAAAATTCTCTTATTGCTAATATTTTTTTAATAATAAACCATTTGATGAAGTATCCAATATTGATACCGGTTCTCACTAATAATAGGATTGAATCCTAAAATTTAGGGCCTAATGTAACAAAGACTGGATCCAATTTTTTAGAACCGATAATTACCGGGATCAATTCTAATCAAATTGGTCGAATACCCAATCTTGAACATCCCTCACAACAACGTATCATAAAAAGACAAAAACTAAAAATAATCAAAACATAACAAAATAAATTTAATATAAAAAAATTACCAGTGATGGCAACAAACCCTAAAACTCACACTACTGCCGACAAATTAAGAGCTAAAGGGCAAGAATTGGTTAGAAATAGGAGAGCAGCGCTTAGGTTTTCTATATATTAGAATGACAGTTCGAATACTTTTTTTTGCAAACAAACCTATTTTTTCTGATACTAATTTCTTATATTCTATAGTCAACTTGACACAGTTCAGAATTTAGCTCAATAATGATTTAATATAAAAGTACATAAGACAAAAATGAGAGCCTTAAGCCTTGAAAGAATGCATCTAATCTCTTGTGCAATGGATCAAGAACAGTAAGGCAAACAAAACAAACCCAATTTCATAGGTTTTATATAAACAATAGAGTCTACAAGCACCAGGAAACAAATGGAATGGCATGGCCATCGTCTGCTAACAATAGTAAAAGAGTAATGTATAATTACATGTCAGGAAGAGATGAAAGGGTCAAGCGATTTTCACCAGAGAAGGCTGTACAAAATTCTCCACGTCTAGCTTTCTTCTTCCGTATCGCCTGTTCTCTGTCCGCCACTCATTTTACCTCAGCATCATCAAACCCTTTCAACAATAACCTTATCATGTAAATGCCTCTCTTTTGATTCAATTCAAAACACTTCAAGTAGGTATTTGGGGTTATCCTTTTTTCTTTCTCAGCATTGGTTGCACTGCCTGTGTTGGAACAATTGCCCCGTCGTGTACACATATAATCCCTATCTCCCAACTGTACATGTATTTCCACCAACTGGAATCATATTACAGGTTGTGAACAGCAATTAAACTCACCTCACTTTGGAGAGAGGAGGATATATTTGGGCACACAAGGACACGGCACAAACCAAGTTGCTGATTGCAAAGACTATAACCCATCGAAGCCAATTGCATCTTTATTCTTAACCATTATAATGATGGTGTTGGTTTTGGGGGGCCTGGCCCTGCTGAGGCTGCAAGTTTAGTGGCTGTGTGTTGAAGTGTGCAAAGGGCTGGGAGTAGAGAGAATTCATCAGACCCTACAAAAACACAGCCATATACTCCCAGTTTTAAATAAAAATAGAATTTAACAATGTCATAATATGCATGGACCATAATCAACCATGTCGTGATGCTGAAGATTTTAGACAGATTGACAGGCTACAACTACTATCCTAATGGCTGAAACTAAAACATTAACAGACAAATTTCTAGTTACAAAAGAAATTTAAATCTTGCCAACCTGGGACTGAGGCTGGTTGGGATTAGCCACCCCAAAGTGGCTCTGTGACGCATCATCATCTTGTGAAGGTTCATTAAAACCAGCCTGAGTAAACAGGCCTTGCGATCCATGATTCATGTAGTCCTGTTAAAACATAAATTTTTAGAGGAAAAACTAGGGGGAAGAAATTAACTAGTTGCGGTGCAGCACATGGAGCAACCTGAGACATGAAATCATTTCCAGCACCAAAACGAGAGTATCCAGATTGAGAATTCTGGTTTAGGAAGTTCCCTGGGACCCCACTCTGAGCTCCTTGTGTAGCATAATCAACAGCATATCCACTCTGTGAAGCCAGCATGCAAACACATAATCAACATACATCATCAAGCCATAACTCATAATGAAAAGACACTTTCTTTTTATCTAAATACATAATCAAGCAACCCACATAATGAAACCAGAAGTCCAACACCAAAAAGTAGCTTTCTTTTTCTATTTAAAGAAAAATACACAGACAAGAGAAACTAATGGTTGGAAGAGTAATTTAAATATCTTCAGTTAAAGAAACTTATGGACATCAAAAGCCAACTTCAGATAATTTAATAGGATATGCAAACCAAAAAGATAAAAGCAGATGCAACGTGAGACTTTTGACAACTATACCTCCTATTGAAACACCAAGCAAAATCGAACATAGACCAAGCAACCCAAACGAATGTGCAAAGAACCTAATTCAGATACAAAGAAATTCAAACCTAAACTCAAAGCTAGCTCTAAGGTGGAGAATAATAAGCATATATAAACCACACTTACATACAAGAGAGCATGTGGGGAATTTAAAATATTCAACACCATTTTAATGCTATAAGGTAGCTCCTAAGGAAACATCTGGCTACACTGCCTCGATAATAAGTGGCTCTACCTTTTCTTTCTCTTTCTACTAGTTTTAGACCATAGCATTGAAGCTTTTCAAGTAAGCAATAAACTACTAAAGCAATCTCCAGTAAAATAGCAAGCAAATACTGAAGAATCTTATGAAAAACAGTATGTATTCCACTGTTATTTCAATTCTATCGAGTGGTTTACAGAGATGGTCTTTTTAAAGACTTTTAATACAAGAGTTAGACAACTACTAGGAGTTCTAAGTATTTACAAAACTAATCTCTTATCCCTTAGAATTAGGATAGGATTAATCTTAAACTATTTACATTTAAATTAAAGACTCCTACTCTAATATAACTTACAAATACCAATAACTAATGTATGTCACACAGGATTGAAAAGATAATACTAATACAAAGAAAACACTAGAAGTAAACAGCCTCTACCTGCGTTGAAAAATCAGTAATGTTATACGGAATATGCGAGCCTTGGCTTTTGAAGTCCTCACCCAAGAAGTCCTGTGGGATGGTCAAACCAACCAACTATAAGTTATCAAAAACATAAATTGCAATTATAGATGAAAATGAGAGGATTCATAGTTCATACAAAAGATACAATACCTGGGACATTCCTCCTATTGAAAATCCATCACGAATTGTTTGGCTTGACCCTTGGACAGGCATCTATTTCAGATGACAACCATACTCATAATTCCATTATACCAAAGAAATGGTTCGATGTACAAAACAAAAACCATAAAGAAAAAGGATCAAGTACGAACATTGTTAACAAATCCAGGTTGAGACAATGGACCAGCTACAGATGGTTGGCTGTTTGGGTTCTCCAGAGGAGGAAAGTTGAAAGGAGACCCAATAGTTCCAACATTGTGCTGTGTGCCTTGCTGGTGTGGGAGATGATGGCCAATAGGAGCATTAGCATTACCACGACCAGACCCAAATCCTCTACTTCCTGGTTGAGGGACTTGAGGAACAGCTCCCACTGGTCCTTGTACAGCTCCACGGGATGGAATAGCATAAGGCTGAGAAGAACCTAGAAATGGTGGAAGAGGAATCCGAGGCATTGGAAAACCAGTAGGGTGCACTCCAGGCTTGTGTGTACCATTGGATGGACCAGGAGGCATGTAAGTACCTGCAGTTAGTAACATGAGAAGGCTCGCATTATATTATATGCAAAAAAGACTCAACATTAAAAACTCAATGCCAAAGGCATATCTATTGCTGTTCCGCATCTCAGTAAAAGAATATCCCTTGCATATCTCGGGAGTGAATATAAATGGCATATAACTTAAAGCTCAAGATGCTCAGGAGTTTACCCCGAGCACGACTGCTTCTTCTATCAACATTTGCACTAGATAAAGGAGCAGCCCCAAAATTATCATTAGGTACAATCCCAGGTCCACCAGCAAAGAACAGTCTCCGATCATTGTAGATCTATATAAAACCAAACATTAATTGACATTCACATTATCCTTGACAACCTCAAAAAACTAAATACCAGTGGGGGAGGCAAGGAGCAAATGCAAAAGCAAAAGCTTTGAACAGATAACAGGCACCATCTTTCTACTTCATATACAAACCTTTTTGGGCTTTTGGAACTGAACCATACTCTGCTTCAAGTTATTGAGGGGTCCTTCAACCAGACACTCGTGTTCCTGAACATTTTAGCAGAAAAGATCAGTGACAAGAATAGCAAGATTCTATCCAGTATAATTAGAATCAAGCTGCCTTTAACATTTACATATTCTAGAAATAGCCTGGTTTATAGAAAATTAAGAAGCTACCTTGTAATGTGTCAATAAACCGTTCCACAGAGATTGTTTGCTAAGAACTTTAGGGTTACCAAGAATTACAATACCATATCGAGCACGTGTTAGGGCAACATTAAGCCTGCGAGGATCATTTAGAAATCCAATACCCTAAAAGGCAAATAAACAAACAAACATGTTAGTTCTTCTCATATTTAAAACATAAAGAGGGAGAGAATGTTAAAACAATAAGCATTATGCCTAGAAGAAACACCATAACTAGAGGTTGATCTATCGAACAAATGGACAAACTTATGGGTAGTCAAGAAATTAAAAAATTAGTTCCATGTAAGACGTGCTGATAATAGAGTCAGATTGAAAAATCATTCAAGCAAATGCTGCAAGTTTAATTTCACATCCTGTATCGATATGTTAATTAACCTGATGTTCATTACTTCTCACACAGGACACAATGATGTAATCTTTTTCCCGTCCTTGGAATGAGTCAACACTTGCAACCTGGTATAAACACATAAGTTAAAATAATAAGTCATTGTATTATGACTAAATATCAGAACAGCATTTTTTTCCTAAAATCCAAATGCACACCTCAATTTCCTTGTAAAGCTGCTGTCTCAAAGAACCATTTCTTGACATATAGTTCACAATATAAGCCCTTTGTCCCTCATATGGTGTTATAACCCCAATCTGTAATGTATCAAAAATTTTGTAAAGCAAAATGTTAGAATAAAGCTTGATATCAATCTGAAGGGGAAGGGTCCATAAAATCACCTGACTGGGAACAACGCCACTCTTCAAGAATGTGGTAACTATCTTTTCAACATTTGCAGCTTCAGTTCGATTGAGGTATGATGTTCCACTAGCACTAATCTCCTCTTGTCCCATCTAAAACAAAACTATTTAATTACAAAACATAACAATGAAATAAATAAAGAACTCAATTATTAGCAAATTTTATAATATATGATTTTACCCTTCTCAGCCCACTGCAAGCAGTGCAGGATCATGTACAAATAAGAATATGAATGGGGTCAATCAGTAATTGTATCTAGATTATTACAATGTTAAAAGTTACAATACCTGTACATAAAAGAACATGGGACGATTAGGCACAGGCCAAGGGAAATCAATGCCAGATAATTGCCTTTCATTGATTGTCACTCCATTTTGTAGTGTGCCTTCATAAAAGCTGTTAGAAGGAAACTCCGACAAACATGGGTGCATGCGGTATTGGACCTAAAGTAGAACAGAACATTTACCATCAGAGACTATAGAAAACAGAGTTCAAATATTCTCTGTTGTATATTTCGATATACAGAAAAATAAGTCTACTTATGGACTTTTACATCGAGTAGTTAACCTCTAGGATAGGACTCTTATCCTTTACAAAGATAGAGTTAGATTACAACTAAACTACTTGTTATGATAGGATTACAACTCCTCATATACACGTAGTTAACCTCTAGGATAGGACTCTTATCTTTTACGTACTAACCTACAGATATTTTGTATTAGCAATCACATTAAAATGACGAGAAAATCAACAAACATATAAGGACATCACCTGTAACCTAATTGGTTTCACACCAAGTAAAACTAGACGTTCAAACAGAGACTGGGCTAGTCCAGCACGAGCTGCTTTCTTGCACATTATAACAGGACCAAGTTGGCAATGATCACCAACAAGGACAACCTATAATAAAAATATATATAGGTTAGAAGAGCAAACAAGAAGCATTCAAGAAGAGCAAAACAATTTATATCTTAAGTTTGATCATTCATTACCTGTTTCACTCCAAGAACTAAAGGAATGAGACACTCAGGTTCTGTCGCCTGAGTAGACTCATCAATAAGTACCTAAATAAAGGCAGAAGACCATCAGTGCTTTTATTTTATCACTGGTTACCAAATGTTACGTATCTGATATTTTCACCTGACGGAACCTAAAATTAACAAGTATAGGATCTCCAGCCCCAACACAGGTGCAACAAATGACATCGGCACTTTGGGATATTTCTCTTTCTGTTGCTCGCTTCAATGCTTTGTACTTTTTCTCATCACTGCTTGACAACTCACCTGTATATTTGGGGTTAAAATAACAAAGGCATTGTAGCATTTTCAAGTTTTTAATTTCAGAAAAAGACATGTAAATTCATTGTTACTTTCTAAGATAATCGAAGATTCCTTTTCATATCAGTATGAGAAGGTTATGCCCCTATAAGCTCTAAGTATGAATATTTGCATCGGGAAAAAAGGAAAAAGAAAAGGCTAACTTTTTCATCATTGACAACAGGACAAGTATCCCAACCTTGTTCATCTTTCAATTGTTGCAACTTGTGAAGTTCGCTCTTCTCAGATGTATCAAGATGTCGGACCTGCATGCAGAAATAGCAATTATGAATAATGTTATTAACCAAAAGTGCATAGGAGCGACAAATGAAGAATTAGAGACCACAAACCTGATAATGCAGAGTCAAATGTTCAACAGGAGAACTGACAGCCTCTCTAGATTTTGCACAAAGCCTTACAACCTTTGGACAGAAAACATCGGTAATAAGTATGAATTTGCAAATAAATACAAGTTAAGCCTTTGAGATATTTAACCATAATTACCCATAATAATGTTACTAAGTATCCTATATTCCTATTAGTTAAACCTTCAAGATACTTAAACATATTTCCCCCAAATATATTACATCTAATAAAGAAATAAACAATTAGCATTATTACAAACAGACTGGAAAATTTTAACTTCACTACCTTTAACCCGGTCGTGCTTATCTTTTCAGCTAGCTGATCAACAGCCACATTACTTGGAGCACAGACCAGAACCTGATAGAATGGTATATCAGAAATAAATACAGAACAAAATATTAACTATATATGAATATTACTGAAGTTCTTACCTGTCCCTGACCCTGTTTGGCCATGTGATAGACAATGGCAGCAGAAGTCACAGTTTTTCCTGTGCCAGGGGGGCCTTGAATCAAGCTTATAGGCTTCTGAAGAACACTCTTTACTGCAAAAACCTTTCCAACAAAGGATAGTCAACATACCTTGATAAAAAAAAACTGTTACTTAGCAAATAATCATAAAGAAACTGGAAAATGGGGGACATACTTGAGATGCGTTCAATTCTGGCAGACCAGGTGCACCAAAACGGCGAGGCAGTGTATTACGAACCATCTGAACCTCAACCTCATGGCCAAGAAGGTGATGGTAAATATATCTGCAAAAATTAACCAATTAATTTACTTGGAAGGGACTAACAATTCAAGTTCAACAGATGCATGACCTTTGAAATCAATAACAAAATTTTGAATGCTAAACAGCTAGCTGAAATGAAAATGGTAATCATTTTCCTGAATAAAGACAACAGCAAGGAAGACATGCACGCATCTGACTGAACAGTGTAATTTTTTAGGCCAAAAACTTAATACCAGAGAACTGTGTTTCAATCCATGCCCTACATACACTATTTTATCATTTATAAGAAACTATATAAGGTTATTCATTGTAAACATAGACCCTCAAAAGCATCTAGTTACTGGTCTATTGCAAGTCAATTAGTAAACATAAGGCAATATTTGACATAACAATCTAGAAAGACAAGAAGCAAATGTAAAGAAAACAAACAACATACCCACTAACACTTGTTTCATCAACTGCAAACGTTTTCATTGCCCCCTGCATCCGGTCAAAACTTGTACTCTTCCAGACAAAATCAACACTGAACCCATGGTTCACATCAATAGGAACACCCTACACCACAACAAGCACAATTTTTTAAGTACCTCCCAAAAGCTATCAACCAAGAAAACAAAGAAGTATCAAAACTACCTGACTCGCACGGAGCTCAAGAGCAACCTCCTCTTGTGCCGTTAACTTGATCTGAAACAACAGAAAGATGACTCATAAGTGTGTTCCTCATAGGTGCACTAAATGCATACACCTTAACGAGGAATGCAACAAAATCAGGTTTTCCATAAACATTACAATAGAATTATTATCACATGTGTAGAAGCACATATCTGAATCATAATTGAATGACAAGCCCAGAAAGGACGCATACCACGTGCCCAACAGCCTGCCATGCTGGGTGCACAGCATCTCCTGAATAACGCAGTCGCAACTCATCACCAGGTACAAGACGCAGCTCATTGTCTTCCTACAGCAAAACTTTTTCTATTAACGTAAAAATAGAGGCCTTGTCATACAGGTGAAAGGAGGCATAAACCAAGAACATAATTATGTGTTGGAAATTGGAATAAATTCATAGAAAACAAGAAAAAGAAACAGCACAGTAATGCACCTTAGGAAAGACAAAATACGCAATCCGTTTCTTGTTTAAACCAATATCCCAACGAACTGTGACATTGTCCTTACTTTGAGATTCTTTCATCATCTGCCAGAGAAAGAAATGATTTAGACAAGACTGCATTTTAAAAAACAGCTTAATATCCATAAAACAGTTAAATTGAGGGCAGCTGGGTGGATATATTGAGCATGAACATGATGATACTTACTTTATCATAGTCAGCTTCAAGCTTAATAAGTGGAGCAAAAACATTTTGATACTGCAAAGGAGACCATCAACATGATTTGTAAACCAGATTATATATGATATAACTTCTTGTCTTTTAAAGAAATAACGAAAGGCCAAAGCAATTGTTGTGAGTGTGAGAGAACCTGATAAGCATCTTCATACTTCAATGCTACAGACTGAGGTTCATCATCTACACCAGGCTTCTCAAGATCTTCAAGGGAGGCATCGGGATTTGTCTTCCAAAGCTCTTCTACCTTGTTTATTTGTTGAGCACTAATTTGACGTGCCCTTAACTGTTCTTGTTCAGATGGGATCTGCATAAGTGAAAAATATTAGTATGCCCTCAAACCAATCGGTCATTGTCACGTGAATTGAGAAAAACCAACCTTAACCAGCCACTGCAAAAAGCACCTATCATCAATAAGGGGGCACCACTGACTCAAATCCCAATTCATGTCCTTCAAAGCATTGACATTCAAACAAGGTTCTCTACAAAGAAGAACAACAACGCTCTCTGTCTTAGCAGATATAAAACCAAGAAGAAAAACATTTCTGCATCCACAGTTGTAGCATTCAAGAATTGTTTCACCCAAAGGACTATCCTTATGAAGGCAGACTTCCTTGTGTTTAGATCGTACCTAAAACAGAAGATAAAACAAAGTTAGTAATCAATAGCTCCATTGACTACCACTACTGGTTTATCCAGCACACTTGTTACTCAATTCAGTAATCACATTAAATAACACACATATGGTAAAAGCAACTCAGGTGATATTTGAAAAATTAAAATTATGGAAAATGGACAGCTAAAAGGAATTTCTTCAAACAGAATGAGACAGCTACGTGAACTGTGTTCCTAGGCAGGCTCACCTGACAAGATATATATTGAAAACTTAGTCACAAACATTTAATTTAGTCCAAATCATGTTAATCTCATTTCCCTACAGCATCATTAGTCTGAAGCAAGCAACAAACAATTGTCTCTTTGATCACGTAGAAGTAAACTGTTAGACTGCAGTTCAAGTCATCAGTTCTGCTGGAAGCAGGAACACAAGATGAGAGAAGAGAAAACAAAGATGGATGGCACCTCAAAAACCGGTAGATGCAACAAAACATGCAGACTATGAAAGGCTACCATGCTAAAAGTTGATATGATGCTTAAAGTATCAACAGTGTTCATCGGCATGTACAAAGTAACTGATTCCGAGAGCCAGGGAAAATGGTAATCAATGTTACAGTTCCAGCATGAACAAAAGATCATCTTGCGACATCTAGAATTAAGGCCTGACTTCTGATTACCTTCTACGATCCCTTTCTTTCAAAAACTGTTAACTCAGATCACAGAATTATGCACTTGCCATAATTGAAAATAAATTCATGCGTGAAGAGGTTTAAAGTAATACCTGACTCATAATTGTCCTAAAGTAAACTGACTCCTTTATTTAAGGAAAAAGGGAAGAGTTTCTGTAAGCATCATTCAAGAGTTTCGGTCTGAATCCAACATAACTCTTATTTACTGAATTATTTTGATCAAAACTGCATCAATCAACCTAGCATGATAATGTAATCATTTGAACAGTATCATAAACAATTCTATGATGTATGAATCATCCCCTTCCTCAATATACAACCATATTTTTTAAGCTCCACCAAATACAAAGTCAAAGCCCTAAAATATAAGAACCGTTTCTACTTCATGCACTTTCTCCCTAATATAGCCTTCGTTATTTCAACCTAAATGACAAACATGCGAATCTACAGCAATGCCACGCTCACTAGGAATTAATAAATGTTTTCTAAAATAATGAATGAAAAGGAGAAAACTTACGAGATGATTAACAATATGCGACCCCGATGTATTTCCTCTCGAATTACAAAACCACTTTCTACACGAAGGAACGTTACAACGAACCACGGAGGCCGGGTTCGAAACCCCACAATACCGACAAGCGTGCTCGGCGAAATCCCCCTTTCCGTAGTCATACCCGCCATCCTCATCCCCAACCGTCTCCTCAAAATTCAATCCACTAATCCCCGTCGCCAACGCATCCACCGCGGTCGCAGTATTGCTATGGTTGTTGCTATTGCTCGTTGAGGCACGGCCAGCGCCTTTCGAAGCGCTAGAGGGAGAGGAGGAAGCGGCAGTGTCCGAGTGGTGGTCGGAGCCGGATCGTTCGGCGGAGTGTGCGTCGGAGGGTGTTGGCCATGAACGAATCGGGTCGCGGAAGTCCGTGTACTCGAAATCGGACTCACCTTGGGTGTTGAATTCGAGGAAGGTGTAAGCGTCGGTGGCCGGGTCAGGTTGCGAGGCCGTCTCGAATTGAGAATCCATAGAAGAAATTTTTTCAATGCCGAATCGTTATCGTGAAATTAAGATTAGGGTTTTGATGTTTTCTCGTTTTGGTTAGGGTTTGGTTAAGAAAAATAAATAAAAAATAGCAAAATCGAACTGAGAGCATAGAGGTTAAAACATTTTATAGATATAGTAAACTATAACAAAAGTCAATAACCGATTTAATATTATAATTATATCTATTAAGATTATATTTAAATCATTTAGTTAATAATTATATTTAAATTATTTAATTGTTTAACGTTATTAAATATTATTTTTTTAATTAGATGAAATGTAAATTTAGTTTCTAAAATTTTTATATTTTATATATTTAGTTTTAATTTAAAATATTTTAATAAATTTAATTTTTATTTATATATATTAATATTTTTTTCTAAATCACTTGAATACTCTTATTAATATTAGAAAATTTTATTTAAAATTATTAATTAATTTAATATATAAATTTATTAATATTTATAACTATTTTTAATTTAAATATGTAATTAGTATCTATATAAAAATAAACTCATTGGAACTTATTTAAAAATATTTATGAAAACTTTATATTTTAGTTATTGGTATCACGTAATTTTTACAAAATTATTAGATTTTAAGATTATTTATAAAAATTTCAGATTTTAACTACTGTTACTACATAATTTTTAAATTTTTGTTATAAAATAAATTTCTTAAATTTTCTATAAGTTTATTTTATAATAAAAAATTATTCATAATAAAATTATTACAAAAGCTAAAATATACAAATTGACGGGCTTGTAGAGAACTAAAGAAATATGTTTTATAATGAAAATGACTAAACTGAAATATTTTTAAATATAAAAGAATATATTTATTAATTTTAAATTAAAAATAAATTAATATAATATAAAAACTATAATATAATATATTTATTCGATTAAATAGTAACGTTTAACGATTTTAAATAATCGAGTGATTTAAATATAATCTGATCATATTTGAGTAATATCTATTATAGTTTTACCCTTATATATAAAGATATGATCCATTTATACAGTATAATAGTTTTTAAATTTTAAACGTTTTTAACCGTTCTAATAATTCAGAAAACATGTAATTAAATCCTAATATATATAATTTTAATCAAAATTAAAATTATCACATCATATATATTATAATTTTTTTTAACTAACTAATAACGATTCAGAAAATATGTAATTAAATCCTAATCTATATATATTCGATATTGATTTTTCAATCACCCTTCTGACATTACTGATATTCGAACCTGTGACTTCTAGGAACAACAATATTTTTTTAACCATTTGAACTAGAGGACTCGTACTATATATTATATTTTTCCCCACAAATTAATGGACAATTACTTAATTTACTTTATTCTAAACAATCAATTTAAAATATTTGTTATCTTTTTTAATATAGTTTATGAAAAGGGGAAAATTTGCTTAATATTTAAAATTTAAACTCTTAATTTTAAATTCTAATAAAAAATAAATTATATATTTTAAATTCTAAACATTAACTTTAATCCTAATCTCAATCATATTAATCAGTTTCAACAATAATTTAATCTTAATTTACTTTTATCAACTATTTAACAATTACAGAACTTATCTCTGATACAAGGGTTAATTTTTAATCTTACCCCAAATCTTGAGTAGGATACTTCTCAAACAATCCATAATTTTTTTTTTATTTTCACCAATAAAATGTATCATCAGTTTAGAATTTTATCCAAGAATTAATTTTATTAAGTTATATAAATTAACATAAGATCCAGATTAATAAAATTATTTAAATATTTAAATTTTAAATAATTTTTTTTAAATAAAATTAAATTAATTAAAATTCATTGTCAAACACTACTAATACAACACAACATAACAAACTATTAAAAATATACAACAACCCAAACTTTTAAATTATTATTAAAACTCAAGAATTAAATATATAACTAAAATTATTTCAAATTAAAATTAAAATTTTCATTTAATAAATTGTTTTATATTTAATAAAACATTCATATATTTTTTGTTTTATAATTAAAATTATTTCATTGATTAAAATATTAAAATCAAGTCCTTGATGGGGCCACATGGTATATGTTAGAGAAGTCTTAATCCAAAAATATTAATAAATCAATAAAATATAATTTCAAATTAAAATATTGAATCGAATAAAACCCAAAAATAATATAAAAATATAAATAATATAATATATATAAATCAACAAATAAATTTAATCTAAAACTCATGATTATGTATATGATTCTAACATAAAAATAAATTTAATAATTTATTTTCTTTATTATATCTTTTGTTTAAGAAAGATAAATTAAAACATGTTAATCCTTTGATTTTATAATTTTATTGATTTTTGTTTGAAAGATCAAATAAATTTATTAAAATAATAAATTAAATCTACGAAATAATTATTTATTAGATTTTATTTTTAAAACAAAACAGTTTTTTCTTGGTATTCTCAAAAATTTATTAGTACGTTTCCACGCTTAAAAATTTATTAGTTATAAGAGTTATAGTTTTTAATAATTCTAGTGTCTATATAAAAGCATCGTGAATAGGAATGTGAGAGAGGGTGTGATAGTGAGAGACTGATTGTTAAAGTGGTGTTGTGCAAGAGTGTCTAAGAAAAGAAAGAGAGCTACGAAGGATGGTGTGAGAGAGAAAACAAAAAATTAAAAAAAAAATATTATGAAATAGTATTATTGTATTTGTCAATTACCTGAATAATTTCTAAAAAAAATTAATAATCTCAAACACTAATTAAAATCCAAAGATAAAATAAATAGTTAATAAACGACAAATTTGTTTTTCTATTTAGAAGTTAAATCTACCTTATAAGTAAAGTTTACAATTAATTATATTACTATTTTCTAGAGTTTCAGATTTCATGCGATGAAATTGGGATAAAATACATTCGAATTACAGCTCTTTATGAGTAGAAAAATTAAAAAAAAATATCATAGTTCTTATTCGTGTCTTCTTTCATATCTTCTTTTATTAAAATTTCCGAACCTCAAACTCTGAACTAAAGACATCAATGAAAATATCGAATTAAAAACATTAATGAAGAGACGATTAAAAGATATATAGTTTGTGACCGACAAAAGCCCAAAAGAAAACAAGAAAACAGTCCTAACACTAATAATTATAGTTGTTCACATGGCAGGGAAGGTTCCGGTGGCTCTGGCTTCATCCCATCTTTCAATCTAAAGAAATAAAAACAAATATGTTTAGTCATCCTCAGTTCATCAAAAATAACAAAATCTCTCTCTACTTACCCAGTCATCGGGACACAGAGACCGGAAATGCCTTGCAAGCTTAGCACATTGAGGTGCATCTTTGCCGTGTTCTTTAATGCAACTTTTCAGTCATATGGAGATGGATTTTCGTTAAAATTTAAATATAAAGCAACTGATCTTAAGCTTTCATTTAAATATTAGTAAGTAAACAAACTCACTTATGGTACTCAACGTACGATTCATAACAATGGCGTCCTTGGGGTTCTACGTCCGAGTCAGACTCCGAGTCCTCCAGCTGTAGGTTAAGAAAGGCATCAAGTTAAGTAGTTAACCAATGATATAAAAAGAATAGAAAAAGAGAGAAAAGAGTGAACCTTGCTAGCGATATCTTTGTTTGGTATTTTATGAGGAGGAGGTGTGGAGGTGGATTGAGGAGGAGGCGGTGGGGAAACGGTGGCGTATTCATGGAGTGGTCTGGGAGCTTGCTCACCTTTGGCTACCCGGTTCACGTCTCTTGCCCTCATCTTATTGTGGGGATCCATAGCGGCACCCGCACCCGACATAGCTGCTCTTCTTTCAGTTTTTAGTTGGGAATTAAGGACCTTTTCTGTTTCATCAATGGGGTCATGGGGTAGATAAATGATTATTCTGATCGGACTTGGAGGAATCACAGACTCAAGACACGTAGTAGTCGAAGGGGACACTTGTGCTATCGGTAGGCTGCTCATGTGTCTTTGTCTTTGCATTACATATCTGTCTACCTCTCGCCGCCATAACCGAACAGGCGTTACCTTACTTTAAGACTTTGGTTGATACTACAAGGCACAAAGCTGGACTGCTCGAGAACCATTATGACACGAGTGTTGGGCAATGGCCAGTCAATGAGAAAACCTTAGGCTTAAGCCAGAATTATCACAACTTTTACATGGCGCAAGAAAATATGATAATATATATCGTAAATTAAAATTGTTATAAAAATTTAAGCAGACATTTACTTATTTTTGTCTAATAATTTAGAAAATATATAAAAATAGACAGATGTTTTTTAGATTTTTATTTGTTGGGTTGAATACCCGACCCAACAAAATATCCAAGTACATAAGCAAAGTTTGGGCCGCAAAAATGGGTTCTGTCGGGAACCCGACTACCTGCTAATATATATTTTTAATATATTTTATTTTATAATTAATTAAATATATTTTTTAATTAAAAATACTAAATCTGATCTATTCTCGGTTATTCTCTTCCTTGAAATCCCTCGATACTCAATAATTACATTTCCCCAAATCTTCTTTGAAATCCCTAACTAAAACAACTAAGTGATTGAACGATCTATTAATCTCTTTCGCCGAATACTTATTTCTACCTTACCGTCGTCGGTCTCGTTTTTTTATGACTCTCCATTCGTCGATTATCAAATTTTTTGATCTCTTAAGATTTTTTCACGTTATCGATTTTAATGACATAATAATATGACTAATATCTAAATTAAAATTTAATATTAAAATAACATCAAATTCTAATTTAATAATATAATCGATATTAAGATTAAAATTTCGGCCGCGGAATAATTTCAAAAAATTTATAAACTACTTCATAAATCATAATGCAGCCGAACAAATTTTGGAAAGATGCTTTCAAACATTTATAAACTACTTCAAATGATGGCCACTGAAAGGAGAAATTAGATTATGGGTAAGTTAGATTATGGGTAAGTCCCGCTACGTGTCTATGGACCAACTAATAAAAATTATCTATCTCATCAATTTTTCCATGTCATATATTTTTTTCAAGTGAATCTTCACTTTAAAAAATAATTTTTAAAATGAATTAATAATAAATATGAGTGAAGATTCACTTAGAAAAATATGACATGAAAAAAAATGATGAAATGGATGATTTTTAATGGTTGATCCCATAGATGATGTGGTGGGACTTACTCATGATATAATTTCTCCCACTAAAAGATGTCTTTTAGTGGCATAATAATTTAATGATATAAGAATAATTTTGTTTTTTTTAAATGATATGATGTAAAAAAATTCAAGGTGAAGTACACCGATGGTCATTAAATTTTTAGGGTGTTTTTATTTTAGTCATCAATTTTTTTATTTGGACCACTCAATTTTTTTTCCCTTTCGTTTTGGTTTTTTCTATTATCTTCGGTTAGAAAATACTAACATGATCCATTAGTTTTAATTTTTTTCAAGGTAAATTATATAAATGGTCACCAAATATTTAAAATGTTTTCATTTTGATCATCAGAATTTTAAAACTTTTATTAGATTCACCCAATTTTTATTTAAGTACATGAGATTATACCGTTATTTAACTCATAATCTCATGTATTTAAATAAAAATTGGGTGACTCCAATGAAAGTTTTAAAATTTCGACTACTAAAATGAAAGTATTTTAAATGTTAGATGACCATCTATCTAGTTTACCTTGAAGAAAATAAAAACTAATTGGTCATGTCAGTATTTTTTAGCGAAAGATAACGGGATAGACCAAAATGAAAGCTAAATAATTGGGTGACCTTAATGAAAATTTAAAAAGTTCAATGATCAAAATGAATGTATCTTAAAAGTTTGGAGACCATTGGTGTACTTTACCCAAATTCAAATGAGAATTTTATACTTAAAAAGTGAACTTTTATTTTTTGATAAGCTAAAAAGGCTAGAAAAGAACGTATGAATTTAAATAGTTATTGATTTGTTTCGAAGTAATAATTTAAATGGGACAATTATAAAATATAAAAGTGATATTTTTTTGATAATTGTTACTGAATATTTATTAAATCCATAGAAAATATTATAATCATAGTGCATATAGAAAACCCTTAAAAAACAAAGAAAAGTAAAAAAAATTCTATGGAGATAAGTATATCATCAAAATTCAGAAGCTTTCTGAATTCTTCTTGTCTCTGTCTAATCGAGACGCATAACAGGTGGAGTGGTGAACGATCTAAACCATCAGGCAGAATATTCCGCTACCCAGGACTGATTACATTGGTACACAACCATCAATCGAGTAGGGATATAATCAATGACGACCGATAAAATCATAATCAAAAACTAGCGTCGATACAATTCTTTGCAACAATCGGTTGCTAGGGTATGTTGAATCATGCCACAAGGACATATAAAACAAACCATAAAAAAAAACGTGTCATAAGGATAGAGAAAACACATGTCATGAAGACAAAGATTTTTATTAATATATGATAAAAAAAATCAATCTAGGATCGACAACTAATACAAAGATCAGTTGCCGACCACCAATAAAAAAAAACTCGATAAAGATGAAGAACAATATTAATATATCTTTGAATAGTATAAAAAATTACTTTGAGTAGCTTAAAACGTGTAATTCTAACCTTAATCTTTGTCATTTTGTTTATATATAATTATATGAAGAGAGAAAATTTAGATTATATAATTACTTTTCTATATATAATTATACGAAGTTTTCTTTTCTAGTTATATGCATGTTCATCTTATGATTAATGTTTGAGGTATAAAGTTATCTTTCTCAATAATATCGTAAAAGTAAATATCAATGGTAAATTAAAAAAGTTAAAAATATTTATTACAAATACAATGCCAAGAATTAAAATATATTAGTATTGCACCAGCCACTTAAGAAGATACTACAACATCTCGTAGATTCAATAAATTCCTTCTAATGCAACAAATTAATACTCGCCAACTCATATAAATCTGAACCCACAATAATAATTAATATGATTTTTTAGGGTTTAAACATAGTTATTTATTAATTGAAGGTCTTTGTTTTTGGTTTCTTGAACGAAAGTTGTCGTCTGCCTCACAAAGTTTGTATCCGTCTGGTTTTCAAAGTCTAAAAGTAGGGTTTCTTGTTCTTCATGCTTACAAGTTGGATATCCTAAATTGTTAGGGCATGGGAGAGGATGTTTTTCTGGAACATCTTCTCTTTTCTTACCAAGCTGCTCTAAGTAGTCCCATAACTTTGGGTCCTCATAATCCTTTATGAGAATCGTAGGATTAGCTTCCATAAGCAGATTTTCAGGGTAGGTTGTAGTTAACCCTACAACAGGCAGTCCAGCTGCAACTCCTGCTTGTATCCCCGGTAAAGAGTCCTGCACAATAGAAAAAAACATGTTCGGATTAAATAACGGTCGCGAACCCAGATTTAAACCGAGATTGGGACAAGAAGTCATACATACCTCACAGACAATGGTGTGATCCTTTGAGACCTGTAGTACTTGAAGTGCCTTCAAGTAAGGGTCTGGATAGGGTTTTGCACGCTCGCAATCACTTCCTACAATAACAGCATCAAAAAAATCATGGAGGCCGAGTTTAGAGATCATGAGTTCAGCATTCAGTTTAGGAGCATTAGTCACAGCAGCTCGCTTCAACCCACGATCTTCGATCCATTTCGTTAATCTGTATAGACCCTTTATCGATGGCAAGTTGTCCGAGGCCAACCTGTTGAATCCACACAACCAGACGAAGAATAAACTTCAATGGCTAACCCAATATATTCAAGGGTTTTAGTTGTTTTTACCTACGAAACATTGCTTCCACATCTTCCATGAACTTCATTCCCTTTGGCATATCATCAGGGAAAAGAATAGCAGCGATATCATCATTGTGCTTCCCAGACATATTTTGTCCCTCATCTGGAACTTCCATACCAATCTGCAGAAACAGATTAACATGATTGAAAATGAAACCCCAAATCGCCTCTTACATGGAACAAAGTGAAGAGATTCAACAAATACCTCTTCGAACATCTTGCAGAAGGCAATATAGTGGATAGGATCTGAATCACATAAAGTTCCATCAATATCAAACAGCACCGCTTCCAAAGGAGCAAGATCAGGAATAGACATCTTGCTGTATTTAACAGTATTATAGTAAGGGTGACGAGCAATTAAGCTGGAGATCCATGTGAAATACTGGTTACATACCTTTGCACAGATTCTTCACCAGCCGTCATTGCCAACCAAAAAATTTTATAGCAACAACAATCTGGTTTCTAGGTGATGTGAGTATTGAGTTGGAGATCCAGATGAACTGTGATGAGGAACATAAACACAAATATATAGAACAATCCAGAGCAAGAACAATGAGGGAAAAGTGCGGTGAAAAAGTGCATTGGAAAAGTTCTTTTAAAATTTTTGTTTGAGATATATGTGTTTAGTATTGCTGTCAAAAAGTACTTTTAAGAAAATAAATGACTATTTTAGACATGATGTTATAAATTAAAAAATATATATTTAAATGATAATCAAATTCTTTCATATTATAATATTAACTTAAATTATGATAGAATATAAAAATATTAATAAATGAATACATAAATTATTTTTAAAAAGTGCTTTTCAATAATGCTTTTGAGAAAAATACTTTTATAGAAATTTGACATGAATATATATAATTTTTAAACTAAAAAAAATAATTTATATTAAATATAATTATGTATTTATAAAAATTAAATTATAATAAAACCTAGTAAATAAAAGTTAAAATTATAATCTGACTCCTAAAAGCACTTTTCCAACCGCAAAAGCTAAAAATTTTAACTTCTGCGTTTGGGTTAAAAAATACTTTTCAAACGTAATTTTTTCTTTAAAACTTAACTGTTTAACATTACTTCTACGTTCTAAACTAACTTTTTGACCCAAAAATTATTTAAAACGCAATCTTAATTTTCTTCTTTATTTACTGGGAACACCCAACAATATATTAAGTGCAGGCAGTGTCCACACTCAATAATGTAACAAGTGGATGATTTAATATACCGACAATATCATATTTATCTGTTAATACATAAGATGTAGTGGAGCATTATTGTTTATCTTTATACATTGATAATATATGCTAAAGTAAATCTGTCAGCAATTTATTAAATATATGCATTCTTTTAATTTCTATGAATTTGATTCGGTATTTTTTTTTTGTCATAGCTAACAGCAGACTTAATAGTTAATTAATCCCTATACTCTATAGTTTAATTTTTTGTATTCTTTCGATAAGGTAAGTAATATCGAATCACATTAAATATAATATCTTGTACGTGTCTTATTTTATATTGATCTTTAATTGATTATTTTTTTCGTTTAGTAAAATAACCCTACGTAAAAGACATAAGAATCTTAAAATATGTATAAAAATTAAAAAAATCATAAAAATTCTAAAACAACTCTAATTTTCATAATTTATGTTTGAACATGTTTTTTTTTTCAATTTGCAATTACATTTAATTTATTTTAAAAATAAAATCCATAATTTCATAAAAACTAACACTGAAATTCTAGAAAAAAGTTCAATGAATAAAGAAGTACTTCCACTTGCAATTACTTTTAGTTTATTTTATAGTATATTATTTGTTTAAATAAATAATTTTTTCCCTTTTGGACTGATTGTTCCAATCCAGGAATCCCCAAAAACCAAAGTTCAATGAAATAAAGTTGTACTTCCAATTGGCCTTAAATATTTAACATGCACTAATAAAGCAATGATATTATCTTCAGAAAAAAGAAGTTTATTCTTTATAGTACAAATGAAAAACATATCGGTCTGGGACAGGGTATATAAAATCGGGTCTGGTTAACTGTTAGTATATTATTTCGGTTAATCGGTAAGTTTAAGTTGTTTAATTCTTGATCTAAAATCGTAACTATTCAATCGATTAATTATTTATTCAGTTAATTAAAAAATACGGTTTGATTCAGTTCAGGTAATTTTTTTATTTATTAGAAATATATATTTTAATAATATGTTGAAAAAAGGTATATACTTTTAAAAATGACACATGACATTTTTTTTAATATTAGCAAGTTAAATACTTAAACTTTATAAAATAAAATTATAATTTTATTAAAAACTGATTTTTTTAATATAAAATATTAAAATGATATATAATATTATAATGTATATTATATAACAAACCAGTTTGGTTACCCGGTTTATCTCAAAATCATAAACCGTAACCGAATATGTTTCTATATAAAAAATAGAAATTCAAATCGAAATTAATTTTTTCGGTTCGATTAACTCTTTTTTAGTTTTTTTTTCAGGTTTCAAAATCGGTTTTAGTTTTTCATTTTTTTGCACATACTAAGTGTTGATGCAACCGTACCCCCTAAATATTTTGAGTTCCTCTAATTTTATATATTTTTCTTTCTATTTTCTATTAATAACTTAATTATGCATTCTCTAAACTTTCGTAATTTTATACTCTTATATTTTTAATATATCTATTCAATAATTTGCATCCTTATATAAAATTTTGGATACATACGCGGCTGATTAGTTTTAGTTTTGGTTCCTACTTCCTTCCAAGCCATACTGATGAACAGGTTTGTCTGTTTCAGTCAACTTTCACGTTTGCATGGCCTTCGACACAGTGGCGAATCTAAAAAATTATTATTGATCGGGTAATATAAATAGAATAAAAAAATAATTTTTCAAGTCAAAAAATTGAGATATATTGAATTTATGTTTAAGTTGAATCCTTCAATTCTGTGATATATGTATGGTACATATGAAAAAATATAAACATATATATTGTATGTGGTGATAGAAAATTATTTAAATTAAAATCAAATACTACTATAATATTGTAAACATTTATAATTAAATTTGAACATAAATTTGAATTATCGGACTAAAAAAATAAAATAAAGTTTGAATTATAAAATATGACTCATCAACTTGTATCACTCAAAATATTTTAACTCGACTCGATTTAATCGAATGTTCACCTTGAATAAAACAAGAATTTATCCGGAATAACTTATGATATATAGTTTTAAAATTAGAAAATTTCATTTTTGAATAATTTTAATTTGTTATTATCTGTATATTTATTTAAATAAAATTAAACCATCTTCATAGAATAAGAAATAAAAATATGAATTTAAATTTAAATTCATTTATTTAAATATTAATTTCTTTTGCAAGTTCAACTAAAATGATTGAAAAATATATTATATTATATTCTCTTTAAAGTTATTTTAAAGAGATTAAAGATGAGATATATACTTATTATTTTTTATTTTCTTTTATTTTATTATTAGTATATAATAGAATGAAACTCTAATTATATTAAAAAATTAATTTCTAAAAAATATATTTAATTATTTAATAATAAAATGTATTCTTAAAATATATTTTATTAAAAATAATTATGTAGTATTTGTAAAATATAATGAAAATATAAATATTTTTATTTTTATTTTTATTTCAATTTTAATCTTTATTTTAATTAGAATTCAAGATTTAAAAATAAAAACAAATTTTAAAATCATATATTTTTATCTAAATTTTAAAATATGTTATATACTTTTAAAAATATAAAATAGAATTGGCATGAGGAGGGCCTGGGCTAGGCCTATATTCGCCCCTGCCTCGAGACGTGAGTTGACGTTCAATGCCAACAAAAACGACATGATTTTGAAACTCTTCAAAATAAAGTGACCTAATTTCACGTTCTACAAGATGCGAAGTACAAATTCGTATTGTGGATGATACAAATTAGGTCTACGTGCACAAAAAAATTATTCTTCAAAATAAAGTTTAAAAAAAATTATTTTTTAAATAAAAAATTAAAAGAGAATATTTAATTTGTATTATTTTTATATTTTAAAAACTTATTTTTTTATTTCGAAATTATTTACATGTTTGTTGTTATGTTACTTTAAAAGAAGTTATCCAATGAACATATAACACGTGGTAATATTTAAAATTATTTCATTATTTGCATTGATAGAGAAAGTTTGAATAATATTATTTTCTGATAGTATTAAAATAATTATAGTGTAGTATGTGTTTATATTTTTTAATATTTTGATAAAACATATATTTTATCGTTAAAATTTCTTAAATTCTTCTAAAATATATATTATTCTTTTATTTTCACTAAGATGGTCAAATTAAATATATTTTTAATTATTTTTTACAATTTATAATTGATTAAGGAGAAAAATCCAATCTCACATTTCTTTCCATTGTCACTTTAGGTTAAAAAAACCTTTGTAATGAACACTTTTTTCAGAAACCATATTCTTCTTTGCACATTTCAGCCAAATCCTTCGGTTTAAGTTTGCAATAGAGTTGAAAAAAAAATAATTTTAGTGTTGATGGCTAACCGTTAATGTTTTTTAAATTTTTTTATATTATGCTTTTATTTTTATGTTTAGTTATTCTTTTCTAAATTTTTATATTATAATTTTTTATTTTAAATTTTTATTTTTCGCGTATATTGTTGTATTTATTTTTTTGTCTCTGTGACACATATTTTTTCTACCTTGTAGCACGTTTCTATCTTGTTGATTAAGTAAACTACAACACAGAGCGTTAACACTGACAGATAATAATAATAATAATAATAATAATAATAATAAATAAACAAGAACAAAAAATAAATCATGTCGAGGTATGAAGGTCACTGCCTTAAGAACTATAAAAAATTATTCGAATAGTATATTTGTTGTGCTTTTTTAGATTTTTTGTCTCTAATTTATTTTACTTAATAAATCAAAATAAAAAACATTAAAAAGGTTTCATATATTTGTCGTATATATTTATTGTTTTATTTTATTTTGAATAATATGGAAAATTATAAAAATAAAGATATTTATTTAGTTTTATTTTCTGAAGAGTGCATTGAAAGGTTTGGTTTATAAGATTTACCCACTAGATTTAATTTTTTAATTTTTTTACATGATCAGTTGATTTATAAGATTATTTGTGATTATATTTAATTTGAAAATATTTAGAAGAAAAAATCATTATTGTTTTGATATTTTTAAATGGTTGAATGACTAAAATTATTCATTTATTTTTTTATGAGTTCAGACCCCAAATTTAAATATTAATCTATTGTAAAAAAAACATCTTATTATATTTACTATTGATGTCTTTAGAAAATTATTCCACATGTTAAATTACTAACTAATTTAAATCAGGGTAAATACGTTGATTATAGTTGTCATTAAAGATGGGCATGGTTCTGGTAGGTCAGATTTTTGGTTCACTCGACTCTGACTGAACATAAATATTTTAAATTCGACTTTGATCCAATCCGAAAATAAATACTATAAACTCAATTTTGACTCGACCCGACCCGACTCGACTTATAGAAAAAAAATAAATTTAGCGATTAATTATAAAAAATAATTTTAGGGGACTTAATTATAAAAATATAATTATAAGGATTAAATTATAAATAAAAAATTAATTTTAAAGACCTAATTATAAAAAATATTTAGATAAAGGACCATTATTATAAATATCCCTAAAAAAATTATAAAAAATTACATATTTAGTCTTGAGTCGAGTCAGGTATTTTACACCCTAAACTCGAACCTGACCCGATGTCACCTTAAAAAGTCACACGACCCAATCCGAACTCGATTTTTTCATCAAAAAATCCGACCCGATCAGATCGGGTCGGAACCCGATCCCTAGTTGTCATGGAGTATTCTCGTCCTCCTAATCCCTCAAACCCATTGTAGCTGTTTAATTGATGGCAAAAAAATTAAAAAAGAAGAAGAAGAAGAAGAAGCTATAAATAGATGGAGAAATGAAAAGGGAATACATAAAAAGTAGGGTTGTGTAAAAATATTCGATCTGATTATTCGTTGATCTGATCCGAATTTTATTTTTTGGATAATTTAGATCGGGTATCCAAAAATTTCGGATCGAATACGAATATGTATTTTACATTCGGAACGGATATCCGATTATCCGAAAAATTCATTTTTTATAAATATAAATGTTGTTATATTCGATATTTTTATTTATTATATATGAAAAATTAAAATTTTTATGGATAAAAATCTTGTTATATTCAATAATTGTTGATTGTTATATTCGTAAACCTAAAATTTTTATGAATAGGACTGTTAAATTAAAAAAAAAAAATCATAAATCCGGATATCCGAATATCTGATCTGAATTTTCAGATATCCGAATTTCGAATATCCGATTTTTTCAGATCGGATATAGATTGCTATTTAAGTGATCCGAATTTTTTAGATATCCAAAATTTTTGATCGGATGGGATCCGTATCCGAATTTACACACCCCTACATAAAAGTGAGTCTCGCGCACTTCCAGAATTGTTGCTTTCAAAGTACATGCTTCCACTTGATTGATAGCTTTCTACAAACAACAGCACGAAGCTGAAACGTGGGAATATCAAACAATTGTACCAATAAGAAAAAATCCATTGGTTCGCCTTCCCTGATCTGATATTACCAAAAAGTAATATCAGTTCTATGAACCAACAAGAGTACCACACCACCATTCATGCATACAATTTAAACACTGAATATAATGTGTTGTATGCAAGGAAACGAAACCATGCATGTTCTTTTCTACAAGGAAAAGCTTGGAATATAAAAAAATGGTGTCATTAAAGAACTGTGATCCATAACTTCATTTTATACGAGTTATGATCGATGACAGTAACTGCAAGATTGTCCTAAAATCTTTAAGAACACAAAGGTTAATGTATTGCCATGTTATTTCCACTAACTGGGGCGGGTCCCTAAGCCTAAATGGTTTCCATGTCACGGCTGATGTGGTTCAATGGATTTGTTTCACACCAGTCTACGTCGGCGTGCTGTGCAAGTGTCAATTCTTCGACCCTTCTTGAAGAGAATTTCTCCAGTCAGCAGACTCCCTGTTACTTTCTGGGGTTAGAAGACCTAATTGGATGCTGAGTTCAAAGGTCAATTTTGGATGAATTAACGCAACCATTATGCTTTAAAATCTAGCTCTCGAATGATTGTCTAGAAAAGTAACGTTTAAAATGAATTTACTGAAGAAAGGGTGACAGCAAATATCTAAAGATCTCATTAAAATACAAGTTAAAGGCTTCTACGTATGTTTCTATGTTATTTTAGCATCAGTTCAAATAGCTAGAGTCTAGTGCTGAGTTCTTTAAATATGTCATGCATGTATACACAGATTGTATAACTATAATTCTTTCTTCAGACAACTCTTTGGGAGTTTTAGCAACAAACTGTTCTACAAACTACGTTACACAGTTTGGTCATGGGTGGATCGTACCGGTGTCATGCGGATTCCGACATGGGATACCAATTAGATCCGGAAAAATCAACAGATATGGAGGTGGGTGAGTTGGGAATATGTATTGTGATTTGTGATCCTAGAGAGTTGTCTCTGACAAAATGGACTCCTAGAACGGACTCCTCAGGCAAAAATTCCCAGAACAGCATGACAGCACTCCATTGTCATAAATCGTGATGTAAACAAAGAGGGGGAGAGGTGTGACAGAAGGAAAAACTATAGCCAGGTTGGGTAATTTAAAAGTTTGTTTTTAATTAGTGGGTTGGTAGCTTTTTTCATTAAAAGTTGTAGACAAGTTGAGAAGGCCTTCTTGACATTGGATGGGAAGCTAGAAGTGTCATTTTCCAATAAAATTAAGTGATAAACTGTATGTTTATAAGGGGATAAAATAACTTAAAATGTAAATATAAAGCATGTCAAGTTGTCCTATAGATGCATTTAACAAATTTTGGAAGGTCAAGGTTTGTTCAAAATTTCTAGAGTTGACCTACCTGATACTTGGATCCTTACCAGTGTCCAAGTGCAGGTAACTTAGTCGACAAACATAGAAATCACAGACCTTATAACCATGGTCAATTGGAACATCAAGAAAAATGACTGACCTGGGCTTGTTTAGTGGAAAACCACCAAACTCTCCTCAATTGAATTTCTCCAGTCAGACTCCCATCTCTGACAATAACCTGTCATGTTCAAATAGCTTGCATCTGCATATTAGAGATTGCTTTAAGAATCAAAGTTTCCATATTGGTTTTACATAGTATAACATTTCTTCTGATGTCAAAGATAATATCAGTAAGATTGCAAACAGTAAAACAAATCACATCTTAAATGATGGTTAAGGCAAACTTTTAATCAATTAATAACTGGAAAACCTTGGGTTTGAAATACTACTAGCTTGTGTTTTTCACACTACAATATAATATAGTTGCATGACTATTGTCTAAAAACTAGTAAGATATTTCAATAAGGGAAGGAAAGTGATTTTAAAAGAATAGAAAAGTCAAGAGAGATATTCCCACATAGGTCCCTCACAAGTAATTCCAAGTCTAAAACGATAGCTGGGAAAGACAATGATCTCACATGATTCCACTCAGTAATATTTACATGTCAAAGTTGGCAAAGTTAACCAAATTAAGATATTGTGGCTGCTCGCTTCACTATAAATTCTAGCTGCAGACCCTGTTATTCAATGCACAACCGCCTTATATCCTTTGCTTTCTTTGTAATCTTTGCTCATTATATCATCTATGGCTCTCTCTCTTCAATACTTTTTGGTACTTTTCGTAACTTTGCTTCTCAAAGAAATTCTGGCAGAGGCAGCAACATGCAGCAACTGTTTCACCCATTCCCGAGCAGCGCACTACCCAAACTCTGATGAACAGGGAACAGATAGTAAGATATAAAGAGAATGCATGTAACTTGTATTGTGAATAACTCTTACATAAATGCTCACTAAGTTTCTTAACCAAATGCAGTTGGTGCATGTGGATTTGGCTCTTTTGGAGCAACACTGAATGGTGGAGATGTATCGGCAGCATCTGACCTCTACCGCAATGGTGTTGGCTGTGGTGCTTGTTACCAGGTATTAATTGTCGTGATCTTTTTGTAGTTTAGTAATCAAATAAAATAAAACATGCTATTGAATGATGCAAATGGAACTTTCAATTTACACTTGACCAATTCTTACTTTGCAAGGTGAGGTGCACCGACAGCAACTATTGCACAGACAAAGGTGTGACTGTTGTTGTAACTGATCAAGGTTCAGGTCACAACACTGACTTTCTCCTGAGCCAACGAGCCTTTGGTAGGATGGCTCAGACAACAGATGCAGCTGCATCTCTATTAGCCCTTGGAGTGGTAGACATCGAATATAAGCGGTAAGATTCCTCAATAATTCAATGCATCTCTGACATAGAACCAACTTCAGAACATAAAGTTCTTTACTACTATTTCTGTTGTGTTTGTCACAAGAAAGTATACCTATAGATATAGGACAAAATCATGGATCTCTTATCTCAGTCCTCTCTTTATACAGTGTTTCATGCAGCTATCCAAATAAAAATATTACAATCAAGATTGATGAGAACAGTGACTATCCTCATTATTTGGCATTTGTTCTCTGGTATCAACAAGGTGACAAGGATATCACAGCTGTGCAGCTATGTGAGGTATTATGTGCTTTCCAAACATCATTTTCTATCTCAGCTGGTATGACCAAATATGGAATTGCAAACGGAAAGTAGATTCGATGGCCGAATCTACAAAAACCAGTACAATACTTGAACTAACAGGATATTTACCTCTAATATGTGCAGACTAAAAACTCTGTGTGCAAGTTATTGGATAGGAGTCATGGAGCAGTATGGACAACCACTTCACCGCCGAGCGGTTCATTGTCGTTGAGAATGTTACTGAGTGGAGAGGATGGAGATGAGTCATGGATTGTTCCTGTTAATAACATACCAGAAAATTGGAAAGGTGGAGAGACATATGACACAGGAGTTCAAATTTAGTGTCTAGGAACATGCATTAGGGTGTTTCAGTTCTTTGTTTATCAATACAGCTAAAGAATAAATTCCTGGGCTTTCTTTGAATGTGTAGTTTCATCAAGCTTAATAGGTTAGCATATATTTCATTATTTTGTGTATGACAAGCTTTATTAAGATATATTCTTAGGTAATCTATGTTTTTGTAAATTTTCTGTTTCTTAATAAAACTAAATAAATTTCTTATTAACATAATTTTAATGATTAATTTCTAACTTAATTTAATGCTTAATGATTAATTTATAACTTTTTAAAATTTAGGGACTAAAATATCATTTCAACATAATTTATGTCTATTTTTTAACTTTATCCGAAAACAAAAATATAGTATCAATAAGGGTGAGCAAATCTCGATTCGACTCGAAAAATCAAATAATTCGACTCGAGACGAAGATACTCGACTCGTTTTATCTCGACTTGACTCAAAAAAATTCAAATAAAGTTTAAATTGTAAAATAGAAATTCGAATAACTCAGAATTTTTAGTAATTAAAAATTTATTTTTAAGTTCTAGATAAGTCTCAATTTTTTATTATATATATATATTGATATATGAAAACATGATGAAATATTATCACATATGAAGAAAGATATACATACATATCTTGTATGATTAAAAAAATCATTTAATTTAGAATTAAATTATAGTATAACATGATAAATAATTAAAATTAAATTTTTATAAGAACTCGAAAACTTAACTCGACTCAAATCTCTTAAACTCGACTTGAATTAAAAAAATCAAGTAAAATTTGAATTATAAAATATAACTAGTAAACTCAAATAACTCAAAAATATTTAACTCGACTTATCAAATATTCACCCCTATATATCAACACCCATACAACGACTAAAACTAAATCGACCATTTTTAAATTCCATAAACTCCAAAGGTCATTCTCGTACTTTCATAAAATTTTCCCAATTCCATCCTCTAAAAGCCTTCACTTTACTTTCTCCCAAACCCCTAGAAGTACCTTGGAAAGCTCGCGCAATCAACCATGGGTCTTTTCTCTTGGTTCACTGGCAATTCGAAACCTGAAACCGTAACCGTACCAAAGCCCAACGAGACCCAAAAACCCGTCCCAGGAATGAACGGAGCCGTTGAAGTTCCCCGACCGGAGAGTGTTACGGTGTTCGAATTCGGGTCCGTAGCTGCTACTGCAGATAAGGTTACTTTAGCCGGATTCTGCCCTGTGTCTGACGACCTCGAACCTTGTCGCTGGGAAATCCTGCCTGCGAAAGAATCCGATGCTCCTCAGTTTCGCGTCGTCTTTTGACAATTGAATAATAATCGATTGTAAGTCGGTAGTAAATTCGATTATTTTGAGGTTGAATTAGACTTTTTTGAGTTATTTTAATTAATGGAAAACTCGATTTCCTACAAATTTTGATGGTGTTATTTATTTGTCTATCAGAATTTAAGAGAAAAAAATGAAATTTAGTGGGTAAAAAAGTAGTCAATTTGTCGTGACAGCATGAAATAGAATTTAAACTGTTGATTAGGGATTTTTATAAACTTCAATTTCACTTCGTTAGCATATGGGTATTCTTGAACTAGATTTGGGGGCTTTATTGGTTTTTCACGTTAGATATATAGGTCATTAATTTTTTTTAGAGTTAATTACTGCAGAAGTCATGTTTGTTTACCTCCGATACAAATTTAGTCACTGATTTTGAAAATCAACTAGTAAAGTCACATACGTTTTCGGGCTGTAAATTTATGGTCACTCTGACGTTAAAAGTCGTGAAATGTTAACGGAAACGGAAAGATGATTTGGCACAATAAAAAAAAGGTAAACTACCTAATAGTCACTAAATAATTATCTTATTTTTATTTTATCTTTAATTTAACCATTAAAATTTAAATTTTTATAATTTTACTATCTTCTTAAAAAACACTTAATTCTATAAGAATGTTCTCTCTCTGAACTATAAATGGGAGATTTTGATGTTGCAAAATCTCTCTTCTGGATAGAAACTGAAGACGTCTTGATCATGTGTCGATGCTGACAAATATATGAATCCGAGTACCGTTTTATAGTTCAAATAGCAAAATCAAATCATTGTAGAATGGAAAGAAGATACATTTGGATGAACCTTACCATCTCCAAATCCATAACAAGGAATTAAGTTGTCCTCATCAGAAGCAGATAAACTCTGTCCAATAATCGATATAGCTTGTTCATAGGGGTTTTGACCTCTTCCGATCTGATGCAAGCTTCTGTGGTTAAAAGACATCACGCCTGGTTTTACATCAAGGTTTAAGCATGGTGCATTGCATATAATTTGAGAAAAAAAATAGAGAAATTATAAAGACATTTGATGGAGTTTAATAAGCAATACCTGTCCATTCATTGCTCTTTGTGAAATCAATGCCAACAATAAGGTTAGAGGACTCAAGATCAGCTTGTGCAAGTGCAGCAATAACCTGTAATCACCAATTTCTTACACGTCATCACACCCTTTTTTTCGTATAAACCGAAAAAAGGACAGAACATGAAGCTAACATGGTCCAATGTCTGGTAGTTATCAACAATCCTTGAGTACTTCCTCTTCACGGTCTTATGAGCATGCCGGGGCGTTTGTGATCCACAATTATGAAACAGGGATGGAACGTAACTCGGATGCTGAGGTGTGGAGTATCCGTAAGGACTCGATGAATCCGTACCACTTGACCTGCTTGTTCGGGACCTTCTTCTACTAAAACCCTTTGAGATTTTGCTTCCCATAACTAACAAAATCAAAGATTTTCCTTATAACTATATATACCTGAAAACCTGTTGAAAATATTTCTGTTTAATGAATCAAGAGCCGGCAAATGATAGGGGTGAAGGATGTGACTATAAAGTATATAAATGTTTCAGATAACGCAAAATTTTCCTTGAAAATCAAGAAAATGTAGAAAAGGGTGCACCAGGAAGTTCTAGGAAATGAAGAAGTGGAAACTTGAACCCCAAGAAATTCAGGGTGAGTTTTTTCCCCAGAAATGAACACTCAAGTGATGGTTACAGATGAAGTATTCCACATTCCTTCATTTAGAGAAAAAATTTAATATATATACAAGCAACCTCAGCAGGAAGAAATTAATCCTCCAGTTTACTTTGGTTTTATGGCATACTGGTCTACTAATCCTATGTTGACTAAACAGAAGGTAAAACTGAGCAGCAAGAAATTACTGAGCCACTCAGATCCAACCAGAATGGCTAGAACGCAGCCAGACACAGGCACGTCAAACGATTTTAATAAGATATTACTAATCAATTAAGGGTCGAACCTTTGCGTGTAGTTCTACTGGAAAATCATGCTCGTGTTTTGAACTTTTAAATTAATGGTCAGAGAGTGTGGCATATGTAAATACAAGTCTAAACTAATTTCCAAACGAATGTTCGACGAAAATTCCACACAAATTTGAATGAGAAAGAGTAAAACAATACCTTCGTTCCGTTGGGAGTGCGTCCACGATGCTGAGATTTATTTCACCATTCGTATATAAATGCTATATATCGAAAATTTCAACTAATAACATCATTTGTTTTCTCCGGCCCATTTCCCTCCCTTCCTCTAAAATGTAGATGTTTGATGCATTATAAAAACTTTTAGAGAAATAAGTGTTTTTTAAGAAGATGGTAAAATTATAAAAATTTAAATTTTAATGGTTAAATTAAAGATAAAATAAAAATAAGATAATTATTTAATGACTATTTAGGTAATTTACCCTTTTTTATTGTGCCAAATCATCTTTCCGTTAACACTTCACGGCTTTTAACGTTGGAGTGACTTTAAGTTTACAACCCGAAAACGTACGTGACCATATTGGTTGATTTTCAAAATCAGTGACTAAATTTGTACTGGAGGCAAACAAACGTGACCTCTGTAGTAATTAACCTTTTTTTTATAAGTAAAGTGTTTAAAGATTTATTTTAAAATTTAGTTTAAAAGTTATTGTACAAGTAGAAAAACATTACCCGTAGGTTGTAAGAGACAATGGCATTCTAAAAGAACGTCATAAGTAGGGGTGAGTATTCGATCGAGTTGAGTCGAGTCAAAAAATTTTGAGTTATTCGAGTTGACGAGTCATATTTTATAACTCAAACTTTATTTGAATTTTTTTCGGTTTGAATTGAGTTTTCGAATTCTTATAAATATTTAATTGTAATTATTTATCATGTTATAATATGATTTGATTCTAATTTAAACGACTTTCTCTAATTATATAAGATATGCATATATATATATATATTTCATATGTAGCATTATTTTTTTTATATTTTTATATATCAATGTATATATTATAAAAAATTGAGAGATTCGTCTCAAATTTAAAAATTAATCTTTTAATTACTAAAAATTTTGAGTTATTCGAGTTATTCGAATTTTTATTTTACAACTCAAACTTTATTTGAATTTTTTTCGAATCGAGTCAAAACTAGTCGAGTTATTCGGTTTTTTCGAGTCGAGTTTTACTCACCCCTAGTCATAGATGCATGATATTTTCTCACTAACATCATAGAAATTAACTAAAAATCCAAAATATAATTAAAAAATACTTATATTTCAAAATAATTTTTTTTGATTGAATTATTTTTAAAATTTCTCCCAATATTTACTTCATTTCATCTCATCATTCTTTTATGTTGAAGCAAGTTCAATCCCCCACATAAAAGAGATACAAAGTTCAAACACAATGCTTCTCATTACATGCAAACAAAAACACATACTAAATATCTACAGAAGCAATGGAAATGGGGCTGATCAAATCAGGAAAGACTAAAGAGCCTTAATGCTTTGCATGATTTCAGACGAATCTGTAATAATCATCATCTTCATTCATTCGAATACAACACATTATGGCCAGAACAAATATGAAATAAGATGAAAGTTCCATTGCCAGTGCACCCCAACCGATAATTCCAGCATGCTTTAGGATAACCGGTATAGCAATGCTTCCAACCGCAGAAGCTCCGGTCAAGAACTTTGTTGCATTGACCCAGCTGTTGACCGTTATTCGAAAGAGAATCATGAGGATTCCAAATCTCAATCTTGAACTTAAAAGATTATCAAAATCTTATAACTGAAGAAGTTGCAGGCAAACAGAATGGTTACCTGTTGTCGGATTCTGATAAGAGAGAAGAAGCATCAGATCCTGTAAAGAACAGCAAAGGCATTGGAAGAAGCACATACATTATTACTGCAACAGAAATGAAGTATGTCAGGGTGCTTAAATGGAGTAATATGTATCAGTAAATAACCAAATGAGGTTTCTTGCTTAATTGCCAAACAGAGAGACCGGAAAATCTCAAGCACCCGCTTACACACGGCATAAACTTCATACACATTCATAAATCACCACCTTTGATTGCCATTTACACAGAAAACAAACAAACTTTTCGAGAAATGTAAGAAATTGCACACTAACGCCATGCAAGAAAGGAATTAACACAAGGAATCAAGGGGATTGTTCACTTCTTCATGCATAATGTATATCCCTGGATGACAACTTCTCACTAACGCCATTACTTTGTAGATAACAAATTGCAGCAACAATTACCTTACCTCTAAGTACATTTACACAGCAACCATCGCAATCTTCAGATAATGTAATACAATGAAGGGTAAAGACGCACTACAAGAAAGGATTAATCCAAAAGATCATGGGGGTGATTCACTTCCTGCATGCATAATGCATGTCTATAGATGAGAAGTTCAGTTGAACCCTAAGATACATGTTACGGATGAAATGGACCTAACGTCACGTGATGCAGCAGCCATGGTAACGAATCCTGATCATGAGGAGACGTATGAGCAGAATCCAACAGAAAAGGGAGGCCAAATTTTACGCAGAGGAGCTAGAATGAGGAGGGTCCCAAAGGGCTTAACTGATTTTGTCCTTTCTTGATATCTAGCTAGTATAAATAAATGATTTGTGTGATGACGAAAGGCATGAAAATTCTATGAAACAATTCTAAATCTATCAATCTATTTCTTCTTCTCTTCCTCTTGTTATTTCTGATATCCCACAACAATTTGGTGCTTTCATTGAGAGAAATGGTTAACAACACAGAAGCTATCAAAACCCTGCAAGATCAAACCGCCTCCTTGCAGAAACATGCTGAAGATCAGTCGCGGTGGAATGAGAACACGCAACGTACGTTGCAGGAGCTTTCTCGACAATTGACCGCCATATCAGCTCACATGGGGATGCAACCGGAGGGCAATGACGAGGCAGCAGTTGTTCGAGGAAAGGGTAAGGTTAAAATAGAATCCGATGATGCTTTTCCGTTTGCTCCACGACCAGTTCAAGTGGAATTACCCATTTTCACTGGCCGTGATCCAGAAGAGTGGTTGGCGTCGGCACAGGATTTCTTTGAGTTTTATAACACTGAGGACCGTCATCGTGTCACCATGGCTTCGTTTCGGATGGAGGGAACGGCCAAGAAATGGTTCAGATGGATGCAACGACAGCGACAATTGGCTGGCTGGAATCATTTGGAAGAAGCCATCCGTCGTCGATCTGCAGTGACGGAAATAAAGTCACCGGAGGGACAACTCACCAAGCTGATACAAACTTCTACAGTGGAGGATTATCAAACCAAGTTTGAAGAGTTGGCATTACGCACAACGGCGAATCTGTCCGAGGGGTTTCTAACCCAGTGTTTTATTTCCGGACTTAAGTCAGATATCAAGCACGGGGTGCTCGCTCAACGTCCAACTATGATGATGGATGTATTAGCGTTGGCTAGGTTTCATGAGGCTAAACTAAATGATGCAAAACGGATGTCAGGACGGGGACCCGGGTCCAAACTACCTCCCTTGTTGCCCACCCCACGAGTCAGACACAGGGACCCAAAATGTTACCAGGGAGACCTCCACCAATGGAGACGCATTCATTTAAGCCAAATGTCCTTCAATCTCAAGGCTTTCGGCGGCGGAGGCGCAAGTACGAAAGGAGAAAGGACTTTGTTATTATTGCGATGAAAAATATATTTCGGGACACAAATGTAAGGATCCTCAACTCTTTGTCTTGGATGATGAAGCTGGTTATGCGACGGATGGGATAGAGAAACTCCTGGGTGAGGCGTCTAAAGAAGAACAAGAAATTCATGAGGAAGAAACGCACGAGCAATTCATGGTGTCTTTCAATGCTTTAGCTGGGTGTGTGACACCAAACACTTTGCGGGTTCAAGGGGAAGTGAACGGTAGGATGGTACGCATACTTATCGATGGGGGAAGCACCCACAACTTTGTGTAGTCCCGAACAGCCAGATATTTGGGTTTACCAGTAACGTCTGCTCCCGATTTTGGGGTATTGGTTGGTAATGGTGAGAAAATGAAGAACGAAGGATGTGTCCGAGATCTTCAATTGCGGGTGCAAGGTACAGAAATTAAAGCTGATTTCTATGTCTTACCATTAGAAGGTGCTGAGATGGTTCTGGGTGTGGCATGGATGGCAACGCTAGGACCAGTTACCATGGATTTCTCTCGACTTCAGTTTCAGTTTCGACAAGGAGAGGTGAACCATTTGTGGCAAGGCGAAGTGAGTTCTGGTCCTCAATCAGTGTGCTACCAAGCCTTCAAACGAATGACCGAAACCAAGGCGGTGGCTGCTTACTATTATCTACAATTGGAACAAGACGTGAAGAATCTCGGGATATCAGAATCAGCAGACATGAGTAGTATACTTACAGAATTTGCCGACGTGTTTGCCCCTCCAATCGGATTACCACCTGAGCGAGAACATGACCATTCAATTCATTTGGATCCTACTAGCAAACCGGTAAATGTAAAACCATACCGCTACCCCCATTTTCAGAAACAGGAAGTTGAACGGCAAGTGCAACAATTAATGTCACAGCAATTGATTCGCAAAAGCCATAGTCCATTTTCTTCCCCGGTTTTGTTGGTGAAGAAAAAAGATGGCACTTAGCGTTTTTGTGTGGATTATCGAGCATTAAACGCTATCACTATAAAGGATAAATTCCCAATTCCAACAGCAGAAGAGTTATTTGATGAGCTGGGGGGATCAATTTTTTTTCTAAACTTGACTTGTTGGCCGGGTATCATTAGATAAGGGTAAAGGCTGAAGATGTGGCTAAGACGGCATTCCGTACACACGAGGGCCACTACGAATTCCTTGTTATGCCGTTTGGATTAACCAATGCGCCCTCAACATTTCAAGCGACTATGAACGACTTATTTCGGCCTTATTTACGTAAGTTTGTTCTTTTTTTTTGGACGACATCTTGGTATATAGCATAGATTGGTCAATGCATGTGGAGCATGTTCGACAAGTATTACAGATTTTGCGAGGCAATGGTTTAGTGGCCAAACGATCCAAATGTTCTTTCGGTCAGGAAAGAGTTGAATACTTGGGACATATAGTATCGCGGGAAGGGCTGGCTGTCGACCCAATCAAAGTAGAAGCGATCAAAGTATGGCCTCAACCAACATCGGTGAAGGGAGTTCGCGGATTTTTGGGTATTGCAGGATACTATCGCAAATTCATTAAGGGATTTGCCACTATTGCTGCTCCCTTATCAGACTTACTGAGGAAAGGGGACTCATTCGAATGGACCAGCGAAGCACAAATGGCATTCGAGCAATTAAAGAAATGTCTATGTTCAACTCCAGTTTTGGGATTACCAGATTTTAACAAAGAATTTATCGTGGAAACAGATGCTTCCGGGGTTGGAATCGGGGCAGTGTTGCATCAGGGGAATCAACCCTTAGCATTCTATAGCCAAAAATTGAGCCCGAGAATGCAAGGAGCTTCAACGTACCATAGGGAGATGTTTGCTATTACTCAAGCGGTAGGGAAATGGCGGCAGTACCTTCTCGGACGAAAGTTTTTGATCATAACCGACCAACGCTCCCTACGCGAGCTCACACAACAAACGATTCAAACCCCAGAACAGCAGCGGTGGCTATCCAAATTGATCGGCTATGATTTTGAGATTCGTTATAGGCCGGGAAAATTAAACAATGTGGCTGATGCATTATCTAGAGAAACGAGAGCAAGTTTCCTCGCTTTGTCACGACCGATATTTGGAGTATTGGATGATATCAGATTGGCATCTCAACATGACCTTGAGCTTGAGGAAATTCGAAACAAATTAGTACAGGGAACTGAGGAAGGAAAGGAATATACGGAACAAGAAGGTTTGGTGATTTTCCAAGGTAGAATTATGGTGCCGAATGAAAAGGCTTTAAGAGCTTTGTTGCTGCGGGAATATCACGATTCAAAACTAGGGGGCCACTCAGGAATTCACCGAACTTTTCAGAGGTTGTCTGCGAATTTCTATTGGAAGAACATGCGTAAAGATGTACGCGACTATGTTCGACAATGCCAAACTTGTCAAAGAATGAAGAGTGAAAGCTTGAAACCTGCAGGTTTGCTCCAACCCTTACCGATTCCTACCCAAGTTTTCAAAGATTTGGCGCTTGATTTCATTGTGGGTTTACCCAAATCTAATGGTAAGGAAACAATACTTGTTGTGGTTGATCGGTTGACAAAGTATGGACATTTTTTTGCTCTTCCTCGGAAATTTGATAGCAAAGGAGTAGCAAAAGTGCTGGTGCAAGAAGTGATCAAATTGCATGGGATTCCAAGAACTCTAGTCAGTGATCGGGATAGGGTGTTTATCAGTGAGGTTTGGACTGAAATGGCAAGGTTGCAAGGAACCGAGTTATGTATGAGCTCGGCTTACCACCCTCAAACGGATGGACAAACGGAAGCACTAAATCGTTGTTTGGAGATGTATCTTCGATGCATGGTAAATGAGGATCCAACCAAGTGGGAATCACATCTTTCTTGGGCCGAGTATTGGTACAATACGTCATATCAAAATTCTGCGGGAATGACTCCTTTTAAAGCTTTATACGGTCGAGAACCACCTACCATGGTTAGCTACTTGGAGGGAAGGACAATGAATGAGCTAGTAGATCATGAGTTGCAAGAAAGGGATGAGTTATTAAAGGTGCTTAAGACCAACTTATGGAAGGCACAGGTTCGTATGAAGAATCAAACTGATAAACATCGCAGGGAACTAGAGTTGGAAGTCGGGAGTTGGGTGTTTGTCAAGCTGCAACCATACCGACAATTATCTCTTCGGTTGAGACGACAACAAAAGCTAAGCCCTCGATTTTTTGGACCATAGCAAGTGGCGAAACGAGTAGGGGCAGTAGCTTACAGGTTGAAGCTACCAGAGTCGGCAAGGATTCACCCGGTGTTCCATATCTCGCAGCTTAAGCCCTGCCGAGGACAACCATTACAGCAGATCACACCCTTACCACTTATGAACGATGGTTGTTCTGAAACGACAGAAGTCGAGAACCTTGAGGACAAGGTTCAAGTCGAACAAGGGGGTAATGTTACGGATGAGATGGACCTAACGTCACGTGATGCAGCAGCCATGGTAACGAACCCTGATCATGAGGAGATGGGTGAGCAGAATCCAACAGAAAAGGGAGGCCAAATTTTACGCAGAGGAGCTAGAATGAGGAGGGTCCCAAAGGGCTTAACTGATTTTGTCCTTTCTTGATATCTAGCTAGTATAAATAAATGATTTGTGTGATGACGAAAGGTATGAAAATTCTATGAAACAATTCTAAATCTATCAATCTATTTCTTCTTCTCTTCCTCTTATTATTTCTGATATCCCACAACAATACATTACTCAGTAATTTGTTTGTCAGTTTTCTGAAAATCAAGAAGACATTGCTGAAAACGATAAGCACATACGGCAATAAGAGTAAGACTGCAGCTTAAAGAAGGAGAGCTAGCAGTAGTTAACAATTAAGCTATTCTTCCTAGTACTTGCGGACATAGCTGACAATTACTCTGTACATTCAATTACAGTCTTCTTAACATGCTAAACTAAACACTGGAATAACAAATTGAATTATAAGCATCGGTTCTCGAGGTAGATGTACAGGGACACATACGCAATCAGTAATAGGCAACCATGGAGAGTTAAAAATCATAAACTTGGAAAAAAAATCTAACAAATTTCATTTGGGAATAAGTAAATTACTAGAAACATAAAATTAAGATCATAAGCTTGATGATCACTAACCAGTCAGCATTGGCCACCAATTATTGTACAGAGCACATGCCTAACACGCCATAAACAAAGAGTAAGATCAAAGTAGTATGAAAACATTTTAGATAGAAAAAATGCAGAGGCAGGTAACAAACAGAACCGCGTTACTGATCAAGATTTGCAATACAATTCCTCCTGAAACTAAAATTGCCAAAATTGCAAGTTTTCCAGTGTGCAAGCAGGTGCGTAGATAACCTGGTAAGTCTGCCATCATCCAACTTGTCTCACCTCATACAAAACACCTGAAATGAATGCTGTCTTAAATTATACAACTTTGGTCTAACACTAGTAAGTCATAATCTACCTGCAGATATATAGTGGAAATCATATTTTTACCGTTTGAATCAATTAGTTTAACAACAATTTTCTAGCAACAACAACCCCGAAAACGGAAATTATGCATAAATAAAACCTGAAGTAGATCTCACTGTAATTACTTGCAAAGTCCCGTCCTTTACAATCTAAATATATTCCTTTCGTTAAATTTTAGTAAAACAGAAAAACGGAAATTATGCATAAATAAAACCAGAAATAACGGTAACTATAATTCTACAGAACAAAGTTCGAAGTTTTCTAAAATTGATTTATTTCTGTGACAGAGAAATGAAGTTGAATTCAAGGTACCCAAATATAACGATTTTCTTATGTACAAAAGAATTTGGAATGAATACTTTACCAGGAGAGATTGATCTGCGGTTGGCAGAGTTGAAATAAGCTTGGGAAATTAGGGTTTTGATAGAATTGGTTTTTTACGGAGTAATCATTAGGAATCTGCAAGAGAAATCGGCTGTTCGTACAGATGCAGCTGTAGAACAGAACAGAACAGAAGAAGCGGTTGTGGGTTGATAGTTACAAGTTTAATATAAGAATATTTTACAAAAAAATATTATAATTAAAACTCAAATGCGATGAGTTTTGACTTAAATATCAAGGTAAGTTTAGTATTGTCTTTAAAAAGCACGGTAAAAAGGTGTAGTTAAAAGTATAATAAAAATATTCTTTTGAAATTTTTGGTTTGAGATATATATGTTTAGTATTATTGTCAAAAAGTGCTTTTGAGAAAATAAATGATTATTTTAGACATGATGTGTTATAAATTAAAAAATATATATTTAAATGATAATCAAATTTTTTTATATTATAATATTAATTCAAATTATGATAAAATATAAAAATATTAATAAATGAATACATAAATTATTTTTGAAAAATGCTTTTCAAAAGTGTTTTAAGAAAATATATAATTTTTACATGAATATATATAATTTTTAAATTAAAAAAATAATTTATGTTAAATATAATTATGTATTTGTAAAAATTAAATTATAATAAAACATAGTAAATGAAGGTTAAAATTATAATCTGACTCCTAAAAGCACTTTTCCAACTGTAAAAGCTAAAAATTTTAGCTAAAAATGAATCGACCAAACCGAATTTTCAAATTTTCATTAACCACTGAACTTTCAAAAATTATAAAACAACCATAACTTTTTGAATTATTGTAAAATGATCATTAATTAACCGTACGTTATAAATTATTGATAAATATTAAAAATTTTAATTTTTATTTATAATTTAATAAATTTAATGATTATTTTTTTGTTAATTTTATAAAGTTTAATGACTATTTTTTAATTTTTAAAAGTTTAATTACCAAAAATAAATATATAAAAATTTTGATTAATTAACCAATTTCGATTTGAATCAACCGATAACAAAAGTTTTAAAAAATCATTAACAATTAACCAATCTAATCTAAAATTAACTAAATGATTAATAAAAAAAACTTTAGTTCGATCAGTTAATTTAATTAACCGAAATTTTGAACACCGTTACGACTTAGTTGCATCGCGTTCGTATCGTTGTACCTCCTCCCTTCAGTTGTCATCGTCTTAGGGGATTCTAACAACTCTAGTTGAGTGGTGTTGCTGTGGGCTAGGAGTTTGGGCGAGTTAGTGTGGTGTTACTGGATGAGTAGGTTTTGTGTGTGATGATAATTATGAGAGTGAATGAGTCGTGATGTTGGGTATAAAAGATTGAATCGAGTGGTATGGGTGTAGGTTGTGTGTGAGTGTGATAGCTATGTGATTTGGGTAGTTTGATGACTGATCTAAATCAATGGATTGTGACGCTAAATAGTTTATGAATTAAATTCTGAACTGTCTGAGTTTATAAAATCAACTCGACCCGATTATATTATAATTTGATCCGTTTTGATCTTTGATTTTGGATTAGCTTAACATTGACCAGTTTTGACCTATGATCAAGTTTGTCTAAGTTTAACTTTAAACTATTTTGACCATTTAAATTAAAATTGACTTTAATTAGAGTTGGCTTTGACTTTGACCAAATTAGCTTTTTGGATAACCTTCATCTTAACCTTTTTTTTTAACGTTTTAAGTTCGAATTCATTACATATTTTGTTAAATTCACCTAATTTGATATCTAATTTTAAATATTCCTAATAAAAATATATAAAAATACATATATCTTTAATATTATGCACAAAATCCAACATATAAAAATAACTTATCAAATTTAAATTTAGTAAAACAAACTATGCCAATAAACTAGTATAAACCACAAGAAAAAGATCTAGTATTAACAGGTACACAACACTAGTATAAACCAGCCCAAGCCAAGAATAGGCCCACACGCAAAAGACATCGTGTGTGAAACCTCCGGTGACCAAATGACGATTGTAAGCTCCAGACCGATATTTTTTCGACCATTAGTTCTAATTTTGACCTCCGTTTTCAGTTATTAACGACAGTTGATGGGCATTCAGATTCTCTGATCAGTTTTCTTCTCTCCCTGACAAGTGATAACAACCACCGACGGATTCTTCTCAACGAAGGATTCTGATGACGGCAAAATAACATCCACAACAAATAAACATTGGGTAAATTACATAAATGGTCCCTTGACTATATCTTAATTATTTTTTACATTCCTTGATTATCAAATATTATAAATTAGTCTATTAATTAACTTTTTTTGATATAAAATGGTCTTGTGCCATTAAAAATTTGACGAGAAACTGATGTGGACTTAACATGTTGACTTGGATAACCATATGGTATCCCTAATTTCTATAATTCAAGTTAGCATGTTAACATCCACGTCAGTTTTTCGTTAAATTTTTAACGGTACATGACCACTTTGTATAAAAAAAGTTATTCAATAGACCAATTTGTAATATTAGATAATCAAAAAGATGTAAAAGATAATTAAGGTATAATCGAGGGACCATTTATATAGTTTACCCATAAACATTTAGCTAATATCTTTCTCTTTAAAAACTTTATTTTTCTTATCTCTCTCTTTTCTTCTCAAATAATAATCTATTCTTTTTTCCTTTCTACTGCCAAAAATTAGACAATCTGATATCCTTTTATCATCAATGGTCAAATTGCTCATTAAATCCTCATTTCTTCTCTTGTTTTCATTTTAAACACCAAACTTCAATTACCCATAGACTTGGTCCCAATTTCCTTAAAATTGACCTCCCAAGTTCTCATTCATCCCGAATTAAGTCTCCAATATTAAATACTCAAACCCAAATCCTAAACCCCAAATTAATATCCTAAAATTATTTCGTTACACAATATTCCAAAATTAATTCAATAAAAATTAATCTTGTATAAAAATCTTAATATATCTCAAGTTATTTTTCTAATTTTCTAGATATTAATCAATAAAAAATAAAAATAAAAGTAACGCTGCAACAAAATTAGAGACACACTTGGAAGAATGATCATCAATATTATAAAATCGGCACAATAGATACCCAACAACCCAATAAATTTAATATTAATATTATATTTTAATATTATTTTTATATTTTTAATTTACATTATAAATTTATTTGATTATTGTATACTCATTAAGCCGATTTTAAACACCATGTTGGCTATTACTATGAACTCCACCTTTGAAATTAGTCTCAACATCAAATAATGTGGCCTTCAATTCCAGTACAACCCTCTAAAATCCATGGCCCATGGGCCTTTAGAAGGGTTGTTTCCTGTTCTAAAAAAATTGTATTTTTTCTTTTTGATAAACAAAGAGAGAAATCAGGTCGGTAAACATCTGACTTATGACCATTTTTTAATCTCTTCGTATGATTCAATTCGATTTGATTAAAAAATTAAATTTTTTACTCGAATTGAAAAAAATGGTTGGCCTGGGTTCGATTCAATATTTATAAACTCGATTTGATTCAATAAAATTTTAAATAAATTGTAGATTGTAAAATAAAAATTTAAATAACTCAAAACTTTTAATAATTAGTATATTGATTTTTTTTAGTTCGAGTCTAGTCTCTTAATTTTTCATAGTATATATACTGATATAAAAAGTATTAAAAATATATATCACATATAAAAAATATAAAAAAATATCTATATACATATCTTATATAATTAGAGAAAGTTGTTTAATTAGAATTAAATTGTACTATAACATGATAAATAAATATAATTAAATTTTTATTGAACCTTTCGAATTGAAATTTTTAAGTAAAGATTATAATATAAAATATGAAATGTTAACTTTAATAAACTAAATTTTTTTAACTCAATTAAATCGAATGTTTATCCTTAATTTATAGTCTTTGCTTCATAACAAAATTACTCATGTCTTGTCTACTAGCAACTAGAAACTAGGATGACAATATAATCCGAATTCGATTCGATCCGAAGAAAAAAATTTGATCCAAATCTGATTAAAAAAAGTCCGAATCCGAATCCAAAAATAATATCCGAGTCCTAATAGAAGGTGGATCGGATATGGATATTGCCATGATCTGATCCGAATTCAATCCGAATTCATATCCGATATGAATCTGATCCATATATAAACCCGAATAAAAATATTTAAAATTTTTATATTTAAATAGTTTGAGTTGTTACTTTAATTTGTTTTATATTACATTATAATATTTGTTGAGATTTGTTTGTGCTATAAATTTAAAATATTTGTTTGATAAAACATATTTTTTTTTATTTAAAGATATTTTATTTAAGTTATTACTCTAAAAGATAATTGGATTTAGACTTTTGGATTTGGATTTTAGATATTTTATTGGATTGAATTTAGATTTGTGTAAATGAATTTAGATTCGTACTTGGATTTCTTTGAAAGTTCGATTATTAATTGGATTGGACTTGGATTTTATAAAGTCCGGTCCAAGTCCGATCCATTGCCATCCCTACTAAAAACGAAGACATTCATAGGTCGAAAGAGGCAATAACCCTTCTTAAAGTGTTTGAAATAACTATATTTTAGGTTTTTTATTTTAAATATTAATAAAATAAAATTAATAAATTTATTTTTTCAATTTTTGATTCCCTCTCTGCTAGCAACACGTAAGCGAGGGACATCATTAGGCCAAGTATTTGACTGATTGAGATTCCACGTTCTTGAAACATCCAACGTTCTTGCATGTATCACGGGATTATTACCTTATTTTTAAAAAGATGTGTTTGATTCATACTTAAAAAGAGATAAAAAAAACATTAATCTCACATTATAAAAAAAATTAAAGTCTTAATATATATAAACGATAACGCTATATATCCTATCAGATATGTCTTTTAAAAAGAGGACAATGATCCGATGACACATCTCTCTGCCATTCTCACAACTAACATGGAACCGACTCCTACAAACACTGCAATGGAAAAATTAATAAAATATTCTCTTTTTATTATTTTATTACAAAACAATACCCAGACAAATTTCATTTACAAAACTATATTCCTGTCGGGCCACGTATTAAAAAATCGCTTTCCGCAGGAAGCGACTTCTGAAGTCGCGTCCTACACGAAGCGATTTCATGCTGAGTTGGCATCCATTGCCACATAGGCCAATAATTATAATCCGGATAAGAAACCGCTCTGTGTACAGAGGGATTTCCCTAGGGCTTCGTACCCTAAAACCTTAGATCATTAAAATCGCTCTGTGCACAAAGCGATTTACATTGAAGTCGTTTTTTGCACAAAGCGATTTACCTTTACAGAAAACAAATCGTCTTTACAGAAATCGAATCGTTTTCCACAGGAAGTCGCTTTGTGTACAAAGCAACTTCTTTTGAAATCGAATCGTTTTCACAGAAGTCGCTTTGTGCACAAAACGACTTCCTGTGTAAATCGCTTTGTGCACAAAGCGACTTCCCTGTAATGTCGCTTCCCAAGGGACGCGATCTCCCTATATATAGACGGCCCTACACCCTTCCATGTCATCCCGAAATCGCGTTCTACCGATTTTCTTCTGTTTTTCTTACTTTTAAATTGTTTTATTAGTTACTTCTCTGAAAAATCTTCGATAATATGGCGGGTCTATGTAGATTAGACGGGAATCATTGTTTCAATTTTTGGTGTAATAATGAGGTAATCTTTGAAATTTTTTATATTATTTTTAAATTTTTATTTAATTTTTTATTTATATTTTTTTTGAAGGATTATGAAAGGGTTCTAAACTGTTACATTCACCGAATTATGGAAGATCCGCATCCGGCCATAATGCCTTATTTGATCGAATCCGGATTTAGATTTGTGAGTGCTATTATCGGTGGGTGTAAAAAAGATCCACACTTAATTAATGCTTTGCTAGAAAGGTGGAGGCCAGAGACCCACACATTCCATCTTCCGTCTGGTGAGGCAACTATTACCTTACAAGATGTTCATTTTCAACTTGGGTTACGTATCAACGGTCCCCCTATAATCGGTATTGCGGAAGACGATTGAGGTAGCCTTTGTGGAGAATTGCTTGGACGTGTTCCCGACAAGTTTACCGGAGGGAAAATATTGTTGAAGTGGTTGGCCGAACATTTTTTTGATTTGACCGATGATGCTTATGAAGAAACAAAGCAGGTAAATAATATTTTTAGTATTTTTTAATTAATTTATTTTTTAATAATTTTTTATATTAATTTAATCAATTTATAGTTTTATGCTCGCGTACATATTTTGTGCATAATTGGCGGGATTTTGATGCTGGACAAAACCCGCAATAAAGTGCACTTGGTGTGATTACACTATCTACGTGACTTTTCGCATTTCGGCACTCTCAGTTGGGGATTGACTGTTCTAGCTTTTTTATATCGAGAGTTGTGTGCGAATGTTGATCCCCAGAAATAAGTCATATGAGGCTGCTTATTATTACTTCAGTATTGGGCATGATATCGTATGCCTTTTTTACGGCCTTCTTCGATTACACGACGTGCATATGAGTTTCCACTAGTTCAGAGGTAATATTTAATTATGTTTAATATTTTAGTTTTTTTTATTATTGTTAATAATTTTTTAATCATAATTTTATTTTATTAATGGTAGATGGTGTTATCCATTGTCGCATGCTGGATTGCCGAAAACCCAACGAGATTTCCGATTACTGATTGATAGGGAGGAGGAGGTAATTTTTTGTTATTTTTTATATTTTAATTCAATTATTATATTTAAAAATATCTTAATTAATTTTTTTAATCTAAATATTATTTTTTTTCAGTTTATCTGACAGCCTTACCTAGAGCGAAATGTTAGGTCTTGTATTCCAAATGATATATTTGCTCGATCAAACGTTTGGTTTGCGATGGTGCCGCTTATTAATTATTCAACTATCGAGTTGCATCTTGGTAATAAAGTTCTACGACAGTTTGAGTTTAGGCAAGGCATTCCAGACCCACCTCCTAATTTCGATAAGTTGCATGCTCTGACCAGACAAGGGAAGACTGACGTTGATTGGTCTCACAGACATGCTTTGTACATTCAGATGTGGGCACAAAGATTTGAGAGGGTCCCGATTTGTGAAGAAATTGTTACCGACAGTTTGGTTTTCGGGTATCTCAGTTGGTACCGTGAGAACTGTAAGACCCACATCTTGACCGAAGAGGAGCGAGGACGTCAATTATTCGTGGCTCCGCGGAGACGTACTACCGAACGAGCATGCCGTGGAAGAGGAAAGAATGTTCCAGACGAGCCACCTGCTACCCCAATGCCCGAACCGTCTTGGTCGCCTCACTTTCCACAACCCTCGGAGTTTTTTTTTCTGATATCTTGCATCCGTTTATGTCTGCTACGGGTGTTACCACAGTTCCGATGCCGTTGTCTTCTTACTATCCGCAACAATCATATGTGCCTGAGTTTGCTCATGTGCTTCAATTTCCATATGTTGGATCTAACTCAGGTATTGTAGATCAAACTCCTCTTCAGAGCCTCTTTTATACCGGTCCCAGTGGTAGTGGTGCTACCTCAGGTAATGTTCGAGGAGAGGAGAAAAAGGAGGATGAGGAAGAAGTTGAAAGACTGCAACGAAGAAATCCACGTTGGGATCGTCGTCCACCACGTTGTGGTACGGGTGGACATAGATATAATTAGTTTTTTTTTATTAATGTTATGTTTTTTTTTATTAATATAATGTTTTTTTATGTTATATTTTGATTATTAATGTTATGTTTTTTTTATTAATGTAATGTTTTTTAATGTTATGTTTTTTTAGTAATGTTATGTTTCTTTATTAATGTTAATTTTTAAGAATCATTAAATACTAAGAAATAATATTCGATATGTACAACAATTGTGACATTAAAAAATCATTAAATACAACAATTGTGACAATAATTACTCAATCGAAGAACCAACTCGATTAGGACATGTTCTTCTCGTTGGTACTCAACATAATAACCGTATTGAGACGTGATTTAAGCCATACAAGTCTTAACGGTTATCCGTGGATTCGCTTTTACCAAAGGAAGAAAAGCCTCAGAAAACACGTGCACATCAAAATTCCGATGATCCTGATTAAGGCGACCCACGGTGCACGTGTGAGGGTCTTCACACTTGGTAATCTGTCATAGGTTGTTCAGTTTCTTCAAACGATAAACACGAACCCTTCATTTACATCCCTGCTTCTTGCGTACACATTCAGCAATGTACTTGTCAGATGCATTTTTGTAAACACCGGACGTAACGGAGTTGCGGATATTGTACTTCTTTATTGCTGCAATCGCTAGATCCTTGGTCTCGAAAACCTTTCCTTTATATATTTCATGAGAAATACTTTAGTTGTATTGGTCGATTTGGGGGAATTACAGAAATTCAGGAGCATTGAAGGCTTCCATATCAATTGATGAAAAGTGGGAAGGTGGCTCGTAAAACGACATTGCCATTGAAGTGTTATGGACTTTCACTTCCTCTGGCTTATCTCTCTCTGGCTCATCCATATCTTCGAGTTCGCTATAAAAAGGGCCTTGCTCGTCACCATCAGGGTCGGGCTCCCTAATATGTTCTTCGTCAGAGTGATCACCCTCAAATTGGAACAAATTTAATGCCACCACATCACCAACAACTGCGGACGAATGTTGTGTTGGTGGTAAGTTCAAATCAAATTCAGAACGAGCGAACGAAGATGGTTGGGTGGGCGATAGGTTAAGGTCGAAGTCAAAATATGCTACACAAGAATATCTTGCCGCCGAAAACGATGGAACATCAACATCGTTTTGTGAACAATATGTCGACAGCAAGTTGAAGTCATCTCTTATTTTTGCCGTAGGACTATAAACATTTGGATCGAAGTCAAAATTTGCACGACGCCAATCCGGGACGACAGTAACCTCTGGCTCATCAGAAAAAATCGCAAACAACTCTAATGATCCTCCGAAAGAATATTGCATGTGCGACTCCATCATCAATTCCTCATCGTCATTGTCTGCCACATGGTAAATTGTATAATATAATGGCTCCAACGAAGTCGGTAATCAATATTTTAACGGCTCCAATTTTTGACCTCGAGCATGCGGAACATGATCTGATACTCTCTTCATCAGTGACCTATAACTTAATCTTCGGGGGAGCTCAATTGTAACTGTATTCGAAGACTGAAAGACCACACCTAGTGATGCATCACCAATCATCTACCCATTGTAATAAACTAAAGCAATGATTCTTCCTAACATTTTTGATTTCAAATTCAAAGTGAAAATTGATTCTGAAGAAGATGAAATTCGAAATTGTGATACAGAGAGCTTTGAAATTCAGGGGATGAAATTCAAAATATTAATGCACCGATAAAGTCGCTTTCTGCAGAAGTCTGACAGGAAATCGCTTCCTGCAGAAAGCGACTTCTGTTGAAATTGCAGGAAGTGACTTCATTATTTTTTCCTTTATAAGATTCGTGATTCCCTGCTTTTAGATTGCATTTTTCACTCTGCAGGAAGTTATATCACTATGTCAATAATTCATTAAGTTTCAGAAAGAGTTGTGCACATGGATATGTTTTCTTGTGTTCTTTTCTTCTCTGGTACATATGGTTACACTTCGTTTAGTAGCAAAATAAAATACGATGAGTTTTATGATTTAATATCGACGGAGGTTGCGAAGGCGACAACAAGAACAAGAAAAATCTTATACATACAAGCAAAAATACCAGTTGATGAACCAGGTCCTGAAGTGCATTACCTGTTGAAATTGTCAAGTTCAAAAGACCTTCGTAAGATGTTTCGAGCTTACACAAATATTCCATGTCTATATATCGAGATCTCTGTAAAATTTACGGATAAAGTTAGTTCATCAAGCAACGTCGATCTAGTAGATGAAGAAGCAATTTTATAACGTATCAACAACAGACGACATCAAAAGGAACAGAGAATTGAAGATCTAAACTTAACATCTGACGTGTCTACAGATTACGAAGACACGAAAACAAACGATTTTTCAATCCCTTAGATATTTCTTATGTAAACTTTGGTATTTTCAGGCAATATTAATAAAATATAACTTTTATTACATTTTTTTACATAACTATACTTTTTATTATATTTTGTAAAATATATTTTTTATTAATCTTACTTATTAAGATATCTTTTATTAACATTACTTATTCAGATATCTTTTATTAACCTTACTTATTAAGATAAAGTAGAAGTCGCTCTGTACAAAAAGCGACATCTGATAATTATTAAAAGTTGCTTTACGTACATAGCGATTTTCAATAAATAATTGAAATCGCTTTCTGTATAAAGCGATTTCAGTTATCTAGGGTTATTACGCTTGAAACCCTAGGGAAATCGCTTTGTACATAGAGCGATTTCTTATCCGGATTATAATTATTGGCTTATGTGGCAAGGGATGCCAACTCAGCATGAAATCGCTTCGTGTAGGACGCGACTTCAGAAGTCGCTTCCTACGGAAAGCGATTTTTTTAATACGTAGCCTGATAGGGATATAGTTTTGTAAATGAAGTTTGTTTGGGTATTGTTTTGTAATAAAATAATAAAAAGGGAATATTTTATTAATGTTCCCCACTGCAATATTTACCAATTCTGTTGTTTTGTTGTATTTTCACCAAATGTTGGAATTATTAGACTAATAATTTTGATTTAATGTCACTACGATCCCATCAAACTCCCCCTTCAATTGTTTCCATCATCAATGATTATAAAGCATATTACAAAGAGACATCATCCCGCATCCCTCCAAGCTACCAAATTACAAACTCCAAACACAACAGACAAAAAGAAACATGATCTGGGAACCACTTTCAAAGCATTTGTGGATACAAAGTAAAGTTGGGAGGGAGGGAGGGACGTACGTCTTAACTTATGCACACGAGTCCTCCTGGATTAGGTAAACACTGTAGATGCAACACAGGAATAACATGATTGATGGTAGGGATGAGAAATAAATATTTAAATAAAACAGCTAGAATAGGATTATATTAAAAATAATTTGAATTATAACGTTATAAATTGAATAATCAAATTAATCATCATTGAGACTCGATGATGATATTAAAAGATATTATTTAAAATCATTAATCGGTAGTCTTAGTTTTTTGAAAAATATAAAAGACCTAAAATCCCTAGTTGCGGCTCTCTTTTACTAAAGTTTTAACTCTAACCGTTTTTAATTTGATCAACTATTTTGATAGGTGGTTGACGATCAATTTTAATATTGGTTGTCAACCACCGAATTTATTATTTTTTCTTGTTCTATTTTAATAAAAAAATTATTTTTTCTGTTTTTGTGACAATGTTTTTTATGTCATTGTATCATGTTTTTATTTTTGTTTTGTAGCTTGATTCATTTGTTTTTATGGTATGTTTAAACATACCCTAAGAATCAATTGTTGTTTGCACAGAAATTCAATTGGCGTTAATTTCTGATTTATGTTTTTGTCGGTGGACACTTAAAAAGATTTATCCCTACTCGGTTGAAGGTTGTTTGTAAATGAAATCAATCCTAGGTAGCAATACTTTTTGCATGACATTTTGGATCACCTACAACTCCTTCATTCTTTATGTGTTTCGCTTGAATATAGACAACGAGATTCAAGAAGCCTCTGAATTTTGTTGGTATGTTTATCTCATAGAAAATTTTATTTTTCTTTGTTTTGGGGTTATAAGAATTTTTAAATTGTTTAATCTAATTATTTTTTATTGATTACAATATAATTACGTTTTTTCTATATATTTAATAAAAATTTAATAACATTTATTAAAAAATTTAAAAATTATCTTTAAAGAAATATTTATGATATAGTTTTGAAAGTATATCTAATAAATGTAAAATTAATAAAAATATAAAACCCAAAAAGTTAATATGAGAAAGTCCAAAATTGAAAATATTACAAATGACTGATAAAAATTCAATTGTTCGTAGCCTTGGTTAATGATGTAATAATTATCGCTGCAATATTAGGAGGGACTTTTTTAAGAAAAAAAAACATGCTTTATTAGAGGATGAAGATCAACAGAGTCTAATATTTGAGGATTAAATGCTGGTTGTTGTTGTTTTTGGACATTAATGTTGATTATTATTTTTTATAATAATTATTAAAGTTTTATTAAAATAATAAAAGATATTACAATTATAATATATCTGAAAAAAATAATGTGATTACTTTACTAAAATCTTTTATATCTAAAAATAAAGAAAAATAAATATTTTATAGAAATAAGTACACCATCGATATCTAAAAGTTTTGTTGAATTTTCTTATCTGTATCAAATCGAGACACATAACATATAAAAAGAAATGGTAAATAATCGAAGTTATCAGGAAGAATGTTCCGCTACAAATGATTGATTACATCAACAAACAATCATCAATCGAATGAGAATCTAATTTTTCTTAACCACCGATAAAATTATAATAAAAAACTAACACCGTTAAAATCTTTATGCGAGCAACAAACAACTACTTGAGTACGTTGAAATCATGTCACAAAACAGATAAAATAAAATACAAAAAAAAATATATCACATTGATAAAAAATGTACGTCACGATAAAACTTCTTGTTAAAATATTAAAAAAATAAAAAAATAATTATTAAACTCCTAAGTTAAAAAATATAAGTTGAGTTAAAAATTTCAATCTTATAATGAATAAAATAAATTACAATAAGGTATTCTGTTTGAGCTATTTTATTTTAATCATCTATTAAATTATTTTATTTTATGTTTATTTAATTCTATTTATTTATTGTATCTAGTTAAAATTCCATTAAAGGCTGATGGCATTAAGAAAAACATGTTTTAGGCTCGTATAATGCTTTTATTGTACATCGATTGATGACATGTTGTATTTAGATATTAAATTATACACAAATTTATAAGGATCGATATTGTAAATATATGTTTAACTTTTACGAGCTTTAATAATATTGATAAGAATCCTCGATTATTAATATTGAATGAATAGTATTGATACCTCAATAAGGTTATATCGATATTCACCCACAAAAATAAATATTTTAAATTTGTGTTAAAATAATATCGACGTTGTATGAATAAGTATTAATATTATTACGTAGATGCATGTTTTCAGCACGAAAATATAATCTAACCACTTGTTTTAAGGTCCTGGTTAATTTCTAAAGCTTATGAAAGTTATAATGGGCCATTTAACAACATTTTATCGACTTTTAATGCCAAACACTTAATTTTAACGTATATGTTTTATGGTTTAAGGTTTATGATAATCTCTAACCATAATATTATATTCAAAGTTAAAATGCTGATCTCTCTTTAAAGTATAATGTGTCTTATCATTACACTCAACTAAAATAATTACTTAATACTCCATTCGAACCATTAAATATGGTCATTATTGATTTTTTTATCAATTTTTTTTTAACTTTGACTTCTTATTCTTTTAAATTGGGTGAAGGGATTCCTGCGGTCATCTCTCGTTAAAAGTGTTCTCGGTTATTGGAAGGTATGAGTGTTGTGTGGCAAGACGTTCGTGCGAGGATAAGCTGGAATATTGGTAATGGGTTACTTATTGATTTTTGGCAGGATCGTTGGATCATAGATATTGAACCTCTAATAACATTTCTTTCTTCTGATGTTCGACAGTCCATTCCTTACGTTTTTGTTGCTGAAATGGTTAATAATGATGGACAGTGAAATTGGGATAACTTTAAGACTCTGTTACCAACGAGGGTTATACTTAAGATTGCAACGATTAAGGCACATATTTCTTCGTTATGTGATGATAGGTTGGGTTGGAGATAGAATAAGAATCGAGCCTTCACAATTCGCTCTGCTTATAATGCCTGTAATTCTTAGATTGCAAGTTCGAATGACGAAATTTGACGTGTGATTACAAAGTACCAAGGACAAGAACGCATTAAAACTTTTCTTTGGTTAGTCGCACATGGAAGCACTCTTACCAATAGTGAACGTGTTCGTCGTCATATTACAACAGATGCTTGTTATGGAGTTTGTGGTGATGTAGATGAAACGATTGATCACTTGTTTCGATGGTGTCCGGTGGTTAATACTGCTTGGTTATCTTTGATCAAGGTTGAGTATTGGAGTGAGTTCTTTTCTATGGACTTCTCAAACTGGTTTAAGAGTAATTTAGTTTGCTCTAAACCTTTTGCAATTGATTCGTCGGATTGGAATATTGGTTTTGGTATTGTTTTGTGGGTAATTTGGACATTACGGAATCATCATATTTTTAGGCCAGATTACTCACTTCATGAATCCATCATTGAGAAAAATAATTGAATGGTGAGAGAGATGTGACACGCCATGAGTAGTTAGATACGACAGAATGTTGGGGAGAATCGACAGAATCGTGAGGGAGTTTAGTGAAATTTACCAATGATAGGTTGACATGTTTTGAATGTGGATAGTGCGTGTGCGGAGTCGGAATATAGTGACATGTGGGAGGTGATTAGGGATGATGGTGGAGAATGGATTATGGGGTATGCAAAATCTGTAGGGTCGTGCGAGGTTTTAGATGCAGATTTATGGAGTGTATATGAGGGACTTCAGCACCCTTAGCGGCTTGGCATCCGACTTTTGAGGATTGAGCTGGATAATTTAACTGCAGTCAATATGTTGACTAATAAAAATGGTGCATCATTTTCACATTTGAATCCCTATATATAGGAATTACTTCAACGTGATTGGAATGTTCAGATTGTGCACATGTTCCGAGAGACGAATAAAGTGGCAGATAGTTTGGTCAAATTGTTGAGAAACGCTACGCTTGAGATTCATATCATTTATAAGACTCCGTTGGTTGTTAGAGATTTGGTTGTTGCGGATCGTGAGGGAGTTTTAAGAGGCGATTGAGAATGAATCCTTTGTAGTTTTCATGTTTGATGGTCTCATATGATGCATATATTGTCGGATAAGGTATTTTCATAAGTACTCTTTTCCTCCACATAGGTGTAGGGAGGTTTTTAATGAGGCCTATGAAATACCTCTCATGTATGATTTTTATTCAATAAAATCATACTATTTCATAAAAAAAAAACTTCATTTTAGCAATCAAATATGATTATTTTAATAATTGCGAATATATGTTATATGTAAACTACTTTTTGGAAAATAAATAGAAATTTGTTTCGATGGCAAAGACGAATATATCCTTAAAATTTTTCTATTGATGATGGGATAGTCTGAGTTATCTGGACATGCTAATTAAATGTTGAAATTAGTCTCTCCAATGCTAAAGGAACACTTTTTATTAAAAAAAAAACATTTATCCTAGTCCTAGACATTACTTAAAAAGTTACACATAAGATTGAAAGTCTTTTTCTTAATATTTCAAAGCACAATTATGGAATTGAAAACTTACGTTATGATCCTTTACAAAGGAATAGCTAAAAAGGAAAACAGGTAAGCATCAAATCATTTGCTAATTTGCAGAAAATATAGAAAGTAAGTAAAAAATATTCATTGAAAATATATAAATATATAATCTTTTGTATGTATTATACATACAATACTGGGTATTCGTCCAATTTAAATAAAATTGGTTTTGGTTTCGATCTCGGTGATCATTGGTTCCTGAAAATTGGAATCATTTTATGTCCCGGTCACATCGAGTCTATTTTAAGAACCGTTCTCGTTACTGGTGGAAACCGGTTCTAATACTGGGTACCCAAATAATTAATTTATTCTTAAAAAAAATGAGTAATCGAACAATTTTTTTTCAATCATCAATATAATAATATTAAATAATATAATTAGAATATTGTAGGCTTGAAAATTAAAGTTTTAAAACTATTCATACTCATAAATTCATACATAAAGAGAAAGTTTGATAAGAAAAATAAACAAAAGAAAACCAATATTGATATTGGATATTTGATATTGGTCTCGGTCTTATTGGGTACCCACTGGGTACCGGGTCTAAAAAATCAAGATCCAGTCCCGGTTATGTTCGGGATCTAAATTTTGAATCAAGTCCCGATCCTAACGGAATCAATACCAGAAAAAAATCTATCGGGACCGGTTCCCCCCTAATAATCAACAAGGGTTAGTTCAAGTAGTAAACAAGTTAATTTGCTTAAGTATATCTCGGGTTTAAAGCGTTACATATACAAAAAATCTTTTCTGAGAGGCTGACCCACCAAAACTAGGTGCATGATATGAATCGATCTGAATTAATTAAAATAAAATCTTATAAATAAAAATAATAAAAAAGCATTTTTTCCTGTTAAACAAATAAGTCAAAGAATCGGAGAGAGAGAAAAAACATGTTAAAAAAAGAGGTATAAAGTATAAACATAAGAAAATCATGGGGTAAGTTCTTGAGTTAGTGATGACTATAATAAAGAAACAATGCTATGGCAATTATTACTACCATGAAACTAGTTAAATAAATAAAGTTGTTCAAGTGTTTTCCACATTACGTTTGGATTTTGTTGCTAGTGTTTTTTTTTTTTTAACTTTCACTTATAGTAATTTAAAATTTATTTTTGATAAAAATATAAAAAAATATTTTAAATATATATCTTATGAAAATTAATCATTTAAAATATTTAATATAAATAGAGTGAAACTTTAAAAATTTTGATTTTTAAAAAATCAATAATGAACATCTTAAATGAGATGAAGTATTACATGTGGATAATATATAATACTACTTATCAAGCAAGTTGATTATGAGTTAAGTTGTATTTGATTCACGTCTGTTAAAAATATATTTATTAGGCTTGAATCTTGATTTATTGTTCTTTAAGTTTGATAAAAGAAATTGTACGACTCGTACTCGTTAAAAAAATTATTACTTGTCTTGTTTCAGATACCCAATTGTACCGTTAAATATGTTAGGTACCTAATTCTACCATTAAAAATGTTAGATATTTAATTGCACATTAAAAATTAGGTATCTAATTGCAATAAAAAAATTTTAAGTACCACATTGGACCTAAAATTACAAAGTTTGGTACCGAAAGTTCTATTTTCCTTAAGCATAGAATTCTGGTTTAAGATTTTAGGGTTAAGAAATTAAATTTAATTTTTAAAATTTAAATAGATGTGTTTGTAGGAGAAAATTTTTTACCGTTAGAAATAAAAACTTTTTATCCTTTTTGATGTCTATATGTATAATAAGGGTGAGCATTCGATCGAGTCGAGTCAAAAAATTTTGAATTATTCGAGTCATATTTTACAACTCAAATTTTATTTGAAATTTTTTTGGTTCGAGTCGAGTTGAGTTTTCGAGTTCCTATAAATATTTAATTGTAATTATTTATCATATTATATTATGATTCGATTTCAATTTAAACGACTTTCTCTAATCATATAAGATATGTATATATATATTCATATGTAGCGATATTTCTTCATATTTTTATATATCAATGTATATATATCATAAAAAATTGATAGATTCGTCTTAAACTTAAAAATTAATCCTTTAATTACTAAAAATTTCGAGTTATTCAAGTTATTCGAATTTTCATTTTACAACTCGAACTTTATTTGAAATTTTTTCGAGTCGAGTCTATGAAATTTCGAGTCAAGTCAAAATGAGTCGAGTATTTTCGCCTCAAGTCGAATCAAATTATTCGGTTTTTTCAAATCGAGTCGAGTTTTAATCACCCCTAACATATATCACAATATTAAAGAATTAAAACCGTATCATCTAACTCTAAAATCTAAACTTACCCATAAACCCTGATTTCCCTAAATTCATTTAAAGTTTATATAAGACATCAAAAATGTGATAAAAGATTTTTATTTCATTAATAGTGTACTGAATCAATATTTATAATACAAAAAAATCTTAAAATATACGAGTAAACTATAAGTTTGGTTAGCTTTGTTTTTTATCATCGAATTTGAAAAGAGACCATTTTGATTGTTTACATTATTATTTTATTATAATTTGATTATTGAATTTAAAAAATTAAATTATTATTTCTAATAAATTGATAACCATAAATTTCATCATTTTATTAGTAAAAAAAACTAAAATAGTAATCCAGGAGTGAAAGTTGAGACCTAAGTTAGTTTTGGATTTTAAGATTTATGATAAAAACTATAATATAAGGAAAAATCGTCACTTGTAGATGATGATAGGTGAAGACGTTATTTACAAGTGACGACTTCTCCTATTTTATCTTGAGTCGATAAAAAAAGATATCAAATATTATAAATTAGGGAGAATTATCACCTAGAGATGGTATCTTCACTCAAATTGTCATATACAAATGACGATTTTTCCTTCTATTATAATTTTTAAAATAGATATCAAAATATACCTTAACGTCCCAAATTTTTTTAAAAATTATTTAAAATTACATTATTACAAAAAAAACCAAATGTTAACGTCCAATCATTACTCCTAAGAATATAATATGCTAATAATATTATTATACTACATATTATAATTAATATATTTTCATGAAATAAAATATTTAATTCCAATTATAGTTTAAAAATGTTTTTTTTTCAACAGTATAATTTTCTAGTTTGGTGCAATTAATTATTAGATATAGGACCCTTTTATGGATATTAGGTTCAAGCCCTAAACTTCCATTTTTTTTTTCATCCAGAGTGTGTTAATTTATTTAAGATATGAGAAATTGGAGAGATCAAAATATAACTTTTTCTGATCTGATGTTTAATTTTAAAAAAAGTTAAACACAGATGACCAAACTTGTAATTAACCCAAAAATAGATATTATAATAATGACATATTACAAAACACCACGGATATACGATTGATAGCAACTATACATAAAGACACAGAACCCCCTTCTCTATTTCTCTCTCATAGACCAACTTCTGAAAAAAAAAAAAGTTTTTTAGAACTATTCTGTCCTGAAACATATTTTTACAAGGTGCGGCCAAAGGAATCTGAAAGTAGAAATAATGAAGTCTTTGAAAGGTATCTATGTTTCTAATCCTTATTACCCCCCTAAACTACGTGTATAGTCTGTCTTCAACAGCTTCTTTCTGGGTTCTATTTTTTCTGGTAATGGCTAATCATCTTTTACTGCATGCAACTTGGTTTCTTGGATAACAGGAAATGGAGAAAAAAGGGAGGGTCTTTCTCATTTTTGCATATAATGGTGGTTTTGATGCTTTGCATGCATGGAATGGGGTTGTGGCATTGTTTTATTTAATTTTTAATCTATCTGTTTTGGTACTTCACTTTGAAACGTTTCACTTTCACATGCTTCTTCATTCAGAATGCTTTTTTTCTTAATCCCAGATTTTTTAGGGGCTATTTTCTAATGCAGTTTAGGAGATCTTACTTGGGTTGTTCTGATCTGATATAACACAAGGATCTTGCCATTTCTGCTATCACTCTATTAAGTGTTCATCACTGGGTATGGTACAGAAATTCCCTCTTTTTCTTCTTTATTTGGTAAATGATTAAGTACTTGATGCTGCATGCATATTTGCAGAGTAAAACTCTTATGCATTAGAACTTTAACCAAAGTATTTCTGTTAGTACTCCTTGGAGTATAATGATTATATGCTATAATTGGTTAATAACTTTGCATTTGCAATGGAGTCTCCCCAATACGTTTTCATTCACTAAAACTGTATATATATTTGTTTTTCTTTGCTAAAAAACAGTTTTTGATTATTAGAAAAGCTGTAAGTTTTGGTTTTAATGGGGATTTTTCTGTGGTCATGCAGAGGTAATAAGATGTTGATGAGCAGCAATTTGCATCACTTGTCGGATGCTTGAGAAAGGATGCCAAACCAGCTATGGTTTTCACAAGAAATGATTTATCAGCATGGAAGGATTTTCCAAAGGGTCTCAGAGTCCTCCTCCTTGATGAAGACAACGATTCTGCTGCAGAGATAAAATCAAAGCTTGAAGCTATGGATTATATAGGTCAGAATCTACCATTTTTAATTCTTAGTTTTTTAAACCTGATTTAAGAAGTCATTAATTTCTTTATTATTCACTTCACATGATTCTTCCTTCTCTTGACTACGTTGGCGCCTCCTTTGATCTCAAAGCACCTAGCTGTTGCTCCCGTTGTTTAGATTGGACAGTTTTTGTGTTTTATGGAAGTTTGGATTTGGACTGTAAACATACATAAAAGCTTGAAAATTATGTGCTAACAAGCTCTGCTAGAAAGGACTCAATTTGTTGCACTGCTTCACTCTGTTGGAAATATGTTTTCTCTCCACATGCTGATTCAAGCAAACATAAAGTATATGCATACGTGTGTACTTAGAGGTGGGGTTGATGTGTTTGGGGGGTGGGAATTATTAGATGAATCATGTTCAGCACGTCATAAAGTAGACCAGAAAGCTTATAATAATTTCTCGGGGGGGGGGGGAGAAAAGGTATGATTATGGAAATCTTTCATAAAGTAATATATGTTTCTTTTTCAGACCTCAGTTGTATTGAGTACCCATTGGAGTACTGTTTTTGTTTTCTGTAAAAGCTTACAAATGCTGCTTCTCAACTATTATTTCAATCACACTTTCTAAGTTTCTGCAGCTCCCGTGAGTAAATGTTACTTAAATCTTGTGTTCGTACGTGTCTTCGTAGTGATCTCCTGTATCATTAATATGGCATTTATTTTTATCACTTGCTATTGTCTCTCTCTCTCCGAATGTATGATAAGAATTATTGTGACTTATTGCAGTATATACCTTCTGCAATGAAAATGAAGCTCTTTCTGCAGTTTCAAGTAGACCAGAAAGCTTCCATGTAGCCATTGTAGAGGTAATCAGCAAACTTTGAGTTCAACCACAAATTTCAACTAGGAGAAAAGAACTAGCTAAAAATCAATGCATGAAAAATTGATGATTTTTCATAAGCACACTGAAAACCTTCAACATGATTACATGGTCTTTCTCATTGTTATACCGGCACTAGAGCAATAACTTACCCGAAATTTTATATAAGCCTGCTTCGCTATACATGACATAAATTCAATAATGCCAAGCCACCACCACTTCTATTATCACAATATTGTTTCATCATTGCTTTCATTTGAATATTGAACGTTGCTTCTAATCAATATCTAGATGCATAGAGTATATCCTTGTGTGTGTTTGTTGTAGAAATGCAATTTACACTAACAAATTGTATGATCACAGGTCGGTACAAGCAGTAACAATGGGGGTCTCAAGTTTCTTGAAACAGCTAAAGACTTGCCTACCATTAGTAAGTTCAGAAACGAAAGCTGTCCTGTTTTTGCTTGAGATCTGTACTTTATATGAAATGTTGTTGGACATATTGTCAAGTCCTAAATCTGTCGTAAATCCTTTTTGTTTCAGTGACTTCGAACATTCATTGTATCAGCACCATGATGAAGTGCATAGCTGTAAGAGTTTTTCCCTTCCTACCATTTTTTGAAACAATTTTAGAATTATTGTATTGTTTTCATATATGTGTGTGTCCAAGTTTTATATTTTCAATTATTGTAATGTTTTCATCTCCTTCCATAGATGAAACATTAGAATTTTAGTTGAAGTTCAGTGCTTAAGTTCATTTTGACATAACATAATTGCGAACCGCCAATGCATGTTTTGACAACTTATTTACAGCTAGGTGCAGTTGAGTTTCTTAGGAAACCGCTATCCGAGGATAAACTAAGGAATATATGGCAGCATGTGGTTCATAAGGTCAGTCCATGTACTCATATATTACAGTTTGAATTTACATATAATGGCTATCAAGGTACTATAACATAGGACCTTTACAGGCATTTAGTGTAGGGGGGAATGACCTTTCTGAATCGCTAAAGCCTGTTAAAGATTCTGTGGCTTCTATGCTGCATCTGCATTCGGAAGAAGGAGAACCTAATCATGAGCACTCGGATAAAATAGAAGATGCATCTATTATTCATGAAAATGACCGCGAACCATCGGCAGTAAATAGTAAGTATCCAGCTCCTTCAACACCACAATTAGAACTGGGAGGAAGATTGTTAGTCAATGGAGATGTTCAAGAACATACTAACTGCTCAACCGAAAAAGAGAGTGGGGATCCGGATGGAGAATCAAAATCTGTCGAAACTACCAGTGGCAATACAGTTGCTGAAGTAGCTGCACCAGTTGACCAACCTCAGGGACCAAGGGAGACCATGCTAAAAGAGGAGGGTGACTTAGTCGATGGTACCAAAGGCGAGCGTACTGTGGACTCTCATCCTCAAGATAGTGTAAACAGAAAAGATTCTCATGCCGGTGCCAAAAGGCCAAATACTGATTCTGGTCTTCATAGTTCATGTCCGAATAAAGCTAATCGAAAAAAATTGAAGGTAATGCCACTTATAGTACAACTATCCTATGATTAAGGATTGCGACATAATTCATTCATATTCATCCTCTTTTTGCAACATTTCACAAGTTTTAAGTGTATGGTACTGTACTGACTTGTGCTAACATTCCCTTTAGCTTGTATCATGTCGTGTTCTTGTCCCTGCGTCTTTTTGCTATACGAGCATAGAATGTTTTCCCCGAGAGTATTCTCTAATTGCTAAGTTACCATCCACTTGATTACACAGTTCCACAAGAATTGTGTTCAAAATCAAAGTCTTAACTGAAAAACTTTAGATTTTAAAATTTTGTGACGTTTACAGAAAACCATTTACCAGCCACCTTTGGACAATACTTCCAACTTCTTTACATCTTTGGGTTTTTCCGTTAAGGCTCACTTTATGTGCTGTTTTGAGTTCTCAGGTAGAGTGGACAACAGAACTGCACAAGAAATTTGTCCAGGCAGTGGACCAACTAGGTATAGATCAAGCCATCCCTTCCCGAATACTAGAGCTGATGAAAGTAGAAGGATTGACAAGGCACAATGTTGCAAGTCATCTCCAGGTTGATGGCATTTTATCCTTTTCGATACTCAATCAGAATACATAATTCTAGTGCTTTTCATTCAGTGTGTGTGTTGCACTGCTTGTCCTTGTTTGAAATCCGATCCCTAATAAGTTTTTGTTTTAGAAGAACGGTTACTTTGTTATTCAATATGTAAAGTCTTCTTTCTTTCCCTGAGCAAATAAGTTAACATTTGTTTGTGAAGCAGAAATATCGAATGCATAAGAGACACATTTTGCCGAAGGAAGATGATCGAAGATGGCCACAAAGAGATCAAACACAAAGGAGTTGTTATCTGCAAAAACCGATCATGGCCTTCCCTCCATATCACTCTAATCATGTTCCAGTTGGTCCTTTCTATCCAATGTGGGGAACACCTCATCCTGCCAGCTTCCAGTCGTGGGGCTCCCAAGTTTACTACCCATGGCAACCAACTGAAACTTGGCATTGGAAACCCTATCCAGGGGTAAGTTTGTTATTATGCTAGCAGAAACAAAACAACCTACATTTTTAAATATGTTTGTTTGTGTGCGTGTGTGTTTGAGAGACAGATGCTAGATCAATTTCTTGTCATTTCAGGTGCATGCTGATGCATGGGGTTGCCCTGTTATGCCCGTACCTCGGGGGAATTGCTCGAAAAACTCAAGTGAGTATTTACCTCTCTGATCTGATTGCCGCAAAACTGGTTCTTTTTTTCTTCTTTTTTATGATTCATGTGGTAATAAAAACGTCAAATTTTCGGAGAAGTTGAAATATTCCTGCGATGAGATTGAAGCATGCGAATGCATTTTAATCCTGTTTCTGGTATTCTGCTTTTCAAGAATATGCTGAATGCCTACGGATTGATTGTTCTAGCACCATGGATAGCAGTAGCATGCCTCGGACTTCTGTGGAACATCATCCGGTAATTAACTTGATTCTTTCTTATAGATTTCATTTTATCCTGAAACATTCAAACACGGGAATGTCTCTGATCATACGCCTTATATTTTCGTTACAAGATATACCGGTTCACGCTCGAGCTTTAAAAAAGTCGTTAAAGTGATCAACATTAACGATTTATGTGTGTTTGACTGCATTGCAGGCAGAGGATGTGATTGACGAGGTGGTGAAAGAAGCAATAAACAAGCCGTGGTTACCCTTGCCCTTAGGCCTCAAGCCACCTTCTACCGATAGTGTGTTAGCTGAGCTCTCTAGACGAGGCATCTCCGCCATCCCTCTTCGGATCAACAGCTCTAATTCCTGCTGATGTGACATTTGATCACCTCTGTCCCACCTGTATGCTTCTGGATTTTACGTCCCTGACATGTTTGGAGTTTCGACCACCAACCTACCTACCTTCGCTGCATGCACTTCCAAGTTCCAACTGCTTCAACGATGGAAGGTTGTCGTTGTGGCGGACGTCATGCATTGCCAAACGAAGAAACCAAGGAAGAGTGAAGCCGTTTCATCGACAGGGTGAAGAGATGAAGTGCAGTAGCTTTGTAAGGTGGCGGAATGGTCGGACTAGAATTGGTCAATAAATCTGATTTCCCCTGTAATTTAGATATTTGGTTGTAAAGGAGAAATTATATCATGGGTCATCCCACCACATCATTCATGGACCGACCAATAAAAACTAGCCACCTCATTATTTTTTAATTTTTCAAGTGAAAAATCATTTGAAAAAAAATATAACATGGAAAGATGGGTAGTTTTTATTGGTCGGTCCTATGGACACGTGGTGGGATTGACTCATGATATAATTTTTCGTTGTAAAGAGAGAAGATTCTATTAAACTTATATCTCATTCTAATCCTTTCAGGTCATATCGTTAGTTAAGCGAGCATGTTCGAACATGTAAACTCTAAAAATAATAAATCAGAGTAAAATAGTTTGGTGGGTCGGCTATAAATTGAACCCACGATTTACTTGATTTCACTCTCGCATAAAATATTTTCTCATTATAAGTATATTTAAAGGATTTATAATGAATATATAGACAGTAAAAATAAAAACGTTTTTATATATATCTTAATTCTAGGATTTATAATTAAAAGTTATGAATTTTTTAATCATAGAATTTAAAATTCGAAAAGTATTAGTTTAAATTTAATGATTTATAAAATTTGAAAAGTATTAGTTTAAATTTAATGATTTATAATTTATTGTTTAGAGTTAACATGATTAGTAATTTAAGTTTTAACTTATAAATTTTAAATTTTAATTCTATTAATCAATTCTAAATCATTAAACCTAAACTCTTAATATTTAAATTAAACACCAAAATTAAGACTCTTATAGAAATCATGTTTATACCTCAAAATAATTGTTTATATTTAAAATAATTGTAATTAATATATATGTTTACCTTTTCACTTTGATTTATTTCTTTTGATAGGTGGTCAACAATTAATCTCTAATATTGGTTATCGACCACCGAATCTATAAATCTATTATTTTTATTTTTAATTTTAATAAGAATCTCTGCTTTTATAACACGTTTTTCTGTCCTTGTGACAATTTTTTTTTGTGACATGTTTTCTTTTGTGGTTTGATTCATTTGCTCTTGTGTCACGTTGTAGCATACCCTAGCGATCAATCGGCGCTAGTTTTTGATTTATATTTTTGTCAGTGGTCTTTCGAAAAGTTATATCCCCACTCCGTTTGATGGTTGTTTGCCGATGAAATCAGTCTTGGGTAGCAATACTTATTACATGACAGTTTGGATCGTTTACAACTCCTTCCTTCATTATGCGTCTCGTTTGGACAGAGACAAGGAGATTCAAGAAGCTTCTGAATTTTATTGGTATGCTTAATTCCATAAGAATTTTATATTCTCTTTTTTTTTGTTGTAAAATGTTTGGATTGTTTAATCCAATTTTTTACTTCTTGAAGGCGATATAATTATAATTTTTATAGATTTAATAAAAATTTAGTAGCATATGTCAAAAAAAATATATTTTTTGATATACAGTCATATAAATTAAGTTAATATTTATTAAATTTAGAGAATAAAGGTTTAATTAAGTTTAGGAGCATATATTATAATTTTAAATTTAGTATTTAGATTTTTTATTTTTTAAAAAAATATATAAAAAATAACATAAATTATATATTAAAAATATAACCTTTAGGGTGCGTTTGGTTCACGGAAAAGATGATTACCTTTGGGAATAAGATTACTGGAATATATCATTACCTGATATATTACTGGGAATGTTATATTACCTTGTTTGGTTTGTTTGACAGGAATGTAAGTTGACAATGTTTGGTTGGAAGAATATAAAGTAATTTTTTTCTAAAATGTCTTTATGATATATTTTATTTCTAAACTAATTAAACTTTTATCGGTAAATAAAAATATCTAAATAAAAATTCATAAGAAAATTTTTCTATTTACATAATTTTAATATAATTAATATTAAAAAATTATATTTTTAAATATTATATTTATAAAGAAATATTATAGTGAATTTTTAAATTCATGTAAAAATATTAATATAATTAATATTAGAAATTTATAATTTTAAATAATTTTATAAATATTATAATTTTAAAAATTATTGTGAATTTTAAACATAATTTTAATAGGGTTTACCTATATAGGTAATATGACTTGTAATTTATGTATTTTTTTAACCCTTTATACCTATGTAGATATTCAAGCTTATTTGAATAAAAAAATGCTACTGTAGGGAATTGTCTAATACCTAACAAATACAAGGGAATAACATTCTGGGAAAACACCTCAAAAAGCGCTACTGTAGGGAATGTGTTATTACCCTTACTCAGGAATGTATCTGAACCAAACATGGGTATGTGATTCCGAAAAAGATTATTCCCTCCGGTAATAATCTTTTCCGCGAACCAAACACACCCTTAAAGAAATTTCTCTCCTGATTGGATTATAGGAGTGTAAGTGTGGTTTAAATATTTTGGGATCCTATGTAATTTATTAAAATACGATCAATTATTCAATTTTTATTAATTCTAAAAAAATATGATCCTTAGAAACAATTATTTGTTTAAGACTCCTTGTGCAGTCACTCTTATTGTGGATGTTCACAACCTCACTCGTTTTATATAAACAATAGTAATAAGAATAATCAATAAGATTCTATAATCAATTGTAAACGATTATAACACTTCAACAATTTTAACTCGTCTTTATTAAGAGTATTTTTAAAACTTTTACAATAAATTTTAAAATTAACATAATCTAATAAATATAATTTATCAAAATTTTATACCTCTTATTTTTAAGAAACAATGTATAATCATTCTTATTGCAGTTATCTTAAAACCACACGTGTTAATATCCCACCCACTTATAGAGACAACAACAACAAAGGGAAAATGATACAATGAAAACATGATCTGTTTGTCACGTAGTAAGAGGAAGCAGTCAATGGGTTAGGTAGAAGCACACGTGTTCTTGTAAGCATCACCTGCAGTGGCGAATCGATTCGTGGATAGGATGAGCACGGATTTATGTTAAAATCTTTAAAATTAATAATTTTTATTTTATTTTTAACTTTTATAGTTTTTATAAATTTAAATTTTATAATATTTAAAATTTATATTATTTTTAAAATTTTAAAATTTTATATACATTCTTTTTCTAATAAATATTTAGACCCACTACTAATCACCTGCGAACGAGTACTTGGTGTCACGAACAAACGATACCCCCTCCTTCTAGCCAGAGAGATTGCGAAATGAGTACTTGTGTCACGAAAGAACGATACCCCTTCTTTCTGACTAGAGAGATTATTAAGTGAATTTTGTTTATCATGTTATTTATAGTCCTAATTAAATAGGATTGTTCATCTTTAAATAATTACACACTTATTAATTATATATAACGTGGTGGACATGTTCACCTAAAAGTTTCCCCTCTAACTATCAATTTTCACAGTTTTTTTTTCTTACGTGGCTTTGTTTATTTCCACCGTCCGTCCACAAAAATACTAGGATTTTTTTTTTACTTTTTTTTTTCCAAATGGAACTTCGAAAATGATAAAATTTATAAAATAATTTGAAAGAAAAGTAGATCTATAAAGATATGTGGTAAAACTATGATTCTTATTAAAAGACTACAAAATCGTATAAAAATAAATTATTTTTAAACTATAAATCCTGAGTATTTCGATAAGGTTTTTCTACAAAGAGGCGTATTAAAAAAATTAAAATAAATTATATAAAAATTATTATAAAAATCATTATAAAAATTCTTACGATATTATACCAATTTTGAACTTTATTTTAATTTCTTTTTAATCCTACCTCTTCTAAAACTTCTGTTTCCACTCCGTGTCATTTTCCTTATTCAATAAATTAAACTTACCCGTATGAGTTGTTGGGTGGGTAATACCGAGTATTCGGTCAATTTAAATAGAATTAGTTTTAGTCTTAGTTTTAGTCTCGGTAATCACTAGTTCTTAAAAATTAGAATCAATCTCGGTCTCAGTCATACTGGGTCTTAAATTTTAAGAATCGGTCCCGTACTAATGAAAACCGTTTTTAATACTGGGTACCCGATCAATTAGTTTATTCTTAAAATAAATTGAGTAATTGAAGAAAAAAATCAACGACCAATAATAATATTAAATAATAAAATTAGAACATTGTAAGCTTGAAAATTAAAATTTTAAAATTAGTCATACTCATAATATTCATACATAAACAAAAATTTTAATAAGAAAAATAAACAAAAGAAAACCAGTATCAGATATTTGATATTGGTCTCGGTTCTATTGGGTACCCATCGAGTATCGGGTCAAAAAAATTAAGATCCAGTCTCGGTCTTGATTATGACTAAGACCTAAATTTTGGATCTAATCTCAATCTTACCAAAATCAATACTAAATAAAAATCTATCGGGTCTTACCGAGTTCGAGATAAGACCGGATAATCGTTTTTTTTTTACGCAGTGCCCATCGTCATTTCCCCTTTCCAAAACAAATAAATAAATCCCTTGTGGGCAGCGGCAGTGGACGGGAACACCAAGATGACCGAATTCTCACCGCCCAACTGCTGCATCTAAAATCACACCCACTACTTGTAAAGAAACTTTAAATAATTACATCATCGTTTCATCATCTCAAATTAGTTATTAATATATACTATTATGAAAATTTTAAAATTATTATTTTTTTAAAAGTTATACTTTCTTCGTCTCAAGTCACATATTGATTTTCTATAGAATTTTTAAAAAATTATACAATATAGTATAAAATAAATAAAATGATAAATTTATTTATAAAAAATTAATTTTATTTTTATTAAAAAAATAAAAATAAATAAATAAATTTACATTAAGAAAGTTGATTGAATTTTTTAATATAACTTTAAATGAGAGAATTTTAAAACTAAAAAAGACACTAATATTAAGATAAAGGGAATAAGATTTAATTTTATTAAATAAAAATATTGTTTATAAATAAAAATATATTATCATTATAAAGATATTATTCGTTTTATTAATATTTTAATAGATATTATTAAAAAATATTTTAATATATATTATTAAAATAATGCTGAACTTAAATGTTAAAAAAATAATGGTGGACTTAAAAAAGGGCAATTATGAGATTTTAAAAATTATGACAAAAAATGAAATATTCTTTTAGAAAAATAGGTGTGGAAACTGGAAAGCTGAAGATTCCAGCTTGTCGTCTGTGATAGACAGGAAATAGCAAAAAATGGGAAAAACGGTCATTTGAATCCCTAAATCATCTCAACTCTCAAACCATACCTCTAAATTGTAAGTTGTTGTTTCAATTCTATCTTTCTCCTGCGATCTAACCTAGAAATTTTGCATATAATAGTAAGAATTCAATTGATTTTGGTCTTTGGTTTTGCTTATTACGGGAAGTGGCAAATCTGTTTTTTCTTTCCGTTTAAATTGCATAAATTACGTGATTTTATTACTTGTTTCGATTCCCTTCTCGATTAGAGACAATTGAAAGTGTTTAGATGAGTTTGTAATAGTTTTCCTTTTCATTGATTTATGCAATTTTCTGGTATATTTATTGATGTGATTGCAAGGTTTAATTTTGGTTTTTTTTTTAGGTATTTTACAAGTTGATAGAATAGGGGATACTTATTGCAACTGTAATAGAAAGGATCAATACAGATCATTAGTGGGGAACTGGGGATGGCTTGTCGAGGATGCTTAGAGTGCTTGTTGAAGCTCTTGAACTTGTTGTTGACTCTTGTTGGTTTGGCCATGGTTGGATACGGGATCTATTTGTTTGTCGAGTACAAAAATGCGGATGATACTTCCATGCTATTGTTACCTGTGGGCAATAATCAAGATTTGGTACAGTTTGGTAGACCCTTGCTCATGGCTGTGTCGCTTTTGTCTAATATCTTTGATCATCTGCCAAAAGCATGGTATGAGTTCTTAACATTTGCATATAGTTTGATATCATGTTTCTTATTTCTTAATCAGTTTAGCTTGCCTGTTCAGTTGAATTCAAAATGTGGCTGTGTAGAATTTGTAAAATTGCCGTTTTCTTTGGTTAAAGTTTTTACGTGTAATATAACTGACTCAACACACTTCAATTTGAGTCATACTAGCTTGAATGATTTTACTTCTAAGATCCCCTAATGCGCACTGGAGATGTCCTACTTGTTATTCACTGGTATAACATATTTTGCTTCCTAGTTTAAGCCATATGTACTCTTGGAGGATCTTTTACGGGTTTTTAGATGTATTTATACACTTGTTTCTGAATATATGACTTTCAATAGCAACTCATGCATATTTAAGTTTGAATTCTTTGCATGTTCTCTTGTGTTTTATCTATCTGTTTTCCAATTTTGCAGGTTTATATATTTATTTGTTGGAGTAGGTGTGGTTCTCTTTGTTATCTCTTGTTTTGGTTGTATCGGAGCTGCAACACGGAATATATGCTGCTTGACTTGTGTATCCTAATTACCTGTTTGATGGTTAAAAAGTGGCAATGATATATCACATTTATTGTGTAGCATCATAAAAACATTTTAATCTAGTAGTTCATTAGCATCTAATTTATTAATCCTCATCCCTTTTTCTTCTCTTCCATGACCATTGCTTTCCTTAAGGTAATATAGTATTCTGTTTTGGTGATCTTGTTAATCTTGGTCGAGCTGGGATGTGCAGCTTTCATATTCTTCGACAAACACTGGAAAGAAGTAAGTTATGTGTTAACTTTTTGGTCCCCCTATTTAATTGAAGCAGGTCTTCTTGGTTATCTAAATAGTGCTTATTTCTTCAGGAGCTTCCTATGGATAAAACTGGAGATTTTGATATGATATACAAATTTCTGGAAGAAAATTGGACTATTCTCAAGTGGGTAGCTCTTGGAATTATTATCTTAGAGGTAAGTGTAATGTGCCATGCTGCTAATTCTGAGGCCTTGAAGTTAATTTCACTATGCATGCTAATTCAAGATCATTTGCATGCAAAAAAATGGAGCAGTAGTAGGATAGACTAAGACTTGTTAAATTAAGTTAATTTCTAATGAAAGGATTCCCCCTATGGATCCTAGGTTGAAAAGAATTTAATTTAATCATACTAAGGGGAAGATGAAAGCTTCATCAACTATTATTATTTACGGGGAATGTTCATTTTTTCCTTTTTATCGTTGATTGTGGTTAAGCTGACCATTTATGACCAGAAGACAATCATTGGGTGTGTCCACAATGAACCAAATCTAAAGTTGGTTGCTGAATTGCATTGGATATTAATGTGATTTATAACTTAATATTTTCTAGTTATGATAATGGCATGGAAATAAGTTAATGAAAGTCTTATTGTTACTTTGAACCAAAGTGGTATTGCTTTAGTACGGCTTATGCATCAAAATAATCTTGAATCATTTAAAACTGGTGCTGATTTCTCTATTAGCAAAATCTATGATGCTATAGTTTGGGACATTAATGCCACTGATTTGGGTGAAATCAATTTGAACTTGCAGACTCTCATTTTCTTGTTAGCCCTTATGGTTAGGGCTGCCAACAGACCTGCTGATTACGACAGTGATGATGAGTTTATTGCATCAAGGCCACAAATCAGACAGCTTTTGATCAATAGGCCACCAATACCATCTGCAGGTGTTCCCACCCTTGAACAACGGCCCAGCAGAAACGATGCTTGGAATACGCGTTTGAGGGAAAAGGTATTTTCTGTTTGATCAATTTCTTTGATATGGTTGCCTTCTATGATAATGTCTCACTTAGACAGATTCTTAAACTGAACCTTGATTTTCTTGAAACTTTGGAATCTTGATATTGAATTAAATAATCTGCTAAAGCATCAAAGATTTAGAATTACGGTGTGAAGTTGTATGCTAATGGAATCTTTGAATCAAATGTTCATTTATATTTTTTTTGAGATTCTAGATATGTTTGCTTGTGGCCCAACCTTGCTTGTAGTGAATGCTGCTCAGTGTTATTTTGATCACCCATACTCTTAAACATGCACAAATGCTTAAGTTTTACTTGTGATATAATCCATAAATTAACTAGTCCTTTTTGATCTTTTTCCTTGTTATTTTTCTCGTGACATTCTTTTTATGCAACTTGTTGCCCTAACATATGTTTCCTACTGCATGTAAATCAGTACGGGCTGAACACAATTGAGTTCACCAACCCATCAAACATGTATCCGCCGGCAGTGCAACAACCAGCAGAAGAAAGGAGCCGATGCACCATTATGTGATGACATATTTTGGGTTTTGTGGAAATCTTATTTGGTTGCCTTCTGAAGAAGTTTAGATCTTGTAAGATGACAGTTCCACTTCCCTTTTATTGAGTTTGTGTACAATACACCATTGCCATGGGGTGTTTACTGTTCCCCCACTCATTGGCTTCTTTAGAGAACAATGACTTCCAACTGCATAAATGTTTTGTGTGTAAAATTTCAGTCATTTTTGTCTACTTGTTGGCAATGGCAATGGCAATAGCAAATGGAATATTACCATTTCATCCTTATAGAATATTTAATCTTAAATTCAAATATCTCTAATCAGAGTATAATTTCAGTAGTATTTTTTTTTAATTATTGGTCTCCTTGATATTTTTATTTTTAACTCATTTTTCATACTCAATTACTTGCATATTATTATTATTATTATTATTTTTACATTTGACTAATATATGGCCTTAATTTTGTTTTTGTCAATTTTCTATTCTTGCAATATGAATGTTTAGTACCCTTTAATTGCCATTTATTAAAATTTGAATGATTATTAAGATTTTTATGTTTTACTATCAAATTATTTAATATTAATTTAATATTTCAAAGATTTTTTTTTGAAAAAGGAATATAAATGTTACAATGACAGAGTATTTATTGTTTCAAATTTCAGATAAGAAAATATAAAATATCAACAATATAATATAGTATATTAATCTAATTTTTTTTTTATAAAAAAATGAAAAGAAATAAAATTCTAAAAAACTTCCCAAGTTAAAAATATGATTTTTTCAGTTCTTATTCAAATGTTTTATTTTTATGATTTTTTTTTCTATTTTAAGATTTCTTTTTAATTTTTTTAATAATCTAACAACTGCAGAGAATGTGTATGGAGTAATTTTTCTCTAAACCACTCAATCTTCCACTGGATAATTTTGATTTTTTTTTTCTTTTTTTAAGATTTCAATTCTATTGCTTGCCTTTGACTTTGGATAATAACAACCTTTTTACATTACAAGCAGGTTGGTAGAGCTTGTGGCTTTCATCCTCTAACGTGAATCAATGTACTAGCATCCGGAGAAATTATATTACAGACCAGGTTTTTATGAACAGCACCATGATGATGATTGGAAAAAATTATATTATAGATCCGTTTTGTTACGTTATCTATAATTTCAACCAATAATAATTATTCATTTGATTAATTTTTTCATGTACCAAGTAAAGATTTACACGGTAACTAAAGTGTCAATTGGTCTAAAAATGATAAGTATAGAGTCATTTTCAGTCCTTCCTTTTAATATTTCTGTCATCTGATTCCTCTACACCAGTTTTATGAACCCTAACACAAGTGATGCACTCAGTCTCATCGCTTTCTTTCTTATTGGGAGCAGTTGGAAAATGAATAAAAGATTAGAGAGAGTGGGTTTAGGGTAATGTCAGCTTTATTAGAGAGAAGCAAACAACTTGTTCTTCATGGATAATATATACGAATTTCTTGATGAAAAGATTGTTAATAGAATTGTTTATCGTAAAATAATCGTACCGTTTAACTTAAACGGTCGATTAAATCCATAATTTTAATAGTGTAAAAGGATTGAAAATCATATATTCTGAGACGGATACAACTTTATCCTATTGGACCAAGACACTCATAACATGTTCTGAGTAATTTGCAGTTGGATTATTTATAATTTTATCTTTTAATTGTAAGTGTTTTGATGCTGACATTTTTCTGGTTCAAATTGATGTTCATGTTTTAGGTTTCAGTGAGGCTAAGTTGTTGTGAAAGGCAAGTGCCAACCACTTTTGAAGAAAATGGTAATCATAAAATTATTTCATCACTAAGTTAATTACAATGGAAGTATTAATTATTAATCACTGAATTTATTTTAATACATAGCTTAATAAACTAAACAAATAAAATATTTAATAATTATCAGGTAAAAGAAATATATACCGATTATTGCATTAATCAGGTCTTAGATATCCGTGTATAAATCATTTATTTTTTATTGCGCTTTCTTTGGTGTCCTACTTTAAAATAACAAGCTTAAGATTTAGGGTTTATGAAATTAAAGGTAAAGTATATCTTTTAGGGTGTATGATTTAGGGTTTAGGATATGAAAATTAGGGTTAAAGTTTAAAATTTAATTTTAAAAACTTTTTAAAGTGGGACATAGAAGGAGTCATGATTAAGGGCAAGAGATTTATGTTCTAAATTTTCATTTGTAGGATATAAACCTTGATTATGTACCTCACGAACAAAAATATTATCTCTCTTTTTGGTCTTCCTTTCTATTCTCGATATTAAAAAAAATTTAAGTTATAACCTTAAATTTTAAATTATAAATTCTAAACCTTAAAAAATACATCATACTTCTAATTCTCTAAAAACTTAACTTTAAACCTTAACAATAAACCTAATTTTTTAATGTAAGCATAAATAGACGCACCGAAAAAAATTTAAAAAAGTTCTATTCCTACCCTAGCAAGCCTTTATTGTTAATACTTCGTTAATCTATCAAAAAATAATCTCTTAAACTATATATATCTATTTTTTTTTTTATAAAAATATCTACTTAGGAATATATTTTTTTCTTTTTCTTTTATTGAATGTATTAACCATAATTTAAAAAATATAAAAATATCAATTAAAAAGCTTTTAATCGATTATTTTAAAAATATTGACATTTATATCCATTTATTGAACATTCTCTTTTTTATTCTTTTTCATACTTATTTGACGTGACTTAAATACTAGCATTATCAATATGACCAAAAATAAATAAATTATTGCCGACCCAAATTTAGAATATGAATTGTCAATATATAAGCATGACTACTTTTTTTTGTCTTTGGGAATTCTTAATATAATTTCTTAAGCAAATTGCAGGTTTTGTGGTCCTTGGTGTTTTCAGAATTAAAAGGAAATTGTTTTTTAGCCTCTACCAAATTGCATGGCAAGGTTATATAATACAACACAAAGACATTGAATTTAATTAAAATTATTTTATAATTAATTATTTATCTTATGAGTAGATATATTGAGTAGGGGTGGACAAGACCGGATACTCGGTCAATTTAATTAGAATTGGTCCCGATCTCAGTAATCATCGATTCCTGAAAATTAGAATCACTTTCGGTCCAGTTTATACCGGATCCTAAATTTTAGAAACCGGTCCCGTTACTAGTGGGAACCGATTCTAATACCTGGTACCCGGTTAATTGATTTATTATTAAAAAAAAATTAAGCAGTAGGAGAAAAAGCTTCAACTACCAATAATAATATTAAATAAAAAAATTAGAATATTGTAGACTTGAAAATTAAAGTTTTAAAACGAGTCATACTCATAATATTAATACATAAAGAGAAAATTTGATAAGAAAAATTAACAAAAGAACATTATCTATCACAAGTAAAAAAAAATCAGTATCGGGTACTTGATATTGACTCCGGTTCTATTAGGTACCCACTGAGTATCAGATCCAAAAAATCAAGATCTAATCCCGATCCCGGTTACAACCGGTTCCTAAATTGTGGATCTAGTCCCGATCTCATCGATACTAATTCTGAGTAAAAATCTACCAAGTCCAACCGAGTCCGAAACCAGGACCAGGTAATTTGATTTTTTGCCCTCCCCTAATACTGAGTAAGGATCAGAATATAGAGTTAGATAATTTACAAATTATATTATGATATATTTTTTGTAATATCTTTTTCGACACGTTAATATTTTTTTTTTCTGTAAGATTTTTTATATAAAATTTTATATTTTTTATTGTGTGATTACATATTTATCATTATCTTCTTACAATAAATATAAATTAAAATATGATAATAAGATTATATATATATATATATATATAACACAACTTTTGTAAAATCTTTTAATTGGTTGACTAAGGATGATCATCTATTTTCATTTTGTTTGAGTTCAAATTTTGATATTTATATTGAGAGTATATAATTATATTGCGTGATAATATTTGAATTTAATAAAATTTTGGAATGAAACCATTAAATAAATAAATATAGTAACATTAAAAATAGCATTTTAAGAAAAATAAATCAAAACATATATATTCTTATGTTTGTGGTTGGCTGATGTGAAAAAAAATCTCATCCCACCATCCATGCTACTAACGAGGCAGTATTTCAATGCTGAAAATGATGAAAGACCACAAAATCCTTGTTGAATTTAGTGACAAGTTTAAGTCAAGTTGCAATCTTCCTGGCTGTAACAAAACAAAAATCAACACAATACTTCTTGTCTTAATCAAAATTCCACTTATGGGCGATAAGTGTTTCGTCGGTCTTGAGTTATTTAGATTTGGTTTGATCAAAATTGATTCGAATTAATTTAAAATTAAATTCAAATTAAATTTAGAATTTTAACAAGTTGAGTCGACTTAAATTATATATATATTAAAAATAATTTTTAAAACAATAATAAATTAAATTAAAAGAAAATTTATTAAAACCTAAAATTTCGAACTCGTTAAATTTTATAACCGAATCAAACCCAATAATACTATTTTTGAGTCAAACCTGGTCAGATTCAAGTTCGGCCCAATAGTTACCACCCTAATTCCACTCTTTAAAATCTTAGGATCCCCTCCATACACATTTTTCACATGCCAGCATGCCCCTATATTCTCCCTTCCAAATTCCCATTTTCCATGCCTGATGCCTCCACCCTCTTCTTCTTCTTCTTTGCATGGCTGTTGAAGTAACCATCCAATAATTAAAACAGAAAGCTTAAATATTATTTAATAAAAGCAAATGTCAAAGAGAACGGAAGAGACATTTCAGTAGTAACCCAGAGCTGTTTACCATCACATATAGTGCGCTGATCCAACGTTGGTGGTCCCTTTTGTTACAGTTCAGCAGGTATTGTCAAATTTCCAGATATATAATAATAATAATTCTTCATGCATAATTATAATATTAATTAACTGTATATTGATAGGCATAACTTACGTATTATCATCATCATCATATATAATTTGTATGAAATCTATTTACAGAAGATCATAAGAATGCATGAAACCGTCCAGCCAATAGGGTCTCAGCTCTTATTAATTAAATATTTAAACGATACTCATTTGACTTAAACTAATATATTTGAAGTGTCCAGTGTTAAGCTTCCATTTTCTTTAGTTGGATTGCTTCTTGTTTATTTATTTCAAGTGGTGGGTCTAAGCAAATCTAAGCTGGTGGTGGTATGAAATATCAGTATTTACTAACTCATTTACGAGTTGATTATCTTAGTCGGTGTTTAGGTTTGGTTTTATATCATGTCATCGAGTTTCAAAGTTTTGGCTTTGCCTTTTGCAAGTTGAGGTTATGGATGGCTGTTAAAAATGACCATGGTTTTGGTGTCCTTTTCTGTCTGTCCGTAGCATGAATTTTCCTTGTGCTTGGCATCAAATAAGCCAACTTAAGGCCTGTGTTTGTGATGGCTTTTGAGAATTCTATATATTGATATCATACAACAGTGACAATCAGATTCCTGCACAGCAGCACTTGTTTCTGCTTCCATTTTTAAGGTCAAGGACCTCTTCTTTAGCTTGTTTTAGGCTTTCTATTCTCGACTTCTGGTTATGAGAACTAGGAGGGGAAAGCGTCCTGAGGTATTGTTTTGAGGCTTTGTTAGTTTTATTGCACTTTAGATGAAACTGATGTTTCTGTGCTTAACTTGGTTGAACTGTGTTTGATTTCAGGCCTTTTGGCCATCCATTGTGATGAAGAAATGGTTGAACATAAAACCAAAGGTGTATGATTTTAGCGAAGATGAAGTCGACACGGAAACTGAGAGTGAAGATGATGGTATAATTATATATTGCCATACTTATATTTGCCAACCTATCTCTGCTTGTACTTTCTGTGGTTTGACGGTGTCCTTTTTCTGTAATATCCATCTAGCCTGCTCTCTTAAAGATTCAAGACTGCATAATGGTGAGGATCATACCCATAGGTCAATGGGGAAACAATCTGAATGCAGAGATCAAATTTCAGGTAATATTTTGTTTTCTTCATCTGTGCTTTACATGTCCACATTCTTTAGTGTGCAGATCAAAATGAGTATAATTTAGTTTCTAGCTTATCCGGTAATGTCTGTCTAAAGTTTTTTTTGTGTACTTTGTTGATGTTTCATCTTTCAGATACACCTTCTAAAGGCCATCGATTAGGACACAGGCGGGGAAAGTCGGAAACTCTGCGCCTGCAGTACATAAATACAAAGGATGTGAGGTTTGACTGAAAGATGCGTATGACTAAATTGTAAGCTTTTAAGATGTTTCTGTTTTGATTCTGATTGGAACATATCTTGGTTACTTATAGGGTGACCATAAGCACTTGGAATGTTGCTGGAAGAATTCCAGATGAGGATCTTGAGATTGACGATTGGCTTTGCACGAACGAGCCGACAGATGTTTACATTATCGGGTGAGTATGTTTGTTCTGTCCATGTTCGATACTTTTATCTGTAGATTTCATCTCAAATGTCAAGTTGGTACTTGATTGTTGATGTCATACTTTCTCTGCTTTGGACAGCTTCCAAGAGGTAGTCCCATTGAATGCTGGAAATGTCTTTGGAGCTGAGGATAGCAGGCCGATTCCGAAATGGGAGGCAATCATTAGAAGAACTCTGAACAAATCGTTGGAACCTGAAAGCAAGCACAAATGCTTTAGTGCTCCCCCTTCCCCTGTGTTAAGAACTTCTTCAGTTGCAGATGTATTAGCAGATGAGATCGATGCTCTGCCATCGGAAGTGATGTGTGACAAATATTTGGAGACTGCTAATGGTTATGACTTTGAAAGGAAGGACTTGAATAAAGATTTTAATATTGGACCAAATTTACAGCTGAAGAGAATCTATGGTATGGACTTCGACACGAGGTTAGACTGGCCGGAATATCCTTTAGATGCATCCCCACAAATTATCTCTTCAAATTCAAAACTGCGGCGAGTACTAAGCAGCTCTGCAAGAATAGGCTTTAATCAGACAGACAACTCTATCTTCTGCAATCCTCATGATGTGGTGTTAAAAGAAAGCAGACTGAAAAGATGCCACCATAGCTCTGGAAACCTAGAGTCAATGTATATGCATGACTATGAGCAACCGATTCTAGAAACTGTAGATTCTTTCTCAGATACATCTGATGAGAATTCTGAAGAAGAGGATGACACTTTCTTAGAAGTACCAATGGAGCAACACGACAACAATAGGACGAGGTCATGCCCGAAGTACGTTCGAATCGTTAGTAAGCAGATGGTTGGAATATACATATCAATATGGGTGAGAAAGAGGCTGAGGAGACATGTCAACAATTTGAAAGTCTCTCCTGTTGGAGTTGGTCTTATGGGATACATGGGAAACAAGGTGATGATCATTCTTCCATTCTAAGTTTGCACTATTTAAGGTAGATGATATTATAATCAATTGCTGAAAATGGCTGCTTTATTATTATTGATATGCCTAGATGACTTTTACCTTTGCAGGGATCTGTTTCTGTAAGCATGACTCTTTTCCAGTCCAGACTATGCTTTGTGTGTTCTCATTTGACATCAGGTCAGAAGGATGGAGCTGAACACAGGCGTAATTCCGATGTGTATGAAATTATACGGCGTACCAGTTTCTCATCTGTCCTCGATACAGATCAACCACAAACTATTCCAGCTCATGAGTAAGCAACATTTAAGCATCTAGTTTTGATTTATGTTGTTTAGATACTTGATTTAAGCAAGAAATCCAAGGTGAGACATGAATTAGTAGTAACTGTTGCTTGTGTAAACAGTCAGATATTTTGGTTCGGAGATTTAAATTATCGTCTCAACATGCTGGAAGCGGATGTAAGAAAGCTTGTTGCTGAAAAGCGCTGGAGCGAACTAATCAAACATGATCAGGTGAGTATCACAGTGATCTAGTTTTACCCTTTTAAACACTAATTTTGTCTGAGTTCTCTTTCTAGACGAATAGTATACATGTATTGTATTTTTCCTTCAATATATACTACTTTGATGAGAGAAAAAAGTTAATGGCTTCAATTATGTGCCACAGCTTCATAAGGAACTGTGTAGTGGTCATGTATTTGATGGATGGAAAGAGGGAACAATAGATTTTCCTCCCACCTATAAGTATGGAATGGATTCCGATACATACGTCGGTGAGGTCCCTAAAGAAGGTGAGAAGAAGAGATCTCCGGCATGGTAAGAACAGCTAGAAAAGACTTCTGAAAACTCAACATATAATCCCAGATAATGTAGCTGATCATTCATAAAGTTCAACACAATTTAATTTGCTTATGATCTACATTATTCCCCTGGTAGGTGTGATCGGATACTCTGGTCGGGAAAAGGCATAAAACAACTTTGCTATCAACGAGCAGATGTAAGACTCTCGGATCATCGACCAGTGAGTTCAATGTTCTTAGTTGATGTTGAAGTCCTGGACCATCGGAAGTTGAAAAGGGCTCTCAATGTTAACACTGCTGCTGTTCATCCAGTGAGTTTCATTGGTGAAAATGGAGATATAGAATTTTAGCAGCAACCAGGTAATCAACCATGAGAATTAAGGAATTTCCATGCAAATAAATATGTCGATGAGTGTCCTCTCTGCGTTACGAATCTGAATGTACTCAAATGTAAAAGAACAATAATGGAAAAGGAATAACCTTGAGTTTATACACATTGCTCTTCTAGTAACTAGGTTTATAGAGAAACAACTTTCTGTCACTTTGTGCTTTGAATGTCTGATTACATGCATTGTTCCTGAAGCAGGAAATCAAACAACTCGATGTAAGAAAAGGTTTCTTGTTCCAGAAACCGGTTGCAACATGCCATGTCAGAGTATCAATGACCTATAGCATACAAGAAATATGCTAAGCCAACAAATGTTAGTTGGATCAAGTACTTTGTTTTGTAGCATTTAAACAAAAGTTTTTAAACTTGAGTTTATGGTGGTCTTAAATGTATAGAGACCAACATTTTTTTTCTTCTTTTCCCCTTAGCTAGAGTGTCTAAACACTGATTTTTCTCTCTCAAAATAGTGTCTGCAATTTCTTGGTCATGTCATAATATCAATCTGTAATTATAGTCCAGTTGTCTAGTTCATTTGATCTTGTCATCCAAGGTTGTTTGGCCTGTGCTTATATCATTTGAAAGTAATGTAAAGAAGAGTGGCAATTCTTGGAGTTTAAACCACGTTATTCTGCAGTTGGCTAACAACCAAACCAAACCATGCTGCTGCTTTACTTTTAGGTCACATTTACTTCACACTCAATGTCAAAATTCAACCAAATGTGTGCTTTCTTACTCCGAAAATAAATAATATTGAGACAATGATTCTTTATTACCAAACCATATACTGAGAGTGAGAAATCAATCAACAATTCAACTTAATGCTCCCATTTGTGGTTAGCCCCTTGTAAATCTCTAGAACAAAACCAGGCGGATGTTCTGTCCATACCATATGACCAAATGGTTTGTCCAGTAAATGCAGTTGCCTTGGCCCACAATCTGAAGTATTTCCATGCATTCTTCTTTTTTTTTGTACATAATCTGGTACCCGTACAGATGATGATATTGTGACTTAGTCTAATCTCAGTTTTCCTAAGATTGAATGCAAAAGTTAGGTGTAACTGATAAAGAATCTCTACAAGCCAATAATGGTATCTGATTTGCTTTGTCCTTTTCCCCTGTTGACTTGGGACATAAGTACTAAGGTCGGCTTGGGATTTACAAAAGTAGGGGCAAACAAGATCGAGTACTTGATCAATTTGATTAGAATTATTTTGAAAGAGATCATTGTGTTACCAACATGAGCTATATTTAGATAAGTTCTATAATTTTTCTTTATCACCTGTCATATGATTTAAACAACCAAAGTCAATTATCCAGTCATTATCATAATCAATTTTGTGTAACATAATCGCGATAACTCTTTCTCTTCTTGTAAACCCTCGAACAAGTTTTAGGGACCTAATCGTAATTTCTAAAATTTTATTTCCTAATTGTGAAACTAAGGTTATCAATATTTAATTAAGTATATTTCATGCTTGCACGCAAATTTTTGACGTAAAATAATATCTACAAGTCATTAAATTGCATGCTCAAAGTTTAGGGACTATTTCCAGCCTCCTAAGGTTTCATGACATTCTCTATATGCAAATTCACCTAAAAACACTTTAAGCACGTATCATGGCATATTAGCTAGATGCAATTCAACCTAGTTCGCAACAATATATTTAACTCCAAAGAGTATGCTTCAACATCAACAACACTCAAATTCACACATAGGGATATCAAGAATCAAACTTAAAAATAACTATATTATAATTAAAGGAATATCAATAGACAATTCATGTCGAAGTCGTAAAACTAATATCAACATAGATAAACATCAAACATGTATAAGCATACAACTACTACAAGTCTCATCAATATAACAATATTCTTAACATGGTAATTCATCCCCTTTGCTCTCTCACTACTACTAATGTTATAAAGACATACTTGAGCTTTCACTTAACGGTTACCTGGATCCTTGCTTCCCTTCGCTGCATCAACATTATTTACTCTGCATTGCAAGGTAAATGAGAGAATAAGCATAAGCTTAGTGAGTGAATAAAAACAAGTATAAAAACACCTTGCAATGCAGTCCATACTAAACCAATTTCATCGATTTAAAAACATGTCATGTTCTTTATAAAACAAAACAAACATGGCTAACAACGCCACTTTTTAAAACGCAGTAAGTGTCATCAAACCATGACTAACAATGCCATCATTAAAATTTAGTAAAACCCTTTTTAAAATCATATGCTTTAAAAGCTAAAACACAAGTCTTACATGTTACTCACATAGCAATGCTTACACATGCATCTCAATGCATAAAGCTCAAGTTTTACATGCCGACAACATAACAATGCTTAAATCACATGCATACCAATGCACAAAATCTCGCATGCATAATCCCATATGCAACAAGTAAAAACCATGACACTTACCTTTAAAAAGTAAAAACATATATTGGTGCTAGTGACCTGATTTGTACCACTCCAAATTGTTAAGATAAACGAGCAACCGCATGTCAGTACCACTCCCAGAGCATGCGCATGTTGATACCACTCTCAACATGAATTATCTCACCTTGGTGTCCCGTGACAGTACCACTCCGATCAACCCGTATGTGACAGTTCCACTCCCATCACATAGCATTAGAATAAAAGGCAAAATGCAACACACAAGGAATTTATACACATACGACTTTTGAATGTTTATAGTGCACTCTAGACCCTATTGATCGATCAACTTATCCCATAAGCTTTATCACTTAACTAGACAATATATTATCAAAATTCAATGCTCAAAACTTAATTCAAAAACAGAATTCAAATCACATGTATCCCACTTTTCACGCATCACTTGCAAAACCCGATAAAACCACTTTTATCTTATTTTTCAAAACAAAATCGTGGGAACATCGAATGCTTATAAAATCTTTTTAAAAACAGTTTCATGAGCATTTATATACATGCATAATCACATGTGCACAACACAACAAGAGCATGACAAATAATGTTGTAAAAACACGACATAATATGAGATCTTTAAGAAAACAAAACTTTAAACTTACTTTCGAGTATATGGAGTTTTTTCACACCTTCCCTACACCCCCAAAACTTTGAAAACACATTTAAAAATATGCCAAATCGGCAGCCCTCATAATCCACTCACCAATAACTGTTTCTTGTCCGATAAGTCACCGATTCGATCCAAAACTTCTTCAAATGTGATCACCAACTTCTTGTACTGTTTCAACCATAAAAAACTAAGGATTTAGTGCTCCTAATCGCACACAACAAACCCCAAGTCGGACCCCTATTCAACAGCCCTTAAAACCTATCAAAACCTTAACCGAAAACTTTCCGAAAACTATCAAACTTCTCCTAAACCTATAGTCCGGGATTATATATGTTTAAAACATGTTATAAACATTATAATACATTCAAAATCATGAATTTAGGATTCCAAAACAACGGATCAAAATCCTTGAACGAAAATTGGGATTTTTAGTCGAAAAATCGATTTTTATGAAATTAAAGGATTAAAACAAAAGCTCCAAGCCAATAACTTGGGAATTTCAGTAAAGAACTTTATTTTTCTAGAGGATTGATGAAATCTCACCTCCAAAACTGATCCAATCGCTTTCCGGGTTCTAAAACGAGAAAATGATGAGAAAACAAGAAAATTTAAAGAAGAAAAGTTATTATAATTATTAGAAACGAATTTAATTGAAAAAGAATGAGTTTTTACCTTGAAAACTTGATGAACGGCTGCCTCCAAAGAGGGAAAATGAAAATTAGAAAAATATGTGATGTTTAGGTTAATTAAAAAGGGTTTTAAGAGTTTAAAATTAGGTTTAATTAAGTTATTTAATTTAAAATAGGTTTTGGGTTTAATTAATTAAAATTTGGAAAGCCTAGACCAACTAGGATTATAATTGGATCGAAGCCCTTTAAAGATTCAAAGTTTTGGCTTGTTTTATAAAATTATCCTCGAAGTTTTCAATTTTTACAAAATGGTCACCAATTTCTAAATCCTAGGTATTTAAGGGTAAATTTTCAAAATTGATTTGACCAAAGTCAAATATATGTTAAATAAGAATTTTAGGATATTTTTCCTCAATTTATTTTGATTAAAAACTAATTTTTAAATATTTAATCCCGAACTAGGCTAAACCGGCTCACTAACTTCTAAGCCCATTTTTGGGGCGTTACACTTCTACTACAAGAAATGTTTATGTGTTCCATTCTTCTTCATTATTGTAAGTAAAAATATTACTCTCCACAGATTTTGTTAGGCTTGTAGGTGCTCGATCCATAACCGATTAACTTAACCAATTGATAGAAAACTACTAATTTGGGTGATTTGTGGAAGCAAAAAGAATAAAACGATGAACACAATAATTTATAGTGATTCAGACTTCTAACCCAAGTTCTACATCCACTACCTTAGCTTCCCACTTAGGATTTCCCAAATTCACTAAGAATTTCAACCGTTTGAGTAACAAAAGAATAACCTTACAACCTTGATTCTAGCCCCCAAATCAAGCATCCAAAGTTCACAACCGAACTTTGAGAATTCACTCACAAAGAGAAAACTTAACAAACTTGTTAATCCTTCTAATAAGGCTAATATTTGCAATCTAAGCATTCACTCAATCCTAATACACTTGAGTATACATATCTCATAAGTGTTTTGTCTACCCAAAGATGGGAAATAAGCTCTAAGACAAATCTTTCATCATAATGTTGTTAAAATTGAAGTATTAGTTTTCTCTTGATACTTGAAACTTCCTTTTATCATCCCAATTGAGCTTCTAGCTGTTGGTAACCGTTGAGATGTTTTGGAGCCGTTTGAAGCTAATTTCCAGGTCAATTTCTGCTCTGGTGTATGTGCTATTGAAACGCATACTGTTTCGATACTGTCACTTTGGGAAATAGCCGTTGGATCTACAATTAAGAACAGGTATCGAAACGCCTACAAGGCGTATCGAAACATTAATGCTCCAGTATCGAAACAGTCAATGCCCGTATCGATACTACTCCTAGTCGTTGGGTTTTTTATAAGACCGTTAGAGGTGTATCGAAACACTTAAAACTGGTTTCGATACCGGCGTATCGAACAAGTGTTTTTTTGTATCAAAATCAAAAATCACAATGGCAAAACGTATAGGAACGGTCCAAGACTGTATCGAAACAAAAATAACCACTTATATTTTCTTAATACTGAGTCAATAACCAATTTTTAAAAACAATAAATAAAATTAATTATGATTTTAGATTGTAAATAAAAAATGATAAATTAACCAGAATTAAAACATATAACCTTAATCGATTTAATCACAGTTGATTAATTGATTAAAAATTTTCTATTTAACCTATATAAAAAATCATATTATGAACCCCATTTTAAAGATAGAATAAAACACCCATAATAAAGATTCTTACTATCTGTTCTTCATTCAACACACTTCCACTATAATGTTTGATTAGAGATTTTTACTTTCTATTTTTTAGGGGGTCTACAACGGTTATGTGCCATAGGGGTTACATCCCGTACGAAACTTTCCTAGACATGTACTACCACTATAACAAATTATTTTGCATTAATCGATTAAGAAAAATAACCTTCAATCAGACTCTGATATTAATTATTGAACACCCCATAATCCAAAATACTCAAAAAATAAAAGAAATTAACTAAATGAAAGAAGAAAGACTTTATTGATTTTAATTCTTCTATGTGTATAAAAAGGAAAACACATACCTTTACATAGGCATTGAAAATTCATCTTCATTATTAAGTTTTAATTTTATAACTTAACTTAAGTTTAATTAACTATTAATTAAACTTCAATTAAATCTTCGATTAATCTTTAATTAATATAGTATTGATGTTTCAACATTTTTTGTTTATATGACCAACTGCTTTGTCCAGTAAATGATGTTGCCTTGGCCCACAATCTCAAGTATTTCCATGGATTCTTCTTTTCTGTATATAATCTGGTACAAATGGTATGATATTGTGACTTAGTCTAATCTCAGTTTCCTAAGATTGGTTGCAAAAGTTAGGTGTAACTGATAAAGAATCTCGACAAGCCAATAATGGCACCCGGTTTGCTTTGTCTTTTTCCCTTGTTGAATTTGGACGTTAAGTACTAAGGTCGGCTAACGCTAACGATGTAAAAAATTAACTCGATCTGAAAATTTGATTAAAACCTATTCGAATCAGAATCTGGTTTGATTTGAGGATATAATGATACGAACTCAATCTGTATCCGACTGTTGTTGATCCAAACCCGAATTGAACCTGTTACTGTAGTAACTGAACCAAACTGTATCTAGGGATGACAGACGAGTACAACTTTACGGATTTCGTACCGTACCCGCACTAGTTAGAGTGGGGATGGGTATGAGTTTGGTGGGTAGTGGGCGGGTGTGGATGTAAAAAGTCATACCCATCATGGGTAGTGGGTAGGTAATGGGTTTAAGATCTTACCCGCACCGTATCCACCCGTTCCGTATCCGCCCGCCATATGAATTTTGAATCATTTCTATTTATAGATTTTGATTATGCCTTTTATTATGGTATTTTATGTACTAATATATTAATTTGTTTTAAAATCTATATTAATCATCAAGCCTGTAGACTTTGAACTCAATTAATTCAGTTTGAAAAACTGATGATTTATAATCGTGCTTGAATTAATCAGGTTAAAATTTATAATATGTGGATAAGTAAAATTTATAAAAGTATAAATATGTTTTAGCTAAGTTAGCTATATATATTAATTATTTGTAGTTAAGTAAAATTTATATAAGTAAAAATACATTTTAGTTAAATTAGTTATCATTAGTTAGTTAGATGTAGTTAAATTTATATAGCTGTAAATATGTTATATATACACTTAATCATTTAATAAAGTATGCGCGATTTTACTCTTTTTCATAAAAGTTTGTTATTTGTTTTTACCTAATTCGATACTAGTAGCGGATACGTTTTGAGTAGTGGGTGTGGGGATGGATTTAAGAATGTACCCGCGTGGGCGGGTGTGGATTTGAAAATTGTACCCATAGTGGGTGATGGGTAGGTGATGGATATAAAATTTTTAGGTGAGTATGGATATGGGGAGGGGGTATCCGCACCTGCCCTGCCCATTTGCCATCCCTAACTGTATCTGACCAAGAATGACTCGAACCTGATTTCAATCTGTTATTGTGGACCCGAAACTCAACCTGCATCTGACTGAAACGAACTCGAACCCAAGTTTGACATGACAGATAACCGATATTATCCGTCTGAATTGACCTGAGACCTGATTTTACCTGACATATTTTAAATCCGACTTATTTTAAACTCGACCTGATAAATAACCCAACCTATTATTAACCTGAACTAATATAAACATAATATATACCTGATTGAGAATATATATAATTTATTGATTTAATAATTTTAATATGTTAAATTTCAAATATTAAGTAATAATCAAATATATTATAAATACTTATATAACACATATAACATTAAATGCTCGTAATAGCTTGTACTTATTAATTTTTAATTATTAATTTCTAGTTATATTATATTACAAATACTTATATTATACTTATAACATACTTATATTTATAATAAACCTAATACAACACTTAATATCTAATAATCTTATATTACAAATATTTGTTAATTTTTAATTATATATTAGAAATACTTATATTCTACTTATAATATATATATATAATGAAAATTTAATATTAATATTTAATTTTCTGATATAAATTGATATTTTAATACAGTTATAATTTGAAGTTATAATTTTTTAATACAAAAAATTAATATATTTAATAGTTAATAAAAATTGACATATTTTAATTTAAAGTTATAATATTAAGTAATTTAAGTTCAATGATATACTTTAATTTTAGGTTATATATTTTTATATACTTATAATTTTAAATACCACAAATACATAAATAAATGATTGTAATTTGATAAAGCTCAGATTGTATACTTATATACTTATCTTTTATGTTTGTCAATTGTGAGTATTCTATTATAAAATATAAGACAATTTAAATAGGGATGACAATGGTCGGATTTGGATCGAATTTCATAAAGTCCAAGTTTAATCTAATTAATAATCAAACTTTCAAAAAATCCAAGTCCATTTAGATAAATCCAAATTCAATCTAATAAAAAATCCAAAAGTCCAAATCCAATTATTTTTTTTTGAAGTAACAACTCAAACAAATATCTTAAAATAGAAAACTAATTTTTATCAAATAAATATTTTTAAATTTATATCACAAACAAATCTCAAAAAATATTACAATCCAATATAAAATTAATTAAATTAATAACTCAAACTTTTTAAATCTAAAGATTTTAAATATTTTTTTATTCGGGTTTATATATGGATCAGATTCATATCGGATATGGATTCAGATTGAATTCAGATCGGATCAGATCATAAAAATTTTCATATCCGATCCACCTCCTACTAGGCTCAAACCTTTTTTTTTGAATTCGGATTCGAATTTTTTTAATCGAATTTGAATCAATTTTTTCTTCGAATTGAATCGAATACGGATCGGATTCGGATTATATTGTCATCCTTAAGTTTAAAAGAATAATGGAAATGAATAAGACAATTTCTTAAAATACAAAATAAATAAATAAATTAAAATATAATAAAACTTATAAATTAATATATATTAATGTATATTATATACTAATGTATATGCATATATACATCTAATATATAATATATAGTATATATTAATGTATATTATATATATAAATTAATATATACATTTAATATATATATATATGTATATATATAAGTAATAAGTATACATATATTAAAATATACATCTAATATATGCATATATATATATAATAAGTATACTTATATTAATGTATACATACACAAAATATATATATATATATTATACATACTTATATATTATACATATATTAATATATACTATATAATATATAAGTATACATATACATACATACTTATACATTGTATACATGTACATACATATTATATACATATAATATTATACATTCCATATTTTCATATATAATATATATTCTATATTTTTATATATAGTATCATTTCATATATAATATAAATTTAATATATAGAATATATTTTATATATAGTATAAATTCTATATATACTATATATTTTATATATAGTATAAATTCTACTGGGTCTGACTGTATCTGAGACGAGGATCGGATATTTGAGTAATTTCCCCACCCTTACACAAAAGTCAAATGCTTTGGTTTGGTCGTTTAATGGCTTATAAAGGACGGAGAGGGAAGCAACCGACACTTAGAAATTACCCAACAACGAGACCAACCGGCTGTAGTATTTTAGCATAGGAACAGAAATTAGACTTTTGTTAGATTTGAGCACTAGACAGCTTTACAATAATGGAAGCACGTGTGCTTAACAGACAGGAATTTGGTGGTTCTTTACCAGTCGAAAACGTTCAATCTCTTGCATCCAAGAACTTGAAAGACATTCCTTCCAGGTATATCAGACCAGAGGTCGAGTTCGATGTAGTTGCCATCGACGAATCCTTTCAAATCCCAGTGATCGATATGAGCAAATTAGGCCATGATGATGAACAGCAGAAACTCCATTTGGCCTGCAAAGACTGGGGCTTCTTCCAGGTACCTAAACTAAAACAGAAGTCTCAACTATTGTTTAACATGTACATCAGTCTACTTATTAGGTTTTCTATTGATGGTGGAACAGTTAATCAATCATGGGGTAGAGGATAAAGTGATTGAGAAAATGAAGATAGACGTACAAGATTTCTTTAAGTTACCATTGCACGAGAAGATGGCTTGTGCCCAGTCACAGAATAGCATCGAAGGCTACGGCCAAGCCTTCGTCGTGTCGGAAGATCAGAAGCTTGATTGGGGTGACATGCTTTTCCTTCTTCCCCTGCCTGTGCCCTTAAGAAATACGGAACTCTGGCCGACGACCCCTCCTTCATTTAGGTAAAACATCTTGTCCATATTTTTCTATGAAACTCCACATATACAATCAACTTATAAATCTTATTTGAATTTCAGAGAAACATTTGATAAGTATTCAATGGAGTTACAAAAGGTTAATATTCATCTCATGAGGCTGATGGCAAAGAACCTGGGGACTGACCCTGACATGTTTGCAAGCTTCTTTGAGGAAGGAAGACAAGGAATAAGGATGAACTACTATCCGCCCTGTGCACATGCCAGCAAGGTTATTGGTCTATCACCACACTCTGATTCCACCGGCTTGACTCTGTTGATTCAGGCGAATGAAGTTGAAGGGCTACAAATCAAGAAACATGGCAAATGGATACCCATTAAACCGATCTCTGGTGCATTTATCGTCAATATAGGAGATGTGATCGAGGTAATATGATACTATTAATCTGTTGGTTGTTACATAACCTTAGCCTGCACAGGTTGTTTATTCTAAACTCATCTCATGAATGCCAGATTATGAGCAATGGGGAATATGCAAGCATCGAGCATCGAGCAGTGGTTAATCCGGACAAGGAGCGACTGTCGATCGCAGCGTTTCACAGCCCAAATTTAAGTACCAAGATTGGTCCTCTGCCAGATCTTGTTAAGGCAAAGGCAACCGAAGCAAAGTATAGGACTATGCCGCATGATGAGTTCGTGAGACTAACAATAAGCAGCAAACTTGATGGAAAGGATTGTTGGATCAGATGAAGCTATAAATTGTAATCTTATTTAACTTCCATAAAATTTCTTTAGCCAATAAAAAGGTTTTTTTTAACCATACATCACAATTCTTAAAATAATTATTAAAATAATACGTTCGAATATTACTTACGAAAATGACACTTATTTGTGTCACATAAAGCAATGACACAACTGATTGAAAACACATTTAATTAAACACATTTATATTATGCGACACAAATAACAAAAGATACGTCAAATAAAATGCACCTTTTAGGTTTAGACGTTTTGGAGTAATCTTAAAACGTTAAGGTTTATAGATTTATGATTAAGTTTAATTTAAAAGAATATAAGTTACTTACGATTTGCAACTCTAGGCTTAGTTGTTAGCCTAATACGAGATTAATACAAGTTGGTTCTTATGAAGGTTGTTGTCAAGTTAGGTCACATAGAGGAGTATAGGGGAAGAAATTATGTCCTCAAACCAGAAAGACATGGACTATATAAGAACGGGTTCGACAACTATATAAACTGATTAAATAAAAAAATCTTAATAGTTGAGGAATGAAAACGGGTCAGATCAGAGTTTTTGGTGGTCCCTATTCTGACTCTAAAATTAAATTATTTGTTTCAACATCGATTTTGATTTTAACATATATTTTTTTTAACCCGACCTGAAATAATAAACCTATAACTCAATCCCGACCTAAAATCGATATATTAATAAAAAAACTCGATTAAACCTGATCAAGCGAGAAAATAATAATAATAATATCATATATTATATATAAAAATATATAAATATATTGGATCGAAAAATTTATATTCTAAACTCGATCCTGATTTGATCCTATTTTTAAAATAACTCGACCTAATTTAAACCTAAATTCAACTTTTTAAGTAAAAAATTCAATTTTACCGAATAAGATCAAATTAAAACACGACAGGAACAAATCAAATTTCCATTTCTACTTTTATCGATATTTTTGTACATGCTTTTAAGCCTGACTTACTTGCTATTTTGCTGTGTGACATATCTTACATTTACATTTTGTTATTTATTTGTAAAATCAAAAATACTCTTTACATTTTCTTATTTAGGGTTTATAAATTTATGATTTAAGATTTGTAGTTTTATATCTTTAAGGATTTTAGGGTTAATGTTTAAAGTTTTAGAGTTTTATAATTTTAAGGTATAAAAATTTATAATTTATGCTTTATAGTCTTATATTTTAAGGGTCAGAGGTTTAGGTTTTATGATTTATGAATTTAAGGTTTAGATTTAAGGTCTAAGAATTTATGATTTAAGATTTATGTTTATGATTTAAGATTTATGTTTTTAATGTTTATGATTTAAGCTTTATGATTTAAAGTTTAAAATTTAAATATATAATTAATTATATCTATTAGAGTCTATTAAATAAATAGAATACAAGTTTTTAGAAATATAATTATTACATTTATCAGTTTCTATTAAAAAAATAAACATTAATTATAAAATTTTTACCGGGTTACTAGTTTTATTAGTGGTCCTTGGAATTATCTATAACAAAACCCTTAATTTAATGATATAAAAAATAAAATAAAAAAATCAACAGTCACTTATATTTCTTAGTACATAGTAAATCATCAACTTTAAAAAATAACCAATAAATTAATTATAATTTAAACTATAAATAAAAGATATAAATTAACTAGAATTAGAACATATCACCTTAATCGACTTAATCACAATAGTTGATTGATCAATTAAAAATTTTCTATTTAACCGATATAAAAAAAATTATTTCATAAACCCTATTTATATCATAACATCCATAATTCAAATAATCAAGTATTTTAACTTTTTTTTAATTCACATATTTCATTTTAAATTATATCAATAAAATATTTATTAAATACAATGTTGTAACTGCTTTACTTAAGAATGGGTTGAGAAATGCTGTTCTCGTCTCAAAATTTTTAATATAATTATATTTTTAATTTTTTAATTTAAATATAAAATAAATATTTTTTTTATTTTTATTTTTAAATTTAAAGATTTAATAAACTTTTACCCTACTAAACATAATTCTAACTCATCCCCAATCTTGTGACGATAATTAGACCTGACAAACTTGATCCGAAAATCGAAAACCGAATTGATTTACTCGATCCGAAACCCGATTGAATCTGAACAAGATGATCCTAACGTGATCCGAAACCCAAACCGAAATTGAACCGATTTACCTGAACTGAAACCCGATTTAATCCGAACAAGATGATCTTAACGTGATCCTAAACCAAACCGAAACCGAAACTGATCCGAATTCTAAAAGAACCAGTATAGATCCGTAACCGATTTTCACTCGAACATATTTTTACTAAACTGAAAGCAACCCAAAATTAACTTGATCAAAACCGATTTAAACCAAACATCAATATGATTTTAACTCGATAATTGAGTCAAAGTGAATGAATAATTTATTTTTACTATTGTTTATTTATTTTTACGATTTTAATCCGAATACATGTATTTATTAAAATTTATTTTTACTATTTTTTATTTTAACCCGATAATTAAGTCATGGTGAATGAATAATTTATTTTAAATGCGAAATGAATAATTTATTTTTACGATATTAGTCTGAATCCATATATTTACAAAAATGACAATAGTCCTTAAATTATTAATACTACCTTTATAGGAATAAAATCTGAGGTAAAAAATTTCAAAACAATTCCAATACGAAATGTTATAATCCTTGAGTTACCCTACATCATTCTTCAAAATGTTATGACATTTCGAGGTCAAATGATTATCCAACTTTAAAATTGAAACTTTTTCCTTTTATAGCTTTTCACGCAAATCTTGCACCGAAAATCTGATTCCTATCATTATTCTTGTACTAATGTGAATTATCATTTACGGAATAAAAAAAATTATTGGGATCATTATCAAATTGGTCATTATACTTTTGCTCTTTTCAATTTTACCTTCAAGCAAATAAAAAGATATATTTTTACAAGAATATATGATTAATTCTATATATAATATAGATGATTAGATTCATACTCAAGTCCAACTCAAGCCAAATTAACCCGAAAATTCAAAGATTGACCCAATCCGAACTGATCTGAACGACTCGATATGGACCCAACTCGAAAATATCGATCCGATATTGACCCAACCCAAAACCAACCAATCCGATATTGACCCGAATCACCGATCCGATATCCGAATCAACCCGAATTATCATATAACCGAATTAAAACCGAAACTAAAACCCAAACCGACATGAACCGAATGCAAACAAACTCAAAATAAACCGAACCGAAACCGAACGACATGTTTATCACCTCTAACGATAATCGTGAGAAATTAATCTTCAATCTTCACTTTTATCCAGTAATTAGTAGTTGAAATTAGAAGTTATTAAAAAAAACTTGATATGTTCATCAAAAACGAATAACAAGACACTTTGATTACAAAAACACCAAAAAAATTGAGCATAAAAAGTTGCATCAATATCCAAGGTGATTTAACATAAAAAATGTACAAAATTCATACGAAAATTAACCATAAACATGAGATTCACCACAAGCACGCTGCAGATTTCAGTAAAACAAGTTCAAAATAGGAAAAATGGTTTTATGGAAAATATAGAATAAACAGAGAAACAAAAAGCGATCAGAATCTGTTGTAACTTCAGTTTAACATCAAACTTTTACCCTACTATAAATAATTTCAATCATCACATCGCTTTAATTTTCATTGTTCTTACACATAAATGTAAAAAAACTCAGAAAAAACCCAATTTAAATATATAACAAATATGGGAAGAAAGATAAGCTCAGAACTTCATAGAGGGATTGAGATACCGTCACATGATAATCCTCCGGTACACAAGAAGATTCATCTTCGAAAATATTTTTCAAACAAATAAAATAAAGAGAAAAAAAAAAGACCTGTGAAGAAAGAAGTGTTGCATACAGAAGGAAGAGAAAAACGTGTATTTATAGAATAAAGAAACCCTACTGACCACTTAAAACTTAAAACTTATAAATTAATAATAATTAAATTCGGTAAAAAAAATTTAATTTTAATGTAATTTAATACATTATAATTTATTTTTATACAATATAGTTTAATAAATTTTAAAAATGGAAATATAAAATTTATATTATATTTCATAAATAGAATATATTTCATATATAGAATTTATATTATATATAAAATGATACTATAAATGGAAATATGAAATGTATACTATATATGAAAAATATAGAATGTATAATATTATATATAAAAAAATATAGAATATGTATGTATGTATATGTATACTTATTATTATATGTATATGCATATATATTAGATGTATATATTAATATATGTGTAACACCTTGACCCGGTGCCACATTGGGCCTCCGGCCCAAAACCTATATTTTAAAATTTCGGCTTCAAGCCCAAGTAAAAACAGTTTAAGTCCAAATAAAACCATAGCATACCAAGGTTTCAAATCAAAATGTGATAAGATCCAATATTTAAAACATTACGGAGCTCCAAAATATTACAAACTCATTTAAAACATTTGACCCAATTAAATAAATAGAGTTACCAATATATATAGGGTTCGACAAAGTACTAGCCCACTAAATCTATAATTGTACTCTGACACATAGTCGATGCTGAAATACAAACCTTGATGGTGCTTCATGGAAACCAGCTTCACCTCACCTACGCACGAAAACACATTTCGAACGCTGAGCTACAAAAGCTCAGTGGGTATGCCGTCACTCGGCCCAAAATCATGCATATCATAAGCAGTAAAGCAAAGCCTATAAATATCGTGCATGATATGATGGTCTAAAATGCTTGCCTATCACATGGCATAAATAAATGTATAATAATGCACACAGTATATACATGTCACATCACAAAAAAGCACAAAAGTGAGGCTCGCGTCCACACAACATCAGGATCCTACACTCAAGATTGAGGTCGTCCTCAAATACTATGCTCGTAATGTTACATCGAGCATCTTCGAACGAGGCCGCCCAACGTTCGGAATAAGAAATCGAGATGGAGGCTGCCCAACCAATCCCATGTTCGGAATGTTACATCGAACATTTTCGAATGAGGCCGCCCAACATTCGGAATAAAGGTCTTCTATACATCACCCAAAATATTACATCGGATGGCCTTCGACGTGTTGCAACACTTTTGGATATCCGGATTTCCATCAAAAAAGGTCTCAACACACACAAATGAACCACCTAGGATCTTCACATCAAGACGTATTAGAACTCATCATAACTTAGTCTATCGGGTTAAAATTATAAATCTTGGTTTAACAATTCATTTCATAATTTTAAAGATTAATAGGAACCCTCAATTCAAATTACCGAACCTCAAACTCTATGCCAACCTATGCAAGATTACGCAAGGGTTTTGATACTCCTATATGGGATACCGAAACACCCTGTATCGATACCCTTACAAGGAGGGTATCGAAATACCAGGTATCAATACGGGTACTGATACGCTTTAACCAACTCTAAGCTTAACTAAGGAGGTCTTACCCGCTTTAATACGGGTATCGAATCGGGGATGTCACTAGAAAGTTTCGTACCGAAACTCGGGAAAGGCGTTTTGAAACGCCTGCCTAAACTAGCCTATTTATCTCTCAGGGGTATCGATACACCCACCAAGGGTATCGATACACCCTGCACGAAATGCAGAACTAGACTTGAAAATTCTTAATAACCCTTCCCAAATTTTATCTATTCGATCAGAAATCATTCTTATATGTTTATGGAAGTGATTAAGGTGTGTTTTAATAAATTTCGACACAAAACTCGGTATATTACAAGATTTACGATTAATGACTCCAAAGCTTAAAAACCAAGCATCCATGCACCGAATCTACATGCCATGCATACTACCATGAAGTGAATGATAAATAGAAGAGTTGGGAGTATCAACCTTTAGCAAGCACAACAAAAACATCACTCACCCTTTCTTTAAGATCTCTTCTTTCCAAGACCTGTAGAAGGCTCTCCAACTTCCCTCTCTACCAAGAGATGTTAAATTAAGCATTAGACAACACTTGGGAAGATTCTCAGAACAACAAAGACATAAAAAACTGAGATTTATGCCCTTAAAACCTCATTCCCGTTTTTCTCTCAACCTATACTCATAAACCTCATCCTCACCAAACCAACACATTTTTACCTCTTTTTAAAGATCCTTAGCAGCTCTAAAAATCCCTCTTCAACTCAAAATCGAGATTCTCAACTCTTGCAACAAAGATTGCACCTTTTCTCTCTTCATTCTTGCAACAATGGAGGAATGAAAATGGGCGAAAAGAAGGAAGAATGAGGTCACCCTCTGCAGGAGAGTTAAACCCATCCCCCACTCAAAATCATCCCATTGTGCATTTACAAAAATGCCCTCTTCAACCAAAGCTAACACTAACCCCAAAGAAACTAAGGCCTAGCAAGACCCAAACTATACAAACCCAAGGCCCTAAATCGAAGCCCAATACTTGGGTTAACATGACACTCGGATCTAAATCCGAGTCGTTACAATATGTATATAATATACATTAATATATGTATACATTAAATATACTATAGTCTATATAATATATTAGATGTATATATATATATATGTAATATACATTAATATATATTATGTATATAATATAGTTTAATACATATATAAAATAATTTAATATATATACTATATTTATATATATTATAATTTATGTATTAATGTATTATATGTAATATATAATATACTTTAATATATATATTATACTTAAATGTATACTAATATATGTATTTAATTTTTTTATGAATTAATATATGAATATGTATTTAATTAATGTATGCATATTATTAATTCTTTAAGCCTAACACTAATCCTCTAAGCCCAAATCACTAAACTAGTTCTCTAAGACCAATTCTTCAATCACTAAACTGATTCCCTATGATCAAATTGAAAAAAAATTAAAATATTTAATCTGATTTTAATTAAATGAGGACCAAATTGAATAAAAAATAAAATTTAATATTTTTTCGAGTGATCATAACTGAACTGAAATAATAGTAAAATAAGGTGTAGAACGGCGTGAGATTTGATTTTTTAGGCGCGACCTATATAAAAATATGAGAAATATTTTACCCGAACAAAAATAGTGTCAAATGAATATCTAAATCTATTTTTTTTTATATTTTTAATTTATTATATTTAATCAAAGTTTATTATTTGATTATATATTGTAACAATAATAATCCTCCAAAATTTTCTATTATATTAATTCCCTCTAAAATTTTGTTTTTCCCTTTTTTTATATATAATAAATAAAACTTATTTATAATTTCTTCCAAAATTTTGGTAACTTATATCTCTCCAAAATCTTTATACTAAAAGTAAATTAATCTCAAACTAAAAAAATGAATGACTTATTTCCCTTCAAAATTTTGTCTTTTCACTCTTTTTTATCAATTGGCTTATTCTTTTTTTTTTTATCAATTATTTTAGTTTAATTTAATTTCGTCACAATTTAGATTAGTTTAATAAAAATCTACTTTTGATTTTAAAATTCTTTTAATTATTTTTGCAATTTATAATTTTATATTTTAATTTAACTTAATTAATCTTAGGTTCTTAATTTAACTTAATTTAATATTAATATAAAATAATAATTTTTAATGAAATATTGATTTATAATTATAATTAAAATTAAATACATTAAAACTAAATAAAATAATAAATAAATAAATTTTATTAAATATGTAATACTAAATTTAAATATTAATCCCTAAATTAATTCTCATGTCTAATTCTATTTTTTAAGCCTAATTATATTTACTAATATTTTAAATTCATCAAATTATAGATATAGTTAATTATATGTCATGTAAATATTAAGTCTTGTTAATATTAGTTCAGGTCAATAACATGTCGGGTTCAAAACAAGTCAGGTCATTTATCAGGTAGGGTAAAATCAGGTCTCGGGGCGATTTAGTCGGGTAATATCGATTATCTATCAGGTCAGACTCGGTTTCGTTTCAGTCGAATACATGTTGGGTTTCGGGCCCACAGTAACATGTTAAAATAGGGTTTGGGTCATTCTTAGTCTGATACAGTTCGGGTTAGAGGTTTAAGTTTTATAATTTATAAATTTAGGGTTTAGATTTAAGGTCTAATAATTTATGATTTAAGATTTATGTTTTTAATATTTATGATTTAAGTTTTAAGATTTAAAGTTTAAAATTTAAATATATAATTAATTATATTTATTAGAATCTATTAAATAAATAAAATACAAGTTTTTAGAAATATAATTATTAAATTTATTAGTTTCTATTAAAAAATAAACAAACATTAATTTTAAAAATCTTACTGGTTTACTAGTTTTATTAGGGGTCCTTGGAATTGTCTACAACAAAACCCTTAATTAAATGATAAAAAAATAAAATAAAAAAATCAATTATCAGAACAGTCACTTATATTTCTTAATACTGTGTTAATCATAAAAAATTAATTATAATTTTAAATTATAAATAAAAAGAATGATAAATTAACTAGAATTGAAACCTATCACCTTAATCGATTTAATCACAATATTGATTGATCAATTATAAATTTTCTATTTAATAGATATAAAAAATTAAATCATAAACCTTATTTATATCATATCATTCATAGTTTAAATAATCTAATGCTTTATTTTTTTATTTTAATTCACATATTTCATTTTAATTTTATCAATAAATATTTATTAAATACATTTTTGTAAGTGCTTTACTTTCCGTCTTCATAAGAACTGCTCATCACTTAAGAATGGGTTGAGAAATGCTGTTGTGATCCCAAATTTTTTAATATAATTATATTTTTAATTTTTTAATTTAAATATAAAATAAATAAAAATATTCTTTTTTTATTTTTAATTTTAAAGATTTAATAAATTTTTATCCTACTAAATATAATTCTAACTCGTCCCTAATCTTGTGAAGATAATTAGACCTGACAAACTTTATCCGAGAACCGAAAATCGAACCGATTTACTCGAACTAAAACCCGATTAAATGCGAACAAGATGATCCTTACGTGGTCCAAAACCTGAACCAAAACCGAAACCCAAACCGAAACCGAACAAATTCTAGAAGAACCAATATACACCCGTAACCGATTTGACCCAAATCGTTTTTCACCCAAACCGATTTTTACCCAAATCGAAAGTAACCCGAAATTAACTTGTTAAAAACCGATTTAAACCAAACATCAATCAGATTTTAACTCGATAATTGAGTCAAAGTGAATGAATAATTTATTTTTACTATTTTTTTATTTTTTTATGATTTTAATCTGAATCTACGTATTTATTAAAATTTATTTCTACTATTTTTTATTTTAACCCGATAATTGAGTCAAATTAAATGAATAATTTATTTTAAACTCAAAATGAATAATTTATTTTTACGATTTTAATCTGAATGCATGTATTTACAAAAATGACAATAGCCCTTAAATTACCAATACTACCTTTACTTGAATAAAAACCGAGGCAAAAACATTCAAAACAATTTCAGTACGAAATGTCATAATCCTTGAATCATCCTACATCATTCTTCAAAATTTTGCGACATTTCGAAGTTATTAACCAACTTGATATGTTCATAAAAACGATTAACAAGGCACTTTGATTACAAAAACACCAAAAAAGTTGAACATAAAAAATTGCATCAATCTCCAAGGTGATTTAGCATAAAAAATGTACAAAATTCATACGAAAATTAACCATAAACATGAGATTCAACACAAGCACGCTGCAGATTTCAGTAAAACAAGTTTAAAATAGGAAAAATGGTTTTATAGAAAATATAGAATAAACAGAGAAACAAAAAGCGATCAGAATCTGTTGTAACTTCAGTTTAACATCAAACTTTTACCCTACTACAAATAATTTCAATCATCACATCGCTTTAATTCTCATTGTTCTTACACATAAATGTAAAAAATCCTCCGGTACACAAGAAGATTCATCGTCGAAAATATTTTTAGAACAAATAAAATGAAGAAAAAAAAGGCCTACGAAGAAAGCAGTGTTGCATACAAAAGGAAGAGAAAAAAATGTATTTATAGATGAAAGAAACCCTATTGACCACTTAAAGCTTAAAAATTATAAATTAATAATAATTAAATTCAGTAAAAAAAATAATTTTAATATAATTTAATACATTATAATTTATTCTTATACAATATAGTTTAATAAATTTTAAAAATGGAAATATGAAATTTATACTATATTCCATATATAAAATTTATACTATACATAGAATATATTCTATATATGAAATTTATACTATATATAAATGATACTATACATGGAATTATGAAATGTATACTATATATGAAAATATAGAATGTATAATATTATATATATAAAAATATAGAATATGTATGTATGTATGTATGTATGTATGTATGTATGTATATGTATATAATATATATTGTATGCATACTTATATATAAGTATGTATGTATGTATATGTATACTTATTATTATATGTATATATTAATATATGTATATAATATACATTAATATATGTATACTTATATATATATTTACATATTATATATATACATTAATATATTTATACATTAAATATACTATAGTTTATATAATATATTAGGTGTATATATATAATATACATTAATATATATTTTGTATATAATATAGTTTAATACATATATAATTTCATTTAATTCAGGTGCAGGACGGATTTTGGGTTCACAATAACAAGTTGAAATCGGGTTTGGGTCATTCTCGGTCGGATACAGTTCGGGTTCGGTTACTACAGTAACAGGTCCAACTCATGTTCGACTCAACAACAATCGAATATAGATCGGGTTCGGATCATTACATTCCCGGGTCAAATCAGGTTATGACTCGAACATGTTTTACTCGGATTTTCAGGTCGGGTCACCTTTTTACTTCCCTATTCAAGCATATACGGTTTAGTAAATACCACATAAATCTCATCCCCACGAGAAATTTTATTTTCTTATCAACAATGATATTTTTTGAACACGTTATTGAATAGGTTTGTAAACGCGACGAGAGAGATCGTGAGTTACCTAGATTCGACTCGGTCAAAACACAAATCGGTTGGACTCGACTCGAGTTTTTATAGAGTTGAGCCAAACTACTTGATACCCGACTCAAAAAGCTCATGAGCTACTCGAAAATATAATGTACTACTTTTTTATTTTTTATAATTTAAAAATCTAAATTTCTAAATTTAAAACCCTAAAATATAAATTTAATATAAGTCTAAAACCCTAAAATTAACAAGTTTTAGTTTACACAACTTGTGTATCAAAGTTTTTTTTTTCTTTATAAGGCTTTAAATGAGACGTGACAGATAAGAGTTACTCAAGTTTAACATGATCAAAGATCAGTCAACACTACTCAATTAGAGGCTCGAATAAAGCTCGAACTCGCCTCGAATCCTTAATGAGTCGATTCGAGCTCAAATTTTTCAGACTCGTAGCTCGAGCTCAATTCGAAATCTTAACGAGCCGAGCTGCGCTTAGCACTACTCGAGCTCAATTCGTCTCGTTTACACCCATATTATTGAATGGATTAGAGAGTGTGTTTCCATCCAAAATTAAGATGAAGATTGATCCCTAACCGAACCCGAGCCTGAGTCAAGCTCACTCGAATCGAGCTTTGACTGAGCCGACCCCGAGTAGCTCGCGAGCCGGACAAACTCATTATCTCCCCTAGTGTCAACTAGCTCATTAAAGAGACCATATAGATGATGATTTATGAGTTATTTAAGTTGGAATTTAATATTTTTTTTTGGATAAATTAAATTTTTATTCATCCAAAGCAACTATTCATATATATTATCTTTACAAACCAATCAAAGGAAAAAAAAATTAATTTTACTCTATACCCCAATTAATGGCTAAATCCTTATCAAAAGATAAGAATTAAAATATAAATCAATATCATGTTTAATTTATTCAAAAAAAATCGGTCGAACATGATTGCTTCCCATGTATGCGGTTATTTTTCTCTTTCCAGACATAGTAGTTTAATCCAGCCAAGCTACACGCACAATCGCAACTCGCATGGATTTTCCCTTTCCAAATTGCAAAACCCAATTAAAGCTAATAAACCAACCTCGTTGAGTCCATTGTGACTTGCAGATAAGAACAACTAAATGTCATACTCGAGTCGAGAAAGCACAATCTCCGAACAGGTGACCTTGAGTCTCAAGCTCAACACCATCATAAAGCAAGCAACTAGGGTCAATTTGGATACCCTAGCTCACCATTCGTTCTTTATCGACAATTGATCTAAAATAACAAAATAAGTAATTAAAGAATATTTAGGGATCGCAGGTCCTCTTCACACAATTTTACACCAAGGAACTTTTTCTTTCTTGTGCCTTAGAATATTCCACAACTTCTCAGTGTTATACCCTCTTGCAATTCACTCCAAACAACCACCAAACCATCTCGCAGGCGAAATACTTTTTTTCATATCCAACTATGAGTAACCTTATGCTAATCATTCCAAATAGAGTCCTCTTTTAGTTACTTGAATCGAATTAAATTACTTGATATTTAATTAAATAGCTTGTGAACCACTTGGAAATATAATTAATTTTTTAAAAATTAAAATCTAAATTTTTAAACTTAAAACCTGAAATATAAATTATAAAAGATAAAATCTAAATATTAAATTATAAACCTAACAACTTAAACATCTAATACTAAACTAACATCGTACACTCTAAATTAACTCATTTATGTGAACTCTAGTTTATGCTACTTATATATCATTTTTTCAATAATTTTTTAAATGAATCGCGAGTTACTTAAATTAAAATAAGTTAAATTTTTTCGCATGACGAAAAACATTTTTTCCAGATTTTTTCGAGACATATTTACAGATTTACTCAGTGTAATAGTTATTTGATTTTGACATATTTACAAATTCAGAGTCTATATCTGGGCCTAAATGATTAGTTATCTTAATTTGGGCTTTTTCTGCTTTATTTGTAGAAAGGAGGAAAATGGCACATGGATTGATTAAGTCAAGAGAATAGCTCTTGTAAGCAGATGAACAGACTGCAATTTTCAACCAGATACAACCATTCAAATCATAGGAAAAAAACAGAGGTTAGGGACCACATGTGAAATCCTTCCCTGTGCTGTCCGAACCAACATCTAGGACAATCAAACTGAAAGGAATTCATGAGAGTAGAAAAATAATTTCTCTCTCAGAATACCTCACTTCTGAATTCTTTCAACCCATATCGTTATTCATATGTTCTAGCACGGATATAGACTATCTCACAGTTTAAAGCTGTCTTGATCATCAACATTTTCTGCACTTTTTCCTTCCAGTTTGATGGTCTTGTACCACCAGGCGTAGGCTATATAGACAATCATGTCGATTGTTGTTAGACCGGCTAAGAGGAAGTAAAACCGTTCTAAGTGACCCTTGTTGAGGTATATCCATCCTGGCATGTGATCTTCAGTTGCGATCTTCATAACCATTGTTACAAGCAAACTGCTGACGTAATTCCCTAGTGAAATCGATGTCATGCAAAGGGCACTGCTGAAGCTTTTCAATCCGTCCGGCGTCTGTGCGTTGAAGAACTCAAGCTGCCCGACGTACATAAAAACTTCAGATGCTCCTATAAATGCATATTGTGGAACTTGCCAAAAGATGCTCAAGGAGCTTGAGCCTTCACAATGCATGCAGTCTTTGTTGGCATACTTTAGTCTATAGAACTCCACAATCCCGGCTGAAACCATTGCCAATAAGGCTATGACAAGGCCAATGCCCATCCTCTGAAGTTCGGTAAGTCCCCTGGCACCCTTTTTCCTAAGGTTTGCCACCAATGGATCGAGAACTCTTCTGTAAAGGAATATGAAAAGTGCCACACTAAGAATATCAAAGCTAGACATGCTTGCTGGAGGAATCCGAAAATTCGAGACTGTAGTTTTCATTGCAGCACCTTGCTCGACGAATAGGGAGGCCATTTGTGTGAAGACCACCGAGTAAATTATGGTGCAAAGCCAAATGGGGAGTAGTCTTAGTGTGCATTTAACCTCTTCCACTTGTGTAACAGGGCAAAGACGCCATGTGCTCTGAATGCCCTTCTTCTGCTCATCAACATCCCTCGTACTTATGTATGCTGCTCTGTCCAAGAACCTATAAAACATCATCAATTAATAATTAGCATCATTTAATTTACCTTGTAATAAGTTGTTTAATTCTCAAGTCCAGATTATGCTATGATATTTACTTGAATTCATCAGTATGGAGAATCTTTCTGTTTCCATTCATGGACGGATGGTTTCCATCAACATCATACAATTCGTCTGTGTCCGGTGGCATGTCAACAGTATATTTCCTTATTGCAGCCACTAGGACTTGAGAGTAGGATGTAAAAAGCTGACTCGACCTGAAAACCCGATTGAAACCTATTCGAGTCAAAACCTGGTTTGACCCGGGGATGTAATGACTCGAACCCGATCTGTATCCGACTGTTGTTGACCCAAACCGAGCTGGACCTATTACTGTAGTAATCGAAACTGAACTGTATCCAACCGAGAATGACCCGAACCCGATTTCAACCTATTACTGTGGACCCGAAACCCGACCTGCATCTGACTGAAACAAACTCAAACCCGAGTCTGACCTGGCAGATAACCGATATTACCCGACTGAATCGACTCGAGACCTGATTTTATCCGACCTGCTTTAAACCCGACTTGTTTTGAACCCAACCTATTATTGACCTGAACTAATATTAACATGACTTAATATTTACATGACATATAATTAAGTATATTTATAATTTGATGAATTTTTAAAATATTGATAAATATAATTAATCTTAAAAAATAGAATTAGACATGAGAATTAATTTAGGGATTTGATAAGTGCTCAAAATAGTTAATATTTTGTGCTTAATTACCCTTTGATTTGATGAGTTATGTTATTGATCTTGTTGTTTTCTGTGTGTTTATATGCAAGACTGTGAATCTAGAAAATGCACTTAAATGGTCGATTTTTTATTTTTTATTTTATTTTCTAGATCGAGTCTGGATTAGTGGCCACGACTTTGGGCATGAAAAGATGACGTGGCACTCGGTCAATAGCTTCTAGAAGATGACGTCAGCAAGCACGTGATAGCTTATCAACGTTCTAGATAGGAAGTTGAATTCATTAACTAGAAAAGGTCATTTTTCACTTCCATTTATAGATCAAAGGATAAAATGTTTAGCCGAAAAATCTCACTATTTTTGTTTTGATGGTTTTTCAGGTTTCTTTCAAATATCTGTGGCGCTTGAAGATCAAGAAAAAAATACCTTTACTTGTCCATTCAGTACATTCGCCTACCAACGGATGCCGTTTGGGCTATGTAACTCCCCAACTATGTTCCAGAGATATATGGTAAGCATATTTTCTGAATACGTCGAGAAAGGAATCGAGGTATTTATGGATGACTTCACAGTTTACGGTAATTCCTTTGACGAATGTTTATCGAATTTTAAAAAGGTTTTAAAATGATGTCTTGATTTTAATCTTGTGTTAAATTATGAAAAATTTTATTTCATGGTTGATAAGGGGCTAATATTAGGACATATTGTTTCATCCGATGGGATTGCTTTAGATAAAGCTAAAATCGATAATATTCGTTCACTTCCTTACCCCAAAATTGCGAAAGATGTTAATTCCTTTTTAGGTCATGCAAGATTTTATCGTTGGTTCATTAAAATTTTCTCAAAGGTGGCTCAAACTTTATGCAATTTATTGCAGAAAGATCAAATGTTCGATTTTGATAAAAAAATGCATGGATTCTTTTGACGAACTGAAGGAAAAGCTTGTGCCAGCCCTAATCGTTTAACCGCCGAATTGGAAGTACCCATTTGAACTCATGTGTGACGCATCAGATACGAGCGTAGGGGTCTTACTTAGACAAAAGTTCGGAAAGGAACCTCATGTGATAGCCTATGCATCCAAAACACTAGATGCTGCTCAACGAAATTATTCAACTACTGAAAAAGAGTTTTTTGCTATTATTTTTGCTTTAGAAAAATTTCGTTCGTATCTTTTAGGTACTAATATTATTGTTTATTCTGATCATGCAACGTTAAAGTACTTTCTAAATAAGAAAGAGACGTAACCCCGTTTGATCCGATGGATTCTACTTTTACAAGATTTTAAACTTGAAATCAAAGATAAAAAAGGGTGAAAAAAATTAGTTGCGGATCATTTGAGTCGACTTCCAAATCCTTAATATGGAGAACCGATCAGAGAAAAATTTCTTGAGGAACATTTACTCCTTGAGCAAATGATGGTGCCATGGTATGTAGACATGGTTAACTATTTTAGCCACGGGAGTGCTACTGCTTGATCTACCACGTTTTGAGGTAAGCTGAATAAAGCGAGAATCTCAATTATACATTTGGGATGATCCATACCTTTGGAAGCATTGCTCATATCAGGTAATTCGACGTTGTGTTGCTGAAAACGAGGTAAATTCAATCTTTTAATTTTGTCATTCATATTCATATGGAGGACATTTTGGTCCCAAACGAACTGAACACAAAATATTAGAGTGTGGATTTTATTTGCCTAATATTTTTCTCGATGCATATTTATTTTGTAAATCATGTTTAAATGGCAACGTGCCTGTAATTTAAGTCGTAGAAATGAGATGCCTCTTAACTCAATTCATGTTTGCGAAATATTTGATGTATGGGGTATCGACTATATGGGTCCGTTCGTTTTCTCTTTTATTAACTGTTACATAATTCTTGCAATTGATTATGTTTTGAAATAGGTGGAATCTAAAGCTACTCGTAATAATGATGCTAGAACTACTGCCGAATTTCTAAAGTCTTGTAATTTTTCCAGGTTTAACACTTCAAAGGCGATAATAGTGACCGAGGTACTCACTTTGTCAATCGCATCATTGGGGCGTTAATGAAGAAATATGGTGTCACTCAAAGAGTCATCACAGCTTACCATCCACAAACGAATGTACAAGTCGAAGTTTCGAATCAAGAGAATAAATCCACCTTGGATAAAATTGTAAAGCCAACTTGAAAGGACTGGAACCTGAAATTGAACGATGCCTTATGGGCGTATCCAACTACTTACAAAGGATCTATCGGAATATCCCTATACCGCTTAGTTTTGGGTAACCATGTCACTTACCGATTGAATTAGAACATAAAGCTTACTGGGCGGTAAAAGAATGTAATAGACAAATGGATACCTTCGGCGAAACCAGGAAACTTCTCATTCAATAACTTGAAGAAATTAGGCGCAAGCTTATGACAGTGCTCAGATTTATAAGGATAAAACAAAAGAATTTCATGATCGCTGTATTTCCTTTAAATTTTTTAATGTTGGTCAGAAATTTTTACTTTTTAATTCCATGTTGAAAATTTTTGTAGAAAAACTGCGATCAAAGTGGTCTGGACCTTTCATTGTCACTACAATATTTCCTCACGGTGCAGTCGAAATTTAGGACAATTCAGGAGCTCGGTTCAAGGTGAACAAACAACGACTGAAGCCATACTACGAGAGTGCTTTCGTAGGTTTGATCGAGGAATTCAATTTGGAAACGCCTGAAGTCTTGTTGAGTTGATCGATCTTGAAGTATGGCCAAGAGGGGGTGAATTGGCAATTAAAAGATTGATTGGGAAATTTTTGGTAAAAATGAAAAATTTGATGACAAACGATTTATAGTGGTTCAAGCTTCGAAACAAGCTCTACATCCACTACCTTAGCTCTCACTAAGGATTTTGAAACCAATTCACTATTGAATTCGACCTTTTTCTCGGTTCAAGGGATAACCGTTACAAACAAATCAATTTTCTACCCAAAATTGATTTGGACCTCACAAAGTGTTACAAGAGATTAGAGTGGGCTAAAAGGAATTCTCTCACAAGAAATAAATGCCCCAAATACAAACAAACTCTCCCCAAACTCAGATTACAAATTATCAAAGTGAAATTACAAGAGTTGGGAGCAAAGATATGCAATTAGGTGCTTTGAGTTGGATTTTTGTTCTTGGATGATGCTTGAGGTTCAATAGTTGTTAATGCTGCTTGAACATCTTCATTTTATATGTCCTCATTGATTTCTAACCGTTGTGGTTGTTGGGAAATGAAATAAAGACGTTGAGACTTCATCTTCCCGTCATAAATGCTCTTCTACAGGCACAGGTATCGATACTCGGGGAACCTGTTTCGGAGTAGCCTATAAAAAGAAAGAGCCGTTGTGCATTTAATAGGGAGGGTATCGAAACAGGTATCGATGCCATTACTAAACTGTAATGGTGGGTATCGAACCATGTTTCGAAATATCTCAACCATATTTAAAGTTTTAACTACCACCAACGGTCAACTCATTAAATGCTAAAATAGCCGTTGGGAATTAAAGGGTGTATCGATACAAGTATCGATACCATGAGTCCTATTTTAATGGATTTTAAAACAAATAAAAATACACGATGTGGTTCGATACTGGGTTCGAAACATGCTTTTCCAGTGGCATAATGGTATCGAACCATGTTTCGATACTCGTTCTTAGTTTCAAGAACAAGGCTTTAAAATGCAGTAGGGTATCGATACCGGTTGACATGGTATCGATACTCTCGTATCAAAACACTTAGAAATTTTATTTCAAAGTTCTTGGTTTGACTTGAAATCAAAAATTTGACTTAAGGACTTAAAAATTTATTACAAAATAGTCCTTTTTCATAATTGTTATATCAAAATCAATTTTGGTTTTACAATCTCCCCCTTTTTGATATGACAAAACCATTATGAATTTTTAAGTTTAAGAACACACTTAAGAACACACTTTTATGTTCCAAGACTTTGAAATAGATTTTAAAAAGGACTCCCCCTTAATAGGTGCATAACTTTAAATTCTACAAATATTTCTCCCCCTTTTTGTTAGATCAAAATCAATATGAGGCATAAATTATAACAAGCATAGCATATAATCATAATCCATAGCATAAATATTCAAAATCCAACAAAATATTCCAAAGCATAAGGAAATAACATAGATGCATAAGTCTATATGAAATGAGAATGCATCAAGAACTTAAAGAAAAACATAACTAGTCTTAAAGCCAAAGCAAAGCAAAGGTAAAACGCTAAGAATCACTCATCGCCCATATCCGCATCATCATCACCATCCTCATCTTCATCACCTTCATTGTCATCTTCATCCTCATCATCATATCCATCTTTGTTGGAAGTGGTTTGCATGTAACGGAGAGCTTCAATGGAGATCCTCATGGAAGTGCTTTGATTCTCCAAGCCCGTCAATCTCGTATCCAAAGCATCAAAACGAGAATTGAAATGAGTGGACAAAGAATCAAACCTTCCATCTAGAGAGTCGAACCGAGCATCCATACTAGCAAAGCGAGCATCCAAACTATCAAACAGTGAGGTGAGAAAGTCCATAAGCTCGACGTTTGGTCCAAGTTGTCGAAGAGGCTCCGGATCAACAACGGGAGGAGGAGGAGGAGGAGGAGGATCGAGAACCCATTCACCATTGGAAGCATATTGAAAATGGTAACGGTTGAGAGAAGTTTCACCTATGGGTTCCTTTACCGATTCCACCTTGTTGTAAGAGCAATCAATTCCCAAATGCAAGAATATAGAACTGAGAATGCAAGCATAGGGAAAAGACTTGACAAGAGGAGTGGCACAATTTGAGATATGCCACACAATGTCGGAGAAAACAATCTGAGCAAGATTTGGCCGACGAGCTTCACGGAAACACTTCAACCAAAAACTATCAACTTGACGAATCCGGGAGTACTTACCATTTGATGGACGAATCCACCAATATATAATAAGGTGCAAGAACCGGTCATGAACGTCAAGCGAGATAACCGACCCGGTAAAGTATCCGAGAGAGTCTTCATCGTCAAGGCCAACATCCTCAAGACCAAAAGCATCAACAAAGGTGCTGACATCGACTCGGAAAGTACGGTCCATAAAATAAGATTCAATCGCCACAACTTTGCTCTTATCCTTAGATAGAATGCACTTAGCATTAGCATAAAAGAGAAGGACAAGAGTCGGAAAGAACTTGCCGGAATGGGTGAGAAAAGGCAAAAACTTCCACCCGATGATTTGATCGTAATAGCGAAAGGGGAACTTGTAGGATGTCATGAAGTCAACGTCCACACATCGCTCCTTTTTAAGCGAATAGTCACGGAAGTTGTTAAAGTTATCAACTCTACCCGGACCATCCAAACAACGATCAAACACCACGGGCAAGTTTACACGAGGATGACGAGTAGTAGATGAACTCCCGGCCTCGGTACGAGCACGTTTCTTTGGAGCCATGATCTAGAGATTTTAAAAGAATTGGATTAGTTATATTTAAAAATATGTATGCTCTATCAACCTAATTCAATCCTATTAATCTATAATTCAAGGTATTTGAAAACAAATTCTTGAAAAACCAGTGAAAAATAATACGAGAAAATTAATTTATATTCGAATGAAAAAAAATTTGATTTTGAAAATTTTTTGTAGGATAATGAAAACCCATACAATAAGCATTCAAAATATGTTCAAAATCTAAATTTTAATAACCTAAAAATCAACGAAAATAAGGTTTTTCGAAAATTACCTTGATTATGGATTAGGATTAATTTGTAGTTTTTGGAGCACCAAAAGTTGATATGATCTTGGCTTTGATATGTAGAACGAAATCCCCAAAGAGAAACGTTGAAATTGTGGTGAAAAAACGATGGATTTGATGGGTTTTTAAAGGAGTGGTCGACTAGGGTTTGAGAGGGTTTGTTTGGGTAAGTTTTAGTTTGGTTAAAATTAGGTTTGGGATGATTTAAAGCAATCTGCCGCCTCGTGTATCGGAACAACCTGTTTCGATGCTAGTACCGATACCCTGGTATCGATACCGGTATCGATTCCAGTTCTTCCCAGAACATACCCAGATGAACACGATGAACAGGTATCGAAACATGTGTTAGCTGTATCGATACCCCTTAGCGAGCTTTGCATTTTAGGCTTCTAAAGTACTAGAAATGAGTCTCTAAATCCCCTATAAGCATGCAAATGATGTTATGACAAGATTATAGTGCAAAAACAAGTTCATACTCCCCCTAGCAACATGTATAGAAGCAACAAGATACAAAAACAACATAGGCATGATTTTTAATTAAGATTCAAGCAAAAAACATAAAAACAACACTTAAGAGGTCAAGATAGGCTAGTTAGACCTAACTCTCTCCTAGGGTTCCAAAAACGCTCCTTATCCAAAGGTTTGGTAAAAATGTCCGCTAATTGGTTTAGGGTGTCAACAAACTCTAAAACAACATCATTTTTAGACACATGATCTCTAATAAAGTGGTGTGTAATTTCTATGTGTTTGGTTCTAGAGTGTTGAATGGGGTTCTTGGTAAGACATATGGCACTAGTATTATCACACTTAAGAGGTATGGTTTCTACCTTAATGCCATAATCTAAGAGTTGTTGCTTCATCCATAAAACTTGAGCACAACAACTCCCTAAGGATATGTACTCCGCTTCGGTGGTAGATAGAGCTACACTATTTTGTTTCTTAGAGAACCAAGATATGAGCATACTACCTAGGAATTTACATGTTCCGAAAGTACTTTTCCTATCTATCTTACAACCTCCATAATCCGCATCCGAATAAGCATGCAAATCAAAGGATGAGACTTTAGGATACCAAAGACCTAAACAAGGTGTGTCTCTAAGGTACCTAAAAATTCTCTTAATGGCTACTAAGTGTGATTCTCTAGGACTAGCTTGAAACCTAGCACACAAGCAAACACTAAACATGATATCGGGTCTACTTGCGGTAAGGTAAAGCAAAGAACCTATCATGGATCTATACAATTTAGAATCAACACACTTACCTCCTTCATCCTTGTCAAGCTTAGTAGATGAGCTCATAGGAGTGGCTTGAGGTTTCACATTCTCCAAGCCAAACTTCTTGAGCATATCCTTTATGTATTTTGCTTGATTGATGAAGGTGCCAACCTTCCTTTGCTTAATTTGGAGTCCCAAAAAGAATGAGAGCTCCCCCATTATGCTCATCTCGAATTCACCTTGCATTAGCTTAGAAAATTCTTGACAATAACATTCATTAGTAGATCCAAAAATTATATCATCAACATAAATTTGAACTACTAAGATGTCATTTTTAAACTTTTTTATAAAAACTGTAGTATCCACCTTCCCTTTTTCAAAACCTTTTTCAATTAAAAAATTTGAAAGTCTTTCATACCAAGTTCTAGGAGCTTGTTTCAAACCATATAAAGCTTTTGTTAATTTAAATACATGGTTTGGAAAATTTTGATCTTCAAAACCCGGTGGTTGTTCAACATACACTTCTTCATTTATAAAACCATTTAAGAAAGCACTTTTGACATCCATTTGAAAAAGCTTGAAATCATGATAACATGCAAATACAAGTAGCATCCTAATGACTTCCATTCTAGCTACGGGTGCATTGGTTTCATCGAAATCTATTCCCTCTTCTTGAGTGTAACCTTGAGCGACTAATCTAGCTTTATTTCTCACAATGTTACCACTCTCATCTAGTTTGTTTCTAAAGACCCATTTAGTTCCTATAGTAGATTTATTACTAGGCCTATCAACCAATGTCCATACATTACTTCTCTCAAATTGATTTAACTCTTCTTGCATAGCCAATATCCAATAATCATCACCTAAGGCTTCTTTGATATTTTTAGGCTCTATGCATGAGATAAAAGCAATATGGTTCATTAATCTAAGAGAAGAACGAGTAGTTACCCCCTTGGATGGATCATCCAAGATTTCACCACTTTTGACATAGTTGAATTCCCTTGGGTAGCTCACTTTCCTTTCTTCAAGCTTTACATCTCCTAAAGCTTCTATTGGAGGATCTTGTGTTTCCTCATTGGTTGGAACTCCATCCACCTTTGATGCTTGTCCATTATCAATGGTTTCAATGATTCCTACATCATCATCATCACAAGATTCCTTCCTAGGAAGGAGATTATCATCGAAAACCACATGTATTGACTCTTCTACAACTAAGGTTCTTTTGTTGAAAATTCTATAAGCCTTTGAATTTAAAGAATATCCAAGAAAAATAGCTTCATCACTTTTTGCATCAAATTTACCTAAATTGTCTTTTCCATTATTCAAAACAAAACACTTGCACCCAAAAGGGTGAAAATAGCTAATGTTAGGCTTTTTGGATTTTAAAATCTCATAAGGAGTTTTCTTTAAAATTGGTCTAATCATTACTCGATTTATAATATAACATGAAGTGTTTGTAGCTTCCGCCCAAAAATATTTAGGTAAATTATTTTCACAAAGCATGGTCCTAGCCATTTCTTCTAAAGTTCTATTTTTCCTCTCAACTACCCCATTTTGTTGAGGAGTGTGAGGAGCCGAAAAATTATGGTTAATCCCATTTTCATTACAAAAATTCTCAAAACCTAAATTTTGAAATTCGGTTCCATGATCACTTCTAATATGAGAAATTCTTTGATCAAGATCATTTTGAGAAATATTTGAAAATGTGATGAATTTTTCTAAGGCTTCATCTTTTGTTCTTAAAAATAGAACCCAAGTGTATCTAGAATAATCATCAACAATAACAAATGCATATGATATTCCACCCAAGCTAGTAGTCCTAATAGGTCCAAAGAGATCCATATGGATCAATTGTAATACTCTACTAGTTGAAACATCATTAATGGACTTAAAAGAAACTCTCTTTTGTTTACCCTTAGCACATGCATCACAAATTTTATCTAAGGAGAACTTGAGCTTAGGTAAACCTCTAACTAGATTTTGGGAGGCTAGTTTCTCTAAAACACTTATGCTAGCATGTCCTAGTTTTCTATGCCATAACCATGCATCATTTTCATCACTAGCAACTAAGCATGCATGAGAAATGTTTATGTCATCTAAGTGCACCATATAGATATTTCCTATGCGGTGACCTATGAGCATTGTTCTATTTGATTCTATGTCTAGTATTTTGCAACCATGTTTATCAAAAGAGACATAGAAACCCTTATCACACAATTGACTAATGCTCAACAAATTATGCTTAAGACCATTAACAAGTAAGACATTTTCAATTAAAATAGAGGAGTGATTACCAATAGAGCCAATACCCTCAATTTGGCCTTTGGAGTTGTCACCAAATGTCATTACTCCACCCTTTTTGAGCTTTAACTTCTTAAATCGTCTCTTGTCTCCGGTCATATGCCTTGAGCATACACTATCAAGGTACCACATGTTTTGACTTGAAGCTTTGGCCTTAAAGCAACGCTCAACCTACAAACAAAGATTTAGTTTTTAACTTTTGGTACCCAAATCATTTTGGGTCCATGAGAGTTAGTTCCCAAAAGCTTGGTTCCCTTAGGAATCCAAGATGCAATGACATTAATATTATTAGAAATAATGAGTTCCTTAGGAACCTACACACTCCTAATTTTTCTATATCTAGCATTCCTTTGAAAACTTCTTTGTTTGTAGCCATAAAAATTCTTTTTCACATGGTTGGGTTTTGAAGAGCTTCCTTTTTCAAAAGTAGAACTACCAACCATTTTGATTTGTTCTTTAAGCTCATTCACCACTTTGTGGTGATTATCACTCAAGCTAGAAATAAGGTTGTTTAAATCCACATTTTCATTTTGAAAGAACTTTAAATCATCATTTAGAGTAACAACCTTTTCTTCCAAATCCAAAATCATTTTTGTCAAAGAATCATTTTTCGTTTCTAAATCGAAAATAGTTTTCTTGCTTTTCAAAATTGATTCTTTGAATTTTAAAACCAACTCATCATAAACATCTTGCAATTCATCATAAGCATCATATAGTTCATCATATGTAAGATCATTGCAAGAGGAATCAAGGGTTACCTTAGGCTCATCAAGAGCCTTGAGACAAAGGTTGGCTACTTCATTGTCTTCATCGGATGATGACTCCTCATCACTCTATGTGGCAACATGAGCCTTTTGTTTCTTCTTCTTGTCAAACCCCTTCTTTTTGTATTGTGGGCAATCGGTTCTAATGTGACCGGGTTTCTTGCATTCATAGCAAATAATTTGATCTTTCTCATCTTCTTTGCCCTTTGACTTAAAATCCTTCTTTCTTTGGAATCTCCTATTCCTATTTGCCCTCATGAGTCTAGTGAATCTTTTGGCTACCATAGCCAATTCTTCTAACTCTTCTTCTTCACTAGAATTTACTTCTTCTTGTGACATTGAAGCTTTGAGAGCAATCCCTTGCTTCTTCTTCTCAACCTCTCTCTTTTCAATCTTCACCTCTTCCTTCTTCTTTTCTTCTTCTCTTCCTTTCCTCATGATCTCATGGGTGAGAAGAGATCCCACAAGAGCATCAAGCTTTAGAGTCTTCAAATCTTTGGCTTCAATGATAGCCGTTCTCTTGCTATCCCAAGACTCGGGAAGAGAGTATATGAGCTTTCGAACGAGTTTCTCTTCCGGAATGATCTCACCGAAACCCTTGAGACCATTGACGATCACCGAGAATCTATCGAACATCTTGGTGATGTCTTCATCCGGCTCCATCTTGAAATTCTCATAGTTGAGATTTAGAAGACCTATCTTAGTCTCCTTGACATCATTTGTGCCCTCATAAGTTGTCTCCAAGGAGTCTCATACTTCTTTGGCACTTGTGCAAGATGACATCTTTGAGTAGATGTCGGGACCAAGTGCATAAAAAAGAATGTGAAGAGCTTTGTCGTTTGTGGACATCCTTCTTCTTTCTTCATCGGTCATTTCATTTCTCTTCTTAGGCACTTGCCGATCTCCTTCTTGCTTCATAGGAATTGAGGGACCATCTTCAATTATATCCCAAAGGACATAATCATTAGAGTTGATGAACAACCTCATCCTATTCTTCCAATAGGGGTAGTTGTCCCCATTGAAGAAGGGTGGCTTGGTGATGGAATGTGACTCGTTCCATGAACCAGAGGTGGAGGCCATTTGATTCTTCTTGTAGATGTGATCAACACGCCTTGGATCTTCTTTGGTAGATGTGAATCTCTTCAAAGATTAGGCTCTGATACCAATTTTTGAGTTGATCGATCTTGAAGTATGGCCAAGAGGGGGTGAATTGGCAATTAAAAGATTGATTGGGAAATTTTTGGTAAAAATGAAAAATTTGATGACAAACGATTTATAGTGGTTCAAGCTTCGAAACAAGCTCTACATCCACTACCTTAGCTCCCACTAAGGATTTTGAAACCAATTCACTATTGAATTCGACCTTTTTCTCGGTTCAAGGGAGAACCGTTACAAACAAATCAATTTTCTACCCAAAATTGATATGGACCTCACAAAGTGTTACAAGAGATTAGAGTGGGCTAAAAGGAATTCTCTCACAAGAAATAAATGCCCAAAATACAAACAAACTCTCCCCAAACTCAGATTACAAATTATCAAAGTGAAATTACAAGAGTTGGGAGCAAAGATATGCAATTAGGTGCTTTGAGTTGGATTTTTGTGCTTGGATGATGGTTGAGGTTCAATAGTTGTTAATGCTGCTTGAACATCTTCATTTTATATGTCCTCATTGATTTCTAACCGTTGTGGTTGTTGGGAAATGAAATAAAGACGTTGAGACTTCATCTTCCCGTCATAAATGCACTTTTGCAGGCACAGGTATCGATACTCGGGGAACCTGTTTTGGAACAACCTATAAAAAGAAAGAGTCATTGTGCATTTAATAGGGAGGGTATCGAAACAGGTATCGATGCCATTACTAAACTGTAATGGTGGGTATCGAACCATGTTTCGGAACATCTCAACCATATTTAAAGTTTTAACTACCACCAACGGTCAACTCATTAAATGCTAAAATAGCCGTTGGGAATTAAAGGGTGTATCGGTACAAGTATCGATACCATGAGTCCTATTTTAAAGGATTTTAAAACAAATAAAAATACACGATGTGGTTCGATACTGGGTTCGAAACATGCTTTTCCAGTGGCATAATGGTATCGAACCATGTTTCGATACTCGTTCTTAGTTTCAAGAACAAGGCTTTAAAATGCAGTAGGGTATCGATATCGGTTGACATGGTATCGATACTTTCGTATCAAAACACTTAGAAATTTTATTTCAAAGTTCTTGGTTTGACTTGAAATCAAAAATTTGACTTAAGGACTTAAAAATTTATTACAAAATAGTCCTTTTTCATAATTGTTATATCAAAATCAATTTTGGTTTTACAAGTCTAAATCAGGTCATCGAGTTAACAACGTTAAATAAAAGTGCTGAATGAGAGGCAACCAATTTTTAGTTTATTTATTTTCAGTAAATTTCATTTTATTTTATTTGTTTACTTAGTTTTAGAATAATTAAATAAATTTACACAATAATAATTTATTTGAGTTATGTTTTGTTTTATCCATTCAGATTTTAAAATAGATCTTTATCTTTATTTTATGTTTTAAATTATTCTTATATTGATTCTAATAATTTTTTTATCTATTTTACAGGTTAGGATTTGAAATAAATTCAAACTTAAGAGATAAGTTTTGGTGGAATATTTTTTCAAATTTGATTGATAATGGCATGGACCTCACCTCTCACACATAATTCGGCAATTATGAGAAAACCTGTACCTTATCTTCCTCCCTCAACAACTACCATCCCTTCTTTCCCCAAAAACCGTCGAACAACACTTTCCCTAAAACCTCTGACAACCATAATACTTCCCATATTCATCCACGATTAGAACCAGCCTACTTATCGATTTCAACCATGGTGAGAACCCGAAACCAAGCCAACCGATCGATAGAAGTTCACCCTTTCTCGATCCAAAATAGTCAAAAACCAGAACTTTCCATCTGTCATTCCAAGACGTTACGAATGAACGTAAATTGAGCTGAGACTACTGATCCAACCCACCTTTCGGTCCATAAACTAGTCACTCCTCTCGCACCATTCGTTGAGAACAAGGTTCACGACAGCACCATTCTCCACCAGACCGAACACCGTTAGTCACTGCCACTACATCCTCCAACATTGTGGAGTTCCTCGGAGAATATTTTCCTATCCGACAACCTTCATCACAAGCAAAAGACCCATCATCATCTTACTTTTCGATACCCGCTGCCGATTCTGATTAGTCGATGCCAGATGCCGAAGTTTCCAACTTCTCGACATTCTTGGCATATATAGGACATGCTGAACCCGAGGTAAATTCTGATCTTATATCCATTCTACCTTTGCTAATGTACCACCCTATTCTTGGTTTTGCAGATGCCTCTGGAAATTTTCATGAGATTGATCCATTTATGCAGCACCAAAGTTTTGATCAGAATCAAGAAAAATTTGCATCCGAAACCAACACTCAAAATTTTGCGCAAAATTACACATGAAAGTGGGGCAAGTGTCATTATATCGGGGAGTATTCTTTTTCCCTCTCTTGTTTTTAGTTCTTATTTTGAGACAAAACAATTTAAGTTAGGGGGAGGAAAAGATTACATGTCGGTTTCAACTTGCTTATTTTATGCTTGGAATTGAGTTATTTTGATATTAATGTACTTGAAATTGCTTGTTGCCATTCATTTAATTTGTTACATCTCTTAAATTTTATTGGTGAATTTTAATCTCGCTTTGATTGGAACCTAGGATGCATGATAGTGTGTTGGCATGATTAGTGACTTTTGATTAAGATTCTTTGATATTTCATTATTGGTTAATTGAAATGTTGCTACTTGATAAATTTACCCTTTTTGTGAGATCTTGAGCCTAATAAGCACATCTTTTTGTTCTTGCTCTTTTCTTCATTTGTGTGTACCGAACTGATTTTTAGCATTTTAGAACCTGTGATGTAATACTTTTTGAGAATGCATACATGAATTGATGCTTTGGTATCATAGATGCACTTAGGTTTAACCACTTTACTTCCTAAATAGTCTACCTTTTAATTTTTATCCCTTAGTGAACCACTTTGAGCCTAAACCCATTTTTTTATTTACACCTGATTAATGCAGTCCAAACCTTTATTTTTCTATATTTCCATATTTTTACACCCTTTTCAAGACATAAGATTGTGCTTGTTCCACGAAAAATAAAGGAAAAAAAGAGGATTCGAAAAAATAATGATGAAAGTACGTGCATTCGAAAAAAGAAGAAGAAAAAAAGTGTGTATTCGAAAAGAAAAAAAAAGAGGAATAAAGAAGGTACCAATATGTACTTTTCGAATAATAAAAAAAATAAATTTTTTTTGAAACTCTTGGAAATGAGAAACAAAAATGTGGGTTGATTAGTTTACTCTTTCTATCTCTTTGTACTTGAAATATATCGTGGTTTACTTCTTATGTTTTTATATCTTTTTATCTTGACACTTAACCCCTTTTTTCGGCCTTTTCCCTACCTTCACCCTACCCTGTTACAACCCTGTTTAAAGACTTATTGACTTTTGCATCATGTTCAATTTTTAGTAGTGGAGATTAGATTTATTTGCAGGCTTATGGTAATACTTTAATCAGTTTCGGTTTGAGCGACTCTTTTGAACCTAAACACTTTGAGCGAAATGAGTGAATCCTTGTGACAGTATCAAGTTTTGCATCATTAAATTAGCTAAGAATTGAAATATCTTGTTCCTTTGAAATTGTTTCTAGTCTGCCACTTGCTTGATTGTTTCTTAGTTACAATTGTTGCTTTGATTTTCTTTCATTAAGGAGATTGAGACATGTAGTGAATTAAAGATTGGTAACTTTTGATTTTGGTATGTTAGTTGAGGAATGCTTGAGGACAAGTATTGAATAAGTGAGGGGGAATTTGATAAGTTTTCAAAATAGTAGGCATGACTTTGGGCATGAAAATATGACGTGGCACTCAGTCAGCACCTTCTATAAGATGATGTAAGCAAGCGCGTGATAGCTTATTGTAACATCCCGGTTTTGGGTCTAGGAGTTTAGACCGAATATAATTTCAAATTGGTTTTTCAAAATTTATGTTTTAGGACCCATTTAAAATAAAAATGATTTAAAAAGGGGTTTTGAAAGAAAAAAGAGGTAATGAGGGGACCACTTATGTGATTTCCCCCTAAACACCCATAGAAGACATAAAATTTAACAAAAAAAAAAGGGTTTTCATTCAAAAAGGAGACACCTTTCTTTTTACTCTTCAACTTTTCCAAAAGGTTTTCCCCATTACAAGAACAAGGTTTCTTCTTCATAGGAGTGATTTTGAAAAGGTAAATCATTCTTTAACTTAGTTTTCTTGTTCTTCACATTATTATAGCATGGATTTTGTTTTTATACCTTGAGATTTTAGTTACATGTTGGAAATGGGTTTTGAAAAGAAAATTTCGGATTAGTTTTAAATGGGTATTAAAAAGGGTATTTTTAAACTTCTTTTGGTGCCAAAATATGTTTTAAAGTTGGGTTTTTAATGGTATTTCCGAAATGGTTTGTTATGGGTATTTTTGGAGGTTGAAAACTTGAGTTTTTGGTTGGGTTTTGTAGAAAATAAAGGACTGGAGGTATATAGAACCTTGGTAGGTGTTTTTAGAATGTTAAAGGATGGATTTTGAGTAGTTAAATGAGGTAGATGATGGAATTCCCGAAGTTGTTGCAGTAGGTAATTTTTGAAGGTTGAAAATGAGTGTTTTTGGGGTGTTTTAGTATGGAAATGAAGGGCTGATAGTTATACTAAATATGAGTGATGTTTTGGACATGTTTTGAAGTGTTTTAGGTGTTTAAATTGAAAGGTAATGGCTGTGCTTTGCTTAAGTACGAAAATGAGAATATTTGGGATGAAATTGGCTTTGAATTGTTGAGAAAATATTGTGGATTTATGAGCTGATGTAAAACAGTGATTTTGTGGTTGATTATGAGGTTAATACTTTAATTTTGGTTGGTTTGAAACAGCACATTTGGTTCTGGGTGATTCGAGTGCAAATCCGGAAGGTTCGGGGCTCGATTTGGCTACCGTTAGAGTTGTGTGGTGAGTGGAAAAATGTTTTGAACTTGGTTTTGGTTCAAGGAAGATTTTGGGAGTTTGAATTAAACTTGATAAGCTAATCCAAACTCAAGAGTAAGATTTACCCATTTTTACTTACCTTGTATGCTTGTTAGATGGTAAAAATTGGAAAACATGTTGTGTTTAATTGTTGTCGATGGCATGTTAATTGTTATGCTGAATTGTTTTGATTGTTTATTGATTAATGACATGCTAATATGCCATGTGAGATATTTGTAAGATATTGCATGTTATGCTTGTAAGTGGTAAGTAAGACCACTCGAGTATGGTAAGAAATATAGCTGAGTGGCTATGTAAGACCGGTAAGAGGTGTAAGATGTAAGATTTGTAAGATAATATTATGGTAATGATGTTGGCATTCATTGAGTCATACCGGGTATAATTGGTCGACCAATAGGATGTAAGAATAGTGCATTATGAGACAAAATTCGCATACGTGTGAGATAAATTCGGTCGTGTCAGACAAAATTCGTATACGTGTAAGATAGCTGTTGAGTTAAGAGCTTTGTTTGCTAGATTGAGCTTATCAGGTGATGGTGGCTTGGTAGCCGAGCTTCAAGTTAGACCTACTTTGGGTTAGTTGATCAGAGAGAAACAGCTGTCAGATAGATCTTTGGCACCTCACGTGCAAGATGTAGCTGAAGGAAGACCTACAGAGTACAGTTTCAGAGATGATGGTGTATTGTGTTTCAGAGATAGAGTAGTTGTACCGAATGACAGTGATTTGAGACGTATGATTTTGACCGAAGCGCACAGTAGTCCTTTTGCTATGCATCCGGGTAGTACGAAGATGTACCGTGGTTTGAAGGATAAATACTTCTGGATTGGTCTAAAGAGAGATGTTGCCGACTATGTGAGTAAGTGTATGGTTTGCCAGAGAGTTAAGGCAGAACATCAGTTTCCGTCTGGTTTGTTACATCCGTTGAAGATTCCAGAATGGAAATGGGAAAATATCACCATGGATTTTGTATCAGGTTTACCTTTGACTCCTTCGAAAAAGAACTCAGTTTGGGTTATAGTTGATCTCTTCACGAAGTATGCTCACTTTATTTCTGTTCACACAACTTACTCGTTAGATAAGTTGGCAGATTTGTACATCAGCGAGATTGTGAGACTTCATGGTGTGCCGAAATCGTTTTTGTCTGATAGAGATTCAATATTTACAGCTAGATTTTGGGAGTGTTTGCACAGTGCTTTGGGTAGCCGTTTGAATTTCAGTACTTCGTATTATCCTTAGTCAGATGGCTAGTCAGAGAGAGTTATTCAGATTCTTGAGGATATGTTACGTTGTTGCATCATTAATTTTCAGGGTACTTGGGAGAAACACTTGCCGTTAGTTGAGTTTGCGTACAACAACAGTTATCAGTCGAGCATTCAGATGGCTCCGTATGAGGCTTTGTATGGCAGAAAGTGCAGAACTCCGATTTGTTGGGCCGAAGTAGGTCAGAAATTGATATCGATGCCAGATATGCTTAAGGGGACTATCGAGAAAGTGAAGTTGATTTGTGATCGGTTAAAGGCAGCTTCAGATAGGCAGAAATCGTATGCGGATTTGAAACGGAAAGAAATAGAATACGCCGTGGGTGATAGAGTATTCTTGAAAGTTTCGCCTTGGAAGAAGGTGATGAGATTCGGTAGGAAGGGTAAGTTGAGTCCTAGGTAAATTGGACAGTATGAGATTGTGAAACGAATTGGTACTGTTGCTTATCAGTTGCGTTTGCCACCAGAGTTAGAAAAGATTCATGATGTGTTTCACGTGTCGATGCTTCGAAAGTATAGAACAGATCCGTCTCATGTTATGCCAGTGGAAGAGATTGTGTTGAATTCAGATTTGACCTATGACGAAGAACCAGTTGAGATTTTAGCCTCGGATAGCAAAGTGTTACATGGTAGATCTATTGAGTTGGTCAAAGTGAAATGGCGACGCCGAGGGGTGGAAGAAGCCACTTGGGAGAGAAAAGAGGATATGGAGAAACGGTTTTCGTATCTTTTTCCGTTAGGTAAGAATTTCGGGGACGAAATTCCTTAAGTAGGGGAGAGTTGTAACATCCCGGTTTTGGGTCTAGGAGTTTAGACCGAATATAATTTCAAATTGGTTTTCAAAATTTATGTTTTAGGACCCATTTAAAATATAAATGATTTAAAAAGGGGTTTTGAAAGAAAAGAGAGGTAATGAGGGGATCACTTATGTGATTTCCCCCAAAACACCCATGGAAGACAAAATTTAACAAAAAAAAAGGTTTTCATTCAAAAAGGAGACACCTTTCATTTTACTTTTCATCTTTTCCAAAAGGTTTTCCCCATTACAAGAACAAGGTTTCTTCTTCATAGGAGTGATTTTGAAAAGGTAAATCATTCTTTTAACTTAGTTTTCTTGTTCTTCACATTATTATAGCATGGATTTTGTTTTTATACCTTGAGATTTTAGTTACATGTTGGAAATGGGTTTTGAAAAGGAATTTTCGGATGAGTTTTAAATGGGTATTAAAAAGGGTGTTTTTAAACTTCTTTTGGTGCCAAAATATGTTTAAAGTTGGGTTTTTAATGGTATTCCCGAAATGGTTTGTTATGGGTATTTTTGGAGGTTGAAAACTTGAGTTTTTGGTTGGGTTTTGTTGAAAATAAAGGGCTGGAGGTATATAGAACCTTGGTAGGTGTTTTTAGAATGTTAAAGGATGGATTTTGAGTAGTTAAATGAGGTAGATGATGGAATTCCCGAAGTTGTTGCAGTAGGTAATTTTTGAAGGTAGAAAATGAGTGTTTTTGGGGTGTTTTAGTGTGGAAATGAAGGGCTGATAGTTATACTATATATGAGTGATGTTTTGGACATGTTTTGAAGTGTTTTAGGTGTTTAAATTGAAAGGTAATGGTTGTGCTTTGCTTAAGTACGAAAATGAGAATATTTGGGATGAAATTGGCTTTGAATTGTTGAGAAAATATTGTGAATTTGTGAGCTGATGTAAAACAGTGATTTTGTGGTTGATTATGAGGTTAATACTTTAATTTTGGTTGGTTTGAAACAACACATTTTGTTCTGGGTGATTCGAGTGCAAATCTGGAAGGTTCGGGGCTCGATTTGGCTACCGTTAGAGTTGTGTGGTGAGTGGAAAAATGTTTTGAACTTGGTTTTGGTTCAAGGAAGATTTTGGGAGTTTGGATTAAGCTTGATAAGCTAATCCAAACTCAAGAGTAAGATTTACCCATTTTTACTTACCTTGTATGCTTGTTAGATGGTAAAAATTGGAAAGCATGTTGTGTTTAATTATTGTCGATGACATGTTAATTGTTATGTTGAGTTGTGTTGATTGTCTATTGATTAATGACATGTTAATATGCCATGTGAGATATTTGTAAGATGTTGCAAGTTATGCTTGTAAGTGGTAAGTAAGACCACTCGAGTATGGTAAGAAATATAGCTGGGTGGCTATGTAAGACCGGTAAGAGGTGTAAGATGTAAGATTTGTAAGATAATATTATGGTAATGATGTTGGCATTCATTGAGTCATACCGGGTATAATTGATCGACCAATAGGATGTAAGAATAGTGCATTATGAGACAAAATTCGCATACGTGTCAGACAAAATTCGTATACGTGTAAGATAAATTCGACCGTGTCAGATAAATTCGTATGCGTGTAAGACGTTTCTGCATATCCGTGTATAATAACCGAGTTTGCCAACATACTTATCTTAATTGCTATGATATGTGTTTTTATGTTATGTTGTGAACTTTGATTGCTCTCGTAAGTTGTAAGATTCTATGATGTAAGATGTACGAAATGATGTTATTCTTTATTTTCAAATAAAGCTTGAACCCTGCATTTTCGTAGTTACGTTTTTTTAGTTCTGCTCACTAAGCATTTATGCTTACGCTCTCGTTTTCCGACAATACAGATCGTTAGCTCGGGAGTTAGCACGGTGCGAGGAAGGGCGTCCAAGCGTGTTGCTATTTAGCTCAAGTATGATTTAGTTGCAGTAATGTATTAGCTAGCAATGGGATATGCTATGTTGTTTAGGAGCGTTGTTTGACTCCTATGTTGACTTATGTTTTGGATGATTTCATGCATGGTTTATATTCGCCATGGTTTCCTTAAGTTAGCATGTTGATTTATAGTTTTAAAGTTATGGTTATGTGGATATTATCTTTGATGTTGTTTGAACTCTTTTATATATGAATTCTATGTCTTGTTGCTTGAGCATGATTCGAATGGATGTGTATGACTTTCAAGCATGTGTAACCTGATCCTTGAGTTCTATAATGTCTTATGCATGTTAAGTATGCTTGTATGTGGTTGTTGGGTTAGTCCTTAGCTGTTTGTGCTTTAAAATTCATCCAGATGCAGGGGCTTTCGGTTTCATCTCGTACCGATATGTCAATTTCGTTTTGAGCCTTTAGGCTTTTGGCAAGCCCAATAAGGTTAGTTTAGAGCCTGTGTGCAGATACGTTGGTCGTTTGGGCTCGGAAAGGCTTTCTAGGGTTGATTATTGGAGTCGGGTCTTCGGTCTTGACTTCGGTAATCCCCGTGTAGTCACCTCGGGTCGGCCTTGTGACTAGGCCGGGTCGAGGGGTTACATTTATCAGCGTTCCAAATAGCTTATCGATCGGAATTTTAATTTCAAATTGGGATTTATCTTTTGTAATTTGAATTTAAATATTTTTAGATTTATCTAAGATTTATTCCTTTATTTTAGGGTTTGTAGAAGGCTATTAATACCCGTCTTGAGTAAGCCTAGAACTCATCCTTGGATATTTTTTATTTTCCTGAATTTTATCTATTGTTTAATTTTATAAAAGTTTTCTTTCTTTCTTTTTTTCTTTTTTTTACTTTATTTTATTTTTATGTCGAGCATAATTCTTTCTATAATTATGCTCGGCTAATTTCTCTATAGCCAAGCGCTTAAGCAATAACTCGATCCAAACGTGAGGATTAAAAAGCACATCAATAACTTCGATTTTTATTTCTTTAAGTTTTCTTTTGAACTTATTTCTAAAATTAAATTGATTTCAAAACTAAAGATTGACTTTAGTCAAGACGTTGATTTGATCACTTGTGTGGGAGGAAAGATCGGCTATTGAAGCAATCCGATTTCCTGGGAACACACTTAGCAAATTAATTTCTAAGAACAAAATAAAGATTGAACCAGTTATTATTAAAATAACATAATCCAAGGCGGTTTTAATGATTTAAATGATTTTATCTACAAACATTGAGTTGGTGGATAAATTCATGAAACCAATATCAAAGATAGAACTTAGGTATTGAGTTTGAGAGTTTTTCTTCAAGGATAAAACCTTGAAAGCTAAGTACCGACGTAAAATCCCGAAGTGAAAATCATTTTCCAATGATCTATTAAAGTCGAGTCAAAGCGAAAGCCTAAGGCTAGTTTTTATTTTATTAAATTACTTTCTTTATTTCAATCTCTTCAATTACTTAATTTATTTCAGTCAACAACCCCTTTTACTTAAATATCATTAAACCTTCTCGGATCACAAATCAAATAGCGTAATCAGGAAGTTTCTAGTCCCTGTAGGATCGACCCTTACTTCTCCTATACTATATTTAATTTCCTATTTATTATTTGAAAATAAAAAATTTTATTTTGACACTACACGACACGTGTCATTTTGTCCCAACACCCTTGTTAGGAAAAGCACCAAGTTCACCCCGACACCAAAGAACGCTAGGGTTGCCAAACCTTGGTTCACCGGTCATTTCATTCACAAAAGACAAAACAAACAAACCAACATCAACTAGATGTGCCGGAAATAAAAGAACAGACGATTTGTACCACAAAGTGTTAATTCCAAACTAGAGGTTTTCAATATTGTACACATTAACGAAGGGTGGCCTCTCGTTTTCTATGCATGTGAAGTATGGTCTCCGGCCATAGAAAGGGTTTGACTACTACAGCTTGTTTGATAAGTTTTCTCGCTGTTCATGTGTATTTGTATCACAAATTTAGCCATTTGGAAATTACATTCAAGATATATATTTTTTATTTAACTATAAAGTAATTACAGTAATATCTGTTTTAATGCATACTTTTAACCATTGAACATTGATCTCTCAATCATCATACATATATTACTGTATATGTATATATATAATTTATATATATATACATCTAATATATATGTATATATTAATGTATATTATATACATATAATATATTAAAATATACATATAATATATATGCATATATGTAATAATAATAAGTATACGTATACATACGTACATATGTATACATACATACATACATGCATACATACATACATACATAGTATCATTTCATATATAGTACGTATTTCATATATAGTATAAATTCCAAATATAGTATAAATTTCATATATAGTATGAATTCTAAATATAGTTAAATTCTATATATAGTATAAATTTCATATATAGAATATATTTCATATATAGTATAAATTCTATATATATATAATATTTTATATATAGCATAAATTTTATGTATAGTATATATACTATATATGTATATTATACAAAATATATTGTATATGTATAATGTATTAAATTTTCGAAATGTATTAAACTATATTGTATATGTATAAATTATAATGTATTAAAGTACATTAAAGTTTAGATTTTTCCCGAATTTAACTATTATTACTTTATAATTTTTACAATTTATTCCTTCCAACTTTATTTTTATTCCAAATTGACAATTAGTTATTTTTCTAATTTTGTCCAGTATTTTTAATAAGATGATATATTATTTTACTAATATTTTTTAAATTTAAAACTTAAATTTATTCATTATTAATTTCTATAATTTTTAATTTAGTACAATGTTTATTCTTTCTATTCCCTAAAACTTTATTTTTTTACTGAAATTGAACTCATTATTTTTTGCAGTGATTTAGTCCAATATTGTTTATTTTACCCATATTCATTTTTTGATGATTTAGTCTAATATTTTTAATGTTGTGATATTTTATTTTTCTTTGAATTTTGCATTTATTAATTTTTATTTTTTATAATTTAGTCCATTTTTAAAAATATGAATAATTTGATGATATTTTTATTTAGTCTAGTGCGTAATATTTATTTTTAATGGGATTCATTTTAGTGAAAAACGTTAGATACTAAATAATTAATTTGAAATGAATGATCAACCCAAAGTTTATCAATTATTTACTTATTTGTACCAAACTCAAACTTAAAATTTTTAATTAATATGAATTTAAAATCCAAATTAATTCGACCTGAAATAAAATCAACTATAAATGAGCCCAACCTGAAATGCAAGCGGACTGAAATGAACTTGACCTGAAATCTACCCGACCTGAAATGAACTTGTCAATTATCTGATTTGGACCCGAACCATTTGAACCCGACCTGAAACTAACCCACACTAGACCCGAATCGAGTCAAAACATCAAATCACAAAAGTATGGACGAGCAAGATCGAGTAACTGACCAAGTTGATTAGAATTAATCTTGGTTTCTGTAGTTATCGGTTCTTAAAAATTAGAATCAGTTTCGGTCTCGATCATACCAGCTTCTAAATTCTAGGAATTAGTCTCATTACTAGTGGGAATTGATACCAATATCGAGTATTTGGTCAATTGATTTATTATTAAAAAAATCTGAACAATATGAGAAAAAAGAATTCAACCATCACTAATAATAATACTAAATAATAAAATTAAAATACCATAGGTTTTAAAATTAAAATTTTAAAGCGAGTTATATTATAATATTAATATATAACGAGAAAGTTTGATAATAAAAAATAAACAAAAGAACGTTATCTATTAAAGCAAAAAAAAATCAACATCACCTATTAGATACCCACCGGATACCAAATTTAGAAATCAAGATCCAGTCATGATCCTAATTACGACCGAAACTTAAATTTTGGATTCATTCTCAGTCACACCAGAATCAATTCTGTATAAAAATCTACCGAGTCTGACTGTATCTGAGATGAGAATCGGATATTCCGGTAATTTCCTCACCCTTACACAAAAGTCAAATGCTTTGGTTTGGTCGTTTAATGGCTTATAAAGGACGGACAGGGAAGCAACCGACGCTTAGAAATTACCCAACAACGAGACCAACCGGCTGTAGTATTTTAGCATAGGAACAGAAATTAGACTTTTGTTAGATTTGAGCACTAGACAGCTTTACAATAATGGAAGCACGTGTGCTTAACAGACAGGAATTTCTGGTTCTTTACCAGTTGAAAACGTTCAAGATCTTGCATCCAAGAACTTATAATTTTAAGGTATAAAAATTTATAATTTATCCTTTTAGTCTTATATTTTAAGGGTTAGAGGTTTAGGTTTTATGATTTATGAATTTAAGGTTTAGATTTAAGGTCTAAGAATTTATGATTTATGTTTTTAATGTTTATGATTTAAGTTTTAAGATTTAAAGTTTAAAATTTAAATATATAATTAATTATATCTATCAGAGTCTATTAAATAAATAGAATACAAGTTTTTAGAAATATAATTATTACATTTATTAGTTTTTATTAAAAAATAAAAACAAAACATTAATTATAAAAAATTTACTGGGTTATTAGTGGTCCTTGGAATTGTCTATAACAAAACCCTTAATTTAATGATATAAAAAATAAAATAAAAAAAATTAATTATCAGACCAGTCGCTTATATTTCTTAATACACAGTAAATTATCAATTTTAAAAAGTAATCAGTAAAATTAATTATAATTTTAAATTATAAATAAAAATAATAAATTAACTAAAACTAGAACCTATCACCTTAATCGATTTAATCACAATGGTTGATTGATCAATTAGAAATATTTTTGTTTAACCGATATAAAAAAATTATATCATAAACCCTATTCATATCATAACATCCGTAATTCAAATAATCAAGTGTTTTACATTTTTTTTTAATTCACATATTTCATTTTAAATTTTATCAATAAATATTTATTAAATACAATGTTGTAACAGCTTTACTTGAGAATGAGTTGAGAAATGCTGTTGTCATCTCAAATTTTTTAATATAATTATATTTTTAAATTTTTAATTTAAATATAAAATAAATATTTTTTTCTATTTTTATTTTTAAATTTAAAGATTTATTAAACTTTTACCCTGTTAAACATAATTCTAACTCATCCCTAATCTTGTGACGATAATTAGACCTAGCAAACTTGATCCGAAAATAAAAAACCGAACCGATTTACTCGAACCGAAACCCAATTGAATCAGAACAAGATGATCCTAACGTGATCCGAAACCCAAACTGAAATTGAACCGATTTATCCAAACCGAACCCCGATTGAATCCGAACAAGATGAGCCTAACGTGATCCAAAACCCAAACCGAAACTGATCCGAATTCTAGAAGAAACAATACAGACCCGTAACCGATTCGACCCGATCCGATTTTCATCCGAATCAATTTTTACCCAAACCGAAAGCAACCCAAAATTAACTTGCTCAAAACCGATTTAAACCAAACATCAATATGATTTTAACTCGATAATTGAGTCAAAGTGAATGAATAATTTATTTTTACTATTTATTTTTTTACGATTTTAATACGAATCCATGTATTTATTAAATTTTATTTTTACTATTTTTTATTTTAACCCGATAATTGTGTCAAGGTGAATGAGTAATTTATTTTAAACGCGAAATGAATAATTTATTTTTACGATATTAGTCTGAATCCATGTATTTACAAAAATGACATTAGCCCTTAAATTACTAATATTACCTTTATTCGAATAAAAAAAGAGGTAAAAAATTTCAAAACAATTCCAATACGAAATGTCATAATCCTTGAGTCTATATCATTCTTCAAAATATTATGACATTTCGAGGTCAAATGATTATCCAACTTTAAAATGAAACTTTTCCCTTTTATAGCTTTTCATGTGAATCTTGCACCGAAAATCTGATTCCTATCATTTTTCTTGTACTAATGTGAAATATCATTTACGGAATAAAAATAATTATTGGGAAAATTATCAAATTGGTCATTATACTTTTTCCTCATTTCAATTTTACCTTCAAGCAAATAAAAAAATATATTTTTACAAGAATATATGATTTATTCTATAAATAATATAGATGATTAGATTCACACTCAAGTCCAACTCAAGCCAAATTAACCCGAAAATTCAAAGATTGACCCGATCCGAACCGATCTAAATGATCCGATATGGACCCAACTCGAAAATATTGATCCGATATTGACCCAACCCAAAACCAACCAATCCGATATTGACCCAAATTATCGATCCGATATCCGAATCAACCCGAATTATCATATAACCGAATTAAAACCGAAACTAAAATCCAAACCGACACGAACCGAATGCAAATAAACCCAAAATAAACTGAACCGAAACCGAAAGACATGTTTATCACCTCTAAGGATAATCATGAGAAATTAATCTTGAATATTCACTTTTATCTAGTGATTAGAAGTTTCAGAAATCAAAAGTTATTAACAAACTTGATATGTTCATCAAACACGACTAACAAGCACTTTGATTACAGAAACACCAAAAAAGTTGAGCATAAAAAATTGCTTCAATCTCGAAGGTGATTTAGCATAAAAAATGTACAAAATTCATATGAAAATTATCCATAAACATGAGATTCAACACAAGCACGCTCTAGATTTTAGTAAAACAAGCTCAAAACAGGAAAAATAGTTTTATGAAAAATACAGAATAAACAAAGAAACAAAAAGCGATCAGAACCTGTCGTAATATCAGTTTAACATCAAACTTTTACCCTACTACAAATAATTTCTATCATCACATCGCTTTAATTTTCATTGTTCTTAAATATAAATGTAAAAAAATCCAGAAAAAACCCAAATTTAAATATATAAAAAATATGGGAAGAAAGATAAGCTCATAACTTCTTAGAGGGATTGAGATACCGTCACAGGATAATCCTCCGATACAAAAGAAGATTTATAATCGAAAATACTTTTAAAACAAATACAATAAAGAAAAAAAAAAGCCTATAAAGAAAGCAATGTCGCATACAAAAAGAAGAAAAAAATGTATTTATAAAAGAAAGAAACCCTAGACCACTTAAAACTTAAAAATTATATATTAATAATAATTAAATTCGATAAAAAATTTAATTTTAATATACTTTAATACATTATAATTTATTCTTATACAATATAGTTTAATAAATTTCAAAAACGAAAATATGAAATTTATACTATATTCCATATATAAAATTTATACTATATATAGATTATATTCCATATATAGAATTTTTACTATATATAAAATTATACTATACATGAAGTATCAAATCTATACTATATATGAAAATATATAATATGTATGTATGTATATGTATATAATATATATTGTATGTATACTTATATATAAGTATGTATGTATATGTACACTTATTATTATATGTATATGCATATATATTAGATGTATATATTAATATATGTGTAACACCTTGACCTGGTGCCACATTGGGCTTCCAGCCCAAACCCTGTACGTACGTACGTACATACATACATAGCATAAATTCCATATATAGTATATATTTCATATATAGAATATATTTATATATAAATTTTATATATATTATATATTCCATATATAGTATAAATTTTATGTATAGTATGTATTTTATATATAGTATATAATATATTAAAGTAAATTATACAAAATATATTGTATATATATAATGTATTAAATTTTCGAAATGTATTAAACTATATTGTATATGTATAAATTATAATGTATTAAAATATATTAAAGTTTAGATTTTCACTGAATTTAACTATTATTAATTTATAATTTTTACAATTTATTCCTTACAACTTTATTTTTATTCCAAATTGACTATTATTTTTTTTAATTTAATCCAATATTTTTAATAAGATGATATTTTATTTTATTAATATTTTTTTAATTTAAAACTTAAATTTATTCTTTATTAATTTCTATATTTTGTAATTTAGTACAATGTTTATTTTTTCTAGTCCTCACAACTTTATTTTTTTACTTAAATTGAACTCATTATTTTTTTTGGTGATTTATTCCAATATTTATTATTTTACTCGTATTCATTTTTTGATGGTTTAGTCTAATGTTTTTAATGTCGTGATATTTTTATTTTTCTTTGAATTTTGTATTTATTAATTTTTATTTTTTGTAATTTAGTCCATTTTTTAAAAAATATGAATCATTTGATGATATTTTTGTTTAGTCTAGTGCTTAATATTTATTTTTAATGGGATTCATTTTAGTGAAAAACGTTAGATACTAAATAATTAATTTGAAATGAATGATCAACCCAAAGTTTATCGGTTATTTACTTATTTGTACTAAACTCAAACTTAAAAATTTTAATTAATATGAATTTAAAATCCAAATTAATTTGACCTAAAATAAAACCGATTAGAAATGAGACCGACCTGAAATGCAAGCGAACTGAAATGAAACTGACCTGAAATATAGTCGACCTGAAATGAACTTGTCAATTATCTGATTTGGACCCGAACCATTTGAACCCGACCTAAAATGGACCCGACCTGAAACTAACCCGCACCAGACCCGAATCGAGTCAAAACATCAAATCACAAATGTATGGACGAGCAAGATCGAGTACCTGACCAATTTGATTAGAATTAATTTTGGTTTCTGTAGTTATCAGTTCTTAAAAATTAGAATCAGTTTCGGTCTCGGTCATATCAACTTTTAAATTCTAGGAATTAGTCTCATTACTAGTGGGAATTGGTACCAATATCGAGTATTTGGTCAATTAATTTATTATTAAAAAAATCTGAACAATATGAGAAAAAGAATTCAACCATCACTAATAATAATACTAAATAATGAAATTAAAATACCATAGGTTTTAAAATTAAAATTTTAAAACGTGTTATACTAATATTAATATATAACAAGAAAGTTTGATAATAAAAAATAAACAAAAAGAACATTATCTATTACAAGCAAGAAAATCAACATCACCTATTAGGTACCCACCGGATACTAAATTCAGAAATCAAGATTTAGTCATGATCCTAATTACGACCGAAACTTAAATTTTGGATTCATTCTCAGTGACACCAGAATCAGTTCTGTATAAAAATTTATCGGGTTTGATTGTATCCGAGACGAGGATCGGATATTCTGGTAATTTCTTCACCCTTACACAAAGTCAAATGCTTTGGTTTGGTCGTTTAATGGCTTATAAAGGACGGACAGGGAAGCAACTGACGCTTAGACTTTTGTTAGATTTGAGCACTAGACAGCTTTACAATAATGGAAGCACGTGTGCTTAGCAGACAGGAATTTGGTGGTTCTTTACCAGTTGAAAACGTTCAATCTCTTGCATCCAAGAACTTGAAAGACATTCCTTCCAGGTATATCAGACCAGAGGTCGAGTTCGATGTAGTTGCCATCGACGAATCCTTTCAAATCCCAGTGATCGATATGAGCAAATTAGACCATGATGATGAACAGCAGAAACTCCATTTGGCCTGCAAAGACTGGGGCTTCTTCCAGGTACTTAATCTAAAACAGAAGTCTCAACTATTGTTTAACTTGTACATCAATCTACTTATTAGGTTTTCTATTGATGGTCATGGTGGAACAGTTAATCAATCATGGGGTTGAGGATAAAGTGATTGAAAAAATGAAGATAGACGTACAAGATTTCTTTAAGTTACCATTGCACGAGAAGATGGCTTATGCCCAGGCACAGAATAGCATCGAAGGCTACGGCCAAGCCTTCGTCGTGTCGGAAGATCAGAAGCTTGATTGGGGTGACATGCTTTTCTTTCGTCCCCTGCCTGTGCCCTTAAGAAATACGGAACTCTGGCCGACGACCCCTCCTTCATTTAGGTAAAACATCTTGTCCATATTATTCTATGAAACTCCACATATACAATCAACTTATAAATCTTATTTGAATTTCAGAGAAACATTTGATAAGTATTCAATGGAGTTACAAAAGGTTAATATTCATCTCATGAGGCTGATGGCAAAGAACCTGGGGACTGACCCTGAAATGTTTGCAAGCTTCTTTGAGGAAGGAAGACAAGGAATAAGGATGAACTACTATCCGCCCTGTACACATGCCAGCAAGGTTATTGGTCTATCACCACACTCTGATTCCACCGGCTTGACTCTGTTGATTCAGGCGAATGAAGTTGAAGGGCTACAAATCAAGAAACATGGCAAATGGATACCCATTAAACCGATCTCTGGTGCATTTATCGTCAATATAGGAGATGTGATCGAGGTAATGTGATACTATTAATCTGTTGGTTGTTACATAACCTTAGCCTGCACAGGTTGTTTATTCTAAACTCATCTCATGAATGCCAGATTATGAGCAATGGGGAATATACAAGCATCGAGCATCGAGTAGTGGTTAATCCGGACAAGGAGCGACTGTCGATCGCAGCGTTTCACAGTCCAGATTTAAGTACCAAGATTGGTCCTCTGCCAGATCTTGTTAAGGCAAAGGCAACCGAAGCAAAGTATAGGACTATGCCGCATGATGAGTTCGTGAGACTAACAATGAGCAGCAAACTTGATGGGAAAGGATTGTTGGATCAGATGAAGCTATAAATTGTAATCTTATTTAACTTCCATAAAATTTCTTTAGCCAATAAGAAGGTTTTTTTAACCATACATCACAATTCTTAAAATAATTATTAAAATAATACGTTCGAATATTACTTACGAAAATGAAATTTATTTGTGTCACATAAGGCAATGACACAACTGATTGAAAATACATTTAATTAAACACATTTATGTTATACAATACAAATAACAAAAGATCAAATAAAACGTACATTTTAAATTTAGGCGTTTTGGAGTAATCTTAAAATTTTGAGGTTTATAAATTTATGATTAAGGTTTAATTTAAAAGAATATAAGTTACTTGCGATTTGCAACTCTAGGCATAGTTGTTAGCCTAATACGAGATTAACACAAGTTGGTTCTTATGAAGGTTGTTGTCAAGTTAGGTCACATAGAGGAGTATAGGGGAAGAAATCATGTCCTCAAACCAGAAAGACATGGACAATATAAGAACGGGTTCGACAACGATATAAACTAATTAAATAAAAAAAATATCTTAATAGTTGAGGAATGAAAACGGGTCAGATCGGAGTGTGTTTTTGGCCGTCCTCACTCTGATTCAAAAACTAAATCATTTGTTTCAACCTCTATTTTGATTTTAACATATATTTTTTTTGACCTGACCTGAAATAATAAAATCTATAACCCAATCCCGACCTGAACTCGATATTAATAAAAAACTCGATTAAACTTGATCAAGCAAGAAAAAAAATAATAAAAATATCATATATTATATATAAAAATATATAAATATATCAGATCGAAGAATTTGTATTCTAAACTCGATCCTGATTTGATCCTATTTTTAAAATAATTCGACCCAACTTAAACCTAAACTCAAATTTTTAAATAAAAATTTCATCCTTACCGAATAAGGTCAAATTAGAACCCGACGGGAACAGATCAAATTTTCATCTCTACCTTTATCGATATTTTTGTACATGCTTTTAAGCCTGACTTACTTGCTATTTTGCTATGTGACATATCTTACTTTTACATTTTGTTATTTATTTTGTAAAATCAAAAATACTCTTTACATTTTCTTATTTAGGGTTTATGAATTTATGATTTAAGGTTTATAGTTTTATATATTTAAGGATTTTAGGGTTAATTTTTAAGGTTTTAGAGTTTTATAATTTTAAGGTATAAAAATTTATAATTTATGCATTATAGTCTTATATTGTAAGGGTTAGAGGTTTAGGGTTTGTGATTTATGAATTTAAGGTTTAGATTTAAAGTCTAAGAATTTATGATTTATGTTTTTAATGTTTATGATTTAAGTTTTAAGATTTAAAGTTTAAAATTTAAATATATAATTAATTATATCTATTAGAATCTATTAAATAAATAGAATACAAGTTTTTAGAACTATAATTATTACATTTATTAGTTTTTATTAAAAAATAAACAAACATTAATTATAAAATTTTTACTGGGTTACTAGTTTTATTAGTGGTCCTTGGAATTGTCTATAACAAAACCCTTAATTTAATGATATAAAAATAAAATAAAAAAATCAATTATCAAAACAATCACTTATATTTCTTAATACATAGTAAATCATCAATTTTAAAAAATAACCAGTAAAATTAATTATAATTATAAATTATAAATAAAAATGATAAATTAACTAGAATTAGAACCTATCACCTTAATTGATTTAATGACAACAGTTGATTGATCAATTTAAAATTTTCTATTTAACCGATATAAAAAAATTATATTATAAACCCTATTCATATCATAACATCCATAATTCAAATAATCAAGTGTTTTACTTTTTTTTTAATTCACATATTGTTATAAATATCTTTATTTATGGTGGATATCCATATATTAAGTTAAACTTTAATGGGCTTTATTATTAGGGTTTAATAATACCCATTAGAATTAGGGTTTTCATCTTATGCCTATAAATATAGACTTTAAGGCAAAGCATTGTATACAACTCTACTTTGAGAATACAATAAAATCTCTCCCTTTTGTCTCTCTCTTTTGTTTATTTTCTTCTTGTTCTTTATTTTATTCACAACAGGTTATCAGCACACGTTTGCTCAGAAGATTTTTATTTCAAGTCTCTTCAAAGATTTACCCGGTATGTTCTTTTTAATCTTTTATATTTTAATTTATAAAATAATATATATACGATGATGATTATAATTTTTCTTTCTCATATAAATATTCCTATTTTTGTCTAATGATATTATGTGTTTATTTCATGTCATTAATATTTTGTTTTAATAATTTAATCCGAGTATATTGGCTGGACATCCCGTTCTGCGAGGCTACTGGTCTCAAAGGAGGTTCTTTTTAAAGGACCTTGTGGACTGGTTTAACAACGCCGCGTATGAGTATTAAATTTTTATTCTTTGTATATATTGAATATATATCGGCTGATCAATTACTATTTAATAGTATGAATATTATAAAGTCTATATTTGCTTGGAAGCAATATTTTTTTGTTTCGAAAAACTCGATTATAGACTTCTCCCAAGTTCAAGTTACGAAAATTGTCTTGATCAAAGAATTTTTATGGGAGGCATTCCTTGAAGTGAATGCATGCATGATGATTATTCCATGCGATTATTGGATTTATGACATTCCTTAAAGTGAATACAAGCATGATGATTATTCCATGCGATTATTGGATTTATGACATTCCATGAAGTGAACGAAAGCATGATGATTATTCCATGCGATTATTTGATTTATGTCATTCCCTAAAGTGAATGCAAGCATGATGTTTATTCCATGCGATTATTGAATTTGTTTCATTCCTTGAAGTGAATGCAAACGTGATAATTCACTATACGGTTAATGAATAAAACTCAATTATGTGTCAGAGTATCATTGATGAGGATATGTTAGAAAAAAAAACATACTCCACTTTTCATGCCAACAATGTTGTCCTTCAGACACAATATCGTGAAAAAGGCTTTAAGAAATATTCTGAGTTAATTTCTTGCCTTCTTGTGGCTGAGCAAAATAATAAGTTGCTCATGAAAAATCATGAATATCGCCCAACAGGCTCCGCTCCATTCCCTGAAGCGAATGTAACATTATATAGCGGAATGAATAAAAGCCACATTAATAATTGTGGTTGCAAGTCATAAAATAAACATGGATAAGATGATTCTTTTGAGAATACTTATATCCACCAGAAGTAGAATTATAAAGATGACAAGAATGATAGAGATCATATCAAAATCTTTATGTTATCAATGTGATGGTATAAACCATTGATCTCGTACTTGTCAAACGCCGAAGTATTATGGACTTTATTCATAATCATGAATGATAAATTAAAGAAAATATAATCATATTTTCTTTGTGGCGAAAATAATGGCGTTATTGATCCAACTCAATTGGATATTGATAATTTTTCTCATAGTCCTTCAAAAGAATAATTCTCCATTTATTTTATTTTCCTTAAAACATCTAAAGGAAATAATTGATCTTTTATTTATTTTGTTAATTTATTTTTATTTATTATATATTTATGATAATTTATTTTACATATTATTTATTTACGCTCTATGTTAATTTATCGTTAATTTATTTTATATATTATTTATTTACATTCTATGTTAATTTATCCTTTGAAGAATATTATTACTTCCGGAATGAAATCTACAATGAATTGTGGCTATTTATGCTTAGCAGACAGTGCAAGTACTCATACAATACTTAAGCATAAAAAATATTTTCCCATTTAAATACAAGGGAAATAAGAGTACTATATCTCAAAGTACTAAAATATCAGTGCTTCGGAAGAGCTCTTGATAGCTTATCTTTGCTCCGATTTGATATGATGTGCCATTTTTTTTAATATTTTTCCATTCCCCGAAGTGAATGGTACAGAGCACATATTTTTCATTTCCCGAAGTGAATGAAATATAACACATATTAAAAGGTGCATAATTATGCATATTTTCCCATTTTAAATGTAAGGGAAAAATATGAGTATTATATCCGAAAGTACTAATATCATAGAAAGCTCCGACTGAGCAAATATGTTATTGCCAAATGAGACTTTATCTCATATTTACAGTACATTATGCTCGTCAAAGTCGCAAAGAGACTTATTGAATTTTAAAGATATTTACAGAAATACATTGAGAATATTAGTCAAGGGATGCTGACTATCTCAATATTACGAGTATAATTCAAGGCAATAAGGAAATCTTGGCAAAATTACATGCACTGTCATCCATATTGTACTACATAAGAATTGGTACAAATTGAAGCTCATGCTATTGTAAACTAGATGTTTACTGATAATTTTATTTGGCATAACCGGTTAGACCATCCGGTTCAATTATGATGCGAAAATTAGCTGACACTTTCATGTGGTCATTTATTGAAGAATTAAGATTTTCTTTATGGTAATTTTTCATGTGATACTTGCTATGAAAGCAATTTGATTATTCAATCATTAACAACTAAGATAAAGTGTAAATTTATTACTTTTATGGAACGGATACAAGGTGATATATATGGGCCCATACACTTTTTTCTAAAAGTTCATCTAGATATTTTATGATTTTTATCGATGCATCGACTAAATGGTTATATGTATCCTTGTCATTAACCCGCAACTTGGTGTTTGCGAGGCTACTTGTTCAGTTGATAAAATTACGAGCACATTTTCCAGATTATTTTTTAAAGATAATCAGTCTTGATAATGTTGATGACATGTAATTTTATATGTAGTATCACAAATTCGCATCAAGCCAACAAATTATCATAAGTTCTCCCCATTAAAAATGGTTTTTGGTCAAGAACCAAATATTTCTCATCTTAGTTTTTTCGTGTGTGCGATATATGTTTGAATTGCTCCACCACAACGCACAAAGATGAGTTTTGTTGGGAATATATATATCAAATTTAAATATCTTGAGCTTCTAATAGAGAATTATTTACAACCCGATTTACCGACTATCATTTTAATGAGTCAGTTTACCCAACATTAGGGGGAGAAAATAAATAGCTGGGGAAAGAAATAAGTTGAAATGAATTATCATTTTCTCTTTTTGATCCACGTACTACACAATGTGAACTATAAGTTCAATGGATAATTCATTTAGCAAATCAATTGCCAGATGATTTTGGTGACCCTAAAAAAGTGACTAAGTCACGTATATCAGCTATAAATGCTCCGATTAAATTTGATGTCATGGAAAGATAAACTCTAGTTGCTAATGAGTTTAACTTACGCTTAAAGCGTAGTACATAAGTAAGTTCCAAAGATAAGAGACCCTCGAAAAAGAAAAGGAGCTATATTTTACGATGGTTTGATCGAGGAATCAATGATTATGAAAATCCTTATAAGAAATTAAATGGTCTCCAACAGAGACATTGACATGACTCAGGTACCTGATAATAAAGAGATCTCAATAGATTATGTCATGTATGGTAATAAGTGGAACTGAAATTAAATCGACGTCGTTAATATATTTGCATGCAATATAGCACTAGAGATTTTATTTGATGATGTGGATCATGAATCATTGTCAATTGAGCAATGTAAATAAAGAAATGATTGGTCAACATGAAAGAGGCAATTGAGGCGAAACTAAAATCTCTTTCGAAAAGAGAAGTATTTGGGCCTATAGCTCGTACATTAAAATATGTAAAGCTCGTGGATATAAACGAGCCTTTGTGAGAAAAAGAAATAAAAAGGGGAAATCATGAGACATAAGCTCATTTGGTTGCACAAGGATTCTTACAAAGACATGAAATTGATTATGAGGAAAATATATTCCTCGGTGGTGGATGCAACTACTTTTAGATTTTGATCAATCTGGCAATAAATAAAATTACTCGGTTTCTGCCTAATGGATGCTGTTACATCATATTTGAATGAGCCTCTTGACAGTAATATTTACATGAAACTTCTGGAAAGATTTAGATTGCCATAAGCAGTTCATTCAAGTTCTCGAGAACATTATTCAATCATATTGAATATATCTTTTTATGGCTTGAAACAATTTAGGCGTATTTGATATGATCGCCTCATTGAATACTTATTAGTATAATGCTATATGAATTATTTCCCCAAGCATTTTTATTAAGAGGTTTAGCTCTGAACTTTTATTGTTGTGTATGTCGATGATTTGAATATCGTTGAGACTCGTGAAGAGATCTCCTCAAATCCTTGTGCATCTATAGACATATAGAAAAATATTGAAAGAGACTTTACATGCATAACACATATCTATTGATCACCCTTATGGTTGTTGCTAGGTCTCTTACTTTAAACAAAGATTTTTTTCGCCTCACGAAAAAGGTAATGATATTTTTGGTCTAAATCACAATATACACATTATTTGATCTGGAAGCATCGTATCTTAGCTGGTCTAGAAATATTATTTAAGTGCTACGAGATCATTACCTTTAAATAATTGTTATGCAAGAGGTAAAGCCGAAATATGTGTTTGGCTAAACATATCCTGAAGATATGTGAATATTTTTCACAAGATAAGATGCAAGCTATCTTTTATAGAGATAATACAAAATTTATATCTCAAGGTGGATATATCAAATATGATAAAACGAAATATATTTCTTCAAGTTTCGTCCCTCATGATTTTCAGATGAATAATATTCAATGAATCATTTCAAGCAATGATTTGGAAGATTTATCCACTAATGCATGACTTACTTCAATATTTGAAGATTGTATTCAATATTGAATTATGAAGATTCAAAGATATTATGTGATATTTTCATGAGGGGGAGTAAATACGCGTTGCACTCTTTTTCCCTTAATCGAGGTTTTGTCTCAATGGGTTTTCCTGGTAAGGTTTTTAATGAGGCAACATGTTATGCGCATTAAAGATGTGTGTACTCTTTTTCCTTCACTAAGAATTTTTTTTCCTACAGGGTTTTTATCTTAGTAAGGTTTTAACGAGGCACATTATCTTCATGGATATCCAAGGGGGAGTATTATAAATATCTTTATTTATGGTGGATATCCATATATTAAGTTAAACTTTAATGGGCTTTATTATTAGGGTTTAATACCCATTGAAATTAGGGTTTCCATCTTATGCCTATAAATATAGACTTTTAGGCAAAGCATTGTATACAACTCTACTTTGAGAATACAATAATATCTTTCCCTTTTGTCTCTCTCTTTTGTCTATTTTCTTCTTGTTCTTTATTTTATTCACAACACATATTTCATTTTAAATTTTATCAATAAATATTTATTAAATATAATGTTGTAACTGCTTTACTTAAGAATGGGTTATGCTGTTGTCATTTGTTGCGTGCTGAGTGTGGTTAAAATATGATTGTGATTCGCGCGCAATAATGTGCAAGTATACACATCGAACAAGTAATAAAGTGTGTGAGTGAGATCGTTCCCACGAGGATTGGGTAGGTTAATTCAAAAATATTTACCATACACAAAAGATAAAATAATCCTTTGTATGATCATATGCTAAAGCAATTCTGCAAATGTCACCAAAATGCTTTAGCAAAATAAAGATGTCACCAGTGATGCTGGAGCAAAACAAAGATTGTCACGAAAATGCAGTAGCAATTCAACAGATATTGGAGAAATAAATAAAGCTGCACAAACATAACACAGAGAAGATATTCAAGCTTAAGACAGGCTAGGCTTGTAATGGTATGATCTCACTGTTCTCCTGAATGCTACTGTTCCATTGGTTTACAAGTGCTCGACAGAGTTTACTGAAAATGCCTCCACTATCCCTAGTCAGAAGGCCTAACACTTGAAAATGCTAAGGCATTACCTCCCGGTCTCAACCCTAACACTCCCAATGTTGATAAAGTGCTACCCCTTTTAGTCGTTGAAACTCTACCTTATCCCTAAGGCAAGTTAGGATTTCGCTCCCGCGGTAACCCCATTGTTCAAGTTGGTCTAGCTTTGCCTATCCCTAGATCTAAGCTTCCCGAACCCCTTGAGCTATGGCTACCTCCCGGTGCTCTTACAAACCAAGGTTTAGAGTGAAAATGTGTTAGCATTCTTGAACAAAGCACAAAGTTAAACACTGAAAACAATAAACATCCATTAAAACATAATAAAATTCATCCAAAACAAGCTGAGCCATACTAGATTAGTTCATGACTAGGTAAGAAAAACTATTCAACTTTCGTCCTTTGAAATACATATTCAACTATTTAGAAAAGAGGTAAACAAAGTGAAGAGGAAGGAAGTCTCAAACGCTTGTGCCGTGACACTTTTCCTAGCTTGCCGCTCCTTCCGAAGTCGCGCAAATCCCTTACTTGAAGCTCTCCAACAATGGTGGCTTGGCTAGAGGTGGAAGATGACCGAAAGTGGCCTCCTTTCTTCTTTCTTCTCCCTCGTGCTTTCCTTAAAGCTCGCTCCTTTATGGCTCCTTAGCTACTGATTTTTCTCTTTTTTTTTCCTCCGAACATCCTTGTTGAAGGAGTCTTGGCCTTGTATTTATAGGAGGCTTCTAGGGTTTGGTGCCCTAAAGATGCCAAGGGAATATGCTCTGACATTCTCTGCAGTAGATGGCAGAAATGCAGGGTCTGCAGGGGACAATTGCAGGTCTGCAGAGGAGGTGCAATGTCTGCAAGTCTGCAGGTCTACAAGGTGCAGCTGGATTGGAAAACACGTGAGGACAGTGGGCTGTAGGTGTGTCCTTTCTTCCGTTTTATTTTGTCCGCCCATAATGCTGTAGCATCATTGAAGTTCGATCCAACACCATGGAAATATGCTACAGCATCTCTTCCGATCATTCTACTTTGCTCCAGCAATCTACACATCAAAACCAAGAAAATACCCTCCAAAGCAGCATCTTTTAAAATAAAAGAGAAATTAAAATAAAAACCTAATCTAAATACAAATGCAAATGAAATGCAACTAAATGCAATGAAATGCAATGCAAATGAACTTGAAACCAAACAAAACCTTAAGTAAAAGGGTATAAAATATACGCTTTTTAGAGCGTTAACATACCCCCAAACTTAAGATATTGCTTGTCCTCAAGCAATGACATATAATAATGCTATGACATTACTTTCAATCTTTGACAGCAGTTTAGGCAAAATATCAATCCTCAGAATATAAATGCTATAGCAATCTACACGATATCGAGAATTCCAAGAACTTGAACTAAGACAGGATACCTTGCTTGTGTGTGCTGGATTGTATCTAACATATGCTTAAATGTTAGAAAATTTCTAGTTTTCCTTATTCAATATATACCCTAGTTCCTAAAAATTACTCCCATGCTTAGTTTTTTTTTAAATGCTTCAAAGTGTGTCAGCTCATCACAACTACCATCCTTAACTCTAGATGAGTATGGAGCAAACATCTCATCCCCGAGCCAGTAGGTAGAGTCATCCCATGACAACTTTCATTCGCTCATATGCTGTAGCATTATTTATGTTCAAGGCATAAGCTAACCTTGCATAGAGGAACGTCCTTCTACAACATTTATTCATATTTTTTTTAAACACTAAGGCATGTATTCTAAGTTCTCTAAAAAGTTCCTACCATTCAAGCATAGGAAACATACAGTCGTGTCAAATAAAATTCCAAAGCATCAAGTCCTAATTCAGTTCAATTTATTCTCAATATTTTCTAATTCAGTTCAAAAGCATTAAAATCCTCATCATCGGATATCATTTATTCTAATCCCAGAAGCTGTCTTGAATTGAATCTAATGCTATAGCAAATTCATATGTATGCAAAATGAAATCAGAATGCTAAGGCGAAAACTTTGCTACCCCCAAACTTGAGGTTAGCATTGTACTCAATGCTATGAGAAATAAAACTATATGCAAAATAAAAACAAAAAAAGAAGAAGATGCTTACGTGTCGGTGGGTTTCGTCTTGTGGACGACCATCTTGATGCGTTTCCAAGGCCTGTCCATTAGTGATGATTGCTCTGTTTCTGCTGCTCCCTCCTCGATAGCCCAAATCAAATAATTCCAAAACTTTTTCCTCCAATGCTGGCAGCCGTACAGTCCTTCCTTGCTCCTAGGCCTTCTTTGCACAGACTGTGCACTGCGCACTGTCCTTCCTGTGTGCAGCACGCGTCTGGTGGTTTGCAGCTCCTTGTGAGCCTCCTGTGGTCTGAACTTGTATCTTCAAATATTAATAGCTGAATATGGACAAAAAGGAGATAAAAGCATCATAAAAAACTAAAAAAAAAACGTCGACTTTTTATTCGAACTGAAATTTAAATGCTAAAGCAAAATAAAAGATAGGGATAGAAATGCTCAGGCATTTTGCAGATTGGGGTCGTCCTTGTCACGCACAATGGGAGCTCCATTATAGATCTTCAGCCTTTGACCATTGACCTTGAATATTCGATCTTCTTCAAGTGTTCTGACCTCCACAGCTCCATAAGGATAAATCTTATGTATCGTGAATGGTCCAGACCATCGGGACTTTAACTTTCCAGGAAAAAGTTTAAGTTTTGAGTTATAAAGTAACACTTGTTGGCCCTCTGAGAAATGTCGTGACAAAAGATGTTTATCATGCCACCGTTTTGTCTTTTCTTTGTAAATCCTAGCATTCTCATAGGCATGGGATCGAAACTCGTCCATCTCATTAAGCTCCAAAAGTCTGTTCTCTCCAGCTGCCTTAAAATCCATATTGAGCTTTTTGATGGCCCAATAAGCTTTGTGCTCAAGCTCCACGGGCAAATGACATGCTTTCCCATAAACCAGCTTGAATGGGGACATCCCTAAAGGAGTCTTGTAAGCTATCCTATATGCCCACAAAGCTTCATCCAGCTTTCGAGACCAATCTTTTCTCCTTGTATTGACTGTTTTCTCTAAGATTTGCTTGATTTCTCTATTGGAGATTTTAGCTTGGCCATTCGTCTGCGGATGATATGCTGTAGCAATTTTGTGTCTGACTCCATAGCGTTGTAATGCCTTAGCAATGAGCTTGTTGTCGAAGTGGGTTCCTTCATCACTGATTATAGCTCTAGGGACTCCAAACCTTGTGAAAATATTCTTGTGCAGGAACTTCAGGACCGTCTTCGAATCATTGCGGGGTTTTGCTACCGCTTCAACCCATTTGCTCACGTAGTCCACTGCTAGCAAGATATATAAATCACCATAGGATGATGAAAATGGTCCCATGAAATCAATTCCCCAAACATCGAAAAGCTCGATTTCTAGTATATTTTGCAACGACATTTCATTCCTCCTCGAGATGTTACCGGTTCTTTGACATCTATTGCATCCCTTGTAAAATGCTTGAGCATCTTTGAAGAGTGAGGGCCAGTAGAATCCAGATTGAAGGACCTTTGCAGCTGTCCTTGATCCACCAAAATGACCTCCACACGATACTGCATGACAATGGAATAGGATATTCTTTTGTTCCTCTTCCGGCACACATCGCCGAAGCAATTGGTCAGCATATTGCTTGAACAAATATGGCTCATCCCAATAGAAAAATTTTGCATCATGTTTGAACTTCTTGCGACCCTGGCTAGATAAATCAGGAGGCAAAATACTACTAACAAGAAAATTAACAATGTCGGCATACCAAGGTAATGCTGTAGCATATAAAATTTTCTCATCAGGGAAATTTTCTTCGATCTCAAAATTCTCTCCTAAATTTTCACAATTTTCTAGCCTAGATAGGTGGTCCGCAACTTGATTTTCAGTGCCTTTTCTATCCTTTATTTCAATATCAAATTCTTGAAGTAAAAGTATCCACCTAATAAGTCTCGGCTTAGCATCTTTCTTAGTCACTAGGTATTTGATGGCAGAATGATCAGTGTGCACTATCACTCTAGTTCCTATAAGATACGCCCTAAACTTATCAAAGGCAAATACTACAGCAAGTAACTCTTTCTCAGTAGTGGTGTAATTAATTTGAGCATCATTAAGAGTTCTACTTGCATAGTAAATAACATGGAAGAGTTTACCTTGCCTTTGACCTAGTGCTGCGCCAACTGCGTAGTCACTTGCGTCGCACATCAACTCGAATGGCTCAGTCCAATCGGGTGGTATCACTATTGGAGTTAAGGTAAGCTTCTTCTTCAGTTCAGTAAAAGCGCTGTGGAATTTTTTATCGAAGACAAAGGGTTGATTTTGCTGTAGCAAATTGCAAAGCGGTTTAGAGACTTTCAAGAAGTCCTTGATGAACCTCCTGTAGAAGACAGCATGTCCAAGAAAGCTTCTAATTCCCTTCATAGTGGTGGGGGTGGTAGCTTCTCTATCAACTCAACTTTTGCTTTCTCGACTTCAATTCCTTTGCTCGAAATTTTGTGCCCCAAAATCGTACCTTCGGTCACCATGAAATTGCATTTTTCCTAATTGAGTACAAGGTCGGCTTGTTCACAGCGTTTCAGTACTTTTGCCAGGTTGCCGAGGCATTTTTCAAAAGTTTCTCCGGACACAGAAAAATCGTCCACAAATACCTCCAAAAATTCTTCAACCATGTCTGAAAAAATTGCCAACATGCAACGTTGAAAAGTTGCTGGAGCATTACATAACCCAAATGGCATCCTTCGAAAAGCATAAGTTCCATAAGGGCAAGTAAAGGTTGTCTTCTCCTGATCCTCTGGTGCTATAGCAATTTGATTGTATCCAGAATAGCCATCGAGGAAGCAATAGTAAGCCTTTCCCGCCAATCGATCCAGCATTTGATCGATAAAAGGAAGGGGGAAATGGTCCTTCTTTGTTGCCTTGTTCAGTTTCCTATAGTCCACACAAATGCGCCAGCCTGTGACTGTCCTTGTCGGGAGCAACTCGTTGTCCTCATTTGGGATCACTATCGTACCTCCCTTCTTAGGAAAACAATGCACGGGACTAACCCATGAACTATCAGAAATTGGGTATATGATCCCTGCATCCAACCACTTGATAATCTCTGTCATCACTACCTTCTTCATTGCTGGGTTCAGTCTTCTTTGGGGCTCAACAAAATTGTTGTGGTATTCTTCCAGCAGAATCTTGTGCATGCAGATCGTAGGACTGATGCCCTTCAAATCGGCCATAGTCCACCCTAGAGCTTTCTTATATTGTGATAGCAAATTCACAAGACTTAGCTCTTGGTTAGGATCTAAGTTAGAAGAAATAATCACTGGCAAAGTATTGTGAGATCCCAAATAAACATACTTTAAATGCGGCGGCAGTGGTTTTAAATCTAGAGATGGTGCATGTAAAAGTGATGGTTTAGGAGGAATAAATTCAGAGAAATCAATTGATTCAAATTTCGTACCTGGTCTTGGCTTGAAATAGCCAATTTGTTGTAGCTCCAGATGAGCTTCTTCTTCATCATGATCATGCTCCTCCAGTATTTTTGCAAAGTCCTTCATTTGCGGAGAATTATCACGGCAAAAATCAGCATCTTCTTCAATTGCTGCAGCATTTATCTCGACTATACAGTCACATTCTTCATTATCATCCATGTACTTGAGAGTGTTGAAGACATTGATGGTCATGGATTGATCTGCTACTCGCATTGTGAAGTCTCCCTTCTCACAGTTGATGAGAATTCGACCGGTGGCAAGGAATGATCGTCCCAAGATAATGGGTGCTTTGTAGTCTACCTCACAATCCAAAATCAGAAAGTCCACAGGGAACACAAACTTACCCACTTTTACTATGACATCGTCCACTTTGCCTTCTGGTCGAACATGAGAGTGGTCCGCCAATTGCAAGATGACTGTTATAGGTCGCGTACTCCCTATACCAAGCTTCTTGAATATTGCTTTGGGCATCAAATTGACACTCGACCCTAGGTCTCATAATGCTCTGTCCAAAAAATTGTCTCCTATCGAGCATGGAATGATGAAGCTGCCAGGATCTTGCCTCTTCATGGGAAGCTCAGTCCTCCCAGAATAGAACTCAGATGCTATAGCAACTGTTTCAAAATTCTCAACTTTTCTTTTCTTTGTAACAATGTCTTTCAAAAACTTTGCATATGAGGGCATTTGATCAATAGCATCTAAAAATGAAATATTTATATGAAATTGGTCCAGCATACTTACAAACTTTTGAAATTGGAGATCCTCTTTATGTTGCTTCAAACGCTGAGGGAATGGTGGTGGGGGTCTTACGTTCTCCAAAGGTTGCGTTGATGCTGCTTCTTTTGCTGCAGCATTTGCAAGCTTCTCACCAAATGCCTCAGTATTTAAGTTTTCTCCATTTTCTTCTTGAGCTGATGTTTCTTCTTTTTGTTCAACTTCTTTTTGCTCCTAAATGGGGGTTTCTTCCTTCTCATTTCTTTTGAGTTGTTCCCCCTTATTGATTTGTCTTCCACTCCTCAAGGTAAGTGCACTGCATTGCTCTTTGCCATGATTTTTAGTGACTCCAGTATCACTAGGCAAGTTGCCTCTTGGTCTTGCTTGTAATGCTTGAGCAATTTGACCCACTTGAGTCTCCAGCGTTCTGAGTGAAGAGCTGTGACTTTGCAGAAGTGCGCCTTGGGTCTGCAACAGATTGCCTTGATTAGAGATGGTGGTGGAATGCTCCTGCATTAATGCTTTCGTTGATGTCATGAACTCCTTGGTCGAAGCCATGAATTCTTGCAGCGAAGCTTCCAAAGAATTGTTGTGACTTTGATGATGAACTGTTCCTTTGTTGTCATTTTGCCATGGCATATTTCCTTGAAAGCCATGGACTCCTTGGTTTGATGCCATGGGTTGCTGCCTATTCGAGCTGTTTGCTTGATTCGGTCCTTGATTACCCCCACGAAAAATTAGGATGTTGTCTCCACCCTGGGTTGTACGTGTTGGAGTAGGGGTTGTTGGAATTTTTGTTGAAGTTTCCAACATAATGAGCAGACTCTAGATGAGTTGGGCAATCTTTATCGAAATGGTTTCCACTACAGTGCACACAGCTTAATGCCTTAGCATCTCGTACTTCACTGGGTTGTTGAAGGTTCTTCAACATATTTGTGATAGCAGAAAGTTGTGCTGAGACAGAATCATTTGCATCGAGCTCCAGCTTTCCTTGAGTTCGTCGTCCTGTCCCAAGCCTTGCAGTTGGAAACTGATAATCATTGTTGGCTATTTTATCCAAAATATTAAATGCTTCTTCTGGCGACTTGTCCAGCAGTGTCCCATTTGCTGAAGCATCTAACATCATCCTGGTGGGTGCGTTGACTCCATTGTAGAACATCACGATTTGAGTCCAATCTTGAAAACCGTGATTGATACACCTTCTCAGCAAGCTCTTGTATCGATCCCAACACTCGTACATTGACTCGTCATCCCCTTGTCTGAAGGATGCTATCTCATTTCGCAATTGAGTGTTCATGTTGGGTGGGTTGTATCTTGCCAAAAAGCTTTTTCATAAAGCTGTCCATGACTCCATCGAACCGGCTGGAATACCATTCAACCATTCTCGTGCTCGGTCTCTCAAAGAGTATGGAAATAGCTTTAGCTTCAACACATCCTCGTGCACTCCTTGTTGGCGGAACGAATCGCAAACCTCCAAGAAAGCACGAATGTGTTGTCGAGCATCCTCGTGAGGAGATCCTCCAAACTGTCTGATCGAGTTGAGCATATTAAACATCACAGGCTTGAGCTCGAAGTGTGTCGCTTGTATCTCAGGTGTCACTATCCCAGAATTGAGGTCATCCAAGATCGGTGTCAAGTGATCTCGAATTGCCCTTGGTCTTGCTACTATCTCTGGATTTGCTGCAGCATTTGGATTTGCTGCAGGTATTGCTCTAGCATTTTGATTCTGTGGATCCTGATACATGGCTCTTGTTCTTTGCTCTCGCCTCCTTTGTCTAAAATACCTTTCGATTTCCGGAATAAATGGTTTGAGGGATTCCCTACGATTCACTCTGGGCATCCACTAACCAAAAACCTAAAAAGATAAACAAAGAAAATAAAGATTAAACCAAATAAAAAGACTCAAAACACAAAACAAAAATAAAAAGGTAAAAAGTATGAAAACTATGATTGAAATAGCCTATTGCCTCAATCCTCGGCAACGGCGTCAAAAACTTGTTGCGTGCTGAGTGTGATTAAAATATGATTGTGATGCGCGCGCAATAATGTGCAAGTATACACATCGAACAAGTAATAAAGTGTGTGAGTGAGATCGTTCCCACGAGGATTGGGTAGGTTAATTAAAAAATATTTAACATACACAAAAGATAAAATAATCCTTTGTATGATCATATGCTAAAGCAATTCTGCAAATGTCACCAAAATGCTTTAGCAAAATAAAGATGTCACTAGTGATGCTGGAGCAAAACAAAGATTGTCACGAAAATGTAGTAGCAATTCAATAGATATTGGAGAAATAAATAAAGCTGCACAAACACAACACAGAGAAGATATTCAAGCTTAAGATAGGCTAGGCTTGCAATGGTATGATCTCACTGTTCTCCTGAATGTTACTGTTCCACTGGTTTACTAGTGCTCGATAGAGTTTACTGAAAATGCCTCCACTATCCCTAGTCAGAAGGCCTAACACTCGAAAATGCTAAGGTATTACCTCCCGGTCTCAACCCTAACACTCCTAATGTTGATAAAGTGCTACCCCTTTTAGTCGTTGAAACTCTACCTTATCCCTAAGGCAAGTTAGGATTTCGCTCCCGCAGTAACCCCATTGTTCAAGTTGGTCTAGCTTTGCCTATCCCTAGATCTAAGCTTCCCGAACCCCTTGAGCTATGGCTACCTCCCGGTGCTCTTACAAACCAAGGTTTAGAGTGAAAATGTGTTAGCATTCTTGAACAAAGCACAAAGTTAAACACTGGAAACAATAAACATCCACTAAAACATAATAAAAATCATCCAAAACAAGCCTGAGCCATACTAGATTAGTTTATGACTAGGTAAGAAAAACTATTCAACTTTCGTCCTTTGAAATACATATTCAACTACTTAGAAAAGAGGTAAACAAAGTGAAGAGGAAGGAAGTCTCAAACGCTTGTGCCGTGACACTTTTCCTAGCTTGTCGCTCCTCCCGAAGTCGCGCAAATCCCTTACTTGAAGCTCTCCAACAATGGTGGCTTGGCTAGAGGTGGAAGATGACCGAAAGTGGCCTCCTTTCTTCTTTCTTCTCCCTCGTGCTTTCCTTAAAGATCGCTCCTTTTGTGGCTCCATAGTTACTGATTTTTCTCTTTTTTTTCCTCCGAACATCCTTGTTGAAGGAGGCTTGGCCTTGTATTTATAGGAGGCTTCTAGGGTTTGGTGCCCTAAAGATGCCAAGGGAATATGCTCTGACATTCTCTGCAGCAGATGACAGAAATGCAGGGTCTGCAGGGGACAATTGCAGGTCTGCAGAGGAGGTGCAACATCTGCAGGTCTACAGGTCTGCAAGGTGCAGCTGGCCTGAAAAACGCGTGAGGACAGTGGGCTGTAGGTGTGTCCTTTCTTCTATTTTATTTTGTCCGCCCATAATGTTGTAGCATCGTTGAAGTTCGATCCAACACCATGGAAATATGCTACAGCATCTCTTCCGATCATTCTACTTTGCTCCAGCAATCTGCACATCAAAACCAAGAAAATACCCTCCAAAGCAGCATCTTTTAAAATAAAAGAGAAATTAAAATAAAAACCTAATCTAAATGCAAATGCACATGAAATGCAACTAAATGCAATGAAATGCAATGCAAATGAACTTGAAATCAAACAAAACCTTAAGTAAAGGGTATAAAATATACGCTTTTTAGAGCGTTAACATCATCTCAAATTTTTTAATATTTTTTATTTTTATTTTTAAATCGAAAGATTTAATAAACTTTTACCCCGCTAAACATAATTCTAACTCATCCCTAATCTTGTGACGATAATTAGACTTGGCAGACTTGATCCGAGAATTAAAAACCGAACCGATTTACTCGAACCGAAACCCGAGTAAATCAGAACAAGATGATCCTAATGTGATTCGAAACCCTAATCGAAATTGAACCAATTTACCCGAACCAAAATCCGATTGAATACGAATAAGATAATCCTAACATGATCCAAAACCCAAACCGAAACTAAACCCGATCCGAATTCTAGAAGAACCAATATAGACCCGTAACCGATTTGATTTGAACCGATTTTCACTCGAATCGATTTTTACCCAAACCGAAAGCAACCCAAAATTAACTTGCTCAAAACTAATTTAAACCAAACATCAATCTGATTTTAACCCGATAATTGAGTCAAAGTGAATGAATAATTTATTTTTACTATTGTTTATTTTCTTACGATTTTAATCTGAATCCATGTATTTATTAAAATTTATTTTTTTACTATTTTTTATTTTAACTCGATAATTGAGTCAAGGTGAATGAATAATTTATTTTAAACAAGAAATGAATAATTTATTTTTACGATATTAGTCTGAATCCATGCATTTACAAAAATGTCAGTAGCCCTTAAATTACTAATACTACCTTTATTCGAATAAAAACTGAGGTAAAAAATTCAAAACAATTCCAATACGAAATGTCATAATCCTTGAGTCATCCTACATCATTCTTCAAAATTTTATGACATTTCGAGGTCAAATGATTATCCAACTTTAACATAGAAACTTTTCCCTTTTATAGCTTTTCACGCAAATCTTGCACCGAAAATCTAATTCCTATCATTTTTCTTGTACTAACGTGAATTATCATTTGCAGAATAAAAATAATTATTAGGTTTGTTATCAAATTGGTCATTATACTTTTCCTCTTTTCAATTTTACCTTCAAGCAAATAAAAATATATATTTTACAAGAATATATGACTAGTTCTATATATAATATAGATGATTAGATTCACAATCAAGTCCAAATCAAGCCAAATTAACCAGAAAATTCAAAGATTGACTTGATCCGAACCGATCTAAACGATCCGATATGGACCCAACTCGAAAATATTGATCCCATATTGACCTAACCCCAAAACAAATAATTCAATATTGACCCGAATCATCGATCTGATATCCGAATCATATTGAATTATCATATAACCGAATTAAAATCAAAATCGAAACCTAAACCGACCCGAATCGAGTGCAAACAAACTCAAAATGAATCAAACAGAAACAATCTGAACTGAAACCGAACGACCCGTTTACCACCTTTAATTATAATCATGAAAAATTAATCTTCAATCTTCACTTTTATCTGGTGATTAGAAGTTTCAGAAATCAGAAGTTAATAACAAACATGATATGTTCATAAAAACTGTTAACAAGGCACATTGATTATAAAAACACTAAAAAAGTTGAGCATAAAAAATTGCAACAATCGCCAAGGTGATTTAGCATAAAAAATGTATAAAATTCATATGAAAATTCCCATAAAAATGAGATTCAACACAAGCATGCTGCAAATTTCAATAAAACAAGTTCAAAACAGGAAAACTGGTTTTATGAAAAATACAGAATAAACAGAGAAATAAAAAGCGATCAGAACATGTCATAACATCAGTTTAACATCAAACTTTTACCCTACTATAAATAATTTCTATCATCACATCGCTTTAATTCTCATTGTTCTTACACATAAATATAAAAAACTCAGAAAAAACCAATTTAAATATATAACAAATATGAGAAGAAAGATAAGCTAAGAACTTCTTAGAGGGATTGAGATACCGTCACAGGATAATCCTCCGGTACATAAGAAGATTCATCATCGAAAATAATTTTAAAACAAATAAAATGAAGAGAAAAAGAAGGCCTATGAAGAAAGCAGTGTTGCATACAGAAGGAAGAGCAAAAAATGTATTTATAGAAGAAAGAAACCCTATTGACCGCTTAAAACTTAAAAATTATAAATTAATAATATTTAAATTCGGTAAAAAAATTAATTTTAATATAATTTAATATATTATAATTTATTCCTATACAATATAATTTAAAAAATTTCAAAAATGGAAATATAAAATTTATACTATATTCCATATATAGAATTTATACTATATATAAAATGATACTATACAAGGAAATATAAAATGTATACTATATATGAAAATTTAGAATGTATAATATTATATATATAAAAATATAGAATATGTATGTATGTATGTATATGAATATAATATATTATATCTATATTTATATATAAGTATGTATATGTATACTTATTATTATATGTATATGCGTATATATTAGATGTATATATTAATATATGTGTAACACCCTGACCCCGTGCCACATTGGGGCTGCGACCCAAAACCTTTATTTCAAAATTTCGGCTTCAAGCCCAAGTAAAAACAGTTTAAGTCCAAATAAAACCATAGCATACTAAGGTTTCAAATCCAAATGTGACATGATCCTATATTTAAAACATTACGGAGCTCCAAAATATTACAAACCCATTTAAAATATTCGACCTAATTAAATAAACAGAGTTACCAATACATATAGGGTTTGACAAAGTACTAGCCCACTAAATCTATAATTGTACTCTGATACATAGTCAATGTTGAAATCGAAACCTCGATGGTGTTTCATGGAAAACGACTTCACCTAACTTACGAACGAAGAAAAGATTTCGAACGCTGAGCTACAAAAGCTCAGTGTGTACGCCGTTACTCGGCCCAAAATCATGCATATCATAACCAGTAAAGAAAAGCATATAAATATCGTGAATGATATGATAGTCTAGCATGTTTGCCTATCATGTGGCATAAATAAATGTATAAAAACGCACACAACATATATATGTAACATCACAAAAGAAACACAAAAATGAGGCCCGAGTTCATACAACATCGGGATCCTACACTCAGAATTGAGGTCGCCCTCAAATCCTATACTCGGAATGTTACATCGAGCATCTTCGAACGAGGTCGCCCAACGTTCAGAATAAGAAATCGGGATGGAGGTCGCCCAACCAATCCCATGTTCGGAATATTACATCGAACATCATCGAATGAGGTCGCCAAACATTCGGAATAAAGGTCTTCAATACATCACCCAAAATATTAAATAGGATGGCCTTAGACGTGTTGTAACACTTTTGAATATCCGGATTTCCATCAAAAAAGGAATCAACACACACAAATGATCCACCTATGATTTTCACATCAAGATGTATTAGAACTCATCATAACTTAGTCTATCGGGGTTAAAATTATAAATCTTGGTTTAACAATTCATTTCATAGTTTTAAATATTAATAGGAACCCTCAATTCCAATCACCGAACCTCAAACTCTATGCCAACCTATGCAAGATTACGTAGGGGTTTCGATACACCTATATGGGTTATAGAAACACCTTATATGGATACCCTTAAAAGGAGGGTATCGAAACACCAGGTATCGATACGGGTATCGATAAGCTTTGACCAAATTTAAGGTCAACTAAGGAGGGCTTACCCGCTTCGATATGGGTATCAAATTTAGGATGACACTGGAAAGTTTCGTACCGAAACTCGAGAAAGGCATTTCGAAACGCCTGCCCAAACTAGCCTATTTCTCTCTCAGGGGTATCGATACACCCACAAAGGGTATCGATACCCCCTACATGAAATGCATAACTGGACATGAAAATTCTTAATAGCCCTCCCCAAATTTTATCTATTCAATCAGAAATCATTCCTACATGTTCATAGAAGTGATTAAGGTGTGTTTCAATAAATTTCAACTCAACACTAGGCATATTACAAGATTTACAATTAATGACTCCAAAGCTTAAAAACCAAGCATCCATGCACCGAATCTACATGTCATGCATACTACCATGAAGTGAATGATAAAGAGAAAAGTTGGGAGTACCAACCTTGAGCAAGCACAGGAAAAACGTCACTCACCTTTTCTTCAAGCTCTCTTCTTTATAAGACTTTTAAAAGGCTCTCCAACTTCTCTCTCTACAAAGAGATGTTAAACTAAGCATTAGACAACACTTGGGAAGATTCTCAGAAAAACAAAGACATAAGAAACTAAGATTTACGCCCTTAAAACCTCATTCCCGTTTTTCTCTCAACCCATACTCATAAACCCCATCCTTACCGAACCAACACATTTTTACCTCTTTTTAAAGATTCTTAGCAGCTCTAAAAATCCCTCATCAGCTCAAAACCGAGATTCTCAACTCTCACAACAAAGATTGCACCTTTTCTCTTTTCTTTCTTGCAACAATGGAAGAAGGAAAATGGAAGAAAAGAAGGAAGAAGGAGGTCACCCTCTACAATACATGAGAGTTAAACTCATCCCTACTCAAAATCATCGCATTGTGCATTTACAAAAATTCCCCTCTTCAACCAAAGCCAACACTAAGCCCAAAGAAACTGAGGCCTAGCAAGGCCCAAACTATACAAACCCGAGGTCATAAATTGAAGCTCAATACTCGGGTTAACCCGACACTCGGATCTAAATCCGGGTCGTTACAATATGTATATAATATACATTAATATATGTATACATTAAATATACTATAGTCTATATAATATATTAGATATATATATATATATGTAATATACATTAATATATACTATGTATATAATATAGTTTAATACATATATAATATACTTTAATATATATGATATACTTATATATATTATACTTTATGTATCAGTGTATTATATGTAATATATAATATACTTTAATATATATATAATATATAATTAAATTTATAATAATATATGTATTTAATTTGTTTATGAATTAATATATGTATATGTATTTAATTAATGTATGCATATTATTAATTTTTTAAGCCTAACACTAATCCCCTAAGCCCAAATCACTAAACTAGTTCTCTAAGACCAATTCTTCAATCACTAAATTGATTCTCTATGATCAAATTGAAACAATTTTAAAATATTTAATTTGATTTTAATTAAATGAGGACCAAATCGAATAAAAAAATAAAATTTAAAATTTTTTCGAGTGATCATAATTGAATTGAAATAATAGTAAAATAAGGTGTAGAACGGTGTGAGATTTGATTTTTTAGGCGCGACCTATATAAAAATATGAGAAATATTTTATCCAAACTAGAGTAGTGTCAAATGAATATCTAAATCCAATTTTTTATATATTTTTAATTGATTATATTTAATCAAAGTTTATTATTTGATTATATGTTATAATAATAATAATAATAATAATAATCAAAAGTTTTCTATATATATATATTAATTCCCTCCAAAATTTTGTTTTTCCCTCTTTTTTATATAATAATCAAAACTTATTTATAATTTACTCCAAAATTTTGGTAACTTATATCTGTCCAAAATTTTTACACTAAAAATAAATTAATCTCAAACTTAAAAAATGAATGACTTATTTTCCTTCAAAATTTTGTCTTTTCACTCTTTTTTATCGATTGGCTTGTTCTTTTTTTATCAATTATTTTGATTTAATTTAATTAAGTCATAATTTAGATTAGTTTAATAAAAATCTACTTTTGATTTTAGAATTCTTTTAATTATTTTTGTAATTTATAATTTTATATTTTAATTTAACTTAATTAATCCTAGGTTCAATAAGTTAATTTAAATTAATTAAATATTAATTTAAAATTATAATTTTTAATAAAATATTAATTTAAAATTATAATTAAAATTAAATACATTAAAACCTAATAAAATAGTAAATAAATAAATTTAATTAAATATGTAATACTAAATTTAAATATTAATCCCTAAATTAATTCTTATGTCTAATTTTATTTCTTAAGCTTAATTATATTTACTAATATTTTAAATTTATCAAATTATAGATATAATTAATTATATGTCATGTAAATATTAAGTCTTGTTAATATTATTTCAGGTCAATAACATGTCGGGTTCAAAACAAGTCAGGTCGGGTAAAATCAGGTCTCGGGTCGATTTAGTCGGGTAATATCGGTTATCTATTAGGTCAGACTCGGATTCATTTCATTCGAATGCAGGTCGGGTTTTAGGTCCACATTAACATGTTAAAATAGGGTTCGGGTCATTCTCGATCTGATACAATTTGGATTAGAGGTTTAAGTTTTATAATTTATAAATTTAGGGTTTAGATTTAAGGTCTAATAATTTATGATTTGAGATTTATGTTTTTAATGTTTATGATTTAAGTTTTAAGATTTAAAGTTTAAAATTTAAATATATAATTAATTATATCTATTAGAATCTATTAAATAAATATAAAACAAGTTTTTAGAAAAATAGTTATATTTATTAGTTTCTATTAAAAGAATAAACAAACATTAATTATAAAAATCTTACTAGTTTACTAGTTTTATTAGTGGTCCTTGGAATTGTCTATAACAAAACCCTTAATTAAATGATAAAAAAAATAAAATAAAAAAATCAATTATCAGAACAGTCATTTATATTTCTTAATACAGTGTTAATCATCAATTTTAAAAGATAATAAGTAAAATTAATTATAGTTTTAAAATATAAATAAAAAGAATGATAAATTAACTAGATTTAAAACCTATCACCTTAATCGATTTAATCACAACAGTTGGTTGATCGATTATAAATTTTCTATTTAACCGATATAAAATAATTATATCATAAACCTTATTTATATCATTTCGTCCATAGTTTAAATAATCTAGTTCTTTACATTTTTTTAATTCACATATTTCATTTTAAATTTTATCAATAAATATTTATTAAATACATTGTTGTAAGTGCTTCACTTTCCATCTTCATAAGAACTGCTCATCACTTAAGAATGGGTTGAGAAATGTTGTTGTGATCCCAAAATTTTTAATATAATTATATTTTTAATTTTTTAATTTAAATATAATATGAATAAAAAAATCTATTTTTATTTTTAAATTTAAAGATTTAATAAATTTTTATCCTACTAAATATAATTCTAACTCGTCCCTGATCTTATGACGACAATTAGACCTGGCAAACTTGATCCGAGAACCGAAAATTGAACCGATTTACCCGAACCTGAATCCGAACAAGATGATCCTTACGTGGTACGAAACCCGAACCAAAACCGAAACCGAAACCGATCCAAATTCTAGAAGAAACGATATAAACTCGTAACCAATATAGATCCGTAACCGATTTGACCCAAATCGATTTTCACCCGAACCGATTTTCACCAAAACCGAAAGTAACCCGAAATTAACTTGCTAAAAAACGATTTAAACCAAACATCAATCCGATTTTAACCAGATAATTGAGTCAAAGTGAATGAATAATTTATTTTTACTACTGTTTATTTTTTTACGATTTTAATCTTAATCCATGTATTTATTTTTACTACTGTTTATTTCTACTATTTTTTATTTTAACCCGATAATTGAATCAAAGTAATTGAATAATTTATTTTAAATCCGAAATGAATAATTTATTTTTACGATTTTAATCTAAATGCATGTATTTACAAAAATGACAATAGCCCTTAAATTATCAATACTACCTTTACTTGAATAAAAACCGAGACAAAAAAATTCAAAACAATTTCAATATGAAATGTCATAATACTTGAGTCATCCTACATCATTCTTCAAAATTTTGTGACATTTCAAAGTCAAATAATTATCTAACTCTAAAATCAATATTTTTTTCCTTTTATAGCTTTTCATGCAAATCTTGCATCGAAAATCCGATTTTCATCATTTTTCTTGTACTAATGTGAACTATTTATTTAAGGAATAAAAATAATTATTGGGATCATTATCAAGTTGGTCCTTATACTTTTTTTCTTTTCACTTTTATCCTCAAGCAAATAAAAAGACATAATTTTACAAAAATATATGATTGATTATATATATAATATACACAATTTGATTCACACTCAAGTCTAACTCAAACCAAATTAACCCAAAAATTCAAAGATTGAACCGATCCGAACCGATCGGAACGACTTAATATGAATCCGACACAAAAATATCTGATCTGATACTGACCCGAATCACTGATCTGATATCCGAATCAACCCGAATTATCATATAACCGAATTAAAACTGAAACTAAAACTCGAACCGACACGAGACGAATACAAACAAACTCAAAATAAACTGAAACAAAACCGAACGACATGTTTGTCACCTCTAACTATAATCATGAGAAATTAATCTTCAATCTTCATTTTTACCAATTGATTAAAAGTTTCAGAAATCAGAAGTTGTTAACAAACTTGATATGTTCATAAAAACGATTAACAAGACACTTTGATTACAAAAACACCAAAAAAGTTGAGCATAAAAAATTGCATCAATCTAGCATAAAAAATGTACAAAATTCATACGAAAATTAACCATAAACATGAATTCAACACAAGCACGCTGCAGATTTCAGTAAAACAAGTTCAAAACAGGAAAAATAGTTTTATGGAAAATACAGATTAAACAGAGAAATAAAAAGCGATCAGAACCTATCGTAACATCAGTTTAACATCAAACTTTTACCCTACTACAAATAATTTCCATCATCACATCGCTTTAATTCTTACTGTTCTTACACATAAATTAACAAATATGGGAAGAAAGATAAGCTTAGAACTTTCTAGAAGGATTGAAATACCGTCATAAGATAATCCTCCGGTAAACAAAAAGATTTATCATCGAAAATACTTTTAAAAAATAAAATGAAGAGAAAAAAAAATGACCTATGAAGAAAGTAGTGCCACATACAGAAGGAAAAGAAAAAAGTTTATTTATAGAAGAAAGAAACCTTACATACCACTTAAAAATTAAAATTATAAATTAATAATAGTTAAAATCGATAAAAAAATATTTAATTTTAATTTATTTTAATATATTACAATTTATTCCTAATATAGTTTAATAAATTTCAAAAATTGAAATCTGAAATTTATACTATATTCCATATATAGAATTTATTCTATTTATAAAATGGTACCATACATGAAAATATGAAATGTATAGTATATATGAAAATATAGAAAGTATAATATTATATATATAAAACTATAGAATATGTATATGTATATGTATATGTATATATATATGTATATGTATATGTATACGTATATGTATAAGTATGTATGTATATGTATACTTATTATTATTATATATATATATATATATATACATAAATATTAGATGTATATCTTAATATATGTATATAATATACATTAATATGTCTATACTTATATATATGTATATATATATATTATATATATATACATACATTAATATATGTATACATTAAATATATTATAGTCTATATAATATATTAGAACGTAGATATATATATATATATATATTTGTAATATACATTAATATATACTATATATATAATATAGTTTAATACATATATAATTTCTTTTCAGTCATATTTCGGGTCCACACTAACAGGTTGAAATCGGGTTCGGGTCATTCTCAGTTGGATACAATTCGGGTTCGGTTACTACAATAACAGGTCCAACTCAGATTTAGGTCAACAACAATCGAATATAGATCGGGTTCGGATCATTATATTCCCGAGTCAAACCAGGTTATGACTCGAACATGTTTTAGTTGGATTTTAGGTCGGGTCACCTTTTTACTTCCCTATTGAAGCATATATGGCTTAGTAAATGCCACATAAATCTCATCCCTACGAGAAATTTTATTTTTGTTTTCTTATCAACAATGATATTTCTTGAACACCTTATTGAATAAGGTTGTAAACGAGAGGAGAGAGATCACGAGTTACCTAGATTTGACTCGATCAAAACACAAATCGATTGAACTCGGCTCGAGTTTTTAATGAGTTGAGCCAAACTACTTGATACCCGACTCTAAAAGCTCACGAACTACTCGAAAATATAATGTACTACTTTTTTATTTTTTATAATTTAAAATCTAAATTTTTAAATTTAAAACCCTAAAATATAAATCTAACATAGGTCTAAAACACTAAAATTAACAAGTTTCAGTTTACACAACTTGTTTATCAAAGTTTTTTTCTTTATAAGGCTTTAAATGAGACGTGACAGATAAGAGTTACTCGAGTTTAACATGATCAAAGATCGGTCAACACTACTCAATTAGAGGCTCGAATAAAGCTCAAACTCGCCTTGAATCCTTAATGAGTCGAATCGAGCTCAAATTTTTCAGACTCGTAGCTCGAGCTCAATTCGAAATCTTAACGAGCGGAGCTGAACTTAACACTACTTGAACTCGATTCGTCTCGTTTACACCCCTATTATTGAATGGATTAGAGAGTGTGTTTCCATCCAAAATTAAGATGAAGATTGATCCATCTTTGGGGTCGAGAGTACGTTAGATTATTTATGTAATTTGCCTAGTTAGAGTTGATATGATCGAAAAATCAGAGGATGAAAGTCTCAATGAGAAGAAAAAGTTTTGAAAATTAAGGGAATATATATATCTGCATATATTGTATCGTCAACTGTTGAGTGAGACATTCAACTTCAGATTAACAAATACGCTTGAAGCTGCTTAAACATTAATTAACACAACTAACGAAGAAAACGAACTCGGGGACAAAAGTAGTAATTGCAAGATATATTAGTTACAAAAATGACACTTATTCGTGACAGATAAGGCAATGACACAACAGATAAAAAACGCATTTGTTAAACACATTTATATTATGTGACACAAATACAAAAGATACGTCAAATAAAATGTACCTTTAAGATTTAAGCGTTTTAAAGTAATTTTAAAATTTTGAGGTTTATAGATTTATGATTAAGGTTTAATTTAAAAGAATATAAGTTACTTACGGTTTGCAACTCTAGGCATAGTTGTTAGCCTAATACGAGATTAATACAAGTTGGTTCTTATGAAGGTTGTTGTCAAGTTAGGTCACATATAGGAGTATAGGGGAAGAAATCATGTCCTCAAACCAGAAAGACATGAACAATATAAGAACGGGTTCGACAACAATATAAACTGATTAAATAAAAAAAAGATCTTAATAGTTGAGGAATGAAAATGGGTCAGATCGGAGTGTATTTTTGGCCGTCCTCACTCTGATTCGAAAACTAAATCATTTGTTTCAACCTCTATTTTGATTTTAACATATATATTTTTTTTGACCCGACCTGAAATAATAAAATCTATAACCCAATCTCGACCTGAACTCGATATATTAATAAAAAACTCGATTAAACTTGATCAAGCAAGAAAAAATAATAAAAATATCATATATTATATATAAAATATATATAAATATATCGGATAGGAGAATTTGTATTCTAAACTCGATCCTGATTTGATCCTATTTTTAAAATAACTCGACCCAATTTAAACTTAAACTTAAACTCAAATTTTTAAATAAAAATTTCATCCTTACCGAATAAGGTCAAATTAGAACCCGACAAGAACAGATCAAATTTTCATCTCTACCTTTATCGATATTTTTGTACATGCTTTTAAGCCTGACTTACTTGCTATTTTGCTATGTGACATATCTTACTTTTACATTTTGTTATTTATTTTGTAAAATCAAAAATACTCTTTACATTTTCTTATTTAGGGTTTATGAATTTATGATTTAAGGTTTATAGTTTTATATCTTTAAGGATTTTAGGGTTAATGTTTAAGGTTTTAGAGTTTTATAATTTTAAGGTATAAAAATTTATAATTTATGCTTTATAGTCTTATATTGTAAGGGTTTTACTTTTTATTAATTCATATCATAACATCCATAATTCAAATAATCAAGTGTTTTACTTTTTATTAATTCACATATTTCATTTTAAATTTTATCAATAAATATTTATTAAATACAATGTTGTAACTACTTTACTTAAGAATGGGTTATGCTGTTGTCATCTCAAAAATTTTAATATTTTTTATTTTTATTATTAAATTGAAAGATTTAATAAACTTTTACCTTGTTAAACATAATTCTAACTCATTCTTAATCTTGTGACGATAATTAAACCTGGCAAACTTGATCCGAGAATCGAAAACCGAACCGATTTACCCGAACCGAAACCCGAGTAAATCCGAACAAGATGATCCTAATGTGATCCGAAACCCTAACCAAAATTGAACCAATTTACCCGAACCGAAACCCAATTGAATCCGAACAAGATAATCCTAACGTGATCCAAAACCCAAACCGAAACTAAACCCGATCCGAATTCTAGAAGAACCAATATAGACTCGTAACCGATTTGATCTGAACCGATTTTCACCCGAATCGATTTTTACCCAAACCGAAAGCAACCCAAAATTAAGTTGCTCAAAACTGATTTAAACCAAACATCAATCTGATTTTGACCCGATAATTGAGTCAAAATGAATGAATAATTTACTTTTACTATTGTTTATTTTTTTATGATTTTAATCTGAATCCATGTATTTATTAAAAAAAATTTACTATTTTTTATTTTAACTCGATAATTGAATCAAGGTGAATGAATAATTTATTTTAAACAAGAAATGAATAATTTATTTTTACGATATTAGTCTGAATCCATGTATTTACAAAAATGTCAGTAGCCCTTAAATTACTAATACTACCTTTATTCGAATAAAAACTGAGGTAAAAAATTCAAAACAATTCCAATACGAAATGTCATAATCCTTGAGTCATCCTACATCATTCTTCAAAATTTTATGACATTTCGAGGTCAAATGATTATCCAACTTTAAAATCGAAACTTTTCCCTTTAATAGCTTTTCATGCAAATCTTGCACCGAAAATCTAATTCCTATCATTTTTCTTGTACTAACGTGGATTATCATTTACGGAATAAAATTAATGTAACGCCCTCAATAGGGCCTAGAAGGATGACACCATAGATCCATTGTCCAATTGATAGTTAAGTTAATCAATTGAAGAAAATTTGAAATTTTATGAAATTAAGTGTCTCAAATAAGTTAAGGACTAAGCTTAACATGAAATGAGAAGGATGAATTAGTTATTTGGGAAGTAAATGTTACAAGATAGATTAATTGATCAATAAAAGGGACTCAATTGAGACAAAGGAGAAATATTAAGCCAATTTAAGGATGTAATTGCAACAAAAACGAAGTAAAAGAGCTTGCATGTAATAGAAAAGTGTGGTTTGCCAAGTTGTGTAATTAGACCAACAAGTTTGAAACTTGTCATGTTAAATGATTATTAGACTTATTTTTTTTTATCAAAAAGAAAAGAAAAGAAGAAGCCTTCATCTCCCCCCCCCTTATGCCGAGAAAATGAAAAGGTGGGAAAGGAAAAGAAGGATTCATCTTCTTCCATAGTTATCACCTTAGACAAATTCTAAGAAAAGAAATAAGAGAAAGAAAGAGAATTTTCCTTCCTTCTTTGTTCTTGTCATCCATCGAAAATAGAAAGAGAAGAGGGTTTTGAGAGAAAATTTAGGGAAAAGCCATTGGAAGAGGTTTAAAGCTTGGCATGGAAAGGAAATTTTGCTAGGAGATCAAATTCAACTAGATTGATAAGTTACTCCATTTATCGATTAAGTACAAGATGTGAGTTCTTAGTTTTGTGATTTATCATGACATTTGATCTTGAATAGTGAAGAGAAAAACTATATTTCTTGGTTGGAAATGTTAGAAATTATGTTATTGTATTGGTAACTTGCAAGGAGATAGAAGGAGTGTGCTAAAATAATGAATTCAATGGTTGTCCCATGAGTTGGAATAAGCTAGAATAGAGATTGTTTTGTAAAGTAATGAGTTGGTGTTTATTTTGGTGATCCTAAAGTAATGGTCATGAAATTAAATGTTAAGAACATGATAGGTTGCTGGAATAATGAGTAAAGAACATGGAAAAAGGTGGTTAAGATCATAGAAATGAAAGATAGTCAAATTGGCCGAAATATGCCATTTCGGGTAGCACTTTTGGGAAAATTTCCTAGGTCACATTTGAAGGAGTTAGGATCTGAAATTTTGCAGTAGAATACTCTCGTATATCTAGTTTAAGGGAAAATTTACGGAATCTTAATCTTAATGTTGTAGAGAAAGATATAAGCGTTTCCGTAAGGGTTGTTCGAGCAGCCCCGAATCTGGACGGGTTTGGTTCGAACGAAAACTGGTGTTGATCGGGAAATAATTAAAATGTGAGGTTAATTTTTAATTGTCGAGGGTCTTACTAGCTTTCTAAAGATATAAAATAAGCTTGATTCGGTAAGGGAGCTAGGAGATATGACCGATTCTTTATAGGGTATCAAAACTGTCCCTAATGAACAAATGCACTTGTTTACATTTGTTAAGTCTAAGACCACTTGGAATTAAATGATTGAATGTATCCTAATAGATATTATATTTGTATTAATTACTAGAGAATACAAGGGAAGAGAATATCGAGGAACAAGAAGGGCTCGAACTACCGAGGAAAAAGGGCAAAGGGATCGCGATTTACAACCCCTAAAGTGCCTGGAACTAATTGTGAGTGTGGCAAACTTTAAGGTTAGGACCTAGGGTCCTAACCACCTTTTTGTTTATTTGATTCGATTTTGTTATGTAAATGGACTAATCTATATTCGGTAAAAAGGGAAGGAGGCTAATGTTAAATGATTTGTTTGATATGAATTGTTTGTTAGATTGTTAGTACTAGCCTAGTACATATGCATAGCTCGGAAATGCCGAGGTAAGTATGGCACGCGGCTACGGATGCCAAGTACGTAAATCATGCATGGAGCATGTTATTGGTGATATGATCAATTGTTGATAACTTGATATGCCTATTACTTGTGACATGATCAATTGTTGATAACTTGATATGACTATTACTTGTGATATGATATAAATGCATTGCTTGATAATATGTCTTGGATACCTACTCTTGATGACACGAACTTGGTAAATACGAATTGAATGATCAAACGGTAATGAAATGTTATTGAGCCTTGGTCGATAGTTGGTCATAGGTAGTACGGCATGCCTAAAGTCTGAGCTCATTGTTTAGTGCTACAGCACTCTTGTTTAGTACTTCGGTACTTTTGTTTGGTAATGTGGGTACCGTGATTTGGTGGTTAGTCACCAATTTTTAGATACCATGGGTATCTCTTGTTAGTGTCTTTGTGGTACTCTTGTTAGTGCCTTTATGGTACTCTTGTTAGTGTCTTCGTGACACTCTTGTTGACTCGCTTACCTTGTCTAACTATACCAAGGCATCACATGAAATAAAATGAAAGAATTTGAAAATTAAATGGGGAATTATATGTTTGCATATATATTAGCTCATGAAGCATTGGAAAATTGTCTATGAATTGTTATTGGTTATTGAAATGGAATTGTTGCTAAGTATGACACTTGAATTGTGAATTGGTTAATAGATATTGAAATTGTCTATATGGCTATGGGTAGCCCTTGATATGAATGATTTATGAAAGCTTGTGAAATTGAATGATTGAATTATGTTAAGAGTGGAAATTGTGATATATATATATATATATGAGAAACATGTTAGGCATATTACATGATCATTGATATCCTTGTTTAATGATTGTGTTAATGCCATGGACTGATTTATTTGCTTAATCGTAACATGTCATCATTAATGCCATGATCTTGTTATAATATCCGAATTGAACATGTTATTTGCCATATGTTTTATGTCTAATATGGTTAGACTAGGACTACCTCACTATGTACCTAGACGTACTTACCACTCGTTTGTTTCCTCCTTTCCAAAATAATAGGTTATCGAGCTAAGGGCAAAATCGAGATTGATCCGAGCAAGGACACCAAGCAAGCAACGTATGGTATTTTGTACTTTTGGCTAACTCCTAGATCATGGTGGCATAATACTCATACTTGAATTAGCTTATGCATATTGATAATTGATTAATGGTTTGTAAATATATGATCATATTAGTATTCGGTATGTAAGCCATAAGGCATAATGATCCCCTTAGGCTAGCCTTGCATATTTTGAGTTTTGGCTTATGGTTACATAAGTAGGCCTTTGAGTTATTCATTTGATATGTAGGTGTTTACCTTGGCATGATAACCATGAACTAAGTAGGATGATATGTGAACCTTAAGGCCATGACATGGTAATGCTAGCTGCCTTAGTGAGAAATACATGGCATAGGGTGGTCGTAGAATGATATGTATAATGACATGAATGATGAAATGGTGATAGTCAATAGAATTGGTAAATAGTTAATGATACCTAAACATGTTGAAATTGTTCTTTAAAGATTAGGGATGGTTTGAGACCACAAAGATGGCCCTTTTGGTAGTGTCTAAGTGTTTAAAAAAGTTAGAAATATGGAAATTGGGGCAGGGCTATCGATACCACTTACATGGGTATCGATACCACCCTTGGCAATAGCAAAATGGCATCGATGCTTGGTTCGATGCCAAGCTTCGTTAAGGGTTCCCTAGTTAGATGCCAGTATCGAGCCAGGCCACTATAGCCTTAAGCCATTAAGTCCTTGAAGTAGATCAGCATCGATACCTGGTTCGATACTGGGACTTCCAGTCACGAAATTGCATCGATACCAGTATCGAACCAGGCTACTCAACCTCAATCAACGAGTCAACGAGGTGGACCAGTATCGATACATGGTTCGATACTAGGACCTCCAGTAACGAAATTGCATCGATATCTGTATCGAACTAGGCTTATCAGCCTTAGTCAACGAGTCAACACAGTTGACCTGATTCGAACTAGGGTTCGATACCCCTGTTCCGATACCTCCCTATGAGGGGTATCGATACCTCTAGTTATTTTGGTTCAACTTGGGAAACGAAAATTTGCTTGATCAATAAGATAAAATTTATGATGATTAAATGGATAAAATTTGGTTAGAAGTTTAGATCAATCTCAATTGAAATTAAAATTGATAACTGAATGGAATTTGATTATCGAAATGCTTAATTGTACAAGTATGAAAAAGTTTTAAATTGGCCTCAAAATTGATAAGTATTATACATAATTGTCTTGAATTAATTCACAAATAATCGAAACGTTCTAGAATTAGATACAAGATTGGCCTAATTTACAAGTTTGAATGTCCAGTCGACGCCCCCGCCTCCTAACCCGGGACGAGGGTGTTACAATTAATTATTGGGTTTGTTATCAAATTGGTCATTATACTTTTCCTCTTTTCAATTTTACCTTCAAGCAAATAAAAATATATATTTTACAAGAATATATGACTAGTTTTATATATAATATAGATGATTAGATTCACAATCAAGTCCAAATCAAGCCAAATTAACCAGAAAATTCAAAGATTGACTTGATCCGAACCGATCTAAACAATCCGATATGGACCCAACTCGAAAATATCGATCCGATATTGACCTAACCCAAAAACAAATAATTCGATATTGACCCGAATCATCGATCTGATATCCGAATCATCTTGAATTATCATATAACCAAATTAAAACCAAAATCGAAACCTGAACCAACCCGAATCGAGTGCAAAACAAACTCAAAATGAATCAAACAGAAACAATCTGAACTGAAACCGAACGACCCGTTTACCACCTTTAATTATAATCATGAAAAATTAATCTTCAATCTTCACTTTTATCCAGTGATTAGAAGTTTCAGAAATCAGAAGTTAATAACAAACATGATATGTTCATAAAAACTGTTAACAAGGCACATTGATTATAAAAACACTAAAAAAGTTGAGCATAAAAAATTGCAACAATCGCCAAGGTGATTTAGCATAAAAAATGTATAAAATTCATATGAAAATTCCCATAAACATGAGATTCAACACAAGCACGCTGCAAATTTCAGTAAAACAAGTTCAAAACAGGAAAACTGGTTTTATGAAAAATACAGAATAAACAGAGAAATAAAAAGCGATCAGAACCTATCGTAACATCAGTTTAACATCAAACTTTTACCCTACTATAAATAATTTCTATCATCACATCGCTTTAATTCTCATTGTTCTTACACATAAATATAAAAAACTCAGAAAAAAACCAAATTTAAATGTATAACAAATATTAGAAGAAAGATAAGCTAAGAACTTCTTAGAGGGATTGAGATACCGTCACAGGATAATCCTCCGGTACATAAGAAGATTCATCATCGAAAATAATTTTAAAATAAATAAAATGAAGAGAAAAAGAAGGCCTATGAAGAAAGCAGTGTTGCATACAGAAGGAAGAGCAAAAAATGTATTTATAGAAGAAAGAAACCCTATTTACCGCTTAAAACTTAAAAATTATAAATTAATAATATTTAAATTCGATAAAAAAATTAATTTTAATATAATTTAATATATTATAATTTATTCCTATACAATATAATTTAAAAATTTTCAAAAATGGAAATATAAAATTTATACTATATTCCATATATAAAATTTATACTATATATATAAAATGATACTATACATGGAAATATGAAATGTATACTATATATGAAAATCTAGAATATATAATATTATATATATAAAAATATAGAATATGTATGTATGTATATGTATATAATATATTATATGTATATTTATATATAAGTAGGTATGTATATGTATACTTATTATTATATGTATATGCATATATATTAGATGTATATATTAATATATGTGTAACACCCTGACCCGGTGCTACATTGGGCCTCCGGCCCAAAATATTTATTTTAAAATTTCGGCTTCAAGTCCAAGTAAAAACAGTTTAAGTCCAAATAAAACCATAGCATACCAAGGTTTCAAATCCAAATGTGACATGATCCAATATTTAAAACATTACGGAGCTCCAAAATTTTACAAACCCATTGAAAACATTCGACTTAATTAAATAAACAAAGTTACCAATACATATAGGGTTCGATAAAATACTAGCCCACTAAATCTATAATTGTACTCTGACACATAGTCGATGCTAAAATCCAAACCTCGATAGTGCTTCATGGAAAACGGTTTCACCTAACTACTTAACTTACACACGAAAAAAAGATTTTGAACGCTGAGCTACAAAAGCTCAGTGGGTACGCCGTCACTCGGTCCAAAATCATGCATATCATAACCAGTAAAGAAAAGCATATAAATATCGTGCTTGACATGATGGTTTAGCTTGCTTGCCTATCATGTGGCATAAATAAATGTATAAAAACGCACACAACATATATATGTCACATGACAAAAGAAACACAAAAGTGAGGCTCGCGTTCATACAACATCAGGATCCTACACTCAGAATTGAGACCGCCTTTAAATCCTATACACGGAATGTTACATCGAGCATCTTCGAACGAGGTCGCCCAACGTTCGGAATAAGAAATCGGGATAGAGGTCGCCCAACCAATCATATGTTCGAAATATTACATCGAACATCATCGAATGAGGCCGCCCAACATTCGAAATAAAGGTCTTCAATACATCACCCGGAATATTAAATCGGATGGCCTTAGACGTGTTGAAAACTTTTGAATATCCGGATTTCCATCAAAAAAGGGCTCAACACACACAAATGATCCACCTAGGATCTTCACATCAAGATGTATTAGAACTCATCATAACTTAGTCTATCGGGATGATAACGGGTCAGACCGAGGTAGGTTTTTGGTTGTCCCAACTCCGACTCAAAAATTAAATCATTTGTTTCGACCTCGATTTTGATCTTAATATATATTTTTTCTGATCCAACCCGAAATAATAAAATCTATAATACGATCTCGATCCAAACTCAATATATTAATAAAAAAATTAGATTAAACGTGATCCGACCAAGAAAAATAATAAAAATATCATATATTATATATAAAAATATATAACTATATCGGATCGTAGAATTTGTATTTTAAACCCGATCCCAATTTGATCCTATTTTTAAAATAACTCAACCCAACTCAAACCTAAACTCAATTTTTTAAATAAAATTATGTCTTCGTCGAATAAAATCAAATTAAAACCCAACGAAAATGGATTAAAATATCATCCCTACCTTTATCAATATTTCTGTACATGCTTTGAAGCTTGCCGTACTTGCTATTTTGCCGTGTGACATATCTCACTTTTACATTTTGTTATTTATTTTGTAAAATCAAAATTACTCTTTACATTTTCTTACTTAGGATTTATGTATTTATGGTTTAAGGTTTATAGTTTTATCTCTTTAAGAATTTTAGGGTTAATGTTTAATGTTTTAGAGTAATAATTTTGAGGTATAGAAATTTATAATTTATGCTTTATAGTCTTATATTTTAAGGGTTAAAGGTTTAAATTTTATGATTTATGAATTTAGGGTTTAGATTTAAAGTCTAAGAATTTATGATTTCAAATTTATGTTTTTAATGTTATGATTTAAGTTTTAAAATTTAAAGTTTAGAATTTAAAAATATAATTAATTATATCTATTACATTCTATTAAATAAATAGAATACAAGTTTTCCTAATATTGAATGCAAAAGTTAGGTGTAACTGATAAAGAATCTCTACAAGCCAATAGGTTTGCTTTGTTCTTTTCCCCCGTTGACTTTGGATGTTAAGTACTAAGGTCGGCTAACACTTGGGATTCATAAAAATAGGGGCGAGCAATATGAGTATTTGACCAATTTGATTAGAATTATTTTAAGAGAGATTATTGTATTATCAACATGAGCTATTGATAACTTGGAGTTATTTGTTGTGACCATCATACGATTTCCTTTGTATTTAAATAAGTCCATTTGATTTTTCTTTATCACTTGTCATATGATTTGAACAACCAGAGTTAATTATCCAGTCATTCTCATAATCAATTTTGTCTAACATAATTCCCGTAAAAGCTAACTCTTTCTCTTTTATAGTAAGAAATGTTCCTCTTTCCCATTCTTCTTCATTATTGGAAGTAACAACATTACTCTCCACAAATTTTGTTAGGCTTGTAGCTGCTGGATCCACACCGATTAACTTAGCCAAGTGATGGAGAACTACTACTTTAAGTGATTTGTGTAAAGCAAAATGAATAAAACGATGAATACAATGATTTATAGTGGTTAGACTTCTAACCCAAGTCCTATATCCACTACCTTAGCTTCCTACTAAAGATTTTCTAAATTTACTAAAAATTTTAACCTTTTGAGGAATAAAGAGATAACCTTACAACCTTGATTCTATCCCCGAATCAAACATCCAAAGTTCACAACCGAACTTTGAGAATTCACTCACAAAGAGAAAACTTAGCAAACTTGTTAGTCCTTCTAATAAGGCTAATGTTTGCAATCTAGGCACTTACCCAATCCTAATATACTTGAACATACATATAAATTAAACTCACAAGTGTTTTTTCTACCCAAAGATGAGAATTAAGCTCTAAGACAAATCTTTCAACATAATGTTGTTATAATTGAAGCTTTAGTCTTCTTTTGATATTTGAGACTTCCTTTTATCATCCCAATTGAGCTTTTAGACCTTGGTGACCATTGGAGATGTTTTGGAGCAATTTGAAGCTGATTTCAAGTCAATTTCTGCTTCTGGTGCATGTGGTATTGAAACGCGTGGTAGTCGTTTCGATACCGTCACTTTGGTAAATAGTCGTTGGATCTACAATTAAGAATAGGTATCGAAACGCTTACAAGGCGTATAGAAACAGTCAATGCCCGTATCAATATTGCTCCTAGCCGTTAGAGAGTTTTGTAAAGTCGTAAGGTTTTTTTATAAGACCGTTAGAGGTGTATCGAAACACCAATTTCGAAGCCAGCCTTACTTGCTATTTTGCCGTGTCACATATCTTACTTTTACATTTTGTTATTTATTTTGTAAAATCAAAATTACTCTTTACATTTTCTTATTTAGGGTTTATGTATTTATGGTTTAAGGTTTATAATTTTATATCTTTAAGAATTTTAGGGTTAATGTTTAATGTTTTAGAGTAATAATTTTAAGGTATAGAAATTTATAATTTATGTTATATAGTCTTATATTTTAAGGGTCGAAGGTTTAAGTTTTATGATTTATGAATTTAGGGTTTAGATTTAAGTTCTAAGAATTTATGATTTAAAATTTATATTTTTAATATTTATTTTTTAAGTTTTAAAGTTTAGAATTTAGAAATATAATTAATTATATCTATTAAATTCTATTAAATAAATAGAATACAAGTTTTTAGAAATATAATTATTAAATTTATTAGTTTCTATTAGAAAAATAAACAAACATTAATTTTAAAATTCTTACTGGTTTAATAGTTTTATTAATGGTCTTTGGAATTGTCTATAACAAAACTCTTAATTAAATGATATAAAAAAAATAATAAAAAAAATCAATTATCAAAATAATCATTTATATTTTCTTAATACAAAGTCGATCACCAATTTTTAAAAATAATAAACAAAATTAATTATGATTTTAAATTTTAAATAAAAAATGATAAATTATCTAGAATTAGAACATATCACCTTAATTGATTTAATCACAATAGTTGATTAATGAATTAGAAATTTTTATATCATAAACCTTATTTTGACGACAGTATAAAACACCTATAATAAAAACACTATCTGTTCTTGATTCAACACACTTCTACTGTAATGTTCGAGTAAAAACTTTTATTTTCTCTCGAATCATATAATATTATTTAATCAGATCATTGAATCATTTATTTCTCTTGAAATCTCTTTAGTGTTTATTTCTAAACACAACCGTTATGTAATGTAACATAAAGGTTACATCCCGTACGAAACTTAATAGTATATCAGTTCTTTGAATAAATAAATAACTCGTAATGCTACATCTCTTCCGAGACCAAAACCCTTTATCATAACTTCTGTTTGTTGCATACTTTGCTCTACTACTACTCGAATAACATTTCCCACTACAGTTTCATATTTTATTTTACATTTTATCAATAAATATTTATTAAATACATTATTATTAGTGTTTTATTTTCCATCTTCTTAAGAACTACTCATCACTTAAGAATGGGTTGAGAAATACTGTTGTCGTCTAAATTTTTTAATATAATTATATTTTTAATTTTTTAATTTAATAAAATTTTACCCTATTAAAAATAATTTTAACTTGTCCTGACCATAATCATGAGAAATTAATCTTCAATCTTCATTTTTATCGAAGTGATTAGAATTTTCAAAAATCAAAAGTTATTAACAAACTTGATCTGTTCATCAAAATCGATTAACAAGGCACTTTGATTACAAAAACACCAAGCATAAAAAATTGTATCAGATCTCCAAGCAGATTTAGCATAAAAAATGTACAAAATTAGAAGAAAATTACCCATAAACATGAAATTCAACAAAACACGCACCAGATTTCAGTAAAACAAGTTCAAAACAGAAAAAATGGTTTTATGAAAAATATAGAAAATATAAAGAGAAACAAAAAGCGATCAGAACCTGTCGGAACTTCAATTTAACATCAAATGATTATCAGTGGATTGACAGACCATTGAATTTCTATCATCACATCGCTTTAATTCTCATTGTTCTTGCACATAAATGTAAAATACCCAAAAAATAAAAATCCAATTTGAATATATAACAAATAAATTTAAAAAAAAAAAAAAGAAATTGAAAAACACAGATCTATTAAGGAACTAGTGGCGCTTACAGAAAGAGGCGAAAATAGTGTAGTTATAGAAGAAGAAAGAAACAAAATAGTGTAGTTATAGAAGAAGAAAGAAACCCTACTGACCACTTAAAAGTGTGCGTCGCTTAGGGTTAGTAAAATCTGGACATAATTATAATTTCAGCCCTAAAAGTTTACACTCTACTATTTTGGTCATTTATTATTTTAAAATAAAAGTTAACTATTGTAATAGTTATTTTTTTCGGTATAGATTTAATTATCGATTTTGAAAAATGGTCAATAAAGTTATCTATGTTTTTGATCTATAAACTTTTAGTCACTAAGATATTTATTGTCTTTAAGCTTTAATTATAGACGGATCTAACATAATAAAAAGAGATAAATTATCTAGATAATCTCTAAATTATTACTTCACTTCTATTTTGATCATTAAAATAAAAATAATTTGATTTATTTCCAAATCACACCCTCCAATTCTGTTTGAACTTTATCGGTGAAAAGTTTGTAAATTTCTGCATACCCACTTTTTCAAACCATGATTCAAGCATATACCCTTTAGTAAATACCACACAAATCTCATCCCCACGAGAAATTTTATGTTTGTTTTCTTATCAACAATGAGATTTCTTGAACGTGTTATTGAATATGGTTGTAAATGAGACAGAGAGATCGCGAGTTATCTAGATTCAACTTGGTCAAAACTTAACTCGACTCGAGTATTTAATGAGCTGAGTTGAATTATTTGATACCCGACTCAAAAAGCTCATGAGTTACTCGAAAATATGATGTACTTTTTATTTTTTACAGTATAATTTAAAATCTAAATTTCTAAACTTAAAACCCTAAAATATAAATCATAAACATAAATCTACAAACCTAAAATTAACAAACTTCAGTTTACACAACTTGTGTATCAAACTTTTTTCTTTATAAGGCTTTAAATGAGACGTGACAAATAAGAGTTGCTCGAGTTTAACATGATCAAAGATCAGTCAACATTTGACTCGATTAGGCTCGAATAAAACTCGAACTCGCCTCGAATCCTTAATGAGTCGAGTCGAGCTCAAATTTTTCAGACTCGTTTAAAATTACTCAAGCTCGAACTCAACTTAAAATCTTAACGAGCCGAGTTGAGCTTAACACTACTTGAGCTCGATTCATCTCATTTACTCCCCTATTATTGAATGGATTAGAGAGTGTGTTTCCATCCAAAATTAAGATGAAGATTGATCCATCTTTGGGGTCGAGAGTACGTTAGATTATTTAGGTAATTTGACTAGTTAGAGTTGATATGATCGAAAAATCAGAGGATGGAAGTCTCCATGAGAAGAAAAAGTTTTGAAAATTAAGGGAATATATCTGCAGATATTGTATCGTCAACTGTTGAGTGAGACATTCAACTTCTGATTACCAAATACGCTTGAAGTTGCTTAAACATTAATTAACACAAGAACTAACGAAGAAAACGAACTCGGGGACAAAAGTAGTAAGTGCAAGGTATATGACTTGAATTCGCAATTCCTTAGTAACCTCAAACCATAAGTACATAAGCAGAGACCAGCAGGTCATCTAAAAGGCCCAACAACGCCCTTCTTTTTTCTTCAATGCAGCAGTCAGATTAACAAGATTCATTTCTCCTACTTCAGTTTCATGATATAGAGTACATGTGTGTATGTATGACTGTATGAGTGAGCATCATGAAACTATTGTAATGTGTGGTATCTAAAGATCTCCATAAACAGATTAGCATTCTAAAGATGGAATTTATTACTATACTACCATAACCGAAGAAATCATGAAAAGCATTACAGCAGCATCAGCATAGCATGAATACGTTCAATCCAGCAGAAGGTTCGACTACTATTCACTATATACAGCATTCAAACAGACAAGCAGCAAAACTATGCAAAAGAGTCCAAGACAAACATCAATTTGGACCTGGTTAAGTGGGTGCAGCCTTGATAGCTTTCTGCAATTCACTCTCCATCTCACTCATCTTGTTTGTGTTCTTCTTCGCTTCTCTTCCACCATTGTTTTCGGAAGGACTTTTCTTGCTCCTCCACAACTCGAAGTCATTCGAGTTCTTCTCGGAAGGCCTGGAAGCCCTCCGCCCAAGATCCTCATTTTCCCTACTAGCTTTCCTAGCCGAAACCCCATGTCTCATATCTTCTATACACTGCTTCATTTCTTTGTTCTCATTCTCCAACACCTCCAAATCTCTTCTCATCCATGAATACATGCCTTTAAGCAATTCCAATTCATCTTCATTATTCGCAACGCTCTTGATTTTCTCTTCCTCCACTTCCTTAACCTCATCAAGCTTCTCAATCCCAATCTTGTTTATTGTCAAATAAGGCATTTTTGACCCAACACCCGAAGGCATGTTCACGGTCCACCTGAGATTCACCACAGCCCTTTTTGTCACAGGAAACATTGTTCTTGCTCTAACAGCGATTCCACCAAAAATCCAAGTTTTCTTGTCATCTTTCCTCACCAAGGACCTCTCCATACAAAACCTATCGTTGGTATACAAACCATTCCCATAGCCAAACTTAGGGATATCAAGCTCATCGTCAGCTCCATCACGAGGCTCCAATTTCACATCTTGCCAAACCGAACTCGAATCCAGGGCTCCAAAACCAGAATTCGAAGGCGAAGCAGATTGCCCTGAAATAGAGTGATGAGACCCAGAATCGTATTCAAGGTTAGGTTTCGACGATGTGGCCTTGTAAAAAGAAAAGTTGCCAAATTGGGGCTTGAAATGGAGAGAGAAAGCGGGAATTATGGTTCCAGTGTTAACAGACGAAAGAGAAAACTGAGCAGAAAAAACAAGAGGTGAATCCTTGGGTGAGCCGAAGAGACCAAGACCAGATTTCAGAGAAAGGGAGAAAGGGAAAGTGGTAGAAGGGGAAATTGAGGGAGCATAAGAGAGTTTAAGACAAGGGCCAGAAGGAAAATTAGTGCAGAGAGAAAAAGATGTATTTTGAGAGGATTTGCTGTCGCCGCTGCTGCTGCGGTTGTGTATGGTGGTTGGGGTGGTGGTGATGAGGCTAGATACGAATGGTTTGCTAAATATTGATATGGGTATTCTTGCTTTCAACACCGGGCTCTTCTCTTCCTGTAGCTTGAATGATAGCTTCATTTCTTGAGTCTATTTCAGTGGTTGGTGTTGGTTGTGAAACAAGAGTAAAGTGCAGAAAGGGGATGGTTAAGGCGAAACCGATGGATTTTCTTGGGTTGAGATTTTGGCAACACGAGATAGTCGGAGCCTCATGTTCAAAGGAACCAGTCCAGGGCAACGTGCCAATGTCCCACACACAAAAGGATAAAGCGGAGCGTGTCAACCATGTAATTAGGCCGTTGATGAACGAGAAAGGATGAGTTATTCGAATTTTATTTGATTAAAATTTAGTAAATATTTAATTTAAATTTAATTTAAATTTTAATAAGTTAATTTGTGTTATTTGATATTTTATTAAAAATATAATATATTAAATTTTATTATTAACGAGCTGAGTCAAGGTTAGATAATTCAAGCCCGTTAAAAAATACTTAAATTTAAACTTGATTTAAATTCTTAACGAATTTAGTAAAATTCAACATTACTCAAATTTGATTCGGATCGTTTATACTCTTATATATAATGATAACATTCGATAAAAAAAATTGGAGTTACTTAAATTAACAAGTTTTATTTGATAATTCAAAAATTATTTTTTATAATCATATACGATACACATAAATATATATTATTATTCTTTTTATATTATATATGATATAGAATTGAAATAATTGGCTCACAGTTAAAAATTATTCACTAATTAAAAAATTAAACTAAGAAAAAATTTATTTACAATGGAGTCAAATTTATAAATTTACATATAAAACCATTTTTTCTGATTTTTTTCGAGACAGATTTACTCACTCATAATGTAATAGTTACTTTCTTTGTTCCATACATACTGTTTTTTATCGAATTTTTTAAATCAAACTTTTTTTAATTTTAATTATTTAAAATTTATTATTGATAAAAATATAAAAAAATATTTTAAAAACCTCTAATCGAATAAATTTCCCCGTCAAATTCAGTGTCTATATCTGGGCCTAAATGATTAGTTATCTTAATTTGGGCTTCTTCTGCTTTATTTGTAGAAAGGAGGAAAATGGCACATGGATTGATTAAGTCAAGAGAATAGCTCTTGTAAGCAGATGAACAGACTGCAATTTTCAACCAGATACAACCATTCAAATCATAGGAAAAAAACAGAGGTTAGGGACCACACGTGAAATCCTTCCCTGTGCTGTCCGAACCAACATCTAGGACAATCAAACTGAAAGGAATTCATGAGAGTAGAAAAATGATTTCTCTCTCAGAATACCTCACAGTTTAAAGCTGTCTTGATCATCAATATTTTCTGCACTTTTCCCTTCCAGTTTGATGGTCTTGTACCACCGGGCGCAGGCTATATAGACGATCATGTCGATTGTTGTTAGACCGGCTAAGAGGAAGTAAAACCGATCTAAGTGACCCTTGTTGAGGTTACCCGGTATCCATCCTGGCATGTCATCTTCAGTTGAGATCTTCATAACCATTGTTACTAGCAAGCTGCTGACGTAATTCCCTAGAGAAATCGATGTCATGCAAAGGGCACTACCGAAGCTTTTCAATCCATCCGGCGTCTGCGCGTTGAAGAACTCGAGCTGCCCGACGTACATGAAAACTTCAGATGCTCCTATAAATGCATATTGTGGAACTTGCCAAAAGATGCTCAAGGAGCTTGAGCCTTCACAATGCATGCAGTCTTTGTTGGCATACTTTAGTCTATAGCACTCCACAATCCCGGCTGAAACCATTGCCAATACGGCTATGACAAGGCCAATGCCCATCCTCTGTAGTTCGGTAAGTCCCCTGGCACCCTTTTTCCTAAGGCTTGCCACCAATGGATCGAGAACTCTTCGGTAAAGGAATATGAAAAGTGCCACACTAAGAATATCAAAGCTAGACATGCTTGCTGGAGGAATCCGAAAATTCGAGACTGTGGTTTTCATTGCAGCACCTTGCTCGACGAATAGGGAGGCCATTTGTGTGAAGACCACCGAGTAAATTATGGTGCAAAGCCAAATGGGGAGTAGTCTTAGTATGCATTTAACCTCTTCCACTTGTGTAACAGGGCAAAGACGCCATGTACTCTGAATGCCCTTCTTCTGTTCATCAACATCCCTTGTACTTATGTATGCTGCTCTGTCCAAGAACCTATAAAACATCATCAATTAATAATTAGCATCACTTAATTTATCTTGTAATAATTTGTTTAATTCTCAAGACCAGATTATGCTATGATATTTACTTGAATTCATCGGTATGGAGAATCTTTCTGTTTCCATTCATGGACGGATCGTTTCCATCGACATCATACAATTCATCTGCGTCCGGTGGCATGTCAACACTATATTTCCTTATTGCAGCCACTAGGACTTGAGAGAACCGGGAGAGTGGATTTCCACTTGGTTTGAAGTGCCTGTAACTAGTGGTTCCTGCCAGAAACAAAACAAGTGCAGCCAAGGCAGAGCCTGCGGACACCCAGAATCCAAGCGCCCACATCCCTTCATCCTCAAAGTAGCCCAAAATGGTGTTGGAGAAAAGGGATCCCAGGTTCAAAGCTAGGTAAAAGTAGCTAAAAAAGGCAACCTTGGAGTGCCCTTCCTTGGGGTCTTCTTCATCAAACTGATCAGCCCCAAACGTAGCAATGTTAGGTTGATACCCTCCATTCCCTAGCGCAACCAAGTAGATGGAGAGGTAAAACAGTGTAATCTCCAAGCCCGAATGTGAACCGCACGGCATTTCTTGATTCCCGCAGCCTTTTGGTCTAATCAAGAAAAGGTACGATGACAGTGACAGCGACACCAAACCCTGAACAGATCATGTTTTCAAGGCACACACGATTAGAAAAACTCCCGAGAAGTTGGAAATTTTAAGAAAGCATCCAAGTTACGTTGAGAGATGAATTGCTTACGATAACAAAGATGAGTTGAAAGATGGCACACGTTTTGTACCTTCCCCAGTAGGAATCACTGAGGAAAGCACCAACGAGGGAAAAGATATAGACAGTGCCGGTCCATTTGCTGACATTGTTCGCAGCTTCAGCGTTGTTTTGTCCCAACACCCTTGTCAGGAAAAGCACCAAGTTCACCCCGACACCAAAGAACGCTAGGGTTGCCAGACCTTGGTTCACTGGTTAGTTCATTCACAAAAGACAAAACAAACAAACCAACATCAACTCGATGTACAGGTAATAAAAGATCAGACGATTTGTACCACAAGATGTTAATTCCAAGCTAGAGGTTTTCAATATTATACACATGAACGAGGGGTGGCCTCTCGTTTTCTGTGCATGTGAAGTATGGTCTCCGCCCAGAAAAAGGGTTTGACTACTACAGCTTGTTTGATAAGTTTTTTCGATGTTCATGTGTATTTGTATCACAAATTTAGCCACTTGAAAAAGTAGATTCAGGACACATATAGCTATGAAAGTTAATGCCAAAATGAAACCTCCCCGCATAAAAGGGAAAACAAAGCAATAGCAAGAAACATGTCCACGTTCACCATAAATACATGCATTAAAATAACTTAAGGGTCCACGGTAACTTAAGATCAGTTATGGAATATATGATCCAAATACAATAATAGCGAAAAAGAAAATGATTGTTAAAAAGATGAGTCTACAACGGGCGTCGAACACCATTGAACATTATTAAATTAATTTATAAAGAATAAAAATCTAAACGACTAATCATACAGTTCTTAATAATATTTTGAATTGATCACTCTTTTACTAATTACATACTGAGTCATTAAGATTTTAAATTTTTATTAATTAATTTAATGGTGTTCAACAATATTCAATATTAGTGATATTAAGTGGTATTCGACTCCATTGTAGAACTATCCTTGTTAAAATTATTGTAGGGTTGTAACGTGTTCTTTAATTATATTTAGAAAAATAAAAAGCACATAACAATTCTACAATATAATTTGTGAAATAATTTTTAATATTCTAAAGTTGATTAAAAGTTAATATGCAAGTATTTTAAGCCTTTAATAATACTCATACACTATATAGATATAATAATTTAAATTCATGTCTTTTAAGATAAAAAAAAAAAACAACTTTTGCTAAAAAAATATTAGGTTTTATTTTTGTTTTCCTGTTTAAAATTTTGGCTATCGAACTTGTGATAAATATTCATTTTTTTTTCTATATCTCATTAATAATTAGTAATTATTTAAAAAATATTAAAGTAAATAAATATTATTGAATAAACTATAAATAATACGATGAGTTAAATATATTTTATATTTTTTCGTAAGTTATAATTTGGACGGGGACACGTGGAAAGAATCCACGTCATTCGTTACTCAGGAGTGTGGAACGATGATTACGTGTCACGCTCGTCTTCCCCTAAACTGCATGCTGTGTATCAAATTATGCCTAGCCTACTCACCTCTACAATAAAAATTACATGCAGCACAACACTTGGACTCTCTCGTCTCATGTTTTTTTTATTACGTTCCCAAATCACACACGTTTCTTTTTTGTTTTCAAGTCTGTCTTCTGGAAATTCCTCAAGAACCCAACCCTTTTTGATAGCTTATCAGAAACAGACTCTGTACAGATATGTTTTTGTTTTTATTTTCTATTTCTAGTAATCCAATACCTCTCTAGAAATCGGCACACCTTAATTTTCCTACTATTTATATTAAGAAAGTAATAAAAGAAAGGCTAGTTAAGCTAAAACACAGTCAAATGATATGATTTGTCAGTGAAACTATAAGGTAGAGACTAGAGAGTTCTTACAGAGAATGATAATTCCAGCAGTCCATCGTCCAGATTTGTCTTTGATAGCAGGACGTCCATGCCAATCAACACTTCCATCTTGACAGCATTCTTCTTTCCACGTCCCCTGTTTTTTATTCAGTTTATGATTTAAACCATAAAAAAGAAAATCATAGGGAAAAGATTTGTTTTCTAATAACAGCAAAATGATTGTCCCATTGCATGAAAAACTTTGTAAATATTTACAAGCCAATCTGCCAATGGAATAGTTGCTGAATGATTTTATGTAAAATAATGGGAAGAACCCTTGACTGACCTCCTTAGACACCTCTAAGCAAGCCATTGATGTATCTTAACCAAGAAGAAGAAGAAGATGGGTGTTTTTAGAAGATGATAGAGCAAGGGAAGTATGATGTTGGGGATATTTCTTGGGAGAAGGAAGTAGGAGATGCAGGTGTATAAATAGAAGGTTGGGGAGCTAACTCCGACGGTGGAGATTGAATGAAGACAAGGCCACATGGGCCAATCATTCATGTTTTACAACAGGAAAATTGTTTGGACTACGACAGTGGAGTTAGAAAAATTAATAGGTGAATCATGTTCATTATATCATCCGTGGTTTTAAGTAATTAAAATTGTTTGTTTCAATTTTTTAAGGTAAGTCATTACTTTTTTACATATAATTAGTGGGTGGGTAGTTATTTAAAGATGACTTGAATCATAGATGACGTCACGTAATAATCTCCATAGAGTTAGAGTTGGGGAGGGTGTGTTCTAGCATATACTATAATTTTCTTTTGGTTTTGAAGGGTAAAATCGTATCTTTAATCATGTTTTTATTTGTGTCTTATTTTAAACTAGTGGATTTAGGATTAAGACTAAGAGTTGTCGTTAGAGTTTAGGGAATTAAGGTTAGAGTGTATTAAAAACTTAAGGTTAAAGTTTAAAATTTAATTTTAAATATTTTTTAATAAGTACATAGAAGAGACCATGATTAGAGACATGAGATTTCTACTCGACTTTAAAAATCGAATGAATGAATAAAGGAGTAAAAATCTTATAATCATGCCTCTTCTAGCTCCCTATTAAAATATTCTTAAAAATTAATTCAAAATCTTAAACCTAATTTTTATATCATAAACTTTATACTCTAAAAATATACCTTATCACTAATTCTTTAAACCTAATTGTAAATCTTAATATTAAACCTTAAATCTATTATTTTAAAATAAAATATGAATAAAAATATAATAAAAAGATAGACCATGTACACTGTGAAACGAGTTTCTTTGGTGTCACTTTCCTATCTCCATTATGCGTCTTTTGTTGTGGGGTTTTGATTTGATTTTGACACATTTGTGGACTCTTATCTCGAATGTCTTTCCAACACTTTGGTGCACATAATAATACACAAGAGTTTGTGGCTACCTTTCAACACCAGATTTAATACAAGACATATACATGTTGTATTTCCAAACCAAATCTACATGAAACACTAGATATTGGTGTAGAGTTAATCTCATACTTCATTCACTGTAATAATAATTTATCAGGTATTTGTAATTATTTTCATACTAAAAAAATCCTTTATTGCAAAAAATTCTTGATACCAAACATAAATAATATTATATTCTTGCATTATTTGTTAATAATACTTTTAAGACATTTGTGGGTAATCAGAACATTCTCTTGAGGACATGTTTCATATGCTTTCTGCTGCCTTGTTCTAATTTTATTCTTTCCCATACAGCTTCTTTATCCCTAAATATTCCACCTTTGAATAATGGAAATTAATCAGAAATATTTATTCTCTATATTCATTATTCTGGACTTCATGCACGTAAGTGGAAACTTGAGAACAAAAGAGGGATATGGAGAATATGCCGTGTCTCGTTGAACATTATACCCTTAAGGAATGAAATTTCTCTGTAATTTTTTGTAGTTTTTATGCATCACACTAAAATATATTAAGTTTAAAATTTAGGATTTAGGTTTAAAAATAGGGTTTAAATTTAATAAATTAAAGATATAATATATTTTTTAGAGTTTATGATTTAAAGTTAGGACTTAAAATTTAATTTTTTGATGTTGTATCATAGAAAATGATAAAAAAAAAAAAACGGAATAATTTTTTTCACTCTCAAGTATATTAGACAACATGTTTTCTAAAAAATTAAAAAAAAAAACTACTTTCAAAAATCAAACCGACCCTAAAATTTTATGTTTTCATGTTTGATTCTTTCCTTATATAAATAATTTGTCATCTTACGTATATTAAAGAAAATTTTATTTGATTGGTTGAAATGTTTATTAAATGAGTGAAACTTATTTAAATTAAATATTTTTGACATAAAGCTAATTTTTACCCTTAACGTTTATAATTTTTATCATTTTGGCCCTCATTTTTTTAAAATAAATTTAGCCCTTGATCTATGTCTTTTTAACAAATAACTCATTTTTTAACTACCATAATAACTGAACCGTTAAAAATTTAATAATGATGACATGTCATATATATGTAATAATATATTTTAAATGACTTAACATCTAGTATATCAAATACATACACACAGAATATAATTTTATTCCAATCTAAAAATATAAAACAATTAAAATTCAAATGAAATATTAAAAAATAATTTTTTATTCATTAAAAATTAATTAAATCTAAAACAAAAGGCTACTAAACATTCTTAACCTTAACTATAGTAAAATCAAAATTTTATCTAAAAAAGTATGAACATAATCTGAAAAGAAAAGGTTTCGTAGAGTTTGTTATCGGTGAATCAAAGATAAAGGATTTTGATAATAATCAATTGGATTTTTATTATTTTAGTTTAGAATTTAGGTATTTTAGTTTTAATCTAAGGAATTTTGGGTTTTATAAAGATATTTTAGTTTAGCTAGGGTTGATAATATTTAGTAAATTTTTAATATTTTATTTAAATTTTAATTGTTTTATATTTTATACTAGAATAAAATTATATTCTATATATGTATATATTTAATAGGTTAGATTCTATGTCATTTAAAATATATTATCATATATATGACATGTTATCATTATTAAATTTTTAACGGTTCAGTTATCATGTTAGTTAAAAAATGAGTTATTTGTTAAAAAGACATAGGTTAAGAGCTAAATATATCCCAAAAAAGAATAAGGACCAAAATGACAAAAATTATAAACGTTAAGGGTAAAAATTATCTTTATGCCAATATTTTTTATTTTAAGTTTGTTAAAATTATTCCAGTTAACTTGATTTTTGAATTTAAAATTTGATTTTAATTTTATTTTTTAGACAAGTAATTTGGTTTATTTTTCAACTTGATCCCTGAATTCTCTATTCTTTAATTTTCCTTTCATTTTACGTATAAATTGACCAAATTTGAACGACAAACTATGGTAGATTATAGCCTATGACTGTTACAGACAAATGGTATTTTCCTGTCTGCATTATTAAGGATTCCTTCCGGTCTTTGTTTGTTGAATATCTTTGATTCTGTCATAATTTGATATTGATACCTAAACTTATTAGGAGACGACATGACCTCACAAAGGAATCAATGCCATCCCCATTACTAACTTTTTTTCTTAAGAAAATGAAGAAATTTTATTTTATTAAAAAATATATAATTTTGAAGTTTTGAATAAGAAATTATACAAAAATTATTAAAAAAAATTGAAATCAAGTGTTGGTTACAGGGACGGAGTTAAGATTTAAAGTTAGGGGAAAAATATAAATTTTTAAAACTGAGAGACGAATTCATAAAAAAATTAAATTTAAAAAAATTAAATAGAAAAACAAAAATAAAAAAAAATCGAGAGTTTCTACCAACCCCATATGTCTTTCTCTTTGGTCAGTAAATGTACAATGATGTACAACACAAGTAACGTAACGAAATGTTTAGATTGATCTAACTTTTTATAAGCTTGTAGATATTTTAACCCAAATATTTCTTTAAAAGAATAGATATTTTTATTTATATTTTGAACCTAAAAGGATAAATATTAAAATCTTTATTTAATTCAGACAAAAATTTTAGAAATTACTTTTAAGAGGAGGTCTATTATTCTTAAATCATAAATGTTCCATTATATTAAAAGTCTTCTTATATCCCTCGAAAAACTCTTATAAATACCACGTCATTTTTCAAGTCTTATTTGTTTCTAATTATAATACATGCAGTGACCAAGCCGCAAGGAAGTGGGTTGGGGTAATTGTTCTCCCATCTCCGAAGTTTTTTTTTTATATATATTTTTGTTTTTTTATTTAAATTTTTTAAAAATTTGATTTTTTTATAAATTTGTCCCCCTACTTCTAAATATTTATGTTTTACTTTACAACCTTAAATCTTGGCTCCGTCCCTAAATATTGGTATGAACCATCTTGTCTCAGTAGTTAAGAGAACAATAGTTGTTTTTGGAGGTCACAGGTTCGAGCAATAGTAATGTCAGTAAAATAATTTAGCGGTCAATGTCTAATAATTGAGAGTATATTTTAAAACAGATACTACTCTAATCAATATAAAATCATTGTAGTTTCTTGCATAAGTAATCAGTGTTTCCTGTATAGCTAATCAATTTACCTTTCTTTTCTTGTTTCTTCGATCCTATATATGAGTTTATAAGTCAAGCTTAATATAATACAAGATATACTTTTTTTTCTTTTATTTTCTTTCAAATTACTTTTAATCACTAAATCCATGAAAATTCTCTAAGGTCTTAATAATAATCACCGTAGCTGATTAAAAAAATACGATACATGAAATTTCCAATGGCTTTATGATTACGTGAGTTTTCTATTTCGTTTATGTCAATTGTTTCCTTGTGATGGTATATTGAGCTTATGAAAAAAATTACTTCTCGGAAGTAAGAATAATAAAATTGACAAGTTTATTCTAACATGATTTGTTATTGGAAGTAAAATTGTTACTAAATTCAAAGCGTTGATTTCGACCAAGATTTTGAATCAAAACATAGAAGCACTTAATTTTTTTTTTTATTTCATGACTACATTTTAAAAGCTTTATTTGATGCACGTTATGAAGCGTAAAATGATTAAAAATGACTAAAAATTTATGAAGGTTGTTGGACCATAAATATAAAATAAAAGATGTCGATGCTACGAAATTCTTAATTATTAAATTCTTAATGATTGATTCAAAATTATTTAGAATCAAATACAATAACTTTAATTGATCACTCATAATATTCTCGTAAAAATTATATTCAAAAGTGAATACATTCAGACGTTAGTCATTTGAAAAACTAACATCTACTTGGAATGACTTTAAAAACTTTCTTCAGCATAAAAAATACAATTAATAAATGGACGATTCAAAGATAATACGAGAATATATGTCTAGAAAACGCGGCTAAAAACTTATCTATTTTCTTTGCCATCCAATGCTACCTTTCACCATCAACCCATGAGCCTAAAATATCTTCCCACATTAATTGATTTCTCCGATATAAAGTCTCATTTTTTAAGCCACACGGATTCTAATGTCTTGCTCCAATAGATCGAGTAAGCTTACTGCTCATCATGGTTAGTTTGATGTCCATTTCCATGTTTTCCAAATTAATATAAACTAGTCCTAATCCTTTCCCTAATCATTCAAATCTTGCTCAAATGGCATACACATAATCTTCATTTCCAAGGAAATCAACTGTTAGCACTTGACCTAACATATCTTACATCCAGATACCAATATGCATAAACAGACAAACTGTTCTAAATTTCTAATGACCTTTTTAAAAAAAAAAAGGAAAATTAAATCTGTGGGGACTCCATTAGCAGCACTGTAATCAATATTAAATATATATATATAGAAGACAAGAAGTATGTCTCTATCCAATCCATATATGTTAGTGCCGAATACTATTTCTAGTTGTTAATTACAGAACAGGAAAACTTTTCTGTCTGGTTCACAAAGTTCCAGCACAAATCCATCTACACCCTAGGCAAATAGAACAAAAGTGAAGTTTGGAACTGTAGCTGGTGCCAAAAGAGTTCCATTCTTTTACTTTACAGTAACATTACTGATGGTGAAATGCAATTCCTCGTATTCTGTCCCATGCACTAACTTATCAATGATGTAACCCTACGTATTCTTTTAGAGCACGGAGCTAGCTAGGGCTACGGCCATGGTCATCTCGCCAACTTTTATTATGTTTTAAATAAGACTACTCCCAGCACTACTCAGACTCCACTTATTTTGTTTTAAAAAACATCAACATCGTTACCAAATTTATGGGAATATTCATTTATTTTAGAGATGACTATCGGATCGGTCATCAGCTATTCTTGAGGGAGACAGTGACCTGATTTAGTCCATGTTGCTCAGCATTTTTCTAAGACACGGTTGGTTTGCAGATGTGTGGATGAGGACATTTTTGTTCGATATCGAATCAAGTCTTTGATTTTTTTAATGATATCCATGGAATGGATTTCACCGGTCTTCTCACCATGAGAAAGAGTCAAACTCTTCTACTAATCTAGAAATACACTTATCAATCTGTACCTAAAGATCATCAGTTGATGATTTTGATTTGCATGGTGGGATTAGGTCATTGATCTCGTAATTATGAGAATGCAACCAATGGTTTATGGGTAACGTTGATTTCCTTGTATGATGAATTATATATAATGATGGGGTTTATCGGGTTAAATTTATGGGTTAGAGAATTAGTTAGGGTTTAGATTTATGAATTTAGTATTTAAAATTCACATTTATAATTTAGGGTTATAATTCAGATCCTTAATCTAACTATCCTAAACTTTAAATCCTAAATTTTATTTATAAACCTTAAATTTTAAACACTTAAATTCTAAATTAGATCACCACAACTCCTGAATTAAAAACTTTTTTTCATCACTAATATATTGAATAATTAAACTAATTATTTGGATTAAGACCTTACTAATTTGATGATTCAACGAGTCCTCTTGTTTTGTTCTTGGCAAGATAGTTATCCACTTGCTACAAACAATGACCTAAATAAAACATTTCAACCCAATTGCCACCACAACTTTCTTAGCATTGTCCCACTTTCATCCCACTTGATTTGCCTATAATAATAATAATAATAATAATAATAATAGTTAATTTTACTTTTTTTTCAGTATTATTAGACTCACTTAAATCATTCATATAATAATAATATTATTAGAATACATTCACTTTGACTATCATTCATATAATAATATCACTTTGATTATCACTTTTTTCTCGAATACATTCATCAAAGTGAGTCTAATAACTAATCATTCATATTTTTTCGGCCTATATAAGAGTAAATATTGGCCACAAAATTTAAAAATGCTCTATGCTCAAGGAGATAATCGAACCTTCTATTATTACTTAAAATAATAAAATCTTATTATCTCACTTAAATCTTGTAATTATATTTATAATTATATTTATGTTTTCTTTAAGCTCTTTATTCAAAATAAATAAAAAAAATTAAATTATAAATTTGTATAGGGTGATAACGAGCCGAGTCGAGCCCGAGCTTCGCCAGGCTCAATTTGGAAATAATATTATTAGGCTCGGCTCAAGCTTGAGACTCGGCAAGCTCGGAATTTTAGGCTTGGGTTCGGCTCAAAAATAATATTATAGGACTCGGACTCGAAGCTCGTCAGGCTCGACTCAAAATAGATAATTATGTTATATATTTTTCTATAAAAGATAAGATCTCGTTAAAAACTCTTTTCATAACCAACAATGAAACGAAATTTAATATTGATAAAGGAAAAACACTTAATTTATTTTAGTTAATTTATTTGTAGTAAATTTTTCCTATTTTATTTTATTGTTTTTTTTAAAGAAATTACTTTTAATATATATGTAGCACATATATATAATATAATTATCTGAACATATTCACAAACTTTGACCGAGCCGAATTCGAATAATTCGCTAACAGAACATTATCACCCCTAAATTTGTACACTAACCTGACAGAGTATTTTAAAAATATATATAAAAAAAGCTATAGTGCATACAATGTTTGAGCACTACGACTGGGTCCATTTTCCGTCACCCAAATCTATTATCGGATACAGCTTTAACCATAAAGGGAAACAACAGATCCTTGCCTTTTCTAAATATTAACATGGAAGATTAGGTCGGAATTGAAAAATAAACATTTGTAGTAGACAAACACGATTTGTCTGGGAACTTAATCCAATGGAGAAGATGCCATCAGAGCTTGTATAAAAATATTAGATAACTAATCATAATGCAGGGTATATGTGTTTAAATAAATAAAATTTTTAATGAATATTTAAATTAAAAAGAATATTATTGTGAATTTTGTCCTATACACGTAGACATCGTCTCCTGTAGAATAAATTATTCTACCCCTATCTTCATATTCATCGACTTTCTTACATATTCGTACCAATGGATTCAAAACTAAATGATATATATTTTGTATATTGTACTCTAGAAAGTCATGCTACTTATCTTACTATGTTTCTCCTAAATTTTATAATTTTAGTCCAACTAGAATAGGCTCTCATAAGGTTTTGTGAAATTATATCAAAAGTGTGAGCTATTATGTTCATTAGGTTAATGTATAAGTTTATAACTATAGAATTAAAATAAATCATTAGAATAAATCATATAATACATGATAGAGATATGATATATTTATGCATACATGAAAAAACACTACAAAACCAAGAAGAGTCATAGCTACATGTTGTAATATATTACAAGATCATCATATTCATGCATGTAAGTTTATCATATCAATTTATCTATGTTTACGAGGATGGATCTAAAAATTTAAACTTTATAGTCATTAATCAAAAATAAATCCAACGATATGTAAGTCAAAAGTAAATTAAAAAAATCATCAAAGACTACATTCAAAAGATATAAAAAAATCAAATTATAAATTAGTAGTACATAAAAATAACTAAGATTGTTCGCAACGAGTTCTCATATTTTATTAAGGGGTTCTTCATGATAGTAGCTCCAATGACTAAACTATTCTATAATAGAGTTTCATTCGAGTGGAACGAGAATACTCATAAGAGTTTGAGCACCTTCAAGCTTTTCTAATTGAGGTGTCAGTTTTGATTCAATTGAATTCGGGTAAAGATTTCTTGGCTTTTAGCTATATTCTTTTAAATAAATTTGGTTTTATGTAAGAGGATAAATGGTTACATAAACCTCGAGATAACTTATGTCGCACGAGAAATTTTTTTCTATACAATTGAATTGGTAACAATTATTTTCACTTTATAAATATGGAGGTATTACTTGTATAGGAAAAATGTTCTACTTCTACATTGATCAAAATAACCTTAAGTACTCACTTGCAAATGAAAAGCTGAATTTAAGACAATGTAGACGGATAAACCTACTCAAGGACTATGATTTTGTTATAATGTGATAGCAAATGCTTTAAGCCCAAAGTCAATACAAGACTCTTTACAATTTTTTATCTATGTTAACTCTTTAAAATTTTCGTATCCCAATAAATTAAATAAATTCATTTAATTTTTTTTTTGTATATGTCACTTTATCATAGCAAATAAAAATAATTATGTACCTATATTCTATTCGAGAATAATTTATACTTTAGAAATTAAAAATTGGTTTATCTCGGTCAATTAATTTTTCTAAGGTTAAAATAAGTATTTTATATTTCAAATAATTAAAATAAGTGTTTTCTAGGCTTAAAAGTTTAAAAAATCTTTAAAATTTTAAAATAAAATCTAACCCATAATTTTGTTGTTGCACCAAATTAATCCTTTTTACTGAGAAATTAAATTAAATTAATTATTAGATTAAAAAATTATATGAATCAAATCTTTTAGTTAATTTTTATCGTTAAATAATAACAATTTCAGTTTATCTACCATATGGATCGCCAAAGCTTTTCTCGTGGCACAATACGTTGATTCCACAAAGCATTTTCAGATTTTTTTTTTAATTTTATTTATAAATTATTTAAAAATACATTTTTTTCGAAAATTGTTTAAAAATTTTACAAAATAAATAAATAAATGATTTATTTAAAAATATATTAAATTTTACCAAATAATTAAAAAAATATATAAAATAAATGTATTTTATCAAAATAAAGTTCAAAAATTCCAAATCAAAAATTCATGAGATTGTGTTTGCTATTGGCCAGGTGATAAAGGTGGATTATAATACTAGATTAGCACTCGTGGACTTGAATAAAACCCAGATACGATGTGTTGGCATTGATGGTTTGGTCTAGAAATTGAAGTACGAAGGGTTGCAACAAATATGATGCTCATGTGGAATATATGGAGAGATGGGGACGAACAAAGAGCAAGGGAAAGGGGGAACGAGGGATGTATCGGCTCAAAAGTTTAGTCATGCGATAGATGCTCAGCAACCGGATTGTAACCAGGGACGGAACCAGAATTTAGGGTTGAGAGGGATAAGATATAAATGTTTAAAATTAGAAGGGGCAAATTTATAAAAAAAAAATCAATTTTAAAAAATTTAAATAGGAGACAAAAGTAAAAAAAAAAATCTTCAAGATTGGGGAGGGCGATTGTCCCACCCCTATATAACTCCGTCCCTGATTGTAACTCCGAAAACAGTGTAACAAAAAATAAACCCTCGTTTGAATCGACAGTCTCCCAAAACAGTGTCGTTTTAGTAATCTGACCGTTACGATGACCCAAATTCGGGTAAGATTTATAATTTTTTGGATTATAATTTAATTAGTGTATCAATCTTCAATCTTTTACTCCGATTACCTTTCCATCCGGGGATGATTTGTACATTTGGCCCTGAGATTTTATTTTATTTACATTAATTTTATTTTTTATTTTCTATTTTTTAATCCAATCCTTTTTTCAGATTTTAATTATTTTCTAATAATTATTTTTTTGCACTTTAATTTTTCTTTTCTTATTTATCGGTCTCTTTTTTATTTTATGCTTTTTAATCCATGATATATATTATATATTAATTATTTATTATATTTATTGTTATATGTTACATTATCATATCATATCATATCATATCATATTATATTATATGTTATACATATATATATATATATATTGTTGTGTGCTGAGTGTGATTAAAATATGATTGTGATTCGCGCGCAATAATGTGCAAGTATACACATCGAACAAGTAATAAAGTGTGTGAGTGAGATCGTTCCCACGAGGATTGGGTAGGTTAATTCAAAAATAGTTAACATATACAAAAGATAAAATAATCCTTTGTATGATCATATGCTAAAGCAATTCTGCAAATGTCACCAAAATGCTTTAGCAAAATAAAGATGTCACCAGTGATGCTGGAGCAAAACAAAGATTGTCACGAAAATGCAGTAGCAATTCAACAGATATTGGAGAAATAAATAAAGCTGCACAAACACAACACAGAGAAGATATTCAAGCTTAAGACAAGCTAGGCTTGCAATGGTATGATCTCACTGTTCTCCTGAATGCTACTGTTCCACTGGTTTACTAGTGCTCGACAGAGTTTACTGAAAATGCCTCCACTATCCCTAGTCAGAAGGCCTAACACTCGAAAATGCTAAGGCATTACCTCCCGGTCTCAACCCTAACACTCCTAATGTTGATAAAGTGCTACCCCTTTTAGTCGTTGAAACTCTACCTTATCCCTAAGGCAAGTTAGGATCCTGCTCCCGCGGTAACCCTATTGTTCAAGTTGGTCTAGCTTTGCCTATCCCTAGATCTAAGCTTCCCGAACCCCTTGAGTTATGGTTACCTCCCGGTGCTCTTACAAACCAAGGTTTAGAGTGAAAATGTGTTAGCAGTCTTGAACAAAACACAAAGTTAAACACTGGAAACAATAAACATCCATTAAAACATAATAAAAATCATCCAAAACAAGCCTTAGCCATACTAGTTTAGTTCATGGCTAGGTAAGAAAAACTATTCAACTTTCGTCCTTTGAAATACATATTCAACTACTTAGAAAAGAGGTAAACAAAGTGAAGAGGAAGGAAGTCTTAAACGCTTGTGCCGTGACACTTTTCCTAGCTTGCCGCTCCTCCCGAAGTCGCACAAATCCCTTACTTGAAGCTCTCCAACAATGGTGGCTTGGCTAGAGGTGGAAGATGACCGAAAATGGCCTCCTTTCTTCTTTCTTCTCCCTCGTGCTTTCCTTAAAGCTCGCTCCTTTATGGATCCTTAGCTACTGATTTTTCTCTTTTTCTTTCTCCGAACATCCTTGCTGAATGAGGCTTGGCCTTGTATTTATAGGAGGCTTCTAGGGTTTTGTGCCCTAAAAATGCCAAGGGAATATGCTCTGACATTTTCTGCAGCAGATGGCAGAAATGCAGGGTCTGCAGGGGACAATTGCAGGTCTACAGAGGAGGTGCAATGTCTGCAGGTCTGCAAGGTGCAGCTGGCCTGGAAAACACGTGAGGACAGTGGGCTGTAGGTGTGTCATTTCTTTCGTTCTGTTTTGTCCGCCCACAATGTTGTAGCATCGTTGAAGTTCGATCCAACACCATGGAAATATGCTACAGCATCTCTTCCGATCATTCTACTTTGCTCCAATAATCTGCACATCAAAACCAAGAAAATACCCTCCAAAGCAGCATCTTTTAAAATAAAAGAGAAATTAAAATAAAAACCTAATCTAAATGCAAATGCACATGAAATGCAACTAAATGCAATGAGGTGCAATGCAAATGAGCAAGAAAATACCCTCCAAAAAAATATACGCTTTTTAGAGCGTTAACATATATATATATATATATATATTTTTTTTGAATAGATGATTAGTTTTCATTCCATCCAAAGAACCATTAAAGTAACAAAATACAAACGTCTAATCAAAACGTATCAAGAATATTAAGACAAATTTCATGAATCAACGAGAGAAGAAGAAGAGTGAACAAGTTTCTTGTAGCCTCGGAATCACATCCCAACATTAGATTTGATTTTCATCATAATAACCTAAGCACTTCTTGCACCTTTACTATGCAATCTATTATTTCTTTGTTGCCAAACATAATACAAGAAGGCTTCCCAAGCTATACGAATAACAACACCTGTCGCGTGTCAAAAGTGTGTGTTTAGTGCAAGTGGACACATCACAAGTAATAAGTGATAAGTATTTATCGAGTTATCGTCTCCTCAGGGACCGGTATACTTAATATGCTTTCTTTATCTTCTTGCTCTGTAGAAAAATAAAAAAAAACACAAGTGAATGGGTGTGATTTATTAAACTAAGGTAATTGAATAAAAATAAAAGAGTTGAAATATTAGAGAGAAAGATGGGCCAGGATCTAGTTGTATTGTATTGTGGACTTGATTGACTTGTCTTTATCCAATGCAATCGTATATCTCTGCCTCGGCAGCACTGTAGTTTACTGCCTGGGCAGCGATAACGTTGTCTGCCGCGGCAATTCCTTGCTCGTGGGCAGACCTTACCAAAGTTCGGCAAAGTGTCCTTGAATGACTCCGCTTATCCCTAAGTCAGAGTGTTGTTGATGACTAGTCCTTGATGATACCTCCCGGCGTGAACCAATTATACTCACCAACCAATCTTACACTTCTTTTAGCCGCTGAAACTCTTAACCTATCCCTAGGCCGAGTTAGTATTTCGCGATTGAAACACCGTACTTACCCCTTTCGTGAATCTAACTCTCCCGAGCTTAGATAAATGGATTACTCACAAACTTCCCTCTCGGGCTTGAATGCAAGAACAATGAATAACAAAGGATAAGCAAACCTTGATAATTCTTATTGCATTGAATGAAAGATAAAGTACAATCTACTCTCACAAATACTCCACAACCTTTACCTAAACCCTATGAAGGTTTTAGAACATGATGGAGAGGAAAAAAAATAAGAGTAGAAGTCGGCTCTCCCTAGGTATTTCCCTTCTCCATACATTGGGTGGCTAGGTCTTTATATAGGCTAGACCTAGGGCAAACCTTTCCTAAGTAGAATACAACTTGGAGTAGGGAACAAGTCAATTACATAATAATAATATATTTCCAAGTTTGAATTCGGCTAAGGGGGCTTTCCCGCGTGGTCTTCCTTTGGGCTTTTCCTTGTGTTAGCCAGCTCCGAGTCATGGGCTTCAAGTCCAGACACGTTTCTTGGATATTTTTCTTTCCATCGCCTATCACTTTGCTTCTTGTCTTCCTGCTGCTGCCTCGACATCAGGTCCTGCCTCGGCCATGTCTCTGCCGCGGCAATGGTTTTCCTACACAGATGTGAAAACGCAGTAAAACGTGCCTTTTTCTATAAATATTATCTATTTAAGTATAACTTCTAAATATATCACATTAAGCACTTGCATTGGTTCAAGTGGGTGAATATTTGGTGATAAATGTCGATAAAAGGAGTATAAAGTGATAGTGTGTTGAGCACTTATCACACCCCCAAACTCGAACTATTGCTTGTCCTCAAGCAATGCAAACCATCAATTTGCCGAACTCTACTCTCTCTTGGTCTTACATGTCCATCTATTCTCCCCACCATAGCTAGGCCTATCTTTAAGCCTTAACCATTCGGCTACCTAAGAGTTTACCTAGAAACAAACTATAGGATGTGTGTGTGTGTGTTTTTGTGGACAAGTTGATTAAAGGTTTTCTTAGATAAACTCTAAGTTCAAGACAAATAGACATTGGTTAAGTCTTCTCTTCTTTTTCAAATCCCAAATCTTGAGCCGGTTTCGGGCACCTCAAAGACTTGTGTTTTTCTTTTCACTAAAAACCTTTTTGTCTTTTCTCTTTGATATTCTTTAATACATACTAGAGCCAATTTTGGGCACCTCTAGTATGAAGAAGAGATTTTCTAGAGCCGGTGGTAGGCACCTCTAGTTACTTTTCCAAAAATCTAAGTCTTTATCACCTAAGTTCATTAAAAGAATTCCTATAATCCACAAGTCCCCAAAAGTGTTTAAAGTTCTTCCTATAGTAAGCTTCTAAGTTTTCATCCTTAAGCATCCTAAGGTTAAGCCCACTTGACAGAACCTAAACATGGTAAGGAGAAAGATTTCTATAGCCTTTAAGAATAAACTAAGGCAATACTGATGATGAGCAGTGCAAGAGTGTAGGCAGTTAATTCAAGTAAGGCGGGGAGCATAAAAATTAAAAAAAATAAAAAAAATCACTGGAATACTCCCTTTTTTGCAAGGCCACACCAGTAGATTGCTGCCTTGGCAGTGAATCTGCACCCCCAAACTCAAACCAAGCATTGTCCTCAATGCTTTTATATTTGGAAGGAAGAAACGGTAAAACAGAATATGAATTATATGCAGCAAGGAAAGATAGTAAAAGCAATTGAATATTAAAGTAAAGGACAAAGAATTTCAGAGCGACTCCGAAGAGCTGCTCGTAACAATTTTTCTCCGTTGCCTAGATGCCATGTGTTTTGTCCTTGGGGAGGGCGATGGTTGTGCCTTTGCTTGCCTCGGCGGCTGGACTCGAGTGGGTGGGGTCCTATGTATCGGGGCTTCTACTTATTCTCCTTCTTCAACATCCTCCATCTCTTCGGTTATCATCACGTCCGTTCCTCCTCCCATCGCAGTGGCTCCTCCGGTGTGGTATGTGCTTGGGCCAGCGGCAGTAGAGCCTTGGTGTACATAAGCATCTATCTCGGCGGATAGACTGCCCATGATAATTGGCGATCTTGGTGGAGTGCTAAAAACGACTCTCCGCTTTGATGGCCTTCGACTGACAAATGAGGCCGCGGCAGAATCTGCTGGCCTAGATGGTCCAGCAGCCTGGTATTGGGGCTGAGGGTCCGGATGGAAGAACGGTCGCGGTCCTCTTGGGGCTGGTGTAGTCTCGGTGTAGGGTGCGGCAGTAACGAACATATTGCTTGGGAACTCCGAGAATTGTACGCCTTGGTCCGGAAAGGCGTGCATCATCATTTGGGCGAGGGTTCCATTGAAGTCCCGCTGGTACTCCATGTACCGTTGTTGTCGAAGATCCATCACGGCCATGCGCTGCAAGATTTCTTGATATGGTCCTGCTGCGGCAGAGGTATGGGCAGTACCAGGCATATCTGCCGTGTACTGGGCCTCGGCAGCAGTATCGGCAGTGAACTACTGCAGTGTTGCCTGGACAGGTTCTGCTTGTGTGATCTGCATGACTTTGTGGCAGAATTCCCTGGTCCATCCTCTTCTTGGGGGTGTGTATTCATCTGTTTCTTCAATAGGCACACCTGCGGAAACACATAAACCCGTAATCAAGCAAGGGAAATACAATGGTCTTCGATCTTTCTTACCGCACTCGTGAATCTCCCGTAGGATAATTTCTCCAACGTTGATGGTCCTTTTGTTGATGATGGATTGGATGAGCACCAATCTCTTGCGATCCAACGTGCTATTATGTGATGTTGGGATGAGGCATCGTTTGACGAAGGTGTTCCACATCTTGGCCTCCGGCTTCAAACTTTGTCTTGTTACGAAACCCCGATAGGTACCGATTTCCCATGGAGTGTTCGCGTAACAAAGATCGTCTTTGATAAGTTCATAGTCTTCGGCAGCGATATCTTCCAAGAAATCAGCATGGAGATCACTGTTTGGGGTGAGGCCGTAGAAGTTGTTGATCGTCTCGGCATCGAGTTGCACTGGCTTGCCGCGACAGTGAACAAAGAGAGAGTCTTTGTTGGGCCCATGAGCGTAGAACTCCCGTACTATTGTGGCGTTTGCCTGGGCAGGTTGCAAACAGAATACTTCCCAATTTTGGTACTTGATTCTGTCGAACAAGTAGTGTTCGATACCATAATTCTCTTCGTCCGCTTGTTAGAACCCTTGTTCTTCCCATAGTTGCCTTGCGATGAAAGATCGATTGAATCGTTCTTCAACATTTGTTGGGGCGAATCTTTTGTAAGTTGCCATCAAGAAAGAGAAAATTGAGTTCTTGGAGGTTTTCTTGAAGAGAAATTGGAGAATTAGAAGGGATTAGTAGGCAAAGAGTAATTTGAGAGAGGGATTGTTAAGAATACTAAAGAAAGTAAGAAAATAAGAGTGAATAGTTCAAAGGAAGGAGTGTCTTATATAGGCCTCGGCCTTGTGACCGTTGAGATCACTAGCCGTTGTAACCGTTTCCTTCTTCTGCCGTTTCCTTTACTACCGCGGCAGGAATCTCGGCAGACTAGCCGTTATATTTTTCTGCCCGTTGGGACTGCTGCGGCTCTGACACTGTTGTATTGCCTCGGCAGAGTTCCTGCTGCGAACTATTTTTCCCTTATCTTTTTATTCCTAAATAAAAATTTAAACACACAAAAGAAAAATACTGAAAACGAAAATAATTAGAAAAATAAAAATAAACTACTAACCCTAATATAATAAAGAAAAGAAAAAAGGGAGAGATTAGGTTACTGGTGGAGAGCATGCGAATGCATCTCCTAAAATTATTTTCTCCCTTAGGCCCAAATTGTGTATCGGTTGTGGGCCGCTCCTTCTTGCTGTCTGTCCATCCGTCTTGGGCTTGATTTTCTTGCCGAATATCCTGCCGAGCAGACTGCCCAGATAGGATATCTTATTGTCTACTGTGCGGATGGCCTTGCATTCCTCTGGATCGTCATACCTCTTTAAGTTGTGGAATGCGTTGAGTTTGACTTGTTGGTCATTGACCCGCATAGTCAACTCTCCCTTTTCCACGCCAATCAATGTACGTCCAGTTGCTAGGAAGGGTCTCCCAAGGATAATTGGTGCGTTGTCATCTGCTTCACAATCAAGGACAAGGAAGTCAGCAAGAAAAATAAACTTGTCAACTCTTACCAGTATGTCCTCGATTTTTCCTTCAGGTTGCACATAGGATCTATCCGTGAGTTGGAGCATCACTGTTGTAGGCTTCAGCCTTCCAATTCCAAGCTTTTGGAAGACTGATTTAGGCATGAGGTTTATACTTGCTCCAAGGTCGCATAGGGCCTTTCCTTCATAACTCTTTCCTATCGCACAAGGTATAGTGAAACAACCAGGATCTTTTAGCTTTGGTGGCATACGGTTATGCAGCATTGCCATGCATCCTTCGGTGGCAGCCACTGTCTCAAACTCACCTATTCGTTTTCTCTTTGATACTATATCCTTTAAGAACTTGGCATAGTTGGGCATTTGTTCAATGGCCTCAACGAATGGTATGTTGATGTGGACTTGTTTCAAGATATCGAGGAACTTCTTGAACTGTTGATCCTGTTTTTGTTTCTTCAACCTTTGCGGGAAAGGTGGTGGTGGTCTCATCCCGTCCAGGGTTTCTTTAGTTTGGAATCGTATACCTGGCACCACTGGAATTTTTGCTGCCTCGGCAGACTGCTCAGGTGCTGCAGTGCTTGCTGCCGGGGCATTATTGTCAGTCTCGGTTTGCTCAGCCTTTTCTCTTGATTGATCCGCCGGTTGGGTTCGATTCTCTGGGATCTTCTCTTTCAACTGTAGACCACTCCTGTTAGTGATTGCCTTACACTGTTCATGGCTTAGTACCTTAACAACCTCAGTATTGCTAGGTAGGCCTCCTTGTGGTCTAGTGTTTATACATTGAGCAAACTGCCCAACCTGAGTTTCCAGAGTTTTTATGGCCGCTTCTTGATTTTGTAGCCTCATCTCAGTCCTATTCATGAAGGCGTCGGTCCTTTTGATGAAATTACTGTTTTCCGCCATGTATGACTCGGTTTTCATCATGAAGGCCTTTAGCGTGTTTTCCAATGAATTGACCGATTGCTGCTGCATCTGCTGCTGCGGCATCGGTTGTTGGACTTGCTGCTGCGGCATTGGCTGCTGAAATCCCGGTGGTTGGGTGATTGGGTTTAAGGCATTATTTGGGTTACTCCACGATAAGTTTGGATGCCTCTTCCATGAGGGGTTGTATGTGTTGGACATCACATTGTTACGGTTGTAGTTTCCAACATACATACCGGTTTCTTGATTCATGCAATCAAAAGAATTGTGGTTACCTCCACATAAATCACAACATAAATCAATTACCTTGACCTCACGGGTATTGTTTTGTAATTGTAGGTTTTGCACCATCTTGGTAAGAGAGGCCAATTGTGCAGCCACTGAACTTGATTAATCTAATTCGTTTATCGTGGCTTGGCGTCTTACTCCTCCTCGCCTAGATGTGGGAAACTGGAAGTCATTCCTCGCGAGTTTATTCAAAATTTCAATAGCTTCCTCGGGTACCTTGTCTAGAAGTGTGCCGTTTGTCGAGGCATCCAACATCATCCTTGTCGGGGAATTTGTGGCGTTGTAAAACATTGTCACTTGTGTCCATAAGGGAAATCCATGCAGCGGACACTTGTGCAATAGCTCTCTATAGCGTTCCCATGCCTCGTACATTGGTTCGTCTTTAGCCTGTCGGAAAGAAGTAATTTCATTACGAATTCTATCATATAGATTAGTAGGATTAAAGCGAGTAATGAAATCACGGCAAAGTTCACTCCAGGATCCAATAGATCCCGCTGGAATGCTATTTAACCAAGCTTTCGCCCTATCTCTCAGTGAATAGGGGAATAGCTTTAATCGCAAGACATCTTCATGGACTCCTTGGATTTTGAAAGAGTTGCAGATTTCCATGAAAGATTTGAGATGCTGCCTTGCGTCTTCAGTTGCAGACCCACCAAATTGTCCAATTGTGTTTAACATATTGAACATAACAGGTTTAAGTTCAAAATGGGCTGCTTCAATCTCGGGTGTAACGACTCCTGTGTTTAGTCCATTTAAGTCCTCCTCCAAGAAATCTCTGACAGTCAGCTGCCGCGGCCCAGGTGGCGGCGGTAGACCTTCATTGTCGGCAGGTATGTTTTGTCCTGCCTGAACCTCTGCCATGACTCCTCGGATTTGTCTCCTCAACCTTAACCCTGTTCTTTCAATCTCAGGATCTAACTCGTATAAGGGGTTGGTTGGATTGGCCCTGGTCATACACCAAGAAAAACAAAAGTAAAATAAAAATAAAAAGAAAAAGAAAAAGAAAAAGAAACAAGAAAATAAGGAAAACAAAATTTAGTTGTCAGTCCCCGGCAACGACGCCAAAAACTTGTCGCGTGTCAAAAGTGTGCGTTTAGTGCAAGTGGACACATCGCAAGTAATAAGTGATAAGTATTTTTCGAGTTATCGTCTCCTCAGGGACCGGTATACTTAATATGCTTTCTTTATCTTCTTGCTCTGTAGAAAAATAAAAAAACACAAGTGAATGGGTGTGATTTATTAAACTAAGGTAATTGAATAAAAATAAAAGAGTTGAAATATTAGAGAGAAAGATGGGCCAGGATCTAGTTGTATTGTATTGTGGACTTGATTGACTTGTCTTTATCCAATGCAATCGTATATCTCTGCCTGGCAGCACTGCAGTTTACTGCCTGGGCAGCGATAACGTTGTCTGCCGCGGCAATTCCTTGCTCGTGGGCAGACCTTACCAAAGTTCGGCAAAGTGTCCTTGAATGACTCCGCTTATCCCTAAGTCAGAGTGTTGTTGATGACTAGTCCTTGATGATACCTCCCGGCATGAACCAATTGTACTCACCAACCAATCTCACACTTCTTTTAGCTGCTGAAACTCTTAACCTATCCCTAGGCCGAGTTAGTATTTCGCGATTGAAACACCGTACTTACCCCTTTCGTGAATCTAACTCTCTCGAGCTTAGATAAATGGATTACTCACAAACTTCCCTCCCGGGCTTGAATGCAAGAACAATGAATAACAAAGGATAAGCAAACCTTGATAATTCTTATTGCATTGAATGAAAGATAAAGTACAATCTCCTCTCACAAATACTCCACAACCTTCACCTAAACCCTATGAAGGTTTTAGAACATGATGGAGAGGAAAGAAATAAGAGTAGAAGTCGGCTCTCCCTAGGTATTTCCCTCCTCCATACATTGGGTGGCTAGGTCTTTATATAGGCTAGAACTAGGGCAAACCTTTCCTAAGTAGAATACAACTTGGATTAGGGAACAAGTCAAGTACATAATAATAATAATATATTTCCAAGTTTGAATTCGGCTAAGGGGGCTTTCTCGCGTGGTCTTCCTTTGGGCTTTTCCTTGTGCTAGCCAGCTCCGAGTCATGGGCTTCAAGTCCAGACACGTTCCTTGGATTTTTGTCTTTCCATCGCCTATCACTTTGCTTCCTGTCTTCCTGCTGCTGCCTCGGCATCAGGTCCTGCCTCGACCATGTCTCTGCCGCGGCAATGGTTTTCCTGCACAGATGTGAAAACGCAGTAAAACGTGCATTTTTCTATAAATATTATCTATTTAAGTATAACTTCTAAATATATCACATTAAGCACTTGCATTGGTTCAAGTGGGTGAATATTTGGTGATAAATGTCGATAAAAGGAGTATAAAGTGATAGTGTGTTGAGCACTTATCAACACCCCTCAAAGATTTACCTTTACTATGTTTTTGCATCTAGTCAAGTACCATTTCCCATCCACACACTATAGGCCTAATATCACAAGCCTGCAGGATTAATTGCCAAACATCACGTGCAAACCGACAATCACAAAAAAGATGGTCTCTTGTTTTCATAGAATCCTCACAAATCACACACATGGGATCAACCATGCAACCCCAAAGTAACATACGATCTTTAGTAGGTAGCTATTTTTCAAAGCCAACCAAGCAATAAAGGAGTGCCTAGGAAGAGTTAAGCCACCTCATATAACACAAAACCACCCCACTTTCTCTCTTTTATGTCTTAAAATCTCTCAAGCTTTCTTAGTTTTATAACCATCCTGTAAGATGTCCCTAACACAGAACCAATCATCTCGAAGCTTTAAAATTTTCTTCCAAGCCCATCTATAGCCACTTTTAATTGGAATCTATAAGAAACTTCTACCTTTCAAAAGATACTCCTTTACCCAAGCCACCCATAATGAACCTGCTTGAGTAAGAATGAGCCATATGCATTTCAGCATACACGCCTTATTCCAGCTAACTATGTCCTTAATTTCCAACCCTCTCTCACATTTAGGATAACATATATTCTCCCAACTTACTCGAGCACCTGTAGCTGAACCCTCTGAACCCTTCCAAAAGAAAAAATTACATAATTGTGTAACCTTCTTTAGAGCCTTAGAAGGGAGAAGGAAAACCCTACATCAAAAATTCTCAATGCTAAATATTACTGCATTTATGAGCTGCAGTCTACCAGCAAAAGAAAGACATCTAGACAGCCAACTCTTAATTTTATGACTAATTCTGTCAATCAAACTGCTACAATCAAAATATGAAAGTCTCTTAGAAGGAAGAGGGTCCCCTAAATATCTTACTGGTAAAGATCCAACTCAAAAAACAGTCATAGCAGCCAAATTATCAATTCAACATCACTTAAACCAGCACCATAAAGCTCACTTTTTGCTGCATTCATTTGGAGTCCAGACATTTGATAGAATAAATCCATTACCCCTTTTATAGAAAGGAGAGACCCAACAGAACCTTTGGTGAAAACCAACAAATCATCAGCAAAACATAAATAAGTTAAACCAATCCTGCACCTAGGATGAAAATCCAAAACGCTAAGCTTGTATGCCCAATTTAAAAGACCAGACAGAACATTCATAATGATAATAAAGATATAAGGGGATAAAGGATCTCCTTGTCGAACACCTTTAGCCCCAGCAAAGTAACCAACTAAACCACCATTTAAAGCATTGGAAAAGTGAGAGTTAGTAATTCACACTTTTAACCATCCAATGAATAAATTAGGGAAGCCCATTATCCCCAGCAAAGAATCGAAAGCCTTCCTAAGATCCACTTTAATTGTACATCTAGCAGATAAATATTTTCTACCATATCCTTGCACAAGCTTCTGAGCCAATAAGACATTCTCAATTAAATCTCGACCAGACAGAAAGGCACTTTAATTTGCCAAAAGTAACTCAAGTAACCATTTCTTCATTCGATTAGCCAGAATTTTAGTTATAGGTCAAAAATCAGTGACATGAATAGGAGAGGATACCTTTAAAATCAAAGTAAAAATGATGGAATTGAATTCATTTGGCAAGGTACTGGTTTGAAAAAAATACAGGACAACTTGCATAAAATCTTCACCAACAATACTCCATGAAACCTTAAAAAAAATCAATAGGATATCTATCAGGACTCGAAGCTTTATTACTCTTCATAGCAAATAAAACATCCTTTATCTCCTTACGAGTGACCGGAGAGATTAAACTATCCTTCATTTCATCATATTATCCTTCATTATTTACTATACTTCCATTCTTTATAGCATAAATATTGTTAATGTTTACTTGTATTTATATTTTATTATTTAGTTATTTGTGTTTGTTTGATAATAACTTATTTTTGTCGACTTACAATGAGATATGATCTACATTATCCCTAATTTATTTAGTTTTGACTAACTCACGAACCATTAACGATTAATGTTTATTTTTTACCTTTATTTTATCGTATTTAATTTATATATTTTATTTTTCGTCCAATCCGACCTGGTTTTGGATAATTTAACTTTTAAATTTATTTTTTTCACACTTTAAAATTTTGACATTATTTTTATTTAGTACACATTTTCTTGTATTTATTTCACCATGATACGTAACTATTATGAGAATATTTTCATTTTATTTTCAGAATTATTAGAAAATGGCGTCCTAAATTATTCTAAGTATTATTTTTATTGTCGTAAATGTGAAAATATGTTTCTTAAAACGTATTTTTTTAATTAAATTTTATATTAAAATTTGAATTTTTATTTTTTTTCATAATAACTTGTTATTAATTTTGAGCATCTTGTAAGACTAATCCTTTCGCATATATAATTAACTTTTAAATTCAAATATTTTAAAATCTTTGGTCATTTTATAGTGTTAAACCTATTAAAATACTAATAATAACTTTATTTTTTTTTTTTAACTTTACCCTATTTAGCCTTTTTAAATTCCCCCTTTTTCCCTATTTTTTTAACATTTATAAATTATATTTTTCAATACCCTTATTACAAGGTTCTCCTAGTTTGTCTCTTTCTTGACAACTTGATGATGAATACTTGCTATCCGAGGATACCTGTCCTCACTTCCTGTAAGACAAGTAAGTTTTGGTGTTTCTTGTTCCCATTATACATGTGATTCTGCAGTCTAAATTCTTACTCAAGAATGTGTTGCTACTTGCTACTTAATAATGCTGAGATTGACTGAGACTGGGAAAATTAATTGGCTATGAAATCATAAAGCTAGGTAAGGCCTTATGTTAATTGCAATATCTAATTCTGTGCACGATGCCGATCTTATTGCAGAACTTGCATCTAAAAGTATAGACGGTGAAAATGGTGCTGCAGTAACAAAGTCAAAGACTGATGGAGCTGAAAAATACAGGTATGAACTGATTTCCATATCCTATGCACAGTCACTTGATGATCAAGGGCCTCCGGTTGTGCTTGGGAACCATATGGGTCTAGTTCAGTAAGGATTCTTTCATACACAACGTCTCGAACTTGAAACTTGTTTAATCAGAATTAAATTTCTTACAACTTGAACCAAATCTATATGATAATATCATATTTATTTTTGATACATGTCTGTCAAATGAATATTTAACGTTCGGATTGACATTATGTTAGAATTTCGTATGATATTTAATATGGTGTTTTAAATTTTTGTTATCAGGGAGAAAATTTCAATGATGATAAAAAGGCAGTACTTTCTTATGTCTATATAAAGAGGCTGTCCAGGCGGCAACAAGTGCCACTCAAAGCAACTAAAGAGAAGAGCTAAACAGGATGATCGAAATCAAGTCCGAAGTGGTTTCTAGGCAGACCATCAAACCCTCCACTCCAACTCCTTCCCACTTGAAAACCTTCAAGCTCTCTCTTCTGGACCAAATCTCCCCCAACATCCATGGCAATATGACCTTCTTCTACCCTGCTAATAACACCTCCCATTTCATCTCTGACCATGACTTCTGTCACAAATCCAAGCTGCTGCAACAATCTATCTCCAAAACACTCTCCCTCTTTTACCCACTGGCAGGACGTCTCCGTGACGCTGCCACCATTGATTGTAACGATGAAGGTGCTTTCTTTGTGGAAGCCAAAGTCAACATCCAACTATCCCACTTCCTTGATCAACCTGACTCCAATCTCATGAACCATTTCTTACCTACCACCGATCCTACAACCTTGGAATTATCCAATGATGCCATGTTCCTCGTTCGCTTCACTAGCTTTACTTGCGGTGGTGTGGCTATCAGTCTCTCCCTCACTCATAAGCTCGCCGATGTATCCACACTACTCACTCTTCTTCAGACCTGGTCATCGATTTGTCGCGGATTGACTGATCCCATTACCCCTATTCTGATTGGGGAAAAGTTTCTGGCACCTAGAGACGAACTCTCTGCCATATCTGCAACGGTTAACATCAACGCTGAGAAGTTCGTGCAGAGGAGGTTCGTGTTTAGTGCATCAAAGATTGCAGAATTGAAAGCTAAAGTCGATAAGGAGTTTCATGAAGTGTTGCAAAGCCATCCCTCTCGCGTTGAGGTGGTTTTGGCACTCTTATGGAAGTGTGCAATAGCTACCAAGAAAAATAAAACAGGGTCATTCAGGCCGTCGGTGTTGCTTCAAGCTGTCAATTTGCGTAAAAGGTTGTCTCCTCCGCTACCAGAGACCGCAGTTGGGAACTTCATATGGCCCTTTATGGTGTTTGCATATGAAGAGAAAGATGTAGAGCTACTCCAGGCAGTTGTTCAAATGAGAAAATGCTTAAACGAATTCAACACCACCAAGGCAAATATGTTCCTAGGCGAGGGAGCTGCATCTGCAATCATGGGGGCCATAAAAGAGAGAGGAGAGTTCTTCAGAAACAACAAGGAAATGACTGTTTACAGGTGTTCAAGTTGGTGCAAGTTCCCTTTGTATGACACTGATTTCGGGTGGGGAAAACCACTATGGCTCCTCAGTTTAAACAAACTGGTGAGTAACACAATTGCTTTGGCCGACACACGATCTGGTGATGGAATTGAAGCTCTAATGACTTTGGATGAAGAGGAAATGGCCTTGTTTGAACAAAATGAACAACTCCTGAAATATGCTACTCCCAACCCCAGTATCTACCAATAAATTTTCTGCATTTCAAGCCATAACTTCAGTGTGATCTTTTTTCTTTGTTTGACAATGGTTTGATCAGATACTTATGTAATCTTTTGTTCAGCAAAACAATGGCAGAATACAACGATAAATGATTGTATTTTCCATAGAATCAGTGTGGAAACTGAGGTCCAATTCTTGTGCCGCCACATCTATGACGATGAGATAGATTCTTTACGATACAATTATCTAAATAGAAGTAAAATTAGAAGAAAAAAATATTAGATGAGTCTGATTCATCATGTTATTTATGATTTATTTAATAATAAATTTTCATCGTACTTTTTTAAAGTGAATATTTATCTCTTTTCTTTTTTATAAGATAAATCTTCACCTAATTTTTAGGTGTTATTAAATGGACGAATGTCATTAGATTAGACTATTAATGACATGATGAGTTGAGAACTTAATTGTAATAATTTTTTATAAAATTGGCTAAATTTGAAAATGTAATTGAGTTAGAATCTTAGAATTATTATTGTTTAAAGGGCTTTACATAAATAACTAATTTTAAGTAAAAAACAATTAAAAAAATAAATTACACCCGATATCACTGAATATTAATTATATCCCCAAACTAAAAATCGATATTATTTTAACCCTAAATTTTAGTTTATACTTCCATTATATCATTGGATCGTTAAAATCTCTTTATGTCATCGCACACAGACCATTAAGATCCATCTATATCATCAATTTTAACAATCCACTAATATAAGTGAACTCCAATTTAATATTTAATATTACTATTATATATTTTGTAGTTCAATCATATAATCGATAATAAAATTAAAGCCGACATCTAAAGTAGTTTACCCTTTAAAAGATCTTGATAGATGTCAAATTTGATATATAAAAATTGTATTAAAGGTACAAGAGTGTGTAGTCTAAAGAGAGAAGAGCACCAAGAATTGCCGACTAAGGGGATCTCTTAATATTTATCTTCTTACAAGTTTCTACCTAATGGGAGTATTTTATAGTTTTTTTTTTTTCGATAAATGATTTCAATATACCTAGTCGTGCAAGAAACAAAACCACCCAAATACTTTTAACCTGTACCAGCAAACAAGCCGAACAAGAATTATTGATCCACTAAACGTTGTAAGAAACCAAGAATTATAAGTCTATCAAACACTAACACAAACTATATAAAAGAATTTTGATTAATTTCTTTTGTCCCTACTCGTAACCCATATATGTTTGAAGTTTTATACTATACAAGCCGAGAGTTTAATTTTTAGGATTATATACCATTAAATTTTAAGTTTTTTATCGATTATATCATTAAACTAAAAATAAATATTATTTTAGTAATAACTTTAATTTAATCTTCGATTATACTATTGTGTCATTAAAATTGATGATGTTGATAGATTTTAACAATCTGTGTACGAAGATGTGGAAGAATTTTAACAACTTAGTGATATAATCGAAGTCTAAATTAAAATTTAATGTTAAAATAATATCAATTCTTGGGAATTTAGATGAGGATTGTACAGGGTAGAAGTGGCGAAGGAATATGTACAGTTTATTAGTATTTTTAGATGAACAAATTTTTTTATTTATCCAAAAAAAACTTAAAATTCACTGATATTTGATTATATAATAATATTAAGATAATATTTTTTCAGAGTTTGTATATATAATTTATTTTCATGAACATTTGTTTCACTATTGTACCTATCCCTCGTAATAATGAAAATTAAAATTATCATAATTGTTTAGAGTAGGTATGGATTAGGTGAAAAAAAGACATGTGAATCAACTTATTGATGAAATTGGGATGAAGAAGAGATTTTGGCAATTAAACATGCTATGGAAGTAGTCACTGTCTCGGATTATTTAGTGAAATCCGGAAGTACGATCAAAGTGAAAAAATCGTATAATATTTTATTAATCGATCAAGTGTATATATAATACATTACACTAATATAGATAATTTAACTAAATACACATATATTGATATATATATTTTTTTTAAATTATAATTAATTAACTAACTTAACTAAAGTATATTTCGCTGGTCGATTTACTGCTCATGGAAGCTCAGCCCATGTAGCTATGTGGGCGATCCTATTTCTTCATGACCATCCACAGATACTTAAAAAAAGCTAAGATTGGATTACTGTAGCTGTAAATGCCATTTCTCTTTTGTTAATTATAATTCAATGCACGTGATTAGTTTTTTTAATGAATTTATTACCCTTTTTTTCAGGAAGAGCAAGAAGAAATCTTGAAGAACAGACAAAGTGTGGAGAAGGGTTTGACTCTAAAGGATCTAAGACAAATGAATTGTCTTCAAAAGGAAACGTCCCATGACATTTCTTTTTTCTTTTCTGGGGTTGTTTATTCCACGAGGAACATGTCCTTTGATTCAAATATCAATCACATATTATGACATATGCTTTACTGCCATTGCAGTTGCAGACAGAACCATACACCCTAACCAGAACCAAACCTTCCCTTTGGAGCAGGAACCAGGATTTATGTTTTAGCAACTATGTAAAAATTTAGGTTAAAAATAAAATTCTTATATTATCTGTAATATTTTAGGTTATAACTAAAAAAATTATTTTTTAAATAAAAATTATATTACAATAAAAATTATTATCAATTGAGACCACTTCCTAATTTATATATTCTAGATCTCACCAAACCATTCAGTCCTCTTCAAAGTTATATTTTTGTTTGACTCGTCCTCAAAACAGCTTTCAAACATTTCGACATCAATTATTTTTTATTAAAAAATATTTAATTATTCTTATTTTAATTTTATTACAATTATTCAGTCACATTTCGATTAGTCTTGTTTTAATATTACTATTATTCAGTCGTATTTCAAATAGTCTTATTATAATATTTACTTTAATCATAAAAAAATCAAATGTATAATCTGACATGGAATATTGTTTGGGTTAAAATATCAACTACTTTTAGAGAGTATTATAATCTTGAGTAAACTATATTAGATTCCATTCAATTTTTAGTCAAATTATATTTGAGACATTTAATTATTAAAAAATTTAATTAAGTATATATTTTAATTATAATGGGTCACTCTCCCATTTAAATGTAAATTGACATTAAAATATTTTAAATATCTTAAAAATTATTTATTTGTATAAAATTTTTTGTTATATCAAAATTAAAAATAAGTTTAATAATTTTTTCTTTCTGATATAATAAAAATTATTTTTTTAACTTTCATCGCTTTCTTAATTTTTTTAAAGTGATAATTTTCACATAATCGTTTATTAATATGAGTGATCCGTTTCAGTCGTTCAACGATCTAAAAAACGTGTAAAACTCGTTAAGTTTTATATTATATAACTTGATCTTATCCTTTATAAAAACTAATTTTTAAAATATATTTTTATTTAAAAGTATTATTATATTTGACTAATGACTTTAGTCAAAAAGAATAGCTTCAGCTTCATTTGGTGTCAGGTACTACGCATATTAATAGTTAAGGTGTTAGCGGTACTTTTTGCATGACAAAATCATAAGTTTTTGTAGGCGTTGTAGTACCTATAATTTAAGTTTTTGTAGTCGATAAAATCAGTCATGGGTAGCGGTATTTTTAAGTTTCAATCCATCTAGTTTTAATTTATTTCTCCTTGTCTCTGTCGAAAAAAGGAGATGTAGGAGATCCAAACTGTCATGCAAAAAGTACCGCTACCCAGGACTGATTTCATCGGCAAACAACCATCAACCGAGTGAGAATAAATCTTTTCAAGTATCACCGATAAAAACATAAATCAAAAACTAGCATCAATTGAATCTTTGTGCGAACAACAATCGATGGTTAGGGTATGTTATAAAAACAAAAACATGTTACAAGGACAAAAAAACATGTTATAAAGACAGATGAATCAAATCACAAGACGAAAACAAAAGCATGCCACAAAGGCAGAAGAAAACGTGTTACAAGGACAAAAAAAGCATGTTATAAAAGTAGATATTCTTATTAAAATTAATAACAAAAACAAAAAATAATAGATTCGGTGATCGACAATCAATACTAAAATTAATTTTTGAGAAAACGACTAGATAACTAAATTGAATCAATACTAAAATAATAGATTGGTTAAAGTAAAAAACGACTAAAAAAAATTTTTGAGAAAAAAAAAAGATCGGCTAGATAACTAAATTTAAATTTAGAGTTAAATTCACATTACTATGAAATACTTTTCAGTTGAGGTATAAATATAAAATGAAAGTCTAATTTATTATATGTACATGTACAAGGATTACGATCAATATCAAAATTTAGTCCATAAAAATCAAATAGTATTAGATTATGTTTTCTTTTGTTTCAAGTTTCATACAATGACGTATAACGTACGGCATTTAAATGAGTTATTTTAATTTAGATACGATCTTATAATTATTGATTTCGTTCGCAATTGAATTGTAATGATAATTTTTTTATTAATATGACTTATTATTGTAATATATAATTTTAATGTTGTTTATTATTGTTGTTTATCTTTTATCGTCGAGCTTTAGTGATAGTTATATATATCTTGTATCGAGTATTTTAGTTAAAATTTTTATCTTTCTTCATATGATCTTAATTATGATCTAGAGACGTTCATTTTCATATTTTTAAAAATATATCCAAATTAAATTTTTTACAAGAATTATAAACTTTTATTGTATTTTTATTTTTTCTCTTCTTTTAATAAAACTAGGTACTAATATTCAAAAACAATTCATTTGTTAAAGTCCTTTTATTAGTAAAAAAGTTATTCCCATGCATTGAACTTATTTGAAATAAATGAACATAATAATTTTATTGAATAGTAAAAAAAAATTGAATAGAAATTAAACTGAAATTTATATTTTATATTTTGGATGGTTGTGGAGATTATTTTCCCTACAACTACTGATATTCAATGTATTAGATAACTAATTTAGATCAAAATTTATAAATATTTACTGTGAGGATAACTCTCTCAACGTTAATATTTAAACTTTTAAAAGATTTAACATCTTATTCTCTTGTGAATTTTTTTTATATCACTCTTAATGCATCAAATAATTACTCGTAAATACAAAAGTTCTTATTCAACCTTCTCATTTTACCCAATTACCCTAACCAGTCTCTGCAATCTTTTTCTTTTTTATATGACCGATTATGACATTGGTTTTGCGTTATCGTTGAGTACTGATGATATATTTTTTTTTAGTTTTTTATTTTAGTTTTTAAATTTAATAATTTATTTTTTATGCAATTTTCCAAATTTTACGTCACATCGACTTTGTCAAGAAACGATTTGTGTCTATAAAAGCAAACCCATTCAAACCTGAAAATGTGTAACTAGAGACCAAAAAGAAGAAGAGAAAATGGAAATGGGGTTAGAATTGCTATGTTCATTAATTCTGGCAGTTGTGTCTGCAACATATGTTTTCCTGTTTGGTTTCTTAAAAAACATAAATGAATGGTATTATGTTACTAGGTTGGGAAAGAAGAAAAACACCTTGCCTCCTGGTGATATGGGATGGCCCTTCATAGGCCACATCTATTCCTTCTTCAAAGCTTTCAATTCCCAAGACCCAGACACCTTCATCGAGAACTTGATGAAAAGGTTACTTTAGCTTCTTAATTATCTCTTCATCTTCATCTTCACTACTAGGATGCTGTTGTCTCAGGAATGGTGGTTGCAGGTATGGAAAAACAGGCATTTACAAAACCCATTTGTTTGGGAGTCTAAGCATCATAGTTTGCAGTCCGGATCTATGTCGGAAGGCATTGGCCGATGAATTAACACGTTTTGTTCGGATACCCTTCATCGACTAGACAACTAGCAGGGAAGAAATCTCTGTATGGAATTTCAGCTTCAGAACAAAGGAGGTTGCGTAAGATAGCAATGAATCCCATCAATGGAGACGAAGCACTAGCTTCACATATCGAGCTCATCGAAGGCATTGTGACCACTTCATTGGAAGAGCTTGATAGTTGATACCATGAAAGGCCCTGCAAATTTCTTCTACGAGATGAGGAAGATTACTTTCAAGGTTATTGCACACATTGTCTTGGGCACCACCCAAGAGTCGGTTCTTTCGTCACTGGTTAAATGTTACTCGGACTTGTTTCCTGGCATTGTTTCCATGCCTTTGAATATCCCTGGTTTCGTGTTCCATCGATCTCTTAAGGTAGATAAGATTTAAGATTTGTTTATGCTATTAATTGGGAATTCATTCTAATAACCCATTACAAAGCCCATATTATAATTTCCAAACTCATTACAAATATTAAACCCAACATCCTAAATAACATCAAGCCCAACAGAAAACCCAATTAAAATTAAACTCAACCAAACCCTAACTAACCTTAAATTAATCCCATTACCCTAATTCTAACTGGCTGCTGCCCTTTCATTGCCTCACTTTCCAGCTGTCCGCGCGTGGCCGCCACGCGCGGCTATTTGAATCGCGCGTGGTGGTCACGCGCTCTCTTATTCGATGAGGAGACCGGCCACCGCCCAAGCCACGTGAAGACCATCGGCCAACGTCCATTCAACCTGCAAAACAAGAAGAAATTATTAGGCTAAATCTCAGATCTAAGAAATAGGATAAAACTCTTATTTTTTCTAGTTTTAATATGCATGTAAGAATAGGTATAAGAACCCCCATTCGGTCTCCTTGTAACCGGTTACACAAGACCGGAAAAAATATCAATCAAAGGCAATATTTCAAACAAAAAAATCCATTCGAAGCAACCAATACCAAAGAAAATATTCGGCAAAAAAAAGAAGAGAAGAACAATCGAAGGACACAAACCGGAAGCAAAAAACGAAGTCAAACAAGGTAAAAAAGGGTTTCTTTTCGAAACTTATCTCGTAGATCTACGAGTGTGGGAGCCTCGTTTCAAAAATCCGAGCCCGGATTTGCACTCCTCGCGTGAAAACGCTTCAGAAAGCACCAATCTTTCCTCCATCGGACCACCATTGACCGCCGTTGACCGCCGCCGACGAGCGGCGGTTTTCCACCGGCCCTCAGAGAGCTTCAAAGCTCCTTTGTCTTTTATTTCTGTGAAGAGAGACCAATTGAAGTTAGAAAAAAATGAAAAAAAGGGCTATATATATCGCACAAAACGGAACCGTTTTGGTGCCGGTTATTATGGCTCAAAGCGGTGCCGTTTTAATACTAGAGCCCCAAGACCAACCCGGTGGATCAACCCGACCCGCGCGCAACCCGGGAAAAAGGGAAATTTGCGCGCCTGGTCCTTGCCTTCCCTGCATGTTCGCGTTGCAACCCTCCAGTTTGCATTTTCTTCCAATTTGGTCACTGTCATTAATATTTTAGTTACATAACTTTAATTTCTTTCAATTATACCTTATTATTATTATTTTAACCCCAAATGTTTGTTGTTTTGCAGATTAGCCCATGTTATTTTTAAACCAAAAATATTATTTTATGGTTTTATTATATTTATTAAATATTTACTAATCATTTTTGTTACAGATTCGAAACCGGATTCTTATTTTCGATCGTATAAAATATTTTGAAGCGGATAGGTACCGATTTCGGGCGTTGTAGGGGTGCTCGCCCTTCCCTACGCGTAACAGACTCTCGGATCCAGTTTTGGTTCGTAGACGCATTTTTGGTGTTCCAATCACATCGTAAAAAAGATTGGTGGCGACTCCCCAGACGAATTCCGGTGATTACAGCTGGCGACTCTGCTGGGGACTTATTTTTGCGAGTCGAGCCGCAACATCGGTTACATTTTATTTAATGATCGAAAATATAAATTCGGTTAATTTTATTTATTTATTTAAAATATTTTACTAACTTTTTTAAAAATCCTTTTCAGGTCCATCATTTTATTAACCCTCAACCCGGGTTCCGTCCGATTAAGTGGGAGCATGAAACCACTCCTTTGTGAGGTTCTGCCTCCGTGTAGGATGGTGAATTGTTTTGGGGATATTTTTCCCTTTGTCTTCGTGAGACCTACGTCTCCGTATAGACTTAGAGAAACGTATCCCCCTGAATCGTATTTATTATCCTTAGTAGGATAATAAATTTCGTTCGGGTACCTTCTAGAACCGAACCACATATAGTGAGCCCTAGAAGCCTACCCTTAGAGCCGTCATGCCGGACCTCTGCCCATTTAGAGGGTCACCCTATAAGTTTTTCTTTTTTAGAAAGAGAGAGAGCGGGGAGTTTCTTTATTTATACCTTTAATTTCCGCTATTTATTTCTCGTTTATTATTTCTGTTATTTATTTATCATGTCATTATTCATGCAACATGCATCATGTTTATTTCGTTTATTATTTATTCGATCTGATACTAATGATATCTGTTTATCCTGTTTTGTTTTCTCGTTTTTCTATGGACCTTTTTTAAAATAAAATAAAAAGGTGTTGATAACAAGACAACTGTTAGAAAGGCTCAGCTATGGAGAACCGTTTTCTAGACAAGGTGGAAGCCAATCTCCGAACCCGACGATGGTCAGAGGAAACCCAATATCAGAAAGGGGACAGTATAATGGAAGGTGAAAAGATTGACCTCGGTGATTTTACGCGCATAGCCTCGACGCAAAATCAGTTGCAAGAGCTGAAGTATATATGGGATCAGTGGGACGATGACACTAAGAGTTTGTTCCTCGCCAATTACGGAGACCTGTCATACCTGCTCGACATCAGCATTGACAAAGCGTTATTTCGAGCCCTAGCCCAATTCTGGAATCCATCATATAGCTGTTTTACGATGGGAGATGTTGATATCACACCGACCGTGGAAGAGTATACTACCTTAATCCAATGTCCGAGATTCCAATCGGATAAGGTGTATTTTAAGCCGCCTGATTCGCCCGCTTTCCAGAAAAGGTTGTTAAAATTAACCGGAAAAAATGAGCAATGGGCGAAATCTAGAATTAAGGAAAAGGGTGAAACCAAATGCATCGCCTGGAGGGATATTCGGGATTTGATCCAGACAGAGGCTAAATGCGAAAGGCAAGTTAAGATGTTTGCACTGGCCATCTACGGGTTAGTCGTTTTTCCCAAGTCGCTCGGGTATATAAATGACGCCGTTATGGAGCTATTTGATTATCTCGATAAAGGTATTACTTCGGTTCCCGCCATCCTCGCTGAGACTTTTCGATCGCTTACCGCTTGTAGAAGGAGTGGTGAAGGAAGGTTCATTGGTTGTGCTCAACTATTGCTCGTATGGTTCCATAGTCACTTTTGGAAGTCGGAAAGGTCCTCGTATCGGGCTTGCTTCGACCATTATTCACCGATAAGGGATTTGGAACATACCCAAAGACCCGAGAATATCCCATATGATCAGTGGAAAGCCATTTTACGCAACTTACGAGAGGGGGATATCGTGTGGAAGGCTAGTTGGTTTTTTCCTAACGAGATCACGTACAACTGTGAAGGTTATGACTGGGTCCCTTTACTTGGCATATGGGGGGCAACAAGATACGCGCCATTGGTGGTCTCCCGCCAGTACAGGTCGAGACAATTCATCCCGGCAACGAGAGGGCTAGCCACGTGTGACTTCCCCTATAAGGGAAGAGACTACAAAAGGGTCGTTGCTGCCATCGTGGAGGCATGGAAGTAACCTTTGAAAATGGGACCGTTTGACGAGAAACCTAGAGTTACTCCGGAGTATAGCCGATGGAGGAACCGGAGAATCGACGATGAGGTACCGATTCGAGACTCGAAAGTCAGTATACCGTTAGAGGAGCAACTCCGAGTAAATCCTTCCGACATGGAGATTGTCCGGCAGGAATTTGAAGGAAAATACATTAACATGGAGATGAGGTTATCAAGGTTGGAAAATGAGAAAAACCAACTAGAATTCAGTATTCAGTCTCAGGAGCAAGAAATGCAGAGGTTAAAAAAGGGCAAGAGTAGAGCAGAGGAAGACCTGAGTGACCTACAGGGAGGATATAAAAAGCTTCGAGAATCAGTAAAGTACGCAGACCTCAAAAGTTCTTTTGCAGACTGGAAGCTTGAAATCCGTGAAGAGAAAAGAAAGGCACGGTTTTGGGAAAGCAAGTTTAACGAGGCACAGAGTCAACAGGCTCTTGATCAAGAAGAATTGGCTCGAGTTAGAACTGAAAATGTTGGCCTGAGAGGTCGGATCATCGATCTGGAGGAAAATCTACAAAATTATCACCAGAGTTCGGCAACTCAGTTGGAGGTAAGCCGAGAGGAAAATGAGAGTTTGAAGAGAAAAATCAGAGAAATAAAGGCAGCTATGCAGGCTTGTAGAGCCCAATTGAATTACATGGAAGAGCTACGTCAGTGGGATGAACAACAATGAAAGGCTCGGGTTAACGAAACGCAAGAATAGGTCCAGAACAGAGACTGTACGATGTCAGAGGCCTTAATGCAAATTCGGGAAGTAGCCGAACATTTACAGACGTCAGCAGTCCAGGCTGAAGTTCTTAGCCTACAATTTGAAGCGGAATCAAACAAGGGCAAGAAGCTCGCATCACTCCTAAAAAAGATCAAGGTTTTGGGAATAAAGGCCAAGCAGTATATGTAAAGCGCGGCCTGCCTTGTATATAGAAAGCCCTGTTCTAAAACGAGCTTCCTTTTCAAAGTTGTATCAAGATCAACACCTTTTTGTAAAACGTTTTGCAATGTTAATATAATGTATCGGTTTGCATCAACATTCCATCATTATTAGTTGCATTCATGCATTATCACATTTATTTTTATTATTATTATCATGATCCTAATGTTCCAGGATACTATTAATGCAGTAATACTGGAACCTGATCAAATCCAACACCCACATTTCACCCGATTTAGATCCAAAAGAATGGAAGAAAGACTAGCCAAAATCGAACAAACGTATGAGGAAATGAAGCGAGACATGGAAAACAAGCTGGATAAAGCACAACAAGATACGCGTACTCATATTTCTCAAACACAGGATGAACTGCTCGACAAGATTGCGCAGTTGTTAGCAAGAAAAGAGCCGGAGAAAATGAAAGGAATCGCTAAGGAACAAGGCACAGTAGCTGAACACTCGGAAAATCCTCTTCCCGCCCAAGGATCAGTTGAAATTCCCAAAGGGCAGACCAGTCAAACTGAAACCCATCTTCAAGGAGGGTTGGTAATCCATAATCCTAATGATTACACAGTACCTAATTTCAATGAAATAGAGAAAGCTAGAGTCGAGTTACCGAAGGAACTCGAGGATAGATGCAAACAGTTGGAAGAAAAGTTTAAAGCAATGGAAAATGTCGACCAGTTCCCCAGAATGAAGGCTAGGGAACTAAGCTTGGTACCTGATCTCGTATTGCCCCCGAAATTCAAAATGACAGATTTCGAGAGACTACCTGCCCTGAGGCTTATCTGACTATGTAAGTCAGGCGCATGACCGGGTACATTGATAATGATCCTATGTTAATACATTGCTTTCAAGACAGCCTAACAGGCTCTGCGGCAAGATGGTATAATCAGTTAAGCCGCTCAAGAATTAGCTCATGGAAAGACTTGGCTCAGGCATTTGTACGTCAATACAGCCATGTGATTGATATAACCCCTGACCGGGTTACTCTTCAGAATATGGAGAAGAGACATGATGAAAGCTTTCGACAGTATGCGCAACGGTGGAGGGACGTAGCCGCACAAGTCCAACCACCACTATCGGAGAAGGAAACAATAATGCTCTTCGTAGGGACGCTGAAAAAGCTCTTCCTTGGTAGGATTTTGGGAGGTGTAACAAAGGATTTCTCGGATATCATCATGAACGGTGAGATGATTGAACAAGCCATTCGCAGCGGAAAGCTCGAGGATGAGGAGTCGTCAAAGAAACCCTATTATAAGAAGAAGAAGGATAAAGGTGAAGATATCGGCGTCCATAACGTCAGTTATTCCAAAGCATCAACATGGCAGCCCAAGGTCGCGTCATCGAGCGCGCAGAAACCAAAACAAAATCAGAACCAGAAGACTGAAAGAGAATTCACGCCTATTCCAATATCCTATGGTGAACTCTTCAAAAACCTGTACAATGCGCACGTCGTGTCGCCTTTCTATATAAAACCGATACAGCCACCATACCCGAAGTGGTATAACCCAAATACTCAATGCGAGTATCATGCTGGAGCAGTAGGGCATTCGATTGAAGACTGCATTGGTTTCAAGAAGCTTATTGAGAATCTTATGCAGATAGGAGTGGTGCGGTTCGACGATCCTGCAAGAACCGCTAAGACAGTCAATCCGTTACCGAATCATGCGGATCCCGGGGTGAACGCGATTGTGGATCAAAGCAACAGGAAGACCAAATCCAGAGTGGAGGAAGTGAAATCTCCCCTAAAATGGTTATGGAAAATGTTAGTTACCAAAGGCATGATACCCCCAGTATCTGGAGGTATAGAAGACTTTAGCCAATCTTGTCCCTATCATAATACGATGGACCATATGATAGGAGATTGAACACAGTTCAAAGCTCTCGTGCAAGAGTTGATCAACAATAAGGAGATTGAGTTCTTTGAAGAGCCAGTATCTGAAGCGACGGAGGTTTGCGCTTCGGAGCCAAACAATTCCAAGAAGGTCCCGTTCTTGGTGATTTCAGAACCCAAAAAGGCTGAAGGAAGTAAAGCTGCGAAAACCAGATTGTCTGTTCAAGCACCGCAACCTTTCCCTTTTCATGATCCAAAGAGAGTCCCATGGAAGTACGATTGTCAAATCACTCATCACGAGGACCCGCTGAAAGTTACATCAGAGGCGGTAAATGATGTGACGTTCCATACGAGAAGTGGAACACAATATGGCCATAAAGGAAACAAAGACCTAAAAGGGAAGGCTCCGATTGTGGAACCGCCAAGAAATGTTTTTCAGGAACCTGAATCGCCAGTCAACGAGCCGGTGAAGGAGGATGAAATGAAGGAGTTTTTAAAGTTTTTAAAGCACAGTGAATATAACGTTGTCGAGCATCTCCGAAGGTTATCTGCTCGTATATCCATACTTACGTTGCTGCTAAGTTCAGAGGCTCATAGAAATGCACTACTGAAGGTGCTCAACGAGACTTTTGTTCCTAACGATATATTAGTAAATAAGCTCGATAGACTGGTGAACAATCTAAACGCCAACAACTTCATTCACTTCAATGATGATGAGATCCCTTCAGGGGGTATGGGATCTACCAAGGCTTTACACATCACTACTCGCTGCAAAGGATATACCTTGCTAGGAGTGTTGATAGACAATGGATCTGCCTTAAACGTGATGCCATTGAGCACATTGAATAGACTTCCGATAGACAATACCCATATGAAGGCCTGCAGCACCATTGTATGTGCCTTCGATGGGACGGAGCGCAATGTAGTAGGCAGAATGGACATACCGCTACAAGTGGGACCTAATACTTACAACGTCGATTTTCTAGTAATGGACATTAAACCCAGTTATAATTGTCTACTGGGAAGGCCATGGATCCACTCTACAGGGGCCGTACCATCATCGTTGCATCAGAAAGTAAAGTTCATCTTCGATGGAAGGTTGGTGACAATCAATGCTGAAGAGGACATTATAGCCTCTATCACAAGTGACGCACCTTATCTGGAATCCGATAAGAAGGCACTTGAGTATTCTTTCCGATCATTTGAGTTTGTTAGCGCCACTTTTGTTGCCGAGGGAAACAAAATCCCTACACCAAGACTATCCAGAACTACGAGAATGTGAGTTAAACTGATCCTGGGGCGAGGAGCTCGAGTGGGTAGAGGGCTCGGAAGACGCCTACAAGGACAAGCTAAGGCACCAGCTGTCGTCAACAAACAGGATCGCTTTGGCTTGGGATACAAGGAAAGGAGGTTAGCTGAGAACCTATGACATTTCCTCCATTGTCCCAGAGTTTCGTCTTTGGAGGAATTATGTATCTAGAAGCAGAAGAAGCCGAGCTAAGGAAATTGATGGGAAAATTAGACATCAATGCTATCGCTGAGGAAGGAAACACGGGAATGTACCCAGATAGAATCGTGCCATCTATACCAGGAACTACTCTGAACAACTGGACTGCAGAAGAGTTGCCTGTGGTTTTTAGGAAGTTTTCAGAGTAATGTTCAGATCACTATTGTTACTCTAGCCCGAGAGTAACAAGAAACTTTTGTAAAAGGGATCAAAACTACTATGTTTATAATAAAATAAAACTTTTTGCTGTAGAGTTTTTGGCCACTATTATTCTCCATTTTTACAATTGAATTTCAACTAAATTTCAAATTCTTAATGAGTGTGTTCAAATAAGATTTTATTTCAGGTCCCCAGATATTGAACTATCAAATGATACTGAAGCTGACTTAGAGCTTATCTTTGAAAAGGAGGTGTGTCTAGGGGAGCCTACAGAACCTGATGATAACCAAGACTACGAGTTGCCTCATGACTTGTTGAGACTGATAGAACAAGAAGAAAAACAAATTCAACCTCATAAAGAATCAGTAGAAATTGTGAGTTTGGGGAATGATGAAGAAAACAAGGAAGTTAAAATCGGCACGTGCATTACAGCCAAAACTAGACAAAACTTGGTCAATTTGCTCCAAGAGTTCAAGGATGTCTTTGCTTGGTCCTACCAGGACATGCCTGGTTTAAGCACAGATATCGTGGTACATAAGCTTCCTATAAGAGAAGACTGCAAACCGGTTCAGCAAAAGCTACGAAGAATGAGACCTGATGTATTGCTGAAAATAAAAGAAGAGGTGAAAAAGCTGAAAATAAAAGAAGAGGTGAAAAAGCAATACAATGTTGGATTCGTCCAGGAAATAAAATACTCGGAATGGGTAGCTAACATAGTACCAGTACCCAAGAAGGAATGAAAATTTCGCATGTGTGTCGACTACAGGGACTTGAACAAATCTAGTCCGAAAGATAATTTCCCGCTACCTCACATCGATACTCTAGTCGATAACACAGCAAAACACTCTTTGTTCTCCTTTATGGATGGATTTTCAGGGTACAATCAAATAAAAATATATCCCGATGATATGCACAAAACAACATTTATGACACAATGGGGAACCTTTTGTTATAAGGTAATGCCCTTCGGACTTAAGAATGCTGGGGCAACGTACCAACGAGCTATGATGGACCTATTTCATGACATGATGCACAAAGAAATTGAGGTCTACGTTGATGACATGATCGCTAAATCACGGACTGAAGATGAACATATAAGAGTCTTGAGAAAGTTTTTCTTAAGATTAAGAAAGTTTCAATTGAAGCTGAATCCTGCCAAATGCACATTCGGAGTTACATTAGGAAAACTGTTGGGCTTCATAGTCAGCGAAAAAGGCATCGAGGTTGACCCTGACAAAGTCAAGGTCATTCAGGAGCTATCACCTCCACACACTCAAAAACAAGTGAGAGGTTTCCTAGGAAGGTTGAATTACATCGCTCGGTTCATTTCACAACTGACTGAAAGATGTGATCCTATCTTCCGACTCTTAAAAAAGCATAATCCTGGCGAATGGGACGACGAGTGTCAGGAAGCTTTCGACAAGATCAAATATTATTTGACCAACCCGCCAGTTTTGCTGCCACCAGTGCCGAATAGACCGCTAATTCTATATTTAACGGTCTTCGAGAAATCCATGGGATGTGTGTTAAGCTAACACGATGACTCGGGTAGAAAAGAAAAAACGATTTACTACCTCAGCAAGAAGTTTACAGATTGCGAAGTGAGGTACTCACCAGTGGAAAAAGCCTGTTGCGCTTTAGTCTGGACAACAAAAAGACTGAGACAATACATGTTGTATCATACAACGTGGCTGATCTCCAAGCTCGACCCTCTCAAATATTTGATGGAGTTAACTGCGCTGACAGGCAGAATGGCTAGATGGCAGATCCTATTGTCTGAATTTGACATCGTGTATGTCAATCAAAAAGCCATAAAAGGGAGCGCCATAGCAGATTTCCTTGCTAGTCAAGCTTTAGAGGATTATGTACCTCTAAATTTTGACTTTCCTAATGAAGACCTGATGTGTGTCGAGGAAAATGCCACAGACAACGGATACTGTAAATTGAATTTTGACGGTGCTTCCAATACCACCGGTAAAGGAATTGGGGCAGTATTGGTATCCCCAGAAGGTGACTGTTACCCCTTCGCTAGTAAGCTTGACTTCGACTGCACCAACAACGTAGCGGAGTACGAAGCATGCATCATGGGAATCCGAGCAGCTATCGATCAAAGGATTAAACAGTTGAAGGTATACAGAGACTCGATGCTCGTGATTTATCAGCTTCGAGGAGAATGGGGCACCCGAGACCCCAAGTTGATGGAATATCGAAATTTGGTCCTTGTCCTGATCAAGCCATTCTATGAAATAACCTTCCATTATCTGCCACGAGAGGACAACCAAATGGCAGACGCTTTGGCAACATTGTCATCATTGATTCAAGTGAATCGACCATCAGATTTGAGGCCGATACAAATGAGCATATACGACTCTCCAGCCTACTGCTACAATGTTGAACAATGAATGTCCTTGGTACCACGATATCTTACAATATATAAAGAACCGTGAGTATCCAAAAGAAGCTTCAGAAAATGAGAAAAGGACGTTGCGAAGACTGGCAATCGATTATGTCCTAGATGGCGAGATATTATACAAAAAGAGAAAATACCAGATATTGCTACGATGTGTGAAGGCCACCGAAGCCAGGATGATCCTTGAAGAAGTACATGAGGGTATCTGTGGAACCCATGCTAACGGATTCACCATGGCAAGACAAATCATGAGGTTCGGATACTACTAGCCCACAATGGAGAGTGACAACGTTGAGTACGCTAAAAAATGTCACAAGTGTCAAATATATGCGGACAAGATTCATGTTCCTCCATCACCTCTGCATGTGATGACATCCCCTTAGCCGCTTTCCATGTGGGGCATGGACGTCATTGGGCCTATCTCACCAAAGGCTTCCAATGGTCATCGTTTCATCTTTTTCGTCATCGACTATTTCACTAAGTGGGTAGAAGCATCCACTTATGCGAATGTCACCAAAGTAGCAGTAAGCAGATTCCTCAAGAAGGAAATCATATGCCGATATAGAATGCCAGAAAGCATCATATCTGATAACGCACTGAATCTGAACAACAAGACTATAGCAGAAGTTTGCAAGCAATATAACATACGGCATCACAATTCCTCGCCATACCGTCCGCAAATGAACGGAGCAGTGGAAGCTGTCAACAAAAACATCAAGAGAATTGTGGGAAAATGGTAGAAACTTATCGAGACTGGCACGAGAAGCTACCGTTTTCCCTGTTCGCATACAGAACGTTAGCTAGAACTTCTACTGGGGCAACTCCTTTTTCCCTAGTCTATGGGATGGAGGCAGTTTTACCTATAGAAGTCGAAATCCCTTCCTTAAAAGTTTTGTCTGAACTAAAGTTAGATGAGGCAGAATGGGTTCAAACCAGACATGACCAACTCGTCTTAATCGAGGAAAAAAGATTAAGGGCTATCCAACATGGGCAAATGTACAAGAAACAGATGATGAGAGCCTTTAATAAAAAGGTTCATCCATGAATTTTTCGAGAAGGGGATCTAGTTCTGAAGAAGATTCTCCCTATACAGAAAGACTTCTGAGGCAAATGGATGCCGAATTGGGAAGGACCGTATATAGTGAAGAAAGCCTTCTCAGGAGGAGCGTTAATCCTGACTGAAATGGATGGCGAAGATCTACCCAACCCGGTGAATTTAGACTCAGTCAAGAAATACTTTGCTTGAAAGCCCCTAGACACACGAATATACTCCGTCAAGATAGCTCTGAAATGGGAATGTCAGATATCTGGGGCATCAGAATCTTGTTTTTTTTGTATTTTGTTGTTATCAGTAAATACCTTCTTGTTGTCAATGAAACTTTTTGTTAATAAAAAGTATTAAATTTTTTTGTTCATACATTGTTTCTAAAATCTCCTAAAAGCACAGGAACTAGAAGCAACCTTACACAGGATAGTGTACCTTGTTAGGAGATGCTATGAAAACAGAAAGTACATCATCCAAACAGATTGGAATCAGATAATCTCGTCTGGTGACAGAAACACAGCTGTCAAAGTATCAACAACCAATCAAGACAGTTGATCAAGCAATTTCGGAAAAATCATTGTCATATGCATCTTGCATCTCATGCTAGAAGCATGCATGCATACATCAAACATGTTAGGTTAGGATCATAAAATGCACATTAACCTCTACATTTTCAAATCGATTGCAAAGGAATTGCAGGTTTTTACTGCTGCAACAAGCAGCGAAGCAGGAAAACATTTTCCTACTATTAAAGCACTACAACAGGTGAGTGCGACCTTACCTCTGATCACTACCCTGTATCAAAAAGTACAGGTAAGGATCCTTAGCCATTACAGTTGCTTTTTCTACTCAATAAACAAATCGTTTGGGAAAATAATAAGACCAATCGATGAGGACTATTCAAAATGTCCATCAAAATCCATTTTCACGAATGGTCAAAGGAAATCGATCCCTTTGAATAAATCCAATCTCAGGATTGGTACCAACTGATTGTACCCAAGAGAAGGGTACAACTAGCCCGGAGCAAACGGCTACCGGTAAAGGCGAGTCAAATCCGTTGACCCTTGTACATTTAGGGAAAATGCATTAAGAAGGACTATTCGAATGTCCATCAAAATCCATTTTCAGGAATGGTCAAAGGAAATCAATCCCTTTGAATAAATCCAATCTCAGGATTGGTACCAACTGATTGTACCCAGAAAAATGGTACAACTAGCCCGGGGCAAACGACCACCGGTAAAGGCAGATCAAATCCATTGATCCCTGTGCATTTGGGAAAAATGCATGAAAGCGGACAATTCAAATATCCTTTAAAACCCATTTTCAAAAATGGTCGAAGGAAATAAATCCTTTGAAAAATTTCAATCTCATGTTCGATACCAACCGAGTGTACTCAAATAGTACAATTAGCCCAAAGTAAACGGCTACCAGTAAGGATCATGCTTCTTCGTCAGTGTAGCAGCATTAAAACTCCGTTAGATCAGGCTTCGTCAGTGTTGCAACTAGATTGAGTGTCAGAACTAAACGTCCTTAGATCTCGCTTCTTCGGCAGTGTTGTAAGTGGATCAAAAAGGTGCTTCCCATCTCACGGCAGTGTTGTAGATGGATCAGACAAACCATGCCTCTTCGTCAGTGTTGTAGCTTAAGAATGACAGAATTCGTCGTCAGGTCTCGCTTCTCCGGCAGTGTTGCAAGCAGATCGAATGTTGTTCTCAATCTCAGAGTCAGTGTTGCAGATGAACCAGATAGATTGTGCTTCGTCAGTGTTGCAGCTTAATCGAGCATCAGAACTCCTTGCCAGATCTCGCTTCCTCAATGGTGAAGCTAGACCAGACATCAGTGCTCATACCAGACCGTGCTTCTCCGACAGTGTTGCAGCCAGGTCAAATCTTCATCAGAAATGATAGCATCATCATGACTCAAGTTTTGTGTCGTCTTCTCCAACAGATCCTCAATTTTTGAAGGTTTTGTCAACAAGGACGGTGGAATAGATCAAGTTGAAGATTCAGAAGAAAAGGCGGTGGTCACCGAAAACCAAAACCTTACCAAAAGAACCCCAATCACACCAAAAAGCCCTTACCTTACCAAAGAAGAACCCCAAACCATGCCAGAGTAAATGGGTTATTCTTTATCTTTGCTCTATTGCTGTTACACAACAATGAGCAAAGAAGGGCAGCTGTAATAACCTATTACAAAGCCCATATTATAATTTCCAAACTCATTACAAATATTAAACCCAACATCCTAAATAACATCAAGCCCAACAGAAAACCCAATTAAAATTAAACCCAACCAAACCCTAACTAACCCTAAACTAATCCCATTACCCTAACCCTAATCGGCTGCCGCCCCTTCACTGCCTCACTTTCCAGTTGTCCGCGCGTGGCCTCCACGTGCGGCTATTCGAATCGCGCGTGGTGGTCACGCGCTCTCTTATTCGATGAGGAGGTCGGTCACCGCCCAAGCCATGTGAAGACCACCGGCCAACGTCCATTCAACCTGCAAAACAAGAAGAAATTATTAGGCTAAATCTCAGATCTAAGAAATAGGATAAAACTCCTATTTTTTCGAGTTTTAATATGCATGTAAGAATGGGTATAAAAAACCCCATTCGGTCTCCTTGTAACCGGTTACACAAGACCGAAAAAAATATCAATCAAAGGCAATATTTCAAGCAAAAAAATCCATTCGAAGCAACCAATACCAAAGAAAATATTCGGCAAAAAAAAGAAGAGAAGAACAATCGGAGGACACAAACCGGAAGCAAAAAACGAAGTCAAACAAGGTAAAAAGAAGGTTTTTTTCGAAACTTATCTCGTAGATCTAAGAGTGTGGGAGCCTCGTTTCAAAAATCTGAGCCCGGATTTGCACTCCTCATGCGAAAACGCTTTGAAAAGTACCAACCTTTCCTCCATCGGACCACCGTAGACGGCGGCGACCACCGTTGACTGCCGGCGACGAGCGGCAGTTTTCCACCGGCCCTCAGAGAGCTTCAAAGCTCCTTTGTCTTTTATTTCTGTGAAGAGAGACCAAATGAAGTTAGCAAAAAAAATGAAAGAAAAGGGCTATATATATCGCGCAAAACGGCACCGTTTTGGTGCCGGTTATTATGGCTCAAAACGGTGTCGTTTTAATACTGGAGCCCCAAGACCGACCCGGTGGATCAACCCGACCCGCGCGTAACCCGGGAAAAAGGGAAATTTCCGCGCATAGTCCTTGCCTTCCCTGCATGTCCGCGTTGCAACCCTCCAGTTTGCATTTTCTTCCAATTTGGTCACTGTCATTAATATTTTAGTTACATAACTTTAATTTCTTTCAATTATACCCTTATTATTATTATTATTTTAACCACAAATGTTTTCTGTTTTGCAGATTAGCCCATGTTATTTTTAAACCAAAAATATTATTTTATGGTTTTATTATATTTATTAAATATTTACTAATCATTTTTGTTACAGATTCGATACCGGATTCTTATTTTAGATCGTATAAAATATTTTATAACCGATAGGTGCCGATTTCGGGCGTTGTAGGGGTGCTCGCCCTTCCCTACGCGTAACAAACTCCCGGATCCAGTTCTGGTTCGTAGACGCATTTTTGGTGTTCCAATCACATCGTAAAAAAGATTGGTGGCGACTCCCCGGACGAATTCCGGTGATTACATTCATGTTATCAGATAAATGGCAAACTCTGAAACTTTGAAATGCTCATCAGGCCAGAAAAATGCTGCTAAAGATATTTAATGAAAAAAGTAGCAGAAAGAAGAGCGAAATCTACTGAGTCAGACAGCAAGAAAGAAATGATAGATTTGTTTATGGAAGCTGAATACGACAATGGTAAAAAAACTGGATGATGAGCATCTCATTGGTTTGTTGCTGATTTTCTTGTTCGCCGGTCATGAAACCACAGCACACACGGCAATGTGGGCAACCATCTACCTCCATCACCATCCTGAAATGTTGCTAAAAGCAAAGGTAAGATGAGATTTGCCTAACCATAGTCGAACTTTCCCAGAGCATTCTGGGACTGAATTTGGATTACCACTTTCCAGGAAGAACAACAGAAGATCTTAAAGAGAAGGTCAGCTTCCCAGAAAGGCCTGACCCTCACTGAAATCAAGCAAATGGAATATCAGCCCAAGGTTTGTCATCTTATTAACTCAGATCATCCACAACACTATGTAGTATGTAACAAAAGTAACCATGTCTTGGATAACTTAAAGGTTATTGACGAGTCGATGCGACGAGCCAATTTCGCCTTCACCCTTTTTCGTAAGGTTGAAACTGATGTTAACCTGAATGGTTAGTTTCTAAACTTTGGTGCTTCATTTTACAAGAATGTTAACCTGTAATTTTGTCTCAGAAAAAAGGGTTCCTTTGTTGTTGTTTTCCAGGTTATATCATACCTAAAGGAAGGAAAGTTTTGATTTGGAGTAGGGCTGTTCATATGGATCCTATCATTTATCCAAACTCAAAAGAGTTGCTTCCTGCAAGATGGGAGGTCAGTAGAAAGAAAAATAAATATTCTGAATTCATATATAAAAGGTACACAAAGGATGCTAACCATCTGCCTAAATGTAGAACCCTGGATTGAAGGGAAAAATTTCATTCCCTTTGGAGGAGGGAGTAGAATCTGCCCTGGATCCGAGCTAGGCAAACTTGAGGTCTCTATTTTCCTTCACTATTTTCTCCTCCATTACAAGTAAGTGTCTGATCTTTTACCTGCTTCACCTTGGTTCTACCTACAAAAACATGATAGTGTAGAATACGATAATCTTTCAATGAGAGAAATTAAGGGGGGGAAAAGGTCGTATATAACATGTACGAGTCTTTTCTTAGAATTTGTAGTGTCAATGATTTCAATGCTTTTATTGGTGCTTGTGCAAGAAGTTATTGAGGTCGAGGACGCTGGAGTAGGAAAATGACATCTTTCTCATATAGAACAAACAAGGCAATAGAATTGGACATGAATCAAGCTTTACCATACGTGAATTCTCATCTGAACGAAACTCATTAAATGAAGCAGTAAGCAAGATTCTCTTAAAGAGTCATCGTGCATTTTAGGGTTTCTAAACCCTTACTGTATCATTAGAGCTTCAGCTTATCACGACGACTCTTCAGGCCTGAAGATGAACTAAAGCAATTAGCTCATCCTCAAGTTCTATGAGACAAATCATAATATAAAGACTTTTATTCACTGTTATACTAGTATATTATTCCTACTAAGAAAAGTTAAATGTAAAAATATAACTCACCTCGTGTACTAAGCTAGCAAAGTATATTAAAGTGCCCCTCAATAGTTTGCTTATTGTATCGAGTTTTCAATTAATTTTCCTTGATTTTTCTTGGAGTTTAAGCTAAGTCATTTATTTTTATACTGAGTATTCAGTTCATTAACATCAAATTATGATTTGGCATAAGAGAGTCGACCTAAAATTTTCCCAAGGCTTCATAAAGTGTTGGAGAGCATGCAACATGTGAGACAAAATCTACCATAGTTCTAACCTTAAGTTTAAATCACGAAAACTTTTAATAAATTGCAAAACAATAATCATAGGTTGATTATAGGAATTTGTTAGGTTCGATGTTTCAACTGTTTTAATCGTTAAGTAGTAAAAAAAATTGTTTACTAAGTGATTTGTGGTGGGAAGCAACAAAATAGGAAATGAGACAATGATTTTAGAGTGGTTTGGATTTTTAATCAAATCCTACGTATACTACTTTAGCTTTCCGCTAAATATTTTCTAAATTTTCTAAATTCACTATGAATTTCTTCCTTATGAGGTCAAAGGGATAACCTTACAACCTAAACTCAATTACCATGTCTAACATTCAAGCTTATAACCCTAACTTTGGGAATTCTCTCAAACAAGGAGATAATTAAGAAAACAATGAATCATCTCTTAAGGTAGAATGTTTGTACTCTTAAGCATTCACCCAAAACCTACACTTGAACATACATTAACAATTAAGCTCACAAGTGTGATCTATAGAAAATACAACAATTAAGCTCTAAGACTCTTTTTCAATTATAGATATGTTGGTTTGAAGATCATTAGATTCTTCAGGTGCTTGAGGGGTCTTTTTATCCTCTCAAATGAGTTCCTAATCGTTGGTGACCGTTGAGATTAGATTGGAGCCGTTTGAAGCTGATTTTCAAGCATATTTTCTATTCTAGTGTCAGGTGTATCGATACACGTGATAGTTGTATCGATACAGCTTCTTTGAAAAATATCCGTTGAACCTGAAATCAAGAAGGTGTATCAAAACACCTTTAGGTGTATTGAGGCACCTTGTATCGAAACTGTCAATGCATGTATTGATACGACTCTCAGCCATTAGAATTTTATCAAATAATCGTTAAAGGTGTATCAAAAAACCATATGAGTGTATCGAAACAGTCTGGATCGATACATTAAAAGCATGATCGATACGAGTTTTGCAGTGTTAAAAATATAGCTTGAAACTCTCGGGCATATCGAAATAGCAAAGCATAATTCCATACAATCACATTAAAAACATAAGTTTGACCGCTTTAAAATATTTTAAACACTTTTAAAACCACTTAAAAACTTCTCAAACTTATTTTTAAGTTATTTAAATATAAATTCAATTTTAAAATTTTTTAAATTTATCCAAGACATTTTTCAAATATTATATAAAAACTAATATCTCAACAAAATTTCATCATTAATATAACATCAACTTCAAAACAATAAAACTATATAGCAAAGAGAACCTTTAAAAACAATAAGGTTATTTATAAACTATTTTTTTAATAAAATTACCTAAATTGTCCTTAATACGAAAAAAAAAAACTTGTAATGTATTATCTAAATATAAAAGAAAAAAACAAAACTAAAAAAAATAATCTAGGGGTTTACTAGGGTGGTGGAGAAGGTTCACGAATTATGATGTTCTTTCCTTTGTCGAGAAGGACTTTGCTTTCTTGACAAGGCGGCTAGAAGCACTAGCAGCAGTATCCGGTTGCTCCCTATTGTATGGAAGGGTTAGTTCGTAATTTCATTTAATTCAATCCTTTAATTCAGTTTATATTATTTTGTGTTTGTTTGATTAATTATAGCATATTAAATATATGTTAGGAAAATTAAATACATATTTTAGTTAATAAGTTAGAGCTTTAGTCATTATGTTTCTTTAATTATTTCAAAAATTAAATTAAGAGAGATAATTATAATAATTTAATGAGTATTCGATTAGAATTTTGAAAATTTATATTTGAATAATATTCTAAGGTAACGGAACGTTATTAAGAGCTTTTTAAGTAATATTACACTAAAAAAATTAATAAATAATTTAACCAGTTAAATAGAGCCTTAATTATGTTTGGAACTTAAATAATTAAATTTAATTAGTCAATTGAATATATAATACAGAATTCAATTAGATGATGCTCTAAGGTAAATAGGTGTTGTCTCATATGGGTTTTAAATTAAATAATATTAATAGGTTAAATATTAAATAATTAGAGCCTATTAGATTTAAATCTTAAAATAAACAATATCATAATTTATCATGTATAATTCTTTTTGTATAGACGATATAATTTTAGGATATAAATAGAGGTTTCTTGAACATATATAAATGTTTTCATTTTATATTCGAATCAAAAATATATTTTTTATGTAAAAATAATATTTTTATTTGCAATATAAACTTATTAATAATTAAGGATATTAAATTCAAATTGCAATTATTAAAATTGTCAACATGTCACACGGAATTCGAGGTATCGATATCGGACGCTCGTAGCGATACTAATTCTTTCTCACGCGTAATTAATTATCGAACCAAATTTTTAAAAATATAAATATTTGATTTATTTTTATAATGTTTGATTTACCAAAGTGACCGGTGTGACAATAAATATTTTTTAATACGGATGAAAAGGTAAATTTAATTTTAAAATTAATTGAAATAGATTTAGAAAAAAGTTTATTTTTCATGATTAATTACAAGTAAAAATCCTATTTAACATGAAAATTTTAATTTTTAAGATTAAATAAATTAAATATAAAATCCTGATTTTTAGAGTCAGCTCTAAATATCTTGACGAGCGGAGAGACATAATTCATAAGAGTTATAGTATGATCATATGATAGGTATAACAAAAATCATAAAGTTAATCAATTATATGATGATTTAGTTTAGATTATTGAGGTCTAATTCAGATTTTCGGTTGTAATTCAGGTCTATGATGATTTGAGTTAAGTCGATTGATTTTCGGTTTGGTTCACTTTTAGTTCGGTTTATATCACATCGATTATTTCTTTGGTCAGGTGATTTCATATTAGTAAGAGAAGATTCATGTTGGATTTCGGGGCCGAGTTAGGTATTTACATCATATATATCATCTTGTATAATATGTATATTTGATATTTTGATGGATTGTGCAACAATTCACATCACATAATATCTTTCTTTCTTTATTTTATTTTTTTATTTCGGGTTACCTTCAATTCGAGTTGCTTTTGGTTTGGGTGAAATCTGTTTAGGTTTATTTAATTCAATTGAAAATCAGTTCGAATTCTTTTTTCGATTCAATTAAAATTTAAATTATTTTTTATTTAGTTCGATTTATTTTAAGTTGATCGTTATATTCGGCTCATTTTAATAAATCTATTCAGATTTATGGTCAGATTGCTTTAAATCGATTCATCCTTATCAACAAAAGTCAAACCGATTATCAATTTAATAACTTTAAAAAATTATTAATTTGATTTAAAATTTTCTCAAACGCATCGATAGATTTCTATGCTCTACTTGGTAGAAAATGAAGGGATGAATGCGCGCGTTGCCTAGTATAAAGTATAGGGTAAACTATATAAATGGTCCTTTGATTATATTTTAATTATTTTTTATATTCTCTAATTATCAGATGTTATAAATTGGTTTATTGACTAACTTTTTTGATACAAAGCGGTCTTGTTTCTTTAAAAATTTGACAGAAAACTGATGTGGATGTTAACTTGTTGACTTGGATAACCATGTGGCATTCCCAATCTCTATAATCCAAGTCAGTATGTTAACGTCCACATCAGTTTTCGGTCAAATTTTTAACGTCATAAGATCATTTTGTATCAAAAAGTTAGTCAATAGACTAACTTATAACATTTGATAGTTAAAAAATATAAAAAATAATTAAAATATAGTCAAAGGACCATGTAGTTTACCTTAAAGTATAGGCTTCATAGATAACGACGTAAGAGCTCCAATGGCCAACACATTTTTCTTGGTCAATGAAATTGGCCATTATTAAAGCAAATAATTGTAGCTATTTTAAATGTGAAATTAGTTTATATGAAACATATTTAATTCATAAATTCAAAGGCTTAACAGCCTGAAATGACTCGCTTTCTAATCAAATGTAATCAGATTATTAATATTTATTCCCATTAAAATAACCTATCTGTTCAAGTTGAAAATTTTGTATTAAAATGTTCTTTTTCCATGGAGTAAAGGTGCTAGTCGGCTGTTGCCAGAGAAAAGGTTATAGCACATTGTTTAGGAAGGTTCAAGGAGAAATTTTTAATTAATAAAATAAATGGATTAATCCAATAAACATCCTTAAATTATGTTCAAATCTCAAATTAATCTTAAACCTTCAAAATATTTCAGTTGAAACCTTGTTAGATGGATAGTTGTAGTAATAAAAGGAGTTGCTTAGGATGAAATTTTAGTTTGAAGTCTCTTGTCTCTGCTCTAAAACTAAATCAGGGAAGCAGAAGTAGCACCGTAGCCATGGCGGTGATGTCGAAGCAAGATCCTTCGCCTGCTTTTTTAGAAACGGTACAAGAAATCATGAGACTTTACAGATCACTCCCGCCAAGGCCTTCGATTGGGGAGGTTGAAGCAGCTAAGTCTGTGGTCAAAACTGTCGAAAACGAAGAAAAAATCAAGCTTGAAGAGATCTCGAAAGAACACCCCCCCGAAGATGTGCCTGCGGAACTCTTCTCCGTCCTGCAACAGGCGAAGAAGACCATGGTGGTGTTTCACAGCCATGAGCAAAAGAAAGAGGCCCTTCACTTGGTTGAAGCTGACAAGATGTTTGAGACCTTTGATGGGTTGATTCAAAGGGCTTCTTTGCTGGTTTCCGGGGATACCCAGGATGAAAAGGTGAATACTTTCTTGGAACAAGTTAGCAAATTTGATGGAGAAACTGTTATTACTGATGGGAGTTTGGTGAAGAGAAAGGAAGATGGTGAATTGGATACAGATGCAGCGAAGAATTTGGTTAGAACTTCTTCTGCAAACGCTTCTTTCTTTTCAGGTAAATCATGGAATTTCTTATTATCTTTGGGGGATTTTAGTTTCTTTTCAGAGTTCAACCTAATTGTTTCATGTTTTAATATGATGAAATGAAAAGAGACATTCTAAAGGTTCAAACTTTAGATCAGAAGGGTCAAATATATAGTTACCATTTTTTATTCCTTAATTTTAGAAATGATGACTGTTTTTCTTCCTATGCTAAATTGAATTCTGATGAATGATCATTTTCATGTTATATTTTTGTTTTGGAAAAGCTGGGATTTAGTTCATAAAAGGAAAGATCATTAAAATAGGCTGATATAATTCCAAGTTACATTTATATGTGTCGAAATTCGGATTCTCCCTAGATAGGTAGATATAATTGATAGTCCATGAAAATGAAGGCTCTTGGTGTATTTGCAGGTGAAAATAGCAGTGAAAACCTAAATCTAATGAAGACAGCAGCGCTTATTGAAAATACTGCTAGAACAGGAGGGGTAGTTCTTGATCTTAGGGGCAAGTTGATGGACCAGATTGAGTGGCTTCCTGTATCAATTGGGAAATTGAAGGATGTAAGCGAATTGGACTTATCTGAAAACCGTATCATGGCACTGCCACCCTCCATTGGTGACCTTCAAGCCTTGACAAAGCTTGATCTTCATTCGAACCAACTGATAAACCTCCCTGATTCTGTTGGGGAACTTGTCAATCTAATAGAGCTTGATCTCCGTGCGAACAGGTTAAAGTCACTGCCTGCTACTTTTGGGAACTTGACAAACCTCATGAATCTAGATTTGAGTTCAAATGAGTTCACCCATTTGCCAGAGACTATTGGAAATTTGAGCTCTTTGAAAACACTAATTGCCGAAACGAATGAGCTCGAAGAACTTCCTTACACAATAGGAAATTGTTCTTCACTATCCGAGTTAAGATTAGATTTTAATCAGATAAAGGCTCTTCCTGAGGCAATTGGGAAGCTCCAATGCTTGGAGGTTCTTACTGCACACTATAACAGGCTCAAAGGGTTGCCGACAACAATGGGCAACCTTTCCAATTTAAAGGAGCTTGATTTAAGCTTCAATGAGATTGAATTCATTCCCGAGAACCTCTGTTTTGCTGTAAGCCTCAGAAAATTGAATGTAGGGAAGAACTTTGCAGATTTAAGAGCCTTACCTAGATCCATTGGCAACCTTGAGATGCTTGAAGAGTTGGATATAAGTGACAACCAAATCAGATTTCTACCAGATTCGTTTGGTTTATTATCGAAATTGAGAGTTTTCCGGGCTGACGAGACTCCATTGGAAGTTCCACCAAGAGAAGTAATCAAATTGGGTGCTCAGGTAATGCCAGTTTGATGATAAAATTAACTTGCTGCACAATCTTCCTTGTTTAGTACTAACTTATTCAACTTCTTTATTCATTAGGCCGTCGTTGAATTCATGGCTAATCTTGTTGCTAAGAGGGATACCACACCAGCACCAGCAAAGAAGGAGAAGAGTTTCTTCTTCAGGATTTGCTTGATTTGTTGGCCGTTCCGAACCGCAAATACGGAGAACATGTAAGCTGTATCTAATTATATTTAGCCTCTTGTATATAGCTCAAAATGTTGTCTCTTTTCAAGATGTGTTCTATTTCAGTGATATTACCTGTAAATCATTTGTGAGTTTCCTTAGCTTTCTGCAAACTTCTAAATCTTACTGCTTTCAGGGTGTTTTCTTTTTCAAATTCCAAGTGAAAAACTTTACAATTGTAAATCTTTTGGCATCTATTCTACCCTTTATTCTGCATAAATGTTCCTTCTGATGTTCCACATAGGAACTTGGACATGGTAGAACATGTCTGTAATACAGAGAAAAGTAATCTTTTTGCTCTCCAAGGGTATTCTGACAAATCCAATTACTTTCATTAATCAAAAACCTGGTTAAAAATCCCAGAACAACAGGTAAACAGGCAGGATCTTCCTTGCTTTTCAAGAAAACAGGCAAACAAAATATGAATGCAAATCAATCCATATCATGAGGAATATGTTAATGTTATCATAACTTGAGTAATTAATCATCTTTCTCAGAAAGGAAAGTTTTTTGAAACGTCTAAATTCTAATATCAAAATCAGTTGGCTCTAATCAAGCACCTTAGAAGGTTCCCAGAGAATTTTCTGGGAAACCTCCCATATCTTTCTCCTTCCTTCCATTAGTTGTCTTACTCGATATAGAATTATAGGTAGGGTCCAATCTTTTACAACAAGACAGATCTGAAACAGATCACCCATCTTTTTGTTGATTTGCATGCAAAAGAAACCTTGATAGTTAATGATAGGGCAGTGATCTCTTGTTATTGTTTGCTTATAATTGGTATTTAAATTAAAACAATGAGTATGAATAAAAAATATATATGTATTTATTTATGAAGTAAACAAGTTTGAGTAGAAGTGTATTTAGTTTTATGATAATTTATTTGTTAATTAATTAATTTTAAATTTATATTTCTTCTATAAGAAATACGTTTTAAAATATTTATGTCTATTTATAAGCGAAAGGTCGTGAGTTCGATTCTCGCCATGGCTTAATAATTAATAAATACAAAATCAAACCTAATATAATATAATAATTATTAATACTTAAATTTAGATAATTTTATATTTAAAAATAATAAATATGTCTATTTTTTATGAATATATTCAACTATATTCATAAACTTGATTGTGAATAATATGTTTAGTGTTCTCAATCGACGTCGAATTTTAAATTTTTTAACAAACATGAAAATAATTGAAGAACAAAAGTAAATAGAGATCAATTCATTAAAGGACAAATACATTTGATCGGTTGATCAAACTGTTCATCCATATTTTCTTAAGTTGTGAGTTATAGACTCCCAAGAGCTTCTAGAGTCTCTCTCTTCCTCGTCTCTTGATAGGATTAGGATTAGAATTAATATTTTATATAAAAAAAAACTATTAAGGCCGGAACGTGAGAGGGATCAACGGGCACAACCCCTAAAATTTTTAAAATTAAAAATATATATAAGTTGGTAGAATGAAAAAAAAAATCGTTATTCAATCCCCTTAAAAAATATGTAATTCATTATTAACTCCTATAATTTTAAACATTTTAAATGACCTTTCTCTAGGAATAACACTAGATTCCATCACCACTGAAATAGAAAAGGAAGCATGGAACAACAACTTATTCAAACATAGTGTCTCCGTATGCAATTTTTCCATGTATTTATTATATGATAAGAATTTCTTTACTAACGATAAGATCTTGGCACTGTCAAAATATTCGCCGGGGGGATTGAGATCTGACTGAGCAACCATCAGCCAGACTGACTTTTCATATGCTTAGATTCAATGAACATCCAAAGGTATATTAAGAATTAATCTGCCTACAAATTTTGCAGTGGAGACTGGAGATGCGTGGGAAGAGTCGAATCATAATTCATTTAGTTGTAAAATTCTTTCTCTTTAGTCCCTATACTATGTATAAGTTGTAAAGAAAGTCTGAAACAATGGATGGTATTGTGATGGATTCAAATCCATTGGCCACTAGGAATCCCACCTCCAAGCTCTATGGCTCATACTGCTGCATCGTTACCTACTCTACCTCGTTTGTGCCCTCGTACAAGGACACGCTTATGGACAAAGGGAAGACCTTGTTACAGGATGAGGAGGCCGAGGAAATTAAGTTATTGGAAGGAGACGTTATCGTTCCTCCATTGACTTCTCGGATAGAGTTCAAGCCTTAGCCATTAAGCTTTGATCAACCGTATATGGTGGTCGAGCGTCGCCAACGTCGTAGTTGTTACTCACATCGAGTAACAACTATATGCACTAACTTTGAAAAGAAAAGTTTAAACTATTTGCACTAAATATGCAAGCACCTATAGAGGCGAGATGTTAGATTATGACTTCAAGAAATGTAGTTAAAGCTAAAAATTTATCCCGAATACTTTCGAAATTCTTTATTTTTTAATATTCTTTTTATATTTTAAATTAAAATTTTAAATTTAATATTTAAAATAACAATAAATGTTTTTTATTTAAAATAATATTGATGCATAAAATATACATAAAAGATATTTTCGTCCGATTCTTTCAGCCATGTTATGTCGGCGGCTCTAGCCTTTCGCTTGTTACTCGATCTTGTTTATCTTGTACAGTTTATTTGTTTTTATTACACTTTTATCTGGGTGGCTCAATATGTCCAACGTGGCAGTAAATCCCTCGCACTGCAGTGCATGGATGACGCGTGGCTATGACTCTATCGTATCAGCTTGAATATTTATGTTAATAGCTATGGCTAATCTTTTTGCTGTAAGAAATCGAGTTTGATTTCAATCATTACAGCTTAAGTCTGATCGAGAAAGACCATGCAGACGGTGAAGGAGAAGCTTAGCAACATGACCGGCAGCGCCAAGGAGCATGTCAACATCGGCAAAGCTAAAGTTGAAGAAAAGGTAGTACTAGCTAGCTAGGCTAGCTTCTGTTTCATTGTTTTTCACTGTTAAGTAAACCATACATGAAATAGTCTATTGTGGGATTCATGTTCTTTAATGGTCACACTCACAGTTGGAGAAAGCGGCGGCGACGACAGAAGAAGAGAAGAAGTTGGCTTATGAGCGTAAAAAGGCCAAGGAAGCTCGAGCAAAGATGGAGTTGCATCAGGATAAGGTGAAGCACTTAGAGGAGAAATTGAGGGCGAAACAGCCCCAGTATCTACATGGCTATGGCTATGACCTTGACCATGAGCCAGCACTTGAAACTGAAGAAGCCAGGGCTCCTCCGTATCATCTTACGGCACATCCCCCAACTCGCGGCCATCACAAGCATTAGTACGGTTGAGGTTGAGACCGTGGGAATAGTTTGTATACCGCAAGGGTTGTTCACAAGTATTAATAATGTGTTTTTTTTCTCAAGTATTAATGTAGTACGTGGATGAAAATGATAAAATAATAATTTATTTCAACTTATTTTTTCTTTAATTATTTTTTTCTCTTAATATTGTTTAAATTGATTCATTAAAATATAGTTAGTAAATCGGATTATAAATAAATTTTCTATCAAAAGTTTAAGATATTTGAATCTGATATATATTCTTAATAGAACTCATCTATCTACGTTGTGGTAGAACAATTAGAACATATATCGTACAAGAAAATCTAAAATGAGAAATATTTTGTTTATGACCAAAAACTATTTGTAATGGGAAGAATTTATGATCTGTTTTTATAAAATAATCTAAAAAATGTGCTCGTAATTTTATTAAATAAGCAAGTAACTTCGTAAACACCAAATTGCGGGTTAATAACAAGGATACATATAACCAGCTAGTTGATGTATCGATAAAAAATCATAAAAATATTTAGATGAACTGTAAAAAATAAGTATGGGCTCACATATATCACCTTGTATCGTTTCAGAAAATTAATAGATTTACACTTTATTTTAGTTGTTGATGATTGAATAATCAAATTGCTTTTATAGCAAGTATCACATGAAAAATTACCTTAAAGAAAATCTTAATTCTTCAATAAATGACGACATGAAAGTGTAAGTAAGCTCATTATTGAACCAGAATAGTCTAACCGGTCATGCTAAATAAAATTATCAGTAAATATCTAGTTTACAATAGCATAAGCTTCAATTTATACTAATTCTTCTGTAGTACAATATGCTCAATCAGAGCTTTTTGTGATATTAATACTTCCGGATATAATACTCATTATTTCTTGCATTTAAAATGGGAAAATATACATAATTATACACCTTTTAATATGTGTTTTATTTCATTCACTTCGGGGAATGAAAAATATTAAATATAGCACATCATATCAAATCGGTTGTCTATCAAAGATAAACTCTCAAAAGTTCTTCCGAAGCATTGATACTTTAGTATTTTTAGATATAATACTCATATTTTCTCTTATATTTAAATGAAAAATATTTTTATGCTTAAGTATTATATGAGTACTTGCACTGCTTGCTAAGCGTAAATCGTCATAATTTATTTTATATTTTATTCTGAAAATAATCATAATCTTTTTAAAAAAATAACATAAAACATAAAGAAATAATATATAAAGTAAGTTAATATAAATAAATAAATAATAAATAAATTAATATAAAAAATAAATAAAAGTTCAAGAAAAAATAAATGATGAATTATTCCCTTCAAAGGTTATGAAAAAATTAATAATATGCAGTTGAGTTGGATTAATAATGTCATAATTATTTTGCCACAAAGAAAATCTGTGGATATTTTCTTTAATTTATCATTCATGATAATGGATAAAGTCCATAATACTTCGACATTTTACAAGTACAAGATCAATGGTTTGTACCATCGCATTGATAACATAAAAATTTTGATATGATCTCTATCATTCTTGTCATCTTTATAATTCTATTTCTTGTGCATATAAACATTCTCAAAGTAATTAGCTTATTTATGCCTATTTTATGATCTCAATCATGACTACAATTACTAATGAGGTATTTATTCTTTTCGCTATAAAATATCACATTCACTTCAGGGAATGGAGCGGAGACTAATAGGTATTTAAAACCTTTTTATGATATTGTGTCTACAGGACAATATTAATATGTGAAAAATGGAGTATGTTTTTCAAATATATCCTCATCAATGATACTTTGACACATAACTGGTTTTTTATTCACTAACCATATAGTGAATTATCACGTTTGTATTCATTTCAAGGAATGAAACAAATTCAATAATCGTATGAAATAAACATCATGCTTGCATTCACTTCAGGGAATGTATCCCATAAAAATTCTTGGATCAAGATGATTTTCTTAACTTGAACTTAAGAGAAGTCTATAGTCAAGTTTTTTGACATAAAAATAATATTGCTTTCAAGTAAATATAAACTTCATAACATTCATACTATTAAATAGTAATTGATCAACCAATATATATACAATACATACAATAAACAAAAATTTAATCCTCGTGGCGTTGTTAAACTAGTCCACAAGGTCCTTTAAAAAGAACCTCCTTTGAGACTAGTAGCCTCGCAGAACGAGATGTCCAACCAATATACTCAGATTAAACCAACATAACATAAAACATATTAATTAATTAGAATATAATTGAATTTTACCATAGTGATCGGTTTTTATCCTTTGCCTAACTTAATAACTTATTTTCCATAGGCCTGCAGCAAATTTTACCAGTGTATTATTCAACACTCATTAATCAAGCCAAAGGATTGAAAGGGAAAAAATTAAACCAAATTTTTTTTTTCGGGAATTGTCGACAAGAACCACAATAATTGAGCCATTTTATCGCTACACAAACACCAAACAACTAAAGATTTTTTTATAAATTAAAATTAAATCAAAAATCAAGAAAAATAAAATGATAATTAGAATATAATTGAGGGAGAAGAATTTATCTTTGATTCATGCTAATAACAAATTCTTTTCAATAACTCATTTAAGATTCGAACTACAAATATCTCTGTTGTAAATAAAATAATTAAGAACTAAAACAAGAATAAAGAACAAGAATGAAAAAACAAAGAGAAGATATTTGTATTATTCTCAATATTAACTTGTGTACAATGTCTTCATAAACTTATCTATTTATAGACATAAGAAGTACATAATATATTAAACTTTAATTAATGAAGATAATATTCATAATGATAAAAGTTCTTATTACGATAGACATCTCCATAAATAAATATTTATAATACTAAACAATATTTTTTATTTAATTTTTAATTTCAATTTCACTCTTTCCCTTTTCCACTTCCCAGTTGTGAACTTTTTAACTTTCGAGGTTTTCTTTAGTTCCTCTAACACTCTCTCGCAAATTCAGTTGAATTACAATTTGCTTCAGATTTCACTTCTTCTTCTTCCTTGTAATTCTCATTTTTGTATTTGAAACTCAGAAAAAACAAAGATTAAAACAAAAATGGAGTCGAGAGAAGTACAGGGTCAGTCAGCCGCGGGAAGGGGATTACAGCCGCAACAACCACAACCGATGGTATTAGGAACAACGTCTTCATCGTACCCTTCCAACTCCACTTTGATCAACTCTAATCCGACGGCTATTCACCCTCCTTCAGCTCATCCATTCGCTTTCAACCCCTTAGCTTCCCCTCCCTCTCATAATCAGCACCCTTTACAACAGTTTCATCATCAAAACCAACAGCAACTCAACCCGCTGGATTCTTTGAACTCCATCGGATTCGATGGATCACCTCAATTTCAGTACAATTCGGAGCCCTCCATAAAAAAGAAGCGAGGTAGACCTAGGAAATACGCTCCCGACGGTAATATTGCTTTACAATTGGCACCCACCACAACAATGGCTACTCACTCCGCCAATCACGGTGGTAGTGACTCTGTCGGTTTAGGAAGTGTTGGTGCTGCGGTGGAACAGCCTCCTAAAAGGAATCGTGGAAGGCCGCCCGGTTCTGGAAAAAGACAGATCGATGCATTAGGTAATTAGGAGTTGAATTGTTCAAAGTTAATAGTTCTGTTTTCTTTTTTAATCATAATTTGATGTTTAGATTTTGTGGGTTTGTTTCTTTGAATAGGTGGAGTTTCAGGGGTGGGATTTACTCCTCATGTGATCACCGTGAACGTCGGTGAGGTGAGTAATATATAAACTTATAGTGATTGCTGTTTTAGGAATTTGAGAAATATTATGTTTCGTAGGGCAGGCTTGACAATGTATGGAGTTTTATTTGCCTTAATGGATTTATACTTGGGATGGTTAATGTTTCTTATATTGAGTCTCCAAATGCTTTAAGCTACCATGGGATAGTTCATAATACAACCGGGACGGAGTCAATATTTGGGTTTCGGGGCAATACATAAATATTTGAAAGTGGTTGCAAATTTATAAATAAATTATTTTTCTAAAAACAATTAAATAGGGAACAAAAGCGAGGAAAAAAAATCTTTAGGGTGGGGGTCGATTGCCCCTCCCCACCCCTATATAGATCTGTCTAAATAAAACCGAAATTTTGGATATGGAAAATATTGCATAAAAGCAACTTCAACCTATAATTGCTAAGCAAAGCACCTTGAAGAAAATTAGATCTATTTCAGGGTCTGCACTCTGCACACTCTATATACTGAGTTGGGAAATATAAATTGTGTAGTGCATGTCAATCCTAGTTCAAGTCATGGCATATTTATCCTTTTATGTGTTATTTATAAGATTCAGTGATGGAGATACTCCTCTGTTTATCATCCTCGAATAGTATTGCCTGCCAATAAACACAATACTATTCTCTTAGCACATGTTCTGGGTGCTCATGTTTGTAATTCTTGAACATTAGTTTATATCGTGCCTTATCGTGTGACCTTTACCTTTGCAGGATATAGCATCAAAGATTACAGCTTTTTCACAGCAAGGACCACGCGCAGTCTGTATTCTCTCTGCAAATGGTGCTGTCTGTAATGTTACACTCCGCCAGTCTGGTAGTATGGTAAAATATGAGGTAATTTTTATCAATAAGAGATCAATCTGATAAATAAGTTTTTTCTTGAATAAAATCCTCTGCCCCGGACCTCGGCTTGGGTAGGTGTAGGACTGCTTCCAAATTTCCGGGGCTGCTGAAATTTAAACTTTCTGGACTTTCCTTTAATATAAAAAAGCATTTACAGTCTCTCTATGTTTGAATTTGTGTATGTATGCACGATGACCTATCACAAGTATCTTCAAGCATGTTAGGCTCCGAAAGCAAATGAATTAGGTGATTTAGGTCCCCCCCATATAACTTATTAGTATGAATATTTTATGTGGAAAATTGATGTGAGAAGTATGCCTAAAGCGCATGCATTCCAAACAATATACATAGACACATGTAATTACATGGCGTAAAACTTTACATTCGAAATCCATATACCAGAAAACAACACAAATCCACGTATGTGTTGGTCTTTAGTCTCTCATCTCATATGTACCTATCCTCCATTTATACTAGCTAGTAAAATAAGGTTAATTTGAGACAGGGGATAGGTGAGTGCATATGTGAGAATGAGATCAAGGGAGAAGTTAAACATAAATTGGCATGTATAGGTTGCTGAGGTGAACTGAAGAATACAGATTGAAGTCGGCTAATAGTGCTATGCAACCATGAGTTGTCTGTACTCTTAGCCCTATTGGCTTTAGCACTTTAGTTTACTTTTCTGATAGCTAATGGTACCAAAAGACACGTATCAATGCTTAAATCTCAACAATACATGGCTATAGTCACATGAAATGTTTGTCAAACCAAAATGGTCCATGCAATTTTAGCAGTTTGAATTATAATTAGTTTATCAATTATGCAACAATTTAGTAACGGATTTTTTATAAAAAATTGCAGGGCCAATTTGAAATTATTTCTTTATCAGATTCGTTTTTGGTTTCTGAAAATAAGGGTAGTTGGACCAGGAGTGGTGGATTAAATGTCTCCTTGGCTGGGTCTGATGGTCGAGTAGTAGGCGGTGGAGTTGCCGGCACACTACAGGCAGCAACACCAGTTCAGGTTTATGTATTACTTATTTTGTATTTATAATTGTCGAGTTCATGTCTAATTATTAATTCTCATAAGCTGCATTCACATCTGAGTAGACCAAGTAGTTTGGATCTGTTTAAATATTTGCTATCAAGGGAGTCTCCTCTCATGGCATGACATCAATGTATTTCATTCATGTTTTATGACTGTCTTCCATCCCTTGCCAGGTCATTGTCGGCAGCTTTATTGTGGATGGGAGAAAACAGAACTTAGATGTTTTTAGAACTGGACCTTCATTTATACCAACATCCAATATGCAAAACTTTGGTGCTCCAGGGACAGCAGGTAGCCCTCCGCATGCTGACTCAAGTGAGTCTTCTGATGAAAACGGCAGTAGCCCTGTTAATGGAGGATCTGGGTTCTATAATAACTCGGCTCCTCCATCTATGCATGATAACAATATGCAAATAAACTCGCAAATGAATTCTCTCTGGTCTGGCCACACTCAACAATAATGGATGCTACTTTCTGCCTTACCGGTTGCTTGGCCATTGATTCAGTGAATGTTCTTGCATAAAACTTAGCTGTCGAATTCCGAGAGAATCATTTTTCTTCTTAGATCCAGTTTTTTCCCCCTTTACTGGTCCTTTATTGTGGTGTAGGCTTCAAGTTTTGCTCAGGTCACTGAAAAATGACTGCTTTGGATAGCAAAAGAACAATTTCACCTATTTCTTACTTTAGAGACTCAAAGTCACTCTACTGGGTTGGTGCTTAAGGTTTAAGATGTAAAACTCAATGGTTAAGGTTATGAATAGCATAAGATATTTATAAAATACAAGTTTAAAATCGTGTTTAATTGATATTGCAATTGAACCCGAGTCTCATTGGATGAACATCATCTATTTTTTTTACTAAGGTCATTCGTTGATTTCGGTTTATAATAATTTTTTTTGTTTTTATAATACAAAAAATAAGTGATATAATTTAAAATTTTGTAAATAACTTACTATTTTTATGTTTGAAAACGTGTTGGCCTTGGTATTAAAACTATAAATATGCCATGGATTGAGTTATGATTAATGTGCGATATTTAATCTAAAATATGGTTTATGGATTTTTTTTAGTTAAGTTTATAAAATAACGAGTTGAGTTAAAATAAATCAAATAATTTTTTTAATCAAATTAAATTTTATTCACCCTCTTCTAAAACTATAACAGCTCATCATTGTGTCCTATGTTGTCTGATCCTGTTGTTCATTATAAAAGTTTTGTTTATATCATCTGATTCCATTCTTTTGTATTAAATAAGTTTGTCTCAAATGGATTCAGTGGTTAACATAATTGCTAAGTACTTTTTAGTCAATGGTAATCATAATGTACTTTGGAACTTATAATAAGTCCTGTTGATAAGTTCTTAGGACAGCATCAGTTCTGAATATTTCAACCTTAAAATTCATTTTCATGTCTTGGTTGGGATGAAGACTAATACTATATTTTATGTAAAGATTAAAAAACATGAATTAGATTTGGTAATCACTATTTGTTAGAATAAAAAGAAATTCAACTGTTTTCTCATCATATACAAAGGCGGCAGATTAGAATAATATTTATAAATATTCTTATTAAAATCATAATTAAAAAAAAAAAGTCTTGACAAGAGAGAATTTTAAGTTTAATGAAGATACTGCTTGATGATTTTGTGAGCAAGTCAGTACATTTTCTGTGGATAAAGTACAAAAATAATATGTATATATAAAGAGTGACAAAGTTGGATATTGTGTAGATACCTCACTAATGTAGGGTTTTTATTATAAATATTCATGTTTCTAGTTTGTTGAATAGTTTATAGTTATATTATCTGTAACTAAAACAATATTATTATATATAACGTTATATTTTTGATACACAAGTTGTATAAAAATAATTACATAAATCTTCTATAAAATTTAAACTTAAATCCCAAACTGTAACACTATAAAACTTAAAACCAAAATTCTAACAAAAAAATTTCAATTATACACCTTACAATAAACTCTTAAACCTTAAAATCGAAGAGCTTATGACAAACTTGTGTATCAAAATATTTTTCACGTATATACACGTTAAATGAGGTGGAATCATTTATCTCTTTTGCGTGACTCCTTCTATGCCTCTATTTCAAATTAGAGGTTTAGGATTTATGGTTTAAGGTTAGGGGTTGTAGATAGGATTTAGGGAATTATGGGTAGTGTGTATTTTTAGGATGTAGTGTTTAGGGTTTAGGATATAGAAAATAAGGGTTAAGATTTAAAATTCTATTTTTAAAAAAAAATTCAAAGAAGACATGAAAAGAGGCATAAAAAAGAGGCAGATGATTTTTACCCCATTAAATATGTAGTTATTGGAGTATAAATCCTTTACCTCTTTATCATGCCTCCATCCATGACTCTTGTTAAAAATTTCTAAAAATTTGAATTTAAACCCTAACCCTTATTTTTCATATTCTAAACCCTAAACCCTACACCAAAAATACACCATACCCCTAATTGTCTAAACCCTAACTACAACCCAGAACCCTACACCCTATACCCTAAACCCTCTAATTTAAAGCGGAGACACGAATGAAAGCATGAGAAAGAGGTAGACAATTTGCACCGGATAAGTTAGATAATTATTTCTTACCTATAACTATATAAACATCATTATATGTTTCATGTTTGTGTGGAAAAACTTGCAAGAAATTCAACAAATTAGAGCATTAGCATTCATCAAAAGCAACTCTACTATTGAAAGAATACTTAACATGAGATTAAAAAAAGACTAATGAAGATGAAGAGGAGGCTGAAGTCGCTAGCAAGAAAGGAATTAATCAACATCAAACAACACCATTATTTTATCGAATTTAGACTTTATGATATGATGTATATCTGTTAACATGTACATCATCGTTATGTATGCCTATATATCTTCGTATACCCTAAGGTTGTCTCAAGGGACTCGATGCTGAGAGTCCATGGAAAGACAAAAGACACAACATTACCCAAATGGGTGCACAAAAATGACCAGAAAACAAACATTAATGGAGTCTGAATAGACATGCCACAAAATACTAATTGTTGCAATTATATGTTTTGACCCTTTGTTCAACTAGCTGTATAAAAATGGATCACCCAACAGACATGATTCAACTGCAGGCTAGCTTGTTTTCTGAGTTGAAAAATGATTGATTAGTGTTGTGTTTTGGAAGAGATGAATGTGATGTAATAGAAAAAGAAGGTGGTGTTTGTTCCCATCAGAAACAAAATGAAACTTTGGCTCTTAATTACTTGTACTGTCTTATTTTTTTATGTCCTGAAACCGATGCAAACAAAACACAAACCATGTTACCAAATCCTGCAAGATTTACTTTTGAATGCCCTCGTTTAACAAGGAATATATAGGAGATGAAACAGATTGATGTATGATAGAAATTACAAGGACTTGAAACCCTAGTTGATCTGTTAACAACACTGAAAATCCAGTGACTGATCATATTATCCAGCAAGAGTTAATTAATGATACATCATCAAACCATGAACATGAGAAAGGAGTATTTCCAGAAACCATAGATTCCAAAATCCGACAAATGAAACAAGTAAAACGAAGATCAACATCAGAGAAAATGGAAGAAAGAAGGAGAGGGAAGATGATTATAACTAGTCCATGAATTTCCTGACCTTTTATGATCCAAGAATCCTGATTCTATCGCCAATGGAAACTGATTTGTTGAACAGTGCTTGAATTTTCCATCCGCAGCTCTTATTTTGACTCAAAACGGAGGCCTACTACCACCGGAGTTTACAGGCCATCCTTCAACGGGTAACTGGACATTAGGCGGCATATTCAGAGGCAAATTCAAGAAAGGCAACCCTCCAGCGCCGGCTCCTGCATCCTCAAACATGTTATTCCCACCACCACCGCCGCTGTTTTGCATCTGCAGCTGCTCATCCTCTTCTAAGGGCAGTCTTTCGTAGGCCACATTTGTAAACGATGCAGCTATGACAATAACAGGTCCAGCTGTCATCAGTTCCCCGACTACACTCCCTCCTACAACCTGCCCTTGCCCGCCAGCCAAATAGATTGTCAAGCTGGTGGCACCCGGCGGAGCTGGCGGTGGCAAAAATGAACCGGAAAGCGATAGTATTTCGAATCTGCCATGAAGGGTAACTACAGCTCCAGCTGCAGCTGGTTGCCTAATGGTCACGTTGGTCACCGTACCACTCCCACTGAGTATGCAGATTCCTCTTTGCCTTCTCCGAGCGTAGTTGGCGACACAATCGAACACATCACAGCCATTCCCAACTTCAAGAATGTGAGCTCGGAGCGTGTTTGCACTCTCCCTAGTGATGATGACGGGAGGTTTGGGTTTGTTCTTAGAACCAGCAGGACGACCTCTAGGCCTACGGGCTACGAGGTCACCCGAACCCGAGTTGCCGGCGTTGACTAAATCCAGCCCTTGTTGTGAACCATCGTCTTGTTGGTGATCAGTCGAGCCATAGTGAGCAGCAACACGGTTGTTTGAAGCTTCTTGTTCATCGGGTTCAGTTTGGTGTTGGAGGTGAAGGTCAGGTCTGCGAAGCTGATGAAAGTAGCCAGAAGCAGTGCCTAAATCAAGACCAGCCATGCCAGCATCAAAAGACAACACAAAACAAGGGAAAACAAAGGATTAAAAATAATTTTCTATCTTTTTCTTTAAAAAAAGAAGAAAAACAAATAAAAAAAATTATATGCTTTGGATTAAAAACTGTTGAAGGTGGGGATTTGTTTATTTTAAGGTGAAGGAAAGAGCAGTCTGGTGGTGGAAGAAAACAAATAAAATTTCTTCTTCTTTTCTCTAATTTTTATAAGAAATCAAAAACAATAAACAAGGGATGATCTGGAGAAGGAGTAGAAGAAAAGGGAAGATGAAGATGAAGAAGATGAACAACAAAGTTTCTTAAGAAACGCAGTCATTTCTCTCACTTCTCAAAGATTCAAACCTATACATATAATAATACGGTTGAGAATTTACTTTTCTTATTGTTATACGACTGCTGCCAACCCTAGCCAGTTCCTTTTCTTTTAAGGTTTTTTTTCTAGGAAAATATTTTTTTTTTGTTCTCTTAAAATTTTATAAGGAGTTTTTATATAGACAAGACTTCAAAATCGAGACTTGTCTTAATGATATCAAGTTACTTATTATTTGGACCTGTTCGTTGATTTTTTTAAAAAAAATATATTGATACATAAATTTGTATAAATTTTAATTTATAAAAGTCTTTTAAATTTATGATTTATGAGTTTAAGTCGTAGAATTTAAAATTTAATATTAGAATTTAAAGTTTAACATATATGATTTAGGGTGTTGGGTTAGAGATTTAAATTTTATAATTTAAATATAAATGATTATATAATTTTTTTAGATAACTTATATATCAAAATATATCTTATTTTTATGTATGATTGTTTATTATTATTAAATTAGGATAGAGTCGTCAAAGTGCCAAAGTTGTAAGCTTATCCAAAAAAAAAAAGATAAGAGTGATTTTGATAATATAAAATTATTTTAATAATAAAAGATTTTGAAAATATATTTTTTTGCTAATAATATAAAATTTATGATAATGATTTATTATTTTTAATTCAGGTCATATACTTGAATTAAATAACATTAATTTTAATATGGAGTATTGTAACTATAATATAGGTAATTTTTCCTATTTATTTTAACTCTGATCTTAATAAATAAAAATCAGACATATTATTATTAAAAAATCAAATACATTATTAAAATAAATATAAAATTGTATTTTAATGTAAGAAAATTTTAGAATGGGTGACATAATCCGTTACACAATATTGATAAAAAAATTTAAGTTGAATTTAGCGGTTATAATTTTTATTAGGTGCTCGATTCTTTGGAATTCAGTGACAGAATTTGGAGTAAAAGTTTAAGAGGATAAATTATTTTTAAAAATAGAGGTTTAAACAAAAAAATTTTAAAAATCGATAGTTTAACTAAATTTTTAATAATTTTGAGAGATTTAATAAAAAATAAAATAAAAATTAAGATAATTTAATTAAAATTATTTTAAATTTTGAATTTCAATATAAATTTCAAGCTGCTTTTGATTCTTCTTGTTTCTTGGATGTCCAGTTGATTTTTTCTGCTAGTAGTCCTTCGGGGACTTCTGCCTGGATTATGGATTCCTTTAACCGTAATAAACTTGTTAATTATGGCAAATAGGGGTGAGTATTCGATCGAGTCAAAAAATTTTGAGTTATTCGAGTTGATGAGTTATATTTTACAACTCAAACTTTATTTGAAATTTTTTCGGTTCGAGTTGAGTTTAAGAAATTCGAGTTGAGTCGAATCGAGTCGAGTTTTCGAATTCCTATAAATATTTAATTATAATTATTTATCATGTTATAGTATGATTTGATTTCAATTTAAACGACTTTCTCTAATTATAAGATATACATATATATATATATTTTCATATGTAGCAATATTTCTTTATATTTTTATATATCAATGTATATATATCATAAAAAATTGAGAGAGTCGTCTTAAACTTAAAAATAAATCCTTTAATTACTAAAAATTTTGAGTTATTTGAATTTTTATTTTATAACTCAAATTTTATTTAAAAAATTTCGAATCGAATCGAAACAAGTCGAATATTTTTACCTCAAGTTGAGTTATTTGTTTTTTTCGAGTTGAGTTTTGTTCACCAGTCACCTCTAACGGCAAATGGGCAAATTAGCAAGGGGAGCATGGGTCCCATTCATAAGTCTTCTCCTCCACCCTGGACGGCCCTCTATTGTCCTCCGTGTAGCCGTCACCGCCCTTTGCAGCGGCAATTTTGTTTTCTACGTCAGTACAAAAGAGAGGTCCCTTGAAAATCAGAAAATGAAATCCTAGCCAATCGCCACGACGCCTTTCGCATATGCTGGCATGACGAAGCAAAATTAGGTATTCTCTAACAGATAATTAATTAATTATTATTGGTCACTATGCTTATCCACATTATTATTTTTATTTTTAATTAAAACAATAAGACCAATCAATCACTACAAAAATTAAATTATATAAACAATTTAACTAGAGAACTAAAGAATCCATATTTGGAAAAACACATGAAAAAATAAAATAAGTTAAATACCTATAAAGAAAAACTAAAAGATTAGTTATTATGATCATAGTAAAATAAATGAAAAATAAAATAAAAAATTAATTAAAATTAGTTGTTGATCATCAATTAAAGAAATAAAAAAATAAAAAATAATTAAATTCTTAATTATTGATCTTAATCAGTTTCAAATAATTAAAAATATATTATCTACATTATGGCATAGATTTCAATGCATTGGTCTCTTCTATTGGTTTGTAATTTGACATTATAAAATACAATAACAGTAATTAGGAGCGATAATGAACTGGTCGGCTCGTGAGCTACTCGAGTTCGGGTTGATCAAAGCTCGGTTAAAACTCGGCTCGAGTGAGTTTGATTTAGGCTCGGGTTTGGCTCGAGACCTTAACAAGCTGAGCCTACCTAAGCTCGGTTCGAAAAGCTCGCGAACATGCTCAAAATAATTATATTATATATATATACACCAAAAGTAATCTCTTTAGTAAAAGAAAAACAATAAAATAAAATAAAATAAGAGAAATATACTAAAATTAGATTAATTAAAATAAATTTGACACTTTTTTCTCTTTCTCAATATTGAATTTTATTTTCGGTCTTGGTTATGAAAAGAGTTTTTAACGAGGTCCTATCTTTTATATAAAAATATAACGGGTCGAACCGAGCTTGACGAGCTTGGGCCGAGCCCTACGAGTTCGAGCCCGAGCCGATCCCAATAATATTGTTTTCGAGCCGAACCCGAGTCTAAAATTCCGAACTCGCCTAGCCTCGAGCCCTAGTCAAGTCTAATAACACTATTTCCGAGCCGAGCCAAATCAAACCAAACTCGGGCTCGGTTCGACTCGTTATCACCCCTAACGATAATTAACAATGTTTTATTAAAGTCTCAAATCTACATGTGTTCAATGATACAAAGACTTTATTAACTATAAAATTGGATTTCAACACCTTTATATATATATCATATAAAATATAGTGAATTTCTAGGAAATTATATTGTATGCAAGTCAATGAACATTATTTTATATGTTTCTAGCACATAGCTATAAATATGGTAAACCATCTTATATTATATTTTAAGTTGGCAGGGGAATTGTTTACAAATAAAATTGCAACGACCTTTTATATTCTTATTTTAATATAAATAATAGAAAAATAGAAAGATTTCTTCTACTTAAAAGATCTTCAACCAAGCCACATGGGAACAAAATCAACTACAACTTAATAATTTTTGAGCTAAGTACTTGAAGAATTTAGCGTTCAGCCAGTGACGGAACTATGATTAGTCTGATCTCTCCCAAATTTTAAATAAATAGATAATAAGATTAACGGTAAGAAATAAGAGATTTGTAATTCATTTGTTAACTTTTTATTTTTAATAAAATTTTATCATAAGTCTATTTTTAGTACTCTAATTGGTTAATTTTAATGACAAATTTTAAAAAAAATGGTATTTATACTATGATATATATTTTATATAAATAGAATAGAAGGTAATAATAATCCAAGAGTGTATGGTTTTAATGTAATTTACTTGTGCATGTGATGATCTAAGAACACCCATGTTGACCTAAATCGATTCAAAAGGTTTGTGAATTTATAAAATCTATTTTTGACTTTAAAACAGGATGTTAAGAAAAGAAATAAAACATATCTGTGTGGTAAGGAAAGTGTTTGAGATTCTTTGTACTTGTGTTTCAAATACCGTGTTGACAACAGTTTACTGTTAGGGAATAACAAATTTAAATGGCTGGGGTTTTCTTACACAGTAATGAAGTGGTCTCGTGGTTGAGTTTTATTAATATTTTAATGAGGAATTAGGAAATTAATGAAGTGGTCTCGTGGTTGAGTTTATTACAGTGATGGATGGGATTTGAGAGAAAAGACAGATTGATTGAGGAATGAGATTTTGAGATGCAAATGTCAGGTTTTGAATCAGTAAGCGAAGAACCCTAAAAAAACTGATGCTACCTGTGTTTAATGTTTATTTCATCACTCTTTCTGCCTGTAGAACTGGAAGAGCAAGTTGTAAAGTGTAAGACAGGGAAGGGATATCACGTGCGGGTGTCTCAAGTCAAAACGTAGGGGGTATGCCCACCGTATATAGCTGTCGGCCACCACCTAACTCTCCTCTTCATCGGGAATTGCTCTATCTCCATCTCTTAGCATCTTCCTTCTCCCTTGGAATTCACTGCTACAAATTTACCTGTCCCCCACACCCACCACCATTACATTACATTACATATCATCTCTCTGCACTGCATATAATCTTACATCTATGATCCAAAACTATCAAAATAATAGTAATAAAAGTATTATACGAATGACATGTCTTGTATTTCTGTCTTGCCCTGAGAGAGGGTGAATCAGCTTCAATATAAAACAAAGGGGAAGGTGATGGTGACAATAGGGGTTAGTGGAAGCAGAGTTGGTGGATCCTTTCAAGGACGGATCGGATCTCGGTCTCAGTCTCAGCTAATCAAATCTCTTTTTGACTTTTTCTTCGATCTCCTTTCCCCTTTCTCTCTGCCAAAAGTAAGAAATAAAGAACTGGGTTCCCATTCTCACGGGCTACACATTACCCCGTGAAATATGCCGTCAGCCGCTGGGACATTGCATTCATCTATGGGATAAATGCTTCATTCCTCGTGCAAGAAAATAATTTGAGAAGTTTTATGTTGAAATCAGTTAAAGGGAGGTAAAATTAAAATTATTATAAAATTTATAAAAAGAATTAGTATCGATTTTTTTATATAGACTAAATTTTTTAAAGTATAATTTTTTCTTTAATTGGTTTCACGTTAGAAGAACCAAACAACTTAGATATGTTCCATTTTTTCTTTTGGTTTGAATTCCTAGCTACCCCTCCTAATCATGACCCATAGTTATAAATGTGTATTTGTTGCTATCTAACATTCAAATATAGTCGATTATTTGAAGCTTAAAATAAAGTAGTTATATATAGGGATAGAATCAAGATTATACATTTAGAAGAATAATAATCTACTAAATTATTAATTTCAAAAATTTAATGAACAAAAGTTTTATTAGATAATATTTAAATTAAAACGAATTTAAAATATTATATCATAAAAATTTGGAAGAAAAGCCATTGATCCAACCTTTTGTCCTTAATCCTTACCACGACAACCTCTTCTTCCTTGTCCAAATCTCATATGCATCCTTACTTGGAATACCTGCACATACATAGGTCAAAACAATAACAATTGTGTGTTACGAGATCATTAACTTCTTTTTAAAAGATATGTTTGATAGGATGTACAGTACTATTATTTATATATTTTAAGACCTTTTTTTTTCTTTTCGATGTCTAATAGGATGTAATGACCTCGTAACATGTGCATCTTCTTCATTTATGTTGTGATGGTAAACATTAAGGTGCTTAAATGTGAACATATCATGAAAGGTTGGTCATTCTTATATTCGTTCCAAATAATTGAGATCACTAGGGTTCATATACACCATTCTTCAAAGTGCTCGCATGGAGTCTAATTTCATGTGCTAATTTGTCGTTTCTCCCAATAAAAAATGAACAATCTTTTTGATAATCTCAATGAATATCCACATCAACCCATTAATCAAATCACATCTTCGGACACGAAACAAGTAATTAGCTACCCTAAGCCATGCTTAAATCCGTGGTCCCACTGTTTATATTATTTTTATCAGAATGACCTACTAAAAGTTTGCTGACTATTTCGCATGGAAAACTTGGTGCTGCTACTTAAATACTTAATTACATTATTATGACACTAATCCTCAACGTTTCTTTCGTCAGGTATTTCAATCTCTAGGGCTAAAGGTGGAGTTCCAAGGATTAAAGAAAACTTAGCTAAAATATATTTTTAGTGACATTAAAATTTGTCATTAAAATCTATAATGGATATTTTTTTAAGTCCGCATCACTCGTTGGGGTAAAAATTTTTTGTCTCTTATCATGTCTTTATCCATGTCTTCTGTTAAAAATTTTTAAAAAATAAATTTTAAACCTAACCCTTATTTTCTATACCCTAAACCCTAAAAATACACCTACCTCTAATTGCCTAAACCCTAACCACAACCCCTAACCTTAAACTCTAAACCCTCTAATTTGAAGCAAAGGCACGAATGAAAACATAAAAAAGAAACAGACAATTTCCACCCACTCGTTATTTATTGATAATTTCATCATTGTTATATTAGTGACATTTTTATGTATTTTGTCATAATAAGTTATATTTTTTATTAATAACGGTGATTATTTCCTTTTGACACAAAAGATTGGGATTTATTAAGAGAAAATTACTTCTGGGTCTGAGATTATTTCTTTTTTCTCCTGTCTAATCGTCATTGGATAAGCTAATTGTTCCTTAAGTTTTGTAAACATAAAAGTATAATAATCAAAAGGAAAACCTGCAACCCGATTGGAGCTTTCTACTACAACGTAACATTTTTTTTTCTTATTTTAAGGTAATTCGATTAATATATTGAACAGAAAAATTATTAATTACTACATTACAATTTTTTGAGGTCAAATATTAAACTATGCCATGGGTTTCCAAAAAGGTGGGTTTTTTATGAAATATTATCATACTAGAAATGAAGGATGTGATGCTTATCATTATAATAAATAAACAAGTTGAAATTTTAATAGCGAATAATCTTGTAGGATCTCAGTAAATCTTCACTAGATATTATAAATTAAATACTCAGTTGTTTATAAAATTAGGAAAGGTAGCAATGAAACTGTCTAGGATTCTTAGAGCAACAAAAATATAAAATAATTACCCGAAAAGCATTCAAATTCTGGTTTTATGTAATGATTTGTGAAGAAAAGGGACATGGAATTCTCTCACAGGAAGAGCCTTTGACACACAATTCATAGGTTCCATTTCTTTATATGATAGAGGGTGTTACAACCGACCACCAACACAAACATCTATTAAGGTTGCTTTGCTCTTTCATCAAACTATGATGTTTCTTCTCTTTTTAACTTTTGCTTATGTTTCAAATGCTTAACCAGCAAGCAACTGCAGAAAACATTAAGGATGAAGTGAATAATATAATAGTAAATTACATTTGTGTAACAACCATGAATTTGAATTCTTACCATATCAGCTTTAATTGGTTAAAAGTCCTTAAATTTTGATGGGGTTGATTGAACTTACAGCACCTTAAACCTTAACTGAAATCTCAGACACTGCCATTAGTACCAGACATCAAATGGCTATGAAACAAGACATGGAACATTATCTTGCATGCATGATTATGCTGCTGTTTTCTATCATAATACAGTGAAGTGGAACATTGTTTAATTTTCAGAAAACTGGGTTTATGTTTTGGAATTTGGAAGGCATATGATACCAAGATTGCAGGTCCAGCAAAGATGAAACAAAAGGGAAAGTAGTTCCAAACAATTCCATGGTGAATCATATTAGCTGTAATAATATGCTATTGGAAGACTTGAAAACTCATCATCCAAAGTTCCAAACCCATCTTTTTGAAAAATGCTACCCTTAAAGCCAACTTGTAAAACATCATATGTCTGTGCATTATTCAATCCATGATATAATTATTTTTAATATATTCCCTTGTAGCTTTCAGAAAGACCCTACACTTGCAGAGAAAAATATATAATAAACCCTATTTGCATAAACAAACCCATTGACGCATAGATTCCTGTGTGTTTACAACATTAATTAATGAAAAAGGAAAAGGAAAACTGGTTAGAATTATATATCATGGGTACAACAGCATGATCATTGAGGGAACCACATGGATGATTAAGACTTGATTGTCGTTTTATTATCATTTTGGTTCAACTGGGGAGGGCTCTATTTTATCAACTTGCTTTACTTTTAAAACATTGGTTATCTGTTGGTACAACTGCAATGAAAGTTAAGGGAATTACTAATAATCAAATTTTCTCGTGCTAAATAACATATACTAATTATAAGAGACATGGCACAAATGATGTACTTACATTGTCTGTCGGCTTGTTTAAGAGAATATGATTTTATTGGGGGTCCTAATTATAAGAGACATGGCACAAATGATGTTGCAGATGAGGGGTTAGTATAGAGAAATGAGTACACTGAGATGAACCAGTGGCATTTGGCCTTCACATGATGTTAATATTGTTTGTTTATTCACAGAAACATCAGCTTTTATATCAAAAGCAATGTTTTTCCTAGAATTCAGGATGTGTTCAGGAATCATGTACTTGTTTAAACTATATTTCCTTCATTTTTAGGACAGCTTTGCTCAAAAGCTTCAAGGTGTTATAATCTCTGCTTGTTCAGTTGCAGATCAAGGGGTGAGCAATTGCAGTTTACATCAGCATTAGCAATAGGCATTGGCATGGATAGAGCAGGGACTAGGCAGCTAGACCTAGCATGCATATAGTAAAGAAGAGTGTTGTAATTCGTGACCGTCTGGAGCACATGTTATTGAAGAAAGGCTCAAACATCAATGCGTTCCCATGTGGGTTTTTGGGGCTTATTCCACCCATGCTCGCACGTGACACCAATTTTGCATCCCTATACTTCAGATCTGATGGGCTTCCTGGTGCAAGATTTTTCTACTTTCTGTTCTGGTAATTAACCCTAATTTACCAGCTTACTGCAGTTGTTTGAAGTTAAAGTCCTCAATGTAATTTCCACTATGACACTTGAGTTGTGACCATTGCTAGTTGACCCAATTACCATGTTCTTCAGGTCCATAAATTAGGATTCAAAATATTTTGAGAGACTCAGATTAGAATATTTTGAAGTTTGCAATTAATTTAAAATTTAGATCATAGTTTATATGATTAACTCTATTTTTTTACAGAAAAATTAATAATGTAAATCCCTTTAAAGCTATATCCAAATGAGCTTTCTTCCAAGAAGAGTTTTAATGAATGGAACAGTAGCCGCTTCCCATCTCGCAATGTTGCTTGTAGGCACAGTTGGTGGGGTGGCTTATTTGTGCCAACACCCTCAAAACTTGCACTACACTCGAATCCGAAACACAAAGCTAAGCATCATCTTATTCTATTCTATTGTTTAATTTTCTAAGGTCAACCAACCAGGGAGGATGTTTTGTTTACAACTTCTGAGTGTGTACCAACATTTACAGGGAAGAAAGAAATAGATAGAGATCTGCCACAAACAATGGTTTACTTGCTTAGGTTAACAAAAAAGTTTAGATGTTGATGCTGCTGCCTTCACTGATTGAATTTGGTCCAGGGAAATTGAGTTGCTTGAAGAAGATAGTTTGAATGTGCTTGAGTAATGATGAGTAACCAACAGATTTTAGAAACTTGGGAAAATATGAAGGGAAAAGGTTAATTAAGCTAACTGGATTATGTAAATTTCAACAGTATCTCCAAGTCGAAAGAATTGTATATAACAATGAAACAAAGTCTTCTCTACCTAAGCTGAGACTTGGAGCTGATGAGGGGATTGTACATAATCTGATAAATATTAGGGTTCGATGCTGCAATTGGCTTAAATGATCCTCTGGGTTTCCAGTGTCCTTTTTGTCCACCATGGTGAAAAATTGTATACAACCCTATTAGTGTGAGGCCACGGAGAACTTTAGTTGAAGGGTAGTAGGTAGGTTGCAGTGAATTATGTAAGTCTAGCTAGTCCACTACTGCTAATTTACAATTACTCCGACATCGGCTACTGCTATCGAGGATGAACTTATAAATTATTCGATACCCGGGAATAAGAGAACTTTATCTTCCAGGTATTCACTCATCCCCTCTCAGTGGCAAGAGTGAGTAGATAGCAGAAGTTCTTTCATTCCCCATTCCTGGGATATTAGTGAAGCTTGCCCCTTAAGGATGTTCTCACCTGTGCTATCAATAAGGAGCCATTTCCCTGGTAGGCTAAGCCAGAAAGAGAGAAAGGGAATGTTAAAAGGCTATGCAGTACGCACCTTGGTCCAGATCGAGGATTTGTGTTACCGATTTGTCTTAGAAATCAAGTCGAAACTCTTTCATTACTGTATGCAGAGGCAGATCCAAATGGAGCAGGTGCCAGGTAGGGCCTTGGTCTGTTGGTGAAACTGCATTTTGGTACCCTCTGAAAATCTACAATTCAATTTAAACCTTATTAATGCAACTCAAAATTTTCGGTGCGTAGCCTTTCAAGATACAAAGAAACTAGGACGAAAGAAGACTTCAAAACCACATACATCGACTATGTACAATGTAAGTAATTCCACAAAGTTTGGGACTTGTACCTACATATAGTTAAATTCAGACATTAGCAAACCCTCATCCACCCTTAAGTCTTGATCCTACATTCTCGCCCATTTCATTTTTTAAGGACACGGCATATATATAGACGAGGAATGACCGCAAGCTACATGATATAGACTAGATTGAAAGTCCAGTAAAAGTGAACAAACCTTTGGGAAGCAAATTTGTTAGAATTTTGATCGGTGACATGAGAAAACAAAAACTCTTCATCCATCTAAACTCGTAGTCTTCGATATCCATCTACAGCTAGATCATAAGTTTCTGGAACATAACTAATCGTTTAGGACTTAATGTCACAGATAAGCAAGCAATGCAAACCGAGAAATTTTCGTATAAGTAATAAGGTAACAAGGTATGAAGTGGACAAGATTACATTATGCCCAAACTGCTAAAACATATGAAGGTAACAAGGTATACACGGAAAATGATCTGTCAAGAGTGGTAAAATAATGATTGATGATGCCATTTGCATAGAAAAGCAACTATGTCATTCAAGGTTACCCTTTTTTTTTCCTTTTAAATCATGAAAGTGGACAAAAGTACATAACTCCACTGTAATAAACAAGCAATAGGACAAGCTTGATGCAAGTCATTATAATTGTCTGTGAATAGCAGCTTCTTGGGAAAACAAGGAAAACAAATCAGATATCACAGTTAATATTACACCATAAACTGATATGGGAATCTCTCCCTACAAAATACCAAATAAATAAAACATCCTCTAAATTTGTTGGAACCCCCCATCAAATTTATAGTCAATGTTTAATGATAACATTGTAAAAAGGCTTCAATCAACAAGGTTCCACTATCCACAGAAGTTTTAAAGATTCAAATGCCAAAATAGAAACCATAATCATAATATTTCCAAGGAAATCACTCTCTAAGGAAAAACACAGGGGGGGAGGGAAGCACTGACCTTTTATGCATTTTAGGTTCTTGATTGCATAGACAATATAGAGTCGTGAGGCAGCGTATGATAAGAGACAAAGGGTGGATTTGGTCTGTTCTCTGTTGTTGTCTGATGGAGGTCAATAGATCTCATCAGAGTAAAAGTTTTGGACTTAAATGGCTCAGTTCGTCAACTGAAAACCCAGCAGAAGGAAAGAACTTTGGGGTACTTTACCATTTAACCGTACAGAATCTACGAGGACATATTGGTACTTGAATTTCTTTTCATTATTTCATTCCTTTGTATATAAGCAGGGGTGTTCAAAATGAAATTAATCAATTAATTAATATAACTAGGTTTTAATTTAGTTTTAATCGAATAATGAATACCTCGAGTACTTATTTTAGAACAAAATCTGGGAAATAGACAACGAAGCTGAATTTAATTAAGGCTTTAATATTTCAGAAAGTTCTGTAGAAACTGAGTTTGAAAGCTGAAAGTTAAGGGAATCATCGTGAAAAGTTAACAAAATAATTAAGGGTAAAATATATAAATAGTCATCTAATGTTCAGAATGGTTTTATTTTGATCACTGTACTTTTAAAATTTGCAATATGATCACCTAATTTTTATTTAATTTCACTCCTACTTCTGTAAGTATTGCTAAGGTGGCATGTTTGTTGTGATTTTCTCCGATCTTTTTCACGCTTCATTTTGTTTCTTTTTCTTCTTCCCCCTTTAAATAGAATTGGTCCTGGTCTCGTTAATCAGCGATTTCTGAAAATTGGAATCAGTCCCGGTCTCGATCACATCAGGTCCTAAATTTTAAGAACCGGTCTCATTACTGGTGGGAATCGGTTCCAATACCGGGTACCCAGTCAATTAGTTTATTCTTAAAAAATGAGTAATTGAAGGAAAAAAATTCAACTACCAATAATAATATTAAATAATAGAATTAGAACATTGAAGGCTTGAAAATTAAAGTTTTAAAACTAGTCATACTCATAATATTCATACATAAAGAGAAAATTTGATAAGAAAAATAAACAAAAGAAAACCAATACTAGATATTTGATATTGGTCTCGGTTCTATTGGGTACCCACCGGATACCGGATCCAAAAAATCAAAATTCAGTCTGGAGCCTAAATTTTAGATTCAGTCCTAGTCCCACCGAAACCAATTACAGATAAAAATCTACCAGATCTTATCAGATCCAAACCAAGACCGAATAATCGAGTTTTTTATCCAATGCTACCCCTTACTACTTCCACCATAACTTCCATTCTTTTATTCCTCCATTGATGGTTGTGGGATAATCTTTGAGATTTCATTTTAATAAATTATAAAAATCCCCTAAATCTTTGAACCTACAAAATTATACAATAAGACATATAATACAAGTTTAAAACTTGATTAAAAGACTAATATACCCTATCATTCTATATGCTCACAGAGATATTATCCGTAACCATCCTACTTTCACATAGTAATGCCAAGACAGAAGCGACAGACACAGCTTATCTATGTAAGAAAATTAAAGAGATCAAAGTCTTTTCAACTGATATTATAAAATTTAGTGTTAATCTTTGAGTAAATTCCTTGATGTGAAACCATTTTCTTAAACTAAAACATCAATTGGTTTGATGTATACTAGGAAATTAATTAAGATTTTATTATGAATTTTAAACACCTACATGTCTGAATCATTTACTTCTCTGTTAACTTGTTTTCTTTATTCCTTCGGAAGCTGTCAGGACAAGATTAGCTGGAACATGGGATTATGTTTGTCCCCATCAGTTACTGGTTAAATTAATTTCAACTAAGCAACTTACAAGTCAAATTGTTGGGTTAATTAATATAGAATGTGGTATCGTCCAGGGGAGATGCAATTGTCACGTCCCTAGATTTTCACACCCGTAGAACTCGGCAACTCTATCTAGAACGTGCGGTCTTAGGCTTTATAACTCTAGACAAACGCCTAAGTAAGCCTTTTCACCCTTCACGGAAGATCAAACTTCCCAAGCACCGACAAACGCAAAGCGTTCTATGCGGAAGCGAATCAAACGAGATGAGCTAGGAAGAACTCTTCAAGAACGCTCAAGAACGTTCAAGAACACTAAAGAACAAAGAAAGAAACACACTTGGAGATTTAGAGAAAATGCCTTTATTCCTTGAAAACTTGGAATACTCTGATACATCAAATGAGGTGGGGAAGGCCTCTATTTATAGTTGAACTCCCCTCGATCCTACGGTCTATACAATTTTACACCGACGGCTATGATACAACCTTATTCATTTACAAAGCATAATTCTGGGAATATTCCCACCTAACTATGGAAAGAATCTTCTATGTTCACACAAAGTGTTCACACACCTTGGATGGATAAGTCTCTCCCTGGATCGGGCCAACGTTGGTGGTCTTCGCAAGCCCAGCATTGCTCTTGGAATTACTTGGGCAGGCCACATCACACCATGTGATGCCAATGTCTTGGACCCCAAACAACGGCCCGTGACATTCTCCCCCACCAAACTTGGCGACGCCCTCGTCGCGCCACTCGGACAACACTGAGTTCGATCCTGGGGCTTCTCGCGTACCTTGGCTTGCTTCTGTCTCGGAGTCTGGCTTGAATGTCCCCCCATAAGAACCGCTCTCCCCATAAAGAGCACCGGACTCTGATTCAGTTGTCCCCCCATAAGGACTGCTCGCTTCGGCTCGCACCGTCTAGTAAAATCAACCGTACCAAGCACATCTTGATCACTATCCCCGTGTTCAAGAGGTACTTCACTCATTGACCCAACATTTTCTCTCTCCGACAAGACTTCTTCCCTGAAGCTTGACGCCCCATTGCTCTGCGGCAATGCTACACCCATCGACACTTCGGTCCCCTTGAAGTTCGATGCATCGGCCATCTTGTCCACGGATGGCTCCTCGACGGCATCCACACCAATAGGTTCAGGCAACACATGCTTCACCAAGGAAATGTCCCCAACAGTCGCCTTTTCCACGATGACTCCTCGGCTTGGAGCATCCTCGACACGCTGAATAGCTGTCAACTTCTTGGTCCCTTGCCCGACGTCTCGTCGTACGGGTACAACACATCGTTGTCTCGGATCCAAGATACACACGACGTTGGCACACGGAATGATGATCGCTTCTACACGGTCAAGGAAGTTAAGTCCCAAAATAAAATCAAAGTCATCAATATCGATTACCTTGAAGTTTTCCTTCGACTTCCAATCACCAATTTGCAACTCAACTTTCCGCACAGTCCCTATCACAGGAGCTTCCTTGGCATTCACAGTCTTGATCTTGTCTGTTGAATCCACAACTTTCAGACCAAGCTCTACTGCAGCCTTCTTAGACATGAACAGATCACTTGCCCCGGTATCCACCAAAGCACTCTTCGATCGTCCCGCCACATTGATGTCGACAAACATCAACCCATTCTGCTTCTTGCCATTCTTCTTGGCAGAACTCAGAATCATCGAGCCAAGCTTCGCAGCCTCATCACTCTCGGGCTCGTCCACCTTGGACTGCTTAACTCGACTAGGGCACTTTCGCGCTTTATGTGGCCCCTTGCACCGGTAACACTTGCGTCCCGTTACCTTCGGCTTATCACCTTTGACACTGGCGATTGCACCAAGTCTACTCGCTGGTTCACCATCTGAGTCGTTGTCCTGATGGATTATGGCATCGAGGCGGCTCCTCTTGTTCGGACACTCCTTCACCATGTGAGGTCCTTTACAATGGTGGCACCTTACGGTTCCTCGATCCTTCTGCTCATTTGGCTTGTCGTACCGATTGGACTTGGGGGATGGCTTTCCCTCGACGCTCTTTTCTTTGGGTTCGTCCTCATCTTCCCTATCACTGCCCTTGCCATGGGGCTTGGAAGACTCGTTTTGTATCTCAAACTCCGCAATCGATTCAGCAGCGGTCATCGCTTCTGAAAGATCCTTAACGCCCATTCTCTTCAGCTCCATTCTTGCCCAACGCTGAAGACCAGATTTAAAGAGATACAAACCCTCCGATTTACTCAAGTCTTTGATCTGCAACTTGAGCTCGGTAAACCTTTTGATGTAATCCCGGATTGAGTCGTCATGCTTCAATTGATAAAGCCCATCTCGAGCTTCCTCGTTGGCATTCTTTGGATAAAAATGCTCCTTAAGCTCAGACTGGAAATCCTTCCATGTCCCGATTGGAATGTCGTCATCCGACTCAGAACATTTGTTTCGCCACCACAATAAGGCAACATCAGTCAAATAGACTACAGCAGTGTTTACCTTCTCGGTATCATCAGTGATACTCATTCCCCGGAAGTATTGCTCCATGCACCATATGAAGTTCTCGACATCTTTCGCCGACCTGGTTCCACTGAACTCTTTGGGTTTTGGGATGTCCTTCACTGGCTTAGGTGTCGTTGTCGAATTCAACACACCGTTCCGCATAGCAGCCTGATATACCAGCACTTCCGCCTTGAGTCCCAACATTTCCTCCCTCAATGCCTCAAACTTGGCTTCGAGAGCATCTCTCTTTTCCTCCAACTTATCACCTTGGTCATCCAGTTCCTCGAGGCGTGTGTCCACCACGTCGAGTCTCTCTACGGCATCCTTCACGGATCCTTCCATCCTGGTGACCTTGTCCTCGAGTGCAGACAACTTGTCCCTTGAGTTAGCTCGGCTTTCTTTGTTAGCTTGGGTTTCCACACCCTTCTGGCTTGCAGTAGCAACAGTCTCCCTCTTTGGTGCCATCTCAAAATCGATGCTTTCGTACCTCGAACGGCTAGAACGTTGCTCGAACAAGGCTCTGATACCACTTGTCACGTCCCTAGATTTTCACACCCGTAGAACTCGGCAACTCTATCCAGAACGTGCGGCCTTAGGCTTTATAACTCTAGACAAACGCCTAAGTAAGCCTTTTCACCCTTCACGGAAGATCAAACTTTCCAAGCACCGACAAACGCAAAGCGTTCTATGCGGAAGCGAATCAAACGAGATGAGCTAGGAAGAACTCTTCAAGAACGCTCAAGAACGTTCAAGAACACTAAAGAACAAAGAAAGAAACACACTTGGAGATTTAGAGAAAATGCCTTTATTCCTTGGAAACTTGGAATACTCTGATACATCAAATGAGGTGGGGAAGGCCTCTATTTATAGTTGAACTCCCCTCGATCCTACGGTCTATACAATTTTACACCGACAGCTATGATACAACCTTATCCATTTACAAAGCATAATTCTGGGAATATTCCCACCTAACTATGGAAAGAATCTTCTGTGTTCACACAAAGTGTTCACACACCTTGGATGGATAAGTCTCTCCCTGGATCGGGCCAACGTTGGTGGTCTTCGCAAGCCCAGCATTGCTCTTGGAATTACTTGGGCAGGCCACATCACACCATGTGATGCCAATGTCTTGGACCCCAAACAACGGCCCGTGACACAATGGATATTCATGAGCAGTAGAGACGATTCAAAGATTTTAGGGGTCCTGTGCAATTTATTAAAATATGATTTTTAAAAGTAATTGTCCATGACCTCCACTAGTTATAAAATTATAACCCTTAGAAGCAAATGTCCTTTCCAAGAACCCCTATGCAATCGTTTTTATTATATCTGTCCAAAACCTCACTAGTTCTACTGAAGCAATAGTAATAGTAATAATCAATAATATTCTATAATCAATTATCATATTTAAGAAATAATTATAATATTTTAACAATTATAACTCATCTTTCTTAATAGTGTTTTTAAAAATTTTCAATGAATTTCAAGATTAACATCATCTAATGAATGTAGTTTATCAAAATTTAAGATCCCTCTTTTTTTAAGACCCTGTACGATCGTTCCTATTACACTTGTCTAGAACGTGACTTGGTATATGATTGGATGGCAGAAAGCAAAATATGACGATTTAAACGATGGTAGGCCAACCAATGGATTGTAATCTGTTTCTTGGTGTTGTCGAGGGCGAAAACAGCTATGTCGGAAGGTGACACCTTGATTCACACGGTGTTAATTCTAAACGTATAAAATTTATTCAACAGTCCAAATATTAAACGACTACATAATATATTATAAAGTTTCATTCATTTTTATAAGTTTAATGAATAAATTGTTTAAATTATACTTGTTTAATGTTTTTCCATTAAAAATAGATGTTTAATATTTATATCCGTTTAACATTTTATTTTATTTTAAGTTTATAAGTTAAAAAATTGATATTCAATCATTATTTGAGACTAAAAATAAAAAAATAATATAAATAAAAAAGCTATTTAAATTAAGCCTTTTATATAAAGTTTAAAAATTCAAATATCAGTTTTTTTAATATTATTTAAACCGGTAATTTATATATATGGTATTGACAGTCCACATCGAATGACTGCATGGTAATACCCTAATAAGAAGATTAAATAAAATATAAAATTAATGAAAATTAATTCAATGACATAGATGAAGTTAGGATTGAACATTCATAGGGGTCAAAATATTAAACTTAAAAAAATATAAGGGTATATTAATTATTTAAAACTTAAAATTTATGAGGCAATATCTAATTTATCTAATATTTAAACTTATAAATACTTAAATTAAAATTAGACGAAAATATTTGATAATAAAGAATCATCTTTCTTTAGTTCGGATGTAAATCATCTGCCTTCTCTCTATGTCTTCATTTATGCCCCCACTTTAAATTATAGGGTTTAGGGTTTAGAGTTCTAGGTTAGGGGTTTTAGTTAGGGTTTAGGGAATTAGGTGTAGGGTGTATCTTTTAGGGTGTAGGATTTAGGATATAAAAAATAAAGGTTAATGTTTAAAATTAATTTTTTTTTAAAATTCAAAGGGGGCATGAAAGGAGGCATGGAGAAGAGATAGAAGATTTCTACCCCTTTAATTCAATCCACATTTAATTATACATTTAATAAACTTTTGTATTTTTTTAATATAAAAATATTTATTTTTATAAAAATTAAATTATAATTAGATTAAAATATATCGAATATTCTAATTCTATAACAAAGACCGATGTTATTCCTCGTATTCTTGTATTATAGTGTTAATACAATATTGTTCAAGTCTTAATATCATTGATTGTAGCATGAACCTTTTAGCTCAAATGGTTAACAGAATTATTGTTCCTAAAGGTCAAAGGTTCGAGCACCAGTAATTACAGTAAAAGTATTTGAGCGATAAATGTCAAAGAACAGATACTACTATAAACAATTTGTACCCTCTTTTATCACTATCATTTTAGTTAAAATAATCGTATATATATAATATTTGAGAGTTATTTCAGATTAAATCGAAGAGCAAGGAATGCATGAGAGATATATGAAGCAGCAAACAGTTGGCATTGCCAGCCAAAGTATGACAAAGTCCGTGCATATACAGAGACAGAGGTATAGGAATAGTGATAGCTAGCTAGTTGAGTTGAGTGGGCAAAGTTTGATTATTATAATGCCAATGCTGCAACTGCAAGGGCAAACAATACATCCAAATGCTTGGCTACAAGATTTGGGTGATATGCTCGGTGTTAGGGTTTTGTTTTGTCTCTACCTTCCATTCTTTAAGCCCATCTTCCCCCACACCCACTATATTTAACCCATTCCTCCCTATTTCAATCCTCATCAACTCTATCTTAAATGTTCCTACCACCATGGCTGCTGAACTTAGCCTTCTCTCTCACACACAACTTCGAAACTTAGCTCAATCACAACAAAATCACAACCCCATGGCTGCTGGCTCATGGGGGTGGAACCCTAACCCCCAACCTCAACAACACGAAGATGATTCATGGGAGGTTAAGGCCTTTGCAGAGGACACAGCTCATACTATGGGAACAACCTGGCCCCCTAGGTCTTATACTTGCACTTTCTGCAGAAGGGAGTTCCGCTCAGCTCAAGCCCTCGGAGGGCACATGAATGTGCACCGCCGAGACAGGGCTCGCCTTCACCAATCACACCCTTCTTCTACTACTACAACTGCTACTGTTCCATTAATCAATCAAGAATTCGCCACAAATGGCGGACTTCGCTTTCTCTACCAATTACCTACTGCTACCCCTAATGGGGTTTTCACTTCTCCACCCATCAACACATGCTCGATATCACCGTATCCTTTTAACAACTTGATGGCACCACCAGGGTTCAACACTTCTTCTCTCCGTTACTCGATTACCAGGGCCGAAGCAGCTGCGGATAATGATGATATAAACGATGGCAGCAACAGCTTCAAGGAAGCATCAACCGAAGAGCTTGATCTCGAGCTTCGACTAGGGCATAGACCAACACCATCTTGACGGAGAAAACCAAAATCAAAGACGGTGAGTGTGAAATTTCCTTTTCTATATATGCATTTTACCTGCAGTTTGAAGAAGAAAGAGTGCCTGAATGATATGTATAAGATTAAGATAGTGTCTTGATTAACTTGGTGTGAGTTTATAATGCTTCATAGATTCATTTACTGGTATGTAAGAAGAACATAAATCAAAGTTAAAACAGACCAGCAGTCATGTAAATTTGTATTTGTTATGTTACATTTAATAAAGGAAGCTTAGGGTTGTTGTTGGCAGTGCGGCATCATGTTCTGAGGAAATCAGAGTCAGTGTGTACAGTGTTTGTTTCTCTCTAGGCATATATTTCCGTGGGGATCGTTATTTCAGTCGCCATAATTTCTGGTTAATTAATTTTTAAGGATCTTATTAGTTTTAAAATTTAATAAAATTAAGTTTTAATTCTGCACGAATCATTTAATCTCAGTGGTTAAATAAACGATTGTTGTTCTTAGATGTCATGAGTTCGAGCATTAGTAATGTCAGCATAGTGATTGAGCGATCAATAGGGTGTGCATTCGAAATTCGAAATTATATATATTAAATATTATATATATTATATATATTTATTTTTAGTCATTTAACTTTTAAAATATTATAAAATGTTCAATAAAAAATTTTATATTATAAAATAGTCACTAAATTTTGTATTAAATTAGTATAAAATAAAAGTTTAGTGACTAAAAAATTATTTTAGCTTAATTTAGTGACCTATCATGTAATTTAACTAAAATTTATAATAAATTTCTGTTAATTCGACTAATTAACCGAAATAATTTCGTTTCGATTAAAGAAAATTTGGTTCGGTTAACGGTTAAGATCTTAAAATTTTTGGTTAATTCAGTTTTGGTTAATTCGATTCGGCCACCGACCGAATTAACCGAATACTCACCCCTAGCGATCAATATCCAATGGTCGAAAGTATACACTATAACATTAAAGAGTTTCATGATCAAACTTTAGAAATTTTATCTTTTGAAAAATCTATTTTTTATAATTTTATTTTATAAGTCTACTTTTTTTCTAAGTTCAAAAAATTAAGAAAAAAGTAACTATTTTTTTAATTTACATGAAATTAAAGCGGATTCATAAAATTACTACTTTTGAATTATTTATAAATTTGCTTTAATTTTAGGTAGATTTAAAATAATATAGTTAATTATAGTAATCTCAACACCAACGTGAATAACATAAATTCATTTATAACATATAAAATTATAAAACAAAATCGTAATATTTACTTGATTTAATTTTTAACTATATGAATAATTTTATTTTTTTTTATCTTTCCCTCTCAATTTTACCTTAAAATATATATTCTGTCACATAGCAAATAGAATGTTTTGGTGCTGTAATTATTTTTTTATCTTTCCCTCTCAATTTTACCTTTTTTTGTTTATTTTTTTCAACCATCCAAATGGTAATTTCTTTCAAAGTTAAATGACCACTAGTATAATTTACCATAAATAAAATGACCAACAAAACAAAAATATAAAACGGCATGTCTAATTTCCTATTCGTTTTGTTAGGAAACTAAATTATTTCCCACATGAATGTAAATTTAAATCTGGGTTAAAATGAGAAGATCAAAATTACCAAAATTTATAGAAAAAGACAATCCTATCTATTGAATATTAAAATCAAATGAAAAAAATAATATTGGACAAACAAATAATAAAGAATACACATAATTTATAAGATTCGACGATATATCGTCTACTCATCGGATACCACCACTAGATGATAATTTCATTATCACTAAAATGGTACAAACAAATAAATTTTTTAAGAATTTTCGAATATTACAAATAGGATAAAGAGAACCAAATGGGACAAATAAGATGTTGGATTTTTTAACTCCTTTGAAGTGTTATGGTTACCCCTGTTTAAGGTTAAGCTATAGAAATCAACTTACAAATAACATAAAGTTTAGGACTAAAAATTAATTTCTCCGCTCACCATTTAATATCAAAGTAAATGGCTTTATTTAATTAAAATTAAATGACTATGAAATCCATTACGTTTCAAGTCATCTTAACAAATCTCTATATTGACTTAAAATTTTATCAAATTTCTCAAATCTTCTTCGATTTCTAAAAATAAAGTTATTTTTTGCATTTTTTTCAAATATACTCACAGCACCATACACCTGAAGAATCTTAAATTCGTAAGATATTATTCAAGTTCAAATAATGATTGAAATTAATATTATCACCTTTATCAATATATCTGTTAGATTTTTTTATTGTTAAAATCTTTTGAAATAAAATCTTTTTTCCTTCAAAGATTTCTTGCACAAGGTGATTACCTCACGTTGACATGCTTGATTTTTGAATGATAAACTTGATTTTGAACTAAACGAATAACGCTCTAATTGTCACAATAAAGACTCATATGACTTTGAATAACTCTCAAGTCTTTCAACAATTCGTTAAGTCAAATAGTCTCCTTAACAGCTTCTGAACCATCATATACTTTGTCTTTGTAGTTGTCAAAGCCATTGTAGAGTGTAAAATAGACCTCAACTCATTGGATTTTTTGCTAGAGTAAACAAGTACCTAGTAGTTAATCGATGCTTATCTAAATCATCAGTATAGTCAAAATTAACACATCCAACCACAAAACTGTTCAAATGCTTCATCTTGCTTAAACAGTAAATCAACATCTACGACAAGACTTTATAAAACTCATTTCATTGCTTGTCAATTATTCTACAGGATTATGTTCACAACTCCAACTGTTTGTGAAATGTCAGGCTGCGTATATACCATCACGTACATTAAACTCTCTATCGCCAATGGTGAAACTAAATGAGGTTGAAATTGAGGTGAAGGCGTTTTTTACATTTGTTTTACTTTCATAACTCTAAATCCTAGTTGTCTTGGTCTACTACATTAGTATATAGAACTTTTATTATATATTCTCGCTCTTCTTCAATTTTAAAAAATAATTAAGAATCGAATTTCAAATGAAAAGCAAGTGAATACTTACATGTTTTGCATTATCATTCATATTAATACCGTACTGAAATTAATTCAGAAAAAATAATAAATCACTTCTTATTTATACAAAAATTACCGACTAACAAAGGTAAATAATTCTAATTGCCTAACTTCTATACCATATCATCTAAAATTTACATTTATCAAACAATCTAATTATATTTAATATCTAATTTTAAACAAAATACAGAACATGTTTATATTTAAAAAATTAGTATTCAATTTTCAATATTTAGTTTAAAACATTTAATTGTTTACTATTTTTTTTTCCAATTTATCAATCAAATACATAATAGTTGTGGGAAAATTTTATTGCTTCGATTGGAAGTTTTATTTCCCTTGATATCACTCAACTATCATAATATAATGAATTAAGTGTTTTTTTTTTTTTTTTGCATTTTAGTATTTGAAATATAATATATATAAATATATATATTTCATTTCAGTTTGATATTTAAAGTATTATGTTGTTATTCATATTGGTCGATGTTGTTAGAAATACGATATTTGGCAATTTTAGAATGCAAAACTTATCTTAAATTAAAACAATTCTCAGAAAATCCATAAAATTTCCCCAAAATATTTTTTATTTAAATTATTTTTTCATAAACTATGAAATATATAAATATAAATTCGAAAAAATCAAATCAAATATAGAAGATCAATTAAAAAGATAAACGTTAGAAAATTTTTAAAAAGAAAAGTCAAATTTAATTAACATCCATCAATTTTAGTCAATACATCAATCGCCGAACATCATGTTTATATTCAAATCCGAGCGTTGGGTAAGCAGATTATGACGAAGTAGAATTTTTTTACTCCATTCTAATCTTTGAAAATATATTGTACCCTTAATTTATTAAATTTTAATTTTAAATTCTAAACTTTAAACCTATTATTTTAAAATGGGAGCAGATAGAGGCACAATAAAATGACAAACGACTTGTATCTATTATGAGCGTAAAAATCGTTTGTCTTTTTCTCTATGCCTCCATTCGTGTCTTCTGTTGAAATTTGCTAAAAGAAATAAATTTTAAACCCTAAACCTTAAATCCTAAAAAATACACCCTACCCCTAATTCCCTAAACCTTAACCACAACCACTAACCTTAAACCCTAAGCTCTGATTTGAAGTGGAGGTACGAATGAAGGAATAAAAAAGAAGTAGACGATTTGTATCCCTATTATAAAGTGATGAAAATCTTATGTCCCTAGTCATGCCTCTCTTGATACCCTATTTTAAAATGGTAAATTTAATGGTTAAGGTTCGATTTTTATTTGTTCATATTCATTTCTGATTAAATAAATATGAATCTAATTAATTAAACAGTGGGATTTTCCAGCTGTTGTTTTGATCTCGTCTCTTGTGCTAAATTCTTTTACTGATAGATGCATGTATATTAAAAGAGTAATTGTAGGCTACTGTCGTTTGTGATGAACTCATTCAGGCCTGCAGCCAGCAACAAATGCAACCCTACTTCTTACAATGCTGCAGCAGCAGCGTTCTTCATCGCCACACACCTATGTCTGAACTTTAATTGCCAAATTGAAGAACCAAAGAAACAAACATTCCCATTAGTCAGATGGGGGGAAAAACGCTATTTCTTGCATGTCGTTGTCTTGTTTTTCTGATCCAAACTGTGCTCTCTTTGTCACCTTAAGAAGAAAAAAAACTCTAAACTCAAAACTATGAATGCACGTGTTTTCTTCTGCCAAACTGCACTACTGTATGTTCATGCATTTTTAACCATCTAAATGATATATGATATAGCTCCTTTAGATGTATGTATATACGGTGATCCACTGGATTTGAGAGAGAGAGAGGTAAAGAATGAGCCACAGAAACTCATGGTCTGAAATTGAATTAGGGTAAGCTAACTAGCTAGTCATGTCGAGGATTAATGTGTATCAAGTGGTTTTAATCAACTATTTTAAATCGTTAATTCTTGAAAATGTGGTTTCTTTTACGATAGAGAGAGGTGATGATAACTATGTACGATAGAGAAGTAATTTTGCAGTGCTGGACCACTCTCACTTACCTTTCCAACTGGGTGCAGCTAGCCAGCGGTGCATGGATGTTAGAAGACTAGGTGCTACTAACTTTCAGACAATTATACAATCCCATAGTTTATCTACTTATCCTCTTCTCTATCTACTCCACCCCAGATGGTAATCCACTGTGGGATTTGTGAAACCGCTTTAGTACAGATGGAAGAATAGCTTGCAGCAAGAAACTGCTGAGTCTAATGTAGATCATGTGTACCTATATGAATCTAATTTAAAAACATATACTGAACAGATTCTAAGGATAAACAGGTACAAATCATTTGTTAAATAGATGCGTAAATGTGGTAGAAATGTGTTTTAAGTTGATACTTCTGAGTACTTCTGAAATCTGACTGCTCAGTGTTGGTACATTATCCTTTCAGCTTTTGCCTCCATCTTGGACCCCACCGAAATCTGTGAGACACCACCACATTTATAGGCCTTGGCCGGAGATGATTTTAGCCACCCTTAGCTTGGTCCCCCTCTTTCCTCTTTACCCTTTGAATCATACATGATAAATGATGATACATACCATTGTCTCCCTATCTCTAGCTACTTCATTTATAGATCTGCAATACCCTTCTTCTTCATCATCTTCTTTCATTTCTCTGCTGAAATGAAAATCCCATTTGAATAAAGAGTCTGATTTGATGCTTGTTCTCCCTTGTAATATACTTTTATTTTTCTTTTCAATCCACCTGAAGAGATAAAGCTGAGCAGGAACGAGTAGACTAGAGACAAAGCATCGACCAAGATTCTGATAGTTACAAGGTTTAATGAGATTATATATCAAAGTGTGGGGTCGTTTAATCAAGATTTACCAAAGATAATGTGTGCATGGGAAGGTGGGTTTTAAGGACTAGTCATGGTCAGTGCGTGGCTCAGATTCCCAGGCACTCAGCCCTCCAACAAAGTCAGTAATCATTTCCCTTCCCTTATCTTCATTTGCATGGAATCCCCCTGTCACTTCTTTCCTTTGTGGAATTGAAAAATAATGTATTTTTTTGTGTTTTTATTTATAATTCAAGCATAAAAAATTAAATTTAGAATTTTAGATTTAACGTTTTAAAGTTTAAAAAATTAAATATAGAATATATTTTTTAAGATCTAAAATATAATTTAAAATTTAATTATTTATAATTAGGGTAAAAAAAGACATAAAAAACGGCAGGAGAATTTTATTCTAGCCCTCTATTTATTGATCTCTGTTTATTATTAAACGGAGCACCTGAAATATCTTAAGGGAATGGTCTCAAGTATTGCAAAACTGGGCTCCCCTTTAAGCATTTTAGTTTGAAGGTGCTCAAAATCGGGTGATTCAAAGGAATAAAGGCCCATTATCTTTTGGATCGGGTAAAGCTCAAATAGGGATGATAACGGGTTAGATCAATGCGATTTTTTAGCCGTCCCGATTTTCAGGGACGGAGCTAAGATCAAATGTTGAAAAATAGTCTAATAAGTTTTAATTTAAAAAATGGGAGGGATAAAAACTTTATTTGATTACTATTGAAATTAATAAGGACCCCAAATGCTATTATACCAAAAACTTGGGATAGGCTTTTTCCCCTCCCATTGTATACATAGCTTTGTCCATATTGATCTCGACCCGAAAACTAAAACATTAGACCCGACCTTAATATGTATTTTCTCCGACCCGACCCGAAATAATAAAACATATAACTCGACACTGATCTTGATATATTAATAAAAAACCCAATTAAACCTGACTTGACCTGGGAAAATTAATAAAAATATTTAATATTATATATAAATAAATATATTGGGTCGGATCGGATCGGATTGAAATTTTTTTACCTTAAATCTAACCCCGATCTGAACTTTTTATATAATAATCCGACCAGAATTCAATTTTTTAAATAAAAAACTCGCCTTTATCAGATCGAATTGAGTCGAAACCCGACAAAGTGAATCAAATTGCTGTCCCTAACATGAAACACCTCAACAAAGGAATAAATGCTCTGTTTCGAGTAATTTACATTATAAATCACTCAATTCTCAAGCATACATTTAATTTAATCCAATCGTATCTTTTAAATCTTATTATTAATAAAACAAATCACTAATAGTCTAATATGAACATTTTAAAATAATTTTAAAAAAATAAAATAAAATCTACAATTTTACTTAACATATTTTTCGTATATAATTGTTAAATAATGTTTAATTGATCAATTAAATATTTTTTATTATAATTTTTTAAAATATTTCATTAAATAAATTCAAATAAATATACTAAACTTTCACGAAAATTCTAAAAGAAAATATTTAAAATTTCACTTGAACATTATTTGATCATAATATGTAATAAAAATATGTTAAGTAAAAATGAAAACATCAATATTTTCTTTAATTTTTTTAAAAAATGTGTTAATATTATTCAAATATTCTAATAAGGAGAAAGAGAAACAAGAAGAATATTACAGTATTCTGAGGAAGGAACCAAGTGGGTACTGGGAATCAGTTAATAATATGTTATAAATATGCCAGTTGAAAGAGAAATTATATTATGGGTCAGGCTCATCACGTCATATATGGACCAACCACTAAAAATTATTCACCTCATCAATTTTTAATTTTTCAAGTAAAGATTCATTTGGGGGAAAAATATGACATAAAAAAGTTGATGAAGTGGGTAGTTTTTAGTAGTTAGTCCCATGGACACATAGTGGGACTGACCCATGATATAATTTTTTCAGTTGAAGAGTGCTTTGTATGAAATATGCCAAACTTCTAGGACATGGTTAAACCTTTAAAGATATTTTTGATAATATAAATAAATATTGTAGTCTCAAAATATATTATTTTTGTTTGTAAATATAATTTTACGTTTTAAAATCTTATTATAGTATACGTAGATGATATCATCATAATTGATAATATATTTATTATAATCTTAATTTTTTTAACATGTAATTAGAACAATATCCTAGAAGATTATTGTTGAATCAAAAAAAGTATGTATCATCTTCGTTCATTAACCTAATTCATCTTTCTGAACGTTATTGTTATAAACTTTTATCAAGTATAAATATTTTAGTTTATTAATATTAAAAGTTTAATAATATGGTTTGATTAAGTTAAAATTTTATGATCTATGATAAGTATATAAAAGTCATATATTTTATATTGTTTCTTCACTTAATTATTGTTGATAATTAATAGATTTAATGATAATACTGGATAATTTTGCTTATTTTTTATATTTTAGCATCCAAACACTTAATTGTTACTTTTATATATTATTTGGTATAAAACAGACATAATTATAGTTTTCTTTCTTAGATAGAAAATAAACCTACTAGTAATACTAAATACCATCAACAAATGATAGAAGCAGAAAATACAGACAAGGATCAAATACAGAAAAGCACCCGCCAAGTCAACAATTTGATTGCCGCGGCAGCAGAGTAAAGATAGCATAAGGTGCACGATAGATGGAGAATATAAAACCGAACCCAATGAGCCTAATTAGAGAAGAAACAGAGTCAAAGAAAGAAAGTCAGACCATGATCAAAGTCACGAAAATTCAAAATTCCAAAAGGAGCAAAATTAGAAAATAAAATAAAGAGTTGTATTTTATTCCTTTTAGAACTCCTATTATCAATAAGAGACTTTGACCTAGGCTTGACCTATATAATCCGGCCCTTAGACCTGGAAAAGCAAGATGGCTTTCACCGAATAAATCATTAATCGCCGACATTATGTTCTAAACTTTCCCTAAGGCATAGGTTAATTGTGGAGTAGTTGTAGAAGAAGGTTGTAATGTTATTCATAATTTGTTCGCTCTTGGTTTATACTATTTTTTGCATGTGAGCTCGAATGTTAAGTTTGTGAGGAAAAATTTATTTGTCTAGACTAAGGATAGTTAGGTTCACGAAACGAGAGAATACACTCTTTACTCATCGGTATTGACTAATCCGGCTTAGAGATAAGCCAACTAGGATTTCAACGACTAAAAGGAAGCATACCATCAGTTGTTGTTCGCTCTTGATTCATGCCGAGAGGTATCATCAAGACGTGGCCAACAATAGTACTCCGGTTTAGGGATAAGGAGGAAGCAATTAAGGATTCTATATCAAACTATGAACTGTTGAATTGTTGACAAGGCATAACCCGTCGAGGCAACTGTGACGACCCTTCAGTGACCTGTCGAGGCGGCACTTCAACCTTCTGCATTAGTAAGAGAAGAACATCTTGTATGATTCCACACTATGAAGTAGTCAACCTAGTCTTTTAATTCATATATCGATTTTAATTAATTACTTAGTTTATTTTTATTATTAGATTAATCGTTCTTCAAATCCAATCACTTGTGTCTTTAATTTTATTAGTGCAAGAACGATTTGTTGTGTCAGTATCTAGTCTTTGTGAGTTCGACATCTTAAATACTATAATTTAACAAAAGGTGGATGCTTTTAGTGTAAACACATAGGACTTCCAAACCGTCACCGATCTAAATTAAAAATAAATCTAAGTTTAATGATTAAATTAGCACTGACAATATATTTCCGGTTAGAAACTAAAAATGATTTCTATCCATTTCCCCTACTGCACCAAAGTTTGGTACAGGGAGACGTGTTCACCTAATAGCTGCACAAGTTACTATCAAAACATAAGCACCCCAGAAAACCTTAATTCCTACCTTCTTTCACATAAGGCCAAACAGCATTGTCAATTTAAAACAATGGTTCCTTTAACTTGTTCAACTTGTCTTGGAAAACCCATAAATACAAACAATGCATTTAATTCTTCATTTGACTGCAAATGAGCCTTGATACTTGTTATTTTCTTACAATTATTTGCAATACAAGACAAGCAAAGCAGGTTGGAGAAATTTTCTTCTTTCTTTTGTTAAGAACTGGTATTATTGTGTAAATACATTTAATTTGTTTTGAACATGGGGGTGCTCTAATTTTCTTACAGCACACTGTTAGTATACAACGTGATTGTACAGTAAAAAAAACACGTAATCCATAATGTTTTTACTTTTTTGTGGACTCTGTCATATGCAAAATTCCACCATTCAACAGCTCCTTCATAGTTTGTTTGACTTCTTCCCTTCTGATTTAAGCTGTTGAATCCTCTGGCGTAACCTTCGCCGGTGGTCATGTATCTTCCAAAGACCATGTCCGAGTATAGTGGCGGAGTATATACCGTGTGTGATAATAGGTGCAAGAATGTTGCTTGTCTGTCAATGGTAGCAGGAGTATGTGAAGACACAAAATTAGTTTTAAAAAAAAGTTTACTTCATTCTTCCAACTACTTGAATAATGCAACAACAATGTTACCTCGATCCATTCGAATCCAAGGTAAAGGGCTAATATTCCTTCCAAAAGGGGAGAGTAGATCTTTTTCATTTGTCTCCTCTCGTACCAGGCTGCACCGTGTTCGCCAGAAAGAAAGTTATGTGGTATATGCTATTATGCTCAAAAAAATAGTAGCTGATCACTACACTTGGTTCCGGCGATGCAACTCAAGGCCATCAAGAAAATAAGGCACTTGAAATCTTACCTGCGAATAGCTTTTTCAGATCTTCACGAGCAGAACCGGATCGTTGAACTGGTGCAACTACATAAGTAGGATCTGAAGATGGGAAAAAGGAAAGGAATACGTAAAAAACGAAATTTTGAGGATGACAATGAGCTTCTCAAAAGTGCAGTGACAGAATCTACCTTTAGGAGAGGCAGCCATATAATATAGAGAACCTGTAAGAGCAGCTGTTATTACTGCTGCAAATGCCTGAGCAAATGGAACAAAGGGAGGTAGCACACCCGTCTGTAATCATGAAGAAACAAGCAAAATCACAGAACTTAGTTGTGAGAAAAAAGAATAATTACTGCATAAAGAATATACAATTTGTAGAACAGAATATATACCAAAGATGCCATTCCTCGAGCATCCGAAACCAATTCAGTGCCTCTCAAGAATATATCAGCCAATGCTCCCTAAATATTTGTCAAACAGAAGAGATTTTTTATTAGTTAAACATAAAAAGCAAAACAGTATGCATAGCAAGCTTCCTGAGAATATTATAGCAGAACATACAACTTCTATCATACCAAATCTCCCGGACAGAAAAACTTTTAAGAATTTCCATATAGCTAGGAAAAGTTTTCAAGGTGACAGACCTGAACAGCAGCTCTGTAGAAGAGTTCCTCCCCAACTGAGCTTGCAGCGACTATTAGTATGAACTGCGGAATTTGTGCAGAGTGAAACCAGTTTATTGCCATTGCTTCATTAAAGGAAAGCATATGACAGGGGATATCAAAGCATTAAGTACATTTAAGATGATTTACCTGCCAAGGGGACATTCCATAAAAGAAGCTCCTTAGTTCCTCATCCTCCACATCTCTTATTGCACGAGCATGAGGAGAAAGTTTCACTACTTCATCCTGTGATCACGCAAGTTCGTCAAACTATAAACACAAGCTTTCAAACATGAACATAAACAGAAAATCCATGTAAAACTTTGATTTTATAACACCAAGAAATCTGACCTGAACTAATTCTATATTCTTTCTAAACATATACCCGAATACATAGTCTTTACCAAGATTTCAATGACAAAGAAAGAGCATGGTTAATATTGGAGTGACTCAATAACCAATTAGTGAAAAACGAAATATAAAGTTACAAGCAAATAGTGAACATACATCTAATATGAAAAGAAGGGCCATGATTGGAGGAGTTGCATAACCAAGTCCTTCAAGAATGGCATCGAATGAAGGGTGAAAACCTCCCATGGAGTCGATTCCAGTAAATGAACATATAAACCTCCCAGCTAAAGCCATTGCTCCATATATCCCTAAACACACATACAAAGCAAAACAAAAATCAGAAGTTGGAACAGTTTATTGCTGCTAAGTTTTCTGTTTTTACCTAAACAAGAGCATAATTCACAAAATTGAATAGTTCATAAATGATAATGCTTTAAATAGACAGAAATTTGAAAAAAAAAAAGTAAAAAAAAAAAAAAACATGAATTGGAATTGAAAACTCAAAATCATTTTATGTTTGGCTTTAAAGGGGGCAAAAACAAGAAGGTCCACTTTTACTTCACTACCTAAGGCCATTAGCTTTAAAAAAAAATCCTTTCTTTCCTGTTTCTTACAGTTTTGAAGACAAAACCTCTTAAAGAATGTTTAAGTGAATACTTTTGGAAATACCCAAGGAATATAAATATAAAAAAGTCTCAGGCTTTAATCAACATCTGCATTACCTTTTCCTCAAAATCCATCATTTTGGAACAATTTTAGCAAAACCCAAGAAATTAGAAGTTGAAAGACTTACCGATTCCATAGCTGAGTCTAACAACAGCACCAATTTTATCCCAAACCGGAAAATCTTCAGTAAAGCTTTGATCCAGTGTAGTAACTCCCATGGCACTTCCGTTAAATCTCTCCCTTTCTTTAATCGCAGCTTCACCACTCCTTTCCACGGACGCCTTTGCGCAGCGTATCGACATTCTCCTCTTCCTTGACCCAAATTCACAAAGCAACCTAACATTCGAATTAGATGAAGAAACGCAACAGGAAACCAGATAAGGTGTCGTCTTGGATGATAATGATAGTATCGGGATCTCCATGGTTTATTTGGTATTCTCTCTTCCTCTTTGGTCGTCGAGAAGTGGTTGCCTGTTTTGGGATATTATTGTTTGAAGTAAGCTGAACGGAAGGTTTCGACAGTGAGTTGGGGGTGTTTGATTCGTGTGATTTTTCTGGAGAAAATCTGAGATGTCCAATGCTTTAATGACATGTAGCGATAATGCTCGCCACACTCTGGGGTATTGGCTCCGACACTCTTTGGTTTATGTTTCTCAGCTTTGGTCAATTGAATCTAATAGTAGTATCTAGAATTAGGATTAATAGATAAAATGACCCTACACTATGAGTCAATTCTCATATTGTTTTTTTTTTCCAAATGTGATATTTTTAGTTTTTAATTTTTTTTTTGGAAATTTTGTATTTAATTTCTTCGATGTATTTAACCTTTGAAACTAACATCGTTAATGTACGTGACAGTTTTATTCATTAAGAACATGATACGTAATAAAAAACAATGACTCATATATAATAATACGAAAGTTATATGTTTATTTAAATGCAAAAATAGTTAAATTAAATAACTACAAATAAATTTATCACTTTCTGTCTTATCTTTTGTCAAACATATACCTTGTTAAGATTTTAATTTTTTTTGATAAAAAATATTATTATATACTTCATTAAACTAAATTTCCAACCTAATCATAAGAAAAAAATATATACATGACAATATTTACAAAAACATTGACCACAAAATAAAATAAAAAAAAAACAAAGAAATTAAACCAACCTCAACAACCATGAAACACATAATCACTACATATTTAGGTCCTCTCTCACTAAAGCAACAATCCCACCTAATGGCAGATATAAAAAAAATATGAATGTATAGATATAAAAAATTATTTTTTTATCATTTTATTTTAAATTTAGAATTAAAAAATTAGAAACCTCAAATAATAAATTAGGGAGTAAAAAAATAGAAAAGAAAAGTTTTAAGGTTAAAAATGAATTTTTAAAAAATCAAAGGTAAAACTAAAATTAAATATTTTTAGTAGCAAGCATAATATTTAACTATTTAAATCGGAGACCAAAAATATGCATAGGATAACGTAAATGGCCATTGTAATAATTTACCTTATTTTTTACTATAAGATCAAAAAGCAGTCAATGTTTAACGACGATAAATAGCTGAGTTACTAAAAGTTTGCACCCTAAAAAAGTAAATAACTGATCGTTTTTTTTTAAATCGATGATCAACTCTATACCAAGAAAAAGATAAGTGATAATTCCTTAATTAACCCTATAATTAATGATACCTTGGATCAATTATTTGTTGACTCTAACTAATATAGGCTAAAATATGATCTTTAGTTTATGAAGCCCTATCTATGCACTCTTGATTATATTATCTTACATGTTTTTTTTTTTATGATATTAGTGAATTGTGGTAAAGTAAAATATATCACTGAGCTCTTTTAACTTAACATGCGAAATTGTTGGTTTTTGTGTGTGTAGATTGACAGGTTATTTTGTGTTGAAACATATCGAGAGGGTTTCTCAACATCATAGTTGTTTTAGAGTATATTGCTTGATATTTTTAATTAGATTAAATGATATTTCCTTGTATTTAAACACGTCGAGGGGATTTCCCAATATCATGATTGTTACTTGTTTTAGAGTACATTACTTGATATTTTTAATTAGACTAAATATCATTTAAACACATCGAGAGGATTTCCAAACATCATGGTTGTTTTAGAGTACATTGCTTGATATTTTTAATTGGACTAAATGATATTTTCTGGCATTGCTCTGATATCAACTATCATAATCGTGTTATCCAAGCCCGAATCGACATATTGTTAGACTTATTTTGACATAACTTAAAATAAATTTGAAAGAACTAATTTGTAAAAATTTGTAAAATTATTTTCTCGAATTAAATTTTCAAAAGCTCGATTTAAAGTTACCAAAATGGTTTATAAAATGTTTGACTTTTTATCCATATTGAATATACTTTTAAAAGTCAACAAAATAGTCAAAAATGTTTTGTTAAGGCCAAAGTCTTGAAACCTTCTTAAAAGGTTTCGAAACTTTCAAGTCAGAATGACATGTTTTGGAAACCTTGGTAAAGGTTTCGAAACTTTGATAAAGGTTTCGAAACTTTCAACCTGTAACGGTTAGTTTCTTTTAAAATTCTTAAAGGTTTCGAAACCTTTGATAAAGGTTTCGAAACTTATGTGCAGGTGAGCATTAAATGCTCGATTTTAATGACAACCAACGGCTCCAAAGTACTCCCAACGGCTACAAACGCTTAGAATCAATTAAGAGCATACAAAAGAGGTCTGAAAACAAGATTGGAACAACAAGAAAGCATATCCAAACATTCAAGCATTCAAAGATTCAAGTTGAGCTTCATTTCCAACCTTTCTTGCAAAAACACTAGTATGTTCTTCATTTGTAATCTTTTACTAGTGTTATTTGGGTGTGTGAGAGAACTTAAATTGTGCAAACATCTATCTTGTGAGGATTTTCTAGTTTGCTTATTTGTATTTAAATTTGGGGATTAATTCAATAGGCTTTGGGGTATAAGTCTATTAAATTGTGTGAGGTTACTCCTTATCCTTAAAGGAAAGACAAATTAGTGAATTTGTGGGAAATCCTTAGTGTGGTCACTAAGGTAGTGGATGTAGACTTCATTGGGGAAGTTGAACCATTCTAAATCATCTTGCAATTTTCTTTCTTTGCAATTAGTGTCCACCGATTTTTAAATATCCAATTCACCCCCCTCTTGGAGTTTATCGATCGATTGCAACGCTCATCACATACCATATGACAATTGAAAAGGAACACATCTTAAACAAATCAGCCTTCAAGACATCCTTTATGTAAAATCTATCACTGAAACGTTATCTCAATAATCATCAGACAACATGCCCTTTCAATATTGTATTCTTTAGGGTCTAACGAATGTTAAGTGTCAACCACTGAATTACGATACGAGGGCGATATGGGTCCCTTTTGCCTCAGATCATTCCTAAGAACTCGTTTTAGAGAGATATTGTGTCATCCGTTTGACCCTAATGCCTGCACATATAGATCTCACATAGGCTTAAAAGAAGGTCACTTACACCATGGTAACTCGTCTGCTAGCCAATGACAAGGGGAATGATGAAGACCCAACACCAGATCACTTTCCCCTAAAGAACTAAAGAAACTTACTAAGTATGACATGAGTAGACATTGCTTTGTCCCAAAAGAGAACACTTTCTGAATAGAGTCTTCAAAGTCTTTCAAAAGCATCTCGACTTGCATTTTGACTTGGTTGCTCTTAGAGTTGCTCATATCATCATTCAGATCTGCATCTGCTCAATCCTAAACGAGCTTGTCAAAACAAGATTATAGTGTAATAAGAGATGATCTTGACACTTGACACATGGCACACAACCGCACCACACACCACTATACTATTTTGGGAAGATTTTTTTAAGATAATCTTAACTTATGGTTTTTTTTTAAGAATTATTCTATTATTATCATTAATTTTGTAATTTATTTATTTAAATCATTAATATTATTATTTGTTCTATTTTAATCATTGAACTGATCTTTACTAGTTAAATGATGTAGTATATTAATAAAAAATATTTAAATTTGAATTTTAAATTCTTAGAATTATATTTTTTTCATCATCTTCAAACAAAAAATTTTAAAATATCTTTTTTCAATATATTTTCTCAACTCTAACCTTTATCTTTATTATTATTGTTGTCAACCGCCACTGCAACCTTTGCCACCATCATCTGCCGCCATCATCAACTAGATTCTCAATCTAAAATTTTAGCTCTCAATGAACTTGTAGCGAAGTGCTCACTCCCCCAAATTCATAACCCCTGCATTTAAAAAAAATAACCCACAAATAATACTAATAAATAAGTAATGAAGTTTCTTACCGATGGATCATTTCAGAATTCATTTTTTTAATCAGTTACGGTGGTTGTAGTAATATCTATTTTAAAATATATTTTTAATTATTAAAAATTAATCGTGTAATTTTTATGTTATAATTACTGATGTTCAAACTCGATAAGATGATTATGTTCAGATCGATTGGATCAATGATTAAATTAATGATCCAATAACCAAAATAAAACAAAACAATAATGTAATTGACTTTAATAATAAATATCAGCTATCCGGTAGCTAAGTAATGGAGTTACTTTAATGACCAACACAGAAATATATTTTCATAAAAAAAATGCCACATTAATTTATCAAAAATTAATTTAGTTAACCCAAATTATATTTTAAAATTAATTAATCAGATAAAATCTAACCTAAAATTTTAACTCGATTCTTAAAATTTACATAAATCTTTTAGTCTATTCCCCCAAATGTTACATCTTCGCATTGAAAAATAAATTTAAAGTTTAAGGTTAAGATATAAAGTTAAGTTTAAAGTTAGGATTTAAGAAAATATGAATTAGGTGTATTATTTAGGATTTAGGTTTTTTTTTTATGATTAAATTTTAATTTTTTAGTATTAAAACATAAAAACACACGTGAAAAAATATTAGATTTTTCTCTGTTAAGTAAACATTGCGAAAAGGATTTCAAACTATTAATTTATTTTTCCTTAAAATTTTTACACTTAACTTTTTAATCTCAAACTATTAATTTATGGACGAGTCCACCAGAAATGTCATGCACTAATATACACTATAATCGTATAAATTCCCAAAAATATTTTTAAGTGTTTCATATAAATTCCAAAAATATTTTAAAGTATTTTCATATAAATTCCCCAAAATTCAGGGACCCATTGTATAATTGACCCAAAATAATTTTTGAGTTCTAATGAAATTGGTTTAATGTTGTCGCCTATTTTTGTATTATTTTAATTATTATTTATTTACTTTAATTTGTTTTTAAACACTCCATAATATTTCACATACTTTTTAGTTCCCCATCTCATTAATTTTCTCCTAAAAATTTTTGTCTCTTTATCATGCCTCTATGTTAAAAAATTTTAAAAAATTAAATTACTATAACTCTTATTTTTTATATCATAAACCCTAAACCTTACGCCCTAAAAATACATATTACCCCTAATTCCCTAAACCCTAACCATAACTCTTAATCTTAAACCCTAAACTCTCTGATTTGAAGTGAAGACTAAAGGCATGAGAAAGAGACATGCGATTTATACCCATATCAACTAAATTTTGAAAACGAAACGGGCAAAACATTAACTCAAATAACTGAAAATAAAAATTAAAAGTTGGAGGACTGAACATGTGAATATACCTTTTTTCTAGCTTCCGTTGAGATCATATGCCACGTACCGTAACGAACTAGCGCATGACTTGCGAGGCTAACTGAAGAGTCTGACAGAAAAAGGAGGGAACATAACCGATTCCAGTCTTAGTAGCTCTACATAAAAACACAAATCACTGGTTCCAAATCATGTAAACCCAAACCCCAATCCTCATCTCCCTGAAAATCAAATGGAAAATGGCACAACAAGCTCCTCAATGCCACTGGTTTCAAGGTTGGATCATTTGGATTTCATAGTGAGTCCATCTCCCTGATTCATAATTCGTATCTATCATGGCCATGCCAATGCTAAACTAGCTTCAAGTTGTCTTCTTTCCCTGTTTGTTGTTTTGTTTTTCATGCAGATGAAGTATTTAGAAGGGAAGATAAGTTTGCAGAAAGGGATGGAAAAAGCATGCTTGCCATTAGATTTGGCCATGAGGGAAGCTTACTTCAAAGGCTCCTTGATGGACAGGGTCACGTCTCTTGAAAACAGACTGTTCCAGGTAAAACAATGGAGTGAAACATCATAAACTTGCATGGTTTCTAGACAAACGCTTTTAATGATATTGATTTATCATCTTGGTCTTGTTGTTGTAGCTATGTTTGGATCTGGAATCCAGTAGCACATCGAGTGCTTCGACATCGACATCTGGTTATGCGTCTTCCAGCCGAGGGTCCATAGGCCAATCGGTTCCTCGATCGTTACCGACTTTCACCAACTCGAATCAACTTCACAAGCAGGAAGCCCGTCAAACCCTGCTTTCCAGGTCTGAAATTCAGGTAAGCAATGTCTCCTCTTGATTCATTTACATGTCATTGAAATATAAGATTTGATTAGATTGTCCTGTTTTGGCACAGGAAGAATCCAAAACAGTGCTACTGCAAAAGAAGAAGGATCTGAATCCTCTTAAGCAACAAGTTGGGACCAAAAGGAGCAGCAAGAAAGAAAAAACATGCAGCAAAGGTGGGAAAAAGGTGTCTCCCAAGTGGTCACATTGGAATATACTGGGCTGCTAATTAATCTGGTTTTTTAGTTTGCTTTCCATTGATGTTCCAAATTTCTTGTTTCCTTGATGAATTTTGTACTCTTCTTTATCATAATCTCATCTACTATGCCAGGGTTTCCATGACTGATTTAAGGTCCTGTAGGTATATTAAGAATGGAAAATGTTTGAAATGGTTTTGACATTGTTGATTTCACATGGATTTCCAAAGAGATTAGTTGTGGCTTAAGAACTGAACTTTTCAAACCTGCATGTAATCCTAATACTGTTGACAATAGATTTGGGATTAATTTTAATGGAAAGCTTTTCATTAAATCTTTAGGCTTTTGCACGAGGGATAGATCCACAAGGTAGCTCTAATTGATTTTGTATGGTTCCATGAGGTTATTGATTAAGTTTGACTCGATTTAAAACTCGATTAATGTTCGACTTGTGTTAACTTGATTCGTGATTTAAATGAATTAAGTAAGGTCCAACTCGATTGGTAAATTCACGGGCAAATTATTTTTTATAATATGTTAGTTTTGTTGGGAATAAAATAAAGAATAAGAACAAAATATATTAACAAAGATGAGAGATAAAAGAAAAATGTTTGTATTATATTTTTAAAGTAAGGTTATGTATAATTCTTTTTCAAAAGTTTATATTTATAGGTATAAGATGAAAACTCTAATTTCAATGGTATTAAACCCTAATAATAAAGTGCATTAAAGCTTTCTTTAATATATGGATATCCACCATAAATGAAAATATTCTAGTTTAAAGTTTAGATTTTATAAATAAATTTCACACACTAAATCAACTCATGATCAACTTACTTGATAAACATTCCTAGTAATTAGGGGTATTCATTACCCGTAAAAAACCGGCCCGTGTCCCGACCTATTTAAATTGGATATTCTTTACCGGGTACCCTTAAAACCTAGGTACCCGGCTAATCGGGTACCCGAGTTATAATTATTATTTTTATTTTGTTATTTTAAAATTAAAAAAATTACATATTAAACATATAAATTTTATAATTTTATAATACATAACCAAACATGAAAATAAGTGATTTAAAGTTTATTTTAGAATATTTGAATTTATATATACATATATATTTATTAAATTTTATCACTAAAATGATGTTAAAAATTTTAATCCCGTTTTTTCTTTCTGTATTAGTAAATTAATAAAAATACATTTAAAATTTTTAGAATTTAAAAGTATATAACACAAACATAAAACTAATTTAGAGATTTAAATTTAATATTAAGTATAAATATTAAAGAAATCTAAAATAAAAATATAATTTAAAACTAAAAAATATATATGATAAAACTAATCGGGTTGGGTACCCGGAAATTGAAAAATTTCGGCCCAAGCTTGGCCCACTAATTCTTGGGTCGGGTACCCAACCCGGTCGAATATTTTTTTTCGGATTACCCGATATTTTTGTTTTGGGTCGTTAGGTCAAGTCAATCGGTTCGGGTAATTTTGAACACACCTACTGGTAATATCAAGGGCAATTCAAAGATTATTGGGCCTTGTGTAATTTATTAAAATAAGACTCTTAATTTATATTGGTAAGAGATATAAGTTTTTTTTTTCTTCAAAAGAATATCGTATCACAAAGATATTATTAGATTATCATTTTGATTAACAAAAAATTGTCTTATAAACTTATAGAAATTAAACATTTTCTTTAAGTGTCATTCTTTTTGCATGTATTAAAACAAAATCATCTACAACACTTTAAATATTAATTTTTTTAAAAGATCACTTTCGATTGTCATTAAAGCATATCCATTTACATGGTTTTTCGTAAGTATGACTTCAACAACTTTAATTTTGAAAAACTTCGTTCACAGAAACAATAATAATAGAATAGTCAATAAGATTCTATAAATAATTATCATATTTCAAAAACAATTATAATATTGAACAATTATAACTCATCTTTCTTAAAGAGTAATTTTAAAAATAAATACAATGAGTTTAGAGATTAACACCATGTAACGGATATAGCTTATTAAAATTATAGGGACTCATTTTTAGAGATCCTATGTGGTTACTACTATTGTACCGGTCCAAAACCTCACCGAGTAATGCTATCTAGAAATTAAATATAAGTTTCCTAATTCGAATCAAATCCCAAAGGTTGGAATTTTTCAATTTTTTTTATTCCAAACCAGATAATGAAAAGGATTTCATAATTTTTATTTCGTGCTTACCAAGAGCAAAAATCCTCTGCCTTCTTATCACGGGTAAAAAATTTATGCTTCCTTATCATGCCTCAATCCATACATCTTATTAAAATTTCTAAAAAATTGAATTTTAAACCCTAACCCTTATTTTCTATATCCTAAACCCTACACCCTAAAAAATACATCGTACCCATAATTCCTTAAACCCTAACCACAACCCCTAACCTTGAACCATAAACCCTAAACCCTCTAATTTGAAGTGGAGGCATAAGAAAAAAGTAGACGATTTGCACCCCTTATCATGCCTCATTTTATGCTTCCTCTTGAAAATTTCTAAAAAATTAAATTTTAAACCCTAACCTTTATTTTTTATATTTTAAACTCTAAATTCTATACCTTAAAAAATACAATCTACTCCTAATTCCCTAAACCCTAATCATAACTCCTAACCTCAAATCATAAACCCTAAATTGTCTAGTTTAAAATAAATGCATAAAATGAAACATAAGAAAAATACACCATTTAAACTCGCTTACCAATAACAATGACATGAATTTCAGTTAATTTATCAACACTGGCGTCATTTGCTAATTAAAAAAAAAAAAACTTGTTATTTGTTGAGAGAATGATAAGATTGTATGATTAATATTCAACAATTCCGTTTCAGAAGTCTATGTTAAACCAGGAATTCCGGTTTACAGTTCAATAATCAACGAAAGCATCCATAACCTTCTGTGCATCAAAGCTAAGAGTGGTAGAGAAAGGCAGGTGTTTCACATGCAATTCTCAGAGATCAGACAAGGTTTTTTTCTGTCAAAACTGTCGGTGCATTTCTGGCATAGAAAATTGGTCAATGGAACAGATTCCAAAACAGGTAACCAGATTACCAAATCTTGAAAAGAATCAACATCCCAGAAGTGTATTTTCAACAAAAAAAGATGGCAACAATAAGAGCAAAGTTCCCTTTGTTCTTGTTCAATAATGACTTAAAAGCTAATGAAAATGGCTGAAATGCCTTTGATAAACCATGCATGCTTCATGCCCCCAGCATAACATTTATGATAGCAACAAACCAGAACTGGTTCATTCAGGTTAAATTCAGAACAAGCAATTTACATTCAGCTGAAGACATGGTACAACATTTAAGCTTAAACAGAAAAAAAAAGAGGCTATTTCCACTTCCTTGGAGCTCAACAATGTTCATCAGTCGTAAAAGTTATGAAAACCAACCTCCCTGCTAACCAGCTAAGCTCCTCCTTGATTAGATCAACTCTCAAACTACTATTAACTACACTAAACATTATTACAAACAAAATAGAACAGCATTTTACAGAGATTGTGCTAATAGGAGCCTTAATCCGAATTGCTTGTTTCCGATCAAGCTCTGCTCAATACTCTTTATCTTGCATCTCCAAGTTTGGATGTTAGGGCAATCTTTAGTTGCTCCTGCGTGTAAAACCGGGTCCCCATCTTCACAGTGGCTTGTTGGATCATCAAGTCTTTCACTACTGATACACTGGCATGGTGTACTTCGAGATCTAGCTCTTTCAAGGCAGCCATTAACTTGGCTGCTGGATGGTTCTTTTTACTGCACTGGATTTGAATCATTGCATCCCACCCTATAATTTTCACATCAATCTCCAAATCTATCAATTTACTGGCAAGGTGATTAGACATCCTAAGGTCTTGATCATGTTGTGGTGGAGCCGAACGATGGTCTTTACTCGACAATGCTTTCTTCATTGCCTCTAATTGGTTCTGCAACTCCTCTTTCTCTGAATCTGCAGTTTGTAGCTTTGATTTCAGCTGTTCAATATATGAAATAGCATCACCCAAGAGTGATGCTTTATCCATCTTGGACACGTTAGGAACCACAGCTCGCAGGGCGTAGAACTTCTGGTTAAGCTTCTCCCTTCTTTGACGCTCTGCTTCAACATGATTCAGAGGCTCTTCTCTTCCGTTAGCTGGTTTTCGCCCCCGTTTTCGAGGCCTTTTTTCCGGCTCCACAACTCTACTACTATCGGCCTCCTTAACGACAGAAGCTTCAAGATCTGAGTGATCAGAATCCCCAGCACCCCCACTTGATTTCACCGCACCAGAAGAAGGCAAGATTACACCTGAAGTAAATGAAAGCATGGCTTCTTCATTACTTCCTCTTGAAGCAGGCGACCTCTTCTTATTCTCCACCACCAACTGCGAGTTCCCTGAAAACAAATTTCCCTTCCCACTTCTCTTACTCTCACCAAAATTCAATATCTCCCCCGTTTCTGGCTTCCACAAATGAGAAGATGAATTCCCATGCCTCGCACTGCTGCTCCCATCAAAGCCATAATCGGAAAAATTCAAGCATAAACTCTCCCCCTGCGGATGATTCTGCTGCTGTTGATTTACAGTAGGTATGGAACTTGGGTTATCTGTTAAACTACTCGAACTACGATTGTCACAGAACTGAGGTGACTTCTGGATCTGCTGCTGCTGATTGCTAGTATTGTTGTTGCCGTTGGTACTGCTTTCCTTGAGCTCGGCTCCAGGATTTGGATCGGTAATCCAAAGTGAAGACGGATCATTCTCGCCTTGATCAGCTGTGTTGTTACTCATAGACCAAGAACCAGCTTCAATCCCAATATTGAAATTAAACAAAACCCGAACCTTGTTCATCAGATCTGAGCTTTGCGTGATAAGTTCCGTTGACCCTAGCTCAACTACTCCATTTGCCGACGGTATACAAACCATGGTTTGCAAACCAAAAACCTGAGCCTGCCTCGCCCTCTCGCACATGGAGCTCGCCAGCCGGTCCGAACCAGCAACCCAAACGGAACTGGAATTGAAAAAGGCCTGTCCCGGAAGCCCTGTTCCGTTGACGAAAGACTGCGTCATAGAAACCAAAAAGAACCACTCGGTGTCGGTGACTTCTTCGTCAACAGCATCGTCTGCCGGAGCCGTGGATCCTGAAATCAAAGAGTTAAGTTCTCTTAACACCTTTTTCCTGTGTTGTTGTTCGGCAAGTGAGGAGGGAGAAGCTTTAGACTTTGCTTTCCCTTTATCTTCTTCTCCTTTATAGTACCCATCTCCCCATCCAAGCACGGTAGTGGCTGGATAATCATAGGAGGACTGCCAGAAGATAGCGTAAGTCCAGCTCTCCCGAGCTCCTTCTATGAGAGCTTGCAAACGTTGTTGTAGAGACTCCTGACTGAGTTGTGATTGTGGTATGGAAGACGCCGGAGGTGCGGGAGCAGGAGCAGGAGCAGGTGGAGCAGAAGTAGATGCAGATGATTGTTGCGTCGTTGGCCATATAGAAGAAAGATCTGAGCTCATAAAAGCTTCCATAACCGATGCATTATCGTCCGTCCATAGATTCATGTTTGGTGCTACCTGGTAGTCCGTCATTCCATACGATTTCTCCAGATTTGTTTCCTTTAGAAATTTTCTTTGATGAAGAAGAAGAAGTAGGAGAATGTTTGAGAGGAAGTAGGGTTGGATTTGTTTGTCTTGGCTGATATTCGTTGTGTGGGATTTTATTTGGAGTGAATTTCAGCTGATATTTTTGTTTTAGCGTGTGGATTAAAATAAAAAAGGGGGCTTCTACGAAGGAAAGGGCGAGCCGAGGAAATGGGTAAAACTCGGGCGTCAAGTGCCTTCCTCCCACTTTCTATGAACAGATGATTCCATCAGATTACAGCACGTGGCAACTTAGTCTTGCTCCATCCTTGTGTGCATGGACTCAAGTTTCGGCACTCACTTTAACTCGGTTTTTACTGTTATTCTAGTTAAGAGAAAACACAACTCGATCGGATGAAAATTGTTTGTCTCTTTCTTATGGTTTTTTTTATGTTTCCGTTTTAAATTAGAAAGTTTAGAGTTTAATATTAAGACTGTGGTTAGGGTTTAAAGAATTAAAGATAAGATGCATTTTTTAAGATTTAGGGTTTAGGATGTACTCTCTGTCCCATTTAAGAAGTCCAATATTGACATTTTAGAGTTAAAATTTTAAAACTTTAACCATAGTTATTTTAAATATTTTAATTTATTAAAATTTTATAAAATATATTTTTAAACTACTTAATTAAAGATTTTTAAAATATATTTTTTATATTTTTATCAATAATAGATTTAAAGTTATAATGAGTAAAAGTTAAAAAAATGAAAAAAAAGAAATCAATACTGGACAAATAAAGTGGAACACAGGGAATAATAAATAAGAATTAAGGTTTCAAATTTATTTTTTTAAGAAAAATTCAATAGGAGACATGGAAGAAAGCAAAGCAAAAGAATTTTATTCCGATTGGATTTTAAAAATTTTAATAATTTAATTTATTTTAAAAAATACTTGATTCATCTTGATTTGATTCGATATTTCGTAAATTTAAATCAATTTAAAAAATTTTGATAAAATTATTCACGATAAAAAATTAATCATTATTATCGGTAATAAATATCTTTTATCAAATTAAAAAAATAATAATTTAAGCCCAAATTTAAGTATAAGGGTCAAATAAAATAATTCTTATTAATTTTAACATTTCACATTACAAAAAAAAAATAATTAACATGTTGTACTTGTTTATAATAAAGTTAAAAATTAATATAAATTTTATAATGTATATAAATCAAATTATTAGAATAAATATTTTAAAATAATTTATTGAATATTTTTGTAAATGAAAAAAAAAGTTGTTTAAGAATTACAACTAAAATTTGATGTAAATAATACTTTATATTAAAATTCTTTACTTATATATCACATGCCTCTTTATTACTATGTCACGTGCCTTCTATAATACTCCTAATTAACTTTGCAGTTACAACTGAATATATATTATAATATATTTATTCAAATAAAAATTTAATCGGCAAAATTGATTGAATATTGTTATTTTGAAAGAAAAAAATTAATATATTTTATTATCTATATTATTTTTAAATTTATTTTAGTTTTTATAGTAAATTTTAAATCAAAATTAGTATAATTTAATTTTAAATAATATTTTGAAAGATTGGCGAGTTTACTATAATAGTACTAATCTAAAAATTATAGACATTTAGATGCTATTTTAGGACATTTAGAACCTAAGGGTGCTAGTTTGGAGATTCATCCTAAACATTGCCATTTGCTAAAACTTACAAGCATGGACAGAAAAGGATAACCATAGATGGCCGCCATGTGGCGAAGTGACGTTAACGGGTGATGTTAAACATTCTAACAGTCAGTGACGTAAGCAAAGCTTTAACTACGCGAAGGACACCTTAATCTTATTGTTTTTACCATCTTGATTGGGTTTCTCAAAAATTGCAAATAGTTTTTTTTTATTATATTTTTATTAATATTTTATTTTAAATTAATAATTTTAAAATTTTAAAAATTAGTAATATAATATTTTTTTAGGGTTTAAAATTTAAAATATAAAAAGTAAGATTAAAATTTAAAATTTAACAGTGGTTCTTTGTTTGGTATTTGTTTTAACAATTTTTATAGAACGATAGCATTAAATTTTTTAAAAAACATATAATTAAAAATATTATCAAAATTATAATATTTTTAATTTTATATAGATAATAATTTTAATTATATGTAAGATAATATTTTATATCATAATTAAAATATTATTAAAACTTTAATGTAACATTTTATATTATAATCTTATATTATCCTACCGATTTTAAAATATTATATAATTTATTATTTCCTTTCCTACTATCAATCATTCATGATAGCCAAATATTATTTAGGGTAGGTTTAATTATTTTTAAAAAATTATGTAAAATTATATATTTAATGGTTTGATAATTTATTGATAAGCTACATAAAATATAATTAAAATTTAAGGTATATATAATATAATTAAATATTATTATCCAACAGAAATTAATAAGAGTGATTCAAATGATTTAAATAAAAATTTAAATTATCAAGATGATAAGTTATATTTTATTATTATAATTTGAATTTATTTTTGAGAGGTGCTCCTGTCCCACAATTTTTTTTCTTTTTCTTTTATTTATTTATATATATTTTTTTTCTTTAAAAGATAAAACAATTAAGAATTTATATCTTACTTTTAAATTTTTCTGTAATTTTTATTTTTTAAATTAAATAAATAAATCTAATAATAAAAAATAATTCTCTTTTCTGTATAAATAAATTTATCAATAAAAATAATATGTGTTTTTAGATTATTAAATTTAATTCGAATAAATTAAAAAAAATCAAATAGAATCTTGTTTTGAGCGTCTCATCTGATGAAAGAGATGAGACCAGACCAAGAATAAATAAAATAAGATGCAATGTCATCAGGTGCGATTAAATCCTGGCCGTCGATGGGGTCTTCTTTCGTTATTTTCAAAATTTGTAAATAAAAAAATGGATTTATTTTATAAAAGATTCCCATTGTTCTTAAGTCTTATCTCCATACCCTTTTTTAATTATAAATAAATACTAAATAAATTATTGAATCACGTTTTGCTTGATGCTTTTATAGTGATATTTTGTGTGATTATTTTAATAACATGTTTGTCGGGGCACGTTTGCTAACCATTTGCCGTGTGAAAATACAAACCCATCAAATATATTCTACTACGACCCAATTTGTCTTTTTAGCTTTTTTTTCGGTTGTTAGAGTCTTCTCCTGATTAATTCAGATCGACTCGTATTATATATTTAACTTTGGTAGGTAAATTTTTCGGTAGAGATTTTCTAGGTACACAATTGGGGTGATAATGAACATGTCCGGCTCGCGAGCTACTCGGGCTCGGCTCAAGTGAGCTCGACTCGGGCTTGGGTTTGGCTTGGAGTCTAAACGAGGCGAGCCGATCTTACCCAAACTCAAAAAGCTCCTGAATAGGCTCGAAATAATTATAAATAAACATAAAGATATATATATATATATATATATACATTAAAAATAAATTGTTTAGCAAAGAAAAATAATAAAATAATTAAGAATAAATCCAATAAAAATAAACTTGAATAAAATAAATTAAATATTATCAACTTAAACAAATTTACAAAACTACAAATAAAAAATAAAAAATAAACTGAAATAAATAAATAAATAATAAAACACAATAATATAGAAAATTGTCCATTCGAGCTAAACCGAGTCGAGCCTGACGATCTTTGAGCCCGAGCCGAACCCAGTAATATTATTTTCGAGCCGAGCCGAGCCCAGATATACCTGTTTCTGAGCCGAGCCGAGCTTGGCTCGAGCTCAGCTCGGCTCATTATCACCTCTATACACAATGTCTCAAACATAGATTTGCTTAAACGAAATCAAGCTTCTTACCACTTGGACCAACCCTTATTAGTTATCTTTTACTTATTTGTGAATAAAACTCGATTCGATTCATAAAAATTAAATAATTAGACTTGATTTGAATTTCTTTAACTCAAATCGAGGGACTAGAAAATTATTATTTTTAATCAACTATAATGGGTTACAGTAGTATCTGTTCTAAAATATACTCTTAATCATTGGACATTGATCGTTTATTTACTGTGCTGACATTATCACTGTCCGTACTCGTGAATTACAGAAATAACAACCGTTTTTTCGACCACCGAAGAAGATAGTTAGTGCATTATTTTTTGATTCAATGTATCCATCCCATTCTTTCCAACCTGTCTCCCTCCCTACCTCATTATTATTTTTTTCATTATATAAACTTTTAAGTTACCTAAAGGTTGTTGTTCCCTTCATTAAATATATATTTCTTTTAAATTGGTCACCTTATTCAATGGTTATTGTGTTTCAAGTCCTCCAACTTGCCAACTTGCAAGGCATGTCCCTACACACTAAAATTGAAATTGAAATGAAATGAATTTTGTAGACTCATCCAAATCACATTTCATTATTGGCTGCTGTTTGACTGTGAATTCCTCCTGACTTGGGGATTCAAAAAATAATAATTCACACGAGTTTCACGTGATAAGTCATGTTAGTTAGGCTTCATTTAGGGAGCTAAGTTTGATTAGAAAAGGTCATTTTGGCATATTTTAACATTTAATTAATTAAATCAAATTATATATAAATTTAATATATTTTTTAAAAATTATTTTTATTTATAATATAGTTTTAAATTTTAATTTTATTTAAAAGATTTATTTCTTTTTCATTAGTTTTGTCGTCTTTATTTTCTCGTTCTTGCCCCTTTCCTTTGAAAATGAGTGGACGGCACTCCCACGTGAATCATACCCGAAAAGGCTGAACCCACGCGTTTAAAGTGACGTGTCAAATGTTATCTTTTAGCAACCGTGTTTACCTTCTACGGAAAAAAATATATCATAAACTCTTTCTAACGAAAAATTATTAAATGAGTTATTGTATTATTTATGATTTAAATAATTAGATTTGTTTATATTTAAATAATTATTAAATAATTATTTAATAATTATTCTTTCATTAATTACATGTAGAAAAGATAAATAAGATGGGCGAATTTGATTGGTTGAAAACACAAATAACGTGGTGAATATTGTTCATCTAATAATTTTTTATTTCCACCACATTATCCATGATCGTATCCACTAAAATTCAACCACCTATTTTTTTATATCATTTTTAAGAATAAATCATAATTTTTTATGTTATATAAATTGAGAGTGAGTAATTAAAAAATAAATTAAAAACATAAAAATAAATAAATAATTATTTGAGGTGGTGCTTGAACTTGACAGCACTACGGCTATGGCTTTGATATAGGAGCTATTAGTTGATGTCGCCCATCGTAATCTTGGTCAATTGATTAGTAGGCTGCTTGTACGAGCATGGGACAATAGTATTGTGCATGTGAGAAAAGGGGCTAATACTGTAACAGACCTGTTGACTAAGATCATAAGAAATACTGAAGATTTAGTGTGGGTGTTTTTAGAACCACTTAATGTAGTTCGGATTTTACTTGATTGGGAAAAATTCGTAGGATTGGTTTGATGTTTTATGAGTTTTAAGTATTTGATTAATTTATATAATATCACTACAAATACTTTTTTTTCAATTAGGTTTAGGGAGGATTTTAATGAAATTTGTAATTACATTCTTTTTATAAAAAAAAATCCATGATATAATTTCACCTTTTATCGAGTGTTTAATGATGGTCATTTCCTTTTCACTTTGCCGACTCCTCCACCCCTAAAAGAAATCATCCATTGCCAAATTTAAAACGTGATCTCAATCAGAATCCAAAAATAAAACTTTAGTAACAAAAAAATACTTACAATCACAAATAAAGATGAATACGAATTTATAAATTATCATTTTATATATAATATTTACGAGAAAATATATACTATAAGACAAAATCTTAATTTAATTTTAAACATTATATCTTTTCATGTATTATACAAAAAATACGACACATGAAACATAGATTCATGCTACAAAAGTTGTCATAAAATTTAATATTCCCCTAAACAATTACTATATGTCTGTCCCATTTCATCAAATCTTGCAGGGTAAATGGTGCTCGTTTGTTTCAAAAGTAATTTGTCACGTGCTTCTTTTACAGACTCTCATGAATGCTTATGATATTTACTGTAATGCCACTATATGTGCCAGAAATGTGACAATGGCACAACATGATAATGGTGACACGATGACATGACTAGTGAAGAGGATATGACATACGGCTGGGTGGTCCAAACTATGGGAATTTGTGGAACAAAATAAATATAAAATAATACAAATATCAATTAAATTAATTTAACTTTGTTATACCAAAAATTAAAAACAATAACGTAAACTCAATAAGAATTGGTTCAAGTGATAAATAATTTAATTTTGTCTAAACAGATTTTAAGTTTGAGATATTATATACGTAGAAAGTTTGTATCGAAAAACTTACCTGCCAATGTTAGCTGTGATATGAATTGGTCCGAATCTTATTAATATTAAATATACGATGTGAGTCAATTCAAATTAATCAAGATAAAACTCTGAAAATCAAAAGAGTAATAAAAAAACGATAGATAAGCTTTTTAAACTTAATTCTAATTCGGAATTAGACGTAAAAGGATAAATTTATTAATTTTGGTTCAATATGTAATGTAAAAAATAGAAATTTAAATATTTATCTAGTATGAACGTAAATAGGCATATAATTTTTTAAAAGGTGAACAATTGAATAAAACTAGAAATTTATATTCATAACTGAATTAGAATAAAGATTTTATGTATGTGTTTAAACGGACGATTCGATTAATAATTGAATTAAATTATTTAAAATTAAACAAAGTAAAAAATTTAAATATTAATTAAATTTTTTTTCAAAAAATACTAATTGATTGAACTAAATTCGATTAATCTAAATTTTTAATATTTTTTAATAGAAAATAGACCAGAGCTTTAACTAACTATAGGTTTTGAATAAGAAGATCTAACAGTGACAAAGTTAGGATCAAATATTGTGAGGGACAAAGACTTTTGACTGAGCTTTGTACAATTATCATTTCAAAAAACAAAGATTTAACTTTTTAAATCTTTTCTTTCCTTTTTGATTTTTGAACAATTATCACTGGTTCGAGTAAGAATATATTTTAAAACAGATATTATTATAACTATGTAACTGATTAAAAAAAATCAGTCTTAGGTTTCAACACGTATAATATTACAAGTTCTAGAAGAAAAAAAATTAATCATTCATGAAACTCACTCAATGAAAGAAAAATACGAAGTATAAAAAATATATGCTTATTAAGCTCAAATCTCATAAAAATGGCTTATATTGTATTAGATTTGATCCATTCAACTATCGAATCAATTAATCGAGCAATGATTTGCAAAGCTAATGAGTTATTATCAACCCTAAATACTTCTCATATCAATCTCATTTTTACTTTAATATCTTAAACCTTAAAAAATTAACATGTTAATTCTAAGAAAAAAAATTAATATGAAAAGAATTACATTAATTAATAGAGTGACTCGTTAAATTTCATAATTTAGAACATACATATTTGAACAACCAATCGAATATAGTCTAAAAATATATAAAAAATAATCATTTTTCAATCGATTCATACACTTGAACACCCAATCGAATATAATCTAAAACATAATCGAAATCACCTAAAATGTAACTTTAATAATTTTAATATCAACTCTATAATAACATGTATCGACACTTACCAATATTATTTCTAAAATAAACATAATACAAATATATGAATTGACAAATAAAAAAATACATATTTTCAAACGAATTAAATATGCGGTTTGTATCGTATTCCATATGGAGACCCAAAAATATCATGGGATTGAAGGAGAAGATGACGTGAAAGCAAAGTGAGTGGATAGAAAAAACATAAATAGAATACAATTTTTTTTAAAAAAATAATAATAAATAAATTAAAATAATTGATTAGTAATAAAAATATATTTTATATTTTATATAATTTTATAAGATTAATTTTTTATTTAATATATGTTTTTTTAGTTAATTCGTATGTCATTATGATATTATTATATCAATATATATTATTAGATAAATTTATCTTGTTATTTTAAATTATTTATTATCAATTAATTAAAAATTTTATTTATAAAAAATTATTTTGACAAAAATAAAATATTAATGATCGAATTAATTTAAATAAGTATTTTTTTTATTTACTGATAATTTTATTTCTTTTAAGTTATTTTTTTTAGCTGTATATAGTTTGAAGCAAATGTATTTATTGTTGATAATAAATTCTGTAGTCTATCAAGCTTTGTCATCCACACAGTTTCTCCAGATGCATTATATAATTAATTAGAGTTATGATGACGTAAGAGATGATTTCAGACATAATATATAACCACAAAACATGATATTCTGAAGATAAAATATGGGTCCAGAAATCAAGAAAAGATGAAATATTAATTTAATGATACCTCAAAAATAAATATTATCTATTGGTACGTAATTATATATCCTTAACTCATGAGATTAACGTGTAATTAATGATGCATACTCTAAATTTATCCTTCCTTCAAAGAATAATAAATTATCTTTATCAAATTTCTTAGGGCAACAAAGAAAAACTAACAAACTATGAAGCACTTGGCTTGGGCTAATCACAGCCTGCAGCTTTCTTTAATCCATGTTTGGAGGGTTGCTTTTGTTGTTGGGTTTGGGTTTCTTTTAATCTAGATGGCAATCTAAGGTTAAACCTTGTTTAGTTGTCCGAAAGGTAGGATTTGTAGTGGAGCATATACCTGTACGAGTCATCTAACATCAGTGGTTAAAAAAACGGTTATTTTTTTTAGAGGTCACGAGTTCGAACATCAATAATGCCAGTAGAGTGATTGAGCGATCAATTTCATCCAATAATTAAAAATATACTCTAAAATAGATACTATTATAATCACTGTTAGTTGAATAAAAAAACATATACCTCTGAATATTATTTCTCCCACCAGTGCTCCTCGATTCAGACGAACCAGGCCATCAACAACTCTATTCGCAGTTCTGCCAACGTCTTATAACCACTTCACAGTCAAAAGCAAACAGATTTTGGATTGAAAGCACAAGAGCATTGTCCACCCTGATTCTAGAGACATTATTAAATAAACTTTGTTCATTACATCGTTTATGGTCCAAGTAATTAAAATCGATCATCTTTAAATAATTATTTAATAGCTACTCACCCACTAATTACATTATAAAAGAGGTGATGATTCATTTGGATTTAGTCAAGAATATACACAAAAGTATCTCGTGTGAAGGGTATACTTAGGGGTGTATTCGGTTCGGTTTAATTTGGTAGGCTATTTTAGTAACCACCGGTTTTCGGTTCGGTTAATCTCGGTTTTCGGTTTTTCCACATTAACGTTAATTTTTAAAAATTTATATTTTATGTTGACAAAATAACTTTATTTTATGACTTTTAAATATTAATTGATAAATATTTTAAGATATTTTTCATAAATATTTATTAAAAACTTATTTTTTAAGTAAAAAATAAAAAGTAAAAAATACATTTATAATATTTTAAGTATAAAATATATATTTTTACCTTATAAAAATAATTAAAAATTAATTAAAAAATCAAATTCGGTTTAATTCAATTAAACGCGATTAACCATGGTTTATAAATTTATGAACCATAGTACCTCGGTTCAGTTCGGTTTATAAATTTATAAATTAATATTTTAAGTATACCGTATACTTGAGTAAATTTTCGTCTCTGATTGAAAGTATTACATGTTATCCAATCGTTTTGATTAAGGACGAAGCCAAGAATTAGAGTTAAAAAGTAAAATATAAATATAAATAAAAAATAAAACTTCAAAAATAAGGTAATTGTATATCTCCACTTCTATTTAACTTTGTCACTGTTTATCAGAATGTAGATAAAAAACAATAATATTACGGTACATCTTAGAATGCACCAGTTTGACAATTCCATCAATCGAGAAGTATCATTTGACATTAACTATATCGAGCGAGTCGATCACGAGTTGTTGGAAAAATGGTATGGTACATGGACATTTGAGCTTAAATTTGAGTGGGTTCCATTAGTAAAATTAATTGGGACTATGTGTATTATTAATCTACAACAAGAGTAGATTAAATTTGTATATTTACATGCTCAAAATGTTTAATGGGTGAATGAGAAATTGTTGCTCAATGTAACACCCATGATGTTGGAAAAATAAAATGAAAAGTAGAATATCCCACATTTGTTGGGAACTTAGATTTGGAAAGCTTTATATACAAAAGCTCTTCATGTTATTATTGGAAATAAGTCAAAGGCTTGGACTAGACACCATAGTTGTGCCTAGCTATTGGTTGACTTTTATAAAAGTTAAAAGATGGGCTTTGGGGCCTTTGGTCTTGATTTCTAAAATGATAGATTTTTTTTCCTACTTTTCTGACTTTATTTTTAACAGATATTATAGACTTAAACCACCTTTTATGGAGTTGCAGACCCTTCAGCTGGTTGTAACCTCCAATTTATTTGGATTAATTCTCTGATAAATACCATTTTAATTTCTGGGAGTTGTAACTCTTCAGGAATTGTTAATTACAGAATTATTCTGTAATTAAACATGTCCCCTGCATGAACACTATAAAAGGAGACCCTTTGTTCATATTTCAATACACTGAACCCCCCCCCCCACAAATATCCTATAGCCAGATAGTGTTCTGCTTCTGTAAAGTTCGTTGTTGCAGTAAGGTAGCGTTGCTCTCCTTATTGTATTCTACCGTTGTATCCTGGGAGACAGACGTTCCATAGTAACTCCAGCACCGGGAGGGGACGAATCTATTTTAAGGACACGGTGATAGCACAGGCCTCGGTTAAAGTTTCAGATTTTTTTTTTACGTTTCTAATTTATATGTTTTATTTCTATTTCGTTCACAGAATTGTGTTTAACATATTAATAACTTGCTTTGTTTTGTGGTAACAAGTTGGACATTAATCGATTCGTGTTCGTTAAAAGTTTTTATTGTTTGACTCAATTTATTGCTCGACTCAATTTATTGCTCGTTAAGCTTGTTAAAATTGTGTTATCGTTAAAATATTTTGTTACTCATCTTGACTTATTGTTCATTAAACTCACTAAAAAACTTACCTTATTTATAAAAAGTAAAATTTAATAATAATATATGAGGTTTAATATTAACATAAATTAACAAATTTAACCAAAAATATCAAAAGAATGTATAAAATACTTTCAAAATCTAAATTCGAAAGTAACTATCCATAAATACACCAAACTAATATATTAAAATTAAGGTTTAACTCAGTAATAAGTGCCTAAAGTATACACTTTTTCTAAAATAGGTACCTAATGTTTTTTTTTGCTGAAATAAGTGCCTAAATTATATATTTTTTCTGAGATAAGTGCCTAATATATTTTTTTGGCTGAAATAGGTGCCTAAAGTTTTATTCCCTTAGTATTTTAAGGTAACACTGTTAAAAGAAATTTGTTTAATTTATAAATAAGTACCTAAACTATATATATATTTTAAAATAGGTTCCTAATGTAATCTTTATTGAAATAAATGCCTAATTTTTTTCTTATAAGTAATTTATATTTCATGTAAAATTATTTATATATCATCGTTTTAATCTATTAAATTATTTATTATAATCGATTAATAATTTATTTAAATTTGATTAGTAGCTGAAATTATGAGAAAAAAATATTTTTTAACAACATTAAAATAAAAAATAATTAAAATTTATATAATTTTATATTAATATTTTCAATTCTTTTTCGATACAATTATAAATGTAATAGGAATATAAGAATTTTTGTATATATTCCCTATGTGAACCGGCGGCATGTCCTTGCAAGTGAATCGATTTGTCCCATTGATGATTGTTGTGGAAAATATAAAAATATTAATATAAAATTATATAAATTTTAATTATTTTTTATTTTAGTGTTGTTAAAAAATAATTTTTTCATAATTTAAAAGGTTAAATGATTAATTTAAGATGTAACTAATTTTATATCTTATAAGAAATATAAATTACTTATAAGAAACAAATTAAGTATTTATTTTAATAAAAATTATATTAGGCACCTATTTTTTAAAAAGTATATAGTTTAGGTACTTATTTATAAATTAAACAATTTTCTTTTAACACTGTTACCTTAAAACACTAAGGGAATAAAACTTTAGACACCTATTTCAGTCAAAAAATCATTAGGCACCTATCTCAGAAAAAATATATAGTTTAGGTACTTATTTCAACAAAAAAAAACATTAGACACCTATTTCAGAAAAGATGTATACTTTGGGCACCTATTATTGAGTTAAGCCTAAAATTAAAGTAATAATTTACAAATTAATAATTATTAGTTAGATTTATTTTTTGAATGAAATAATTTAAAAGTAATTACTAAATTTTTTTTAAAAAGGCATAAAGATAATTTTCACCCTTAACGTTTATAATTTTTATCATTTTGGCCCTCATTCTTTTTTTGGGATAAATTTAGCCCTTAACCTATGTCTTTTTAACAAATAACTCATTTTTAACTATTATGATAATTGAACCGTTAAAAATTTAATAATGATAACATGTCATATAAATATAATAATATATTTTAAATGACTTAACATCTAGTATATCAAATACATACATGCAGAATATAGTTTTATTCCAATCTAAAAATATAAAACAATTAAAATTCAAATAAAATATTAAAAAAATTAATTTTTAATTCATTAAAAATTAATTAAATCTAAAACAAAAGGCTACTAAACATTCACAACCTTAACTATAGTAAAATCAAAATTTTATCTAAAAGGTATGAACATAATCTAAAAAGAAAGGGTTTTGTATAGTTTGTTACCGGTGAATCAAAGATAAAGGATTTTGATAATAATCAATTGGATTTTTATTATTTTAGTTTAGAATTTAGGTACTTTAGTTTTAATCTAAATTAGAGTTTTAGGGTTCTATAAAGATATTTTAGTTTAGTTAGGGTTGAGAACATTTAGTAAATTTTTGTTTTGGATTTAATCAATTTTTAATATTTTATTTAAATTTGAATTGTTTTATATTTTATACCGAAATAAAATTATATTCTATATATGTATATATTTAATAGGTTAGATTTCATGTCATTTAAAATATATTATCACATATATATGACATGTTATCATTATTAAATTTTTAACGGTTCAGTTATCATGGTAGTTAAAAAATGAGTTATTTGTTAAAAAGACATAGGTCAAGAGCTAAATTTATCAAAAAAAAGAATAAGGGCCAAAATGACAAAAATTATAAAGGTTAAGGGTGAAAATTATCTTTATGCCATTAAAAAATTAACGAGTTGCTCGTGAACTTATCGAGCCGACTAAGAGTTTGCTCGATTTAACTCGTTAAGGTATCAAGTCGAGTTCGAATTCGAGTTCGAGTTAAACCAATCTAAATCAAATATTTATCGAATTTTGACTGAGTCGAATTCTAATAACTCACAAATGACTCAACTCGTTAAGCATCCTGTTAACACCGATCCTAAACAATTAAAAAATACTTATAGAAAATACTATTATTAGTATTAGGTATTAGAAATACACGCCGACTTTAACCAGGTTGATGACCAACAATAAATTAGGACTTTTGATCGGTTTGACCAAATTTTACTTTGTATTTCATTTTATTTTAGTTTTTTATTAATATTTTAGAAATTAAATGTAGATTTATTTACGTAAATTTGGTGATTAATTTTCCCTAAAAAAAACCATCAAACATACCTATCAAGCTATTTTAATATATTCTTCAAGCATAAAATCAAGTTTCAGAATTATTTTCAATGCGATTTTTACTTCATTAATAATATTTTATATGTGTTAATATAACTTCAATTAAAAGATAAATTTCAATACTATACTTCTAAAAATTTTCAATTAACAAACTAAAAAACACCTTGAACATGCCCAAATATTATATTAGACTATCTAAAAAGTTATTCCACGCCAGATGAAATTCGTTCTCAAAAAATATTTTTTTTTATATATGTTATATGAAACGCGAGGTAATTTTACGTAATCGATTTAAAAAATATTTTTTTAAATGTGTATATATTTATAACTAAATAATAAAAAGAGAAACCAACATGGTTGGTCTAAGTGGTAAGAAATTGATTTTGTTTAAGCAAGTATCAGGTTCAAGACGTTATGTACGCAAAATATCCCTGTTGGGAGACTCACCCATCAAAGCTAAGTGTACGATGCGAGTCGGTTTAGATTAATTAGGATTATACTCTGAAACCAGAAGAACAATAAAAGAAATATAATAAAAAAAGAGTATGGTATTTCCTTGTCGAGAGACATTACTTAACCAATAGGCTGAATCCCTTGGGTTGTAATGACTGGATATAGAGAGCCCAACCCACGTGAGTTAAATAAAACCATAAGAATTTGACGGAGTATTTAATGAATTAAATGAAGACTATAAATCAACTGATTAATTACGAACGAAGATATATTTATTTGTTTAATTTTAATTAATTAAATAAATAAACATAAATATATAAAAAAATTGTTTATGTTTGTTTATTAAGGAATACAATTTATTTATATTCGTTTATTAAAATTATAAACGAATATAAATAAACAAATGAACATAAACAAATACAGAAAAACATATATAATGAGTTAAATATTTAATGTTTTGAGTTAGTTCGATTAATTCAATCAATTAACCAATTATAAAACGAATTAATTGATAATTGAAATTTAAAAAAAAAACTCTTAATCATTAGCTAAAATCTAAATTTTTTAATAAAGTAACTGATTTTATTTTGATTCGGTTGATTAGTTTAGTTTAACCAAATAATGAACACCCTTAAACATATGTAAATAAATTTAAATAAATATAAACGAATGAACATAAACGAATAGACATAAATGAACATAAATGAACGAACAGATTACTAAATGTTTATGAACATAAATGCATGAACAAACCCTTTATTCATATTCATTTATTTAATTAATCGAACAAAAATTCTTATTCATATTCGTTCATTTAATTAATAAACAAACTTATCATTAAATAATTTATAAACAATTTATTAAATATTCGATTCGTTTACATCACTAAATTAAACCATCTTCGCCCACACGCTTACCCACCAACACCCACTCCTTGATTATAAAAAAAAAAAAAAAAAAAAAAAAGTTCGGAAAAACTACAACACAAGAATTGGCGTTCGTGTGCGTATGTCTGTCGCTACTTGAAATAAAATAAAAAAAAGAACGAGACATTGAATTCCCATTGTCTGATATGAACCAAGAAGGTATCTAGTGATAGTGGGGAATCTCCTCCCCACATGACTGCTTTCAACACCCCATGTTCCAGTCCTCGAAAACCGAGACGGAAATGATAGAGCCTTCCTTCCTCCTTTCACTTCACCCACAATTTGCTTTGAGTTCATCACCTCCTGATATTATTATGGACCCCAACTTATCTTAAAAGCTTTTGACATTCTCAGATGGGAGCTAAGCTACTGCAGAAACCCATGTTCTAATGTAAATGCCTGAGCCATGCCTGTTCAGTGTACATTGCCAGACAATTATCCCCTCCACGGCATCGGTTGATGTGTAACAGAAACTTCAGTTTATACAACACCACGCACGCTTGCTTGCTTGCTTTCGGTTCTGTATCTCATCCACTTCCCCTAAATTCTATGTATATGTTGCCAGGATTATGTAGTGTAACAGTACTACAATAGTTCATCAGTAGCTGCTGCCTGCTCACCTCTTACATCTGGTGAAAGATGCAAGAGTAATGGATATTGGTTTTCTCCTACATGATTTTGAAGTTGCTAGGGAAAATGTGGAAGTAAAGTATTCTTTTAGTTTACCAATAGATATTTTGTTCATTGGTTATGAAGTGTGTATCTAATATCGGATTTATTGGTTAACTAATTGAATTGGATGTTAAAAATGTTCGTTATGTCATGATTATCTTCATCCATATATTAAGATTCAAGCACCAACTATCTTGTTTCAGTGGTTAAGAGGATAGTTGTTATTTTTGGAGGTCATGGGTTCGAGCACCAGTATTACAGTATAATGATTGAGCGATAATGTTCAATGATTGAGTATACTATAAGAATAGATACTACCTTTTAAATACTTTAAATCTTAACTATTAAACTCTAAACACTGAATTTTAGAATATAGAATTAGAGAAATTATATTACACAATCTTAGAATGTCCAATATTGATTATTTACCAAAAGTCATTTTTAACTATTTTATTTTCATTTGCTAATTTCCCTAAATAAATCTTTTAATCGACTGTACAAACCATCTTGCCTCAATGCTTAAAGGATCGATTATAGTTCTTAGAGATTACGAGTTCGAGCATCAGTATGCTAACACAATGATTGAGCGATCAATATCCAATAGTTAAGAATATACTCTAAAACAGATATTACTATAAACATTATAATTGATTCAAAAAATCTTTTAATCGACTTGTTTAAATAGGTCAATAGAATAATAGATGGTAATTAAGTTAAAATTATAATTAAATTCTCTTGGAATCAATATTTTTCTATACTATTTATAATTATACATATATTTATGTGTGAACAAATTTTTGACGCGGTTAACGAGAACTAATTATTTATTTAATTAACTTAATATTAACTCAGAGCTTGATTCTGAAGACTGAGTCCAGCAGGGTTTATTATGCACATAGAATGAATGTCTTTAAACCCAGGTCGATTCTTAGATAAACTAATTGTTTATTTTAAGTTGAATTTAATTAAATCTGTAGACATAGTCAGATCGCATGTGCCATACATTTGTGTATAAATATTAATATTATGGTGGTTAATTAATAATAATAAATTAACATAAAAATGTGTATAATACTGATACACATTATTCCTGGTAATTGACCATCTGTGTGAAAATTAGAAATTCCTGAGTCAAGATGGACTTGTAACAAGATATTATAAAGTATTCAAACACTACAAGTTTGAACAAAATTACATTTAATTAAAATTATATATGGAGAAGGCAATTCAGCACAGCTTAATTAGTAGAATATGGATTAGAAGGTAGAAGGGAATTATAATTAGTCTAATAACAAGAAAACTAATATTTTTAGATCATAAACATGATTTAATTGAAAAAAGTTTAAATTATAATTCAAAGACTTAAAATAAAGTAGATATAAAACATCATCAAAACGCGACGATGGAAGATAAAAACCGACGATAAACAACAATAAAAATGTATATTATAATAAGATATGTTCACAATATTGTTGTTACTACAATTCAATCGGGAATAAGAACGGTGACTGTAAAGTTGTATCCAAATCAAGTTTGAAGATCTAAAACATAAAGATCAATAAAATGATTAAAAGGACGTTAAATCCAACCCTAATAAAAATCAAATAAACAATAAATGATTAAATAATTGATTAAGAAAAAAAAAACGTATAAGAAAACAAAAAGGCAAACATACTAAAATATAAAAAATTATATCACAAGGATAAAATTATTAAATAAAAAATTAAAAACTAATCATGAAAAATTAAACAAAAATAAACGAGACGTAAGATGCGGATATATTTTTCTTTTAAATACTAATCTTCTTCATTTATTTTATTTAAAATTTGATAATAATATATTTTATAAATATTATTGATCTCCAAGAACCCCAACTTCATCATTTCAAAGTTGTTGTCATTCTCTTCCCATAAAGTACCTATTGTGATTATTTTCTCATGATTTTAATTGCTTAGGTTACGTGGCTCCAACACTTCGAGACTATTTTTTTTTATAAATTTGAATGTAATACGTAATATTGTTTCCGTCTCATTTTATTTGTTTGATATTAATTTTTTTTAAATTAATAGTTTTGATAGACGAATTTCTAAAAAAAAATTAAGAAGAAATCGATATATTTTAGGAACAAGTTTTATAATTATACAAATAATTTTGTTTTTTAAATCAACTACAATTATTACAGTAGTATATGTTCTAATGAACACTCTCAACCATTGAACATTGATCGCTCAATCACTATGCTGATATTACTGGTGTTCGAACCCGTGACCTCTAAGAACAATAACAATTCCTTTAACTACTAAGACTAAATAATTTGTGCTACAAATGATTTTTGGGGTAAATTAAGGTTTTATAAAAACCGAAAAAATAATTTTTGATAAATTAAGGTTTTAAAAAAATTAAAATATTAAGTAAAACAAGATTTAAGAATCAAAATTTTGAGTATTTTAATAAAAATTTAAAACTTGATTTAATTTTATTTGAATCAAACTTTTATAAATTTAAATCGATTGAAAAAATATGAATAAAATTTGAAGTATAAAGTAAGTTTATATCTCAAAATTTTAAATAATTAATTGATTAATTCTTAAATTTCCGTCAAATTAGTACCACAATATTATAAATAAATTTAATCAAAAATTAAATAATTCAACTCAACTCAAATTTTATAAACTAGATTTGATTTAAAAATAAATAAATAATAAAATAAAGTAATATTCCGGAAAAACAAACCAACTGAAATTCCTGCAACCATTTCTCATTCCTATTCATTCAGTTATGAAAATTTAAAACATTTTTGTTTATTTTTGCTGTTAATTGTCTACATGTAATTATTTATTGTAATATTGATTACAAAGAAGAACAAGAAAATCAACCTCTATACAATGGGGACCGTTCTTGGAAAACGAATTTGGAAACACGGCTGTGCCGGAAAACCTTCAGGGGACTAGGGAAAGACCACACTTTACCCTTACTAGACGGAGAAGATTTCAAATCTTCTACACCGGAATGCGACGTCACAGCCACCGATCTTGACTTTCTCATCCTCAGCCTCCGTTCTTCGTCCGCAGACATTCTCTCTTTCTCACCCTCGCGGTTTTCATGATCTTCACTCTCGTATCGTTTGCTCTTACTACCAGCTCTAAACATCGACCAAAACGACTTGCTTTCGCTCAAATTCTCAGGTTTCGATCTGAGAAACGGAATCGCCAGAGATCTGGATCGTCGAAACGCAGGTTCGCTTTCAATAAGATTAGACACTCGACCAACAGATCCGACACCTGATATATTTCCCGAAGCCGGGTTTGAGAATCGAGAGAAGGAAGAGGATGAAGAAGAAGAGGAAGAGGTTGTGATGCATGCGCAAGGACGCGCGTGGGCGCAATCGGGGCAGAGAGAAGCTAGTTTTTCTCGTAAACAAATCGGACAGATTCCAGTACGTCGACGCTTTGAAGGATGCCTGGTACACTTCCATACCTCTTCTTCCTCTTCATAAAACGCCATTATTTTCAGTGAAGGTATTTGGTTTTGTAAATCGCTAGGTTCCTCTTTGTGGTGCTGGTAAGGGTGAGGTTTTTAAAAGGAAAAGTTTTGATGAGTTAACTACGGTTAACTTTATAGCCTTGGTTTTAACCCTAGTTAGATTAGATACAACTTTCTTCGTCCGTAGCTTTTGTTTTGTTATTAGACAGTTAGGCGGCGTCGATCGGTATGCTTTGGTAGACTGGAACGAAACGATGCGTTTTGAATTTTGATACCAACTGCCCAGGGATTTAGCAGTTATTAACGAGGATGCCATTGAGTGGACTTGTGGAGAGAAATACGTTTAGCCATGCTATCTTAGCTAAGGCACATCTGGGTCTGGGTCTGGGTCTGGGGTTGGGGCTGGAGCTGGGGCTGGAGTTGTACCATTCAGACAAATCCTAGAACTGACAGGTCTATCACATTAAGTACGCACCCATTTTTTCCTGCAAGTGTTTGAGATTAAGATAGATCTCTGGCCTGTGTGATAAAAAAGGAGAAAAGGTTAGGGTAGAGGCGTAGGGCAAGTAGACATCTAAGTCATCATCCTAAGGAGGCCTCACAGAATTACTTACTGAGGTTAGAAATAATGCCAATCAATTTACTTTTTATTTTGAATCTTTTGAGATATAAGTTTTTATTATGGCATTTAAATAATTTAGTCGTTGGTTTACTGTTATTTTGTGAGCTGTTCATTTCAAGTTGTTGAACAGCTAGATATTTCAATTGTAAATGGAACATTGTCGTTTTAGTCACAATCCTTGTTCTTCTTTTGATATTGAGAAAACAAATGAAATTGTTTTTTATCTTCTTCCCAAATTTCTCCCTTTAATTCTTCTATCTTCTTCCTTACATGAAATAATTTTTTTTTTGATTTGTGTCGTTACAGTTTTTCTTATATAGAATTGGACAGGTAACATTTTGTTCCGAAACTTTTAAGTTATAAGTTCTTTACGTATAAAATATTTTGCTTTGAATCTTTTGAGTTATAAATTCTTTCTATATACAATTTACCAAAAGACTAAAGACTAAAAATCTTTGAGATGATACTTTAATTTCTGATCGTCTTGGCATCAAATTAAGATTTATCATCATGCCCTAAAATCTTGTTAATGGACCGGAGAATTCAAGAGCATGATTCGTGCCAAAATAGTTACAAATTATTTTTTTTTAATAAGATTCACCTCTTTAACATAAAATTACATTATATCAAATAACTAGATTTACGCCAACAAGATTACTAATAAAAATTTTCAATAATATCGATCTCTTTAACATCAAATTGTTGACCAAATAACAGGATTCTTGCCAACATGGCTATCAATTGAAAGTATTCAATAAGATTTACTTTAACATGAAATCATGCCAACAACTACAAAAATCATTAATAAGATTTCTCTCTCTAACATGAAGCTGTACACCAAATAACTAAATCGACATCAATATAGTTACCAAAATTTTCTTCAATAAGAATAATCTCTTTAACGTAAAATTATAAACCAAAATCTTTATTTGTCTTTAAATACATGCTTAAAAATAAGCAATATATTTCTAAACTAGCATGCCCCTAATATAAGAATATGTATATATAATACGTGTATTATAATGCATTTTCTTTCTTTCTTTCAACATTCTAACATTTGATTTAAAATAAAATCTATAATCTATTTGTTTGATTTTATTTTATATTTTTCTCAAATACATAGAGATCAACGATTATGAGTTATTTTTTACGATAGCTGTTTGTTTTGTGTTATTTGCATCATTTCTCTGTTCTGAGTACAATCAATTTATACCAATCGTAACATTGAATTTTTCAAATAATTTTTTTAACCATTTGTAAAATTAAATTTTCGATAAACATTTATTTGCTTGGATTCAAGTTAATGACCGAGGTAAATCCCTATATGCTGTGATTATACAATTAGCATGGAATGGTTTAAATTACTACATCTGGCAAGAGCGCAATGCACGTTTGCATGAAAAAAACCCTGAAATCTGAGATGAATCTTTTTGCTCTTATTCAATATAGTGTAAAATAAAAAATCTTAGGATGCAATAGGATTATACTTGTATAGCTGAAAATTAGGATCTTAGTTAGTTTATTGTCATTAATAATAACATTTTGATAAATATTTAAATTATTCATCATCTTAAACTTTACTTTGTTTAAGCATCTTACACCAACATTTATGTTGGACTTACTAAACTCCAATATTTAAAACGTTAAAACTTTATCAATTGAATTAATTTTTAAAATTATAAAATATAATTATTTTATCAAAAATAAAATAGATCATAAAATTGATATAATGAAACTAAAAAAAATTATTCAACCGATAAGATCTCATTAAATTAAATGCTTATTTGGTTCATAGTCTTGATCAAAATTTCATAGGATTTATAAAAACACAAAATCAAAAATCTTTTTTTTTTAATATTTCATTATAAGAATGTAACACTTTTAATATGACCTAGTTTATTTAAGCTGATTCAGAGCTTCATATTAAAATATTGTTGATGAAGATCGTCGGTCAATCAATCGAATACGAATGTTTTGACATTGTGTACATTTTGAGAAATTGACTATGCTTAAAACTGAAAAATAAAAATTTTAGTGACCAAAATATAATCATTGAAACTTTAGTGATAAAATAAAAAATCATCCAAACTTTAATTACAATGAATGTAATTTACTATATTAAAATTTGTACATTTCACTGATTACATATTTGGTCATTGTTTTTGTTTTGCTTTTTTTTTATATCATTTTAATATATTTTTAAGATTTGTTTCAAACTTTTTTATGTTTAATTTTTTTATTACTTTATCCGGAGATAATTTGAGTCTTTAACCATTATCCATTAGATCATTTTATATATTTTTTTAGTTGTGAAAAATAGTTTTCAATTCAAACATTGACCGCTATTTTTTACACAGGAAATGTTCACTCTATAAAAAAATAGCCTTATTTGATTCCCTTAGGGGAGTAAAACTCGACTCGACTTAAAAAAATTTGAATAACTCGACTCGATTCAAGACAAAAATATTCGACTCGATTTAAAATTTTATAGACTCGACTCAAAAAATTTCAAATAAAGTTTGAGTTGTAAAATAAAAATTTGAATAATTCAAAATTTTTAGTAATTAAAGGATTAATTTTTAAGTTTAAGGCGAATCTCTCAATTTTTTATGATATATATACATTGATATATAAATATATAAATAAATATTGCTACATATGAATATATATATGTATATCTTATATATTAGAGAAAGTCGTTTAAATTGAAATCAAATTATATTATAACATGATAAATAATTACAATTATAGGAACTCAAAAATTTGGCTCGAATTTCTTAAACTCGACTTAAACTGAAAAAATTTCAAATAAAGTTTGAGTTGTAAAATATGACTTGTCAACTCGAATAACACAAAATTTTTTGACTCCACTCGAACGAATACTCATCCCTACCCTTAACTTGTACATGGACTAAATTGGGTTGTTTCATTGTAGAGGGATTAGTTTGAATTTATCCCAATATTAGAGGGATGTATAAGATGCTTTCTCCCTCTGCAAAATGTAGTTAAAGATATTTTTGTAATTATTATTTATGGGCTTCCGAGTCCTCCAAACACTGGGCCATTGAAAGAGTAATGCAAAGTAGCATTGGAATCTACGTAAGGTGTTCAAAACCGGTTAAATGGATCCTTAACGACCTAATTAACTCATAATGTAAGTTTAATTAAAATATTTTTAAAAATAATTTAGTTTTAAAATTAATAAAATTAAATTTCAATACCCTTAATTTTTATAATTTAATTACTTTTAAGACTTTAATTATTTTAAAATTAGTTAATCTAGTTCAAATAATTCGATATTGATTACATCTCTGAACCACATTATAGGAAAAAGTGAAGTTATAGTGTGATGATATTGAATATCACCTCCATAAACATGAAAGTTTGAAACTTATGAAAGAAAGTAATTTGATCGTTGGTTTCCTAAACAACCTAAACCGATAGTAGTGGAGTGGTAAAGAAACTTTACCATCCTACCTAGCTCCTTAGTGAATCCGCCATTGGATACGTTAAAGTAGAGCAATATAAATTATCGTTTAGGGTGTTCATTTTTATTTAAGATAATTTTATAAATTTCACGAGTGATAATCTAATAAGATAGTGATCAATTCTTATTTTTAGTTAAATTTATAGTATTTTCTTAATAAAACAATAAAAATAATATGTTTGATAAGTTTTAATTATGTTTTTATAATTTATTAACAAAATATTAAATTAATTATTTAAAATAACGGAATATAATTTTATTATATAAAGATCCATTTTTGAATTTTCGTTCAAGATCTCAAAAGTGTATGAAATAACTTTGATCTAATGATAATTTAGGTCCTTAATAAATTTAAGTATTAGATAAATTAAACATGGCTACTTAATTTTAAGTTTAAATTTCTAATAAACCTTAATATTTTTAATTTCAATATTTTAATTTCTCCTGATATTTACTCCTGGTTTCATCCTTGATTTATACACCTTTAATATAAATGTGTTAGAACAAAATATTTTTTTTATTTGAATGTAATAAATTTTGAATTTTTATCAAAATAATTATTTTTTAAAAATAATTAATAAAAATTATTAGGGTTTTCATAAATCAAAGTAAAATTCTTAAATTTTATTATAAGTCCTTAAATTAGTATTTTCTATTTGTACTCAATTTTTATTACATTCAAATAAAATTACTTTATACGAGCATTTATCATCATTTATTCAATTACCATTTAAAGAAAATTTTAGACATTCACAACATTATTTTTAATGAAATGGAAAAGGTAGGTTCCGTGTACCCAAAGCATCTATCATCTCTTACAAATCAATGGGTTTCGAATTTTTTTTATTAAAAAAATCAAATTTAGGTCAAATTAAATTAAATCTGGTTAGATTAAGTTTAGAGTAAAATTTTTCGATTTAACTTGATATATTTATATATTTTTATATAGAATATATAATATTTTTACTATTTTTCTCGAATCAGGTTAGGTTTAGTCAAGTTATTTTTTTATTACAATGTCGAGATTTAATAAGGTCAAATTATTATTTTTATTATATCGGGTCAAACCAGATCAAAAAAATATATTAATACCTAATCAAGATTGGAATGAATATTGGATCGAGATCGAGTGACAAAAACCTCAAGCTATCCCGTTATCATCCCTATATAGAATTCAACTTCGTATTTAGGTTCGGATGTGGACTTTTTTTTTAATTATCTGATGTGGACTTTGCTTAGATAAAAACGGGACCTCTTCCTCTTCCCTTTTCCAAGCATTTGCCTTTTTTATTTCTCTCTCTACTCTCTACTTCTTACAACTAAGCCTAAGCCCACCTTCCTCCCTGTCTCTCGCTCGCCTCCTCTGTTTCTCACTCAAACGTTATACTCTGTTTTTTTTTCAAGCTGGCGATCGAAAATCAAGAATCCAATGTCCATGAAATCAAGGCCAAAAATAGAAGAATTATGGTATCTTCATTCTCTCAAAGGGACTCCTGTTTTTCCCTTGTTCTTCTCCTTTTTGATCTTTTTATTCATTTTTATCTTGATTTCTTGATCTGGGTCTTGTTTACAATGTGTGTTAATGCAATGGCGTTTTGACAGGGAGCTGGTGGTCCAGAGGAAGAAGACAACAGGTGGCCATCGTGGCTGACACGTTTGTTAAGAGGGCATTTCTTTGTTCAATGCAAGCTTCATGCTGATTCTCACAAGAACGAATGCAATATGTACTGCTTAGATTGCATGAATGGCGCCCTCTGTTCTTTCTGCCTCGATTCTCACAAGGATCATCGTTACATTCAGGTTCAGTATTTTCCCCTTCAATTTCTCATCTTTATTTGGTTTTCCCATGATTTTTTCCCTTCAAAAATACTACCAGTACTAACTATTTTACTCATTTGAAATCTGTGTATTTTCCTTTAATGGGATGCAGGGGATCCTGTTGTTTCAGTTCCCTTTTCTGGCATTCAGGTTTCCACATTTTCTCAGCATCCAAACAGGCATTGACTCAATTTTCAAGTCCCTTTCTCTCTTTTGTAAAAGAAAACACGCATTTTAGCAGTTTTTGGATCTAACAAGCAACTCCATAAAACTCCCCAGTTTTCTCCATCGTTTCTAAATTTCAACAGTAAAGCCAAATGTTTTTCTTGTGTAAAAGTGTAATCATATTTTACTTTTTTGACAGACAATACAAAATAAAATCACGAAATTCTCAAGCGAAGTGATTGATTTCCATTGGTCATTCATTACCAAAATCCCAAAATTTATCTCTGTTTACTAATGAGATTGTGGTTTGTATCGTCAGATTAGGCGGTCTTCGTACCATGATGTGATCAGGGTATCTGAGATACAGAAATACCTGGACATTTCTGGAGTGCAGACTTATGTTATAAACAGTGCTAAGGTTGTTTTTATCAATGAGAGGCCTCACCCAAGGCCTGGAAAAGGCATCAGCAATACCTGTGAGGTTTGTGATCGAAGCCTCGTCGACTCCTTCTGCTTCTGCTCTCTTGGTTGCAAGGTATATTGATTTTTCTTTTCTAGTCAATTATCCTGTTTGGTAGCTGAGAAAAAAATGTAGGACTTTACAAGGTTTAGTTTTCCAAGCCAAATCCAAATTCATCATAAATTTTCATTTCTTAATTTTATGTGTTTTAAATTTGAAATAAATGTATTTTGTTGTTGATCATATGAAACAACAGACTGTTGGCACATCCAAGTGCTTCAAGAAAACAAAGAGGCACTAACTCTTGGCATTAAACTCTGAGAATTCATACAGCAGCAGCAGCAGCAGCAGCCATGGAATGCCGAACAACAAGAAGAAGATCAAAGTGCAAAGCTTCCGTCCTTTGACACCTCCTCTGACATCTGTGAATTACCAAACCAGTGCGAAACGAAGAAAGGGTATTCCTCACCGATCCCCGACGGGAGGTCTCGTCATAGAATATTAACCTTCTATTTCACCCTACCATTACAGACAGCAAAGTGTGATGTGAGAATGGCCTACTTTTATTCTGCATGTATCATACTCCCCCTGCCTGCCTGTCTCTCGTCTTGTGTCTCTAGATTAATATTAGCAGCAGGAAATGGTCGATGTGGAAAAATAGTGTCCTTTTTTATTGTTTTACAAGATAAAACAGGGTGTTTAGCTTATAGGTTGAGATTTATACATATAGTACTGGGAGACTGAAACATGTAGATAGTGAAAAGCAGGATATGGGACTGTACTGCATTGTTATAGGAAGAAGGTGGAAGCAATGTCTATAATATATTTGAAATCAAATATCTTTGTCACCTTTATGCCGAGAAGTTTCGGCATTAAAGACATGACTTATGATAAAATGAGTGATGACTTATGATAAAATGAGTGATTATATTGATTAAAAATTACAAAAACTCTAACAAACCGGACTCATGATATAATCTCTTTTTTTTAACTTGCCACCCCTTTGTGTTGATATGATATTTATTTAGGGAGTATGTGGGTCACCAATGCAATTTGGTTTCGGTATCTTAGCCAACTGCGTTTATTAGGCTTTCTAAAATAAATATATTTTTTGATACTAATGTTATAAATCTTTTTATGAATAATTATTTTATCATTTATATAATAATTATATTTATTTTATTTTCAATTTATTTTAATTTATTATAACTTTGTAATTTTTATTTCCCTATATAATCTATAATTTATATTTAATTTTTAAAAAAGTATTTTTTGTTATACTTTAAGTTGATTTATTTGATATACTTTTAAGTTTTTTTTTATAATAGTCCGAATTACATTAACCAGAGAAACAGAAGCAGTACTTTTACATTTATTTGATACTAGTCTGTACAGAAAGTTATGGCAACCCAAATGGCTCAAAGGAGATCGAAGCCCTACTATGGTTTCGCTTTGCTCATAAGTGTAGGTGTGACGGAGACGGCCCCGATAAGGAAAAGTGTGGCAATGGAGTTGAAGTCATAAAGATCCCCTACGGATCGAAGCTCTCCCAGAGCTATTCCGGCCTGCAGAAGAACAGCAGAAGAACAGATAACCGAGCATTATTAAAGCATCAAGAATGCGTTTCCATGTCGAACATAAGAGAGAATAGACTAACTATGAGTTATATACCCTGACAGTTATGTAAGCAGCAGGTATGAGTCCAATAAAAGTTGCCAAGAAGAAAATATGATAGGGCACATCAACAATAGGTGAAGCAACATTAATGAATGTGTTCGGCAACGTCGGAGTAAGCCTTAGGAAAAGCATATAGTTCAACAGTCGCTCCCTCCGTTGAGCTATCTGCACACACAAAGTTAAAACTCATTCAACTTTTTAGCTCAACATAAGCCAAGATGACTTTGGTAAGGAATTGAAAATCACCTCGGCTTGGAAGAAGCACAGCTTGTCAGGCCAAAGGGATAAGACGAGGGGTCGTCCAATCAATTTTGACAGGAAGTAGCAAGAAGAAGCACCAGCAGTGGCAGTGAACACAACAAGAGCTACACCTTTCAAAACTCCAAACAGTGCTCCGGCAAGTAATGACATGAAAACCGTTCCCGGGATCATGAAAGTTTGCATGAAAATATAGACTACACAATACCCCACCAAGACTTGAAAGGTGTAATCACTTGTATAGGTTTCAAGGTTATCTCTGCACAATGCATCATACAGAAAACAATCAATATGCCTAAAAGGAACACAAAAGACATCTCACAGTAGAGACAACATAGAGATTATCATGTCAAGGAATCATACGAAAATAGTACATGCAAATAGTAACATATATAACCCTTTTTTAAGAACTAAGCAGGAGGGGCAAATAATTATACAAGTAATCAACAATTACAGCACCATAAGCTATAGAGGCAACTCAAGACAACATCAATTCTGAATCTTTTAGACCAGAACAAATGTTCCCGTTCTGGGGCATTCCTAGTTACCAAGGACTTGACCACAAATGTTCTGTTTTGAACAATCCTTGCCAATGTAACTAAAGCACAACCCTTTTTTCCTGAACAATTCATTTAGGTCAGACTTATCCACCTCTCACTTCTTTGGATCTCACGGATCATCTTATTGACCCATTTTATCCTGGTAAGTAGAAACACATTGCATGCAGTCCAAAATAGCAAAAATTTTCATTTTCATTAAAAAAATCCATTCCTTTCTGCTAAAAATTAATTATAACAAGAGCAAAAACAAGCTCCATTGGCTTCAAACAAGAGTAATCTCATAACTTGTTAAATTACAGGGAAAACAGAAAAAAAAATAAAGGAATCAAAGATAAAACAGAAACTAAACTTGACTCGATAGATTGCATGCAATCTCCAAATAACTCAGTGAATCCAAAAGAATTCCTTTTAATAGAAATCAAAATTGACTAAGTAGATTGCATGCAATCTCAAATAACACATTATCCACAGAATCAACGGAAAAGGACGAACAAACCTGAGGATTTGCAGATCTTCAAGGTTCCTGGGTAATTTAAGGAAGCTGTAATCAGAATCGGGTATTGTTAAATAAACACCTAAAAGCCCCAAAACAAATCCCATCACCACCGTTAAGCCACTGCCACCTCCCAAAAGGTCAAAGGAAAACTGGGTTTGTATCCCTTCATCTCTTCTCTCCCTTCCATTTCCCCCCTCTCTTCTCTCTGCTCTCTTTCCTTCCGTTACAATAAATAGAGAGAAAAGAAAACAACCAAAGAAAACCTAAAATGGGAGAAAAAAAGAAGCCTTCTGGGACACTTCTTCCCCCTTTCCCCTCTGTCCCTTTCTTCTATATTTCAAAAAGTTTGGGGAGAAGAGAGAGAATATTCTCCGGGAAGGGCATTTAATTTATAACCTTACACACACAAAACACAACTAAAATACAGAAAATAAATTACTGTTTTTTTCTCTTTAAAGGAGTCGAAAACCGAAAAATTATATAATGGTTCAGCCCCACCACGTCACCCGAAAAACATGACATGGAAAAATTGATGAGTTTGGTAGTTTTTAATGGTTAGTCCTATGAACACGTGGTGAGACTGACCCATGATATAATTTTTTTCTAAAAACTGGCTAATTTTGGTAAATATATCAAATAGTTGTAATATTTTAAGAAAGATATTTAAGTATATTTTAGAATTCAGGATAAAAGTTAGGAAAAATTATATTTTGGGTAAGTTGCACCACGTGTCCATGGAACCAATCACTAAAGATTCATTTAGGAAAATAAATGATGAGAATAAATTAACAATAAATATGATATAAAAAAATGATGATATTGATGATTTTTAGTAGTTGGTCCCATAGATGACGTGGTGGGACTTATCCATGATATAATTTTTCTAAAAGTTAGGGATGTTTGATTCGGAAAAAAGATAATGATTTTGAGAAATAATCTTTTTCAAAATCTTATATCCTTGTTTGATTTAACTTCATTCTCACTCATTCAAAAAAAATCATTATCAATAATAGCTCTTTTTTACCAATTTTCCGAGAATGTGATTCTTAACATCTTAGGTATTTGTTAATTCCTTTCATATTAGACAAAATTATCCTTGAAGTAATAAATTTTCTCAATTTGGATTCGTTATAGCATATTTAAATGAAATAAATTCATTAAATAATTTTATTTTGTTATGAATATTTTTATTTATGGTGGATATCCAGACATTAAATTAAACTTTAATGTTCTTTATTATTAGAGTTTAATACCAATTGGAATTATGGTTTCCATCTTATGTCTATAAAGATAGACTTTTGGATAAAACATTTTACACAACCCTACTTTAAGAATATAAATCTCTCTCTTTTGTCTCTCATCTTTGTTCTCTTATTTTATTCTTATTCTTTACTTTATCCACAACACGTTATCAGCACGAGACTCTAACCAACGAAGGTATTTGTCGTTTAAATCTCAAAAGAGTTATTGAAAAGAATTTATTACTAGCATGAATCAAAGATAAGTTTTTCTCCCTCAATTATATTCTAATATTCGATTTATCTTTCTTTTTTTGATTTTTGACTTAATTTTTATTTAAAAAAAAACTTTGGTTGTTTGGTTTTGTGTAGCGATAAAGTGACTCAATTATCGTGGTACTTGTCGACAATTCTCGAAAAAGATTTTAACAAAATATTGGTGATTAAACCTACCATATATTCAAATTAGTGGAAATTTCAATATGTTTTAATTATTTAAATTGAGATTTTTTTGTCTTTATTTATAATCAATATTTATTTATTTTATTATGATGATGAAAGTTTACATTTTAATCATGTTCTAAGTATTACATGATATTAGAACAAATATTAAACCTTTAATTAATTAATATGTTATTTGTTATGTTGGTTTAATCCAAGTATATTGGTTGGACATCTTGTTCTGCGAGGCTACTCGTCTCAAAGGAGATTCTTTTTAAATGACCTTGTAGACTGGTTTAACAACGTTGCGTCTGAGGATTAAATTTTTGTTTCTTAAATGTAATGTATATATATATTGGTTGATAAATTACTATTTAATAGTATGAATATTATAAAATCTATATTTGCTTGAAAGCAATATTTTTATGTCAAAAAATTCGATTATAGACTTCTCCCAAGTTCAAGTTACGGAAATCATCTTAATCCAAGAATTTTTATGGGTGACATTCCCTGAAGTGAATTTAAGCATGATGATTATTTCATGCGATTATTTGATTTATGTCATTTTTTGAAGTGAATGCAAGCATAATGTTTATCCCATGCGATTATTGAATTTATTTCATTTCTTGAAGTGAATGCAAACATGATAATTCACTATATGGTTATTTTGAGAATGCTTATATCCACAAAAAGTGAAATTATAAAAATGACAAGAATGATAGAGATCATATCAAAATCTTTATGTTATCAATGTGATGGTACAAACTATTGATCTCGTACTTATCAAACACCGAAGTTTTATGGATTTTTTCCATAATCATGAATGATAAATTAAAGAAAATATAAATAGATTTTTTTGTGGCGAAAATAATTATGACGTTATTAATCCAACTCAATTGGATATTGATAATTTTTTAATTTTGGGGCTGCTCATGCTGAGTTTTAGGGGATGGTAAAAAGATCTTGGAGGGAACCTATTGAGGGGACCCTATGCAGGTGTTTTTTTGAGAAACTTAAAAGATTGAAGGTTCATATGAGAACCTTAAACCAGAAGTATTATTCTGAAATTTCTACGAGAGTGGAGGATAAGAGGAAATAGCTTAAATCAGTGCAATTGACAAATTTGAATCCCGAGTTTAAAGATGATAGTGAAGGGCAGTTGCAAAAAGAATTGTTGAAATTGAAGAAGGTTGAGACTTTTTTTTCTCAACAGAAAACAAAAGTACAATGACTACAGAAGGGAGATCAAGGAACAAAGTTTTTTTAGTCAGTGGTTGCTGAGAAGAAAAGTAAAGGTACTATTAGGGTTTTGAAAGCTGAGAATGGTGTTAAGCTTGTTCCTTTGAGAAAATGACAGAGAAAGTAATTCGGTTCATTTCAAAGTAAATTGGATTTATGAACCTCAAGTAATTGGGTGTAGTGTGGAGTGTTTGAAAGGTCTTTTGCGACTGATGTGCCTGACTTGGCTTTTTTAGATAGGGCAGTGACTGATGAGGAAATTAAGAGGCAAGTTTTGGACAAGAGAAAGATAAGTCCCCTAGTCCGGAAGGTTACACTTCCTAATTCTTCAAGTAGGCATGGGGACGATTTTATTCAGTCTGTGAGATACTTTTTTTTTCTCTTGCTCCTTATTACTTGGGTTTAATGCTACATCTATTATCTTAGTTTTCAAGATTTCAAATGCTAGTATGGTTAAGGATTTTAGTCCTATTTCTTGTTGCTTTATGGTCCATAAAACTACTACTAAGATTTTGGTAGGAAGATTGAATGTGGTTCTGCCTGAGTTTATTACTTTTAACCAATCAGCATTTATTAAGGAAAGTAGTATAGTTGATAATACTTTGTTAGCCTAAGAACTGGTGAAGGAATATGGTAGGTGTGCTTTGAAAGTTGACCTGCAAAAGGCTTTCGATTTTGTTAATTAGAATTTTATTCTAAATTTATTCGAGATAATGGAGTTACCTGAGAAGTTTAGAGGGTGGATTAGGGCCTATTTCACTGATAGTAGGTTCTCTATTTCATTGAAGGGAGGTTTGGTGAGGGATTTTAAGGACAAAGAAGGGTTAGGCAAGGGGACCCCCTCTCCTCTTAACTTTTTGTGGTAGCTATGAATGCTCTATCCCATTTGTTGAATAGGGCAACTGAGCAGGGTATCTTTCAGTTTCACCCTAGGTGCAAGAGGGTGAAGCTTACTCACCTATGCTTTGCAGATGATCTGTTTATTTTTTGTAAGGAGAATGCTCACTCTTTGCTTGATATTTAAAGTGTCTTGGAAAATTTTTATGAGATGACAAGCTTGAGGCTGAATGTGGCTAAATTAAAGCTCTTTGTAGCTGATGTTTCCTCTGAACAATAATGTCATTTGCGAGATATTACTAGTTTTAGATTGAGATCTCTCTCAATGAGATACTTAGGTGTTTCTTTGGTTACAAAGAGGTTAGGTGAAAAAGATTGTTCACCCCTTATTGAGAAGATCAAGGTTAAGTTGGGGCATTATTCTAAGCGGCATTTTAGTTATACAGGTAGGTTATAATTAATTCAGACAACGTTTGGTAGTTTGACTAATTATTGGTGTAGGTAGTTGGTGCTGTCAAAAAGAATTATTGATAAGGTGAAAAAGTTATGTATGATGTTCTTCTGGAAGAGATAAAACTGTCTTGGGGGTGCTCGAGTGGGTTGAAAGTATATTTGTAGGCTTAAGAGTGAAGGGGGTCTCAAACTTAAGATGTCAAATCCTGAAACCTTACTTGCTTGGTTCTTCTATTGAGAAATTTGTTGGCAAATGAAGGATCTTTGTGGGTGGCGTGAGTGCACATATATGTAATTAAGAAAGGGGATATTTGGAGTATGAAACTTAGACAACATCATAGCTGGTGCTTAAGGAGGATTATAAAGCAAAAGGACACAATGCAGACATTAATGAGGAATGAACATTATGGATGGATTTTGAGTGCAACATGGAAGATGATACGTGAGTTAAGGGAGAAAATCTATTGACATAAGGTGGTGTGATTCTGGTTACATGTGCCTAGCATGCTATTATTCTATGGATGGTAATTCTCTCAATAGATTACCAATTAGGGATATGCTTCGAAGAATGGAGCTTGATGTGGAAGAGGGGTGTATCCTCTGTGAGCATGCTTCGGAGATCAGAGATCACCTTTTCTCTGATTGTAGCTACTTGATGGTTGTTTGGAATGCTATATTAGGATTGTGTGGATTACATCGAAGCATTCTGGTGTGGGAGGAGGAGATGTAATGGTTGAGTGTAAGAATGAAGGGAAAGTCTTTAATAATTCATGTTTTGAAGCTAACATGGAGTGTCTATGTTTACTTTATATGGGAGAAAAGGAATAGGTAGATGTTTCGTAATGTTGCTCGAGACGCGGAGAGTATTGTATATTGTATAAAAGAGATTATTTGTATTAGAACTCAGAATAGAGTTATACGAATGGATGATGTAAATAGGAACATTTGTATTTCTTGGAGGATTTGATGACCCAAATATACTTATAAGTGATATTTTTCATGTCTTAAATAAATATAACACAACTTATCCAAAAAAAATTAAAATTTATCTTTAACATTCTTTATTCTCTAAAACATTATTTAAAATTGTATTATTCCTAAAAAAATCATAAAAAGCGTCTTCTGTCGTCTCTCCTCCTTTTTTCCGTCTATTTTTAGTATATTTCACATTATTGTCGTTTGTATTTCTTTTATACTGTTTTTAACAAACGTGTTAAAACTGTTTTAAAAATATAGGGTAACTATAAATTTCATAATAAATAATCACTTATCTTTCTAAAATTACAAATAAATTATTTAATTAAAGAATTATTATAAATATATCATTGAGTAGATAATCCATCAAATCCTTGGTTTGATTTTGATTGAATTTCAAGTACCACTTATTTGACATTTGACATTTAATTGATAAAACAGTAATTTGCACCGAAATTAATTTAATAATTTTATTCACGTCTTTTCTTACTTTAATGTTAATGATTAAGATGTCAATTCTACTAATTATTAAAATTTATTTATTGCTATTGCTCTACACTTTTATTGCCATTTATTTTTTAATAAATTTAATAACACTATTTATTTTTTAAAAGTTAATCTCTATATTCTAATTTAGATAATATAATTAAATCATATAGGTGTGTAACAGCGCTGGATTTAGAATTTTAAAATAAATTTAAAAAATTCTACAACGCGCGTGAAACATTGTTGAACACCACTAATGTTGAACATTGTTGAAAATTAATAAATTAATTAATAAAAATTAAAAAATTTAAAGACTTAATATGTAATTAATAAAAGAGTGATAGACTCAACATATATTAATAATTACGTGTTGAGTTTTTAAAATTTTTAATTTTTATTAATTAATTTAATAATGTTCAACGGTGTTCAATATTAATGATATTCAACGATATTCGACGCCCGTTATAGACCCATCCAATAAATTTTCATAAAAAGGTTCACACAAATTTAAACTCGTTTAAAAAATGGAATGCAACTGTTTTTCAAGGAACTCCATGTATCTGTCACTGTTTGAAATGATGAAATTTGAGAATATAAATAATGGTAAATTGACTTGAGATTTGATATTTAAATTAATTTTATTTGATTTATAATTTAATAATGATTTAAATATGATATCATATTTGATATGAAATCTAACATAAATCGAAACTAACGTGATTTTTATTTGAATTGATATGGATTCAATCTAATTTTTAAATGAATCGAATAGATTTAAACTGAAATCATCTAAACCGAAAGTAACTGGAATCGAAGATAACCCAAAATAAAGAAAATATATTTAAAAAATGATAAAAAAAAATCGATTTAAATTATCGCACACCTCACTAAAATGTCAAATATATTAGCTTTATAAAGTCATATTTGGATTTAAAAAATTGATCCGACCTATTTTCTATTAAACCGATCTTGATTTGACTCGAAATTAATCAATCCAAAAAACACATTACTTGAAAATCAATCAAACCGATATGACCCGATTCGACATAATACACAACCCAAATTACTTTAAACACAGATTAAAATTGAATTAGACCATATCCGACTCAAAATCATAAAAAAAAATCGTTAACAATTCGACCATGGACATATTTTTTATTTTCTCAAAAATATCTTAAAATAAACTTTTATCTATTTTTTATAAATTCAAAAATATTAAATTTATAAAAAAAAATTAAAGATGAAACACCTAAAATTATAATAATATAAATATTATATCTTTGTTTTACTAAAAACAACTCAAACCTCTAAAATTCACAAGAAATATACTTTATACCCTTCAAGCTTAAAAAGAAATGGATAGATCACGTGAAATAGTTAAAGGTAGAATAAATAAACCAGCGCTTTGCGTTGCGTCCACCAAAATCGAGACCCATTTGTTAGTATGTCACCGCTGTTGTTCCACGTTGGCATTACAATGTCACCACCCACCCAAGAAATTATTAGATATGCCTGATTTATTCATAATTTATTTATTTTATTTATTTTAATATAATTTTTAAATAATTATATATTCTTTAAAGACATGTACATTTATCTTAAAATTAAAATAAATAAATATTGTTAAATAAAATTATAAATAACGTAAAAAATCATATACATCTAATAAATTTTTTCAGGCTCTTCTAAATTAATTACATTAAACGTATTTAAATTTAACATCGAACCTACTAAAACTACTTGGATCGAATTTTAAACATGTATATATATTTTATTCCGGTGATAATTCTTATTTCGGATATAAAAATAAATTGTGTCATTAAAATTTGAGATCAATTCGATATATGTTTGAAATTTTGAGACCATTCCAAAATTAGAACCATAAATTGAGGATGTTTGGTGCTATTAATATTTTCTAACATTAAAAAATAGTTTCTTTGACCCAATTTATACTAAATTTACAAATTATTTTTTATAAAGAAACTCCCATAATTCAGCTTTTAATTATTATCATTATTTTGTCCGTTGCTTTCAATTATTTACGTATTTCTGGAAAAATATTTTAATTATTTTTAGTTAACTGAATATGTTATGATTTATCAACTATTTTATCCGTTTATAAATTAAGATAAACTATGTTAATAATATTATATGTATATAATTAATGAGGAAAGATATTTATCTTTAATGTATTAAAAGCCTATAAAATCGTATGTCAATTTGACAATAACAACTAAATAAAAAATTAATAAAATTTATTAATTAGGTTGCGGTTAAGGATGTGTATATTATTTTATTTAAGTTTAAATTTTAATATTTATTTTTTTAAAATATAATATTTTTATTTAATAATATATTTATTTAAATTTATTTTTAATTACAAGGATGAATTGGGGATGTAAGGTGCGGACACATTCCTAAAAAAAAAAATTAAAACTTCACATAATTTAGGCAACGCAAGTATTTTTGGGCTCGAGGATGGTACGTTTGGGTTTGGGTTTGGGAGCTGGGAAAGGGTGATAAGAGAGAGAATATAACATCTTTACCCTAATATTATATTTGGATTTTAAACCTAATTCGATATCATAAAATTTTTTTATTTTATAAAATTAAATCAAATATTATCCATGAAGTCCAATATTATCGTAAATAGATAAAATTCATAAATTATTTAAAACATTTCGCATTAACTCCAAAATAAAACAATATTAAAATATTCGAATGTTACATGTTTAATATAAAATAAAAGTTATAATTATAATAATGTTCTACGAATACATAACCTCTGTATCTAGGTAATATACTTTGACAATCAGTCAATGTTGAAATCTTACCTTTGATGGTACTCCTCGAAGCTACAAAATAATATACCTACAAACGGAAACAACAATTCCGAATGTTGAATTAACAAAACTCGGTGGATACATAACCACTTAATCATGCTTCATGCAATCATAAATAAGAATATACTACACGTATGATATCATGGTAAGGTAAGCAATGATATTACTATAACCGTTTAAACACATAGCAAACCATAAATATATTATTTCACACAACACGCATGTATCATATCAACAAACCTTAAGTCCATAACCACACACAACATTGAGAGTGTACACTCTTGGATGAGGTCCAATGCCACACAACTTCGAGAACGTACACATTTATTTGAAAATTTTCATCGAACATCTTTGAATGAGACATGGTGCCAAACAACTTCAGAAATGTACATTTCAGAATATTTAACATTTTGAATATTTAACATTTTGTGTTATAATACTTTCATTGGGTACATAGATCTCATCAAACAAACTCAACTATGTAGGCATTCCAACAACACATAACAAAGACTCTAATATCATGCATCATCATTTGATCCACTCAGGATTCATATGGGTTACTAACACAGGTAACTCATCTAATATTACCAAGTTTTTAGCTAATTATTTCATATATGGGTTTAAATCTCAGTTTCTCAGTTTTATAATTCATTGTATACCTTAAGAGATTTATTGGATCCTTGATCTCAAATTATAGAAACCAAAACTCGAAACATAAACTCTTGAATAGATTACCTATCGAGTATTGGTATGTCTACGTGAACATTTATTAATTTACTACAATTCATAAATTAGAATACCTAATTAACTACATTTTTACGAGAAAAAAATAAATTACAAATGTAAATCAAATTCGAGAACAAAAATACCTTTTTAGGATATTTATTAATTTCATATCATACTTTCCTCAAGTCAAATTCATGTCACATTATTAAACTTCATTTCATAGTCCATAGATGAGCTTAATTCTCCAAACTTAGCACAAGGAAAGAAAAAAATCTCACCCACACCCAAACGGTGCTTTAAAAATAGAGATCAAAATAACCATTCAATTAAACGATTTTTCGACGTTATACTGATTTACACTTTCCAAACACCATTTATACAGGCTGCTGTTGGACTCGAAAATCTTAGCTTTGTATATTTAATGTGAAAAAAAATCCTACCTAAAACAATATATATAACTCCATATATGTATTTAAAACATTAAATATTAAGTGTAGGGTTTGGCTGATGATTGTTCATACACGACCAATGGATATAGGTCGGAAACAATCTCACCCACGCCCTAACAATTCAACTAATATTATGACTTTTAAGGACTAAAACAAATACTAACATACAAATCTATAGTCGTAAGACATTAATTAATTATACACATTGATGTAATAGTAGAAGACTCGGTAGGAGAAAAATTATGTTCTCATATAGAAGGTTAATGCAAGAAATCGAAGACTTATAATTTATGAAAGTAATATTTTTTATCTTTAATTTTCATATTAGATTTAAATCTTCACATGGAATGTCTCAAATACAAAAATTATTAGATAAGTTTGTTTCACCACGTTATAATCGGTCTCATCTAATAATAAGTTTTTATATCATTTTTTTTAAAGTGAATCTTCATTTATTTCTTTTTTTTAAGGTGAATCTTCACATCTTTCTTACATGTTATTAAACGGATAAATCCATAAATAACGTGATGAGTCACGATCATATCATGCTTCATACATGTAATGAAAATCTGGAATAGGCATCTTTATTTAGGAAAAAAAAAACATATGAGTTATTACATCTCAGAACATACTATTGCTTGTCTACATGATTGAACTTCATTAACCAAAAAAATCAAAAAATATTCCACACGCTTGTAGTGTTTACAAATTTTACTCGCAGGTAGCTCAATTATTAAGCTTCCTAAATTAATCAAATAATGTGTGTATGCACCAAATTGATGATATATATATCATGCTGAAAGCTGCTCTACCATGAGATAGGCGACGAGGATGATGAAGTTAAGCTGCAAATGCAAGAAGAAAAGGAATTAAATTAATTAATCTGAATCAAATACGTAGGAATAGAGAATCCAAGAAGAAAAGTAAACATACTCAAGAAATTCTTTCCAGCAGGAGCCATCTTCATCGTCTTCCATGATTAGCTTCTCCCAAGCCTCATAGATACTGGAATCTGTTGCTGTGTCGGTCTTCTTGTCCATATGATTAGTCGGTGAAGTCTGATCAAGAGATTCTGAAACCAACTCAGGAAGTACTGGATTTTCTGTTTGTTCAAAGGAATTGCTCAAACTTTGATTATAGATCCCAGGTTTGCTTTCATTATTTAAGTCACCTCCAAAGTATGTCCATGGGTGTTCTATAGCCTGAAACTCGGTTGATATTTGAGAGGTTGAACCGGCGTTGTTTGTAATGTTTTGAGGTGTTGGGGCGAGTTCTTTATCAGAAAGGGTGGTTGTTCCATTCAGTAATCCTTCAAAAGGGTAAGGGTTTTGGGATCCAATATTTCTGTTGATAATTCTCAGTAGGTTCTGCAGTAGTTGAGTTTTGGCTACTTGAGCAGCATCAACCTGGAGTTTAAAAGCAGTTTCCAATGGATTGTTCATCAGGTTCCCTAACTGTGAAGCACAAAGCAACTGGGAAAGATTCAGAAGATGATTTAGATCAGTTCTTGGCTTGTGGGTGTGAGGGTCAATCCCCATGTTCAGAAGCTTCTTCCTAATCTGCGTATTCCAATAGTTTTTAATCTCATTATCTGTTCTTCCAGGAAGATGAGTAGCAATCTTAGACCACCTGCAACAATGAGCACAAATCAAAGATAAAGCATTAGACGATATACGTTTCCCCCTTCATCTAAAAAAAAGAATACCAAAAGGTATATAGGTATATATGTACTTGTTTCCAAGAACAGCATGAAGGTTAATGATAACTCTCTCTTCTTCTTCAGTGAACTTTCCTCTCTTGATATCTGGCCTCAGATAATTAGTCCACCTTAATCTGCAACTTTTGCCGCATCTGTTTAGACCTGCAAGCTTAGGAAGAGCTCTCCAGCTTCCATGTCCATGTTTGTTAATGCAATCAACCAGCTTCTGATCTTCCTCTGGAGTCCATGGCCCCTTTTTCACATTGGCATCCTCTGCGCAGCATGGTGACCTTCCCATTTCGGCTGATGATACGAAACTGTACGATACTTAATCAATAAAGAATCTGATATCAAAAAATATGGAATCTCAGATTTCTTATTGATGAAGGGGTGCTTATATCTATCAACAAAGCTTGGAAAACGAGTTTTAATTTTGATATTGCGAGGAGATGAAGGACATGCAGGTGGTTTTATAGGTGCATGTTGGTCTACGTGATTCAAACAGTGATGTCAGACATTAATTCTTTGTTGCGTTATAATATGGAACCAAAAACATTGGGGAAATAACCTGGCAGCAGGCAGCGCAGGGCAGTTGATAATTATATTACCACTCTTTGACAACAACTCAAGGGTTAGGTAATTGCAAATTTTGTTTTTCCTGGAACGATAAAGAATCTGGTTGAATTCTTGTCTAGTACGTGGCACTTGAACCCTCAGCCTTCTTTTTGGAGCACAGGCAACCCAACTGCCAATATACACAAGATGGAGTTATGTTAGTGGTATAGAGTTGACATACCATTAGGAAAATTAAAGTTTTTGGGTCAAACACTTGATATAATGGTTTATTATTTGGGTAAATAAAACTACGTGTCAGAAAATTATTGTTATTTTCCTCATCGAACTATTTTTTTTAAACCATCATTAAAAGTATATTTCTTTTTATCATCATAGGAGATTTCATTAAGAATTAGAATTAACAATGAACAGTGTTGTCCTTGGGCATGGTAGGAGAGACCCATTTTTATATTATTCAATATTATAATCTATTGTTTTAATATTTATTATTAGAAATTTTCTGTTAAAATTTAATTTTTCTTGACACTTGTGATTATGACTCAATTTCCTCGACTAGGGTTGTGAAGAAACTGAACGAGGGTGTGTTCATGTTCGTTCGTTTATCTTTAGCTGAACAAATGAACGAACAAAAACATAAAGGAACACAAAATATCTTGTTCGTGTTTGTTCGTTAAGGATTGTAGCTTATTCATGTTCGTTTATATTCGTTCATATTCATCCGTTTAAATGATAAACAAACGTAAACGAACGGACATAAATGAATATAAACGAACGAACATAAACGAACTTAAACGAACGAACATAAACAACATATATAATATGCTAACTATTTAATATTTTAGATTAATTCTATTAATTCAGCTAATTAACTAATTTTAAACTGAATTAATGGATAATTAAAATTAAAAATTCTTAATTATTAGAAGAAACCTAAAATTTAACTAATTAATCAATTTTATTTTGGTTCGATCCATTAACTCGGTTTAACAAAATAATGAACACCCCTATCCTATAACAAGGACATTTTTAATGAGTCATAAAATAAGACTTCTCAACTTGAGTAACTCAAATTTTTTGACTGACTACTTGATCTAATGCTCACCCTTAGATATATGTGTAAATTTAAATGAATATAAACGAACGAACATAAATGAATATAATTGAACAAACATAAACGAATAGATTATCAAACGTTCACGAACATAAATGAACGACTGAAACCTTTGTTCGTGTTCGTTCGTTTAATTAAATGAACGAAAATTCTTGTTTTTGTTCGTTCGTTTAATAAATAAACAAAAATAAACGAATTTTGCGCCGAACGGTTCACCGAACATTCGGTTCATTTACAACCCTATCCTCAACATTTATTATTAGGGGTTTACTCAAGAAATTCAATTTTTCTTGATATTTATTATTATTTAAATACTTAATATAGGGGATATTTTCTTTTTAATATTTGTTATAGGTATATACTTTAATTTTTTTTTTCTTTTCAAATTTATTATTACAAAGACATTATTGTTTTTCTAGTACTTACAATTAAAACATAATTTTATCCGATATTTATTATCAGAGACATACTTTTAAATTTTAAAATTTTAATATTTTTTTATTAGTGGTCCAGTTTTTCTCAATATTTATTATTAGAGATAATTTTTTTTAATATTTATTATTAGAAACATACTCTTAATTGTTTTAATATTTATTAAAGACATTTTTTCTAATATTTTTTATTAGGGATCTACTTTTAAATTTTATTTTTTTAATATTTACTATTAGGTGTCTAACTTTTATGTTTATTCTTGGGTCATTAAAATATTAGAAATGAGTCTACCGATGAGTCATCATGAGCTTAATTATTTTTTTTCTAAACTTAAACAAAGTAAAATTAGTGACCAAAATAAGAAGGAAGCAAACTATTGTTTAGGAATTAAAACAAAATATCAGAGATAATTAGTGACCAATGATGTTATTTACCCTTATTTTTTAAATATTGGTACATACTTGGGCCTGCGTGAAAGTTTAGAGGGGAGGTTAACTCGGTATAGGGTAGATTTGTCCACAACTCAGAAGTTCTGAGTTAGAACAGGTCGAGTTGCAATTATATTTTATATTAATACTATATATTATTAGTTGGTTATTAACAAGGCTCATGATAATATCATATTTGTATAATTTTTTATATAATAAAATCATATTTATTGATAAAAAATTTATTAATAAATTCAATTTTTTTTATCAATATGATAATAAGCACTTAATTAATAATATTAATAACATATTGAGAAATTGATTAAAAAATTCAAGAAAAAATAACATTAACCTTTTATTTATTATTCATTTTCTGTTAATTATCAACGTGTTTTCTTGTTAAGGACGTGACTTTCATCAAATTTAGTAAAATATCGACAAGGTTTGGGTCTTATTGGCTATTTATTTCTTCACCTCAAAAATTTAGTTTTAGGGTTTATGCTTGTATGATATATTTTTCAATTTTAAAATATTTATATTTATATTAATTAATTAATATAAAACTTAAAAGAGAAAACATGATAGAGATTAATATTTTTTATATAATTTTTTGTTGATAAATTTTAATCTCTCTCCATATAGAACTAAAGTATCGGAACTATGAAAATTGGAGAGATTATATTATAAGTCCGGCTCGTTACGTCTCTTACCAATAAAAAACATTCATTTCACCACTAAATATTCATGTCATTAATCTAATTTCCAAAAAATATATATTTTAAATGACATAAAAAATAATAAAGATTCATTAGTTAGAAAAAAATAAATTAAAAGATAATAATAAAATAAATGATTATAAATAGATTGGGATTACAGATAACGTGACGAGTCATTCTCATAATATAATTCGTCATGGAAACTGTCTGTGAGTATGGATGATATGGAAGACATGTTTTTTTTTTTTTTTTTTTTTTTTTTAATAAATGTAGCTGAAATGGTATATGTGATCAGCATATACCAAATTAATAATTCTATATCAAATATTTCTTAAATTTTATGTATTTTTATATATATTTTAAAAATTTAAACAAATATATATAAAAATAAATCGATAATCGATATCCTATTTTGTGATATTTGATTTTTTTAATCGAGTTATGGGTTGAGTTTTTAATACCGGAATTTTGGGTATCAAAAATCTAAGTACCCTAATACGAAACGCCCTAATAGGTTAATACTAAGTAGGCTTTTTTTATCTCAAACTATGGAGAGATTATTAGGTGAACCTTGTTCATCACGTCATCTATGGTCTAAATAATTAAAACCGTTCATATTTAAATAACTATCTAATAACTGCTCACCCACTAATTACATGTAAGAAAGAGATGACGATTCACCTTAAAAAAAATTAAAATAAACGATCTTGATTAATTAAAACCATGAATGACGTGATGAACAAGTTTCACCTAATAATTTTTTTAAACTACGGAGTCTCCTACCTTAACGGTCAAAATCATGAATCCCCCACATGTAATATTATGTAACCGACAACCAACGGTTCCAAGCAACTTCCTTGGTTGTTGCTTGAAATATTAATTCATCATTCTATAACTCAGCAGTTTTTCCAGTGTCTGCTAAGTTCAATGTTGGTGTAATAAAAAAATGATTCCCAACTGCTCCTTCAATGTGTTTCTGTTTGTTTGGGTTGATCATCACATACCCTAAGCTGCCTTTCCTTTAGTAATGAATCCTTTAATTTATTAAAATCCAGTATGGAAACTTTGAATAACAGTAAAAATCTAAAACAAAGATATTTACAGAAAAAAAATATATATTGAAAAAGGTACAAAGGAGATAAGAATGTAAGGAAACGGGTGATTCTGATACATTGATTCAACTAAACAGCTAATGTAACAGTTAAGAAGGTAAGGAATTCTCTATCAAAAAAAAAAAAGTATATGGAATTCATTAATCTTTGGCCTTGTACATAGACCTGATAAATTTGATTCGAAATTTGAGAATCAAATAAATTTACTTGAATTAATATTCGAAATTGACCCGAATGTGATGACCTAAATTTGACCCTAAACTTGAATTCAATCGAACTGAAATCGATCTAAATTCTAAGTGAACTGAAAATAGAACCGGAACTCTTTTCAACCAAATAGAATGGCCCCGAATAGATTTTCAACCAAACCGATTTCACTCAAATAAAAGGCAACGCAAAATAAAAATATATATATATATATATATTAAAATAAAGAAAGAGAGTTAGGATATGAAATATCGCACAATTCACCCAAACATCAAATATATATACTATACAATGATATGTAGGGTATAAAAACTTAACTCGGGCTAAAAACTTCATTATAACTAATTGATCTCTTGCTAACCCGATATTGACCTGATCTGAAATCAACCAACCCTAAAATAATCAACCCAATATTAATTGAACTAAAACTCAATCAAATCAAAAATCAATCGACTTGTCCTGATACTCGTCCTGATACTCGAACCAAAATGAACGTAGACCTAAACTAAAATAAAAAATTTAAGCTAGACCCAAACATAATTTAAACTTATTATAATAAAAAATAAAATAAACTAAACCAAAATAAATCGAATCAAATCCAAATAGAATGACTCGTTTACCACCTCTACCTTTCCTTACGTATTCCTACATGAAATCTTTAGGATTGTATTTGACCAATCGATCCATTTATTTATCTTCTCTTTCTGTGGAGAAATCTTACATGTCAACTCCTTCATCCCAAGAATGATGTCAGCTGTATTATGTTTTCACTTAATTTTACTTAAGTGGTCAAATTCCATCCATTTCTATCTTCAAAACCAAACATTTACCAAACCTTTAATCTAAACACTCAGTTTGACGAAATGTTATTTTTACTTTAACAAAACATGTTTCATGAGGGTAAAAAGAATTAAGTTAATGTAAGAAATAATAACAAAATTAGTAAATATGGCTACTTAGGAATGTAAGAATGATAACTGAGCACGTTGGTTAGTTGGACCAAAAAAGATTTTTTTTTTTCATTTGTTGGACATTGTTTTCGTAATCTCAAGGGTTTAAGAATTTTTTTTGAATAAAAATTCAATTAATTATTTATTTTTTTCATTCAATTAAGTTTTTGAATTAAAAAAATTGGATTATTTAAGTCTTTGAAATAATTTGAATCAAAAAATTGGAATAATTAAGTTGTTTGACCATTAAATCTTGATAGATCCAAAAAAATTATCGAGATATAATGATTGAAATTAGTCAAATGTCTTAATTTATCAATTTTTTAGTTCAAAGACTTAATTGATTTAATTTCTTGATTCTGAAAAAAAATCAACAACTTAAGTAGAGAAATTATATCATGGGTCATCCCGACATGTCATTTATGAGACCAATCAATCAAATATATTCATTTTATTAATTTTTTCATCTCATATTTTTACTAAATAAATCTTCACTAATGTTTACTGTAAATTAAATTTAAAATTGTTTTTACCAAGTAAAGATTCACTTGATAAAAAAAAGTAAGATGAAAAAATTAAGAAAATAGATACATTTGATTAATTGGCCTCATGAATAACGTGATGAGAATGACTCATAATATAATTTCTCGTCTTAAATATATTTTTTTTTTCAAAAATTGAAGTTTTCTTAAAATAACTTTTGACTTTCCAATTATATTTTGTTAGACTTGTAGGTATTTTATATAAATCGAGATGTTAATACTACCCAAAGGGTCAACGTGAAGATATGGGCAGTAGGATTTGCTATGGTTTTATTTATTTCATATGTTGTGAGCTCATATCCTTGTTTGACAAGTCTGTTAGTTAATCCCCAAACTAGGATTAGTTATTGTTTTGTATATCAAACCTTTGCCAAAGGAACATTGACTGAAATCATTAAACGACAAGAACATAAAAACAGTCAACAAAGAACATGAAACATATTATAAATAGGGGTGAAAAAAAACTCGACTTGAAAAAATTAAATAATTAAACTTGATTCAAGATAAAAATATTTGATTCGAAAATAAATAAATAAAGTTCGAGTTGTAAAATGAAAATTTGAATAACTCAAAATTTTTAATAATTAAAGAATTTATTTTTAAGTTCGAGATGAGTCTCTCAATTTTTTATAATATATATTGATATATTAAAATATAAAAAAATATTATCAAATATAAAGAAATATATACATACATATCTTGTATGATTATAGAAAGTTGTTTAAATTAGAACTAAATTGTATTATAACATGATAAATAATTAAAATTAAAATTTTTATAAGAACTCGAATACTCGACTTGAGTCGACTCGAATTTTTTAAACTCGAACCAATTCGATAAATTTTCAAATAAAGTTTGAATGGTAAAATGTGACTCGTAAACTTGAATAACTTAAAAAAATTTATCTTGACTCGATCGAATACTCACCCTTAATTACAAATCAAAACTAAGGGTGCTACGTTTGTTATTAGCTTCAAGTTTTACAACTATGTTGCTGGTCAATTAAGGATATAGTTACAAATTCAAACTAATTACTGTTGGCTAGAAACTTGAATCTAATGACAGTTTATAAACTTGGATATTACATTTTCTCGTTGCAAGAATTTCCTAGAAAATGGAAAAGAAAGTTTATATATATGGCATGTTGTTGCTGGTTTAACATAAAAATAATAATGTTTGAAGTTTGAAGAATGTGAGGAACAAGGCAGAAATTCAGCAGGAATTTGCTCGGCGGCGTATGCTTCCTTGACGTAGGCATGACAGGCGTTGAATCTAGCAGATACAGACCAAAAAGAAAGTCATTTCATTATATTAATTATTAATTAGAACAAATAATGCTAATTAATAAAATTTCTTTTGGTTTTGACAAAAGAAAATAACTTTTTTGTAGTTGGACCAACCTTTTTTTTAAGAAGATTTTGACCCTAACTTTAAAGAATATATTGCGAAGAATCGTAGTTTTAAAGCAAAAGATGTACGATATTTTTAATTAATATCACATATAATTTTATCGAAAAAAGAGAAGAGTTTATAAAAATAAATTAATTATATTAATGATTATTTTTTTCAAAACTATAAAATTAAACATTAAATCGTAAAATATAACAATACGATAAATAAGTTATTATTGATACAAGGAGAAGATTGGTAATAATATGTGACGGTTTACCCGTTTCGATGTAGAGTTGAGAGTCGTAAACGATGTTTGGGATAAAAGTGTATAAGGAGAGAGAAATAAAAAGATGTTAGAGAAGATTTATTTTTCTTCCACATGTGTCTCTCTAATGAGAGATTATATCATGAGTTCGGGTCATCACATCATTTATGATCCTAAACAACAAAAATTATCTATTTCACCACTAATTATTCATGTCATTCATTTAATTTTCATAAAATAATTTTTTTAAATGACATGAAAAAATAATAAAATTCATTGGTTAAAAAAAATAACATGAAAAATAGTGATAAAGTGAGTAGTTATAATTGGATGAGACTATAGCTGATGTTATAAACTCGACCTATATAATATAATTCTCCTCTCTGACACTTGGCATGGCCTTTAAGGTCCTTTATGAAAATTGAAAAGAGGTGTCAGGTTTAAAGCCGTGATAGATATGGTCAACGTGTTTAGGAATCGACATGATATTAAGGTTTACTTGATGCTCCTTCAAGATATAGTTTTACTGGCAAATATAAATGTGTAATATGACGTTAATTTACGTGAATCAACGTAGTCAATAAAGTTTGAATTAGAGTAATTAATCACATTTAAATGGTCAAATTATTTATGCATAACCATGTATTCATTTGTCTTTTTGAGGTATCTCAAAATCTTCTTTGTAATTTTTTAATGGTCCATGCATCAATTACTTTCTTTGTAATTTTTTAATGGTCCATGCATCAATTACTTTGATATCTTTTGAATATCTCAACGATAAATGCAATGTTAAATTTTGTTTAGACTTACATATATATCAACTTTCAACAACAAAAGATGAAATATTTTTTATTTACTCTTTTTCAAATTCGTTTTTCGGATATTGGTTTTAATTCAACTTATCACCTTTCAACAACATTAAGTAAACAATCTTTAATCTAAAATCTATCTAAAATTTTGTTAATATAATTTATTGAGATAAACCCAATAACATAAATGATAAACTACATAAATAAACACTCAATAATGGGATTGGTACCGATATGAATTTAATTATAATTTTTTTATAAAAATATTTAAAAATGAATTTAATATATTTTTAATTTATAAATTAAAAAAACAATTATTTTATTTTATATTAAAATTAAGTATGTTAAAATTAAATTTACTTTTAAATATTTTTTAAAAAAACATTTTTCATTTTTTTATTAAAAATAAAAATTTTAAATTATATTATATATGAATCCCTTAAAATTACACTAACCTTGCTAATTTGATAAAAACTCAGTTCGATCGATTAATCCAATTAAAATCGAATAATACACGCCCCTAAATACGAGGATGTGAAGCAGCTGCTCTTGAACTTTCAAAGAAACTTGTATTAATCTCCGTTCGGCATTGCTGGGGTTGGACGCCCGTTTGGGCAGAAGCTGAATTTTCCAGCCACCCCCGTTTAAGCGTTAAATCAAATGGGCAAACACCCGTTCAGTGTCAAACCATTGGCTGTTCAGTGCTTCAACGCCCGTTAGAGAAGCATTGCCGAATGGACACTGAATCTAAATGGGATCTTAAATCCAAAGTGGACATTCCAACCATGTAATTGTCTTAATAGAAGACCAAAAAGATGTCTCCAAGGGCTCCAAACCCCTCAACACCATGAATTACGAATATGAGAGTTTGAATCTGAGGCAGACATTAACAAATGTCTGCAACTAAAAGCTTCCTAACTCATGGCATTGCTCGATTCTTTCTTATATGAGATGATCACGCCAAGAGAATACAATACCTTGATGGTAAACGTAACCGGCGTGCTTCATACAAGTTCAAAGTTGTAGTCCTAGTCCCATGAAATTGTATCTGGAAATCTAGTCCTGATTTCTGCATAAATGTAGGCATCACGAGAATCAACAGATCTTATAACCATTGAAAAGAGAAAAACAAGTCACACTGAGAGCTAAGTTTTTCAATGTCGAAATCAACAGATAAATATACATACCTGACAAGAAGCTGCATATCAAGTCCTGGGTATTGAATCTCAATCGTACTTGAATGTCCAGGTGCAGAAAATGAGTTGAAGAGCCGACAAAGAGTCCCAAGCTCACTCCAAAACGTGGTTGCCCTTCAGCATTATATTCATAACAAACGAACAGCTGCAAATAGAATGGAACACTGAAGCTTAAACTTGCTACAGATTAACTAAAAGAAAGTGGGCAAGCAGAAAATAAGTAACTCGAGTTGAAGATACACTTTGACTTGAAGACAACCAGTATCCTCCACGATCAAACCAACACCACTGCTTCTTGTGATTGTAGCAAACATAGTATATTGAAATCCAAAATTCCAAAATCCTATATTAGTAAAACCTGTAAATTCAACACACAGATCTGATGGCGTTTCTATCGAACGACAGAGAGTGCATCAACCCTACCTTGGACGCTATCCAACTGGCACACCAGATCCTGCACTTCTGCCGAAAAGCTCATCCCTCAAACTGAACAACCCTAACTTTATCATTGAACATCATAATAGTATTTTATCATTGAACATAATCTTCAAGTATTTTATCATAATAGTAACAGTCTACAAATCCAATCAATCTAAATTTCAACACAAATAAAATGTTTGATCAAATGTTCAAATAAATACAATGATTACTGGTTGAGATTGAAGTTACTTAAAGTTTAGTTGCTGTGGAAGTTGTAGATTGTTGCCATTGTTACAGCCTTTCACAGCAACTCTTTCAATGGAACATAAATGTTTCCCGAAACCAGAGAAGTTTAACTATGATGCAGCCTATGTAATTTGATAAATTAAAACAAAGAATTCTTATTACAGCGCAAAAGCTGCAAGACATCCTCAACAAAAGACAAACATAAACTTCAAAGAAAATAGCCACTCTGCAAACATCAACCAAAAATATCATAATGGAATTCCCATAACCATATGCTATATTACTTTAAAAGATAAGTGAACTAGAGTCAACCATCATGTCTGCGAAGAAACAATATATCAAATACTTTACTGGAAGGAAAACGTTCTTGCTGCAGGGATACATAAATTGTCTGCAATCATTTTGGATGATTTCTAAGCTGCCAGTACTATTATCACGATCAGAAGCACAATTCCGAATATCACTAGGAGCAAGCAGGTCTGGCACATAAAAGGTAAATAAATTAATTCCTTGGGAAGGTAGATGGTATCCCGCACTGGGAAAATCATCTATATAAGAAAATGGTTTCATATACGCAGAAGACTGTCTTAATGGAGTTTTACATCCAATGCACCATTTTAATTTCATAAAATAAAAGAATCAGAGAGCACTGTACGTTACCAGAGAAGAATTTGATCTCTGGCTCTTTGCAGCTTTCACAAGATGGGATTTTGCCTGTGAAGTGGCAGCCTGAGAATTTTCTATATGGGTCCCAATGTCATCTGCAACAGAAATTGACTATCAGTGCTATTCTATGATCCAGAAGACCAGAACAATCATTGTGAATTCAATACAAAAGATTAATTTTGTTACCAATCATAGTTCCTTGCTCATGAACTAGCACAGCAAGATCTTTGAAGATTTCATTCACCTCACCAATTTGCTGCTGAATTTCTTGAATTCCTTGTTCTCTTTCGTCAATGATAGCTTCATTAAATGCAATCTCATTATCCAACAGCAAGACCTCTTGTCTGCAAGGAAAAAAAACACTCAAAAGCAAAAGGCTGCAGTTGGATAGTCAAATTCATAAAAATTGATGATAAGATGATACAGCAGATAAACAGTCTAAACAAACAACATCCTTGGATCAGATAAGATTTTCTTCTTTTTATTCTCAGCATGAAAAATAGACAACATATGTATATATGCATGGTTTGGGGAATGAATAGGATCAATCACCATTGCATAAGTATGTAGAGTGCAGTCATGCACAATTAAGTTTTTCGATTAGTTACAGTGCTCCAATCTAACATATGCATATTGATATGCAAGCAGGCAAGTGTGCATTTAGACGCACAGATCCTGGGAAAAGGAACTAGCATGGAGTGTTCATACAAATATATAATCGATTTACACAAGTGATTCAAACTGTCTGTACCATGTGATGATAATGGCTTGCTAAAAATTCTAAAGCATAACTTACCTTCTTGATTCGACAAGAAGAGCTCGCTGTTCGGCACTTTTATCTGAACCTATGTCCATCTCACCCGCCGTATAGCTTCATGCAACAGGAAGAAACCTCTAGTCTAAGATTAAGAATAACATGCCAAAGCCTAAAGCAAATTGAAGGATAAAATATTTAAATTTGCAACCTGTAAAATGTGGAGAATTCAGTAATCAATATAGATGTTTTACAAGTGATTTGTTAAAAACATTGCAATAAATCAATTTTCCATGTGTTCCATTAACACAAGCACATTGAATTCACTCTGCTACATATCATGTAAGCGCTCCTATGATACTTACCTAGAAGGAAGAACAGCCTGGGGCACAAAAGGAGAATATGACGTTTCTCTTTCAGCAGCAAGCCGTTGAGCCTTTTGAAACTCTTTCAAAACAGCTTGAAAATCCTTCGCAAGTTTGGCATCTGTTATCTTCTTGCTTGCCTATAATAACAAGAAAGGACATCAATTCTTTTACTTTGTATGAATTTCCGTGAGTTTCAAACAATAATAATAATAATAACAACAAACATCAGAGATTCTTTGCTTAGGTCAACCAGAAACCAAACTTACGCTAACTTCAGCATTATGATCTGATTCACTAGCTTGTTTAAGTTTAGCCGAAGTATCTTTCACTAATTGCCCAATATGTAGCCTTGTTTTATGCCTGCAGAGTGAGACATATCAGTTACACTGCCCAGTCTCATGATAAAATTAGCATACTCAAAATCACTCAAGAAAATCGACAGAAAGAAACATTTCGCATGCAATACAAGGATGCATTCAAAATAATCAAGAAAATCCAACATTAAAACCAAGAAATGCCACGTCCATCCAAACAAAATGAGAATTTTCAGAATTTTCTCCAAAAGAAAGTCAAATTGAACTCGACCAAAGAAACAACTTAACATCCCTAATTGGTATTTCAATCTTACTTTTTTGAAATAATCGAAGCTAAAATCAATGCAATTGAACAGCATTAAACCATAAATAAGAATTTAGATTCACAATTAAAAGTCGATCGAGCAGAAACCACGCGATCAGTTAAAATTGCTATCGGAGCAATTGAATTGAGCAAGACTAACAGCTTTTCTCGGAGCTCAGGCGTGTCTTTTGGAGTGCCCAGGGTATTGACGAGTCGGTGGAAGGTGGAGACGGCTGTGTTGATTTGGAAAATTCCAGAAGCCACAGCTTGTGAGGCGTCTTGCTTTCCATTGATCAGGTTTTGCCTCGACGCATATGGCCTTCCAGCTTCCACATCTTGAAAGCTCATGATCGCTCTCCTCTGTATCTGCTTTCGTAAAGAAAACTAATTGCAGCACAGATTAGAGGGGTTATTCAATTTCACGGTTAGGAAAAACAATATGGAAATTTGGTGAAAAGAAAGGAACCTAAGAACAGTGCGAGAAGTGAGGCACTGAAACACATAAATATAATGGAATTTGACGTATTCAAAATATAATAAAAATGGAATTCTGAAGAATTTTTTTTTATTTATTAAATGGTGAAATTCAGGAAATAAGATTTAAAAAAAAATATTTTTCAAAATATAACCTATTATTTTTTAAATATTACGCTCTAAATAGTAATTTTAAAGATGATTTAAAAGAGTTTGATTTTAAAAAATAAAAAATTAAAATCGATATTAAAAAGTGTTGACTTGAACAATAATTTTCAGAACTTTAAAAATTATTAAAATATTATTCAAAATCAAGATATGGTATCGACTTTAATTTTTTATTTAGTTTAATTTATTATTTAAAATTATTTTTTTATAATTATCTTTAAAGTTATTGTTTAAAATATAATATTTTCAGAATAAAGTGATTGGTGTAATATTTTAAAAAAATAAAAAAATCAAGTATAATATTTATATAAATTTTCCTCGTTAAATAATGTAATATAATTTTTCCTTCTTGTAGGGATTATTGATTAAGAGAATCCAAACTGATTTTCTTGTTACTTTTTTCTTATTGTTCTAAATAGAGTTTTGGATAAACTAAATCCATGGTCATTTAACTATGAGTTTAATAATAATAGTATCACATTTCTTTTAAAAGTTACAAACAAGTCATTTAGTTAAAAATACGTTACAAACGAGACATTGAATTATCATATTTTTACAAACATGTTACTTTTCTTCTAATGTGACATGATATATAGCATTTTTAGTCTCTAAAACTTATATAGCTTATCAATTTAATAAATTTAACTTTTAATATTTAAAATTTTCATCATTTTAATATCTGTTCTTCTCTTAAAATTTAGGGATCAATTTGAAAAAAAGGAAACTAGTCTTTGAGAGTAAATTCATGGATTTGCACGTCAAATTTATCAATAATTTAAGTGGAATCTAACTGTCTTCGTAAGGCTTTCATTCTTGATGAATAATAGCTGATTTTTTCCTTTTAAAAAATTAATTAAACTTATGATTAATACGGGAAACTATCGAGTTGAGAAGTCTTATTGTAGGACTCGTTAAAAACTTCTTTGTTATAGGTTAGGTGTATTTATTGTTCTGTTAAGACGAGCTAACAGATCGAACCAAAACAAAATTGGTTAATCACTTAAATTTTAGATTTTGTCTAATAATTAAGAGTTTTTTAAGGGTAAATTACACAAACAATCACCATGCTACGAGGTTGGTATAGAAATGTTCACAAGACTTTAAAAGGCGTCAAATCTACCCAATCAACTATTAAAATGGTATCAATATAGACATCAACCGTTAAAACTTAACGACTAATGATGTGAAAGTTAAAAATAAAATAAAATAATTATATATTTACTCTCTATCGTTCATACATTTTTTTTAAATTTAGTCTTAATTTTATTATAATAAAATAATATAATTATTTAATTAAGTATTAACACGTGTCACCACCTGATTGAAGGAAAAAAACAATATTCTTCAATATGCTATTAGGAGGAGTTGAACCCATGACCTTCAGCATGCTTGGGCAACACCCAAACTATTAAAACAAACTGATTTTTGTGATATAAATCCCTATAACACAAACATATATATATATATATATATATATATATATAATACAATTTTTTATATGTATTTTATTCGTTTCACACATAATTTGAGATTTATTGTGATATAAATCTCACCTTTGAGAAGTTTACTAGTTTACATCTTTTATCCCTTTGTAAAAGGAGAGGTTCTAGTTTAGCCTTAGACAAAAAGTAGAGTTTGTTCTATTTTAGCCAAGTTCAAAAGATAGGGTTGTAACGATCATCCTTTGAACTAATAAAAAGGTTGAATTCATAGTGAATTGGTTAAAATCCTTAATTGTGTGCTAAGATAGTGGATGTAGGTGTGATCGAACCACTCTAAAATCATTGTGTTATTTGCCCAATTCTTTTGATTTTAAAAAATTCAACCAAGTACCAAAAGCAACCCACTTGACGTCGGTGATCTATTTGAGTTTGCGCATCAATCTTTTCAAAATATTTCAATTGTTTGATTTAATTGGTATAGAATGAGATAAAAAAAATAAATAATAAAAAATTAACAATAACCAAACTATCTTTATATAAATTTATGATCGTTTTAATATTATAAATTAATATATAATTTTATAGATTATAAATATTAATAAGATCATTGTTTATTTTATAAAATTTAAATTTAATTGAATTTATTTCTAATTTTTTATTAATTTAAAATTTTTAATATTGTATTCTAATGTTCTATTAAATAAGTACCATCTTTGATTTTATCCTGAATTTTCAATAACATTAACTGCTGGCTACAACTTCTGCAACAGACTGTCCCAATTCCCAGCTGGATCCCAAACTTCTGCAACAGGCTGGGGGAATTTGAATTCTTTAAATCTCAAAATATTTTCAAGCTTTAAGGAATACAGTTGCGACAAAAACATATTGTGCACAAAATGCTCGCACGTGATACGCGCAGGCTTATTAGCATCTTGAGAAGGAGCGATGGAAGGGAAGGGGACCTAGAAATCGGCGATTTTCCGGTGTGGACGAGATCTAGAGACGGTTCTATCAAGTTCTTGCAAGTGCTTCAGGCTTCGAATCCCAAAAATATCGCCTCGACCAGAAGTCAGAAATCTAACCACATCGCTGATTTCGGTGGAGTCTGGAAAGAACGAAAATTTTAAAAATTAAAATTAAAAAAAAGATGAATTCAAGCTGCATTATACCTAATTGCTTCGAGGGATGCTTAAATCCATTAAACTGAGCCAAATCTGAGGCAAAAAATAAAATAAAAAAAATCAAAAGAACAAACAAATTGAATGAGTATTAAACTTGAATAAATTTACTTGCTGGCTTGAGCCGTTGACTGGCAAGAAAAGCATACCAGACTGCGAAGGATTGTGCGAATTTAGGTAAAGAATGAGGAAGCAAAGGAGAGTGAGAACAGGAATTAGATGAATGAGCTTCTCAGGCTTAGGAGGCGATGTCAACGACGACAATCGGCGAGGCTTCATGTCTTTTCCGTCATCGCCGTCAATAATTAATTGTCGCTTCTGGTCATCTAAGACCGAACTCTCTTCTCCGCCATGGATGCGCAGCTTGTTGCCTGGCGAGCCTAAGGATTGTCTCTGCATGTTGTAGAGAGAAACAAAGGCTGATTCATGAAAATGAGGAATCGAGTTGTAGTCTTTCCTTTGCTGCCTTTTAGCTTCGGTTTTTATCCAGTTTATTATCGTGGTAATCTAATTCTTAAGCAATAATTAATCCCAATAAAGAATCTTAATTATGATCATCATTTCTTAGCAAAAAGGTAAAGAAGATGGTGATTTGATCCCACTTTTTGTTTCCTTTTTAGAAGGGTTGTTACTAAGTAATATACTATACGAGTATCTGTGGACCTTGGTCTTCAATAAATGGAGTCAGAAATTATTATGAGTAATACTTACTCTTTTTTATTCTTTTAAAGTACTTTAATTTTTGTTTATTACAATATATTTTTAATTTAAATCCACTTAAATAAAATAATAAATTATGGGGTTTTTTATTAATAATTTTATTTTCTTCAAGAAGATTGATCAAGGAAGTGTCTTTAATTTTTAAGTTAATAGAGTTAAATTCACGATAACACAACATGATTTAAGGATTATATTAAGAGGTATTATCAAGATATGATCGAATAAAATTTTTAATTTATAAATTATATCAAATTAATTTTTTTGATTTATGCTGACTGTTATAGTATTGATAAAATAATTAAAAATATTGATGCAACGTTCTACAACACTAATGTGACAGTAAACATATGATAAAGACATCGTAGAAAGATTAAAATTTATTTTTTTTTCATTCGATGGTATAATTTATTTTTTTCTTAAGTTTAGAATCATAATTGATTTTAAATAAAAGTTTAATAACTTATTTAATATTTAAGTAAAAAATAAGAATTTAAAAATTATTAAAAAATTTAAAATATTAAAAATAAATAATTTATTTAAAATAAAAATTAATTTAATATCTTTAAGTTTTTAAATAACTATTAAAAAATTGTTATAAATGTCTTTCGGGTCTCCAATAACTTAAAATATAAGTAAAGTAAAAAATTCTTATAATGTCTTTTTATAAAATTATAGAAACTTAATAAAAATTAAGAAAATATTGAATATAAAAATTAAAATGTATTAAAAATTAAAAAATAAAAAATATTTATAAAATATTAAAATATTAAACACTTTCGTCAAAGAAGTCTTTGACTTCGTTAATCTAAGTATTATCAATCCTTAAAAAAAATTAGTGGAACCAACCTTGTATTAGAGCAAAAATAAAAATCATATTTTCTTTAGTTTTATGACAAAAAGATAACAACATATATTTCATCATCATATGTTATACAAATTTAAACCATAAGTGATTAATCCTAGCATGTGCAATGGTCTAATTTCTTTTCCTTCTTTGTATTCTTTCAATTAAATGGTGACATATGTCACTATATAATTGGTTGGTTAAATCTATTAAATTAAAATTAAGAGAAAAGATGTGACATGTCATCACCGTATTAGTGTGTTAAATTTATTGATATAAATTAAAGTTAAAATTAAATTGATAAAATATATAAATATAGAAGGATAAATATATAATCGTACAAACTTGCATAACTTTCGTCTCATTTCTGTCGAAAGTTAACAGTAAATAGCTTGATAGTAGAAACCATTTGAATAGTCAAATAGCTTGATTGTAAAAATTTATAATTCAATGATTAAAATAAGATTAAACTTATAATTAGGTGATCATTGACGTAGTTTATCATATAAATAACATAATTTATCGGTTCTTATTAATTTATAATTCATCGACACTAAGCCGACGGTTAGGAAATCAATGAATTTTTAGATACGCTTAGTTGTACTGTACCATTGCTGAGCTGGTTAATTAGAGATAGTTTTGGCAACGGTTAGAAAATCTGTTAGAGAGCCGTTACTCTAACTAATTCTGTATTAACCCATAAGTTTTGTATAAATACGTTAGTTTTCTTTTAAAGATGTTATAACAGTTATCAGTAAAGTAAACGAGAGTGCAGTCTCTTTTTCTCTCAAGTTTCTACTTAAACATGATATCCGTCGACTTTGAACCTGGGAGATTTTTTCTTTTGTTGTTGGTGTTAAGTTGAGCATATGGAAGTTATGTTGTTGCGTTTTTTCTGGATTGATCCTTACCTAATGCAATTGCAGAATCGCCAAACAACAGATTCAAAAATTTTCATGTGCGGTGGCTTTGTGGATTGTAAGTATTTCGTTCTTTCTCAACTTTTGGATTGAAAGGTGAATAGCATGAAGCTAAGCCAATAGTAATACTGATTTTCTGTAAATCGATGTATGATTCTTGCTTCGGCACTATATTTTTATACATTCTTGATCGTGAGAACGTTTGATTCGTGGTGACTTATTCTGAAGAACAAATTGAGTGATCTTTTCTTGTTTTCTTTAAGACCCAGTGTTGTATTTTCTTGAAGATTTTGTATCAGATAGGGTCTATTTTTTTGCTTCTTGGTGTTGTTGTTAGATCTGTTGTTTGTTTTTATTAAGTTCTGGGAAATATTTTTGTGATCACCATCTGTTTGTGTTTTTGCTTCATAAAGTTTGGAAGTATTTTTTGGTTATTCATCATGACTCAAGATTTACCTGCTATTACCAGTGTTATGAATCAAACTGACAATACGAATAGGTCACAACCTCCATCTCCTATTGTTTCTGCTAATAATTCATCTGGGAAATTTCATCTCTTCGCTATAGTTTATATTCTCAGAGGAAGGGGTGTCTTTCAATTAGTGAGTTTTTGGACAAGATCAAATTAATTTTTGATACACTTTGAGTCTCAGGCAGTATTATTACTGAGCAAGAGAAGGTCAGTGTTGTTATTCTGGTAGGCCTCTCTGTAGAATTCAAGTCTATTATTGCTATTGCATCTCATGAATCCTTGGCTTTAGATGCATTGATTAACAACGTTCCTAGATTGTGAAACTTGTCAGAAGAATTTTCTTATGAAAGCCTCTCTATTCAGGCTAATTTGGTGTCTCAGTCTAGTGTTATGGTTACTGAAAACACCAATACTATGACTAGCTTCAATCAGAATCAGCCAGCTACTGATTAGATTTATGCTTGAGGTACTCGTGCAATAAAAGATTATTACGGCAGGGGTAGAGGTCACTCGACCTAAATGTGAACTTGGACATGTTGATCATATGATTCAGAAATGCTACTATAGGTTTGATCTTAGTTTTTAAGGGCAAATTCAAGAGCGAATTCAACATGGAGAAAATCAAAGACAACAAAGTCTTTCACCCAATACTGAGTTTACTCAAAGGCCAGTAGCCCAAACTCCTATTTATAATCGGTTTTCAACTGCTCAAGCTTTACCTTTTGTCACGCATGTTTAATCTCGTGCTGCTTTTGTTCTATCTTATAATCGTGTTTTCAATAGATGTCTCCTCACTAGTCCTCTAATTTACCAGTTCATAATGTGCTACAACCTCAGTTTTCTTGTTATCAAGGACACTCATTGCCTTCAAATGTTTTTCATTCTTCTGTAAGACATCAATATTCTTCTATTGTTCCTACTAATTCTGTTTCCATGGCTGGTCACACTTTGCCCTACCTTTCTCCAAATCTATCATCCATTTGCTACTTCATTTACAACTCCTGCTGCATTTTTAGCAAACTCTTCAAAGAATACTTTACTTGATGATGTGTCATGGTATTCAAATTTGGGAGCTACACATCATATTACAACTGATAATTCTGCTCTTGATGTATGATCTATGAAGGTAATAATCATCTTCTCATGGGAAATGGTACTGGTGTTTGAATCAGTCATATTGGACATGATTTTTGGTTACTAAGTCGCAGCCTTTAGTTTTGCAAAAATTGTTTCATGTTCTAGCTATAAAAAAAGATTATTCTCTGTTTCTCCACTTGCCAAAGAAAATAATGTTTATTTTGAATTTTTCACTAATGGATGTTGCATAAAGGATATTCAGACTCAAGCTATACTATTGGAGGGGAGTCCCACACCTGAAGGGTTCTATTAATCTACACCTCCTGGCTGTGTTGTTGCACATCAGGTACAACTCGAATCCTATATGACTAAATTTGATAGTGTCTTTGATTTCTGGCATACACGTCTTGGCCATCCATCTCATCTAGCTGTCAACCTTGTTCTGAATTCCTATAATGTGTTTTAATGCAAATAAGGTAGTTGGTGTATGTTCTGTGCTTGCTTACAAGAAAAGCACATAAGTTGCCCTTTTTTCTTCTTTAACTACATATAGTAGTCTATTTCAATTAGTTGTATCTGAAGTGTGGGGTCCGCCTCATATTTCTTCTAAAGATTTCAATTACTACGTTCTTTTGTTGATATGTATTCAACAAAGGGTATTCAAGGTGTGGGGGTCCGCATTCAAATAGACGGGGGTGGTGATGAGTATCTAGGACTCAGAAGTTGGAACATGTATAAATATATGAGAAAACAATATGTTTTCTCTATTTTTTTACTTCCTTTAGAATAAGATAGTTACAAATACTTTTAAAGACTTAAGTATAAGAGTTAGCCTACAACTAGGAGTTTTACACTAACTTTAATAATACTCTCTTAATTCGACTATAACTCACCCCCTCTCATGCTAGAGTATATAGATTGTATAGATCCAACTTGAATAGAAATTTGTCAAACATATGTTTGGATAGGGTCATTGTGAACACATCAACAAGTTCTTCTGTAAGAACATAAGTCAGACTTGCTAAACCATCATTTATTTTCTCAGCTATAAAATTTCTATAAACTTTTAAATGCTTGGTGCGATCATGATAAACTAGGATCTTTGTAATCTGAATAACAAATTGATTACCACTAAAAATTTTAAATTTTTCACTTTTCTTTCAACAATTTGAGTAACCATATTCCTTCACATATTCTCAGTGCTAAGGCTCTAAATTATGCCTCAACACTACTTCTTGAAATTACAGCTTGCTTCTTCCTTTTCCAAGTCACCAAATTACCCCATACAAATGAGCAATACTTACTAGTTAACTTTCTATCAATGATCTCACTTGCCCAGCTAAAATCTGTGAATACCTTCACAGTTTTTTCTTATGTTTTCTTAAAAATAGTCCATGTCTAAGTGTACCTTTTAGGTATCTCGAAATTCTATTCCCAGCTTTCAAGTGTCTTTCCTTAGGATTAGTACTAATGAAGTTTATAGGAAAGGTGATGTCAAACTTGTCTAGGGGAGAGATAAATAAGTTTTTCAACTAGCCTTTGAAACTGATTCTTGTCTACTTCAGCCCCTATTTCTTCTCTTCTCAATTTCAGACCTGTTTCCATACTTAGGAAATCAAACACATACTTCCTCTGATTTATCACAAAGCCTCTGCTTGTTTTAAGCCACCTCCATACTTAGGAAATACCTCAGATTTGTCATGTCTTTTGTCTTGAACTCCCTGTTCGATAGTCCCTTTAGATTCTTGATTTCATCTTTATCATTTATTGTGATCACAATATCATCGACATATACATTTAGAATAACTTTCCTCTTACTAGCAGTAAACAAGGTGTGATCAGTTTGGCACTGTTTGTAGCCATCTACCATGAAAACCTTAGTGAAACTGTGAAACTATGCCCAGAGGATTGTTTTAGGCCATAAAAGAGATTTTTCAAGCTTAAAAGCATTTTGATTCTTTAGCTCACTCTCCATACATGGTGTCTAACACCCTCAATTTGAATTTCATGTTTGAGATCCAAGCCCAAAACCATCGTAATAAAATTTCATTTTCAAAGCCCAAAACACAATTCATTTAAGCATAAGTAAATTTATTCGAAAATAATATAAATCCAAGTATTTTAAATAATGTAATTTAAAACATTAGACTTAAATCCAAATACAAAGTAAGTGTTATCAATTATACATATACGGACTTACGAAATATATAACTAAATACATTTGGTGATTTTACTCAAACACTAAGTCAATGTTAAAGATCCCATACTTGATGGTACTCCTCCAAGCCACACAACAATCAAAGAACCTATGAAGGGAAACAATAAATCTGAACGCTAAACTAACAAAGCTCAACGGATACACTGATAGTTAACCATGTCTCGTGCACATCATAAATAAAGTAATGCAAAATTTATGATATCTTGACAAGATAATAATGATGCTACCATAATTGCCTAAACACATCATATGAATATTAAGTTTATATAGCATCACACAGATAACACTAGCACCAAATAGTGAGGTTTGTGTCCACAAAGCATCAAGATCCTATACTACGAGTAGTTTTCGTGCTAAAAAATTATTGAGATCCCATATATGTGAGATTAGGGCTCGCGACCACAAAGCATTGAGATCCTCAATCTATGCCGAAAATGTCCCATTAAGCATTTTTGAATGATGTTCGTGTCCACAAAACGTCAGGATCTTCTATTTAGAAGTCTTCAAGATGTTGCAACACTTACCTCGGGATATTTAAATCCCACCAAACAAAACATCTAGGCAACTCATCAACACACATCAAGGATCCTAGTTACTACACAACACCAATGATCCACCAAATATTCTTATGGGTTTCTATCACTTATAATTCACTCATTTATTTACCAAGCCACTAACCATTTATTTCTCATTCGGGGTTAGATTCTCGGTTTCACAATTTTAACATTCATCTTATACCTTATGAGACTCCTCAAATGTCTAAAATTATAAAGCCTCCAAATTCAAACACAAAATTTTTGGACAAATTGTCCTACTAGTACCATTACTTTTATATGACTATTGGCATTTCCCTTATAGGTATCAATACTTCTCCTCAATTACCGATACGACATCGAGGTTAAAAAAAAGTTGACTTATCTACTTGTACCAATAAGCTTACCCTCTTATCGGTACTTTACATCAGTACCTGAACCACCCATTACCGATCCACACTCGTATTGGTACCCTTACCTTACGTATCAGTATGCCCAAGCCTTCTTTAAATAATGTAACAATAGCTACATGGGAACCCATACCATATCTCCCTTTACGAACATACCCCTTAATTTATAATAGCGTACCGAGACACACAAATCTGTATAGGTATACATGCTCAGAATTTTATGTCCAAGTTTGTATTTTACTAGAAATCCTCACTTAACCTATATGGTTAAGCCTAAATCTCTCTTACAAGTATGGTGAAGTTATTAAGTGAATTGCTACTAATTTTAAGCTATTTCATCACCAATTCCATAAGTTACCATTAGAGATCAAAACAAGCCTAATCAAACCATAAACATCAAAACATGTACAAAAGCCTAATTTTATGAGTTACAAGAATCTATAGGAGTTAGTAGTGCACTAACTAGGGTTGAGTATGGTTAACCGCAAAACCGAAAACCGAATCGAATCGAGGTATTGTGGTTCATAAATTTATGAACCGTGGTTAACCGTGGTTAACTGAATCAAACCGAATTTGATTTTTAAAAGATAAAAATATATATTTTATACTTAAAATACTATAAATGTATTTTTATTTTTTATTTTTTTACTTAAAGAATAAGTTTAAATAAATATTTATGAAAAATATCTTAAAATATTTATCATTTAATGTTTAAAAGTCATAAAATAAAGCTATTGTCAAGATAAAATACAATTTTTTTTTATAAACTAACGTTAATATAGAGAAACCAAAAACCGCGGTTAACCGAACCGAAAACCAGTGGTTACTAATAGCTTACCGAATTAAACCGAAACCGAACCGAATGCACCCATAACACTAACCTCAAGCTAACTAAGCTAGAAATGAAGATTCTTACAATCCTCAAGCTTTCTCCTTCCCAAGGAATTTAGAAGGCTCACCTGACCTCTTTCACTTCAAGAAAGAGTTATACAACGAGATTAAACATACCAGAGGATATTTATGAACCTAAAACATCAAACAAAGCTAAGAATAAAGCCCTTAAAACCTCATTCTCGTTCTTCCTTTAACCCCCATACTAAAACCTCTTCCACCACCAAACTTAACATTTCTTGCCTTGTTTTATAGATCCTTTGATGCTTAACCAACTTCCTTCAATCACCAAAACATGATTTACAACCAAACACTCAAAGATTGAGTCTTTAGATATAATTTCCTTGGATGCCAGCGAGAAGAGAAAGAAGGTAAAGCAAAAAACAAGATGACTTCATTCTCTACTTTTCTACAGAACCTATTTAATTTTTCCCTCAAAGTCTTCCAAATATGTTTTTACCTAAATATCCACATGTCGAACACCACAAATTTTGAGCCCTCTAACAACCGAACACCACAAGCCCAAGGCCTAAAGACAATCCAACAAGGCTTTGAGCCCACATGTCGAAGCTCAATTTCTTCGGGTTAACTCAAACCTTGGATTTCAAATTTTGGGTTGTTACAACTCTTCACTCTTTAAAGAAAATTTCATCCTTGAAATTTACCTGATGGAAACAGATACAAATAAGGGCTTTCATGTCTCCCTCGACGTCCCACGTTGCTTCCTCGATTACGTGGTTCCTTCACAAGATTTTTATCAAGGGTATGCACTTGTTTTAAAGCTCTTTGACTCTTTTATCAAGCTCTTTAATTGATTCTTCCTTGTAAGTCAAATCACATTGATCTCGATCTCCTCTAACGAAAAGATGTGTGAATGGTTGGAGTGGTAACATTTCAACATAGACATATGAAAAATATCATAGATTCGTGCTAACTTCGGAGGCAAGGCTAACCGGTAAGCCATTGGTCTAACTTTCTCAAGAACTTCATACGGTCCGATATGCCTTGGAATTAACTTTCCTTTGTTTTCGAAATGGATAATCCTTTTCCATGGAGATAGTTTGGGAAATACTTCCTTACCTACCTAATACTTGACATGCTTACACTTTCGATATGTATAAGTTTTTTTGGGTCGAAAACTGCTCGAATTCTCTCCTTGATGATCTAAATCTTTTCTTCAATTTGTCAAAAAAGTACAGATCCATAATCTTTCTTTCATTTAGCTCGGTTCAACACAAAGGTGTCCTACACCTACACACATACAAAGCCTCAAAGAGAGTCATTCTAGTGTTTGAATGATAACTATTATAGGAAACTTCTAGAAGCAGACACTAATCCTCCCAACTCTTCACAAAGTCTACTATGCAATAACAAACCATATCCTCTAAAATTTAGATGGGCTGCAACAAACCCAAAGGAACTTGATATTCCACTTTAACGTGTTGGCAAGACAAACACCTTGTCACTAACTCGAAAACATATCTTTTCATGCAAGGTAACCAAAAGAGAAGGTGAAGATCCTAATATATTTCATTATTTTTTGGATACAAAATAAACAGGCTAAGGTTAGCTTCTCTCAAGATACGATCTCTCATATCCTTTAAGGTTGGAACATACAATCGACCTTTGAAATACAAAAACTTACCATCTCATACTTCAAAGTCTGACGTCTAACCCTTTAGAAAAGTTACCATCTGTGCCACTAGTTCCTCATCCTATACTTGTGCCCTCTTGATATCTTGCACAAACTTATGCTCAACACATAACTCAGCTAAAACACCTTCATCTTCGGTCATTCTCAAATGGGTAAGCATAGCTCTCAAGTCTAACATAGATTTTTGGTTCCTCAAGGCGTCGATGACCACATTCGCCTTACAAAAATGATACTCTATGATATAATTATAGTTCTTCAACAACTCAATCCACCATTATTGCCTCAAATTCAACTCCTTTTGAGTAAGCAAATATTTCAAACTTTTATGGTTAATGTAGATGTAGCACTTCTCTTCTTACAAGTAATGCCTCCAAATCTTCAACATAAAGATAACTGTAGTAAGTTTCAAATCATGCGTGAGATAGTTCCTTCAATGAGGTTTGATTATCTTAAGGTTTAAGCAATCACATTATCCTTTTGCATAATTACACAACCAAGCCCATATAAGTAAGTATTACTAAACACAACATAATCTTTCCCTGACTCGAGTTGCGTCAAGATTGAAGCCTTAGTGAGGTATGCCTTGGGCCGTTCAAAACTTTGTTGTCTTACCTAGTTCCATTGAAATAGAACCATTTTCCGTAACAACTTGGTCAACTATACCACTAGAATAGAGAAACCTTCGATGAAACGCCTATAATATCCAAAAGGTCCAATAAAACTACAAACTTTTGACATATTCCTCGGTGGCTTCCACTCTACCACAACCTGAATTTTTTAAGGGTCTACACGGATCCCATCTACAACAATTGTTGCCAATAGAACTACACACCTTTGAAAGCCAAAATTTGCATTGACTGAACTTGGCGAAAAATGTCTATCTCTTAGGATCCGAAAAAATGCTCGTAGGTGATAATCATACTCTTCTTTCGAGTCACCATAAATTCATATAAGTACGATTAAAAGATTTAGTTAATTAAATTCATGAAAGTTGCATATGCGTTGGTAAGCCCAAACGAAATTACCAAAGGACTCATAATATGACCATATCAAGTCTTGAAGGCATCCTTCTGGAATACTCTTCCACTACCTTCAACTGATAGTATCCTGACATCAAGTTGATTTTAGAAATACACGGGTAACCCTTAACTAGTCAAACAAATCATTAATTCTTAGAAGGGGATAACAGTTTTTTTTATCGTGACTTTGTTTAAGTAGCTGATAGTCAATCCACATTCTCATCGACCCATCTTGTAACACCCTTAGCCCGGCCTAAACGAAACCGGCACCAACGGGTTACACAGGGAATATCGAACCAAACCCGTGGAGATCCGATTCGATAAACAACCCTGAAAACCGATATGTTTTTTTTTCTTAACTAGATGCATAGTTAAGTTCCTATATGTGTGTCGAGGTCATGCATAACGAGAATGAGAGCATTCGGATCACAATTGAACATTCAACTCGCATACAAGTACATAAGGACTAAAATGCAAATAATTTCAATTCCTATAATAATCCAGAAATTCCATCTACCAAAGATCAATTAGACATGCATGGAACACGCACATTAAAATTCAGATCAATCGGAGTATCATAGCATCGTCAATTTCATGATTCAATGATTAATGACCAAATTGTAAAACACACAAATTCTAGGAACTATAACTGACATTGATTAACTAATATAAAATTAGATTATTTTCATGCAATACCCATGTTCATTTACGGATAAATAACCGAACCTACACGAAATTTCTACCCGTGGAACATCATTTTTGGTCTAGGGTATCGATACCTTGACGATGGCTACCCAAATAATCTGTTCGAAGGCCTGTGGTATCGATACCACCTTGGATGGTATCGATACTCCAGAGTCCAGTGGCATAAATGCATCGAACCATGCTTCGGTACTAGCCCCAAAGTAAGCCTTGGGTATCGATACCCTCACTAGAGGTATCGATACCCCCTGTGCAATTAACAAAAGCCGAACATTTTAAAAGAGTTCCATCAACTTAAACACAACCGTTAGTCACCCTAAGCTACATGCATGTTATCCAAGCTTATTAAGCAATTTATTACACCCGTTTACCACATCAAGAACCCCAATATCATCTATAGGCATGCTTCCTAGGTTGAGATTAAAATAAGAGTCATTCATGCATGGACATGCTTCAAACAATCCAAAACATTACCACAATCCATCAAACAACAACCAAAGCAAAATAAGGTCTTATTATAAGTCATTAACCGAAGCAAAACACACCCTCAAATGGAATTGGTTTACACATTGCCAAGCCCTTTTTATTTGCCAAATCATACTAAATATATGTAGACTTTTCCCCTTGGTTCTCTTGTTCTGAAAGTAGCCTCAAATGTCTCTAATTATCTGCAAAGATGAAAGGAGAGCTTAAGCACAACATGCTTAGTGAGGAAGCTCTAATGAGATCATCTATGCATCATTTTAAAACCACATTAAAAACCATAACTTGTAATGCCTTTCTAAAACCAAGCATGCTTAACAAATCATGTTAATGTTCATAATACCAAAAACCTTTCCTTGAGTATGCATGGCATTATCAATTCATTTCATAAATAATGCACAATGTTCCAAATTATTCCATGTATGTATATTGGTTTTCTAGTGATCACTTAATGTGAACCTTAAGTTCACCGAATACACGAATCCATTGATTAGAGACCTTTAGTCTTGTCATGACACAAAGTCACCATTGACATGACACGAAGTCACCATTAACATGACACGAAGTCACCATTGGCATGACACAAAGTCACCATTATTAGCTCTACTATGTACGGTTGGACACATAGTCACCCTTATTACGTGTAGGCGGCTCTACCACGCACGGTTGGACACAAAGTCACCCTTGTTACGTGTAAGTATTTTTCCTTTATTTCCATAACATTTATAGTGCACTCAATCCTAATGACATGTCATTCGTATTTGTATCTAAAGTTAGTGTCACTAAGACAATATCAAGTTCAAGTATGCATGCTAATTTGCTGCTCATAATGCATCCATAATGTGTTCAATAAATGAACCAAAAGTTATGCCCAATGGCACCATCATATTCCACTTCATTTTTCATGTTTCCATAAACCATGGATGTCTTTATAAACCATGCATTTTCAGCAATTAACACATGCATGCATCATTTTAAAATCATACATATGCATTTCCAAAATCTCTCTAAATCATCATCATAAATGTTGTTATCAAAAATATCCGAAACTCACAATAATGCATCAAAATCATTTACTTTACTTACTCTTGAACTATGGAAAGTTTTCACACTATTCCATAGTCCCCAAAATAGAACCGAACCGTTGTGAAACACTTTAAACCCGAAATCACTCACCGACAAGCGAAACAAGCCCTCGTTGACGCTCCGACGGCAACACCAACGCACCAGCCATTTACGGACCTTCTTGCACTTCCTCTACAAAATTAAAAACAGAGGATATACACATCATAACATGCTCAAAACAACAGTCACATTAAACCTCCACAAAACTATCGAAAACCTTGCCGAAAAGACCGAAAACTAAGCCGTAACTTATCCGAAACAACATCAGCCCTTAACCTTATGAATCTAACATCTAATCCACCTCAATTATGAACTAAAAACACTTTCAAATCATTCTTATACCTCCAGCAAGAGCAGAACACTTAAAACAGCCCCTAAAATAACCGAAAACCACCTTAAAACACCACCGATTACATTATTCCGAGATTAATTTGATGTTAAATCATTTCAAAACTCAATCAATCATTTAATTGACCTAATATCACAATTAAATCATCCTAATTCCAGCATTAATTAAGATCTAAAAAGGTTTCACAAAAACCACCATAAAACTCATAGATCTTGAATTAAAAACACAAAATTAACTATCACTTGTTGATGAGAAAGCCAATACTTGGGAATTTCAATAAAGAACCTTAGAAAAAAGATGAGAAATCAGAAGTTTACCTTTGAGATTAACTCCACCAAAAAGATGAGAAATCCTCTCTTGATTTCCTTGAAAATGGATGTTGATTTTGCAAAATTGATGAGTAGGTTTTGTAAAGAATGAAAAGATGAGTAAAATGAATTAAATCTTGTTGAAAATGAAGAAGCAATCAGCAAGTAATTGAAGAAATTTGGAGGAAAAGATGGAGAGAAAATGGAGAGAAAGTTTGAGAAAAAAGATGAGAAAATGAGAAGTTACAAAAGAAAATGAAAATAAGTTTTTTATTAAAATTAATTAAAACAAATTTAATGGATAATCTTTAATTAAAAATAAATTGGGTTAATGACCCTCTAAGGATTCTAAGTATGGCTGACTTTCCAATTTAGTCACTAAAAATTCTAATTTTCGAGAATCACCAATTAAACCCCTAAACTTTTCCAAAATTCACAATTTAGTCACCAGTACAAAATTAAGCCTAATTAAAAATTAATTTAAGGCTAAAAAATTTTCCTTTAACTTTAAAACACCATTTTAATATTTTTAAACCTTTTCGCAAAATTATTACTTGTTCCACTAAATTATTATTATTTTAATTTTCCCGGAATTAATAAACCGAAGAATCCGTTTCGACTCGAATCAAATCCCCTAAACCGACACTCAAACTACTAACTCCAAAACCTGGATGTTACACATCTTTTTAACAAAAAAATACTAATGCTCCGTAAACTGAAAACTCGATCGGATGAAAACCCTCTCAATAAACTTTGATGTTGTACCTAACATCACATCTATATGGAACTTCAACTCACTATTAAGAGGTAATTCGAATAACTCTTATGTAAACACGTCGACAAACTCATTAACAGTCTGAAGACTCTCTAGTGTCAGGTTATCAACCTTCACATCCACAACATGAGTCAAGAAGGTCTCACAACCTTATTGGATCAACTTTTGAGCCAACAAGACTGACACCACATTGGATAGGCAAACATGAGTTTCTTTCCCTCATCACAATGAGACTAAAAACATCCACATCATGAATTTTCAAGATCTAAAAAGACTAACACCACATAGAAGAGGCAAACATGAGTTTCTTTCCCTCATCATAATGAGCTTAGAACCATCCTCAACATGAAGTTTCAATATCTTCGTTATGCATGTCAAGGACCACACAATATAGACCAAGATTAGTACATACCAGGCTGTCACAGAAGCACTCCATGACCTTTTGGACATCTCAGCACCCACTCAAGCTCATTAACAGTTTGAAGACTCTACTGTTAGGTTCTAAACCTTTACATCCACAACATGAGTCAAGAAGGTCTCACAACCTTATTGGATCAACCTTTGAGCCAACAAGACTGACACCACATTGGATAGGCAAATATGAGTTTCTTTCCCTCGTCACAATGAGCTTAGAACCATCCACATCATGAATTTTCAAGATCTAAAAAGACTAACACCACATAGGATAGGCAAACATGAGTTTCTTTCCCTCATCACAATGAGCTTAGAACCATCCTCAACATGAAGTTTCAAGATCTTCGTTATACATGTTAAGGACCGCACCATATGGCCCAAGATTAGCACATACTAGGCTGTCACAGAAGCACTTCATGACCTTTTGGACATCTCAACACCCACTCAAGCACCTATTGGAGTCCATGATCAGATCTTATCCAAATCAGATTTGAAAAGTTTTTCATAGTAGTAATTTTATCCGAATCTTATATCTTTATAATTATGGAAAGTAACTTAGGATAAAAGATAAAGAGATGAGAATGAATCTAGACCCTTAATGTAAATCATTTTTAGTTGTTGGATGTATGAGGCTTCAAGTATAAGTAGAGGTCTTGCCTACCTCGTTTGTCATATACTTCTTTATTGAGTAATACAAAACATTCACTTAAAATCTCTCTAGCCTTTTTTCATTTCCTTTCTTTCAGTTTTTCCTAGTTTTCTTAAGGTTATTAGCATTCTAGATTTAAACGGTTTAGGTTGACTTATGTGGTTTAATCAAAAGAAACGCATCTAAGGCCGCATGTCACGGGTAGTTGAGTTCTACGGATGTAACAAGTGGTATTAGAACGAATTATTCAAAAAAAAATGAGATCACAAAGTGATAGAGAGATACCAACAACTGATCGAGAGAATCGTGCAGGTGCTGCAAGGAAGAAGCACGAGAGTTAAAAGGTCATCATTGCTAGTTTGGACAATGGGGTCGCGAGACTAAAGGATGTATTGGGTAAGTTCTAAGAGAGCCAAGATGAGTCTGATGAGCATATTTAGAAGATGGAGTCTCAAAAGGATGAAGTCATGGAGGAAGTTCAATCCTTTCTCGACAAGGCGTACGAGAAACTAACTGGGTAAGCTCAATGTCAAATTGTCCCTTTACAAGAATACCATGTTGGGTGGCATGATGGCTGAAGCGATAGTGCCTAAGCCCAGGATCGATGTTCCCAAGCCTAAGGAATTCAAGGGGGTGAAGATTGCTCAAGAAATAAAAAACTTTAATTGGGGGGCTAGAAAAGTACTTTCGTTTGATGGTCATTGATGATGAAGCTACTAAGATAAACACAACTTCAATTTTCTTGACAGGTATCGCTCTGTTATGGTGGCAAAATAGATGTTTCGAGTCAAGTGAAGGGGACATTCTAATAAAGACAAGAAAATAATTCCAGTTCGAGTTCAAGGAGCACTTCAAGTGGAGGCTCAAGACAAGCTTCATCAATTAAAGCATGACGACTCATTTAGGGAGTACATCAAGCGATTCACAGAACTCAAGTACCCAATCCCACTTATAGCAAACTTGTTCGATCAACTTAGTGGTACATAGTGGTTCACCAAGTTAGACTTGCGATCTGGATATTGGAAAGTAAGGATTACAAAAGGAAATGAGCCAAAGATAGCTTGAGTGAAACGTTATGGCTCATACGAATTCTTAGTGATGTCATAGTTTACCTAGATGATATTGTCATTTATTGCAAGAGCCTTGGGGGAGCATGTGGAGCACTTGAGGCAAGTGTTCAAGGTTTTGTGAGAGAATGAGCTCTATGTCAAAGAGAGAAAATGCTCGTTTGCCCTTTTCTAGGCCATATAGTCGGAGGTGGCAAGATCAGGATAGACGTAACCAAGGTACGAGCTATTAAAGATTGGGAATCGTAAATCAAGGTGATTGAATTAAGATCCTTCTTGGGACTAGCCAACTTTTACCGGAGATTGTCAAAGGTTACTACAAGGTTGTTGCACCCTTGAACGAGCTATTGAAGAAAAACAAGGCGTGAGATTAGAGAATTGAGTGTCAAGAAGCCTTTGAGGGACTGAAGAGGCTATGAAGAGTGAGTTATGTTAGTGTTGCCTGATCACACCATGATACATGCAAGAGAGGGCTAAAGTAATGCACATCGAGGAGAGAGCTGAATCTGTAAGTCTAGAAAGTCATCCAACTTGCGATGATTCTTTTGATGGGATCCGTGCATTTTTTGGCAGAGTTATCTTCTAACAAATTGACCGTTATTTAGTTACATTTTCAACGCATCTTGAAATGCATCAATCGAATATCTAGAGCTCAAGATATATTCATTTTACTGAAGACTACGCATGTAGAAAACTGGATATGAGATTATTATGAGATTTTGTAAAATTTAGCCTAAAGCTAATATATTAAGCATTTGGATGAATTAGACATTAAAATAAATTAATTCAAGGATGGATTACAAAAGCTTTGACCATTATTATTAGTATTTTATTTTATTTCTTAAGATTTCTTTTAATTAGCTATCTATATGTTAATTTTAGGGGATTTATTTTATTAAGCTTTTAATGTGTTGATATTTAGGGATTGATCAGCTATCTATTAGGTAATTCTAAGGTCTCATTTAGACTATAAAAGGGGGCAACTTCTTTTCTTGTAAAAACATAGAGTTCATGAATTGTTGAGTTACAAAACTCTTGGTCTTGAGCTATTTTATTTGCAAGGTTGATAGATTCGCCTTGCTATTTTTCTTATTAGAAGTCTTCAACATAAGTATTTTTTTCAAGTTTTTACGAGGGAGATTATCTTCACACTCTCGCTTGCCTAAGCAATCGTGTTTAGGAGGGTGAGTTAGAGTCAATTATGGTGTTTGCCTATCTAATTAAGAATAGGAGGGTGCCTAGGACAACAACATATCATCAATTCACCGGAGAGATTCGTTTGCATGTGTTCGCCTATTCAATTGCGATTAGGAGGGTGTCAAGGACAAATCTATCCAACATCATACCACTACCATCATCTATTTCGCTTCCTTTTATATCACACCAAGCCTTTTTAGATCTACACTGATGCATCCAGTGTAGCCATTAGTAGATTCTTTATGCAAGAGGGACATCCAGTTGCATATGAAAGTAAGAAGCTTAATGAGACCGAGCAGAGATACACAATTTATGAGAAAGAGATGACCAATAATAATGTACTGTTTACGCACATGATGACACCACATACTTGGGTCAAGGTTTATGGTTTATATTAATAATGTTGGCGAATAGTTATTTTCTAACCCAAAGCAAGTTGTCTCCAAAGCATGCTTATTGGCAAAAATTTCCTGCATAACTTGAATTTTTGATGGAGTACAAGTCGGGGAAAGTAAACACAGTTGTCGATGTATTAAGTTTGAGGTACAACATTGAGTACATGAGCCTACCAAAGGGACAATTGCTGGAGTGCATCAATGATGGGTTGCCCCATGACCTAACAACCAAAATGCTAATCAATTATACCAAGGATGGAAAAACCATAAGGTTTTGGCTCGAGAAAGATTTGCTCTATGTCCAAGGACACCGCCTCTATGTGCAATATTTGGAGAATTGTGTGAGGATATCATGAAGGAGTGTAATGACTCCAAGGGGGCTGGCCATCCAGGAATGACCCGGACAATGACACTTATCAGCGAGCACTACTAAAGGTCATGGCCGCACATGGGATAAGGCGTTGAAGCCTATTTGAGAACTTGTTTTGTGTGCCAACAGGACAAGGTCGAGATGAAGAAGCCTGCGAGATTGTTACAGCTTTTTTCCATTACTGAAATATTTTAATGGCTGTCAAACATCATGGTTGTGGTTGATATGTTTTCGAAGTATGAAAATATTTATTCCAACATCCAAAGTATGCCCAACCGATAAAGCGACTCATATTTTTTTAAAGCACGTGATGATATACTTTAGAGTTTCAAAGACGATTATTAGTGACCGGGACACGCGGTTTACAAGGAGATTTTGGATGGAGTTCAAGCTTTTGGGATTAAGCTTGCACTTTTCTATGAGTATCCACCCACAAAACAACGGACAAACTGAATGATTGAATGCAATTTTGTAGATCTACTTGAGGCATTATGTGAGGCCACACAACGCGACTCGCCGAAATTATTAGATGTGGCCCAGTTTTCCTACAACTTGCAAATGGAGCGAGACGACAAACCAAACTCCTTTTGAGATCGTGAACGAGCAAAAGGCATTTACACCTAGTACGGTTGTTACCAAGTATCCGGGGCCAAATCCATCAGTACATAAGTTTGCCAAGGAATGCAAGAACAATGCGACTTAGGTTGAGTTTGCTTGCACATAACGGGAAACAAATTAAGAATTGAGTGGATAGAAAACGGAGGGACGTGAATTTTCAAGTTGGTGATCTAGTCCTTGCCAAATTGACTAAGATCTTGCGCAACACAATTGTGCACAAAGGGCTTGTGCGAAGATACGAGGTTTCATTCAGATTCGTGAAGAGAGTAGGCATCATGACCTACAAGATTGAGTTGCCTTTGACCATCCATGCTCATCCAATGTTTTATGTAAGTTTACTCAAGTCATACCATCAAGATGAGTTAGATTCGGATTGAGGCAACTCACACCGAATGCCAGTCAGAGTGAAGGTCTTCTACGACAATGAGGTTTGAGAAATCCAAGCGGAGAGGGTTACTCGTAAACCAAGCTATAGACCAAGGTACGAGTATTTTGTTCTTTAGAAGGGTTTTTTCGAAAGTGAAGGCAATTGGGAGCATGCTGAGGCTCTTTGGCAATTTAAGAACCAAATGGAGCAGTACCATTCCAATCAGGTGACGGAGGGCATCACCAGATCCAAAGGGGGAGAATGTCACAAACCGCACCATAGGGCCCGAGACTAGCATACACCAGGCTACCATAGAAGCACTCCATGCCTTTTGGACATCTTAACAACCACTCAAGCACCTATTAGATCCTATGATCGGATTGGCCTAACACCTGGTATTGAAGACCCATTTAAATCGGATTTGACAAGTTTTTCATAGTAATCTTATCCTTATCTCATATCTTTGTAATAATGGAAAGTAGCTTAGAATAAGAGATAAAGAGATAAGAACGAATTTGGATCATTGATGTAAATCATTTCTAGCCATTGGATGTAAGAGGCTTCAAGTATAAATAGAGGCATTGCCTACCTCATTTGTCACACATTTTTTCATTGAGTAATACAAAGCATGTAACCCCTAAAATTTACCTAATTCCTTAGATTAAAAGTTAGGGTTTACTTTACTATAACTTGATTTACAAGTTAAGGTTTTTATAAAATTAAATTAATATTCATAAAAATTATTAATTATTTAATAATTTTAAATACTGAAAAGTTAAACGTTTAAAAATATAAAGTTCAACCTCTAAATAATAAACATTAATAATTTAGAAAAATCCGAGTAAAAGTCTCAAGTCCTTATTACAAAAATAATATCCAATAAAAGTTTATAATCCGAAAAATAAAAACTATAAAACATACGATATTATTAAACTGAATCAGGATCCTCCAAGTACCGTACGTAGCCTAAGTGTGAGATCTGAAACAGGAAACTGAGAGGGTGTAAGCTAGGGAGCCTAGTGTGCGTGCCTCTAGTATGCAGATAAACAGGATTACAGAACAGTGAAATGCATATGTTATGAAGTATGCATGATATGCACCCTAACTCCGAACACCATCAAAAGAGTATGTCCCCCCTGAACCGCTCTAACTCCATCACACCAAACAGAAGTGGAACTCAACCCGCAGGTGGAGCCACTGAACAGAAGTGGTATTATACAGAACCACTGAACAGAAGTGAATTAATCACTAACTTCTTCTGTACAATAATCCAACTAGATGCAATGTCATATGCCAATACAGAATCAGAATGCAAGCCTTATATTCTAGCAGGAGGCATGCATAATTATCAAGATCAGAAATGTAACTTATTAACAGAACATGGCATAATGATGTATGTACATGTTTATATATGACAGAAACTGCATACACGAAAATAACGAAATTTACAGAAGAGAACACACCTGTTATAGAAGACTCAATGTCGATACTGACGTCTACTAGACTCGGCTCTACCACTAGAATGAGCAGGAGTAGAACCTACGAGTAATAGAACGTTAGATACACTACTATGCCACTAACAGATAAGTACACGAAATGGAAATAAAACGAAACTCACGTGCGGGTCCCGAAGACTGACGAACAGGTGGTCGTCCAAGAGGAGGAGGAGGCAGATGCTTGGGGTCGGAATCTACGTCACCTGAAGCAAACAGAAACGATTTTAGAATCTGATAAAGACATCTTTCAGATAAGACATTCGAACTTAAAAGCCCTAAAAACGACACTTCGGGTTCGAATTTCGAAAAATGGACTGCGCCATTGGACTCAAGACGTCGAAAAACATAAAGTGAGACCGGGTCAGAAAAAGTCAATTGCTGACGTCAACACTAGTCAACGCTGACGTCAACAGTGACATCAGTAGATGTCGTCAGCATATGACGTCAGCCGGGTCGGGTTATGGGTCGGTTCGGGTTTGGATTGGACCAGGTTCAGATCGGACCAGGTTTGGGTCGGGTTTGGGGTTGGACCGGGTGGTTCGGGTGGGCTTGGGGTTGGACCGGGCAGTTCGGGTTACCCAGAAGATTCCCGAGAAAATCTGGGAAAATCCCAGATTTTTCCCAGGTCCTTAACAAAAATTTTTAGACAATAACCCCCCTAAAACGACTCAAACTGATTCAAACATGCTACTGATTCGAACATAACACTCTTAACTTCAAATCCATGTAAAAAACGAATCAAACACTCCTAATCCTCTTCACCAAAACAACTCCTCAAAACTTCCATTCAACTATAAACCGAACCAAACAATCCCCCCCCCCCAAACTCGATTGAAACCAAACACTTACCATAAAATACAAGAACTAGGGTTGAGTGTTTACCAAACACTTACCACACAACAAGGACGAAGAACCACGATGCAGATTGAATGAAACAGAGGGAGAGCAAAAGACTAACAAAAGGTTGAAGGAAAACAACAAGAAGTCCTTTGAAAACCTGATCTTGACCGATTCGGAATTAAAGGAAGAATTAAGGAAATAAATCAGAATTGAATCGGTTTCTGAGGAGGAAGAAGAACTTGCCATAAAGAAAAAAGGTAAAATTACCCTTCAAGGGTCTGAATTTTCCAGAATTAACAATTTGATCCCTGAATCAGATTTAGAAATTCCCAAACTCTAGGGTACGAATTAGGGATTTTGACTTTAAAATTAGGGGAAAACTTTGGAGTGTTACAAAGCATTCACTCAAAATCTCTCTAGTCCTTTGTCATTTTCTTTCTTTTAGTTTTTTCTTAGTTTTCGCAAGGTTCTTAGGATTCTAGCTTTGAATGGTTTAGTCTGACTTAGGCGGTTTAATCGAGAGAAACATGTCTAAAGCCGCACGCCCGAGTAACTGAGTTTTATGGACGTTAGAGGAGGATGAAAGATGTAGTTGGGACGAAAAAAACCAAGAGTATGCAAAGCATCGGTTAGCAAGAGTATGGAAGCATCCATGTTTAATCAATTAGCAAGAGTATGTAAGCATCGATCAGCAGATGACGTCAGCAGTGATGTCAGCAGATGATGTCAACAATGATGTCAGTAGATGACATCAACAGTGACGTCAATAATGACTTCATCAGGTCAGGTTGGGTCACGGGTCGAATCTCGGGTCGATTGGTCACGGGTTTTAGGGGTTTCCTAAAAAAATTTGGGTTTTCCAGATTCTAGGTTTCGAATTAGGAATTCTAAAGCAATTAGAGTTTTGAATTGGGAAGAAATTGGGGTGTTACAGTACGTGGTTTCTACGTGAGTCTGGTAAAGGTTCGACAACCACTAAAACTAATACTTCCTCTATCCCATTTAAGAAGTCCAGTATTGACTTTTTAAAGTACTTGATTAAAGGTTTCTAAAATATATTTTTTATATTTTTATCAATACAGATTTAAAATTATAATAAGTCAAAATTAAAAAAAATATCAAAAAAGTCAATACTGGACAAATAAAGTGGGACAGAGGGACTACTATTGTTGACCAATCAAGAATGAAAAAAGTAGAGAAAGCCGCGCACTTACAAACCTTTAATTAATCAAATTACATCCTTCAACTTTTAATAAATTAAATCACTTATACTAACATTGTTAAATCATTCTAACGAAAAACTAAAATTAATATTTTTATATAAAATATTTTTCACACGACATCATCCAATAGTATTTAATGGATATTTTTATACTTTTATAAGAATTTTCTGAAATAACTTATTTATATAGATTAATTTTCTATAAATTCTAATAAAAAAATTAAATTATCAATTAAACTTTATTTATTAAACATGTGTGAAAATATACTAAACAAAATTATCAAATTTAATTTTTACTGTTAGAATTGTTTAATGATGTCAATATAAATGATTTAACATATACATAATAAAAGTTAAATGATGCAGTTTAACTAAATTAAAGATTTGTGATGTAAGTGAAAGTCACTATTGTGAGTTTTGATTGCGAAAAAGATGATTACTAGAGAATTTTTTGGGGGAATCTTATACCCACGTTTGGATCGCAGAATTCCTAACATGAGGTAATACTCTGTTCTCAACAGTAGCGCTTTTTTGGGTTTATACTGAGAATTTTATTCCCTTCCTTTTGTTAGGTATTAGCTTATTCCTTGTGTTTAGGACAAAAATCCCTAGATAAAATAGAAACATTTTAATCATATCCTTCGACTTGGGTTAAATTATTACTTTGAATTATTAAATAAGATATAATTATATAACGTAAAAAATATAAATAATAAATATTGAAAAAATAAGACAAAATTAAAACATAAGATAATAAATAAATTTATAAATAACACCATAAAATATAAATATATAGATTCTTTATAAAATACATTCGGTAAATTATTTAAAAAATATGAATTTGTACACATCAAAAAAATTTGGTAAATTTGAAAACGACTAAATTAACCGAATCAAACTCAAATTTATACTATAAATTTGTCCGATATTAAGATTATATTTCATACATAAATAAATATAATACTTATAAAAATTATTTAAAAATATGAATTCAATATATTAATTATATTAAAAATATTTTTAATATAAAAATTTCCTTATGAATTTTCATCCAAAATTTTTTAATTTACCGATAGTAGTTTAACTCGGAAAGAAAATATATTACGGGGATAGTTTGATAAAATTTACTTTCAGGTAGTCTTATATTCCCCCAATCAAATCAAACAAGGTAATATAATATTCCTAGTAATATTTTAGGTAATCTTACATTCCAATAATTCTATTCGCGAAGGTAATATTACATTCCACCGTCCAAACGCACCGATGATATAACATGAAAATTACTCATTAATTTAATGACGTCCATCACCATCCACCGAGTCTCCTTTTCGGCTAATTGTCATTCCAGTACCTCAATTTGAAAATCTTTCAATTCAACTTTTTTTTTCTTCTTCTAGATGGTCAAATCAAGGTCTCAGATTTTTTTAATATTTAATTTTACAAATTCAATTTATTTTTTATTCAATTAAATCATTGATAAATTTAAATACTAAAACTAAAGATATTATAATTTTCAACTTTAAATGTCAGCTAGATTTGTTACTGCTTCTCTCACATATAATATCTTTTATTGACTTTTTAAAAGTCAAAATCTTTAAACTTTAATTATAATTATATTAAATATTTAATAATTAAATTTTATAAAATATATATTTAAAATATAATCGATTAGAGTTTTTTAAAATATATTTTTTTATATTTATAAATAATAAATTTTGAATATTCACAAGTCAAAATTAAAAAAATTTAACAAAAATAATAAAAAAATATTATATATAGGACGGACAGAATATATTTTAGTTCTAAAATAAAGGCCTGCCAGTTTTTTTTTCTCAGCCCACCAATACATACCCATTTATTACTTTTAAAATTTTAATTTTAATTAATTTATTTTATTGATAGAAGATTATAACAACGAATTGGAGTAAATTTTGTTTTTGGTTGTGTTTGGCTTTTCAAACCAGTTTTTTCTAAAAGCAACCAAAAACATCAAATAAGGGGATAGCTTTTGAGTGTAATTTTTTTTATCTTTTTAACTACTCAAACCATGGTTTTGGAGAAGCTATTTTTTTAGCTTTTGTATGGTTTGAGATCAAATCAAAGTTTTTTAACACAACCAAAAACAAAGCCTAAAGTCTAATGTGTTTGGGATTGTGTTGGAAAACCTTAGTTTGGAGCCAAACTAAGATTTTCCAAATGCTAATAAAATAGCTTCTTCAAAACCATGTTTTTAGAAGCTAGTTTGAGAAAAAAAATTACTCTCAAAAACTATATTCTTTTTTAGTGTTTTTAGTTACTTTTACAAACTTTTGGATGAAAAAGCTAATTTGAAAAGCTAAAAGCAACAAAAAATAAGGCCTTAATATATTAGATTTGAAAAAAAAAAGTTTTGGATTTAAAGGTTTAGGGCATACGGGTTGTAAAAACTTTTGTCTTTAATAATTACAAGAAATGTCCTCTAAATATCCTAAATCTAAATAATTTATATATGATTAGAGATAGTCATGGGCTAGATTTTTGGCTGATCACATTCAACCCAAAAGTTTAACACATATATTTGAACGAACACGAACGATGGTGTGTTCATGTTTGTTCGTTTAATTTTAATTGAACAAATAAACGAACACGAACATGAACGAACACAAATTTTCTTGTTTGTGTTCGTTCGTTAAGGATTATAGATTGTTCATGTTCATTTATGTTGGTTTAAATGATAAACGAATGTAAATGAACGAACATAAATGAATATAAACGAACGTAAACGAACAGACATAAATAACATATATAATATGCTAAATGTTTAGTATTTTAGATTAATTCGATTAATTCAGCTAATTAACTGATTTTAAACCAAATTAATCGATAATTAAAATATAAAAAAAAAACTTTTAATTATTAGATGAAACCTAAAATTTAACTGATTAACCAATTTTGTTTTGGTTTGATCCATTAACTTAGTTTAACAGAACAATAAACACCCCTAGCCTATAACAAGGAAGTTTTTAACGAATTATAAAATAAGACTTCTCAACTCAAGTAACTCAAAAATTTTTGATTCGACTTACTTGATCTAATACTCACCCTTAGATATATTTGAATAAATTTAAATGAACATAAACAAACATAAATGAACGTAAACGAACATAAATGAATGAACATAAACAAACAAATTACCAAACGTTTATGAACATAAATGAACAAACGAGCCATTTGTTCATGTTCATTCGTTTAATTAAACGAACGAAAAATCTTATTCATGTTCGTTTGTTTAATAAATAAACGAACTTCTCACCGAACGATTTATGAACGATTCACCGAACGTTCGGTTCGTTTACAGCCCTAACCGGGGCAAAGGTAACAACACTAAATTATACTTATTACATATTTGGGACCATGGAGGAGGGTGTAGTTAGCTTTCATGGGGTCGTCTAATCGGTGCAGCATCGTCTGTTGCATCTGTATGGAGGCAATACGAGGGTACTGACCGTGTTGGACCACTCCCTTGGACCTGTTTCTATATCGACTCCATATCTAGCTAGCCCCATGCAATGGCTGGGCTCCCACGTCAACTTGTAATTCTATCCACAACCTCATCCCACATTGTTTCTTCCACCCAGTCACTTTAATTACAGTGTTTCTTCCACATTGTTTTATAGGGATGGGCACGAAGTACTGCAGCTATGCTAACGAAAATTGCATGGCTGTGGTCTATGGATAATAGAAATGGCTTAACTTGTAGTATCGGCTGCTAGAGAACGTACCTATAAATATTAGATGGATCTGATTCATCACGTTATATATAATTTTATTTAATAATAATTTTTTATTTCGTTTTTTAAGATGAATTTCAATTTTTTTATATTTACGAATCTTATTGAATGAGACCATAAATGACATAATGAATCGAGATTATGTAATAATTTCTCGAGTTTGTAAGTTTATGTGTTTGACCAACTAAAATTATTGTGGATAGTAATCATAGGATAGGGGTGCTATTGGACACTTTGGCCCCCCTACTTGTTCATTAATTAGCCTGCTTTACCAATTTTTTGCACCATGATTTATGGCCACATGTTCCTAATCTTTCAATTTTTTCTTTAAATAGAATATGTCTCATTATATTTCAGAAAATTAAAGTATGGTTTTAAATATAATATTTATATTATTTTATGATAAATATAATGCTTTCTATTTAAAATAAAACAGCCTAAATTAAGACACAAAAATAATATGAAAAAAAATACTAAAATAAAACAAAAACAAAAAGAATAAAAATACAATACAAGAATATATAGGTGTAATTATTTGTCTAAAAAATTATATAAATTCATAATAATAATAATAAGAGCATATAAAAATAAAAAGGAACATGTCATGAATATAATTTTTTTTTAAATTAAATTACTATAAAAAATGGTACAGAATTTTACAACGTACGCCGCACATCATTAAATGTTATTAACATTGAATATTATTAAACACTATTAAATTAATTAATAAAAATTAAAAATCTCACAACTTAAAATATAATTATAAATTATTTAAAATAAAATTTTAATTAAATTAAAACTCAACAAAATATAAAAACAAATTAAGTCACCATACGGAGACAACATAAAAAGTGGTAAAATACAAAATAAGATGAATAAACCATAAATAAAATATTTATTTAAATATTAATGGTTAAGTATAGTAGAAGTCTCTCTATTATACCTAAACATTCATTTTAGTCCCTCTATTATAGAAATGAATACTTTAGTCCTTGTACTTTGCTTTAAAGTTCATTTTAGTCCTTTAACTATACCTAACCTAAAAGTTCATTTTAATCCCTCTACAATAAAAGAAACATTTTGTCCTTGTGCATTTGAAAAGTTTTCATCTCTTCAACTGTAAAAATTATCATTTTAGTCCCTGTATGTTTAAAAGGTAACATTTTGGTCAAAACACTAGTTATTGATAGTTATCTTAAATATTTTGGTTTAAACACCCTTAAGTCCCTATCAATTTTGAAATTGAACAAATTGATTCATCTTAATATATTGTAATAATAATACTAATAGTAATAATAATTTTTTAAAATAGATAATTTATTAATAAATGACAACGCGGTGTATATTTTTCCTTTTGATAGAAGTTAATAAATTTAATTAATAGTGTACATAACTAACTATAAATATATATTTCATTTATATCGATATTAAATAAAGTGTATTAAATAAATTGAAAATTTTATGAGTATATTAGTACATTAATATTTATTAATAATAAAGTGTATACTTTGAAAGCGAATAAATTTATAATATCTTTTTGATCAAAAATATAATTTTATAATATAATTTCAAGGTTTAAAAAATTTTAATGAAATGTTAAAATTTTTTTACGATTTTTGTATCATCTTTTCAAATAAACCGTTACTCTCGCTTTGAATATAAAAACTAAAAAAATAATTATGTGCACTTTATAATTAAATATTTAAAATATATTTTTATATTTTGGCTTGTAACTGTAATATTATTTTAATTAAAGACAATAAAGTTTGAAGTTAGAACATGAATTAATTTTGCATTTTGATTTCATAAGTGATCAAAAATTTTGTGTAAAATTTCTCAAAAAATATTTTGAGAGATTAATTTGTTGTAATTTAAATTGAAAGGACTTAAATATTGTTTAAACCAAAATATTTAAGCCAATTATCAATAATTTTATTATTTTGGATCAAAATGTTAACTTTTTAGACATATAAAAATCTACTAAAAATAAATTAACTATAATAAAATATGCACTTTTTTTTCATTTTGAGCCGTGCCGAGCCTGACGAGATCGAGCTCACCGAGCCTCGAGCCCGAGCCGAGCCTAATAAGATCGTTTCCGAGCCAAGCCAAGCCTGGCCAAACTCAGACTCGGCTCGTTAACGCCCCTATTTATAACAATTTATTATGTTTCAAATTATTAATATAATAGAAAAGATGATATCACGTGTCATTCTCGTCACATCATTTGTAGGATCAATCAATCAAATGCATTCATTTTAATATTTTTTTATCTTATCTTTTTACCAAGTGAATCTTCACTTGAAAAAAAATTAATAAAAATAAATAATAAAATAAATATATTTTATTAATTAATCTTCAATAACGTGATGAAAATGACCCATAATGTAATTTCTCATAAGTATGTAATTATATAACTAAAAAAAATACTAGAAGATCTTGTATATATATAGTTTTAGTGTTGGCAATGTTGGAAAAGAAAGAAAATTATAGTTAATAATAGTCGAGCATAATAGTGTATGTACTAAAACTTGGAAAAGCAAGACAAGGCATGAATGGACTTGAATGTTGTGACAAGTAAAAGTGGGTCCAAAGAGTTCCTATTAGGTGGGAGCCTACATGCTCTTGGACCTTCACCTCCCAAAAAGGAACACACTATTCCATTGTGATTAGATTGAGTGTTTCTTAAGGTTTTGTAGGGACAAAGTTCCCTTCCCACATCAATCATTTCCTACTTTACACCAAGGGAATAACATTGTGGAAAATCAAGATCATAAAAACAATATAAAATATGGAGGGGAAAAAGAAAATTAATAATAAAATATTGAAATGTAAATTATATATGTTAATGGGTTCATGTCAAAATCTTCAAATTTCTTTCAATCACTAATCTCTATAGATTTGTAGGGTACTCAGCTAAGCTCACCTTTTTGCTTCAAGTCTTTGGAAAAGATTCAAAATGTTTCCACTTCTCATTTCTTTTTTTTTTTTTTTTTAATATTTGATAATTTTAAACATCATAAAAATAGAATATAATATGAAGTAACAAAAAATTATACATGAATTGCTTACCATTTCAAGTCTTTCTTTGATAGCTTCTACTCAATTGGAAAAAAAAGAGAGGTGCTTACTATTTTTTTTTAAATCAGCTACAGTGTTACAACAATATTTGTTCTAGAATATATTCTCACTATTTAGATATCGATCGCTCAAACATTAAACTGACATTACTGAAGAATAATTTTTCCGTTAACCACCGAGGCTAGAAGATTGGTACAAGTACTTACTACTTTAAGTCTTTGTTAAAAGGATGTGATTAAAGGGGAAATTCTTTTTTTAAAGTGCGGTCTTAACTCTGTCACGGGGTTAGAGTTTTGACGCAGGGACAACCACTCCGTGCGGCACCTCAGGTCTCTCACACACCCGAGGTTAAGCCTTTACCATCTCGATACTTACTGGTTTCGCCCTCCCATGGGCTCATCAGGGAAGCGGGGACAGCTCCCGACCAGTGTGGTGCGCGATCAGCATGCCCATCCGAAGATAGGTCGGCTGCTCGGCACGTACTACACCCTTAATGTTATCTCGCTCCCAAGAGTTAAGCACAACCAGAAAGCATCTCGCTCGGTCCCGCGTTGTTACGATACACGGACCGTGACAATCTCCCCCACCTGATTCATGCACGCCCTCGTGCATGGGGAGGAAACTCATAAATTGTGTTTATAAGAAGAAAAAAAAACCCCATTATTTCTTTTCTTTCTAAAAATTATTACATGGGTTTGGTTTACCATGTTAATTATTACTTAAAATATACTATACCTTTAATTTTTATAAGGAAAAAAGCAACCTCACCTTAAAAAAAACTTTTAAAATTAAATTTTAAATTCTAACTCTAATTTGTATCCTAAACCTTAAGCCTTATACACTAAAAATATAATAAATTTAATTTTTTAAACTCTAAAATTATTATTTTAAAATAAAATAATAATAAACAAACGATTTATACCCGAATTCTATATCACAAACAAACAGTTTAGAACCTTGTTAAGACCCTTTGGAAACATCTTTGACCCATTTCCCAATTTTCAATGACATAAAATATTTTGTAGTAATGTCGGTATGATTAAACTCCACCCTCCTCTATGATTAATCAAAACTGTTGTTTGTCGTGTCAATGTCTATTAGTCATTGAATATAATCACGTGACTTCTACATTCATCTCTGAGTTAAATATTTGGCACAAATCTACATGGATAAAGCAAATTAATTCCTTTCGATTTCCAGTCATTTTCACGTCAATATATAGGGTAATGAAATCTACATTCATATGACAATTGAATACGATGCAGACAGATATGAGGTGGGTGAATACAATACATATAAGGTTTTAAACTCATCCCTTATCTGTTACTCACGACGGATATAACTTTTTACATTCACATTCGTTTACTATCCATCAAATTTATATACATTTTCAGTGCGGAATCTGCAAAACTGTACTCATCTTTCATGTTTGTCAGTTGAATGTTTGATTGTTTATTACATCTAAATCTCATTGTGTACCCAAAATTGATCCATACAATTGAAGACATTGATATTGTAGCAAGGATATATCATATGGACGACCCTAAGAACGAGAAACAAAGACAGCATCCCCATAATCATAGACCACACGGTTTGGTAATAAAAGAGCTAAAAAATTTGCATACACGTTAAGATTGGTGGTTCGGTCGAATAAATGTTTTCCGAAGCTCTGATTTTTTTTGTGTGTGTGTTGTTGTTTCCCTTTTGGATTAATTTAAGATTCTCTATTCAAGTTGTATCGATTTGTTCGATTTTAAATTAGTTTTGATTTTGTATAGATAAATTGAGGGGTTAAATTATAAAATATATAACTTATTTTTAAAATATATGAGTTGAAGTTATATAAGTATTTTACAGTAGTTTAGGAGCATATGATTTTTTTTTGAATCAGTTACAATAATTTCAGTAGTATCTATTCTAGATTATACTCTTAATCATTAAACATTGATCGTTCAATCACTATGCAGAATTTATTAGTGTTCGAATATATGATCTATAGAAATAATAATCGTTTCTTTAACCACTAAGATTAAATAGCTTGCGTAGGAGTATGTGATTTAAATTTAGTCAAAAATTAATTTAAAACAAATGAAATATTGAAAAAAATGGAAAAATCATACAAAAGCAATGGGCAGGTTAAAAAAAATTTTGAGAATATGAATTGAAGTTAAATATGTATTCTATATTGATTTAGGAATATGTGGTTTAAATTTGTTAAAAATAAACTTAAAATGAAGAATGAGTTAAAAAAATCAGTTTTTTTCAAATCGAATTATGCTCACCTCTACTCTTAATATTTTTTTAATAACTTTGGCTCATATTTTTTTTAAGTACTTCAACCTTTATCATTTCATTTGGGTTATAATGATTTTTCCGTGAATAAAATTCATTAAACAATTAATGATTAACATCTTAAATTGAATCGAATCGAATTGAAATGTGGGATAAATCTGCCAACCCTTGGTGCCACTTGGGATGGTTGTATAATTTCAAAACAAGGTACTTCTGTTACTATTAAACAACGTTAAACTAGAGTGTGTGTTTTTCAATTGAATTAGGGTGTTTAATTTCTCAACGTATAACGATCTTAAGTTTCAAGTTAAAAATAATTTATTTTTGAAAATATGAATTAAAGTTAAATGTTTATTTTATATTAATTTAAAAATATGTGGTTTAAATTTATTTAAAATATACTTAAAATACAGAATGAATCGAAGAAAAAAATTAAGGAGTAAACCTCAAAACTGTAAAATTTAATTTTTTGGTTTTTTGAATTGTACGGATTTAAATTTGATTCAAATTAAAAAAAAATTATAAAATATTTTAATCAAGTCGAATAATTCAAAATTTTAAAAAAAATAGTTTTTTTCAAGTCCAGCTATACACACTTCTAAAGATTTACCATTCTTTAAATGTCATATTGAGCACAATTTAATAGTACTTTCGTCCCACAAATATTATTTATTATTGATTTTTTAAAGTTATTTTTTTAAAATTTTGATTATAATTATAATAAATATTTTAAATAATTAAAGTTTATAAAATATCTATTTAAAACATAATCGAATTGAGGTTTTTAACATATATTATATATTATTAGAAATAATTTTAAATAATTATGAGTGAAAGTTAAAAGAAATTAATTAAAAAACAATAAAAATAATATTTATACAAAAGAGAGAGTATATATGATACATTAAAGATCACAACGATTGATTATTGTTCACACAAATATTTAATCGGTGTTAGTTTTTAATTTATATTTTTTATCAATGAAATCAGTCTTAGGTGGCGGTACTTTTTGCAAGACAGTTTGAATCGTCTACAACTCCTTCCTTCTTTATGTGTCTTTTTTAGACAGAGACAAGGAGATTCAGGTAGCTTTTGAATTTTATTGGTATGTTTATTTCTATATAAATTTTTATTTTTCTTTGTTTTTAAATTGTAAGAATTTTTATATTGTTTCATTCAATTATTTTATTTCTTAAATACGATATAATTATGATTTTTATACGCATGAAACTTCTAGCTCAAGTGGTTAACGGAACGGTTGTTGTTCTTAGAGGTTAAGAGTTTACACACCAATAATTATTATAAAGTGATTGAGTGATCAATCTCAAATAATTGAGATTATCTTTTAGAACAAATACTACTATAATCACAATTAACTAAATCAAAATATATATATGATTTTTTATACGTTTAATAAAAATTCAATAACATTCGTAAAAAAATCATAACATCAATTCTAAGGACTTTCCTTGATCACTTAAGCTTTAGAAATTCATTTATGAAATTTATGTTTTATGGGTATTTTGTCCATTTTACAGGTAGAGCATTTTATTCATCTCACCCCTGCGTGAGAAATTTAGGGGGAGTTAAAGAAATTCAAAAGAGAAATTATATTACACGTTATTTTCATTACGTTATTTATGAGATCGATAAAAAAAATTAAATTATTAACAGTGATTATAGTAATATCTGTTTTAAAATATAATTTTTATCATTTAATATTAATCGCTTAATTATTTTACTGATGCTCAAACCTGTGACTTTTAAAAACAATAATCATTCTTTTAATAACTTGGGTTAAAAAACTCACGCTTTTAAATTTCCTAAACTTAATAAAAATGACACAATCCATCATCTATTAGGCTAAGTCAAAAACTTTGTTGCATATAATTGATGTCGGTCCAAAATTAGAATATTAAACATGAAGTATGTTAGGCAGCTGTCTAAATTTAATCCCATGACACATTTGGGGCATCATATATTCAAAACACAGCAAATCTGACGGTCAGAGAACCACATACATATCAAATAGAAAAAGCATAGACAGGCCTGCTTAAATTAACATTATTAATTACTGTCTAATGAAGATTCTGACGTCTAAAACCATGCAAAAGGTTTAGAAATTAAACTTCTGTCAGATAGGATTTTTACTACAGTAAAATGAGAGAAGGGTAATATATTTATTACTAGGGTTGGGGGATGAGTCTCCATGGATGATGGAACATCAGAGCTACAATGTTTCAACAATTTAAGCAAATTGAAACCCCCCCCAAGCAATGCTAAACTAGAAACAAATTTTATTACGTCTCTTGATTTTCCGTTTCATTTTAAAATATTTTTTTAATTTTTTATATTAACAGGGTTGGTCCAAGTGGTAAGCAGTTTAGTTCTACTTTACAAGTTTCAGGTTTGAGATGTTATGTACACAAAAAATCTATATTGAAAGACTCATCCACTAAAATTAGGTGTACGACACAGGTCGATCCATAATAGTCGGGGTAAAATCCTGTAAACCGAATAAGCAATAAAAAACATTATTTTTATTTATTCATCTATTGGGATGAATTATTAGATCTTTAAAATATGATTAGATATTCAAATATTTACGTCTTGAATAAAAAGAATTTAAATCTGAAAAATTATTTTATATTAAACCTTTATAAAACTCGATCTAGATTAATCGATTAATTTCGTTTTTCCCATCGATAACTAAAACCATAGTTTTATTTGAATTAAAGTGACTCCCAGCATAAGATCAGCTATAAAAGGCAAAACGTAATTTCCACACCCAAAAATGTCCTTTGCAGTAATTTATTATGATTTTTATATCCAAAACAGTCTTTATTGCCTTTTGAAGATGACGCTTTAATTACCTTCTCCTTTTTGTCCATGGCGACCCAGATCTATGGAGTACTATTAATCACTGTAAAAAATGACATCCTTACCCTTGGAAATACCCCTCTCTCTGGGGTTATTTTTGACTTTCCATCTACAAGGAGACCATATATTATACCTATCTAACCCTGAAATTATTATTTGATCCATAAAACCCTACACTTCTTAGTTATTATGATAGCCTTTTAAATTTCTTCCGAGATGGTTAAAATTTAATGTTCTCTCCCTGAAGAAGGAGAAATTATATCATAGGCTCGGTTTACCACGTCAGCCGTGGTCCCAACCAATAATAATCACTCACTTTATCACTAATTGCTAACTTATTTTTTCAACCAATGAATCTTCACTCATAATTTACATGTTATTTTAAAAATATAATTTCTGGAAATTAGATTAATTACATGGTTGATTAGTGGCGGAATGGGTGATTTTCATTGGTTAGGGACCACGGCTGACGTGGTAGGCCGGGCCTATGATATAATCTCTCCTGGAGAAGGAAGAGAAATTAGTATCGTGGGGCGAAACTCATATACGTATCGAAGGAAAAATTATATCATAGGTAAATTTTATCTCGTAATTCATAAATCAACCACTAAAAATTATTCATATTTATCATTTGTTACGTGTCATATATTTTTCAAAGTGAATCTTCACTCATATTTATTATTAATTCATTTTAAAAATAGAATTTTTAAGTGAAGATTCTCTTTAAAAAAAAATATATGACACGTAAAAAATAATGATATAGATGATTTTTAATAATTGGTCCCATGAATACGTGGTGGGATTTACCCATGATATAATTTTTTGTATCGAAGGTAAAAAAAATGGGAATTTGTGTGTTCATTATGCCTAAATGAGTGGTTGGAAATTGGAATCAATGACATACATTAATAACTCACCCTACATAGCTCCGAGTCTAAGAGAAAAATAATAACAAATATTATATTGTAATTATTTTAAAATTATTTAAAAAAATATGATGTTAAGAGATATTTATAATGTTTGATTGAGTAGTTATTTTTATTTTTTTAATAATTTTAATCGATGTTTTATTTTGAGTTAAAACAATCTTTTTACGAATAAAAATCGTTAGTCAACTAACGATGAATAACTTAAAATGACATAGCAAATATACATGGGAGTACACGCAGTAATAGCAAGGTTATATAGAAAAATATGTTAACTTTACAAAATAACACATTAGTCAAAATATAATTTTCAAAAATCATATAAAATATATTTTTTCTTTTGACAGATCATTCTATCAAGTCATTTCAGGTTGTTTATCGTCAATTGAGTAATAGTTTTCATCCGTAAAGGGGTATTACCCAAAATAAAATATTAAGAGTTAAATTTCTTTTAAAATAAAATAAAAACCAAAGTGAGTATTCAGTAAAATGTTAGGGACATTTTTTTTAATATGCTAATTATATCTTATGTTAATAAAATTGATATAAAAATTATTAATTGACATAAAACACATGTTTATTATGTAATAATATAATGTGGTATAAATAATCCTATGAGGAAAAAATTAGAAAATCCAAAAGATTTGGGGATTGATTTAGAATGAATGTCATTGTTTGGGGATAAAATAGAATATTCAAAAGTTTGAGAATCGATTTAGAATGATAATCATTGTTTGATGATGACATTAAAACATTTAAAAATTAAGAGATCAATTTAGATTAAAAATGATAATTTGGAGACGTATAATCAATTAACTCGACTTTTTATAATTTTTAGGACTTTAAACAAAATCTATAAATAAAATAAAAATTTCAAATGATAATAGTAGAAGCTCGACCCCGTCAGGGTAACAAGGGTGTCCGCCTATGACCTACCGTTCTATGGAAGTTATATCTTTGTCATTTTTTTTAATTATATTTATTGTTAAAGATTTATTTTTTTAATATTTATTACGAGGGATTTAATTTTTTTAATACTTGTTAATATGAGATTATTTTTTCTAATATTTATAGTTATTTATCTATTCTTAAAATTCATTTTTAATAATTGTTATTAGAGTCTGAATTTTTTAAATATATTATTATTATAGACATACACTTAAAATTTATTTTTTAAAATATTTATTACCCGGACCTATTTTTCAATATTTGTTATGGACTTATTCTTATTTTTTTTCATTACATGCTATTAGGGACATAAATTTAACTTGTGATATGTAATCTCAATAATGATCATTATATAATAATAATGACACTATTTAAAAACCATGATACTGACAAATGTTAAATTTGGATTGATCTGCGTCGTACACCTAATTTTGATGGGTCAGTTTCTTAACAAAGATATTATTGATGGTATATAAATTTAATTATTAAACAAATAATATGTACTATTTAAGTACTCCTATAGTTTTTTTTACAAAATTTGAATTTTGTTTGATACATTAAACTTGTGTTTAATTATTTAATTTTGGTTTATGTAATTTATTTTAGTTTTGGAATTTAGGTAACAGTGACAGAGGAGATGGACACTATTGAGTTGAAGAGCAAGGTAAGTCTGAGTTGTAGAGGGACAAATACACACGTTAAAGTAAAGTCTATAGAAAATCTTTTTTATACCCTAAAAGAAAAAGAAAGAAAAGAGAAAGGAAGAAGAAAGAAAGATTAATGGAAAAGAAATCAAGGTCCCTGAATTTAACTTATTTCAAGATGTTTTTTTAATCTCTAATGACCTAAGATAGTACAGGAGAAGAAAGGGTAGTGCCCTATGCTAGGCTATGTTCTACCCCAACAAAAAAGAAAGAAAGAAGAAGCTGTCTCTACTTATATCATACTGCTACTACTCTTCTTCATCTTCTTCTCTGTCAAGTGTCATTTTCTTACATATTCTTTTCTCTTTCAATCTTCAATCTCTGCAACTACTGAGCAACTCTATTGGAAGATAAAAGATTGTTTTCAAACCCCTTTTCTGCTTGGATCAGCTCTCCTTCGAAACTTGACTCAATCCTTGGGAGGATATTGGATTGACTTTTAGTGTTGTATCTGGAGAATACAACAGAAAGAAAGGGAGGAATTAGGAACGGTAGCAGAAGGGGGAGGGGGCTGAAAGATGGAGCTGTTCCCTGCACAACCAGATTTATCCTTGCAAATTAGTCCACCAAGCAGCAAAACCACATCCAGAGCTCTTGACTCGAGGAACTCCATGTCTTCAATGGCGAAACACGATAACTGTTTTGAGATGTCTTTCAACAATCCAAGGGTTTCAGAGGCCAACTCCAGCTCCAAACACCTTCTCCAAAACGGGAGCGCCACTAGTTGTAATGGTAATATTTTCCAATCTTATCACCAGAGCCAGTTCCCTCACCATCACAGCCAACTGCAACATCCGGTACTGTATCAACATCAGCAGCATCAACACCACCAACAAGGGCTAGGACAAGAGTTTGGTTTCTTGAGACCCATAAGGGGAATTCCCGTCTACCAAAACACTTCTCCTTCTCCTCCTTTCCCATTCCCTCATCAGCCCTTGGATTCATCTTTAGCTCCATCTCCTTATTTGGCTACTAACAAAATTAGTAACACCAGCTTCAACCCCATTCAGTCTCAAGGATTGATGAGATCAAGATTCATGTCGAGGTTTCCTGCTAAACGAAGCATGAGAGCTCCAAGGATGCGATGGACTACTACACTCCATGCTCGCTTTGTTCATGCTGTTGAGCTATTGGGTGGTCATGAAAGTATGGCCTCCACTATTCACTTTTCACTCCTTTTCCCCTTTTTTCACCGTTGCTTCGTTTTGATTTTAAGCATATCTAGGAACAGGAAACAGAAAAGGATACTCTTATACGTATATTTCCTCTCTTATATATATTTAATATTTTTCTTGCCGTGACGTAATTTTAGGAGCTACTCCCAAGTCAGTTCTTGAGATAATGGATGTCAAAGATCTTACCTTAGCACATGTTAAATCCCATCTCCAGGTAAGATAACCTTCTACCCTTTCTACTCTCAAGGGGGTTCGTTAAAATGGAAGGAAATATAAACACAATCTTGAAGGATGTAGTTGAATGTATCTGCAACTTTGGGTTGTTTCTTCTTTCTGAGCTTACTTCCCCAAGCTGATGAATAGTGGTTGCTTGATGGCACAGCGTTAATGGTGGAAGTAAGCAGAGTTTGCATTTTTTAAACAGTCAGCATTACCGGAAGATGTTAATAATATACATTACAAATTCCAATGTTTCCTTGCAGAGCTTCTCCCAAATCCTCAGCACTTCTTTTTCTACTAGATCTGATGATTCTGCAAGCTAATAAACAGCTTTTTGCTTGGAAGAATGAACCAGCCCTTGTAAACGAAAAGAATTCAATTAGAGAGAGAGAAAAAGCAGTAGTAAATTATTATCTTCTTCTTCTTAAAAAAACGAAAGAGAGTAAGACAAAGGCCAAGGTATTCAAAAACTGAGTCAATAGCTAGGCTGAGACAAGTTTCTCACTTAAATTCATTATTTTGTTTTTGTTCATAAAAAAGTATTTTCCCTCACAGTGAGGAAGAAATAGAGGGAGAGAGAGAGAGAAAGTACAAAGACACTATCATTTCTCAATGATATCTTCTTCAGATAGGTTTCTTTTAACCTCCCTTCCTTAACCATGGTTAAACCCCACCTTTTCTTACTGTTTCTCATTTCACAAATGCACACATTTTTATATACAAAGATAAAAGCTTTCCATGCTCGGCTACATATTCGTTCCTCTTTCTCTCTTTTTACAGTTGGTACTTGCTTAGTTTACATGCACTCTTTAACACTGCCTGATGTCTGTGATATACAAAACAGTTTACTATTAACTCTACTTTCTGGTTTTTACTTTATTTGTCCATCTTTTTAGCTACCCAAAGAGCTAAAGATGAAGGTAATTAAAGTTTATTTACCTTACAATCCTACTCTAATGCTTTCTTTTGTTTTTTTCCCTCTTAATTTTCCTGCAGATGTATCGAACTGTGAAGACCACTGACAGAGCAGCTGCATCATCAGGTTAGTATACCAATAATTCTTCATCATTCATGTTGAATAATTGTACATGAAAATGATGTTGAGATTTGGGTTTGATTAAGCAGGGCAATTAGATGCCTTTGAAAATGGATCATCTGGGGATACTTCTGAAGATATGATGTTTGAAACTCAGAACCCGAGAAGATCAGAGATATCATCAGCTCAGCAGGGAAGATCGTCATCATCAAATGCTCAACAAGACAAGGAGTACCACCATGGACTGTGGAGCAACTCGTCAAGGTTCGTCTGCTGTTTACTGCACTACTACTATTAGTAACACTAGTTTGGCTACCCAATCAGTGTGCGCCTGTCCTTTCTGTTTCATTTCTTTCCTTCCTACATACGGATTGGTTACTCTGAATCTTTTCTGAAAAAAAGAAAATAATGTTAATACACTGGGATCGATGTCACAATCACCACAGAAACATAAAATAGTTGGAACCCTTGGTTTTGTTTTGATTTATCATCTGCCTATGCGCCTATGCATGTGCATTTTTTGTTTGCTTGACTAGAACTGACAACAGTTTGCCTATATATATATGCATGTTATATAAGAATGTTTGCATTAGAATTAGAACTGAAAGATCCCATTTCTTTCCCCTTTGTCTAATGCATAGATTTAGTTTTATGTAGGCTTTCTTTCTCTCCACTACCACATGCAAATACATAGTTGTTTACATGCAAATGCCAATATATATATATATATATATATATATATATATATAATACTAGTTATTAAGAATCTCAGGCACAAACTGAGAGGGTAGTAAGTGGTAGAGAAAATTAGAAAAGAAGTCACTGATGGCCTTATCATATTCCAAGACTGGAGAGAATCCAAATTTCGAAATGACAAATCCACCTAAAAAATGGAGATATCTCTTTCCTTGGGATTTTGTGGGCTCGGATGGGGTCCTACAAACGGAAAACTTAGTCTCAAAGCTAAACTGTGTGGTGACCCCATGAGTGGAAATATTTATTGAATATGAGTATTAAAGCTATGCCTTTGAACCTTTGTTTATGTGTGATGGGCACTCACATGGGGTTCACTTTATTTTCAATCAGCATAGAACGAGACAGTAAAAGATAGATTTCTTTTCTCAGTTTGCTTTGTAATCTGCATGCATGGCTTCCACTGATGCCAAATATTCTCTCTTTGTGTTGGTTTCTAACAGGGAAGCTTGGCTGCATGGGAAACCCAAGGATTCTCCTGGAAACTTACCTTCTCTCCAGGTTCTAATTCCTACCCTTCTGTTTCCCAAAATAACCTTCACTACATCAAACTTGTGTATTGTCCTACATTCTCTTCTCATGATTCTTAAGAGGTGGACCCAATCCTCTTCTTTCTTCCAATATTCATGAACAGAAAGTAAAACCCCAACTCATTGGAAACATCCATGGTTGTACATAGGGTCAAAATGATGAACAATGCACCAGAACAGTAGCTGCTAGTTCATGATTTCCATTTCTGTATTTATCTATATTTGTTTTTCTGTTGCAGAAGGATATGGATCCAAAGTGCATAAGCTACGAGAGAATATCAGATGTAAGCTCCTCAGGGGCATGCCCCAAGAAGCCTAATTTGGAGTTCACATTGGGGGTGCCCAATTGATATACATATGTAACTTTATATCTTAGGGGTGTGTACTGCTCATTTGAAATGATGATTATATATCTCTGACTGTGAAGAGAGCTGGTGAAGAGAATCAGGTACCCTTGAGTATATTAAAAAGAAAAGAAAAATAGAGCAGACAAGAAAGACAGAAGGCAACAACAAAAGGAGCGAAGGTGCCAAAACAAAGCACCCGTGAGACATCCAAATCAAGATATTATATTCCTACGTAAATATGAAATCTAATTGATTTCCTGTGTTTTGCACTTAGTGACAGAGAGAGAAGAAAAAAAAGAAAGAAAAATGATAGAGAAAAAAGAGAGAGAGTGACCCCTTTAACTATCTTAAAAGTATGGACTCCATGGGAAGTGATCCTTGGTAATTGTAACGGAGCACTTTACAGTTCTCATATGATTTTTAGCTTTATTTTTGCCAAAGGCTGAGTATATGAGGGTTTCTATGATCTCTCAATTCTTTTTTTAATCATTTTTACATGCTTTTACACTTTATGAACAAAGGGTTGAAAAGCACTAAAAAGGTTTCTGAACGTTAAATATAAGCTCGAATTTACTTAAGCGATACTAAGCTGCTTAAGCGATATATAAGGCATACACAAAATTTCGAAATCGAAATTTATTTAAGTGATATCAAATTGCTTAACACTTAGACCAATCCTTTTAAATAAAGGATTATTTGTATTGGATAATGATGAAATTCTACTCTTTCATGTCTCAATAAAGAATATTAAGAATAAAGGCATAAAGACTTTGATGTTTTGCTTTTTCAAAAGGATGGTTGAACTTTGAATTGTCTGTAGATTGCAACTTGCTATGTCTGATTGCCTAGAGCAAGCTTCCTAGAAAGTGTAGCTAAACAGCACATTCTCTCACAAAGGAGAATGATTGCTTTAAACTGATATTACTCCATATATTGCAAAAGGGTTTTGGTATTTTCAGTAGTATTTTCTTACCGTAAATCTTGGTTACGTCCTTTCAAAGCACTCCTTTAATCACAAAAATGTAAGAAAATGATTGGAAAAGAGCGTAGAAAAGGTGATATATGTAGAGAGAAGGAAAGGGAATTTAAGACAAGAACATCTGATCTAGAGTCTTTTTTATTACAGAAAGATTCCTACCAAAAATTTGTTCTCTAGTCGGATGTTTCCTTCTATAAAGCACAAAATTTTATGCCTTTGGTTCATATATTAGGGCTTCAATAGTTTTCGGTGTGTGAACAAAGCCTCTTGTTCTAATGTTAGCTTTATCACCATGAAATTATTACCACGTTTAGCAGAAAATATGGGTCCAAATTTTTGTTGTTCGGTCACCATCATGGATCAAGGACCGCAACTTCGAAGCATCGAAAAGACTAAAGTGCCTCTAGGATTAAGCCAGGAAACGATGGAATCACTTTCTTTATCAAGCTAATTCTGTGGACAATAATTAAGGAGTTTTGGGTCAATTTATGTGTTCTCTTCTGGGAAAAAACACCAAAACTGATGCGCCCCCTACACCAATTGGTCGGCAAATGTTGCCAGTAATCTTGGGTCTCCTCCAAAATTTGGCAAAATCCTAAAACAAGTAAAGGATACAAGATTAACGGGTTGTGTTTTATTTTTTTAATCAATTACAGTGGTTATAATAATATCTATTCTATAATATATTTTTAATTATTAGACATTAATCGCTCAATCATTGTGTTATATTATTAGTGTTCAAACCTATAATTTTTAAGAATAATAACTATTCTCTTAATCACTGAAATAAAATAGCTCGTACAAGATTAGCAGGTTTGAGGTATGCAAGATAAGTGCAAGACAAAGTGATGTGTTATTTATGAACCATGGTGGGATTTTTTTTTTTTTTTGGTAAGTTAACACCCACATGGTCTTCCATAAGGCATAATATAATACAACGGTCCAAAAGGCTAGAATTGTACAATAATGCCATGCTTTCCTTTCAACCATTATTCTTTAATAATGTCATGGTTTCCTTTCAACTTAGGGCTGTTCCATTGTCAAATACCTGAGCCTTTTGTTTGTTATTTGCACATATTTTACAACTTTTCTTCATGAGGTAAAAGAGAAAGAAAATGCTTAATGGGTATTTTTTGCTAAATCCTTAGATTTTGTTAATGTTTATGGGGAAATTAAGGTAATAATGAGGTGTAAAAAAATATTAGAGTACTAATGGTTTGATCCGAAAATATTTAAGAAATAGGTTAAAAGAAATAGTATTTCTTAGACCTCGTCACCTCCAAATGGTGAGGGCGTGGTAAACTGTTGAAATAGTAAAAAATCATTAAATTTTAATCTAATTCAACGACTTACATGTACCTCGTCATCAAGGTGACGAGATCTAAGGAACAATATTCATTTTGACTTGTTCCCCAAATATTTCCAGATCAAACTTGTTACTCTAATATTTTTTTTCAAACCCCATTATTACCTTAATTCCCCCATATTTATGGGCGTGTCTGTCAAAAAATTATTAAATGGACCAGACTCACCATATCATCTATAATTTTACTCAACAATAATTTTTTCTCTTATTATTTTCAAAATAAATTTTTATTTTTTCTTTTACGAGGTGAATCTTCACAATAATTCATCACGTGTCCAGACGATGGTGTTAAAATCTAGAAGAATAAAAGAATGACTAAACTTTTGTTTCCTTTAATTTTTGCACCCTTTATTTTCTTTGTTGAGGTTTTACACAAAGGTGGGGGAGCTTTGTCTTAAAGCTTCTAGGCCCCAGTGACACACGAGACAGACACTTCCATGTTGTTTGCCTTTGAAACCCATATAAATGGCAGCAAGATGGTAATGGAGCAGACAGGTTACCAAATCAAATTTTAAAAGTAATTTTAACACCCTAAAATATCAAGAGTAGTACATAAGAATAAAGAGACATAATGGGAATTAGCTTTAACCAGACAAGCTATCAGAATCAAATATAAATGTCATGGCCATAAAATCAAAGAAACAAAAAGGTAGTATTAATTAGGATTTTAATTAATTAGCCTTTTAATCTATAAAACATCAATTCATACCATTTAAAAAAAATAAATCAAAGTGACACATTCACTCACTTTATGCTAATTAATACAGTATTTTCTATATTACCCACCCGCTCCATTTTATAAAATTTATGAATATGGTTTCATATATTTGGTTTTAAAACGTGAAATATTTTTTATTCGTTGATCCAAATATTTTAATTAGGTAAGAAGTATCATGGAATTTTTTATAGGTCTCTAACCTTTATAGAATTATTGAGAGAGAATTAAGAGAGATATAACCTATACAGATTACTAGGTGAATTTTATTTATCACGTCATTTATGGTCTAAATAATTCAAATCGTTCATTTTTAAATAACTCCCTAATAATTGATAAATTATATTATGGGTAAGTCCCATCACGTGTCCATTGGACCAACCACTAAAAATTATCCATCTCATCAATTTTTCCATGTCATATACTTTTTTCATGTGAATCTTCACTTGAAAAAACTATTTTTAAAATGAATTAACAGTAAATATCAGTAAAGATTCACTTAAAAAAATATGACATAGAAACAAATGATGAGATCGATGGTTTTTAGTGGTTGGTTCAGGAATGACGTGGTGTGACTTACCTATGATATAATTTATCTTAATAATTACTCATCCACTAATTACATATATGAAAGAGGTGATAATTTAACTTAAAAAACAGAGATATATAAATATATTGTTAGAACCATAGATGACATGATCAACATAATTTTTGTAATAATTTTTGATCCAACGGTCTTTGTTTGAGAGAAGTTTCACAGACATGTAGGAATTTTATGTTTGAACTCTCTGTATTCTTTATGTTTTGTAGTGGATTTCGTTTGAGACAGACAAGACCGAACCACTTAAATTTTGTTCTATATGTTTGATTAATTCTATAATATTATTTTAATTATTGTTTCGCATTTAAATTTTTAACAATATTAATTATCCAGAGTTTGAGGACTTCTATTTGGTTAAAATGAACACTAACAAAATAACAAATGACATTGTTTATGTATGAAATGGATGGTTCTTAAGCAATGCCGTGATTGCAGGTCATCTACGATGTAATTAGAGTCGTAAATAAAATGAGATAACTCGATTAAAGCTCGCGAGTTACTCGAAAATATAATATATATTTTTTATTTTTTTAATTTAAAATCTAAATTTCTAAACCTAAAATCCAAAAACATAAACCCTAAATATAAGTCTTAAACCCTAAAATTTAAATTTTAAATTTTAAACCCAACAACTTAAATCTTTAAACCCTAAACTAACACCCTAAGCCTTTAAAATTAACAAGCTTTATAAGTGCATAAAAAAATTCTAATAGGAATTTAAATAAGACGAAACAGATCGCGAGTTACTTAAGTCCAACTCGATTAACACTCAACATGATTGAACTCAATTTAAGCTCAAACTCGGGTCGAGTTCTTAACGAGCAGAGTCAAACTCAAATTCTTCAAACTTGTTAAAAACTATTCAAATTCTAACTTAACTAAAATTCTTAACAAACCGAGGCGAGATCAATACTACTCAAATACGACTCGACTCGTTTATACCCCTAAATATATTTACAACTAATCTGCTAGTTAAGATTAATAAGTTAAGGAATTGATAAATTTTCATTTATATAGGACAAAATAGATTTGATTTCTGAATTTATATAGTAAAAATTGATTTGATTTCGATAAAAGTAAAAAAACAAAAGCTTTAATTTCTCGTGCAGTCCAATACGTACATCTTAGCATGGTATTTGGCTTTATCTTTTGCTTTTTGCATGGACAGGTGAATGACTGAATACCCACTTGCATGTTGGACGTAATAAATTAATACTATATTATTATATTCCACGAAAAAAAAAACCATTTTATTACTTAAAACTACGAAATTTGTCAGTGTTTGCTTTTCAAAGCCATATGGGACAATAAAGATACATGGTCCCATAGCAGATGTGTGCACTGAGCTGCCACCTTTGCCTTCAATGGCTTATTAATTATTCTAGAGTTTAAATACGTAACACGATCTAGGTGTAAATCGTTTACCTCTTAATTATATTTTTATTAGTGTCTCCATTTTAAATTAGTGGGTTTAGAGTTTAAGGTTAGGAGTTGTGATTAGAGTTTAGGGAATTAGGGGTAAGGTGTATTTTTTAGGCTGTAGGGTGTATGGTTTAGAATTTAGAAAAATAGGGTTAGGGTTTGAAACAATCACTACATATCGAAAATAACTAAGAAAAATCCAAGAGAACTCCTTGATCGAAAATGACTGTTTGAATTCTAGAATTTTCAATTTATATCGTCGAGTGATCACCAACAGAATCATAAAGACGATTGAATTACGAAATATAACCTAATTATTTTAGATGATTAAGACCGCCCACGAGTATCTATGGTCTCTGCAGCACAACACATAGACTTTTTGATGCAACAATATGTCCCATATTCTTAGCACCCCCGCTACCAGTAGCTCCCCAACTATGACTCTAGGCAGAGCAGTAGAGTAATAAGTTTCAAATTTGACCGAGACATTCAGCACACTATTTGGCCTATTTATTGCGTGTAGCATTAGCAAAGTAGGGGAGTGCCCATCCCAAGGACATAAACAAGGACCAAACTCAATGAAATGGTTTTCATATAAATGAAACATTCAAATTGTTAAAAAGTTGGGTAAAGTACGACCAAAGTCACTCAATTATAAATAATATTATATTTGGGTCACTCAATTATGAGTAAGATTACATTTGGGTCACCCAATTATTAAGAGGTACACTCGGGTCACTTAATTAGAGTATAGTTATATTTGGGTCACGTTTCATATCTAAAAAACACATGAATTTGTGTATTAGATTATTAATGGTTTCAAATGAATTACTCTAGTTTTAATGAGAGTATGAATGTGATTTGGAGTAAAAATGACTAAATTGGTATATTTTTTAGATATGAAGGATGATGCAAGTGTAATTTTACCTATAATTGGGTGATCCAAATATAACCTTTAATAATTGGGTGACCTAAATATAACATTATCCATAATTGAGTGACTCAAGTGTAAATTTTAATGATTGAGTGACTAAATATATTCTTACACAATTGAGTGGCCTTTTTTATAGTTTACCCTAAAAAGTCATGGCAAGGAAAACTCGAGTCAACTTAATTTTTTAAAAAATTAACCCGATACGAAGAACTCAATTCATCTAGATTTGACTTACAATTTTTTGAATAACTCAATTTTGTTTACTCGACTTTATTAAATGCTCGCTCTTATTATATAGTCACTTAATTACGTAAAAGATATATCAATTTGTTTAACTAATTTATTGAATTAAATTAAAATTAAAATTATATTAATAAAAAATATATATATATATAATAATTAAATATAAAAGTTTATTTGATTGTCATATTATTTTTTAATAATTAATGACTTGATTAATATTTTTTAAATAATAAAAAATTGGTTGATAAAATTAAAAAACGATGACCGGAACAAAATATTTCCTATAAATAAACGAGTACATGGTAGTCTGCCCTAAAATAAAGCTGGCACACACACCCGCCCACCTAAAAGCATAAATAAGGTAGAAGTTTGAAAAACGAAAGGATGGTGGGAAGTAAGGGTGATAATAGCTTGACCGGTTCGCAAGTTATTTGGATTTGGCTCGATCAAAACTCGATTTGAGTGAATTTAATTCGGATTCAGGTCTGTTTCGAGATTTTTAACGAGCCGAACCGAATCTACCTAAGCCCGGCTTGAAAAGCTTGTGAACATTCTCGAAATAATTATATTATATATATGCTACATATACACTAAAATTAATCTATTTAGTAAAAGAAAAACAATAAATTAAAAAATAAATTAATAAAATAAACTGGATACCTTTTTCCTCTCAATATTGAATTTTGTTTCAATGTTAGTTATGAAAATGATTTTTAACAGATTTTATCTTTTATAGAAAAAAAAAACATAATAAAAATGTCTGTTTTGAGTCGACCCGAGTCTAATAATATTATTTTCGATCCAAACTCAAGCCTGAAATTCTAAACTCGCCGAACTTCGAGCCCAATAACACTGTTTTTGAACCGAGACTTGTTATCACCCCTAATAAAAACCGAAGACAGAGGAATAAAGAAAGAATAAGCAGACAGTGAGAGAGGCTTAAAGCCTTGAGCTCCATGAGGGGGAACTTTAAATAAAACCTCCTTTTATTATTTAATTGAAAAATAACTCTCATCTAATATTATTTAAAAAATAATTTTCAAATCGTCCATGTAAAATGACATCGCATTCCGTAAAATGTATTTTAAGAAATTGTTTATTGAAAAAAAGTGAGTTTTATTTAACGTGAGACAACTTTTTAAATTATTCATTTCAAATATTTGAAAAATAAAACTTAAGTTTTGGGAAAAACGAATTCCGTGAGAATTCAAAGCGACAAACTAATATTATTCGACCACTTCACAATGATTCGATTTCTTAACTAAATCTATATTTATTATCTTATCTTTTTAATGTCGAAATAGAATTATTCTAGTTTTTTTAGTCTAAACTAAAACATCTATCTTTTACAAGGTGATTTATGTAAATAATGAAAATCTCAGAAGACGTGTGATTTCGAGAATCAAACTCACAAAAGTATAAAGAATAAAACAATGAAATCACTCTTTATATTTTAATGTCATGTTTTAGTGTTTTGTGTTTTTAGGGTTTAGGATTTAATTTTTTAGGAATTAGAGTTTGGGGGTTATTTTTTAAATTGATTAAGGATAATATTTTATCCAATTATTCAAAAAATTAAAATATATAATATATAAAAAATAATTTAATTAAAATTTTATTTTAAATAATTTATAACTATATGTTAAATCTTTGATATATTTTAATTTCTATTAAATAATTTAATTGTGTTTAACGTTGTTAAAGTTTCGTTATATAATTTTCCTTATCTTATTAATTAAAAATATGAGGTTTCCATTTTATGAGATAAACATTAATGGAAAAGAAAAATAGAGAAAATATATAAAAATAGGAAATGAACAAAATCTCACAAGAAATGTATTGTAATTGTTTTGTTTTTTGTTATTTCCTTACAACACAACGCACAATAAGGCGAGAATCTCGCGGGAACCAAAGGCATAATTCTTTCAACTTCATCTTCTCCTTCAATATGAAGCAACAAAAGGCATATAATAATAATAATAATAATAATAATAATAATAATAATAATAATAATAATAATAATTAGCATATACTCACACGTGTCAATTTTTCGGTCCACACGATTTATTTATCGGTAAGCGGATACGGTCAAAAACATACGGTCCCAACAAGAAGAGGAGAGAGAGAAGAAGAAGAAGCAAAATCATATTGCAATCCATTGCTTTATGATTGACGTCTCACTGACAGCGCTGTCAGCGTAACAGTAGCAAAGAAAAAAAAAGAAGAAGCTGTGGTCAGTGGTGTAGTCCAATACGTACCTGTCTTAGCATGGGATTTGTCTTTCTTAATCTTTTTTTTTTTTTTTCATGGACAGGTGACTGACTGAATACCCACTTGCTTCCTTCACATTATATATTCATTTCATAAATCAGCAAAATCAGAAACAAGTTGATCACTTAAACCCAAGAAATTTGTCGGCCTTGGCTGTCCAAAGTCGCATATGGGACAGTAAAGATACCTACCAGAAACAAGAAATGGTCCACAGCAGGCGTGTGCTGTGAATCCCTCATCAGTTTTTCCCCTTCAACTCTTCTTTTATTATGGCATTGCCCTAAACAAGAACTAGTTTCAGACACAATAGGGTTTAAATGGTTGGAAAAAAGAAAAGTAGACTCACTGACTCACCTGCCCACCTAACAGCATAAATAAGGGTTAAAAGCCTTAAGCTAGGGTATATAGGTCGTACCCATGGAGGGGGGCTTTGCTTTTAGGGTTTTGGTGTCAGTAAAATTCATTCATTTCATTAATAAACACTGCACTGCACTGTAACACCACTGTTCACAGATCTACAGTCCGCAGAATGTCAACTTAACTCTTTTATCATCATTACACTATCATTCATCCATCCATTCTCCATCCACACGTGTCAGCATCCAGTTTGTTTGATGGGGTCGACGAAGACATCCGATTTTATGGTTCTTTTCACCACCTTGTTTTCCTCTATAAAAGAATCAAAGAAAAAACCAAAGCCTTGTCGTTTCCTTCGGCTATCTAGGACGAGCAGGAGGGGAAAAGTGATGGCGACTATAGCTTCTCTGCCCGGCACACATGACGGGCTACTGCAACTGTGTGACACTTTGACATTGCCCTAACGTGTATATATAGAGAGAGGAGCAAAGAATTATAAATTAATTCAAAAGGAATTTTCATGGTATAAATATTGATATTTAATCTTTTTGGATTTGAAATTGCAATGAAAAGCCTGTTTGAAGATATAATTCCATGCATTAATGACACCAAAATAATATTAAGAACATGGGAGATTAAGTAGGCGAAGGGAGGGAGGTTTTCTAACGTAAGACGCTTAAAATAAGATTATATCAAAATTCTTACAAAAATAGTAAGAAATTAGATATAGAATTTTTTGTATATACTAAAATTCTTACAAAAATGATAAGAATCTTAGTATAAACAAGAATGTTTATCGATTTTGTAAGAATTTTGGTACGTACAAAAAAGTTGATACTGAAATTTTTATCATTATTATAAGAATTTTAGTATAATCTTATTTTAGTTTCATTTTAGACTGTCTCACCCTAAAACTTTGCTCGGTCAAAATCTCTAAACTTTGCTTGGTCATAACAGTAACAGTAAAGTAAATCTCTCTTCTTTTTTTCCCCGAAGATGGGTCATTAGCTTTGGACCTTGTAACAGTAACAGGAATCCACTTTCTCATCTTTTCTTAAGACAGAAAACAAAAGACATTTGAAACATATCAACAGCTTTCTGTCTTGACCTGTTTCTTATGTAATGGACTAAAGTCCAACGCATTTGACATGGCTGGATCCAATCCAAACCAATGTGACTTTGCTCGGTTGAGCCACGACCCTCTGCCCTCTCTTTGATGTAGGATGAAAGAAAGGAAGACTGCATCTATCACCTTCAGCATTGAAACTACCAATACAATCAGGATAAATGTGGGTGTTGATAAGATAATATTTTGGATTTTGAAGATCATCCACTCCAGTATCAACATCCTTACTGCTAGGAAGACATTGTCCACTTCCAGGGCAAAGAAGCTTTGTCTTTCCCACTATTACTCGACATAACATCATGTATTGTACTACATTTTTGTCAATATCGCAATACTTGGCACTGCACAAATAAAAAATAGAACATTCAGCCTCAACATGAAAAATGTTAGTTTGAAGATCTTTTAGATCAATAAAATTTAACTGGATCAAATTTTATCAATCAGACTATGTTGCAACTTGCATACAGGGGCAGATCTAAAAATTTTAACTTGATAGTTCACCGATCAATAATAAATTATATATATATATATGTGATAATATTTAAAATTAATTATTTAATATTATTTTATATTAAAAGTATAAATAAGATTATTATCATTAGAATTGAAGTCCTTGTTATAGTATACTTTTAGGATTATATCCATTATCAAAAAATTATGATGATCAAAGAATCATTAATAAAATAATTACTCTTGAAGTTAAGGATAGAACCTTATCACATAAAGTGTGGTTATTTTAGGGTCATGTGCATAATTTTTTAGAGCTAATACTTTGATGTTAGATTTTAGGGTCTTGAGATTCTCAGTCTGGTTCACCATTGTTAACCATTAGATCAAATTAAAACTAAATTATATTAAATTTCTAACAAAGTGAATGTTTTCCACTGTTGGGATATTTGATCGACACCGTTTCATCCATCAAAATTTTAACCTTAATACTAATTGTAATTTAAAAAATTAGGATTATTTTTTGAGAAAAAGACTTTATGTGTCACAACAATATTTCTTAACCGGTTAAGAGAAGTTAACATAATGAAAGAATATCACAAATTTAATGACTATAATAAAATAATTCAATTTCAATGACTAAAATAAAAATATTCTAAAACTTTAATTACTAATAATATAATTTACCCTATTTTTAATGGTAGGTCTTGTGACCTACCTTGCACCAAATAGATACGGGTAGGACAATAAAATATAAAAAATAAAAAATAATTTTATTTTTAAAATAAATTAATCATAATTAAATAAAATAATAAATGTACATTTATGAATTATATGATTTCTTATGAAAAATAAAATATTAAAATATATTTATAAATTTTGTTGAAAAACTCTTAGAATTAAATAAATACGGGTAGCAAGTATCACGTGAAATATTACCATGAAAAAATCTTAGTTCTTCGATGAATGACCACATGAAAGTGTCATCAAATTTTTCGCATCATAATTGAACCGGGATGGTCTAACCGGTCATGCCAAATAAAATTATCAGTAAACATCTAGTTTACAATAGCATGAGCTTCAATTTGTACTAATTCTTATGTAGTACAATATGGATGACAATGCATGTAATTTTGCCAAGATTTCATTATTGCCTTGAGTTATACTCGTAATATTGAGATAGTCAGCACCCCCTTGACTAATATTCTCAATATATTTCTGCAAATATCTTTAAAATTCAATAAGTCTCTTTTGCGACTTTGACGAACATAATGCACTGTAAATATGAGATAATGTCTCATTTGGCAATAACATATTTGCTCAACGAGCATAATGCACTGTGAATATGAGATAAAGTCTCATTTGGCAATAACATATTTGCTCAGTCGGAGCTTTCTGTGATATTAGTACTTCCGGATATAGTACTCATATTATTCTCTTGCATTTAAAATGGGAAAATATGCATAATTATGCACCTTTTAATATGTGCTTTATTTCATTCACTTCGGGGAATGAAAAATATGTGCTTTGTACCATTCACTTCGAGGAATGGAAAATATTAAATATAGCACATTATATCAACTCGGTTATTTATCAAAGATAATCTCTCAAAAGCTCTTCCAAAGCATTGATATTTCAGTACTTTGAGATATAGTACTCGCATTTTCCCTTGTATTTAAATGGGAAAATATTTCTTAGGCTTAAGTATAGTATGAGTACTTGCACTGTCTACTTGGCATAAATAGCCACAATTCATTGTAGATTTTATTCCGGAAATAATAATATTCTTCAAAGGATAAATTAACATAGAATGTAAATAAATGATATATAAAATAAATTAACGATAAATTAACATAAAGCGTAGATAAATAATATGTAAAATAAATTAACATAAATATATAATAAATAAAACTAAATAAATAAAGATCAATTATTTCTTTTAGATGTTATAAGGGAAATAAAATAAATGACGAATTATTTTCTTGACGGACTATGAGAAAAATTATCAATATCCAATTGAGTTGGATCAATAACGCCATTATTTTCGCCACAAAGAAAATCTGATTATATTTTCTTCAATTTATCATTTATGATTATGAATAAAGTCCATAATACTTCGGCGTTTGACAAGTACAAGATCAATGGTTTATACCATCACATTGATAACATAAAGATTTTAATATGATCTCTATCATTCTTATCATCTTTATAATTCCACTTCTTGTGGATATAAGTATTCTCAAAATAATCATCTTATCCATGTCTATTTTATGATCTCAATCATGACCACAATTACTAACGTGTCATTTATTTTTTCCGCTATAAAATATCACATTCACTCCATGGAAATGAGCGGAGCCAATAGGTCTTTAAAACCTTTTCACGATATTGTGTCTACAGAACAACTTTAATGTGTAAAAAGTGGAGTATGTTTTTCTAACATATCCTCATTAATGATACTCTAACATATAACTGAGTTTTATTCACTAACCATATAGTGAATTATCATGTTTGCATTCACTTCAAAGAATGAGACAAATTCAATAATCGCATGAAATAAACATCATGCTTGCATTCACTTCAAGGAATGACATAAATCAAATAACCGCATGAAATAATCATCATGCTTGCATTCACTTCAAGGAATGTCATAAATCCAATAATTGCATGGAATAATCATCATGCTTACATTCACTTCAGGGAATGCCTCCCATAAAAATTCTTTGATCAAGATGATTTTCATAACTTGAACTTGGGAGAAGTCTATAGTCGAATTTTTCGACATAAAAAAATTGCTTTCAAGCAAATATAGACTTTATAATATTCATACTATTAAATAGTAATTGATCAACCGATATATATTCAATATATACAAAGAATAAAAATTTAATCCTCATACGCGGCGTTGTTAAACCAGTCCACAAGGTCCTTTAAAAAGAACCTCCTTTGAGACCAGTAGCCTCGCAGAACGAGATGTCCAGTCAATATACTCGGATTAAATCAACATAACAAAAACATATTAATTTATCAAAGGTTTAATTTTTTTCTGATATCATGTAATACTTAGAACATGATTAAAACATAAACTTTCATCATAATAATAAAATAAACAAATATTGATTATAAATAAAGATAAAAAAAACCTCAAATTAAATAAATAAAACATACTGAACTTTCCACTAATTTGAATATAGGATATATTTAGTTACCAATATCTTGTTAAAATCTTTTTCGAGAATTGTCGACAAGAACCGCGATATTTGAGTCACTTTATCGCTACACAAATACAAAACAACCAAAGATTTTAATAAATTAAAAATCAAATCAAAGATCAAGAGAGAAAAATAAAAATATAATTGAGGGAGAAGAACTTATCTTTGATTTATGCCAATAACAAATTCTTTTCAATAACTCCTTCAAGATTTGAACGACAAACACCTCCGTTGGTTAGAGTCTCGTGCTGATAACGTGTTGTGAATAAAGTAAAGAACAAGAATAAAATAGGAGAATAAAGATGAGAGACAAAAGGGAGAGAGATTTTATTATATTCTCAAAGTAAGGGTTGTGTACAATGCTATGCCAAAAGTCTATATTTATAGGTATAAGATGGAAACGCTAATTTCAATGGGTATTAAACCCTAATACTAAAGCCCATTAAAGTTTAACTTAATATATGGATATCCACCTTTAATAAATATGTTCATAACAATATGGACAATATTATTGATTTTAGCTTATTATAAAGACAAAATTAACTCTTTAACCTTTATTTAAATATTAAATTAAACTAAAAATTTATCTTGTAAATAGATTATAATATTAAATAAAAACTATACTCTCCTCAATTCCGGCCATGTAGACTTTCATCGGGGATGGAACTTAGTGAAATTCCGGAAAAATTATATTATGGGTGAGTTTTATTACGTCGTCTATAGATCAATTATTAAAAATTATTTATATCATTATTTTTTATGTCATATATTTTTTTTAAATGAATCTTCATTTAAGAAAAATTGTTTTAAAATGAATTAACAATAAATATGAGTGAAGATTCACTTTAAAAAATATATAAAATAAAAAAATGACGATATTAGTGATTGTTAGTGGTTGGTCCACAAATAACGTGGTGATAAGACTTGGATATAATTTTTCCCCCAACACATGTAATATAACCGTAGAGCTTGGTTTCATTAGTCAAATTTCCAAATCTGAACATTTTTCTTTTTTGGTTTCTTTTTGCATTTCATAACATAATTTTTGTAGGCAATGACTACAACTATTTCTTGATAGGAAAAAAAAACTTTTTTTTAAAAAAAAAATAATTAAAGTAAAAATTTAATATAGTCACCGAACTATTTAAAGATATTTATTTTAATTATCGAATTAAATAATTTATCAATCAAATCATTAAATTTACTAAATTGACATATTTTGATCATCGTCGTTAAAAAATTGACAAGGGACATAAGGATGACGAGGTAATTAACGGAAATTTATAAAATCATACACTTAATCTTTGTTATTTATCATATCAATTTAGCCCTAATTTTAATTAAATAAAATATACTTAATTAATCAGATAACAAGTCATCACCCGATTTAATAAATTTATTTTTATCGTTAAAAAGAAAAGGCATAAAGATAATTTTCACTCTTAACGTTTATATTTTTTGTCATTTTGGCCCCTATTCTTTTTTTGGATAAATTTAGCCCTTGACCTATGTCTTTTTAACAAATAGCTCATTTTTAACTACCATGATAACTGAACCGTTAAATTTAATAAAAGAAGGGTTTTGTATAGTTTGTTACCGGTGAATCAAAGATAAAAGATTTTGATAATAATTAATTGGATTTTTATTATTTTAGTTTAGATTTAGGTATTTTAGTTTTAATCTAAATCGGAGTTTTAGGGTTTTATAAAGATATTTTAATTTAGTTAGGGTTGAGAATATTTAGTAAATTTTTGTTTTGGATTTAATTAATTTTTAATATTTTATTTAAATTTTAATTGTTTTATATTTTATACTAAAATAAAATTATATTCTATATATATGCATATATTTAATAGGTTAGATTCTATGTCATTTAAAATATATTATCACACATATATGACATGTTATCATTATTAAATTTTTAACGGTTCAGTTATCATGGTAGTTAAAAAATGAGTTATTTGTTAAAAAGACATAAGTGAAGAGCTAAATTTATCCTAAAAAAGAATAGGGGCCAAAATGACAAAAATTATAAACGTTAATGGTAAAAATTATCTTTATGCCAAAAGAAAATCGAAAATAATTAAAACAGCCTTGTGATGAATCAAACATGAGACTAAATGGGTGTTATACCCACACCTTTACTACTATAATAATTTATTTTTAATGATATAAAATATGCACCATTTTATATACATATTTTATAAAATTCCTCATCCAATTCAGATTTAAACACCGAAAAACAATTCCGCCATACCAAGTGGCCGGTCCATGTTCTTGGTCCTGCAGGTTCACATTTTTTTAGCACGATCCCTTGACAAGGATGGTTTTTGCTGCAATCTAGGTTTCTTGCAACTTCAGAAGAACTTGTCCCTTTGATGTTGTTGTACACCACGTTTTTAATCTGAACTGCTGAGCCCAGAGCCCTGCAACAAATTAAAAGACAAAAATCAGTTGAGGATTACTCTTTGGGACAAATAAACAAACATTAGGTGTGTATGGGATTGTTCATGTTGTGGAATTTAATGTTACTTGGAGTTCCTAACTCCGTTCGTTGTCCCTGAAAGTTTAGCTCCTTCAACGGTCACACTGGAGACAATCGCCTTCAAATTCTTGGATCCTAATCTTCCTGCCAGGAAATGCAAATTTGGCGATTATTTTTCGGTGTTTAAATACGAATTGGGTGAAGAATTTTATAATATACGTATATTTAAATTGTGTTGTTATCTGATTAGTTGATTAATTTTATTTTATTTAATTAGAATTAGAATTAAATTGATATAATAGGTAAATAGCAAAGATCAAATATATAATTTTATAAATTTTCATTATCCCTACATCAATTTTTTTGACAACGATGATCAAAATAAGTCAATTTAATAAATTAGATAACCTAATTAACAAAATATTTAATTCAATGACCAAAATAAACATCCTTAAATAATTCGGTGTCCACCTGTATAATTAAAGTAATATTAATATCCCCTTTGAACATCAAATTTGCAAATACAAAACCATGTCCTCTGGATTTGACAAAACAAAGACAAGAACAAATCTGGTCCATTACTTTAATGCATGTCTTAATCCAATATCTTAGTGGGTACAATAAATTTAAAAATGTATGTAAAATAAAGGCTTGGTTTTGAAATGGAAATATAAGTTCCTACCACAAACCATGCTTAATATTTTTAATATTATGGTGTGACACTTTCCATTTATTTCACTTTTGTTCTATTAATTATTTTTTTAATTAGTTTATTTATAAAAAAAAATATTTTTAAACATTTATATTTTACACAACCCAAAATCTTAATTCTGTCCCAGTTGCCTAACCTAAATATTTCACGAATAATGTTTGAACCATAAATTTGTGATTTCTTTTTTCCGCATCTAATTTTGATGAGAGAGAATAGACGTAATAAAAATAAGAAAATTGACTTGAGTAACGCAAATAAGTCGACAACCTTATTTATATTTTAAAGTAAAATTCTACATATTAAAAAAAAGTATCACAATAATATAGAAATCAAGGTTATAATTTAAATTTTAATTTTAATTTTTTTTAAAGTACGGAACATAAAAAGGACATTATTAGAAACAAAGAGATTTTTGCTCTTTATAACTAGTGGTGAGTTGAATATGCATACAATGGATTTATGTTTTAATGATGGTATGGACATATCTGTCTGTAGCTAAATTCACTTGTCATAAAATCTGGTGTTTATTTATTTTTGCAAAAGTCAAATTACTGGCATCACCCCTTAGTCCTTAACTTTCTGTTCAGTTAGTAATTAAGCCTAGGCATACACTATGTTTTGTTGGTTTCAATGTGTTTTTAATTTTTCTTAATTGATTCCTAAGTCATTCCACTATCATTAGGACACATGATCTTGAGTTTGACCTTTGTACCAAACCTAGTAGTAACCACAACACTTTTTAATCTTGTTTTTTTAATACACAAGTGGTGAAAACTCAGCATAGGCATGGTTTCCTTTGCTACCTGTGTGCAAGTAAATATCTTCCTCTGAAACATGAAGCCTAATTTAATGAAAGCTGTAGCCTGAAGTGTGTATTCGGTTTGGTTTCGGTTTAATTCGGTAAGCTATTTTAGTAACCATCGGTTTTCGGTTTTTTCATATTAACGTTAATTTATAAAAAAATGTATTTTATTTTGACAAAATAGCTTTATAATATGACTTTTAAACATTAAATGATAAATATTTTAAGATATTTTTCATAAATATTTATTTAAACATATTTTTTAAGTAAAAAATAAAAATACATTTATAGTATTTTAAGTATAGAATATATATTTTTACCTTATAAAAATAATTAAAAATTAATTAAAAAATCAAATTCGGTTTGATTCGGTTAACCACGGTTCATAAATTTATAAACCACAATACCTCGGTTCGATTCGGTTTTCGGTTTTGCGGTTAACCATGCCCCTCAACATACATCCACTTGCTGAGTTGAATATATATTGAAAGTTAAAGTGCATATAATGTGGTAAATTGAGTCAGCTGAGTGAGTCCTATTACCCAGTTGAGTTAAAGGAATGTTCATAACTAGAAATGAAAGGGAAAGAGTTCCAAAATTGCATAAAGTTTTTGATGCCAATGCTCAATTCTTATGGAAGTAAATTTATGGCAGATTAAAAAGAGAATGGTCTGAAATCTGTATTCTGATACTTAGTGGGCTAACCCCACTCAACTTGCCACTCAGCTTTTTGTGCTTATAAATATGAGGTCACTGAGAGACAACCTTAATCACATACAATGGATTTTGGACCAACAGCTCAAAACAAAACCAGGTTGTTTGCAGGTGTTCAGACCTTGCCTGCTGAGTTGAAGTCCAAGATTACATCAATTGCCAAGAGCTTCAAAAAGCTATGGCAAGATGACCCAAGAAGGCTCACTCACTCTTTCAAAGTGGGATTTGCTCTCTCTTTGGTATCGTTGTTGTACTACGCTAGGCCTCTATATGATGGTTTTGGGGTGGCTGGAATCTGGGCAGTGCTAACAGTTGTGGTTGTATTTGAATTCACAGTAGGTAAGTTAAATTTAGGACAATAATACCAGAACCTCACAGTTTTTATTTCCTTGTTAAGTGTTTAAATTGTAAGCTCTATACATATCCAGGTGGAACTCTAAGCAAGTGTTTAAATAGAGGGTTTGCAACATTTCTAGCCGGTGGACTTGGACTTGGAGCAGATTATTTTGCAAGCCTCTTTGGAAAGACAGGAGAACCCATTGTCTTAGGGATCCTTGTTTTTCTACTAGGTAAAATCTTGTAAATGCTTGAGAGTTGAGATCTTCCTTATCCTCTGCAACATTGTAATATAATTGATTATGTTTTGGCAGCTGCAGCAGCAACATTTACAAGATTTTTCCCCAGGATGAAAGCAAGATACGATTACGGAGTTTTGATATTTATACTGACCTTCAGCATGGTAGCTGTTTCGGGGTACCGAGTCGATGAACTGGTGGTGCTGGCTCACCAAAGACTATCCACAATCATATTGGGAGGAGCAACTTGTATGGTTATTTCCATTTCTATTTGTCCAGTTTGGGCTGGTGAAGATCTTCACATTGCAGTCACTTCAAACCTGGAAAAGCTTGCTACTTACCTAGAAGGTCCACTATATATAGACCTTAGTTTACTATACACATGATTATTTACCCAAAGTTTACCAATTTTCCTCTAATTACATGCAGGATTTGGAGGTGTATATTTTCTATCCTGCAAGGATGAAGGGGATGGTCTGGATTCAAAAGATGGCAATGGCAAGTCATTTTTTCAGGGATATAAAAGTATTCTGAACTCAAAGAACAGTGAAGAGTCTTTGGTTAGTTTAACTTCCCTCCACTAAACTTTTTCCATGCATGCCACTAGCATTTGTAGTACTACTTCATATCTATGTGTGATGGTTATTGATCTGATGGCATAAATTTATCAGGCAAATTTCGCGAGATGGGAACCTGGGCATGGCCGTTTCCCGCTTCGTCATCCATGGGAACACTACTTGAAGATCGGTGCTCTTGCCCGACAATGTGCCTATTACATCGAAGTTATTAATGCCTGCATTGGTTCTGATATCCATGTAACATATGTTACTTCACTCTAGAACTCTATGATTCTAAATGATTATGATTTCAGATTATATGAATGATTGATGTTTGCACTTTGCAGGCATCAGAAGAGTTCAAAAAACAAATTGAAGGGCCATGTTCAAGAATGATTTCAGAATGCGGTAGGACACTAAAAGCATTAGCCACATCAATGAAAACAATGACTAACCCTTCCGCTGCGAAATCCGGTGTCGAGAACACGAAAACTGCCATGAATGACCTCACGCTTGCTCTCAAAGCTGCCTCCGTAGAGAACACAGATTTCCTAGCTATGGTGCCAGTTGCGGCAATCGGTTCGGTCTTGGTTGACATTGCTAGATGCGTTGAGAAAATTTCGGAGATGGTGCATGAACTTTCTGAACGAGCTCATTTCAGCAAGACAGTGGAACCAACTGTTTCACCGGAGAAACCGCAGCAGCTACTTCACCGGGGAATAATCCGACCTGTGTCGGATGCTACCGGAGATGCAGATGATGACAATGTTGTCATCACAATACATGAAATGTCACCTGATTCGCCGGAGAATGAAAAGGTTGATCAACATAGGATGCCAAAGCCGGACCAAGTGTAATTATTTGTTCCTAACATGTGACTACTTATTTTATTTTTGTTGCTAATTTAAGTCCCAAATTTTTAAATATGGGGCATTAGGGAAGAAATTAATTTTCAAATCCCTCCCCGTTTTGTAATTAATTCTGTCTCTCCTCCTGAAAATGAAAGTTTCATTTTTTTTATTAGTTTATTGTAATTACACCACATATCCTTAAACTATGATTCTTATTTTAAATTGATCTTTAAGTTTTAATATATTTCAATTTTATCCTCAAAGTATGTATGTCATTATAAATTGATCCCCAAACTTTTGAATGTTCCATTCTCATCCACAAACTATGACCCTCATTCTAAATTAGTGTCCAAACTTTTTGAATATTCTAACTTCATCCTCAAATTATTGTTTATGACATATCATACCATAATATGATACACATCAGAGTTTCATAACAATTAACAATTTTTATTAATTGTTTTATTAACGTAAGATATGTTTAGCACACATTGATACTTTAGGATTGAAATTAGAATGTTCGAAAAGTTTGAGGATTAATTGAGAATGAGATTCATAATTTTGGGATGAAATTAAAATATTTACAAGTTTAAAGACCAGTTTAAAATAATTCTCATAACTTAGGGACATATAGTGTAATTAACTTATTAATTTGTGTACTTTATAGAAATAATAAACTTATTTCTTATATTTTTTTTGAGATATTCCTACGACAAGTCGGACTAAATTTATGGACTAAATTTTCTATTTTTTCTTATTTCTTTTTCTTATGTATTTTAACATCGTATTTTAATATTTATATTATAATTTATAATTTTATTTTTATATAATATAAAATATTATAAACTAAGAAAACAAATTGGATAATGCTCGGATATCGAATGTTAGAGTTTAAATTTGATTCGGATTTAAACGAGCATGTTATTTTTAATTAAAGCTCTAAATTTTAAGTTGATTCAGACTGTTGTTATTCTTAAAGATTATGGGTTCGAACACAGTAAAATCAACGTAGTGATTAAAGATTAATGATCAATGATTAATAATATAATTTAAAACATATACTAATATAATCGCTGATTAAGAAAATAATTAATAATGAAAATAAAAGCACTAAATCAAATAAAAAATATCATATACTCTTGTTTTTTATATTATTTATAATCTCATCCCGTAAAAATTATTTAACTAATTTTTATATTATTTTTAAAAATAATTTTTTATTTATAAAAATTATAGTATAGATAATCCAATTAAATATATTATTTTTTAATTTATTATTCAATAATTTTTACTAAATAAAAATTATTATAAATTAATTAAATAAATATATTTAATTACGATATAATTTCTTCTACAACGGAGAGTTGAACCAGCATTTCCGACAAAAATGGTCCCATCAGCCCCTCCCTTAAAAAAAAAGTAGCGGCAAGTGGCAACCATTGGATGCCACGCATCTCGATAACCTCCCCCAATCCATACCCTTACACGTCAGCAACCGGCAGCTATTTTCCCTAATCCTCCGCTCTGGATCGATGTAAACCACGTGCTCGCTCCAACACCACCGCCGTTTCAACCCAAAACAAATAAAAAACAGTAAAATAAGATGCATTTGCAACATTTCCCCCAGACTGGTTCAAAGCGAGAGAATAAAGGAAGATTTCATTTCCCTTTCAAAATCAAAAATGTCTTGTTTGCCTCTCCCATTCTTCAGCGGTAGTTGCACCAAGGCTGCGTTTCCATTCTCAATCAAATCTTCTTATCCTCTGCTTCCGTTTCAGAGATTCCAGCTTTCTCGATCTGTTTCGACAACAACGACTAGGATTCGCTCTTCTTTGTTTCAATCCTTGAAAGCTGAAGCAACGACTGAGGTCGTTCAGGATAAGGATTCAGGTGTAGATGCCACTGGCAGGAAGCTGGTGGTTGAACATTCCCGTACCTTTGTTGAGGCTCGCTCAGAGCAAGGTTCGTTTTCTTCTTTGATATTTTTCTTTTCCTTTTCATTTTTGAAAAGTTTTTTAATGCGTTTATTTGTTTAAACAAATGGATTTTCGAATGAAATATTGGAAATATTACTGTGTGATGTCTATTTTCTTGCTTAATTCCGAAGAGTTAAAATAATTATTATAAATAGTATGATGTCTTCTTTCTTAGAAGGAATTCGTTAGACAAATTGCTAACGTAAGGAATTGCTGTTGATCAACTTAGTTATGTTTTTGTGTTAGTCAACTGCATTTTTCCAATATAGAAATGAGGACAAAATTTATTACTAGTACATCATAAAAATAGTCTTTAAGAAAAGGTCGTTTTAGTATTTACTGAACACGTTTATGGATTAATGGCTTACCTCTATTTAAAAAAAAAAATCCCATAAGCTTGGATTAAAACAAATTCACATAATATGGTGCTGAAAATGTTCTCAGAATGATGAATTGGACAATTGAAAACGTTCATGCGAAAATTTCCCTTGTTTAACATTACAATTCTGCTGTAGAAATATAGTTTACCGGACTCGGTTTTTGGTAAGAGCTGTTCAGTCTGTTCGTTCAACGTTCCACACATTGATCAAAAAACATGTTCATACATTAGAACAGATGGTGTAATGAAAATCAGTTTATTAGAAAGGATATATCTGGTGCAACAATGATCCAGTATGAGGATAGTCATACTTTTAAGACTTTAGCAACAGAATACTTGATGAGTAAATTTTAATGATCCCAAGAAAGACAAGTGGACTCAGGTCAATTTGAGGAGCATGAAGAAGGGAAATATATTGGAAAGGGAAGTTGGACATAAGAAGCATTGAAACAAAGAATAAGTGACCTGGACAAATAAAAGAGAACATTTCCCTACTTTTAATAATCCTGTTTAATTTTAACCATAGCCTTTTATAGTACCAAAAATGAACTAGAGGACTGGTTTTATTGTCTCATGCGGTTTATTTGTCTACAGAACTCCTATTTGGAATTAAGAATGAAGTAGAAGCAGGCAGGCTACCTCCAAATGTAGCAGCGGGAATGGAAGAATTGTATCAGAATTATAGAAATGCAGTAAATCAATATGCTTAAACTCTTACTTCAGTGCATAGTATTTGTATGTTTTGGAGATGGTATGCTCTCCTCTGCATAGACTATGTTGTTGTAGGTTTCAGCATTCCCTTTCATGCTTATATAAAGTCCTATGTCAGTCTTCTGCGTTTTTAATAAGCTCATATTTTAATAAATCATATGTTTAAAATATCTGTATTTTCTTATACTCAATGCATTATATATACTTGGATTAAGATACATTGTGTTTTATGAGAACCAAACATTTAAACAGGGTAATGCTAAATAATTTGATATAACTAGTTTATAAAATCTAGTTTGTCTTTTTTTTCTTTAAAAAAAAGTTAATAACTATTCTTTGTTTTGAGATCTTTTGGAACTAAATTTAAACAAGAAAGAAAACAATGAGTGTATCTGCACTTAAAAATTGGTGGGAGAGTATTCTGTTGAATTGCATGATTTTAATAGTTTATCACCTAAAGGTTCCAGTACTTAGGAAACCTTATCACTCAATGCTTACCTTTTTGCCTGTACCTTCTTGAAGAGAAATTTCTTTCATATGGCAACATTTAGGTTTTCCAAAGCGATCATCCTGCAGCTGTTGAGATTGTGTTGTCAAACATGACAGTTGCATTTGACCATATGCTTTTGGATGTGGAGGTAATTGTACTATGATGTTGTTTCAACATTCTGCGGTTTGTAAAATATATGTATTTCCAGTTTTAGGCATTGCATAAAGATTATGAATTTTTATAGACTTCTGCATGAAATATGACAGTAATCTTACAGGATCCTTTTGTCTTTGAACCCTACCACAAAGCTTTGCGGGAACCATTTGATTACTACATGTTTGGTCAAAATTATATCCGGCCTTTGGTTGATTTCAGGTGAGCGGACAACTTCCACACTGTCCTATTGTGGTTTCTGTATTGATACCAATTTAATTTATAGAAGCTTCCTTAAGATTCAGGATGCGCTTTGCCAGAGGGATTTGCAGTTTTTCAATTTTATAACTCTGTTTTGTAAACAAAGGTATTAAATTTTAAGGTTAGTATGTGTATATATATATATATATCAGTTCACCAGGGGTTATAATTCTTGCTCGATTATTATCTACCTTTTGAGACCATCTAAGGTTAAGCTTGTTCTGTATTTCTTATTTCTTGCATTCTGTTTAGTGGTTCTTTCATTGAGGCTATCTTGATCTGCCAGTGACTATTATATTAAAAGGAAGCAATATTAGATAGGAATTCTGAAAATACAAAGGATGATGGTCAGTTGGTGGATGGAAAGCTCCTTAATATTCATAGGGTCTTGAGTGGTATTTTTTCTCTTCTTCATGTTTGGTAGTGTATTGACAACTGCAGAGAAAGAGGAGCATGTATTATGTATATTTCACTAATTCGTTCTCTTTTCTGTTCTGATTGTATTTTGCTGGTCACATATGTTTTAATTCTTATCAACTACCTTGTAATCTGTCAATTCACGTTGCTGGTATTTCATGCGCTTCATATAAAATCTGTCATTTATATATAATCACTGAAGGACATATTTGGTCTCTCTCTCTCTCTCTCTCTCTCTCTCTCTCTTCAACTCACTTCTCTTAACATTTGTGTTTATTTTCTACGCAGGAATTCATATGTCGGCAATCTTTCTCTTTTCCATGAAATAGAAGAGAAGCTTAAGCAGGTGACACAGTTTTATTTTTATTTTTTTTGGATAAACAAGACCATGTTCTGCTCACTCATCTTCTTCACAATGATGCGGCAGGATGTTGTTGTCTTGTTTTACATTTTGGAAAGATATAGTGTTAAAGATAATAACTTGATTTATCCATCATAGAGCTGTTTGGTAGTAAGTTGATGAAACTTTTGTTCTGCTGGATGTGTTCCTTGATTATCTATCAAGAACATGCATCTTAGAAACAAATACAAATAACAGTTTTTTGTATATTATATCAGTATCCTTCTTGTTTTTATATCTTAATTTTCATCAGCTTTATGTCTTTTCAGTTTTGTATTTTTATTATGCAAGCAAAGCTGAACTTATATCTTAAGTCCTGATAAGGAGCTTTTATGGTGCTTTACTTTCTACTTTGTTGGCTTAATCTAAAAGTGATCAAACTAAGTATTCAAAAATCAAAATTCAGGATTTTGTACATGCAACTGGTACTTCGGAAGTGCATAGTACTGGCTAAATCTTTTACATTTTTAAACTGGATTTTTATGGATGTAATTGTCAGAAAATTGGTTGCAGGGTCACAATGTTGTACTTATATCAAACCATCAGACTGAAGCTGATCCAATCATCATCTCATTGTTGCTTGAGAAAACAAATCCACAGCTTGCTGAAAGCATGGTGATTCTCTCTTAAACGTCTGAGTTTGCTCTAGTAGCCGTTATCTATTTATACCCTTGACCATACTTGGGTTCCATGCTACAGATTTATATTGCTGGGGATAGAGTCATAACAGATCCTCTTTGCAAGCCTTTCAGCATGGGAAGGTACTCAAATAGTTATTACTACCTATTTTGAGTTCATGATTCAAAAGTATGCTAAAGAGCCTCTAAAAATGTTTTACTGATTCTCGTAGGAATCTTTTATGTGTATACTCCAAAAAACACATGTATGATATTCCTGAGCTTGCTGAGATGAAAAGAAAAGCAAACACGAGAAGTTTGAAAGAGATGGCTTTGCTGCTAAGGTACTTTAATAATAACAAATTGCTATGCTTTTAACTTATCTTAAAACGGTTGACTTTGCACTACGGTCTTTCACTAGAAATATGCTTAGCCTTAGACCATTTTTTTTTGTTATAGGGGTGGCTCAAAAGCAGTATGGATGGCAGCAAGTGGTGGCAGAGACCGTCCAGATCCCCTTACAGAAGAATGGTATCCTGTAAGCTTTTGTAGCCTCTGTCTTTATTATCTATTTATTTATTTATATTGTTTCTCAAGAAATTTTTTCAGTTTGTATGATATCAATTTCAGCTGGTAATAAAGATCTCTTGGGTATAAAATTTGAAATGGGATAGAGCTGCTTTCGTTAGCAGATTGTGTCCAATCCAGAACATAAGTTCTCTTAAAGTTACCATGACTCGGAGAGATAGAGTTGGAAGAGACATATTGTTCAAAGTTAAGTATGAAGATTTATTCTTCTTCATGAATAAATCTCCATACTTTAACTTTGAACTAATCATAAATAAGACTAGTAGCAGACTAAGACATGAATGATATTTCCTGTTTAGAGGGGGAATTTAAAATAATCAGATTTTATGCTTGCAAAAATATTATGTGCAGGGTTTGTGCTCTGAATGAGGTTATACTCTTGGGTGTTTTGGGTAGATCTTTTTTACCACTTACCACACTGTTGACTTGGTAATTTCCCTACGTTATTCTTTAAGATGTATTGAGGAGATCAGATCTTCAGGTTTTATTCACATATATGATTGGCATGAGATGCTGCAGGTAATAAAATGTAGAATTGCATGTATTGATATGTTCAAGGTTTTACCTTGTTGACTGCAAAGTTCAGTGTTGATTTCTCAGAGTACCATGCATTTGGAGATTTTTATTTATCCAACAAACTATAGGCATCTGTTTAATTTTCTTAATAAGACCCCTCCCCCAAAAAAATAAAAAATAAATAAAACTAAACCATTGGACATATGTATGTGTCACCTTGTTTTTATGATAAACTATTTTTTTTAAGCTTTTATGATAAACTATTGAATACTAATATAAGGGGTGTCAGGCACCTTTTGATTCTTCTTCAGTGGGCAATATGAGAAGGCTGATAGAACATTCAGGGGTTCCAGGGCATATATATCCCTTGGCTCTATTGTGCTATGACATAATGCCCCCTCCGCCGCAGGTGTGTATTTGTTTTTCAGTTTGTCGTATAAAATTTACCCGTCTTTTGACTCAATGGCATATTTTTAAGGTAGAAAAAGAAATTGGAGAAAAAAGAATTATCGCCTTCCATGGGGCTGGATTATCAGTAGCACCAGAAATAAGCTTCCCAGAAATTGCTGCTGCTTGTGAAAAGTCTGAGGAGGTTGGTTGCGTTATGTTCTTATTATACATGCATTTACTGATGCTTGACCTCAATAGGTGTTTGGAAAGATAATCCAGTTCTCAAGAATTACAAAAATAATGTGTCTAGCTTATTGCACGATAAATCATCTGATTAGAGCAGAAGACTCAACTGTATCACTATAATTTTCACATGACCTTGATCACCTATGTTAGAGGATTCTCAGCCATATTCGTAATATTGATTGTAGCATCGTCGATGAAATGGCTATACCACATAGACATTCATAATTATGTTCAGCCATGCTAAATGTTTCCGAGGGGATGCGAGCCATAAGAATTATTTATGTATAAAGTTAGCCAAGACTTTGAAACCTGTCTTGTAATTTCATCGGCAATGATCGTAGTCAGTTTTAGTAAATTTCCCATTCATTCTTACAATGTCTAGAAAACTATTTATGTATAAAGTTGGCTTTTCTGTTGAGCAGGCCAAGGATGCATACACACAAGCTCTGTATACGTCTGTGAATGAGCAATACAATGTCCTCAAATCTGCCATACGTGGAAAACATGGTTTAGAGGCATCAACTGCAGGTGTCTCTTTATCGCAGCCATGGAAGTAGTCAAAACCATACCATGGTCCAAACATCTTCTAGTAGGTAATTGGTTAACGCCTTTTCCTGTATTAAGTGAACACAAATGCTTTCCGCTGTGTTAGAGTGATCACCTCACCTCCCAATGTTGTATCTTATCCGATTTGGTTTCATTAGTTGCAGGCTGAATCTTCTCCGACGCAGACTTTTTGTACTCTATAACGAGAACGCCACTGGATTCATGGAAAGATTACCCTGCAGAAGCTACCCTATTTATTTCTCGATACCTATTGATACCATCAACAGCGGATTTTAGCATTTCAGGGACCAAATCCATCAGAACCAATGCTATCCCCCCAAAGTTCTGCATCAGGTTTGTGCTGTACAGATCTTATTTCCTATAAAGACTTGAACCAGTAGTCCATAGGTAATTCTTATGTGCATACGATGTATTCGAATTCGATGTATCGCATCATATTCACTAGGCAAAACTCGAAATCTAGAAGCAAACATGCATACCGAGTAAAAGAAGCAGGCAATGCAATAAGGCATCAAATTGTGACCATTTTTGCCACTGATATTTCAGTAGTTCCTAAATTTTGACAGTGTTTGACTTAACACAAGTAAAATAATAGTGATTATCTAAATCTAATTAAATTCTATTTTTATTTTATTTATAACTAATTTTAATTTTCATATAATGTAAAGACAAGTAATACAAATAACTTTAAACCACTAATTAATTATTTTTGTTTGCTCAGAAAATTATCTTTTATGAAAAGGATATTTGAAAATTTAATCAAACAATTTTAAGAAACCATGAAATAAAACCTTTTTGTTAGAGATAAAAGCCTAAAAAGATTGCAACCAATATTAGTATGAACACTTGACAACCAAACCCGATTGTTTTAAATATTAAATTTGAAAAGGTCCTACCGGGAGTCGAATCCAGGTCGCTAGATTCAAAGTCCAGAGTGCTAACCACTACACCATAGAACCAATTTGTTATTGTTTTCCCTTTTCAAATAGAAGATTGATAATTCTAGGCTCTATGTTGAGATCTAAGAATATGGGAAAACTTGCAAATTAGGTCTTCGATCTATTATATAAAGATAGGGAAGCTATATATATATATATAAAGATGGTGTGGGTTTGGCAGAATTCAGCTATATTGCACGATTCATCATTGGTCAGAGTAAGGAAAATGCAAAGAATGGGAAATGATCGATTTTTTTTATTTAGCTAATAGTAATTACAGTAGTATCTATTCTAAAAGATAATCTCAATCATTTGATATTGATCGTTCAATCACTTTGCTATAATTATTGGTGCTCAAACGCGTGACTTCTAAGAACAATAACTATTCCGTTAACCACTTAGGTTAAAAAACTCGTGAAAATGATCGACTTGAAAAACGATGAATGGAAACTTTTTCAAACTTAATCCTTTCATATTCATTTCATTCTATAAAGTATGGATACTTCAATCTAATATCATATTACATACTTAATTTACCTTCGTATAAAAAATATATTAAATATGAATCGAATGTTCTATAATATTTTATCTTCTTAAAACCATTTATCCTATAGCTTAAATAATCAAACTCTATAAAAAATTAAAAAAAATCCAAACCCTAAGTAATTTATAAAAAATTTCACTTATCCCATAGCTTGAATAGTGGTCAGTGGTCACTTACCCTCTTAAAGCTTGATGAAATGTCCAAAATCTCTATCGTCTATTAATTAGTTAAATTTAAAATAGATAAATAAATATTCCCCTTATTAAATACTTATTATTCTATTTACTTTGTTTTTAAAATCTTTTTTATCCAATTTAAAAAATATTTACGTCCTTAAAAATTTGTCAAAAATTAAAGTCGTCATTGATTATTTTAGACTAAATATAACTGAATATTTTTAAATTAATATATATTATATTAAAATTGCAGTCATATTCGAAAGTCTATTACACGTTGAGAAGGTTAAAACACTTTTATTGTGCAAAAAAATTACCTAAAAATTATGTATATTCTTAATAAAAACAATAAAGATGTGAAAATGAAAATGATTCCGAAAAAATAAACAAGCATTGAACAAAATTAAGTATATTAATCACGATTAAGTTGAAATTCATAGAATTAACTAAATAAATTTTGATTTAGGAACTGAATTAAAAGGTTAGAGTCTAATTTTAATCAAATATCCTAAAAGCAATACCGGACTGAATAACATTTCATAATTCTTTCATTTATCTTGATAATAAATGATTTTATTTTTTAAAATATGAATATATTTTGGGTAAACTACAATAGAGATCACTCAATTATAGGTAAGATTACATTTGGATCATTCAATAATTAAATATTACGTTTTGGTCACTCAATTATGGGTAAAGTTATATTTGGATCGCCCTTTATATTTAAAAAGTTTATCAATTCATGTATTAAATTAATTAATAATTTTAAATGAAGTACTTTAATATTAACGGGGTATACAAGTGATTTGAAAGAAAAACGATCAAATTAATGTACTTTTTAAATATGAAGGGTGACTCAATCATAAACTTACCCAAACTGAGTGACCCAAATGCAATATTTAATAATTGAGTGACCCAAATATAATCTTACCTACAAATAAATAACCCAAACATAATTTTTAATAATTAGATTACCAAATGTAACTCAACCTATAATTGAATGGCTTATATTGTAGTTTACCCAAATTGTTTAGGGTTTAGGAAATCTAAATAAAAATGGTAATTGGGCCTCTATAAAGCTAACCCTTCAATTAAAATCTGGAGCCCAAAATAGATAGTCATTCTCTCCGTCGGCGGCTTCCCCCAAACGGCTTCATCCACACCGTCGATTCTTCTTTGAAAACTAAAATCTCACTTCAGCAGAAGCAATCTCGCCGGCGTCCCTCGATTCAGCAGCACTTTCAGTCGCATTTCTTAGCTGTCTAATTTTGGTAAAATAATTCGCATTTTAGCTGTTTTTTTTTTTGTTATTAATTTTTGGTACAAGCTCCATTTTATTGTTTTAATGGGAGGATATTCTTACCTGTAAAAGCTCTCCAATAGTCTAAGTGCTTTAATCTTTATACTGATTCTGGTTTGCCGCTCATCTTCATTGCTCCAAAGCTTGAATTATTACCCCTTATTGTCACCTCTGGCGTTTATCTTGCCAAATCAATGTACTCACAGCTTTAATTTGCTTTCTTTATGATTTGTATAGTTCTTTTCCCTAATTTCCAGGCATATAATTATTTCAATTCACAGAGGCATTAGTTAAAAAAAATCTTCTATTTTAGCATGTTATAATTTGCATGGTGTAGTCGCTTTAAATATTTTGATTGCTAGAATTTGAAGTGCTGTTAAATGGAGGAATTTCATCTTAGTGCTCTAAACTGAGTTCATTCCTATGTTATTATCAGACTTGTTACAGGTTGCAGTCAGGGCAGAATAAGTGAAGAGGAGGATTTTGTGGCATACGTTGGAATTTGATAACATTGAATTCGAGTGTTGATAGATGGCCTTGAGGCAAATGCTCGGGTGGTCAGATGGTGAATTGATGAGATCAGATGCAAAGCCTTGCTCTAGATTAATGAGACAGACGGCTGGAATTTTTACCGTTGGAGGAGCTTTAGGATTTTGGGTTCTTTGTAGATTGCATTACGGTTTGTTCCTCTCTATAACTAGCTCTTGAAAAGATACCCAACTAGAACTATCTGCGGCTGATGTGCATAAACTCCCACTTTAGTTTCTTGCTCTTCCTTGTGTTTATCGTCGTATCTTGTTTTTAATGGTAATGCAGGCCCTAGAATTACTGTTCCGAGAAGTCTTCGATGGGCTGCCTGTGGAGCTGTGTCTGTCAGCTCAACATCTGCCTTGTTGGTTCGCCTATTCAGCCCTGAATGTGAACCCCAGAATATAGCTGCTTATGACAAGGGAAAGTAGCGATAAGGTATCGAAATTCATTGCTTTACCAGTATGTTGGCACCATCTTTTGTTTCTTGTTTGTGGTACATAGATCATAAGCATTTGTAGTGGTTGCTTCATGTATGCTTTCTTGCCATTTGCTACAAACAGCAAACCATCTTTTAAGTTATTTTAGCCGAACAAAATTATTTAGTATTACCTTGAAAAGTTGTCATAGATTGGAATGTCTATATACATAACATACGTTTTAAATAATAAAAATTTAGATACATGAAGACATTAGAGTGTTTTTTGATTGAAAAGATATTAGAGTTATTTCACTGTGAAATCAATTTTTGATTTCATAAAACCCAAAATCATATTCTTCTTCGTTGGAGGAGTCATGAAACAGGGTGTATGAAACATAGTGACTACCCTGCAGTCTTTGTTTGTTCATCGTTGTTTGTATGTATTAGAGGAAGGTTCAAGCTTCTTTTGGATTCTTCTAGTTCCTGGTGATTTGAGGCACACTGAGTAATTGATTAATCATTAGACTTTTGGTTTGTGTATCAATAATAATTTTTCCAATATGGGAAATATTCAATGAAGAGCCATATCCTAAATATACATTGCCCTTACCAGTGTAATCTTGACCCTTGTGTCCATCTGCTGAACGCAGGTGACATGATGAGTGGCTCCTGAATCAGGATACCACTTGTCTGTTGTAGTGATAACACCTCTAGCAATTAAAGTGTTAATTTGGGATGTGTTTGCAGTTTCTTCAGTTTTAACCACTTCAGGACTAGGATTGGAGGTGGTAAAGGGATCATAGTAGCCTTTTGGTGACTCATCAACATATCTGCACAGATTTGCTTGTGTATTGACTACTTGACTTTCACTAGTTTGTCTGGTCTGTGGTTCAGGTGGTCCTTTGTAATCTTTATTAAACTTGTTCCAACATCGATTTGCCAAGTGGCCTAGCTTGCCACAAATTTGACACTGAATTCTAGGCCTATCAAAATAACGTCCTCCAGATGGATTATTATTGCGTTGATCTCGTGCTCTCGAGTTATCCCTATCATTGTTAACACTTTCATACACCCTTTCACTATTATATCGAGTGTACTTAATGCCAACAAGAACTCTCAAGGGATCTAACAACCTAGACTCAGCATCTTTAAGAATGGAAGTAACCGATGCAAAAGTGTGAGATTCCCTACTCACTGTTAAAGCTGCTATGAAGGATTCATACTCCATTGGTAATCCATTTAAGGTAGTAGCAATTTTTTTAATTTCAGACACGGGACTTCCACTAGTTTCCAGTAAGTCACAGATTTCTTTGATAGAAGTAGCGTATTCAGTAATTGTAGACGTACCTTTCCTGAGTGCTCGAAGTCTACAATGAAGGTTCATGATTTTGGTGGTCGAAAGTTCTGAGTACAGTTGGTTAACTGCACTCCATATTGCTGCAGTAGTGTCTGCTCCTACTAATTAAGGAAGAATTGATAGACTGATAGTAGATAATAACCAGGAATCTAATGAATTGTCTTGCTTACGATATTTTCGATAGGCAGGACTAATACCCAACTCGCCATTTGCACTAGTTACAATTTTGGGAGGAATTGGTGTCGATTCTTCTAGATAATGTTCAAGCTCATGCCCCCTGATCATCAGTATAACTTGTTTCCAAAGTAGAAAATTGTAGTCGTCGAGCTTAACATTTACTTGTTTGTTAGTAAAGAAAGTTGCTTCTTGATCATCAACATTCTGCGAACTATCGCTTGTAGCAGGAGTCACAAAGCTAACTAGATTAGTGGCCATATCTGAGCTGTAAGGAAAGACAGAAGAGTGGAAATATCTAACTCTGGTGACCGGTGGACGGACCGACTAGCTCTGATACCATGTTGCAAGGTCTCCAGTGGCCTGAGTAGTAGCGACCAAGTGAGACAAAACCATCATGAAAGCAAAACTTCACATACGATAATAGAAGAAAAACTTAGCAGATCAACAAGAAACTTTTGATGAAGAAGATGAGTTAAACAGAAAAGAGGGAGAGAGTTTTTACATGTAGGCTATAAGCATTTGTAAAAATTGAATGCTTGCCAGTGCCACATTTCGTGGTTTATATAGTCAAGGTGAGTACCAGATTGCTATTGGAGGGAAAAGTAATCTGTTGTAACCACTTGGAACCAACTGTTAACAAACTTGAATAACAGAAAGAGAGCTAACGGTTTAGCTGAGAGCTGAGAAGAAGGGTTGTAAGGAACTTGATGTCAGTTTCTCGCTTTGCACAAGATAATTTTGTATTTTTTGAATTTCATGATATCAAATGTTTTGTCAAGGATAGCCTAACAAAGGTTGTGCTGATGAAGGGTCGGTTGGAGGATGGACTGTATTGCTTTAATCTTAGTTCCACACAACAACAACCTGAGATGGTGTGCAATTCCGCTACTTCAAATGTCAACAAAGAGGATGCTAGTGAGCTGTTACACGACAAGCATTACAATTACTGGTTATGGCATCGAATACTTGGCCATCCAGCTGTTAAGATTGTCAACTCATTGTTAAAGTCACCTGTAGATGTGAATAAAATAAAATTGTGTACTACTTGTCAATTAGGGAAGAGTCACCAATTGCCTTTTGTTGCTTCTGATACAGTTTATACAAAACCTTTTGAGCTTGTTAAGGCAGATGTCTGGGGTCCAACACCTGTTAAGTCCTTGACTTGGCAATACTATGTGACTTTCATTGATATGTTTAGCAAGAATTATTGGTTATAACTTTTACATAGCAAATCTGAAGTTGCTTCAGCTTTCAAAGTGTTTTCTACCATAATTAAGAATCAATTTTCCACTTCAATTGTTGCTTTACAAACTGATGGAGGGGGTGACTTTCGAGCCCTCGAAACAGATCTTAATATCATGGGAATACGACATCGTGTAACTTGCCCTCACACCTCATAACAAAATGGTGTTGTGGAGAAGAAGCATAGACATATTATTGATACTGCATTAACTCTCTTAGCTCAAGCACAAGTTCCATTTCAATACTGGTTATTTGCTGTGTTAAGTGTAGTTTACTTGATAAATAGACTTTCTACACCTGTGTTGAATAGATTGTCTCCACATGAGAAGTTATATGGCACGCACCCAGACTATAAGTTTCTCAAGGTCTTTGGCTCACAATGTTTTCCTTGTCTTACAACATACAATACACACAAATTTGATTTCAGATCAAAACCTTGTGTGTTCCTTAGTTATTCACCTCAATATAAAGGCTATCAGTGCATGGATGCTAATGATAGGATCTATATATCTCGAAATGTCAGATTCAATGAAGATACATTTCCCTTTGCTACAGGAGTTGTATTTCAGAAGCCCACAACTAAAGATAAAGCATTTATGTCACCTTTTTTTCCCTTGCCACATGACAAGTCTACTTCATCTACTGGGTCACCTGAAGCATCAGTTGAAGAGGTACCTTCAGGTTCAGTTGACAGTAACATAAGCACTAACCATGTTTCTCTTGATGTTGTTGATAATTCTTCCAGCAATGAGCAAAATAACCCTGGTTCACCAACATCTACAACAAGGGTGAAACTAGTACCTCAAACTTCAGTTTCTTTTGCTCAAAATGATTCCACAGGACTTACACCATTGGTGGAATCTTCACGATCTGTCACCAGAAGTTTTCATGAAAGGGTTAGTCCATCAGTAGCTTCACCTGACACAAGGGAAGTTGTACATAACGAGGAGGAGTCTCAATTCTTTAGACAAGGAAGTATGGATCCATGCACAAATTCAGTTTCTCCTAGCATACCACCTGTACCAACTACTCGAACAAACTCACATAGCATGGTAACTAGAAGCAAATCTGATATTTTTAAACCTAAAATTTACAGTATAGAATGCTCTCCTGTTCCCGATAATGTATATACTGCTCTTTTACAACCTCATTGGCATGCAGCAGTACACTCGGAATATAATGCTTTACTTGATAATGGTACCTGGACCTTGGTTAAGTTACCAATTGATCGAAGAGCTATTGGTTGCAAATGGATTTTTCAGGTTAAGTACAACTCAGATGGTACTGTTAGTCGCAATAAAGCTCGTCTTGTTGCAAAAGGCTACTCTCTAATACCAAGTTGTGACTTTGGTGAAACTTTTAGCCCTGTGGTAAGGTTTTTTACTGTCAACATATTTGTTTCAGTGACAGTAACTAATAAATGGCAAATCAGACAAGTCGATGTGAACAACGCTTTTCTTAAAGGTGATTTACATGAGGATGTGTTTATGTAACAACCATAAGGCTTTGAGAAACATGCTCCAGATGGTTTGAAACTTGTGTGTAAACTCCAGAAAGCTTTATATGGTTTGAGGCATGCCCCTCGAAATTGGTTCAGCAAGTTGAGAAGTTTCTTGCTTGAACTTGGTTTTTGTGCATCTCGAGCTGATCCATCTTTATTTGTGTTTAAGAATGATGAAAGCATTACATACATAGTTGTTTATGTTGATGATATTTTGATCACAGGATCTCACACTAGTCATGTTAACCATGTGATTAAGATGTAAAATGAGAAATTTTCCTTGAAAGATTTAGGCTTGGTTCATTAATTTTTGGGCATACAGGCGGTTCACACTAAGGGTGGCTTATTTCTGAATCAGCAAAAATATATTGAAGAAATTTTGGCCAAAAATGGCATGTCCTTTACGAAAGAAGTTGATACACCTATAGCAATGTCTCCTAAACTAAGCAAAGACAGTGGATATGCTGATGTTGATGCACAACTCTATCGAAGTACGGTGGGAGCTTTTCTTTATGTGTGCCATACTAGACTAGATGTGTCTTATGCAGTTAATAAGGTTGCCAATATCTGCAGCAGCCTAAGGATGACACTGGTCAGCTGTGAAGAGAATCTTAAGATACTTGCATGGCACTTCAGATCATGGTTTGTTGTTTTCTTATGACACTACTAATGTTGAGGTTCAGGCTTTCTCTGATTCTGATTGGGCAGGAGATGTTGATGATCGTCGATCTGTTTCGGGTTATTGCATTTTTTGAGGTTTTCATTTGGTGCTCGAAAAAACAACGATCGGTGTCTAGGTCAACAGTCGAGGCCAAGTACAGGAGTCTTGCGAATGCTGCCTCTGAAGTATTATGGGTTAAAGCTGTTCTTAGTGACATGAACATACCTTATGAAGAACCTTTAAAAGTTTGGTGTGATAACACCAGTACAATGGCTATGGCAGCTAGTCTAGTTCTACACTCGAAAACCAAACATGTAGAACTGGATCTACATTTTGTTCGTGAAAGGGTTTTGACACAACAACTTGAGGTTAACTATATACCAGCTCAATCACAAACAGTTGATGTGCTTACTAAACCTTTGCCAGGAGCTCGGTTCTAGGAGCTCAGGAATCAACTAGGTGTTTAGAAGGTTGAACATTCACAGGAAGGAAGAAAAGAGGATGAATATTAGAGGAAGGTTCAAGCTTCTTTCGGATTCTTCTAGTTCCTTGCAGCCCTTCTTCTCAGCTCTCAGCTCTCAGCTAAACCGTTAGCTCTCCTTATGTTATTTAGGTTTGTTAACAATTGATTCTAGGTAGTTATAAGTTATAACAGACTGTTTTTCTTCCAATAGCAATTTGATACTCACCCTGGCTATATAAACCACGAAATGTAGCACCGGCAAGCATTCAATTTTTACAAATGCTTATTGCCTACATGTCAAAACTCTCTCCGTCTTTTTTGTTTAACTCATCTTCTTCATCAAAAGTTTCTTGTTGATCTGCAAACCACGAAATGTGGCACTGGCAAGCATTCAATTTTTACAAATGCTTATTGCCTACATGTCAAAACTCTCTCCCTCCTCTTTTTTGTTTAACTCATCTTCTTCATCAAAAGTTTCTTGTTGATCTGCTAAGTTTTTCTTCTATTATCGTATGTGAAGTTTTGCTTGCATGATGGTTCTGTCTCACTTGGTCGCTACTACTCAGGCCACCAGAGACCTTGCAATAGTATGTTGGTCAGTCCTACAAGACTTGGGATCCTCGAGCCCAGGAACTACCCGTATGCTCCTTGATCGCTGAGTAGACTCTGTTTGATTGCTTCCTTCTCTGTCTTTTAAGCTCTCTTTCATCATAAAATCATATGCAGTGCAATTTACATGCAACACCGAAAGAAAAAGCACTGGGAAAACACATTCTTCGAAGCACATAAACAAGGGAAGGATGAGGCAGTTCATTGACGGAGAAAAACCTTCATTTGAAATCCATTTTGTTTAAATTTTACATTTCCTGGACAAAAGCATAGCACTACAGCCTACAGACAATATATTAACTCTAAGGAGATCTTGGATTTCACTATGTTCCGAGAGAGAACCTGTAACCAAAGCTGAGACTGAACATTGTCCCGCAATGCGGTCCGACAACGTGTCGAATAAACTTTCTTGTGCATTGCAGGAACATTGGATGAAGCTGCCGTTGTCAAATAAACTTTCTTGTGCATTGCAGGAACATTGGATGAAGGTGCCGTCCCCCCAGTAGTCCATCTCAATAGCTGTGTGTCACGCTTGAGAAGAATTTAAGAGCATTAATCCTATATAAAAAAAGAGGTTTTGAGATATATAAACGGTGATGATGTATATTCTATCGACATCTCTTTTGATAAGAGAGTAATGGTCTTGTGATATGTATCTGCATCAGTAATCGATATAGATACAATGGTCACTGTTGTATTCTCTATTGAAAGGCAAACAAAGGTGATACAGTGACTGCCTGAATTTGAAAAAAGATTAGATATTAAAAGTTTTCTCATCATTTGAAGAATGCAAAGAGAAGCCCAACACATGTGGAGTTGTAATAGAGATATTGATTATTGGAGACAACTTTATCATTTCTTCAATAACCCCACTCCACAATGGTCGTTATGGATATAAAAACAATTACTCGGATAGGTTTCAGGTCGGGTAAAATCAGGTCTCGGGTCAATCCAGTCGTATAATATAGATTATTTGTCAGGTTAGACTAAGGTTCAAGTTCGTTTCAGTTGGATACAGGTCGGGTTTCAGGTCTACTGTAACATGTTGAAATCGGGTTCGGGTCATTCTCGGTCGGATACAATTCGAGTTCAGTTATTATAGTAACAGGGCCAACTTGGGTTTGGGTTAACAACAGTCGAATACATATCAAGTTTGGGTCATTACATCTCCGGATCAAACCAAATTCTGACTTGAATAAACTTCAGGCAGGTATCCAGATCGGGTCAGCTTTTTACATTCTAATGGCCGTAAACTTTGTTCTCATGTATTAGATAAAAAGAAAATTAATCTGATCTGTTGGCATAAATGAGAAGATACAAGAGTATTGCGGCTTCCAGAGACTAACCCTGGAGGCAGTTCTATCCAAAAGAATTTATTTTGAGATTATTCCCAATCCCAAAGCCATTAACACTGGATCCTCGTTGTATATATTGAACGAGGCATGAATATAAACATAAATTAATAAATCGGACAAAAATAATTAAAATAGTGTGAAACAATTTGAAAATTTAAATTCCAAAATAATAATCCACATATATACCGAATTAGCATATTATATATAAAAAATTAACTGATTACTTGCGAACTTGTCAGTCAAGTTGGATCTTAGTTGAGTATAACTCAACTCATTAAAATATCGAATTAAATCAAGTATTAATCAAATTTTGATTGAATCGAGCTTGAGATACTTACAAACGGCTTCAGTTAACACCCTAATTAACTCTAATTAAATATAATATTAATCAAAAGTTTTTAAATTAAAAATAATTTATATATTTTTTAAAATTTAAATATTAAATAAGGTATAAAATTTAAAAAAAATATATTTGATTAAATATAATATTAATTAAAAAAATTTAAATTAATGATGATTTTTTTAAATATTTTATTTCTCACATTTAACTTAACTCACTTCCTAAAAATAAAATACAACTCCTTTGTTTTTATCTCATCTTGAAAATCTTTTTTATTTTTAAAATACTATAATGTTTTCGATGATAGATAAAGGTAAAGTATTGTTTGTGATTTTTATAATTATGGTGTTATTAAAAATCATTCGTTGTTGTATCTTTGAAAACCGAAGAATGATCAAATCTGTTTTACGAAAATCATATTCGTACATATTTCAACATGTTTTTTTTTTAATTTAAATTATTAGATTTATTTTTTAGTGATTATGTAAGTACATTTTATTTATTAGTAATATTTGAATTTTTTATTAACAGGTTTAGAATTTAAGGTTTATGGTACGAAGGCGCCTTCCATATATAGTGTTGTGTTTTGGCCTTCCATAGGAGTTTCGGTGTTTCAATGGCTCTATGTTTTAGAAGCGGTCACGGCTTTATTACTCCAACCGGTATAGCCGTAACGAGTGCTCAGAAAATGTAGAAATATATTTGAGGTTGAGTATAAATAAAATTTTAAATTTTCAGGTTGATACAAACCTTAAATAATATAAAAAATTTTAAGGATTAATTTATAAAAATTAAAAAAAAATAAGGGTAAATATATGAGTTTTGAAAATTTTAAGGTGGGATTGTATCTACCCTATATTGATTGTATATCCGCCATTGGTATTGAGATTCAAGGGAAGATACTAGTTTTAGCCCTGGTGTGGTGTTGAAGGTAGGGGTGATCATTCAATCGAGTTGAATCAAGTTAGAAAATTTTAAGTTATTTGAGTTGATTAGTTTAATTTTATCATTTGAACTTTTATTAAAAAAAATTGAGTCGAGTTGAAAAAATTCGAATTAAGTCAAATTTTAGAGTTTTTATAAAATTTAATTATTGTTATTTATTATGTTATAATACAATTTGATTTAATTTAATGTATTTCTCTAATCATGTATATATATGTGTTAATTTTTTTCATATTTCTATATATTGATCTCTTGATATTTCTATATATTTGCCGTAGATCTTTAAATATGTTTTACTATCTTCTATTTTCTAAATTTAATCTCTAAACACTCAACAAAACCGTATTTAAAAGGTTGATTCAATTATTGACCGAATTAAATTATCTAAAACTGAATGAATCAAACTTTTTAAAATTCTTAATTATTAATCAAATAAAAAACTAAAAATTCCTAATCTTAATTGAATTAAGTTACGTTAAATATTTCTCATTTTATTTTTCTCCCTTTCGGGTTAGACTTAAAATTTAGATTAAAGTATAACTATTTTGTTTAAAATATGATGGGTTATTATTGGGACCCAAGCTTAAAATTATATATATATATATATATATTAAAATTTTGATTAATTTTATTGTTTCGATTAGTTAATTGAAATCAAATTTATCGATAATTAAATTTAAAATATCTAAACCATTAACGGAATGAATTTTAATTAACGGTTAATTAATTAAAATAAATTTTAATTTAATCGGTCAGTTCAATTCTATCAACCGTTTGAATATCCTTGTACAAAAATGAGTATAGCATAATTTTTCAAACTTGAGAGAGAAAAAACATTAATATCCATAGGTATAATTTACCTTTATTTACTAGTAACAATTACAAGTTACAACAGTAAATCCCATCGGGAATAAATTAAAACAATTTTGCAGAACAGCTAACAAATCTCGTAATACCAAGATAGTTGCGTTTATTTCTGATAGCACCACAACCCACTAGAGAAGACGATTTATCTCGTCAGCCATCTCTGGATTAGAACTTCCGCGGCGACGGCATGCATCTCCCGATGCCAGGACCATAGCTAAAGCAGTAGTAGCCAGGGCAACACTCGTCACTAAAAACACAGTACGCACCCTCTGTGTAACAATCTTGAGCGACAGCAATTTGAGCGACCACCAGGCACCATTAAAAGTAGCAGGGTTACCATTGCAGAGAAGAGGAAAGCAAACTTCTTCAACTCCATTTCTATTATGCTAAGAACTAAAACAAGGTATGTGTGGAAGCATCCTTAATTTCCAAGTCTATTTATAATGATGAAGAGTAAGGACGGTTCAAAGATTTTAGGGGTACTGTGTAATTTATTAAAATGTGTTCAACAATTCTTCGTAACTTTCGCTGGTTCTAAAAATGTAAACCTTAAAAGTAATTGTTCTTTTTAGGCCCATGTGCAATCGTTTTTATTGCGTTTGTTCATAACCTCATTATTTTTATAGAAACAATAGAAATAGAAATAATCAATAAGATTTTAAAATCAATTGTCACATTTAAAACATAATTATAAGATTAAATAATGATAAAGATTGATATATACATCGAGGGGCGTATGTACCATAGGTTCTGGTAGGTCACTTGACCTACTATAAAAATGTAACAAGGGTGTTGTAGTTTATTTCTAAATCTGTAAGTCTTAACTTGCAATGTCAAAAGGAACAACCAGGCAGCATTAATTATCATATGTACAGGATGGAAAAATTATATCATGGGTCAGTCTCATCACGTATCTATGGGACTGACCAATAAAAATTACTCATCTTTCCATGTCATATTTTTTTCATGTGATTTTTCACTTGAAAAATTAAAAAATAATGAGGTGGGTAATTTTTATTGGTTGGTCTTATAGATGATGTGGTGGGACTGACCCATAATATAATTTCTCGTACAGAATAATGTTTATATAATGATCACGGGTTGATAAAAATATCTTATCCAGGTGGCAAACTACTTGAGACCCGAGACCCGAATAGTAGATTTACTAATGTTAGATAATTACCGTATGTATAGATTTATTAATATTATATCGATTTAAACATGATATTTAAATTTGATCTGAAACTCGAAATAAATTGAATCAAATTAAAATTGATTTGGTTTTTAGTTGAATCGATATAGATCCGATCCGATTTTCAACTAAACTAATTAGACTTAACTATTTTTTGAGTGAACCGAATGAACCCGAAACGAAATCGTCCAAACCGAAAGTAACTTGAACATAACCTAACCCGAAATAAAGAAAATATATTAAAAGAAATAATAAAAGATTTGATGTGAATTTTCGCATAACTCACCAAAAGTCAAATATATTAGCTTTATAAAGTCATATTTGGGTTTAAAAAACTAATTTAGCTTGAAAATCGATTAAACATATCGATCTCTTATTGAAGTGATCTTGACTCGACTTGAAATCAACCGATCAAAAATACTCGAACACGAAATTATCTAACCCGAAAATCAATTCAACCGATATATCCTGATCTAACCTGATACCCAACCTAAATTATTATAAACAAATTAAAATCAAACCGGATCATATATGACCCAAACTAAACCAAAATTGAATATAATCAAAATCGAACTTATCCGAACCGAACCCAATCCTAACTTACCCATACAAATTTGCTAATGTAATGAGTAGTTTATTCTAAATCTTAACTTGCAATTTCAGAAAGAACAGCCCGGCGGTATCAATTATCATATGTTTAGATTTGCTAATGTATATATGATGATCATGAGTTAGGAAGAAAAATATGTTATGCATATAAATTTGCTAATGTAACAGGGGATAGTTTATTTCAAAATTTTAACTTGCACTTTCAAAAAGAACAGCTAGCCAGATTGATTATGGTACGTAATAATAAATCTATAGGTGTTAGAACAGTCGTATCTCTTAAAATTTTTATTTTTTATATTTTATATATATTTTTATATTTTTTATTGATAATCAAATTTTACATTCCTTAAATAATTATATATCGCAATAATAGTTTGTATCTCATAGCATAAAATTTTAAGTACATTCCTGATTATATTTGTAGTTTTTTTTTTTCATTAAAAAATGTATAGATTTTTTTCATCGTGTAAAAATATAACTTTTCACTAAAATGGGCTACATGATTTTGTTCATGGTTCAAAGAAAACACTTGTACCCAGGAACGAAGTCTTGTGTAATATGAAAGAGTTTTTGTTCTTTTAGTTTTTTTTATTGCGGTATAATTATATTTAAAAAATTTTTAATTAAAATATTAATAAAATAAAATTTTTGTCCTTTTCAAAATTTAGATTTAAAAGTTTAATAGATTCTTACTCCTTCTAATGTTTAATTTTGACTCTCTCTGTGTCATGGGCCCATTACCCTCTTTTTAAAAGACATGTCATTTAAGAAGAGGGTAATGGCTTTGTCCCTGTGTCACGTGGTAGGCAGGGTAATGGCCCCGTAATAAAGTGGTATCGGAGCGATCCTTTAACTGCTCGATTTTACGTCGAGTGCCTATGAGAGGGGTAGGCAGAGTGAACAACCGTGACAAGAGGCCAATTATAAAAGCGGAAGCTCGTGACAATGACGAGGGTGTCACGAGGTCGAGTGAGAGAGAATGTCATGCCTGAAAAGAAGTAAAGAACATTAATCCCACAGTGGAAAGAAAAAGAGAGGTCTTGATATATATATAAGGTAGCGCTGTTTATTTTATCAGATATGTCAAAAATAATAACCCGTGACACGTACCTATATTCATATACTTAAAGCATCACTGTTGGATCCTCCGATCTTGAAAAAGCTTTTCGCGATTAAGTTTGGTTTATCCTGGTTGGTGAATAGTATAGTTAGCTCAGATTATAGACTTATCTTGGAAAAGCTTTTGGCAATGAAGTTTGGTTTACCCTGATTCTCAGGGTGTACAATTTGGAGGCTGATAAATTAACTAAGGCAAGGATTAGATGAGGTTCTCTTGTAAGAGGTATCTTTGTTGGAGTTTAAGTTTGATTTTCTGAACCTTTTGGTTGTTGGATATTTTTTTTCTTTTATAACTGTCGGATAATATAATTTTAATATATTGAAAGACATAAAATTTTTCTTAATAAGGCTATTATTTCTTATCAAAAGAATTATCGCTACATTACGCGATTTATGTTTCAAAGTTTTAAAAGCTTGTTTAGGACACCCTTGTTGATATTACTGCCGGCTTAATCAACCATTCAACACCATGTAATCTCTTGTTAAGTAGAAAATATATTATGGATCATGTTGATCACGTTATCTGTAATTCATGCAATTAGATTCGTTTATCTTTAAGTAACTACCTGATAATCACACACTCACATATTATAAGTAAAAAAGAGACTATAAATTCAACTTTCATTTTTAGTTTAAAAAAGCGCGTCTCCGTGCGCCTAAGGCGCCGGGCGAGGGGAGGCGTGGAGGGAAACGTCTCCATCACCAGAAGCGAAGCGAGTTCTCAAAGGCGTCGAGAGGTACCGAAAAGCGAGCGCTTTTTAGAGGCGCTAGGCACGGTGCTTCTTGTGCCTTTGGGTTTTGAAAGATAAATGACGAAACCTCACCGGTGGGGAAGTGAACAACAACAGTCATGGACAGAAAAAAAGAATATGAACTAGAGGAAGAAGATGAAACAATGGGAACCGGAGGAAGAAGACGAAACGATAGGAACCGGTGGAAAGAGAAAGTGGCAGCCACGTTTAAATTTTATATTTATTTTTATGTTATTAATATTTTTTTTATTATTTTATGAGACCCACCGGTCATTAAATAAAGAGTTATTATTGATTTTTATTATTTTTTATCCACCAATCCATTAAATTAAAGAAAATTATTGGTATTCTTTTACTATATTTTTAAGATCCATTAATTCATTAAATCAAAAAAACACGTTTATAAATTGGTTTCCATAATAAAAGTTTTTTTTTTTTTGAACATACTAATTTTGGTATGTCAGCCAAAGGACTAAATTTTAAGTTGTTAGTGATTTTTTATTTGATTTTTATACATAAATTTATCATTTTATGTAATTATAAATCGAAGAATAACTAAATTTTAATGAGTTTTTAAGTAAATATAAATATATTTTTATTTTATTTTTAAGTTATTAATTACTCTTTATAAAAATATTTTTATTTTATTTATTTTTATAATTAAATTATTATAAATAAATATATACTTATTACTCATGAATCAAATGAATATATTTTTTATATTCATATTATAAATATATTTATCAGTTATTTTCATCACTTAATTGCAAAAATATATTTTTTTTCTCATATTATTTTATTTATTTTTTATTTAATTCAAAATAAATAATATTTATAATATTTTAATATAAAACGTCTCACCTACAGAAAGCTCTCGCCTTCGCCTAGCACCTAACGCTTCGGCTTTAAAGACCTTTAGCGCCTCAGGGCGTCTTACGCCTCTTAAAACTAAGCTTCCATTTATCACAAAGTGCTCCAAAGTTAGTGAACTAACCAAATTTTTATTTTATATTTTATCGATCTTTGTTTGTTGTCATAAGATGAATTTTTTTTTTATCACGTTCAAAATTTTTAAAAAAAATTATTTCATTTATAGATAAATAAATATTGTCATAAAATTAACAGAAGAAATATTTAATATCTAAACTTAAATAATTAAAATAAATTTAAAAACAAAATTTAATGTTAATATATATAATTTATTTATTTTTATTTATGAGTCTTTTAGGGTTTAAATAATTCCCCTCCCTTCCTATTTTACAGTGCATATGGAAGAATGGTGTCCTATGAATGAATGGATTTTTTTTTATTAAAAGTAAGAATTAATTGATCTCCATTGTTAACCAAGACAAAAGTAAGAAACAAACTTGGAAAGAAGAAGAATGATATTTTCGATGTTTAATATTTTTTGATTGAGGTGTTAGTTTTATTTTAATATTTTATTAATTATTTAATTCATGTTATTATGGTATTAGAAAGCTAAAATAACAAAAAAATAATATATAAAACGTTTTAAAATTTCAATAATCAAAATATATTAGAAAGAAAATTTCAATGTAAATTTAAGTAAACATTTAAATTTATAAAATTATGAAATTTTTAATGTTCAAAAATATTTAATTCGATTGATCCGGTTTGTTGATCGGTTAATTTGATCCTTAAAAATTTTAAATATAATTTTTAAAAACTTTCAAATTTAAAAATAAAAAATTGAGTATCTAGTACCAAATTTTATAAGTATCTAAATTTTATTCGGATAATTATGAGCTAAAGCTTGCCAAAATATTTTTTTTATTATTCTTATGGTTTCAGAGTCTAACTCTGACTAATTCAGATCGACCCGCGTCGCACACCTAGCTTTGGTGGATGGGTCTCCCAACAAAGTTTTTTGCGTACACAATATCTCGAACCTGAAACTTGCTTAACCGGAACCCAGCTACTTATCAGTTGAACCGACCCTAATGGTAGCTTGCCAAAATATTTAATCCTAAAAAATTCGAATATTCGTATTTCAGATATTAAAAAAATCTGGAACCCAGTGAACACGTCGGACGATGAGGGGAAAGTTTTCAGCTCCCAAATTTTTTTTCTTCATAGGTCAAGCAAGCTCTTTTAGATTAGTCATTTTTGACCGTCAGATTTGGTACTTTGATTTTGAACCGTTAAATTCACAGTGCAATTATTTTTGTTTCCCTCACAGTTCACCCGTGCTTCGGTTTTTCCATTGCCAGAAGGAAAAAAGAAGAAAAACATAGATTTTTCTTTGCGAGAAGAGAAAATACGTTAAAGGTTTGTAATTTACAACTTTGATATTTAAATTCCATTTGAATGAAATTGCGAGTAGATAGTTAAATTAGGGATTTTCCCCTAAAGCTTAACTGAAAGCTTTCTCATTTGAGATTTGGTTTAGTTTTGTTTTTCTTATTTGGAATATTTTTGAATCTCGATTTGGTTAATTTGTATTCTACTGAATCAAAAATGTTGGTTATTATTGCTTCTAATTTTCTGTTGCTTTCAATTTCTAGTAGAATGTAAGAGAATTTTACGCAGAAAAAAATCCAACTTTTGAATGTCGAATTTTGAATCTGTGTTCCTCTCAAAAGCAATGCGTAGCCTTGAACCGGACGAGCTTACTTGCTTTTTAGAGCCTCTTTAGTTCAGGGTTCGGAAAAGATTTGGTTTTTGAATCTGGGTTTTGCGTTTTCTAGGTTTTGATATCCCATTTAACCCAAAACTCAAGCCATGGAAGGGTGGGATGAGAAATTAGAACAGTTGAAGGTTCAATTGGAGCCGTGGAAGAATCAAGCGAAGGATCAATTAGAGCAGTTGAAGAATCAAGTGGAGCCATGGAAGAATCAAGTGGAGCAGTGGTTGCATCCAGCTATTGTATATTTGAATGAAATACCCCCAATGCAACTCTATGCTGCTATTGCTGTCTTGCTCTTGACTACTCTCTTTCTATTCTCTAGTAAGTTCGCTTTGCATTATAAATAATTATCATGGTGTAGAACTGATGTTTATTAATGTTTCTTGAAGAATTAATCAGTAGTATATTCCTCAGGTTTATGAATTTAAAAATTTGAAATGCCATCTCTTGATGTTTTGAAGTCAACAATTGATTGTTTAACGTACAATGCTTGTTAGATTTGGTTAGTTGCTCCATGCATAAGATTTAGGTTATCATCTTCATTAAAACCTACTTAGACTCTATAAAGATACAAGATGTTATCTTGAAGTGGGTTGCCACGTTTTTAATTTTATGGATTCCCATTGAGGAAAGATGTTAGTTTAAACCCTATTTGGTTGAAATGGCTTATGTTAACGATTTAGATGTCTCAGATTTTCTCTTGAGGCAGTTTCCTGATATAATCGGTTTCCTATTGAACTTTGATTTATATTTACTTTTTTCTTCTTTCTCTGTCTTGCAGTCCGGTTGTTCAGACGCACAAAATCAAATACCATTGTACTCACTGGTCTTAGTGGGAGTGGAAAAACTGTTCTTTACTATGTGGTATGTAGCCATTATTTGTGTTGTTGTTTTTGAAAGTCTTTCTGAATTACCAAATTCTTCTAGAGATTGTCCTGTTATGACAGCCAAATGTAAAATAATATTTGAAAGGCCTAGTTATGTGATGTTGTCATAACTTTCTTGACATGATTATGGTGTCAGCTTCGTGATGGTTCCTCACATCAGGGTACTGTTACATCCATGGAACCAAATGAGGGGACTTTCGTGTTGAACTCTGAAAGTAACAAGGTAATTCATTATTCATCTTAAGCTGCTTTTCTGAGGTTCAACTACTCTCTGTTTTACTACAAGGCATATGGGTTAAACCTCTTATTTCACTCTATTGTCGCCGATTGCGACTTTCGGATCATTGACATTGTCCAAAATCCCTTTTTTTAATACTATATATATTTTTAACAGAAGGGCAAAATCAAGCCTGTCCATCTTGTTGATGTTCCTGGGCATTCTCGTTTGCGGCCCAAACTGGATGACTACTTGCCTCAAGCTGCTGGCATTGTGTTTGTTGTGGATGCTGTGGAGTTCTTACCAAATTGTTCTTCAGTTTCAGAGTAAGAACTCTGATAATGCACACACTACTAATGCAAGTCTCTTCCTTCCACTTTCTGATTGCCAAGAAGGATTTTAAATACAATATTTGCTTTTGTGCAACAGATATCTGTATGATATTTTGACCAGGGCCAGTGTGGTCAAGAAGAAAATTCCAGTTCTCATTTGTTGCAACAAATCTGATAAAGTGACTGCACATACTAAGGAGTTCATCAGAAAGCAATTGGAAAAGGAAATGTATGGCATCAAGTTCATTTTTCTCTGCATGTTCTATGTTTCTGTAATTATTGCTTGTGTTGTCCCTGATTATCGTGAAACCCTAGCCGATACTTTCAATATATAGAAACTTGGGACATTCTACTTGCATAGACACATAAAAATATGCATCTCTCTAGAACTTGTAGTCTTTTGCATATTTCATTTAGGCTTAACTATAAAATAAGTGCCCAAACTATGTTTCTTTTTTGCACTATGTGCCTAAAGTATTTTTTGGACTGAAATATGTGCCTAAAGTTTCATTTTTTTGCTGAAATATGTGATTGAAGTTTCATTTTTGGGTTGTTTTAAAGTCAACTGAGGCACCTACTTTGGCCAAAAAAGAAAAAAATGAGACGCCTATTTCAGCCATACAAAACTTTAGGCACCTATTGCAAAAAAAAAAAGGCATAATTTGGGCACTTATTTTATAGTTAAGCCTTTAATTTATTATTATATACTTAATTTGTTTGTTTTAACGTTTTCTAGTGAGAAACTGAGGGCATCAAGAAGTGCAATATCAGCAGCTGATATTTCCAATGACTTTACTCTGGGAGTTCCTGGAGAAGTATTTGCGTTCTCTCAGTGTAGAAATGTGGTTACCATTGTAGAAGCTTCTGGTCTGAAGGGTGAAATAGCAGAAGTAGAGCAGTTTATCAGGGAACGTGTAAAGCCATAAAGGCTAAAAGCATTCTGATCTATTTTTCTGTAGAACCTTTTAAAGCTGGTTTGAGTATTTCCTATTGAACGCTGTAGGAGCTCTGGAAAACCATTGAATTTGTAAGAAACAGGAGAGGAAAACTTCGATTCAAACTTTTATATCGTTTGGCAACTTTCTTCTTCAGATAATGTTACCAGAAAATGATTTGATTCAGAGAATGTTACATCAGGCACTTCGGCTGTGTTAAGCTTTTGAGATTTTGGGTCTTATCGGTGCTCTTTTCCGAAACCGAGTCTGTTAAAACTGAAAATGCATATAGCTAATACAATTGCTAGCAAAGCAAAAATTAGAACAATTATCCATGTATAGAGTTTAACGGAAATAGCATGGCAGGTGTAAGAATCATAATCCTGATAATGGAAATTTATCAGTTCACCAGTAATCCCTACAAGAACAAGTTCCATCTTTAAAATGGTGGAACCGATTACGATCTCTTACGGTGATTTCACGTTCATAGATGATCGATATTAGTTTGGTATACGAATGACAGTCATTGCACATCCTGAGGTTTCTAGCTATTCTTATAGGAGTGCCCTGAGACGTATGGATGAGGGCAAATGCAATGGCTAGCTTCTGGCTATGTCCTTTCAATCTCTGTGTCTTCTCTTCTTCATCGACATCCAGCAATACCTGAGATGTTTCTGGGATATAACCTTCAAATTTCAACTGCCACTCCATCTGGTGAATCATCTCGTAGATGCTTTTGCATCGAGGATGTGACATATCTTGCGAGACAAACTTGTGGATTGTTCTTCCAACCTCGACCAAGCTGAATCCTGGCACCTGGTTTAAGCCTTTTCTAGCCATTTCAATCCGAATTTTAGCCACCTCTGTCCACTTTTCAGCTTGTGCATACATATTCGATAGTATCACATAGTCACCGGGATTTTGCGAGTTCAACTGGAATAGATGCTTAGCTGCAATCTCTCCAATTTCCAGGTTACAACGAACTCTACAAGCACTAAGAAGGCTTCTCCAGACCACATCATTGGGCTCGATAGGCATGCTGTTGATGAACACAAGAGCTTCATTGATCATCCCAGCTTTTCCCATAAGGTCTACCATGCAACCATAATGTTGAACCGTTGGTTCTATTCCATGCTCAGTTTTCATTCTATCAAAACACTCGAAACCCTCGTAAACAAGGCCAGCGTGACTGCAAGCACTTAATACGCCCACATAGACGACATCATCTGGTTCAATGCCTTCTTCAAGCATCATTGAGTATATCCTTAGAGCTTCTTCACCATGTCCATGCATGGCAAACAAGGACACCGACAAAATGGTGTACTTCAAGCCTTTGTTTACATCCCTTGTTCTTCTTCTCCTCTTGATTTCCGCATCCTCGACGACTACGACGAGTTCGGCAGCTGCCACCGGAATTGTTGGGTCACATGCAAAATCTCATCGGATGAATCATGGAAGCTTTCGTGGCCCTAGGAAACACCTTCTCAACCCAGGAGCTGAGCATCCACTTCAGCTTCCCAAGTTGACTGTATAGTTTACTATGTATAACATTGCTTATGTTCCCTTTCTTGTATGCCTTTTTATTATTATATGAATATGATGGTAATGGAATTCAATTCAAATCAGGAATTTAAAAAGCGTTTTTGGTTACGTCACGTTTATTGCGGTTACGGGTATAACGGTTATTACCGTGGTCGTTACGGTCGTGAATTTTTTTAAAACTCGCACAACTTATGAAAATTTTTGAAATAATGGTACAATAACAATCTAATAACAGAAATAACGGACCATTATCCGTTAAATAGTGTTCGTTATCAATTGTTACCGATGTAAATTTAAATTTCACTGTTATTTTTATTAATAACAGTTTCGGATAATGATGTTACCATTAAATAACAACCGTTATAACAATAACCTACACTGTTTTATAATCCATGCATGGGATAACTTGGGAAGAACTCAAAGTAGGATTCTCACCAAGATCAAGTAAAAAAGAAACAGAGAGGGGGTTGAGAAATTGATTTCACCGTACCGCTGAAGTTACTTCTACCGGAACAAACCAATCCGACTTACCGGAGATTCATATGTCTATCTTTAAGATGATCAAATCTTTTAAGCTGTCTTCAGAAACGAATCTAAAATTTTATATAAGAGTACAAACTATTAAGAATATATATATATAAAATACAGGACGATAAATTTACAAGAGTTTAATGAGTATAAAATTAAATTATAATAAAAAATAAATATATATATAAAATATAAGAAAATTTAAATTTTTTTAAGATGAAACTGCACCCTAACACCATCCCAGACTGCCCTCTTTTTATTTATTTATTTATTAATAAAATAAATATATATTTGTATATAAAGCCCATTTTTTAATTTATGTCTATTATTACATAAAACCCAAAAACTATATATAGTCCAACATAAACGGCCCGATAGGCCTAGGATAATTAAATCTAACCCTAATTTGTATGTCATCTATGCGTAGACAAACCCACGAGTCTTTACCTGATTTAAATGATTTGGAATGGATTTTTTAGTATTAAAATTGAATTTTGGGTCGAATTTAAGGTTCAAAATATATGATTCAATGTGATTTGATATATTTTTTATATTTTTATATATTATATTTAATAATTTTTATTATTCTTTTAGGATCGGATTGACTTTAATCAAATTTTTTATTAAATAAAGAAATCAGATCAAAGTGTTTTTATTATGTCGGGTTGAATTGGTTCGAAATAAGATATATTAAAAATTAGGAAAATTTGAGTATACTAGTTTAGTTTTTCAGTCAAGATCAGGGTGACAAAAAACAATCAACTTCATGCTATATACGATCCATTTATGACCCATATATAAATGTTAAAAAAATAATCATAAAACGTGATATAAGACTAGACGTACCATAAAGAATTAAATTGAATTTTATAAAAAAGAATTAAATCAAATACTAATTTTTAATTTAATCAACTCTTCAACATTATAAATAGATTTAGTGCAATTAAATGCCAACACAAATGAGCCTATTTTAATTATTGGAATAACCTATTAAATGTTTTAAAGTATCCAAAAATAAATAAATAAAAATGAAAGATTAAAAAAAATAAGTGTTGCATCATAGATCAGATTTTTTTTATATAAAAAAATCTTTATAGGAAGTAGGGGTGAGCAAAACTCAACTCGACTCGAAAAAATCGAATAATTCGACTCGATTCGAGGCGAAAATATTCGACTCGTTTTGACTCGACTCAAAATTTCATAGACTCGACTCAACTCGAAAAACTTTCAAATAAAGTTCGAGTTGTAAAATATAAATTCGAATAACTCAAAATTTTTAATAATTAAAGGATTAATTTTTAAGTTTGAGACAAGTCTATCAATTTTTTTATGATATATATACATTAATATATAAAAATATAAAGAGATATCGCTACATATGAAAAAATATATATACATATCTTATATGATTAGAGAAAGTCGTTTAAATTGAAATCAAATCATACTATAACATGATAAATAATTATAATTAAATATTTATAGAAACTCGAAAACTCGACTCGATTCGACTCGAATTTCTTAACCTCGAATTAAACCGAAAAAATTTCAAATAAAGTTTGAGTTGTAAAATATGACTCGTCAACTCGAATAACTCAAAATTTTTTGACTCGACTCGACTCGATCGAATACTCACTCCTAATGGGAAGGCCATTAGGGATTTATTAAAACATGAACAAGATAAATTTTCTAAAATCAACGATCATCTTTTACACCTATTCCTAAAGACAGCGATCCATTAAATAATTCTAATTATATCAAACAATAATTTAAAAGGGAACAAACTATTCAAGATAACCGATAAATGTGAATAATAAATAATGTTATGAGAGTCACCGAGCGAACATCAAAAGTCTGTAAAAATAGTTATAAAATACGACATAAGATTGAGACGTCCCATGAAACCAGAGAAAACATGTCGCGTAAATAAAGGAAAGAATAACAAGACGTACGAAAAGAAAAAAAAAAATTCAAATATAAAAAATGAAAAAAGAATATGAGTTATCAACAATAAGCGATTACCTCATTTTTTTAAAATAATAAGTTAAGAACTAGAAATAAAACTAAATTGAAACAGATCTTGATAAAATAATTTGAAGTCACTTATTTTTTTATATATTTTTTAATTTAAACTATTTATTTTTAAATCGAAAGGTTTAATTTAAAATTATAGAGATTTAAATTAAATTTTAAAACATTAAAATTTAATAAAAAAATTTAAAAAATTTAAAATAAGTCCTCATTAAAATATTTAAAGAAATGAAAATTAAAAAAAAAATTGAAAGAAAATTGAAATTTCTAAAAAGTATTAAATCAAATTCTATTTTTTAAATTTTGGGAACAAAACCTAGCGATCCATTATCTCGAGAAATTATATTATTAGTCATTCTCATCACATCATTCATGTGATCAATTAATCAAATGCATCCATTTAATTAATTTTTTTACCTCACCCTTTTTATCAAGTGAATCATAAAAATGTTTTTAAACTTAATTTATAGTAAATATTAGTAAAGATATACTTAATAAAAATAAGATAAAAATTAATTAAATAAATATATTTAATTAATTAATTTCATAAATAACATGACGAAAATTGATAATAATATAATTTTTATATTATCTTTCGTCTCTAAAAATATTTCCCCTATCCAAATACAGTCATAAACTTTCGTTATAAAAAAATCTTAGATATTAATATAGAAAAAATCTTAGCCGCTCCTTTTTTGTCTTTCAATTTTTTTATTTGCTCTCACTTTGATTAATCATTTTGATCGGTGATTGGCAATTAATCTTAGTATTAATTGTCGAACACTATATCTATTATTTTCTTTATTTTTGTTTTCAATTTTAATAAGAATCTTTGTTTATATAACACGCTCTTTCTATCCTTATGATACGTTTTTCTTCTATATTTGTGACATGTTTTGTAATTTAATTTATCTATCTTTGTGGTATGTTTCAACATATACTAGCGATCAATTATTATTCGCATAGAGATTCAATTGATGCTAGTTTTTGATTTATGCTTTTGTCGGTGGTCACTTGAAAAGATTTATCTACATTCGGTTGCTGGTTGTTTCCCGATGAAATTAGTCCTGGGTAGCGGTACTTTTTGCATTACAATTTGAATCTACAACTCATTTCTTCGTTATGCGTTTCATTTGGACAGAGACAAAAAGATTCAGGAAACTTCTTAATTTTATTGGTATGTTTATCTCTATAAAAAAAAAAAAAATTATTGTAAGAATCTTTAAATTATTTAATCTAATTATTTTATTTTTAATTTTAATATAATTATAATATTTTTATGAATTTAATAAAAAATCAATGATATTTGTAAAAAAAATACTTATCCTATTACATTAGAAAATTTATATGCATATATACTTTTGTCAACTCTATAATTATAAATATATAATGTTAATTAATGTTGTTGTTTTATAAATTTAGTTAACTCTTGAACATTATAAATAAATTTCGTGCAATTAAAACGCCAACACACATAAGCCTATTTTAATTATTGAGATAACCTATCAAATGTTTTAAAATATCCAAATTTTTTTTTTTTTTAAAAATTAGCTTTATATCATTTAAATCAAACACTTTATTTTTACATAAAAAAATTCTATACTTCATTATAGGTATGGACGGAAATTAAGGGATTAGAGTACTCGATCTCTATAGGTTGTTGTTTTTATGTATTAAGTAGAGATAAAAATTAAAATGTATAATTTTTTAAAAAAATTATTTTTTTAGTCTCTATCAATCAAGAAAATTTTAAAAATATATATTTTGATCTCATCTATATAATAAATTTTTAGTTCTGTCCCTGATTATAAAAAGAACACTATAAAATTGTCAAAACATGAACTGAATAATATTTTTAAAATCAGCAACTACTACTGTTTAATCACTTATTTTTGTCCGGGTGTATAATATTATTATTATATTAATAATAATAATTAATGTATTTTTTTAATTTAGTCAACTCTTAAACATTATAAATAGACTCCTTGCAATTGAAGATGCTCCCCCACATCATCCTCTTTGAATTATTGTTATACTAGAAATGGAGTTCAACAAGTTTTCTTTCCTATTCTGTGTACTGGTGAGCTTGCACCTTGTATCTGGGGTTGCTCAAATGGCTGTCTTTGAAGATTGCAGACCAGATGGTTTGGACTGTGTTCATCCTGAACAGTGTTGCAGTGGATACTGCATTGGCTCTGGTTATGGTTCTGGCTTGGGGTTGCGCTGTCCGGAATACAGACAACTATCCTCATAGTAACAGATTTGTTGTTTTAATTTGTCCCAAATGTTTTTAATGTTCTTGTAATTGTCACTATTTAATAAAGGTAATGTACAATTATGCTACTAATTTAATATTTTAGTACTAATTTAAAAGCCTAGGAAATTTGAGGGACTAACTCCCTAATTTTCAATTTTCTGTCTTAAAACTTTTCACACCCTAGATTCCTCTTCCCCTCGACCGCCGCTTAACACCGACAATCTCCTCAATCGTCGGCTGCAGAGCCGGCGGCGGCACCTCAGAACATCAGGACAACCATGAACTGAAAGCGACAAACCATTAATTTGATCCAACAATTTCAAGTTTACTTGATCTTCTGCAAGTCTTAAACATATGGCCTTAAGCCGTGCGGAATTGTGCTACTCAATCATTGCCACTTGTAACCATTATTATTATTATTATTATTATTAGGTATAATATTAAACAATTTAAAATGAGTTGATAAAATAATACATCAGAAAAAAATATGTTATAGTTTATATAAATTTCTAATATTATTTTTAATGTTATGTAAATTTATCCTATCATTTCAAATTCTTTTATCGTTAGTCAACTAATAATTTTCATATATAAAAAATCATTTTACACTAAAATAAAATGTTAGGACTAAAATGTATTTAAAAAATTAAAATAATAATTTAATTAAACGGTAGAAATATTTTTTAGCGTTATGCCTTATTATATATTATTAATATTAAAAAATAAATCATATAAAACCCAATAATAGTTTATTAATCCAATTCATTATTAAAAAAACAATTAATATAAGGCCCGATCATCCCAAACCCAAATGCTAAAAACTTAAGACGTAATTAAATTAGAAACCCTAATATCATCTTGTTCTTTCTACGTGGCTCAATTTGAATCGTTAGATCAAAATTTGATCCAATGACTCCAGATCAATCAAGAGCCCTCCAACTGGAGAGACTATTAGGTGAACCTTGTTCACCAAGTCATTCATAGTCCAAGCAATTAAGACCGTTCATCTCTAAATAACTGTCTAATAACTACCACCCACTAATTACATGTAAGAAAGAGGTGGCGATTCATTTAATTTTTTTTGAGATGAACAGTCCTGATTGTTTGGACCACGGATTACATGGTAAACCGAGTTCACCTAATAACTTTTCCTCCAATAGACCACGTGAAGTTCATGCACACACTGAAATGCAGAATAGGCCTTCTATTCCATATGAACCACTAAACTATACTAATCCTTCAAGATTAATACAAGTAGCAGCAGATTACTGCAGCTTACCTAGACAAACAGATATAATTTTCTTTATGGCAGAACATCCGACATTGACAGAATTAATGCTGCATAAAATCAGCCCTACCAAGAACAAATATCTCAAAGTCTGGAACTTAAGAAGTTCTTAAGTTCTTTTCGAAGGATCTTTCCTGCAGCAGACTTCGGAATTGATTTCGTAAACACCACCCATCTTACTTTCTTATAGGGTGCAACCTAGTAAAGAAGCAAGTGCAAGGTAAGTGCTTAATAAACAGGACAGTAAAGGAGCTTTAAAGTGCATCAAGCTTGTGTTATGTTGGTGTGATTTATATATGATATACATAAATGAGATGAACTTCCACACCTGATTAGCCACGAAGTCGATGACAGCTCTCTCGGTCAGTGTGCTACCATGCCTCCTCACCACGAATGCCACAGGAATCTCACCACATACTTCATCAGTGGCTCTAAAAGCACCCAGAATAAATAAAAATGATGACAGGTAAGGTAAAAAATGGATGGGATTTGGTTCCACCATGCTCGGGTAAAGGTGATCGGGGCTAAAAGATATATCGCCGTGTTTAGTAGCTTTGTGATGTTGTAATGGTTGCAAACTGAACTTAATGATTCTGTATACAATTTAATTGCCTTAATCTATAATAAAACCCTATTTCACTTGGGTCTTAGTTCTGCTTGCTCCACATGCACATAGTACTCTAATGGTTTCAATGTCTTTTGAGAAATCAGATGCCAAGGCTAAGTATTTGAGATTCATTTCAGGAAGAAGAACAAATAATTCTCTCCACATGTAAATCTCCATCAAAAAGGTAAAAGTTAATACTTACGAAGTTACAGCAGCGTCTAGTATCTCGGAATGGGAAATCAATATTGCCTCTAAATCAGCAGGAGCTATCTGGTACGGCAGTAACAATGTAAATACCATGTTAAGGTGTTTTCAGAGCACTAGATTATGTCTGGTCATGATGAAGTATTAAAATGACAGGGAAAGATGTTATGCCTGATAGCCCTTGTACTTTATAATCTCTTTTAAGCGGTCGGATAAATACAAATACCCGTCTTTGTCAAAACATACAATATCACCGGTACGGAGCCAACCATCCTTGTCAACAGTCATCTTGGTGGCCTCAACATTATTTATGTATCCTGGAAAATCAAGAGAACCCTACCAAATAAGCTACCCAATAATATGTTAAGGAAATTCGTCCTAAATAATAAAAAAAATAATCAAAAGCTAGGTAATGCCATCATCCAATTGAAATATGATTGCAATAAGCTTTCAGTGTGTCCAAAATTTTGAAGGAAGTTTCCTTTATAACCTAGAGTGAACAATCTGTATTTTCCTGCAGCATGGACAGTTTAAAACAAAATGTAGGCATGTTTGCATCATTTTACACTGACTAGACCAGTGATCGTGTAAAAAAAAGGGAAGGTGAGAATATGTATACAAGAATAGATAAAAACGGTCTTAATATCAGATTCAAATCGTGGCTATCAAAGACAAGAAAAGAGCATATTTCAAGGAAGAGTTAATTAAGTACGTTGCATAATTGCAGGTCCTCTTAGCCAAAGCTCGCCATAAAAGCCAGGAGGCAGGGAAGAACCAGAATTCCAATCTACCACTTTAGCTTGCATGTTTGGTGCTAGAAGTCCTATTGAAGAATATTTATGATATTTTTCATTGTTGAAGCCACGAGTTCCTACTGCAGTTGATTCTGTCATGCCATAGCCCTATAAACAGACAAAATTCAATCGGGGTTAGACAAAGGTAAAACATATTATTGGTTACAAGTTGCAAGAGAGTATGATAACTTTAGCCTTAGTACCTGAATGAAATCAACAAGAGGGAGTGCCTGAACAAAGTCCTCTATGGTTTTCCTGCTTAAAGGAGCAGCACCAGAGGAAATCTGTTTTAAACTCTTCAAGCTATTTTCACAAACACCCTTAGCCCTCGTTGTCAAGCTTGTCAGTATAGGTGGAACAACAGGGAAGTGAGTGATTCCATAATTCTCAATTACTTTCACCACTTCAATGGCATCAAACCTCCTCATGACAACAATGGTAGACCCCAATGAAAATAATCCAACCACAAAAAGTGATAATCCGTATATATGAAACATGGGAAGAACAGCTAAATACACATTGTTTGAACTTGAATATTCGTACGGTGAAGCCTCAAATCTTACGAAAAGCTTAGTCATTGCTATAAAATTTCCATGCGTTAATACAACTCCCTTACTAGCACCTGTAGTACCTGATGAATACATTATCGCTGCTGTGTCTTGCTGCCTAATCACTGGCCTTGGCGCCTTACCAAATTGGCCCTCAATAAGCTTACGAAAAGGTAAAAAACCAATATTTTCTGAATCCATGACCATGTTTTCTGGTACCCCAATCGCACGCACACCCAATTTCTGAAGTTTGACAACCTTTTCAAGTTGAGTAAACGCAAAACGCACGCCACAATTAGCTATTTGTTTCTTGATCTCCAACATATTACTTAGTGGATTCATGGTGGTAACAACTGCACCCAAATATAAAACGCTCAAGAAAATAATGGGAAAATGAACAGAATTTGGCAATAAAAGCAGGACTGTATCCCCTTGGGAAACTCCTAGGTGGTGGTGGAGACCAGAGGACACTGATTGGACCAAAGGTAATAGCTTTGAGTAAGATATTGAATACCCAGATGAAGAATCAATCAAAGCAGTGACCCCAGCATGTTGGTGAGAGAAAATGAAGGAAACAACGTCGAGAAATGGATCAGCTGGGAGAGAGATATGGGAATGCTTGCTGGAATAGATTCCCGTTTCCGGTGAATACCAGCCTGGGAAATGAGTCGTTTTGGTTTCTGAAGTCTTGAGGCAAGAGTTCAAGCCAGCTGCCATTGATGTAGAATTTAACAGAGAGGGAAAAACCAGAGAGGCGGAGCAGAGGAGAAAGAGAAGTGGTGTTGTAGTTTCGTTTGCACTTTTGAATTTCGTGCTGCGAAAAGCACTGGATTATGGTTTTGTAAAAAGTAGGGGTGGACACGGGTTAGGCCGAACCGACACTCCATCTATAAAATAATTAATTTTAAGAATGTAATTATAAAAATAATTTATTTCAAGTATCTAATTATAAAATAATTAGTTTTAAGAATTTAATCTTTAAAAATATATAAAAAAATGTATTATTACAAAATATTTTTTAAAAAAATTAAAAAAATTATATTACTTTCAAATCAGATCAAGTTAAATTTTATCATTCTAAAATCAGATTGATCTATATTTTATATAAAACCCTGATCTTATTCTAATTTTTTTATAAAAAAAATCTAACTCAATTAAATTAAATTAAATTAAAATCCATAAGATTTAAATAAGAAATATATATATATATAATTTTGTATTTTTAGATTTAAAATTTTTAAGAATACTTTTAAAAAGTTCTTAATTTTTAGATTTAAAATTTAAGTATTTAATATTGTTATAAAAAGTATTTTTAAGAAGGTAAATGATCATCTTAAACATGATATTATAAGTTATATAAATAATATTTAAATTATTTAATATTATAATATATAAAATATATGATTATCTTTTTAAATAACATAAAAATTAACTTATAACCATCTAATAATCTAATATTTTACTTAAAAATATTATTTTTTACGTATTTTAAAATAAAATCATTTATAACACTTTTAATATCATCACGCAACAGAACCGTAAATGTTTAACGAATAAATCTTAACCAAATTTGTCATTTATTTTTACTTCCCAAATCAGCTTAGAATTCAATTTTCAGTCCGAAAGCTTTTAATTTCATGGGTTCAAAATTTTGTTACCTCATTTCATGTAAAGAGTCCTATCTTATCTGCTTGGCCAATAGGCAATAGGAAGGAAAAGTTCAGAGTCCTATCTTCAAATCTTGGGGGTTAAATTTATTGATGCTACTTGTCATTATAAGATCTAAAAAAGAAATTATTAATTTATTCTAGTTATTTCTTTTAAATAATTGATATGAATTAATGGAACAACTGGATTTAAAATTTATAAGAAAATATCTTGTAATAATTGTTATATATAAAAATGTTATAAATTGTAGGGTAAACTATTTCAATGGTTACTCAATTAATTACGGATACTTATTTTGGTCATTAAATTATTGAATTCGTCAATCAAGTTACTTCAATTTATTAAATTGACCTATTTTGATTATTGAACTATCGAACTCGTCAATCAAGCTACCCAACTTATTAAATTGACCAATTTTGATCATCAAACTATCAAACTTGTCAATCAGGCTACCCAACTTATTAAATTGACCTATTTTGGTCGTCGAACTATCGAACGTGTTATCACCGAATTAGATAATTAATTTTATTTATTAATTTAAATTTATGATTAAATTGAAATAATAAATAAATTATAGAGATTAAATGTGTAATTTTATATATTTTACTTAACTAACACGTCACAGTCGTTAATCTTCTCCATTAAGATTTTAACGGTGATGACCAAAATAGGTTAATTTAATAAGTTAAGTGGCTTGATTGATGAATTCAATGATTCGATGATTAAAATAGGTATCCTTAATTAATTGGGTGATCACTGAAATAATTTACATTAAATTAAAAAATAAATGCTACAAAATAAATATTAAATCATTACGGGTAATCAGTGGTGTACTACTAACCGAGACGCTGGGTTTTACTAACACATCTTTAAAAATAATTGTATATTCTCTATACGATAAATAGAATGTATGTGTATTCGATCTTTATCAATCTATCAATCTATTTATTCAGATCTATTTTTGAGATTTTAGTAGTTTAAGGGTAAACTTTAAAATTAGACCCCTACTAATAAATATCAAAAAATGAATTTAAAAGTATGTTCATAATAACAAATATTAAAAAAAATCATATCACTAATAACAAATATCGAAAAAAAAAATTGAACTCCTAATAGTAGATCTCTAATAATAAATCTTGGAAAAATATTAAGCATCTAATCACAAGTATTAGAAAATTGACTCTCTAATAACATGTATTGAGAAAAAATTGGACTCCTAATAATAAATATAAAAAAATAAATTTTAAAAATGTTCTTAGAATAAATATTGAGAAAATTTTGAGTCTTTAATAACAAGTATTATAAAATTTGACTCAAAAATAATTTTAAAAAATTGAGAAAATAATTTAATTTTTAATAAAAAATAATAAAATTAAATTTAAAAAATTATTAAAAAATAAGATCATAATATCAGATATTAAAAAATAGAATCCTGGACGGACACTACGCTCATTCCTCTAAAAAAAACATGATTTTTTAATAATATTTTAAATATAAAAATTAATTTAAAAATAACATAATTATAAATTTATATCAATAACTACATGTCTTTCGTTCTTTGTTGATTTTCAAATCATAATAACGCTATTTTAAAATAATATGCAAATATAATCGATTTACAAAGAAAAATTTTAATTTTCAAAATAATCATATAAACTATATAACTCAATAATAAATAAATAATATTAATAAATAATATTGTTATTTCTTTATGTTAAAAACTATACTAGTTTGTATGAATTATCTTATTTCAGTGGTTAAGAGAATAATTGTTGTTTTTAGGGGTCACACGTTCGAGTATCAATATTTATAGCACAGTGATTAAAGGGTCATTATTCAATATTAAGAGTATATTTTAGAACAAATATTATTTATACTCATTGTAACTGATTCAAAAATATATTCTTAATAATCCAAAAAATAGATATTACTTATAACCACTATAGTTTACCTAAAATTATTTTCAATTATAAGAGTTTAACTAATACACATAAAAATAATTATTTTCACTTACTTGAAATCAATATTAAAAATAATAATTATTATTATGTTAAATCAATATTTTAATAGTAAATATAATAATTATTAAATTAATATTAAAAAGTTAATATTTTAAATAAAAACAAATAATAAAAAACTTTAATATTATAAAATAGTATTAAATATAATGATTATTAATATATTGAATTAATATTCAGTTATATTACAATAGTATAGAAATGCATAGCTTAGAGACTAAGTTTTTATATTTAACTTAAAATTTTATATTGATTATTTATAAATATTTAAAATTTATATTTTGAATATAAAAAAGTTAATAATAATTTGTAAATAACTTTTATATTTTTATTATTTATGTTGATTTATTAATAAATTTTATAGAAATAAATTTAAATATTTTATATTTTTAATATTATTTTTAATAATAGTATCAAATGCTAAAATTTATAATTAACTTTCCAATCATTTCTGACATTTTAAAAACATTTTTTAAAAATAATACAATCTGACCCTAAAAATGTTTTCTACGATATCTTTCTCTATAACTCTCGATTTCTAATTAAGGATGATAATATAATTTGAATCTGATTAAAATTCGATTCGATCTGAAAAAAAATTGATTTAAATCTGATTTAAAAAAGTCCGAATTCGAATCCAAAATAAAGTTCAAGTCTTAGTAGGTGGTGGATCAGATATGGATATTACCATGATCCGATCCGAATTTAATCCAAATTCATATCTGATATGAATCTGATCTATATATAAATCTGAATAAAAATATTTAAAATTCTTAGATTTAAAAATATAGATATATATTGAAATCCTAATTAAGTTTATATAAGATTAATATTTGTTAGGCTTGAAAGTACTCGATGGATAACCGATTTTACTTAGCCAAGTGATGGAGAATTGGTAATTTGGGTGTTTGTTGTGGAGGCAAAAAGATAAACAATAAAACAAAAGAATTTAGAGTGGTTTGGACTTCTAACCCAAGTCTTACATTCACTACCTTAGCTTCCCACAAAGGATTTCTCAAATTCACTAAGAATTTTAACTTTTTGAGGAACAAAGGGATAACCTTACAATCCTAGATTCTAGCTCCAAATCTAGCATCTAAAATTTACAAACCGAACTTTAAGAATTCACTCACAAAGAGAAAACTTAGAAAACTTGATTAATCCTTCTAACAAGGCTAATATTTGCAATCTAAAGCTCTCACCCAATCCTAATACATGAACATATATTGACAATTAAGCTCATAAGTGTTTGTCTACCTAAAGATTGAAAATTAAAGCTCTAAGACAATTCTTTCATCATATATTATTGACAATTGAAACATTAGTGACCGTTGGGATTGATTTGGAGCCGTTTGAAACTTGTTTCAAGGCTGATTTCTTCTTTTGGTGCAAGTGGTATCGAAACGCGTGGTAGTCGTTTCGATACAACTGCTTTGGGAAATAGCCGTTGAACCTATATTTAAGAACCGGTATCGAAATGCCTACAAGGCGTATCGTAACCCGTAGCTCATGGTATCGAAACAAGCCTTATTCGTTTCGATACTACTCCTGGCCGTTTTTTTATATATAAAATCATTGATTTTTTTAAAAGATCATTGTAGGTGTATCGAAACACTTAAAACTCGTTTCGATACAGGCGTATCGAAACAATGGTTTAAAGTATCAAAACCATTTTGTCCAAAGACAAAACGTATCTAAACGCCTTAGGGGCGTATCGAAACGTCTGAACAATTTCCTTTGGAAATATACACGTTGTATCGAAACACTTGGTAAGTGTATCGAAATGCCTGGGATATTTTGTGTACTTTGGTTTCTTTAAAACATTTAAAACACATTAACAAATCCTTGAAAATGTCTCAAACTTATTTTCAAGTTGTTTGAACTTAAAACCATTTTTGAAATATTCTCAATTTAGCCTAAAATTATTTTTCAATTATTATATCAAAATATTAGTTCTACAATATTTTAAATGATTAATATCTTCTACAATTTTATTTATGTTTTCCTCTTATTTTATAAGTTTTTATTGAGTTTTAGTAGAACAATGACAACTTAATCATTATAATCTTTTTCTCTATATACAAGGCTAATAATCAAATTTTTTGATTACATTTTTAATTTATTTATTTAGATTGTAATATTTATTAGACATTTTACAATTGTGATTTGAAAAATAAATATGTTAGTGGACCAATAAAATAATAATAGTTTATGTGAGGATAATTTATTTATTATTGAATTTTTTAATTCTAGTTTGAATTGTTATTTTAATTTGTTTTATATTGAATTGTAATATTTGTTTAGATTTGTTTGTGTTATAAATTTAAATATATTTGTTTGATAAAAATATTTTTTCATTTAAAGATATATTTTTGAGTTGTTACCTTAAAAATTAATTGGATTTAGACTTTCAGATTTGGATTTTAGATATTTTATTGGATTGAATTTAGATTTATGTAAATGAATTTTGATTCTATTGAAAGTCCGATTATTTAATCGGATTAAACTTAAACTTTATAAAATCCGATCTATTACCATCTCTAATAAAATTCTAAACTAAATCGTCTATTTATAGAAAAATAATCGCTCTCTTCGAACCATTATGACCATTAGATTCAACAGATAAATTATAAAACTTCTCATACCAAACAGATGCTTTTGATTAAATATTTTATTAAGTATTAACCTAATTAAATAATATAAAATATTTGTTTTAATTTTTTATTGAACTCACCAAACTTGCAATGGAACCTGAACCCGACCCGAATCCATAGATTCAGATTCGTTTTATAAGATCTGGATCTTAAAATTTTAGATTCGATGGATCTGGGTCGGATCTGGATCTTCTGATTAAGATACGAATCTAGATCTAATATTTAAAACTCAAACTTAGACCCAGATCCGTTTACCTATTTATTAAAAACCTCACCTTTAGCTTTAAAATATATAAATATATAATAGTAGGTTTTATATTTTATATTATTCCATAATATAATTTTTATTTATTTATGACAAAAAGTTTTTTTTTAAGGAATACATGTTTATTCTATTATTAATGAAGATTCTGATGATGATGCAGAAATGATGAATATCATTGACAAGTTATATAAGAAAGTTAATATATTACATAAACTTAATATTAATATTTAAATTTCATAAATATTATTTTCATAAAAACAAATTTTCTCTTTGGTTGGTAGTTTCTTGTTTGTTTTAGGATGTTTATGATTTAAGTAGTGATGAAGATTAATATTATAAAAAATAAAAGTATGATACTCGATTTGTGATAGTGAAATATTTTATGATCAATATTTCTTAATATTTGTATTATTTAAAAGATATTTGTATAATTGTTGAGTTTTTTAAGATTTTAATTTATCGTTTTTTCGTTAAAAAATAGGTTGAATAATATTTTTTAATAGATCTATTTTGGACCCGTTTTAGACCCGGATTCGTAAGATCCATTGAATCTGGATCTGATGTCTCAATTTTTTAGACTCACGAATTTGAGGCGGATCTGAACCCATAATATAAAATGAATCTAGATCTGAATCCAGCTGGATCCGATCCAGACCCGACCCATTGCCATGCCTAAACAAATATTTTAAGGATAATATACCTTAAAAAAATTCAAATATAATAAAAATATTTTTAGTCGGACTTCCATGGGTTAAAAATTTTGAACTTGAAGTTCCCGCCCAATATAATACAGTCAATGCTCGGACTAAAAAAATTCGTATAAAATAGAATATATTAAAAATATTTTTTTCATATTTTTGAACAATCTTTTATTTTAAATTAATTTTAATTCTTTAAATATTTTATATATGTTTTTATATTTTTTTCAAATATTATATATATATATATTTAATTTACCCATTTTAAATTATAATTTTTATTTTAAATGATCACTAAATTTTTAAATTTTATCTTACATTTATTATAAATTTGTCTTAAATTTTAAATTTAATTTTTATCATTAAGCTATTTGTATATACTAATTGTGTCTCTTGTTAATAAAATTGTTAATTATAGTATAAATATTAGTGTGTATTATTAAATAACAAGATAGATATAAACAAGAATTAATGTTAAATTTAAATAAACAATGATTTAATTTTGAAACATATAAAGAATTATAAAGAAATTAAGAAAAATAAAAATAACAAAACCTTTCAATGATTTGTAATTTATTAGGATATAATATGACATAAATTATCATTCATGTTATATCGTATTATTATATTATATATTAATATTTATATATCAATTAATTATTTTTAACAATTTTATTAATACAATGTATCATTAATATATATTGATAATTTATAGATAAAATTAAAAAATTTAAAATTTAGAGATTGATAAATGATATTAAATATTAAAATTAAATTAGTTTCGCTTAAGAAAATCTTAGATTCGAAACGTTGTGTACGCAGAAAATTTTTATTGGTATATGATCTGAATCGATCCAGATTAATCAAATCAAAGCCTTGAAAACTTAAAAAACAATAAAAAATTAAAAATAAAAAATTTTCGAAGACGAAAGAGAAATGAATAATCTTAACATTATGAACTAATATTATCTTATAATTAATTTTAGATTATTTAAAAAATAAAAGGAAGACAAATATAAGCAATTTTCCTAAAACGAGCGTTTTTTTTTTGAACCAGTGGAGATCGAGGAGAGTGAGGAAGAGAAGTCATATTCCCCGCTTATCGATGCAGCGGCCTTCCGCAGTTCCGCTAGTGCTCCACTTCCGCGTCATCCACATCTGAGAATTTTGTTTTTCTGTTTGGTTTCAGCTATTCTTTGATCTTTGAAATCATCGAAATTGCATGTACTCTTGTTTCTGCATCTATGGAGAAGCCATCAGGAAATTCCGAGGATGAGGCCAAATCTTGGTCTCTTGCTTTGATCAATACAAGCGGAGACGATAATGTAGAGCAGCCAACGCCTCTAGGTATTTGCCTACCGGAAGAAATCGTCTCTCCCTCCTCCGCCGGTAACAAGCTTCAGCCGAGAAGATCCGCTAGACTCTTTCACCTCTATCAGGAAGAAATACGGGTCTTGTTTTTATCTAAGCTTTCTTCTTTCTTCTTTTAATAAATGGCTTTGATTATCTGCTGTGATTTTTCATTTTTTTAAGTTTTACAAGTGAAAGATGAAGACCTTTTAAGTGGTATGTAACTTATCTGTTTCATTTTTGTGGATTCTTGTTCTTGGGTTATGCAGAATCAAAGTTCCAAAAGTCGAAGCTTAAAGTTAACGTGAGTAGCAATTGTTAATTTCTATCAGTATTGCATTTTCATAATTTTGCGGGCATGGTCAATCTTGCTCTACTTTGTGTGTTCCTAATCTTTTGTTTTTCCCTGGCGTCATTGTTAATACAATATTGCATGTTATTTCTTTTTTCTGCGGCAGTGGAAGTAAAGAGGTTAAAATCATGAATGTTGAAAGAATCAATGGAATGAGTTTGAGGAGATCTCCAAGATTGACTTCAACCCCACCTGTAACCAAGGGTCGCTCTTCAAAAACTATCTTTAAATCCTCTGAAAAAGGTTATTACTCTGAAACAAGACCTTCTCAAGCTGTTCTTTCAAAGCAAGTTTGCTCAAACTTTTCTGATAAAAAGCAAATGAGAAAGTCTCCTAGATTTGTTGTGGAGACAGAATATCATGATGGTAGGTCTTTGAGAAAATCTCTAGATTTTAACCCAGGACTTCCCATTGAAACACAGTTAAAAAGATTACTGAAAATTAGTCAGGCTACTAGAAATGGTTGCCGTGATGTCTCTATTAGAAGATTGGATATGGTTGAAATGGGCTTTCCCGAAGAGAAGCTCTTGGAAGTTTCTCCTGGTTGCACGCGAACTGCAAAAAATGAGGAGAATAATGTATCGTTTAGAGAACATAGAAGGGGAATGTCTAGTGAAAAGCAGACGGAGACACCTTCTTCATGTTCTAAATTATTGGCTGGAGTTGATAGTGCTGAAGTGAACTCTTCTTCCAATAGATTATCCAATTCATGTGATGAACAGCCTTCTAAGAAAGTTAAGATCTCATCAGCAGAATCAGATATGGTAACCTCAGAGGAAAAGTTCTCAAAGAAGGTCAAGGGTTTGTCTCCTTCAGGAAAGAAGAAGAGTCAACCCAAGACTGATCCCATATTTATAGGCAATCCAATCCCTAATGATGAAGCTCAAGAAAGGTGGTCGTGGCGTTATGAAATGAAGGTGATTGATATGTAATAAATTGGCAGCTGCATTTCTTTGATTGATTGGGCTGATTAAAGCAGTGATCATAAGTTTTTGCTTTATTTTGCGTATCTGTGTTCTTTTCTGTCCATTATTTTGCTTATTGTTTCTGATGTTGCTTGACATCCCTTTATCCCTTTATTTGCTTGAACATTAACTGTCCCACATTATAATATCTTTTAGTAGTCAACAACATTGATACAATAGTGAGTAGCTATATTTCTGGCTTTTGTTCCTATGGAGTCTGGACTATCATTGTGTAGTTTGCTGATATATTGTTCATATTTCATAACCAGTTAGTTTTACAGAGAATGGCTTTGGGGATGAACTGGAAATAATAGTAAACTGGACCCACTTTGCATTTTAGTTATTTCAATGCTGATTGTGAATATTTTGTACTTTGCAGAATATAAAATCCAATAGCAAAAGCATTTCATTGGAGTAAGTAACCTTTTATGAGCTCCCTATTTTTGGTTGTTTTTGTTGAACTGATTCAAGATTGATCTGAAATTTGCTATTAACATTCTCTTTTCACAGTTCTTTCTTGGCCTTCTAATCACTATTCCTATTCTGCTAGTGATGAAGATGATGAAGACAGGATAATTTGGAACGTGGAAAGCCATTACGCTCAAGCTGAAATTGATGGATGCACTATAAATCTTGGGGATTGTGTTTATATTACGGTAAATGCGATCAACCCGTGGTGTGCTTTACAATTTGCATATATACCTTTGGCTTCACCTATTTTATGTTCAGCAAATTAAATTTATGTGGTCTGTCTTCTAATCTTTTTCGCTGATCTGCCTATGACACTTCTAGATTTCAATAATATGAAAATTGAAGCAAGCAAATCCTCATCGAATAGGGAAATTTTGCAGGGTGAAGAAGCAAAGCACCACATTGGCAGGATATTAGAATTTTTTAAAACAACAGATGGAGAAAATTATTTTAGAGTCCAGTGGTTTTATAGAGCTGAAGATACAGTAAGTACACAGACATTTAGAGTTATTTTAGGTCATGCAGTATTTGTTATCCTGACCTTTGTTTCTTATGTTGTGTTTGACGCTAAGGTTATGAAACAAGAGGCTGCTTTTCATGACGAAAGACGTCTATTTTATTCAACTGTAATGAATGATAATCCTATAGGTTGCATTATTTCAAAAGTTAGTGTTACACAAATATCACCTAAGGTATGCTTCTTAGGTTCTTAAGTCTCTTTTGTCTTTTGCTTTTTTTACTTTTTTAATTGTTTATACATAGCTTTTACTAATTTTCTTTTACAATTTTCTACTTCATTTGATCATTCTCACAATGATATTGTTGGAAATTTTGGATTTATTTATTTATTGTTCTTCTACAACTTGTTGCAGTTAGGTTTGAAATCTAATTCTTTTCCCCAATCCGATTTCTATTTTGACATGGAGTATTGTGTGGATTATTCAACATTCCGCACCTTGCCAACTGGTAAGCTTCTTGTTGTGCTCGTAATGGAGTTTAACTGCTGTATTAGCTCTATATTTGTTCCCTGCGAGAGGAGAGTGATGGTGATCCTGGAAAAATAACCTCGCAAGTAAAAAGGGTGATAAATGATTATCATGGTGTTAATATATCTTCTTTTATGTATATATTCAGATAATTCTTTCAAGAGCTTCAGTTCCTCCAACTGCTACAAGGAGGTTTTCCCTACGACTCCTACCTTTCCAGCAAATATTCCTAATTTTGGAATTTACAAGACAGAACTCAAATTACTAGATCTTTACTCTGGTTGTGGTGGAATGTCAACTGGTTTATGCCTCGGTGCAAAAGCATCTCGCATTGATCTAGTGACGGTACTTGCATTCCAATCAAAGATAAACTCTTGTTACATGATTCATTCAACAATAAAATTATCGTACTATGTATCTTACATTCTGCATTTTAGAAATGGTCAGTTGACAGTGACAAGTCAGCATGCAAAAGCTTGAAATTAAATCATCCAGGGACACATGTGAGTATCGCTACCTTATATTTTACAATTTCCATTTGGCGTGCCCCAAAACCTTTAGGAGGTAGATAATACTATTTTTCCCCCATATATATAGGTCAGGAATGAAGCTGCTGATGATTTTCTTCAACTACTTAAGGAATGGGAAAAGCTTTGCAAACGATACGGGGTTGACAATGTAGAAAGAACATATCCTTCAAGATCCAGAACCTCCGAAGCAGTCAAAAATAATGATAGTCCTGCGAAAGATGCTGATTCTTCCGATGAACTTGAAGTTTCTCGTCTTGTTGATATTTGTTATGGTGATCCTTCCAACACAGGCAAACGTGGTCTAAAGTTTAAGGTGGTCTATTTCATCTATACAATGTGATGATAGTTCCTTTTGTGCCTTTAGTGAGTGTTTGTTTGTAATCTAGTTGATATTTTTGTGTGTCAAATTGTCAATCTGTTCTACTATTATTCATAGATCATAGTCATCAATTTTATGTTTCATGTCATCGTTTGGTGGAGATGGCTTATGATCATAGTTCTTTGGTTAGGTTCGCTGGAAGGGATATGGTGAAAGTGATGATACCTGGGAACCAATTGAAGGCTTAAGGTAGAATGAATGCTGTCCTAATTCCTTTATTGAATTAGGTTATTATTTACTTACTCATTCAAATCTCTCAGCAATTGTCAAGAATGTATTCAGGAATTTGTGATAAAAGGATTCAGGTCCAAAATCTTACCCCTTCGTGTAAGTTTTCTTAATCAAATGTGCTGGTGGATGTTTAATTTGGGGTATCTTAATAGCTGGGATATTTGTAACGAATGACTCTCTTTAATGAATTAATTTAATCAGGGTGATGTCGATGTTATTTGTGGTGGCCCTCCATGCCAAGGGATAAGTGGCTATAATCGCTATAGAAATGTTGATTCTCCGCTCGATGATGAAAGAAATCGTCAAATAATAGTTTACATGGACATAGTGGAATACTTAAAACCTAAGTTTGTTTTAATGGAAAATGTGGTTGATATTCTGAGACTTGACAAGGGTTCTCTTGGAAGATATGCTTTAAGTCGGTTAGTGCATATGAAATATCAAGCAAGACTTGGAATAATTGCAGCTGGTTGTTATGGTCTTCCACAATTTCGGTTGCGTGTCTTTTTGTGGGGAGCGCATCCTAGTGAGGTTAGTTTTATAATTTGTTTGCATAAAATTGAAATAGAGCATTCCTTGACTGTCACTGAGTGTGAAGTAGTGCTGTCACCCACAAATATAATGATTTTGGTTTTGCTGGTGATCTAACTGCACTTGATTTACTCTTTCCTTCTTTTTTGTGGGGTATTTTGGTGTCCGCAGAAGCTTCCGCAATTTCCACTGCCTACTCATGATGTTATTATCAGATATTGGCCTCCTCCTGAGTTTGAGGTTGCTATTTTCTTTTTCTTTTCTCTCCTTATAATGCTTTAACCAACAGTGCTCCATCCTGATTATTCTGTTTGTCTTACTTGTGCAGCGCAATACAGTTGCTTATTCTGAAGGCCAACCCCGTCAACTGGAAGACGCTCTTCTTCTCCGTGATGCCATTTCTGATCTCCCACCTGTAGTTATTATATATTTTTTTTACTGATATTCAGTCGTACCCTGCTCCTTTTAATTAGTTAACTGTTTTGCAGGTCACAAATGATGAAACTCGCGAAGAAATGAAATATGAAAAGCCTCCTGAAACGAACTTTCAAAGATATATACGATCAAGTAAATATGGTAATTTTTTTGTCATATTTCAACAACTAAATTTCTTGTTCTACAACTGGTTGCTTTATTTGTTTTTTTGTCTATATAACTGAGTCTTTAGTGGCAGTTTTCTAAAAAAATGGACCCTTTGTTAGGTTCTTATCAGATTTTATGTCATTGTTCTGTCTTTTATGACAGTTGTACATCATTAAATGTGTTCTGTTTTGTTAAAAGTTAAAAAAATCTTTGGAAGAAATATTCTTATTGGTAATATAACTGATCTGAGCACTTAGGTCTGCTTCTGAGTGTAATGCGTCTAATATGAGGTTGCCAAGAAATGTAGTTTAATTTGTAATAAATCCGGGGTATTACAGGTTTTTGCCTTTATTATTTGGAATAATTTTGATCCACTTCTATCACGACAAAATGAAATGTTTATGACATAGTTGTTTAACATGACTTCTGGAAAATATCAGAATAGGTATAAGTACCTGACTCTGGTACATAAGTGTTTATATTTTTCGTCTGCGAAGATGTAAGCTTTCCTCAACTGGTAGGCAAAAGTTGTCGGATGTTATAGGATCAATAACTGGTGGCCATTAAGTTGCAGACTTTGCTCGTAAGTTGAAAAACAATAGGTCATATTTTCACCTGTGAAACAAGGAACTTCATTTGTGAGTGGGCTGTAATCAGGAATGACCAGCTACTTTCTGACCGAAACTCAACTTTGGCATGAAGAACTAACTGAACAAGCATAGGGAAAGTCATAGGGAAATGTTATGTTAATTGTTTCAGGAAAAGGAAATATTATTGTAGAATCTAATGAGAACTGCAAGTCTTTCTCATTCATCTATTGAATTACGTTTTACAGAGTCTCCTTAAAGACTTAGATACAAGAGTCCAATTACACCTTGGAGTTTAACCTACTTACAAACTCTATCTTTTATCTCTTTAGCTTAAGATAAGACTTTATCTTTATCCCTATTTGCAGATACATGATACACTTTAATATTTACTACGATTACAACTCACAATTATTATTTAGTATTATTTCAAGAGACATCAATTTTACTGTCATGAGGAGTCAACTTATTATTGAGAGTAATTAGGAGACAATTATTTATTATTATTAGGAGTCTTTTTATTTTGTTTACTTTTCAGTTCAAGTCTTCTATTTCAAGCAAACCATTCAACCTCTATTTGAAGAGGCTTATTGCCATGAATAAAAGTCAAGTCAATTTATCAGAAACCTAATAAGGATTATCATCCCATAGGCGGTGGAAACTTTTTATTTTCACAAGCACCTTAATTTTAGGGTTTTGAGTTTAGTTTGGGTTTTGAGTTTTAGTTTGGGTTTTAGTGTAAGGGTTTAGAATTTAAGGTTTATGGTATAGTTTAGGGTTTAAGTTTAGGGAAATATGGTTAGGGATTTAGGTTTTAACATCTAAACCCTAAAATTTAACCCTAAACTCAGAATTCTATCCATAGCCCCTAATTCAAAAGTACTACACATAAACCCCTAAACCCTAAAACTAAGACATTGTGCATGGAATAATTACTCATCTAGTAAACCAGCACTGTTTCTGTTTAAATGTTACTCCTGTTTTTCCTGTTCTGCCTCTGGGCGAATCAGTATTAGGCATATCATCTATTTGTTGTATGAGTACCACAGTAGAGAGGGAGCATAGCATAGACCCATTATATTGTTTCCTCTAATTTTGTCTTCCATTTACATTTTCCTGCCTTTGCAGCCATGACTGGTTCTGCATTGGATATTGCCACAACAATAACGAATCGTTTGTATGACCATCGGCCTTCTAAGTTATTTGAGGATGATTATACTAGAGTTTGTCTGATTCCAAAGAGAAAGGTTAAATAACTCCAATTGACATTGTCACTGTTTTGCCCTTCTGATGTTTTTTCTAATCTAGAAGTGTTTACACAGGGGGCAAATTTTCGAGACCTCCCTGGTGTAATTGTTGGAGCAGACAATGTGGTTCGGAGGGATCCAATACAGGAAAAGCAGTTTTTACCATCTGGTAAACCATTGGTGAGTTTCTTCTTTTCCCACCAGAGCAACATCGCATCTTTTTCTTCTTATGTCAGTGCATGCTTATTTGAGTTTGTACCTGGAAGGCTGTAGACTTAAGTAAAGGTGAAAACTGCGCATACTGTGACTGCATCGCAACGTAGGGGACATTTTCTTTAAAGGCGTTTCTTTTTCATCTTTCATTTTCCTTTGCAAACTTCTTGAAACATCCAATGTTTCTCGGTTACATTTCTTTAATTGGAAAGCACAGAAATGAATCCAGTGCAGAAAGGGAATGAAATGACAATGTTATATATTCTCTACACTGAAATTCTACGTTTATGTGGCAAAATTTATTGCTGATGTTCATTCTCCTTCATTTTTAGGTACCAGAATATGTCTTTACCTATGAACAAGGAAAATCTAAAAGGTTAGATTTTTTTTTCAGCCTTTCTGGTTTCAATCACCTCCTCATCCTCTATAGTAAAACGAGGTAAAAAACTGAGCTAATGTTATCAATATACGCGCAGACCATTTGCAAGATTATGGTGGGATGAGACTGTGCCAACTCTTGTAACTTGTCCTTACTGTCACAGCCAGGTTTGATTTTGCACTAGTTTATTTTGTAAAATTACTATTTTCTGGTCCTTTAGACTTGCTTGTGAGTTATTGGATTTGTACAGCCAATATTACACCCAGAGCAAGATCGGGTTCTCACCATTCGGGAATATGCAAGATTACAAGGTTTTCCTGATTATTATAGATTCTGCGGGACAATTAAAGAGAGGTATGATACTTTTGTTCTAAATATTATTATTTTGTAGGGTTTTTTATTTGCTGAAATCTGAATAAATTAACTGTAATGATCTCCTTTTAAGATTATATGGCTTTTATATCAGCTGCATGCCATTAAGCCAGGTTGAACAGAGAAAAAGATGCGAAATGTATTTTCCTTGACCTAGTATCCTAATTTTGCATGTTACTAGTGTTAAGTCTCAGGAATCTTTTCATTTTTCTGTCTTTAGATTTAGAGCAATCACATAGCTGATATCTTTCTGCTTATTGAAAAATACAGTCAGAATATGACACTTACAAATGCAATGATCCGGAATTTAAGATATTTCTCTCATTATTTCTGTATTTATAGATATTGTCAAATTGGGAATGCTGTTGCTGTTCCGGTTGCTCGAGCCTTAGGATATGCAATGGGGATGGCATTTCAGAAACTGAGCGGAAATGAACCGCTGATTATCCTCCCTCCTAAGTTTTCCCTTTCCACCAATATGCAGTTAGCAAAATCATTGTCCCAAAATAACGACGATTGCATCGAGTTGAATTCTTAAAATTTATATGCATGTATCTCCTGACATAAAATCGTTGTCAAGTTGGGAATGCACCACCCTCCACCATTCATTATATGTACCCCTGACATAATTTTTCATGCAAGCTCATATGCCTGCATCTCTGTATCCTTGTCTGTAGCATCTCAAATGTATCGAAACAGTTTCGTTTAACGCAGGAGTGTGTTGTTCCAATCAATTGCAATCTTGGATTTGTGATTGAATAGTTGCAGGGTTGTACCGGAGATTGGAGAAACTTGCGTTCGACCTCGTCCCTACCTCTACCTGGCTTCCTAAGGTTCTGTTTGGTACAGCAGAATACTGAAAAGATGAAAGAAGATGTGGAAAAATGACAGGAAAATGAATGTATAGATTGGTATTTGGTATAATAGAAAAATGGGAAGGAAAGAAAATTAGGAGAAACATGATGAGGGAAAAAAAAGTAAAGAGTAACTCAAATTATCAGGCAGAATATTTTGCATCCTAGGATTGATTTCATCGATGAACAATCAATCATCAATCAATCGAATGAGGATCTTACTTTTTATGACTGTTACAAAATTATAATAAAAAATTAACAGTCTTTAAAATCTCATTGCGCAACAAATGACTACTAAAATATATTGAAAGTATGCTATATGGATAAATGGAACGGATAAATGAAACGGATTATAAAAACAAGAAAGCTTTAATTGTATTTAAATATTTATTATTAAGTTAAGATATATTATATTCTTAAAACAAATATCGAAATTTAAATCTATACAAGATAAATAATATAAATATTCTTAACCTTAATAAATTTTAGATTATATTTTAACTATTAAAATCACATACAAATATAACTCTTATATATTTTTTTATAATTTTTTGATAAAAATAAAATTTTTATAATCAACTAAATAAAAATTAGATTATTAATAAAAAAATACATAAAATAACTTAAAAATTTTTAGGGGTACCATTGTACCTAACATCCCTCTAGGTCTATCCCTAATCGGAAAAATTATATCATGGGTAAATTCCACCACCTATCCATGAGACTAACCAATAAAAATTGTCCACTTCATCAATTTTTCCATGTCATAATTTTTTCCAAGTGAATCTTCACTTGGAAAATTAAAAAATAATGAGGTGAACAGTTTTTATTGGTTGGTCCTATGGATGACGTGGTGAGACTGACCCATGATATAATTTCTCCCCTGATCTGGATGCATATAAAATAGGCATGACATATCAGAAATAGGGATGTAAAATGTTGACCCGACTCGAAAACCCACCTGAAACCTGTTCGAGTCAAAATTTGATTTGACCCGAGGATGTAATGACCTTAACTTGATCTGTATCCGACTGTTGTTGACCCGAACTCGAGTTGGACTTGTTACTATAGTAATCGAACCCGAACTGTATCCAACCGAGAATGACCCGAACACGATTTCAACATGTTACTGTGGACCTGAAACCCGACCTGTATCCGACTAAAACGAACCCGAACCCGAGTCTGACATGGTAGATAACTGATATTACCCGACTGAATTGACCCGAGACTTGATTTTACCCAAGTATATAATTAATAATTGTATACATTATAAATACATTATACATATCTAATCACTATACATCTAATTATCAATATATTATATAAATACTTATATTAGTTATTAAATTATTAATGTATTATATATATAGTATTATGTATTCCTAATTTTAATATATATTATAATTTTATTTTTCATATATAATATTAATTCATTTATAGTATTATTTCATATATAGTATTAATTCATATATAGTATTATTCTATTTCAAAAAATAGTATTAGTCCATTTATAGTATTACTTAATATATAATATAATTTCTACATATAGTATTAATTTTATATATACTGTTATTCCATTTATAGTATAAATTCTATATATTGTCTAAATTTTATTTTTTTCATTTTTGAAATATATTAAAATATGATATAATTATAAATTATAAATTTATAATGTATTAAAGTATATTAAAGTTAAATTTTTTGATACTTTTAATTATTATTAATTAATATTTTTTGTAATTTAGTCCTTATAACTTTCAAGTTAATTTTTTTTTTGAATTGATTACTACTGATTTTTCTAATTTATTTTAATGTTTCTAATTTTTATTTTTCGTAGTTTAGTCCTTACAAGTTAATGTTAATTTTTTAAATTTCAAAATTTAATCTTTAATTTTATAGTCTAATATTTATTCGTTTTTTACGTATTTATAAAAAATCAAAATTAATAATTTAAATTATTAATTATTTAAAATCAAAATTAATTCGATCTGGAACAAAACCGACTTGAAATGAACCCGAACTGAAATGGACCCGACCTGAAACGAAACTGTCAATTATCCGATTTAGACCCGAACTGTTTGAACCCGACCTAAAATGGATCCGACCTGAAATAGACCCGCACCCGACCCGAATCGTGTCAAAACATTAAATCAACCTAAAATGACCTATATCTGATTTTACCCGACCTGACAGTACTCGACCTGAAACCTATTCGAGTAACTATTTTTACATCCCTAATCAAAAACATAGCGGGAATGAACCATTCATTTTTTATCTTTGAGCCTGACCATTTTCTTGCTAGCTCTATCTGAAATGTACTGAAATGGTTGAATCTGTGGAATAAACAAACAAAACAGAAAGGATCGAAAGTGGATAGATTCATTGGACAGCTGATTTCTCGGGCTGTTGTTCAGGCGAGCAGAAAAGGAATCTTTTACACTCGCATCTAAAAGACATTATTAGGTGAACTCTGTTTATTATATTATTTATGATTTAAATAATTAAAATCGTTTATTTTTAAATAATTATCTAATAAGTAAACACCTATTAATTACATATAAGAAAGAGTTGAGATAATTTATTTTTAAAAAAATTAAAATAAATGATTTTGATTAGAACAAGTTCACCTAATAATTTTTTCCTTAATACCCGTTTCTTATGAAAATATCGACAGGTGTCCTATTGTGCTGAGCCTTCTCATGTGGGCCGACCAACAATGCCTATTGAAATGACACTTGAACCCTTTCTTGTGGGCCCGCCATGTGACCTTTACCATATTCCATTCGTCTTGTTGGCTTCCAAATATTCCATGCTGGCACCTACGTGTCACCTTCACAAACTCTTTTCCAAAAAAATTATATCATGGATCAGTCCCACTATCTGTCCATGAGACCAACCAATAAAAATTACCCACTTCATCAATTTTTCATGTCATAATTTTTCTCAAATGAATTTTCACTTAAAAAATTAAAAAGTAATAAGGTGGACAATTCTTATTGATTGATCTCATAAATAACGTGATAAAACTGACCCATGATATAATTTCTCATCTTTTCCGTAAGAAATTATTTCATAGTTTTCTCATCACGTTAGCCGGCGTATTAGTAAAATGGAAAATATAAATAAAGATTCATAGAAGAAAAAGTAATGTTTTTTTAATAATTGAGATTATAACAGGGTAATAAGATATACAAACCATTTTATCTTAATAATTAATAAAATAATTATTATTTTTAAAGGTCATGAATTTAAACATTAATACTTATAATACAACAATTAATGGGTTAAATATTTAATAATTGAAAATATATTTTAGAATAGATATTACTTGTACCTATTATAGCTGATTCAAAAAAATAAGACTGAGTCGTCAGAAAGTTCTAGAGTGAGACGAGTTAAAATGATACAAAATTAAAATTATTATAAAAATTTAGATTTTGATATATATCGAATTTCTTACAAAAAGTATAAAAATTTTGATATATACTAAATTTCTTACAAAAATTTAAATTTTTTAAAATTTGTAAAACTTTAATAAAAATTTTATAATAATTTTCGTTTGTATTTTATTTTAACATCAGTTTAACTCATCTTACATTAAAAAAAAAAAACCTTGACCAGTAAGTTAATTTTCTTCATCCCAAGGAAGCCGCCTCAGCATCTTCCATTTTCTCTGCAATCACCGTTAGATCATGAAATCCAATGGTTCATCCCCTAATGTATTCGTAGAGTAAAGAATGAAAAGAATACTGTGTGTGTTGGCATTTGTTTTGTTTTGATTGAAATCATGTTTGTTTGCTTTAAGATTCGTCGCCGAGCTTTCCTCTACAGACTCTTCCTTTTAATATATAAAAATCACCGCCAACTTCTCAGTATATAAATGGAGTTATGCAACAAAAAAGTTGACATTTTGGGTCTTCATGTTCGGATTTATCCTTTCTCTTTGACATTCTTCTGGACTTAGGATATTCATTCACAATCTCAGTTTAATGGAGAGATTAAGCTACGGCGGCAGCGGTGGTGGTGGTGGTGGAGGTGGAGGGAGAGGGAGCTATGGTTATGAAAATGGGGTGGTGATGACGAGAGACCCCAAGCCAAGACTGAGATGGACGGCTGATCTTCACGACCGATTCGTCGATGCTGTAACTAAACTCGGTGGTCCGAACAGTTAGTCTTTCTTCCCCCTCTTTCTTCTTCTTTTTTTAAAGGTTAATTGTGTTCAAACAAAGCATTGGATCTTTAAGCCGCTTTCTCTGTCTTCAAGGGTTAATCTTGCTTGCATTAGTAGTTGGTTTCTGAGTTTCAAGGCTAGTTTTCTTGTTGTAACGCTAGAAACACTCATGTTGTTGAGAAAATCTGTTTACAGAAGCAACTCCAAAGTCTGTCCTGAGACTGATGGGAATGAAGGGCTTGACATTATACCATTTGAAGAGCCATTTACAGGTATACAAAGACATGGACATTAGTGCTTTAAAGGGTTCTTTGCTTCTCAATTAATTTGTTTTTTCTTTCTTTAGAAATACAGACTAGGACAGCAGTCCAGTAAGCCAAATGCAGTAGACCAAAACAAAGAGACAGATGGTGAGCTTGTTGTCTGGAAATCCATCTTTATTCTTCCAAATATTTGATTCAATGAAGTATTAATATTTGTTATGGTGTAGGTAGTTCGTATGTACAATTCAGCAATCATTCTTCTGGGACTATCTTCAATTCACCCAGAGCTGACAATGAGGCACTGAGGACTCAGATGGAACTACAAAAGACATGGCAAGAGCAACTACAGGTTCATTTATTCCCTTTTTAAGGAACCTATATACGTTTCGAATTCGCTTGTTTCGAGTTTGTAATTTTCGATTACTCCGTAGGTGCAGACGAGATTGCAGATGAGGATCGAGGCTCAAGTGAAGTACTTGAAGGCAATGTTAGAGAAAGCTCAAAAGAGCCTTTCATTTGATGCCAACCGTGAAGGGAATGTAGAGCAAACGAGAGCGGAATTAACACATTTCGACTCGCTTCTCTCGAAGCTCGTACAACATGTGACTGAAGGAGACAGTAAATCAGACATGGTACCTATGTCCATGAAGGCTAACTGTTCTGCTAATTTGCAAGATTATGGAGTGGGAGAAAGAGAAGGAAAGGAAGATGTTAAGGTTAAAGTTGGAGGAGATTCCATAAATTTTGACTTAAACACCAAAGATTGTTTTGAGTTTGTTGCTGTAAATGGAAATGAGCTTCAATCGAACTTGTTTCCTTACAAGAGATGAAATCATAGAAAAGAAAGAAAAAAAAATTGTAATCTTAGAGGTTCGAGCACTAGTGATGGTAGCAGAGTGATTGAGCGATCAATGTCAAATGGTGGAAATTATATTCTAGAACAGATACTACTGTAATGACTATTAACTTGTTAAAAAAATCTTTATTTTTAGACCTTTGAAAAATATCAAGAGAAACCTCATCAATTACCTCATTTAATCAAATTTTATTCCATAATAGAAAAGGAAGTCAATACCAACAGGGTTTGTCCAAGTGATAAGTAGTTTGGTTCCGTTTAAGTAAGTCTCAGGTTTGAGATGTTATGTATGCAGAAAATCTCTATTGAGAGACTCACCTACTAAAGTTAGGTGTGCGACGCGGATCGATCTAGATTAGTCAAGACTAAACTCTGAAATCAAAAAAACAATAAATAAAAAAAAAAAGAAAGTCGATAAGTTGCACTTTAAAGTTCCAATGTGTCCGTCAATGACAAAGATTTAAAACTTAAAAAAATTAATTTAATTTTTTAAACTTTTTTAGTCTATATATTCAGATGTGATTTAATACTTGCGGTGATAATGATGTAAAAAATTTAACAATCAATATCTTGAAGTAATAGGGAAGTAAAGTAATTATAGATCGAGTAAATATTAGCTCAGGTTAGTTAACAAGTCGAGTATATAACAAGTTGGATCAGTTAATAGGTTGGGTTATTGACAAGTCGAGTTTATAACAAGTCGGATCTATAACAATCCAAATCAATTGTAAGGTTGGGTAAAATAAGATCTCAGATTATTCTAATTCGAGTTATATTAGATATTTGTTAGGTTAACTTTGCGTTTGGGTTCATATCAAATCAGATGTAAGTCGAGTTTAGTTGTCATACTAAAGGTTTAGTTCATTCTCAGTTTGGGTTCAAATCCAAAATCAAATTAAAATCAAATTAAATTCGATTGAATTTGATCATCATCTTATATCACTATTAGTTCAGATCCGGGTGAAATTAAATCGAATTTCGCATCACTCCCTAACATATTTAGACAGTATAATATCGTCTTCGTCGTCGGGTCCCGGTAGTTGAAAACAGTTGCTTGAATTATTGGTTGTCTTGTTTTTTTTTTCCTTCCAAAGCAATGTCACGTCTTACCTACCACGCAAACCACTTCTCTGTAAAAAAAACCCAAGAAGAAATAATCTGAAAAGCAACAGATCGATTACTGTAAAAGGGAGAAGAAAAGATCGTTGATAATGCTTAAGAGTATAAAACATATAAATCTTTTATACGAGTATATCGTTCATTCGATTCGTTTCGTGTTAACATATGTTTTTAACACATACCATATATTTGTTATTTTTTATTTATGAAAATACGAAAGAATTTATTTTGAAGTTCTTAAACACGAGAAACAAATTCATTTTTCAAGTTCAAATGTTCTAGAGGAATATTCAATTTGAATTAGTTGACATAATTAATATTAGTGTAAACACAATATAATTTAGCTGGAATTGTTTTCAGGGCATATTCAAAACCTTTATAGCTGATAATTTGGAATATATTAACTGTTTTTTATTTCTTCTTAACTGGTGCAATTACCAGCTTTAATTTATTCTAAATAGCCTTAATTTTGGCTTTATGTTTGGACAAATTTACCTTCTATTTCTAATCTATAAATACCAGATGATTTCATGAGTTTTGAATCATCCCAAGCAATTGTATTCTATTGCTTTGTATTTTTTTCTTAGCTTTTCAACAAACGGGTTCTGTCAAGTTTTTTAAATTTTTCTAAGATAGTGAAGAAGAGCAGTACCACCTTTTCTGCTCCGGATTTTGGGTGTACAAAATCTCGAACGGTCCGCGTTAACCTCGGGGACAATCCGCCTGTAGTTGTAACTACACCAGTTGGGGCGAATACTCTAGTTTTGCAGTATTATTCCTACAAAGATCATATTCATGACCATGAAAAGCAAAGTGCTCATCGTCGGTGGAACCGGCTACTTGGGCAAGAGGCTGGTCAAGGCAAGTTTAGCACATGGTCACCAAACTTATGTGCTGCACAGGAATGAGATTGGTCCTGATATTGAGAAGGTGCAAATGCTGTTATCGTTCAAGCAGCAGGGAGCTCATCTCGTCGCCGGTTCGTTTAACGACCACCGAAGCCTTGTGAATGCGGTGAAATTAGTGGATGTGGTTATCTGTGCAATCTCTGGGGTTCATATCCGAAGCCACCAAATACTGCTGCAACTCAAGCTTGTTGATGCCATCAAGGAGGCCGGAAATGTTAAGGTATTTAGCTGATTAACACTTACATATACAAATGAGACATTGTTTTTGCTTGATTGATTCTGTTATAAACACATACACATGCACATGCACATGCACTGCAACAGAGATTCCTGCCATCGGAATTTGGCACAGATCCTGCGAGAATGGAGAATGCGATGGAACCTGGAAGGGTGACATTCGATGACAAAATGGTGGTGAGGAGAACAATTGAAGAAGCTGGCATTCCTTTCACTTATGTTTCTGCAAATTGCTTTGCTGGTTACTTCCTGGGTGGACTGTGTCAACCTGGCTTTATCCTTCCTTCCAGGGAACATGTGCGCTTGCATGGAGATGGCAATCAAAAGGGTAAAGATGTATAATGTTACCGTTTATGCACAAAAAAACTATTTATTTATTTTGTTTTATTGAAACATTTGGCAGCAATCTATGTTGACGAAGATGATATAGCAACCTACAGCATCAAAACTATTGACGACCCTCGTACCTTAAACAAAACAGTGTATATAAGGCCACCAAGGAACATCTTATCTCAAAGGGAAGTCGTCCAGATATGGGAGAAATTGATCGGCAAAGAGCTGCTCAAGTCTTCCATTTCAGAGCAAGAGTTTCTAGCAATAATAAAAGGTTATTATTAATTTATTATTATTATTATTTAATTCAGATTGTTTAAGGAATTAGTTAATTAATATTTTAATTAAATGTTTGCAGAACAAGATTATGCCGAGCAAGTTGGATTAATACATTATTATCACGTGTTTTATGAGGGATGCCTTACCAGCTTTGAAATAGACAATGGAGCGGAAGAAGCTTCAACTCTTTACCCTGATGTTCAGTACACAACGGTTGAGGAGTACATGAAGCGTTATTTATAAGTAACACCAAGATTATTTTTCTATATATATTTTTTATTTTCTTAAATCATCTCAATTTATGTCTTTAATTAATATGAGCCTAAATTTAAACAAGATATATAGCGGTAAATTGAAATATTCCACATTATAAGTTGAAGAATAAATATTAATATCGCTGTTTGTATGTCTTTTTTTCATTCCTCTATTTGTTAAAAATTTGAATTTTAAACCTTAACTCTAATTTTCTGTATCCTAAACACCAAACCATATACCTTAAAAATACATCATACCCTTAATTCCCTAAACCCTAACCATACCCTCTAACCTTAAACCCTAAACTTTAAACTCTAAACTCTCTAATTTGAAGTGGAGGCACGAATAGAAGCATGAGAAAGAAGTAGACGATTTGTACCCTTATTTGTATGTATTATTAGGGTAGAAATCTTCTGCCTCTTTTCTATGTCTCATTTCATGCCTCTTTTGAGAATTTTCTAAAAATTTAAATTTTAAACCTTAACCCTTATTTTCTATATCCTACGTCCTAAACCATACACCCTAAAAAATACACTCTACCCCTAATTCACTAAACCCTAACCAAATCCCTAACCTAAAACCCTAAACCTTAACCTCTAATTTGAAGTGGGAACATAAATAGAAGTATAGAGAGGAGGTATACGATTTGCACCTGTATTATTAAATATTACTATTTCAATAAATTATGATATATTTTATCAAACCCGTATTATTAAGGATTACTATTTCAATAACTTAATGAGTAATTTTAGCTGAGAAATTTTAGCAGTAAATTATGATATATTTTATCAAAGTGATTCGAATTTAAATATTATATTTACGTGTACACGCATATAAGAGTATTATTTAATTGTATCTATCCCAATAAATTGTCTATCGAATTGTTGCAATCAATATTCGATCCCGAAAAAATCTTTGAAAAATGAGGTTTTATGCTTCGGAAAATACTCAAAACCTATTTAAATGTTCCTCCAATACCTTATTTCCTTGAAAAAAGAGCTCAACGCATAGGAACTGTGAATGATATTTTAAAGAAGGTGGGATTTTTTTATTGAACTTAGTTTTAATCAAACAAAATTTAATTAATCATAAATTTTAATTATAAACCTTAAATTAATTCTATCCTTAAATTTGAAATTCTTTTAATAATCCTTTAATTGAAACCAGTATACATAAACTCTCAAACTATAAACATAATCTCTGAACCCTAAAACTAAAACAATTATATAAACAAAATTTTTACAAACATTTATGTATGAAATATTAAATAGATTAAATATTAGTATTTTTTTCATAAAATATTTTATTTTAATTATTTAACGAATACTTTACCCACTTAATATTAGTTTGAAGTGTAGACTATAATAAAAAAGAGGGTAAAAAAAACCCAAATACGACATTTTGTTTTTTTCATTTAACTAATTACTATTTTTCCTGCATGAAGAACAATCTATGTATAAAATGTGTCCACTCCAGTCCTGTTTATGAGTGAAAGGTAGAGTTAATAAGATCAATGAAATTACACTGTTTGATCATAAGAACACGACGCCTTCTCCCGATCCAAGATGTCGTCCACGCCGGATCACCCGAGACGACACGGTAGCCGGCATTTGCGTACAATGTGCGAGCACCCAAGTCATCTTCGTAAGCACGAAGGACAAGATACTTGAATCCCCATAAAACAGACAGCATCTCGCAAGCTTTCAGCAAACAACTACCCATCTTCTTCCTACTGTTAATCAAACACAAGTATAGCCCACGCTCAACCGCACAGCACCGCAGAAAAGCTTAGCAACATAGGCATATGTATTGAAATATTGTTACCGAAAGCGTTTTGAAACTGCAAGTCCCGAAACATAAAGATATTCCTCCGCCCCAGGAAGGTGTCGAAGAACATCGTCGTCTCTTAACGCCGTGACATCTACCACGCCGACAAGCTTAGCGTCCGAGGGAGACTCCGCCACTAAACATGCATACCTGTAAATGTAATGGCATATAACGATTATATACACGTTATGTCAGTAATCTAAAAACGTGACTGTAACTGCAATTTAATTTAATTCGGACTTATATACCTGTTCGGAGGTGAGTTCCTAAGTTTGTACATCAACCCTGCTAGTACCTCAGCCTGTTAATAAATGATGAGAGCATTAAACCTCGTAAAATTCATACAAATCCTTAATTATTCCATTTCCATTAATGAGTCTAAATTGATAACACTATTATTGTTAAAAATATGCAAATTAACCTGAAGGACTACAATTATAAATCTTAACATAGAAGGAGGACTGAACTCATAATTATACCCAACACAAACTGAAAGAAATCACAGGCAAGAGTGAAGGGAAAGGGTAAAGTAACCTTGAAGAACTGGAAGAACAGATCATCAAAAATAGGCATTGGCTGATGGAAGGCTTCAGCTTGAATCTGAGCAACTTCCCTAAACTCAACTTGATCTTCCTCCAATCTCCTTACTTTCCATCCATTCTCACTTGCCAAATACAAAGATTGCTGCTTCTCTTTGTTTTCCCATCTTCCATTATTATCTTCCCCTGGTTTTCCAGTCAGCTCCACATTTGCCTTACCCGATGATATCGAGCTGGAAGAAGAAGAAGAAGAAGAGCACTGCACTACACAGCCATTTCCGTTTGCTGATTTCTGGCCACGGTGACTTAGTTTAACCCGGGTTAGTGTGTGGTGTTGCAGGCGAGGCTCTTTCCACACACTTGTTGAAATAGAAGATGGGTGGCGTAGAAAGTTAGCCATGATGCATCACTCTGGTTTCCCCAGTGGAATTGAATTGGACTTTGCCACAAGTCTCTTACAACCACTATTTTCTGTCTCTCTTCTACACAATTATTTAGTTTATTTGTTATTTAAAAAATAGCCGGGGTCAGTAAAACTCGACTCGAGGCGAAAATATTTAATTCGTTTTAATTCGATTTGAAATTTTATAGACTCGACTCGAAAAAATTTCAAATAAAGTTTGAGTTGTAAAATGAAAACTTGAATAACTCGAAAATTTTAATAATTAAAGGATTAATTTTTAAGTTTGAGACGAATCTCTCAATTATTTATGATATATATACATTGATATATAAATTATAAAAAAATAGTGATACATATAAAATATATATATATATATGCATATCTTATATGATTAGAGAAAGTCGTTTAAATTAGAATCAAATCATACTATAACATGATAAATAATTATAATTAAATATTTATAAAAACTCAAAAACTCGACTCGAACCGAAAAAATTTCAAATAAAGTTTGAATTGTAAAATATGACTCGCCAACTCGAATAACTCAAAAATTTTTGACTCGACTCGATCGAATACCCCCTACCCTCTATTACCTTAGTTCAAGTGATAAGTAGTTTGGTTACACTTAAACAAGTTTCGGGTTCAAGACGTAGTGTACATAAAAAATCTCTATTAAGAAACTCACTCACTAAAATTAAATATACAACTCGATTCAATTTGGATTAGTCAAAGCTAAACTCTATAATCGGAAGAGCAATAAAAAAACTGACCCTCTACTCCGTAAAAAAATTATTTTGTTCATAATATTAAAATTAAAATTTTTAATTTTATTAAAATATTTAATATTTTATCTATTAAACTAATATATTGTTGTTGTTGTTTTTTCTTTAATGATACTTTGTGGGCAATTGCAAGAAGTTGTTTAGGCAATAAAATCTTATATGAATAGATAAGATGGGCAGTCTATCCACGTGCATTGAGTCTGCTTAGGACCATAAGTGAACATCTGACGTGGTGAGTTTTAAGCCTAACACGTGGGTGTGAATGAATTCGGTTTTGATGATCCAGTGAGAGATGTAGTTATAATGCAATGCAATACGATTCATACTATGAAAACTTACAACGAAGAGATTAATTAAAATTTAATATATTTTTAATAAAAAAAAATATTTATCTTAAAAATTTAGATATAAATATTTATTATATAACATACATATATTAGGTAAAAACTCAACTCAAAAATTGAAATATCAATATGAAAAAATTAATTTATTTTGACTCGATTTATAATTTTATGAGCTCAAATCTATTAAAAATCTGAATAAAGTTTTACTTATAAAATAAAATTTAAATGTCTTATCTTTTTAGTAATTAAATAATTATTTTTTAAAACCTTAAATTATATACCTTATTAAAAAAATTATAAAAAAAAATGAACAAATACTATTACATAATCATATTAATATATTTTTAAAATATAAAACTAATTTTTATTTCTTATTATTACTAAGAATATTATATTAATGTGACGTTTACAAATAACATTATTTTTTGGTTATGATTACTGCTGGTGGAAAGTTAGGAAAGTGTTTATTCACTTGTGTTTATGATAATGTTTATTGTGTCAAATTAGTTTACTAGTTTTTAAATTGATTAAAATATTTTTAAAATATGAAATATATTTTTAAAATTTTTTTAAAAATATATAAAAAAATACTATTTGGCACTGTTTATGAATAAGGAGAGTATATGTACGCACAGTTTACGTACACGTGTGTCTCTGAAATTTTACGATGATTTTTTTAAATAAATATTAATAAATTAAGTCAAATATCAATATCAACTGTTGCAAAAGTATATTTATGGTTGATTTTCACACTCCAATGACTTTTAATCATGCGTAACGGATATAAACAGCTAAAATTATATTCTTCACTATAAAAAAAAAAAAGTATTGAGAACTTAAAGAAAAAAATGAACAGCCAAGCTTAATTATCAAGAGGGTTGACTTTTTCTTTGTTTATTTTGTAATCTCTCATAAAAATTTTAATCCAATCCTAATGAGCCGAAAATATATAAACACTCACCTAGAAAGATATATTACTTACAAATGTTAAGATCTCGTAATAGAGAAATAAGTTATAATTAAAAAAAAATTAAGGATAGAATTCTATCTTAGCCCATAAAAATATAGATTGTAAATTTTTTTTATCTTGTAAGAAAAAAATTCATGAGTGAGTTGAAAAACTCTTAGCGTAAATACTAAAATAATAAACGTAAAATTTAGTTAAGAAGATTAAATTATTTTAAAATTGATTGTATAAAATTATCAAAAAAAATTTATCGATTTTTGCTTCCCAATCAACATTTGTTTAAGGAAGAATACTACAAAAACAACGTTCTTATAGCCGATGAGGCCTTCATGCCAGAAAAGAAAAAGGAAAGGTGGGAAATGAAGTATATATGGCGTTAAACTGGATCTTGTAAAGGACTATGATATAAGTTAATCGGTGCTTATTAGAAAGAAAAAAAAGTTTACTAGTTTTTAAATTGATTAAAATATGAAATATATTTTTAAAAAAATTTAAAAAATATATAAAAAAAAACTATTTGGCACTGTTTATGAATAAGGAGAGTATAGAAAAAGTGTATGTTTAGTGATTTAGTTCAACAGAATGAACCACACAGGGAACAGAAATAATGATGGTGATGCATCATAACAAATACAGAAGACAAAAGAATCAATTTATACCCCTCAATTCCAATATTCTTTATTGATGTTGTTGACCATGGGAGTTCTCTTGAACCACAAGCATTGCTATTTGACTCCTACATGGGGCCAATGCTTACTTGCTTGTTCTGTGAGTTCACAAGCTGCTCGCCCTCTGGGGAGACCCATGCTTAGACATGGATATCTAAGCAGTAAAAGAATGGTCACAAATGTATGTATTACTAGTAGAACAGCTCACATTTCATTATCAAGCAGCGCCAATATGAAACAAACCAGTCAATGGTAACCAAAAAACATCTCCACATTAAAAAAAAAACAAAAAAACCAAAGCGCACTTTTCTTTGCATCCAATGATATACCTTAGTATTATTTTATTATCAAGCATAAGAATAGAAAGCCAAGATGCGGAGCGGACCAGCCAGCCAGACATCTCATCCAGCTACTTTTCTGGTAAAACTTCTACCAGACTGTATTTGTTGGGTTGGACTAAGAAACATGTCATTAGATTCAGAAGTCCACTGTACCCCGGACTTCATGGGTGGCGGACGTATTTGCCTCCGATTTCCAATAGTAACATTTCCAAACTTCTCGGCAACATCTGCAACCGCTACACAACCATTTTTATCCTTGCTCATTGACACTGCCAGACCACAAATATATTTACACTCAAATCACATAAATAACAATAGTAATATCAAACAATACTAATGCTAAAATAAGCTCCCTGAACATTTTCACTGTCGATTCATCGTCTAAAACCAACACAGGTAAAAGCATATCAGAAATATGAACTACTTTTGATAGTAGATTGATTTCATTTTCCTTACACTTCCATGGACTGTTAACATCTCACGTAGTCAATATATAATTGATTCTAGAATAATTTTAAAATAAAAAAGAAACTAATTGTAATAGAAAAAAAATAAAAATATAAAAATCACTTACTTGGAGCCTTTCTTCCTGGTGGCCAATACCTGGGTTGTTTGGTAAAGTTCTTCACAGATTTATCATTCTTTCTCAGATCCTTCAGAAAAGGCACAGATAATATTTAGCAGCAATGTAAAGAAGTTTTATTTGAGAAGAACAAATGTTATGACACGTTACACAGTAATTACCTGATTAAGCATCTCCAGTTTGCGTTGCACACCTACAGATCCAGCCAAAAATTACAGAATTCACAATATAAGATCTAGGAAATTAACATTTAAAATTTCAATTTAAAAATGATATAAAACAAGCACGGAACTGCAACTCCATGCAAATGCACTACTGCCAATTTAATTGTAATTTCCTTCAGTAAGCACAAGGCTAAACATCATGAAAGGCGTAATGTCTGTCTTAATATGATCATAAACATAGGAAGAACACTCCATATTAATAATATGCAAGAAAGCTCTTTAACAATGAGTTCATGCATTCAATCCAATATCATTAGTAAATTATTTCCATATTAATACATATTCTACAATCATTCACCTGTGCCAAAAGATGCATTCATCTTCAGAGAAGAAAAACTGCCATTGAACTTTGCATTGGGTAGAGCCCCTGAAGACCTCCTAATTGATTGCTGTTCCAACGTTCCTCTAACCCCATCTATAAGCATGCAAATTACATATTAGCCACAAATGAAGTGAAATAATGCACCCTCTTCAAACATAAGAGAAGAACACAAATGTGTTCAAACAAACCAGATGGAGGAGTTCTAGAAACAGCTGCTCTGGGACGAAGAGATGGAGGAACATAAAAACAACTCTGCACATCATAAGAAATTCCTTCAGCAGAGCACTTGATACAACATAAATGCATTTTAACCATCTTAGTTAGGTCCCCAGATATAATAATGAAAAAACCACCTGAAAGAAAGGATGTTGAAGGGCCTCGGCAGCAGTTGGCCTTTGGCAAGGATCCCACGAACAAAGAGACTAAGCAAGCAGCAAAACAAATGTCAATTTGTCTTGAAGCAATCCAAAAAATAATATCAATGATTTAAATCACAAACACAGAAGCCCTTCCTGCTGTAGGGTGCAAAGGAATAAAAACCAACAGAGTACACTTAACTGTAATAAGGCTGATAGCATCATTGCTTGCTGATGGTATCAATACAGACAGATGCACACCAGTGAACTGCAATGTCCAATAACAGAGATTAAAAATGATATAAAATTTCACACTCAAATTATATCAATAGCAACAGCAGATGCTATAAATAATTTTGATCTCGTGCTACAAAGTTACAATCTATGGGAGAGAACGTCGAGAGAAAGACCTGTGGGAATTGGTAATTTATAGCCCTTGCAAGATCAAGCCCATCAGGCCACGACTCCTTAGTTGGAGTACCTATTACACTACAGATTTTGCAGATTTCATCTGCTTCGCTGAAACAATAATGAAGGGTTAGCATCAATTAAATAAATAGCCAGGAAACTACCAGTACTTGCCAAACAAGTTAGAAAAGAAAACTAGATATCATTGCAAGAACACACCTGGTTCCAGGAAAAAGAGGACATAAGGTGAATAACTCAGCCATGATTGCACCCATCGCCCACATATCTGTAATAAGTAGGAAAAATACTCAAAGGGCTGCTGCCACTTCGACCTTTAAGTGAATCACTATTGAAAGAACATAAAACTTACCAACTATTGAAGTGTATTGGTGTGATTGAAGAAGTACTTCAGGGGCACGATACCTGATATTCAAAGAATTCAAGGCACAGATAAGTTACAATGAATATAAATACAAACATACACACACAAAAGGAAAAAAGATTAAAAAATCACAAAATTCTGAATGTACCAAACCTACCAGCGTGTTGAGACATACTCCGTGTAAGGTGGATGTGAATTAATTTCACGTGCAAGACCAAAATCAGCAATTTTGATTATATCTTTACTAACCAACAAATTCTCTATAAAGAAAAGGGCAGTCAGTCGCTGGATATTTCTTTGAGTAGGTGTAAAAAAAATAAACAGAGCTTTGTAGGCAAATATTAGAACAGAATACCTGGCTTTAGGTCGCGATGAAAATATCCACGCTGGTGCATGTATGCAAGACCTTGAAAGACTTGGAAACACCAATTTCTGATTTCAACTTCAGAAAAAAGCTTTTCCCTGTCTTTCATAAGTTGGTAAAGGTTGCATTCCTGGAACCATTTCATGTTTCAGCAAAACCCCAATAGTTAAAAACACAAATAAAAGCTAGTCACCTACCATATATTCAAACACAAAGAATAAAATGTCATTTTCCCTGATGACTTCCTTAAGCTTCACAATATTCAGATGATTCATTCTCTGCAGTGACTGTCAAAAGAAACAAACTATCAGGCATGTGAAATAAAATAACTACAAGCAAATCAAGAATAAAGCAACTCATATTACCTTAACTTCTCTCAGATTCACACACTCTTCCCATGAGTAATATTTCTTCTTCATTTTCTTAATTGCAACCTTCATAACAGGAAATATTTATTTGAAAAGAATATTTCAATATCAACGCAACAGACAACAAATGGTCTTAAAATTAAGCAAATAAGATCCCAGGCATACTCACAATTTCCACAGACAGCTTATGAATAGCACGCCACACCCTACCAAAAGTTCCATCTCCAACTTCCTTAATCAGTGTGTACCTAGCATCATCCCAGATATTGACAAGCATAAATGATCATGCCCAAAAGAAATACTGTCTAGCAAATCCTGTATTAATTATTAAACAACTTACCTCTCCATTTTCTTGCGTACCAACAAGAACCCCTTTCTTTAGTCAGGAGATTTATAAGAAACAAGGATAGACATGTGACAATTATCTTCAGTAGAAGATAGCTTGTATTTAAAACTATTAAACAAAAACAAACTGTTTTGGAGATCAGATAAATCCACCATTAATTTCCACTGGAAACGTGAAATAACATAAAGCCGTAATTTTTATGGTGGATGGGCTTCAAAGCCTTATTTGGTACTAAACCCGCAGCTTCAAGACCAGAGAAAGGCATGAACGATAGGAATGGATGAGCTCCAAAATACATACTGATACAACCAGAACGATTGCTCCAGCCAGAAGGAAGGATTCCTAGCTCAAGATACACTCACTTGGTTCAAAGGCTTAATCACAGATAACTCATGTATGCTAAATAGAAACAGTTGCAGAATGCTCGGTAAAGCAACATATCCTCAGTAATCAGTACCCATCAGGAGCAACAGCAAAACATTAACTAAGAAATACTAATGGTAATGCTTAGCAAGCAACTTTCAATCTTCTACTACAAGCCCTGTGATGATAGGAAATGGAAAACAAATATAATAAAGGTTAGAAAAGGAAGTAGCAGTTAACAAATATGATAAAAGATAATTATGAAAATACATAGTGTACCTGGAAGGCATTTCTCATGACTGGATGTTGTATCAACTACGCACTAAAATTCATTACAACTCTGGCGTTGAGTATTAAAAAGAAGATAGGCACTAAGTGCAATTGACAAAGGAAACCAAAAGAGAATCTCCATGGGCGACAAACCGCCAGTCGAGCACTTCTTGGAATAAAAAGAACCGGAAGAGGTTGCAATTTGACCAGAAGCAGACTTTCTCCATATCTTGAAAAGGAAACTAAATCCCTTTAAATCCAAGTCCGGTGCAATCTAACATTAAAATAATATCAATCAAAACGCGAGTCAACAGAGGTCTTACATGAACCCGTAACCTACACACTGATTTAAGCATATGACATGAAACAGTTGATAAAACGAGTTTTTTAGAGGAAAAAAAACGAAATCTCAAGAAAACCGCAGAGGCTATCGTATTCGAGCAATATTAAACAAATGCAAAACTAGCTTCCAGCCTCCGACTCGTCAAATCACGAGGAAAAAAAATCAATGTCTGATTATAGGTAAAAAAACAATTCATATTCCCTCTATATAAACCAAAGAAGCAGCACATGAGAGAATTAGACGAACAAACGAAATAGAAACATCAACAAACCAATTAATTAAAGAAATCAATAAATAGTATGAAATTTTGCGACAAATCAGAAATTCAGATCCAAATAGATTCAAATTACCAAAAGAGAAAATATATCCAATTAAAGAAGAAGAGGAAGCGTCTAATCTAACCCTAAACATAAAATTAAATCGTCTGAATGTGAAAATAAATGGAATTAGTTCGTTACCTGGAAACCAACCGGCATAAGCACCGTCGGCGTGGACGGGAAGAGGTGGAATCCAGAGCTTCGCTATTTCTGTCTATCTTGAGAAATCAAAATAGAATGATTTGCGAGCGCGTGTTTGAATCAAGAAGCCAAATACCTAATTTATTGTGGTGGTTTTGGGTTGGAGACTTGAGAATCGGGCGTCTCTCTCGTGTCAACCAAGAAATCGCTTGCTTTTTAGGTTATTTTTATTTCTATCTATCTATAGTGGTCCGACCGAACCGGTCCCTAGAATAACTCTAGTATTCTACGCTTTGGAGTCGGATCATGTATGAGTGGGTGACGTCATCATTTCTTATAGCCTTTGATGGGGATTTGCGACAACTAACGGCCATAAGATGACTCCTCCCTCAAAATTTGAATTTGATTCGACTCGATTATTTTTTAAAAGAATTTAATCGATCCAAAAATAAATATTTTAAACCCGATCTGACTCGACCTATAAAAAAATAAATTTAGGAATTAAATTGTAAAAAATAATTTTTGGGGACTTAATTATAAAAAATATAATTTTAAAGACTAAACTATAAATAAAAATAATAATTTTAAAGACCTAATTATAAAAAATATATACAGATAAAGGACCATTATTATACATATCCCTAAACATTTATAAAAAAATTACATATTTAATCTCGGATCAGGTGGGCTAAATATTTTACGCCCGATACCGCATTAAAAAATCACCCTATTCATTTTCCACTTCCTAATTTTTGCTTGGTTCTTATTGTTTAATGGGTACAATTCAGAAATGGTCGTTAAATTGTGACTTAAAGTTGATTTTGGTCATTTAAGTTTTTAATTTTTACAAAATGATTACTAAATTATTATTTTTCATATAAAATGGTCATTGAGTCCTGACTTAAGTGAGTAGAGTGGAAGTTTGAGTAAAATTATTTAATAGTACAATTAATTTTCTATATTTATACATTTGATTAATTTGGTCCTAATTTAAAAAAAATAATAAATTTAGGCTTATTATTTATAAGTATCATCTATTTAGTCCTATTTTTATTAGAAATATATATTTTTTTAATTTTTAATTTTTAATTTTAAATTATTTTTTATTTTTAATATAGTATTAAATTGATAGAATTTATAAATAATGAGCTTAATTTTTTTTCGAATTAAGACCATATTAATCGACTATAAAATATGGAGGACTAATTGTGCTATTAAATATTAAACAATTTTACCCAAACTTTCATATCATCCCATTAAACGATAGTTAGTACTCAATAATCGTATTGTTGATAGTATAACGATCATATTATAATAAAAAAGTTTGATGTCCAAAATAAATATTGAGTTTTAATTTAGTGATCATTTATAAATTTTATCTTATTTTTTTTTATTTTTGTAACATGTTTTTGTTTTTGTTTTGTTTTTTGATTTATTTGTTTTTTTGACATGTTTTAATATACCTTAACAATAGATTGTTGTTCACACAAAAATTTAATCGGATAACATTGTTTTAATTTCATTTAGCAAAGTTGAGGTAGTCCAAGCACGGATACTTCATTCTACGTATTATTATTCGATATGTCCTTGTATACTATTTTTAGATTTTTTTTTTCTATTTTACTCACATGAATCCGACTATAAATATATAAGTAAGAATGATGTCATACTCATATGATTTTTATCTTTATATTTTTTAAATATAAAATTTATTTTATATTTTATCTTATTCTAATATTTTTTATCTTTATCGTGAGAAATTATATCATGAGTTTTAAATAACTTATCCGAGTAAAAGATAAAAAGGTGCCTGGTGTTGGTGTGAACAGGGTACTGACACTTTTGATGAGGATTGTGATTTGTGGGATTAAAAGATACAAATATGTCAAACACATTCCTCATGTTGTCCAAATTGATGGACATCTCTTTGTAATAATTTGATTACATTTGTACTTAATCAGTTAACAACATATAAAATACAAACAAGAAAGGCCAACAAAAATGATGATAACAATATACAAAATGATTTCCTTTTTTATGGGGCGGGGATATGAATTTGGAGATTCTTTTTCTTTTGATTTCTATGGGATATCTGATTATCCTCTGTGTATCAAAGTAGGAAACTTGCTTGTTTCAGTTCCCAACTGTTGGGAACAATGATTATAGTTAAACCAGACAGGGAGACATGTATTGTCATACTGAATTTTTGGATCATTGTATTGTGCTGCTGTTGTTGTTAGAGGAATACCAGAGTGTTTTCTGGCATACTAATATCTTCTCCTTCTCTCCACCTTCCTCGGTGTCTTCTTTACGGCAGTTCCACCTCGCTGCCTTAGCGACGGTGTCTATATTATCGATGAAGTAGCTGGATTCCCGTATTAGCGCATACCCCTCCGGGCGAAGGATTCGGTCCATTTCAAGCAGTGCGTACTTCATTTGGCACCTGTGGCTCTCAGCAGTGAAGAGGCCATCAACGTGTAGAAGATCATATGTCCGAGGATATGTCGAAAACGCTTCACACCTACAGAAGGAGAACAAGTTAATACACCATGTAAAACCTAGCACCTAGAAAGCAATCATATTGCAGTCTCGGAGCTGCATTTGAATGCAAAGGATTGAGAGTTCATATATATGTATTTGAATTTACCAATCATGATATGTGCCAATGAGGCCTCGGTCGAAGATCACGGGTAATGTGTTGGCAGAATAGGAAGAGACAACATTCATAACCCACAAGGGATCATCGATGAGAGCTGCAGCTAAACCTCCAAAATCTGTATTCATGTCCATAACATTTCTTATCTGATCAGTCCCAAGGACAGGGAGTAACTTCTTGTAATGCTCGGCCCGCATTTTCCACTTGGTGTCATCATGCTTTAAAGCAGTGCCACTCCCTCCAGGAACATCTGAAATGCGCTCGGGCGCAGCTTGCAACCTCTCTGGCCACTTTGGCAGGGAGTCCAAGGATGTTCTCTTGAGATTTGGTCTTGGAGCTACAACACATGGGCGTAGCGGAGTGTACCATGCTGAATCTGGTTCGATACTATCATCGCACTTGGCAGGGTAGAGGTCTGGACTGGCAAGCTTCTCATAGCAGCTATTGTCTGAAGATTTCTGCCACACAGCAATATCATCCTGTTTGGCATAGACTGTAAAACACATTGAAGTCAATAGGTCCTGCAACTTCTCATAAACTGCTCTTTGCTCTTCCTCAGTTGTATTCCATCCAAGATAACGCTGTTCATAGTTTATAGGAGGACCGGACAAGACCCAGAAACCACCAGGGCGGAGTATGCGGTGAACTTCAAGGAGATAAATTCCACCTGAAAGCAAGAGCATCTTATGTTTTAAAACGGCAAATATATGATAAGACAATGCAAAATATCAGATAATGCCTATTAATTCTCAGCTCAGAAAGGAACTTCATCAAACAAGATCATTCGACATAAAAGAAAAGACGACGATTTCAAAAGGAATCTCGAACTAGTTTAGCATATGTTCATCCAAATCTACAAGATTGTTTTACTTCTTTTATCATTACCAAATTCAGTCCATGGGATAAGGCATCTTGAGCAATGAGCCATATCAAATGAGCTTGAAGGGAAAGGAAGGCGCTGTGTAGAAATGACACCAAGGATTGCAGGTATCCCACGTTCTAACGCGAACTGGACCTGAGCTTCATGATTATCTCTAGGAGCAAGAGAAATTGTCAGAATCCCACGATCTAATAGATCACCTCCCCAACTCGCAACCTGTGAACACATCGATTAAAAATGTTAAAATTTATAACACCAAGCAACGATCGAATCATGTCTAATTATGTAAGCAACTCACCCCACAACCAGTATCAATTGCAGTTCGAATTGTGCCATCTCTCATTTCAGGGATCAGATCTTGCATCAAGTTTACATATGCACCCACTCCCTGGGGGAACATAGTACCACCACCAGGAAAAAGGAACTTGTCCCCTTTTTTCTTCAGCCAATTTTGATTAGACTTTTCTGTATTGATCCAATCATATGGGACATTCCTGAGAGCATATCCACACGTTAAAACAAATTGACCTATGGCAACACCAAAAAATAGCTACAAAATAAAATAATACCTGTACCAACATTGATCTCGGCTCTTTGGCCATCTGATTGGTGGTTTGTATCCATTAGGAGGTGGAACCAGACATTCCTTCCTCTCAAATGGTGGAGGGCAGTGGCGTTCCAAGAAAGTAAGCCGTTGGTAACCGTACTTCTTCCACCTCTGTAGCAATAAATATGAGTTATCAGTACAACATTCTAGCTAAGCAGCCTCCGGCATCGTTAAAACGAACACGATGTGTGTTACCCTGGGATCGGTGCATGGAGTAAAGTCTTGATAATCAATGCTGCATTCAAGGAAGGCAATGGATTTGATTTGAAGGGGTTGCAGTGCAGAATCTTTCGGAGAAGAAACAGCCATGGAAAGCTCTTGGACTATCTTCCCTTCGAATTTTCTTTTCTCGGAATAGAAGATTCCACCAAGATAGAAAGATAATCCACACAATGTGAAAACCAGCAATGTTGCAGGGACAATCTTAAAACCTTTATCAGGCTGTGGCTGATTTTTTTCATCTCTTTTCTTCATGATTTCGGAAATAATTAGCTACCTGCAAACTCGAAAACCGGCAATCAACATATATGATCATGTACAAGTGATGAAACTCAAGAAGCAATGTAACAGTACAAATCCAATCCTTTTTCATGTACATGGAAACAAGTAATTGAATCCAGTTAAAACAGAATTGTTCTGCAAAAACCTAAAAGGGACGTAGATTAGATAATGATGAAATTAAAGAAATCCCAATTACAACTTCAAACATGAACTATAATCATTTCCTTGACATTAAAGAAAAGGTTGAATGAATCCATTGCCAATGGCTGCATTGACCTTATGAACAACAAGTAATCAATTAACCATGGGGCAGAAACTTAGTGTATTTATGAATTTGCCCCGTACTTTCAAACATTTATGTTTTTTCCCAAATCCCGAATCCTAATTCCGTCCATGCGATTAAAAAAAATGCAAACAAGCAGATAGTTTCAATGCCAATTACATACCCTTCAAAACAAAGCATGAAACTTTTTTTTTTTTTTGCAGCAACAAGAAATGAGAAAGCACAAGGAAGAAAAGAATTTTTTTGACTAGGTACTTATTTGAATTAATTTAGATGGGTATCTAATGATAGTAATTCCAGAGGATGGTGGTAAAGGTAGAAGAGAGAAGAACCACAAGTTCATGTCTTTCAAATTATGGGGAAAATGTAAAAACCAAGTCTTTGTCAACATGATGACTAAAAATAGGAAATCCTTACAAAAAACAAGCTTCACCAGAGAAATAAAAGTATGATCTTTCCAGCCATACAGAAGACATAATAATAATAATAATAATAATAATAATAATAATAATAATAATAATAATAATAATAATAATAATAATAATAATTTTACTGAAAGCAAGTTGTAGAGAAATTCGACAAGTGAATCCCAGAAAAAGAAACATAAATGTTTGGTTTGGTTGAAAAATAAAATTCTGGTCGAAGAAGAATATAGGGTATTTAGACGTAAATTATCAATGATTTTTAGGAAATAAATTATAAAAAATTGAACTTTTCAAAATAAATTTAAAATATTTTTCTTACTTTATCTAATTTTTTTTAAAAAAAGAGCTTATGTATTTATAAATTATTAAAGAAATTTTAAAAAGTAAATATTATTTTTAATACCCGGTCACTCTTTAAAATAGAATTTCAGAGTTATCACATGCTAAACAATTTATGTTTTATTTTTTATAAATTATTTATTGTTTTCATTGATTTGTCAATTAAATTAATTATTATTAATAATAATAGATTTAAGATTTAAGGTTATAAAAATTATAAAAAATGTTTTTTTTTTATATTTATTTCTCTTGTTTTTATTCTTTTTACTATAATTCATTGATTTTTTTTATTAATTTTAATTTGATTACTTCAGTTCATAACGGCCTATTTTAATTTTGTAAAAATATTTATGTATCCATTAGAGACGAATAAAGACTTAAGATTAAAAAGAAGTAAAATATAAATATTTAAAAGCAAGAAAAAAATTCATAAATAAATTAAAATTTTAAAAATTTTAAGTAGAGAGATATGAAATTAAAAACAAATCTTCAGAAAAATGACAATTGTCCCTCCTCACCCCACTTAACTTCATCACTATTTTTTTTTTTAAATTTCATCGCTATGTATCGTAACACATGTTATTCAAACACTTTTTTTTTTAATTTTAATTTCAAAAATATCAATCATGTAATGTGTTCGAATTTTATTGAATAACAAAAAAATAACGTTTGTCACGAAAACACTTTAAATAAAACGTTAGACACTTATTTAACCTAAAATATAATCTAAACACATGTATAAAAAGTATATTTTAAACATTTATTTAACTATTAAGTCAAATTTTTAGACCAATGAGATAATTAAAAAAATCTAATAATTTAATTTAATTACTTCTTTTAGTCGTTGGAATTTTATTTTTTTACATTTTAGTCTTAAAATAATAAAAAAAATTAATTACCACGGAGGTCACGTTTGTTTGCCCCCGGTACAAATTTATTCATCGATTTTGAAAATCAATCAATACAATCATGTACGTACTCAAACCGTAAACATTAAAAGCTGTTAAAGAATAATGAAAAGATGATCGAGCACAATAAAAATAAATAAATTACCTAAATAATCACCAAATAATTATTATATTTTTATTTTATTTTTAATTTAACTCTCAAAATTTTAAATTTTTTTATTTTTGTCACCTAAATTTTGATTATTTTCGTAAATAATTTTAACTCATTTATTATTTTTTTTGAATTAGCTAATAGTGATTACAGTAGTATCTAATCTAGAATATAATCTCAATCATTTGACATTGATCGCTCAATTACTCTGCTGATATTTCTTGTGCTTGAACCCATGATCTCTAAGAACAACGATCGTTCCGTTAATAAAAATCTCGTGCTTTTAACCTGACATTTTCCATAATTTAACCAAAATCTCCTCTGTTTTTTTTAAACACGAAAATTTATTTGTTTTTTTAGTTATTTATACCTCCCGCTTTTAACAAACAAAATAATAATTTTTGGGGTAAACTATCCCAGTGATCACTCAACTATTTGGGGATACCTATTTTGGTCACCCAACTAAAAAACTCGTCAATTAGGCCACCCAACTTTGTAACCCTACCTATTAGAGTCACCGCCGTTAAAATTTTAACAGAAAAGTTAATGGTGATGACGTGAATGTTAATTAAAATCTATAAAATTACACATTTAATCCGGTTGTGACTCACAATTGAATTAGGTGAACCATTTAATTAACATCCATGTCATCACCGTTAATTTTCTGTTAAATTTTTAACGACGGTGACTCAAATAGGTAAGGTTACAAAGTTGGGTGGCCTGATTGACGAGTTCTTTAGTTGGGTGATCAAAATAGGTATCTCCAAATAGTTGGATGATCACTGGGGTAGTTTACCCTAATATTTTTTATTTTTTTTTTTAAATTTGAAGGAAACATAAGAATATTTGGAAAAGGAAAAAAAGCCGTCTAAATGCAACGATCCTCGTCGTAGTCGTAGCGTGCATCATTTTTTCTTCTAAGTTCTGACTTTTGAAAGCTCTCCGATCACCGGATAAATGATTCCGGTGACCGGGACACATGCAAAACTCATATAGCTTCCGTTGATTCACGCCTTTGAATTCATGGATTCACAACTCTCCGATAATTATTACAAGGGTTTCCTCTACATGTTACTTCGAATTGCTTTCGCCCTTCTTTCTCCCATCTTCGCTTTCTTTTCCTTATCATTTCTAGTCGGCGTCCTTGCCTTTATGATGGGGGAACTATCAATTTCAGATCCGATCTTCATGCCCACACAATGCAAGATAGTATCAAGCAGTAAATTTCTCTTCATTTCTCTTACTGATCGAACATTGGCATTTCCTTCTATAACAAATTCGCTTATGATATCCTTGTTGAACGTGTATTATCTAGGTATAGCTAGCAAAATTTTCTGGTATAGCTAGCAAATTCGCTTATGATATCCTTGTTGAATGCGTATTTTGAATTATGGATTCCCTCTTGTAATATCTAGGTAATGCAAGCTTGCTTCTTATGCTATATTCTTTCCTTGGAAATTTGAAATCAGGTGTGGATATTAGGTCATCGAAGGTTTGTGAGCTTGGATTATTGAATTATAAAGCAAAACATGTATTTTATCATTCTGAAAACAACAAATTTAAATGTCGGCACGATTACTACTGGAGTTCAGTGTTCAAGGTAAGAATATCTTATCTGATTTAAGTCTTGAGCTCCTTCTTAGTATTAATTTTGGAAACTCTGGATTTTCTTTAGCTTTGGCTAATATGCATCGTCATCTTCATTTCTTCAATGATTATAGATTAGATGGTTCTTGAATTTGCATTTCCATTTCAATGTTTTCTGATGATATTTGAATTGGTTTTTAGATTTGCTAACTCTTGGTGTGCTAACTTATTAGTTTATTATGATATAGATACTATGTAGGAAGGCAGAGATTTTAAGTAGTCTAAACTATGTCCTTTTACATAGTTTCTGCTTAACAATGGCAGGTGGAGTACAAAGACCATTCTTTAGGTCTGATGCAATTTGCCCTAACAGAGGCACCGAATGAAGCCCTTCCACTAAGTTGCAGACCTAACTTTGGTGCTGTTTGGTTGACCAAAGATAAGTTCAAGGTAGTGTTTTTCAATTTTCTATTTGTTACTCATGAATCATGATGATGTACAGAGTACAGACCTGGTTCTTCCTTTTAAAAGTGCAACTTTTTATATTTGAATCTGTGCTCCTTTTCAGGTAAATGAAACCTATGACTGCTGGTACATATCAGGTATTCCCACAGTAAAGTTGTATAATGATAGTTTTTTCAGTTGCCAAGCTAAAGATCCATCTTTAATCGAGATGATGAAGCGGTACCTTATTATGTGAGTTTAACACGTAATTTTTCTTCTCATTTTAAATTTATTTTCTATAGTTTCTGGAAGTTGTTTTCAGTGTTTTTTTCTTCTCAAGATTGGGATTAAATAAGACCCTTGGATTTATTTGTATTATGCTACATTTTGGCGAACTTGGGTTTCTAATTAGCTTTTATAGGCTTCGAATTACTAATGAGGTTCATTTTGTTCCAAACAGAGGTTAAAAGCTTACATTATTAAGAGTAAAATGGCTTTCCTCTGTAAAATTTTGAGGGTATGGTGATTAGAATGGTATAGAAATTTATTTTCTGGTAATATATGCATATAGGAATGTTTGTCTTAGATTGTTTTAAGCAGTCTTCTGGGAACAGAACAGCAGCAGAGTCCTTTATGGATTTTGGAAAGAATGAAAGTACACTTGAGAAGCCTAAGAAGGTAATGAAGTCTAGTGAAAGGATGAATGAGGCTAGGGGGATCTAGTGAAGCAGATGGGAAAGCTGAACTAAGAGGGGATAATGTTTGTAGTATTAGACTGCAGTCAACATTTTGCCAAGTTTTATGCCCTCTTTTTCGTTATTAATTTAGTGTTAAGTAACCACATTTGATCATTCCTTTTGCTGATCTTAATGGTAAAATGGTTGAGTGGGATATTTGTTTTGTAATTAGAGAGATATTTACATTCCCAAGGCAAATGTCGGGATTTGAACCCATACAAGATGGGACAACATGCATCCTTAACCACTCGATCAATTAGTGGATCTTTTGAGTGGGACATTTTAAATGTGTCTGTTTTAATATTTCATGTGTGCATTTTTGCTGTTTTCGTCAATGTAATTATTTGTTGTTATGATGCCAACAGATCCTCAAAGATTCTACAATGTTGGTTTTCCAACGAGGCAAACACCAGATATTTGGGTCGGGAAATCAAAGCTGGTGTTGTCACTGGATTTTTAACCTCTATAATCACTATCTGCTTCGTTAAACTCTTAAAACATATGAAGTCTTCGTTGCCTCAAGCCATTAACAAAGTCCATATAAAGCGTGTTTGTTTTCTGTCTGTCTACTTCTCTGTTATGGGTTGGCTGGCATCCCACTACTGGAAGAGCCTCAGTATCCATTTTATTAAAGCTTTTAACTACTAGACGGCACTCTTTTTTCATTGTGCTATTTGCTATTTCCCCCTGGGAGTTTCATGTTCCTTTCCTTGAGGAAAGATATAAGCTTGAGTGGTTACCTGATGTGTTGGGACAACAGTTAGATATAGCTATGGCGGAGAGAGATGCAACGGCCGTACTCGTATTCTGATGTATAATATGTATCAATATAGCCGAGAGATTTTCGAGTTACACAATGCGCGTTCTATTTATATGGCTTCTGTGTTCTGTATTGAACAGGATTGTGAGCAAAATTCCTTGTATTGTTTTGGTTGGTCGAGGGTGATCATTGGAGGTAGTACCAAATTATGTAACGTATTAGGCGTTTCAAGCTAAAAGCTATAACCATGCTTGTTACTTTATTCAGCGTCCAGGGCTTTACTTCAGCAAACCATGCCCTTTTTTATTGCTCTTCCGATTTCTAGAGTTTCACTTGACTAATTTGGACTGATTCGCGTTGTATATCTAATTTATGTGGGTGAGTCTTCTAACACAATTTTTTTTTTCATATTTAACGTCTCAGATCTAAGATTTATTTAAGCGGAATTAAATTGTTTATCTCTTAAATTAATTCCTATAGATAAACCATTACATTTTTTTGACTGGACATGTATATTTTTCAAATCTACATGAACATGATCTCGACATAATTGGGTAGTGTAGTTAAAATAAGATCATTTCGAAGAAGAAATTATATCATGGGTCAGTTCTACTACGTGTCTATGGGATCAGTCATTAAAAACTATCTACCTCATTATTTTTTATTTTTTCAAGTGAAGATTCACTTGGGAAAAAAATATAACATAAAAAACTGATGAGGTGGGTAGTTTTTAGTGATTGGACCCATGGACACGTAATAAAACTGATCTATGATATAATTTTTCGTTTCGAAGAACATACAATTTATGATTATTTACGAAGGTAGCAGTTACGGAAAATATGGACGTTATCCTGAATTTGATTTATTTAATTGGTACAACTTAATTTTTTTTTTTGAAACAAGTTAACAGTGATTACAAGTAGTATCTGTTCTAGAATATAATCTCCACCATTTGACATTGATCGCTCAATCACTCTGCTGGCATCGTTGGTGCTCGAACCCGTGACCTCCAATAACATCAACCGTTCCTTTAACTACTTGGGATAGAGGGTTCGTGCAAAATTTACGAATATTCATATTTTACTCAAGCTAAAGTCTTTATTTTATATATTTAGACGTTGGTCACATGCAGAATGTTTTCTAAACTTAAATTTATCAAAAGAATCATGTTAAATGATTAATTATATTGTTAAATTTTTCGAGAATTGTTTAGTTAAATAAAAAATACATATTCATACAAAAAAAGTATAATCTTTGTGTACAAGGACAAAGTTAAGATTTATATTAAGAGGGACAAAAGTTTATTAAATATTTACATTTAAAAATTAAAAGGAATAAAAATTTTATTTAATTAACATTTAAACTAAGAAAAAACTAAAAGTGCAATTATATTAAAAAAAATTAGGAGACACCTATGTATAATTCCGTCTCTGCTTGTGTAATGTAATAACGTTGTCAAACCAAATTTGAAAAAAAAAAACAATAAAGGTAAACTATTGGTGGTTAACCGTTTTTTTTCTTTTCAATTTCATAGTTTGTGCGAATGTTGAGAAATTATATTACGGGTCTAACTTATTATATTAATTATAGTTTTATCTAATAAATATCGTCATATTTACTGCTATCTTTTATGTCATTAATTCAATATTAATTATAAATGATGCGATAAATTAAGCTTGTGATATAATTTTTGGTGAACATAGGAGAAACGATCACCTTACTCTTCCATTTTACGTTTCTGATTTTTTTTCTTCCTTTTCTCGCTTTAGTGATAGAAAATTTTGAGTTGTATTCTTCGGCTTTGCTCATAACAATGCCGTGCACTGTATGTTATGTGCCCTCCACACCTATGTTTTCTCAAACATTTGCCAATCAATGTTTTGTTGTTAAATAAATTGCAAAACAGAGTGTTAGCACTGATAGAAAAATAAAATGAACGAATTAAAAGATAATTTTACCGTGTCATGGTATGGAGGCCATTACGTTAGAAACAATTCACCTCTGATATATGTACTCGTTACTTTATTTCAACTTGTATTTTTTTTTTTTGCTTTATTAGGTAATCATTGAACCTTGTTCTATGTGGGTTTACTATAATTTGACTGTTTGGATCTCTTAATCGAACCAGAATTGTATGGTAGTAGTATAATTATAATTATTATAGAGAGACAGAAGAAGCAGTTTTTATTAGGAAAATCCATGAAATATTCATATTTATTCTTTAGGATTCAAGGAGATGGAGTAGTAGGACCTCTGCTGCTACTTCAACTTCTTGTCACAAATTTTACCAGGAGGTTGATCTTGATCTTTATACTATATATGTCTGTGTGTTGTTCATTACTTCATCCATTCTGGATATCTGCATCACCATGTTAATCATCTGGTTTTTACATGTTCATGTCTAATATCTATTGGATTCGAATTACAAGCTCTAAAGACTGCAAGGGACAAGTTCACTCTGGAGGTCGCCTTCCACTCCAAAGATAAAGACGTCTCACTTGCTAAGGTACGGATGGCTACCTGCCTACATCATCTGAGTTTTTTGTTTGACCTTCACAAATGGTGATACCCAATACATGATGATGTGTTGTTAATAAGGTTAATTAAACTAATAAAGAAATTTCTTCAACATCTTTAACCAACCCCTAACTAAAATGATCTCAACCACTGATCCGAATTAATTCGACTGGTAATTCAGTTAAAACTAAAAAACAGTCAAAACCATAGCCTCCTTTGAAACACATATATAGGAATCTCATCCTGAAACTAGGGACAGAATATATCAAGGTAGAACTCACAAGAACTGCTTCCATTGATCAAACCCGAGAAACTTTCACGACAATCCAAACATATAATGATATCCCCTCCTTTCGCGGAAGCTTTGCCAATACAGAAAGTACTAAATTTTTATTGTATAAATCATCGATGTCCTGGAAAACTGCAGAGTGACACTACTTGATCTTAGTAAAATATACCTGTGAGAAAAGGGCTCATGGGAACTTTACACCGCACCGGGTTACAAAAGTTAGTCAACGGGCTTCGCTGATAAAACGGAAGCAAAAATGTGTCCTCTGTGGTGCGGGTTCTTGTTAATCACTGCATCTTTGTGAATGTGAGGTTCAGAAGGCCGAACGACATGAGACAACAACCCCATAGCAGTGTGCCTTTCTTTGTAGGACGCCCAAGTGACCATATATAGACCAGCGATAATTAGAAAACCTCCAAGCACACTGTTACCATAACAAAAGAAAACTAAGCTCCTTCAAACCGGCTTTTTTCGAGTACTATACATGAGTGTGAAAAAATGTGTTATTTTTGTGTCAGATGAGAGATTAAATTCTGCTTTGTACAAGAGAGAGAAATAGAACCTTCCCAAAAAAATTGGACTGCCAAGGAAAACTCTCGACAGAAATGCTGATGCTGCAGGTTGAAGCGGATTATAAAGAGCAACTAAAGCAGGCCCCAAGATCTTATTCGATCACGTCAGGAGTCCATAGTTAAGAGCAGATGCAACAATTCCCTGAAGAAAACCAAAACTGTCGTAGCTTTAGGTTTACGGCTTACCAATTTGGTAGGCAGTTAAGTTTTTAAGATACAATAAGAAGGACATCACATTCTGTTACTTTCGTGGAGCCTTTATTTCAGAACGTTTCCCCTTTTTTCCAGGACCACAAGGGATTCCCAGCATCCTTGACAAGTAGCTTCTAAAATCCTTATTACAGACCCCAGGGCGGCAAATATCAGTTCAACCGTTCAAAATGTTCACACATTTTTCCTGTTCTACCAAAAGTTCCTCACAGTTTTTCTTATTTAAATCTATGTCTACTTCCTGCTTCTCTCTTTAAGAAATCATACACTTCCCTTTGCTTTATAGGGGAACTGCCTTGCTAACCTTAAACGGGAACTTTTCTTACACCTGTGTTCCTAAATGTGTGTAGATGGGGAGGCAAGCATAGGCCAAACTAAAGAAAGCGTATTCTTGGGGGGAAAAATCAAGGGAGTTGCTATATTTAACATTTATATTTCTTATTCCAATTAAATCCATTTTTTTTTCCGACACCTAATAGACAACCTAATTCAACTTGGAACACCAACTCTTAAATTAGATGGTTACATAAATTCCTTTCCTTCACTGCCACCTGCTACACTGACTGAAAAATCGAAACTGAGCCTCAGTCTTGATCATAACTAGCACATCAAGCATTGACCCAGAAGATTTTAAAACCAATAACATTTGAAACTCATATAAAGCAGCAACTTTGATCGCTAATCTTTCAATAACATAAATTGCAAAACATTTTAAGAATGGAGATGATACAAAGTTCACAAGAAACTTACAGCATATAAGACGGCAAAAAGCTCAGACTGTGTCAGCCTCCAGTCTGTTGACTCATTGGTCATAAAAAAGGATGTTGTTACCATCATTATGGCACCAAAAAAATAGGAAAAGGCTGTGACAGAAATGTTTGCAGGATACTTGGCTAAAACTGGAGCCTGGAATTGTAAAAAAATGAAACTTTAATATAAATAAAGATGCATGTGATAAAATAAGTCAGCACCATTTTTAAGGAAATATAATGTAGATGTTAAATGGTTAATGACAAGAATCTATAAGGATCACTTTTGTTAGACCGTGTGAAAAGCAGACCACTGAGCAACGAAACAGTAGATACTGCATAAATGCATTGTGTTGCCTAAGCAAAGAAGGTATAAAAGCACCAAAGATAGTTACTCCAAGATATGATTAAAATTTAAAACAAGCATCGCAAAGCATTGCAATGGACCTAATTATATGATCATAATAGATAGTATCAGATCATGAAAATCTAATGAGACACAAATCAAAACAGTAAGGGACAACAATGGCATATTAAACCTCAAACTATATTCATGGCCACACAGACTGTTTTACATTTATTGTCCTAAAAAAGAGATTTCGTTTTTTCCCTCTGGCCACCAAGATATGGAATTTAATCTACTACAAGCAAGGAACATCTTTTACATGGAAAAACTTTGCATGGATACATTTTGCTTGATAATTATTGAAAAATTCCTACAAGAAGACTATTTAATATTAGTGGTACAAGAGCAACTAGTTATAATCGTCCAAAAATCAACCATATGATTATGAAGGCATACCTGAATGGCCAGGAAAGCAGCCATGCACATACAATTCCCTATCAAACAAAGAACTCCAATATGCCAATATTCGAGACCAAATTCCAGAAAACTAGACACAAGCCATCCAGAAGGTTCTGGTTGACCCCTGGCACTTATGTCATAATGAGCAAAGTCTGCATCTTTCTGTCCAATTAAAGCTGGACCACGAAACAGAACCATTAATATTGCACCGCAAACACAGATTAGTGTACCTCCAACTTTTGCTTGACCTTCAACTTTGAGCAAATTCACTCTTTCTGTTCTGCACGTAGAGTTCCATACAAAATACGGCAAAAAGTAAGAGACATCAAAAGACATGCATTTAATTTATAAGAAATACAGAAATGAACTGATATCATAAATTATAAAATTGTTGTCATTACCCCATCATTACAGCCAAGAGAAAGGTGAATACTGGAATTGAAGGCTGTATGGCAGCAGCATAACTTGGATTTGTGTAGCTCAGACCAATGAGAAATAAAAGCTGGTTGCCGAATATCCTATCCAGTTAACCAGAACCAGATAAGTTGGATAGCAGGATGTTTTATCAGGCACAAACAGAGTTTAAGTAGATAATACAGTAGCATATCAATTAGGATTGTTTAGAAAGCATTACTCACCCAGTTAGCCCAAGAAAGAAGAATGAGAGTAGGAGGCGTTTCGTCATAGGAGGTCGAATCCTTCTGCAGGAAAGTAGAACAAAATGACCCCAAAAGTTATATTCCGATTCAAGCTTCCAGGAAAACAAAAATAACTAAGCCAATCAATTTAGTCTATGGATACAATGTAGAACCAAAACGAAACGAAACGAAAGGACCCAATTTAAAACTACAATTGATTTTAAAATAACAGCGAAGAAGCAGAGTCAACCCCAGAAAAACAAAAGGTCGTACTTTTCACGAACGTATGCGATGGGGGCAAGAAGAGAGAGAGCAAGAAGATCACGGAAGACGCAGAAGACAAGCTGGTTAACACCAACATTGAGGGCCACTTTGGTAATTACATGATAACCTCCATTGCAGAGCTGCACCAACGCCATGGAGGCATGAGCTTTCCGTGCATCTCTCTCGGCCACTCCTCCAACCATCCCTGTCATCTCCGTCCTCTCCAAATAGACTGAAAAAGAATTACAACAAAAGGGTATATATATCTAGGAGTAGGAGGGAATTGGGATGGGGAAGATTGATGCAACAGACAATTCATACAAGGGGATTGAATCTGGAAGGAAACCAAAATTAGGTGTTGCCCTTTGGAATCCGTGTTACATAGGCCTGCGGCTGGGTTTATGATTTATTTATTTTGATGTTTCGTCTTTAAATCTCAATACCCTTTTTCCTGATTGTCCGATAAATTATTTTAGTAATATTTTATTAATTGTTATTAATTAATATATTATTTATTTAATATTTTAGTAATGTTATTAAAATAAGTTAATTTAATAAATTTAATGATTTCACCGAAATCATTATCCTTTACAAATTAAATAAAGGATAAACTATTTCAATGACCGTTCAATTAATTTAGAAATATCTATTTTGGTCACTGAACTATCGAATTCGTCAAACAAACCACTTTAATTATCGAACAATATAGATATTCTTAATTAGTTAGGTGACCATTAGAGTAATTTACCCCTAAATAAAAAAATACTAAATTAGTGTGTCCTTTTCTTTTCTAATCTTCCTTCCAAGAACAAAAAGCATTTCAGATCCAAACCTCATAAACTGTAGAAGTATATAAGTCATTTTCTAATTCTATTGATTTTAAATTATGTCTTTAGGATTTGAAATCCCTAATGCAGCATTTATATCTTTTCCTTTCACAGTAACATCCCTTTTCCTTCACTTTGGCTTTCATTTATTCCATGTGTTTCATTCCTTCAGACATCAACATTCATGGAATATAACTATAAACTCTGCAAATCAGTCACTGACAGGGTTAAGAAACTTGTTACTCAAGGCTGATATTTCTTACATGTTGTGTAACGACCTGAATTAATTTTTTAGTTCATTTGAATCATAAAGATCGGATAATTAGATCCTTTGGGCTAAATTTGAGCTTTATTGAGTAAAATAGAAACTTTTTATGACTCGAATATAACATTTTAGATATGGATCGAGATGCTACATGTTAAGTTGTAGATGTAATAATTCTTATTCAATGCTTATCTATGCACACAAAGGGGATTGTGTTTCCTCCACCAGCTACTAATTCACCTGAACCGGAAACTCTCAATAATACACACATTTCCCTCGACTGCAGGTGGAAAACCAGAGCTCGGGAAACTCGCAATAATAATCGCGGACATCGCCGAAGAAGATACATCATCATTGATACAATAATTGTTTATGTATTCGGAAAACAAACTCTCTAAGTTCATGCTAAAGGGCATCAAGCAGCCAGAATGTTTCGATTTCTCCCCACAAAAACGACTCTTTTGATTCTTTACTTTGAAAAAGTAAAACATGTTTCAGATCCTCATATTCCCAGAATGGTTCTTATCTGATCTATAGGATGCCTTGCCAGTGATTTGGGATCTGGGTATTTGTTTTTGGGGTCCATGATTGCATTGTAAATAAGCTCGTAAGAATCAGCCAATGACCTAGCTACCTGTATACATGCATCAGCACGTAGCTTTGGAACTTGCATCTGTTCGAACTCGGGCAAGGAACTCTCGCTTCCCAAAATAAATCCAAAGAAAGCCTTCAAGCACTCTGAAAGAGAAGATGGACTCGTGTCTTCTAACTCAGATAATGGCGTCCGGGCTGCTGTATCCTTTGAATTACGGAAGTGATGCATCTTCATTGACAGGCCACATCTTCTAAGAATTGTGTCAACTTCTTTTTCCACGAGAACATTTACGTGATTATCAATCATAGTCCCAAGTTTATTTGCATATTCAGCTGCAACCTCGTGTCCTAGTAATGGTTGCTGAATAGCACACAAGCAGTTGATAAGGAAGACCTTGGACGGAGCTTCACTATTCTGCATAAATTAATGAGTAAAAAAGAGTACCTATAGCCCAGAACCATGCATGTAAAGTATATGAATCACATGAACACAAGATAAAACAGATCTATACTTTATTAACCTGAGAGAATGTAGCAGAGTTGTTATTTGACAAAATTGCATCAACAGCAGATTTACTGAGCTGGCCCGAGTCAGAACTCATTCGGCTTCTTCTTGATGAGTGTCCCGATCCCTTTGATTTGTGTGCCTCTGCTGCTTGCTCACACATCTGCATTCCATCAAAGGCAGGAAGTTAATATACTGTACAGAAACTACTAAGGACTAAAGTTTTGGCTCCTAAATTCTAATGCAGAGAACAGTTATCTAAGCAGGTGTTAACTATTCGAAAATAGGAAAATATTGTAAGGATCAATTACAAGTACAGCACTCATTTGAGGAAAAAACACGACACACCTGTATAATTGGATCAAGTAAAGCAGATATAACCGGATCAAAAGCTGGCTTTTTCCCTGAAGCAGGAACCATCATGCTGTTATATGTGTCGATTATCTCAAGCAGCACAGAGACTCCTTCCCTTACAGCTGGTGCCGGTGAAAGATCTACAGCAACCAGGGGAGGATATCGTAAAAGCTTTTCCCCACAACTTTTCAGAATTTCAAAGAATGTTTTCTGTGCAGCATCTTTGAGTGCCCATAGTGTATTGCAAAGAGATGTTTCTCTCCCTAGTAGATCTGATATCTGTAAGTAAACATATATTGTTATCAAAAGATGACGAGCAAACCATATACAACCAGAATAACAAGAGACAGACCACTCACTGTGTAGCTGTAGAACTCTAGCGTGTTACTAAGTTTATAAGAGATTATAAGACTAGGTTGTGACTGTAGAACTTGCTCAACTCTCACTTTAAAAGGCCGGCAAACTCCTTCAAAAATCCTATCCAGAACAAATGTCAAGTCTGCTTCAATCTTTCCAAAATCATTCTCCACATTCTTGGATAGAAATGGGTTTGCAGCAGATCCAGTCTCTATTAATGCATCGGGATCTAGTAAAGCAAGCACAAGCTCACGTTCTGATGCCAAGGCCTATAACAGGAGCAGGAAAGCTAAATTAACACAAAAGAATGTAATTGAATGTTTCATAATCTAAATATAACAATATGAAGAAGAGAAGTAAAAAACATATAAATGTCTGTTTTTTTTCACAAACCTGATGTAACCATCCTAGCATGTCTCCAACGTAACGTAAAGGATCATGCGCATGCACTTCTATTGGTCTTGGCATCCCACCTGGCCCTCCCCGTGTAAGAGAACTTATAAACCTTCTAAATAATGCATTATGCCTCATATTTGCTACCTGTGATTACAACAGAAAATCTTAATAACATGCAACAAAAAAACCACAAGGCAGTGGCCTTATGAACATAAAATATTAACTCAATGAAGTCACCTCTTCAGCACAATACTTGAAAAGGACGGGTCGTTCCTTAAGACAGCACACAGCTGTTTTCAAAAGCTCATTAACTTCTGGATTATCTGTGTCACCCAGTTTCCGACATTCTGCCTGAACCCACCTACAAGAAAGGGGCCAGACATGTCAACCAATTATTCCAACACTTGGGAAAATCCCCCGTATCTCATATTCTCTGTTAAGTAGAGAATCCCGCACACACAGCATAGCCAACAGCCACCAAAAATTGATTAACCTAATGTATGTAGCAAGAATATTTCACACTTTAATAAGAAATGAAGTATGAGATTAAGGATAGGACGAGGGAGGACAGTAATTAACAACATTTCAAACATGAGATCGTACTTTTAGCATGTTCCCTCCTACACCCCAAATTCTTAATGGATACCATAGTACGTTACTTAATTCTATCTTAGAATAAAAGTTCTATCATTCTACATATGCTTGACCTGCATAGTCGCTCATAAGCTCCTTCTTGGTACATAGCCATCATATCCATCAACTCCAAACCCGCACGCTGTGATAGATTCTCATGTTAGTGATTCTGTTAAAACATGTACTAACAATTGAAATGAAAAAGCATAAGGAACAGATCAAGTGATCAACATATGCAATGGCAAAGAAACCTAACAACAGAAGCAATTGACAGGCAAACTAAAGAGCAAGACAGAAAATTTATAACATGTTTTGAATCTAAAGATATCAATGGCTAATTTGGTAATTTATAGACATACAATTAAGAGTTCATATGTAGATTAGGAAATATATTATTAACCTGATGATGCGTCCTGAGAAGTATTTTGCAATTGGAATGAATTTCTTGAACGTGAGAAAGTGCCTTGAAGAAATTTTCATCCAACTCTTCATCTCTCAATGCGCTAATCTACAAATGGAGGAGACGAACAATGAATTAAAAAAAACGGGCGTCAGAAAATGTTGAAGCTAAAACGAAAAAGAAAAAAAGGTTTACGAGTGAAAATAAACCTCTTGAAGAGAAAGCTGATAATCTCGAAGGAAGTAGGAGACTATCTGCTGCTTTTGAGTGGTAACATCGAGTTCCTGCTTCAACCTCTCTGTTGTATTGATAATATCACCGGTGCTAGCACTGCAACTGCTCAATGCCTTTGCAATCCTATCAGATTCGATCGGATCTTTCTTTAATTACATAAAATAAGTCTAAGATGCGTGGAACGTTTCACATAGACATAGGAGAATGGAAATCTTAGATAAGAAAGGTAGAGCATATACGTATCGCAGCAGTCGGCGAGGGAATTGACCTCGTTCTCGACTCGATCCAAAGCGAGTTGAGCAGCCTGGGAAGCACGGAGGAAATCGAGGTTGATATCGAGAGAGCGCTTCTCGATAGTGGATCTGAGATTGCGACGCGCCTGGGGAGTGTTCTCTGTGTAGAAAGTGGATAGAGTGTTGAGAGAAGCCAAAACTTCTGGGGTGTCCGTCCGACATTCCAAAACCTTCTTCAGTTTACGCGACAGCCCAGGAGCAAGTCCCCCTGCCACCATTTTCTTCTTCTCGTGGCTTCTACTCTCTTTTTTTCCGATCAATTGTCAAAATTTCCGATCCGTTTGAGCAATCGGAGGTAGAGTCATAGATCCATTTCCAGTTTCCATCATAAAATGTTATGAGTTTTCTGGTGTTGAATCCAATGTAAAGCCCGATAAGCTCCGGGTATTTGAAAACTTGGCCTGATTTCAAAGGTATTGAGTTACCCAAGAGTGAAGCCCACCCAAAAACAATACTCTCGTGATCAAATCGACCCGATTTCGAATAAAAAAATTTAAGTTTTTATTTTATTTTATTATTAAACTCTTAAACTTGAGTTTGAAAAAAATGAATATTTGTAAAATTCGAATTTTTTAACTATTTTAAAATGATCGTTTAGAAGAAAAAAATCGACGGATTAACAAGCGTTTAGAACCAAACTTGAATTGTTTGGGGTTAGTGTTACTAATGAACGATTGTTTCTTACAACAACAGCAACAAAATAAAAACGTGTCCTAAATCTTAAAACACGAAAAACTTGAAAGCAAAATTAACCTAATTCTTTAATTTTAATTAATTAAGTGGTCCAAGATATTAATATAATTTATATTTTACGTGAATTCAAATTTTAATATTTATATTAAGTATATAAATATCATTCTATTATAAAAAAATATGATATCATATGAAGCATATGTGTAAGACATAGCTAAGGCTTGTCATAAATTAATAAAAGTTAAACCGAAATGGTAGGTAAGATTATCTCTCATGATTATGTCACGGGTTCGTTATCATTTTTTAAAAACTATATTAATAGAGTATGAAAGGTTATTGTTTATATATTTTAAAACATTATTTTAGTTAATTTGATTAATTTTTGAATTAATTAAAAAAATATATAATTAAGTAAATTATACAAATGATTATTGATTCGTTACACGTAATAAATTATTGATATATATTAAAAATTTTAATAATTAAAAATTTTAATGATAACTTAATAAAGTCTAATGATATTTTATGTTATATAAAAAATAATGATTATTTTATAATTTTTAAAAATTTATTTAATAAATAAATATATATATAAGATAAAATGAATACAATAAATGGAAGAGATTATATTTTTTTATTAAAAAATACAACTTTTTAGAAGTGTCATGGTAAAAAAAAAACATTATATTTATAAGATAAGATAAATTATAAAAAATCAGCACATGGAATTCAAAATAACTTCCTTCCAACGGTTTTATTATCTTGACAGTACTTTGCCTACCCTCAATGTACACAAAACGCATATATCTATGAGTTCATGGTGTGGATTGATAAGTCCTAATCTTATCCCTCAAAAAAGGGTCTCTCTCTACGGATATATTTGATAATGATTTTAAGTACTTTATAGGATCACACTGTGATAAAAGGGCATAGACAAAGTATCTTATTACAATGATTCATGTTGTGTTCCATTACTTTGATTTTCTTAACACTCCAAGTTTATCTGTATGGAACACCAATACGTCACCTCGGCTCATCTGGTTATAGAATGCTAAACCGCACCTCACTTCTCTCGCATTGGTCACAACAGACATGGACTAATTTATGTCCTAAACAAGTTTATCTAGTTAGATCATCATCATCATCTTAATGACGCAGCAAATAACCTTGCTCTGAAAAGTTTCGAATAATTAATATATGAAAAATACTTTAATACATAAGTTTATGTACACAAATCTTTTGATTTTAAGGTCTAAGAATTTAGGTTGAGGTTAAAGATTTAGGGTATAAGGTGTAGAATTTAAAATTTGTGATTAAAATTTGAAGTTTAGAGTGTAAAGGTTAAAAAATTCGAGGTTTAAACTAAAATTTTTAAAATAAATTAAGATTTAAATAAAATTTTTAATAATTTTAAAAAATAATGAGAATGTTTAAAAATTATAAGAGGTAATTTAATTAAAAATATTCATAATTTTAAAGTTTAATATGATTTTTTAAGGTCTCGTCCTGACTAATACGAATCGACCCGTATCGCATACCTAGTTTTGGTGGGTGAGTCTCCTAGTAGAAATTTTTTACATACACAACATCTCAAACCAAAGATTTGTTTAAACGAAACCAAACTGCTTATTACTTGAATCAAGCCTTATCGGTGAAAAAATAATTATTTTAAAGATATGTGTTCCATTACATTTCAATTTTCCTACATATGACTCTGATGAGAAATGAGCTCAGACCATTACCATTACATTGGTCATACCCATGTGCTAAGACATCAAACCATTAAAATTCACATTCTCACACTAAGCATCAAAGTGGAGGTGATGCTGAGGAGATCACATCCATAACCAAACTTATTAAAAAATATATTACTAGTGTCAATTATAGTATATAAATCTATAAGTAGTGATATGGATCGATTATGTTAAGGGTACAGTCGTATTTCTTAAAAATTTTAAATTTTTTATATTTTGTATATTTAATTCGTATTTTTTATTGATGATTTAATTTTATATTTTTAAACTCTCGTAATTTTATATCCTTATATTTTTAATATATGTTCTTGATAATTTATATCTTTATATGAAATTTTGAGTTTGTCTCTAAGAGTGAGACATAGGGGTGGGCAAAACTCGAATCGACTCAAAAATCGATTTTTTTTTTAAAATTTCAAGTTATTCGATTTGTTCGAGTTATTTGAGTCACTTGATTAACTCGAGTGAATTTCAAGTTCGAGTCGGTTTTGAATTTTGGAAGTTCGAATATTCGAAAAATTGAAATTTATTTTTGAAATTTTACATTTTAGTCACTATCTTATAACCTTTTCAATTGAACTCCGATTCAGTCGCAATTTTTTTAAATTCATTTTTTGAGATGAACATAAGATTAAGAATAAAACTTATTAATGAAATTAACATTCCTTTGGACTTAGAACTTTTAAAAAATTATTATTATGTCCCTAAAGTATTGAAATTTTATTATTTAACCATTGAATGATAAATATTAATCTATGTGATAATAATTTTCCTTGATGTAACATATTACCCAGGGACGAAGCCAGGATTTGGGGTTGAGGGGGACAAAACATAAATGTTTAGAAGTAGGGACAAATTCATAAAAAAAACAATTTTTAAAAGAATTTAAATAGAGAGACAAAAGTGAAAAAATTCTTCAGGGGTGGGACAATCGATTTATTACCTATAAAAATATAACATGGTTCCGTCCTTGATATTACCTATAAAAATATCATTATAAATATTTTTTATAACAATTGATTTATTAAATTATATTAAAAATCTTATTTACACATGAAAAAAATATATTAAAGAAATCCTTATCACTTTAAACTATAATATTATAAATAATTATAATTAAATTTGTATAAAAATTTGAAACTCGACTCGATTCAAAAAATTTTAAATAAAATTTAAATAATAAAATAAAACGTATTAACTCGAATAACTTAAATTTTTTACTTAACTCGATCGAATGTCCAGTCCTAGAGACAACATAATCCACATACCCACGCGTGTGCTTCCTTGTTGTTTTACATTGGGTTGTAATCCTCCCCCCACCCACTTATTCTCCATCAACTCCCACACACAAATTTCCATCTTTTCATCCCCTTGGGGAATCGGAATAATTGGAAGAAAAAGGCAATGTTGGTCCAATATCATCATTGCGGAAATCATTTATGAAAAACACTAAATGTAATAAAGTAATGTAGAATCAACTTATTTCAATGATTAAAGAAAGATTACGAATTCGACCATTAATATTTATAGTATAATAATTAAGGAATTTAATTTATATTTTAAAAATAGATATTATTTGTAATTACTGTAACTTATTCAAAAAATACAATTTAAGAAATTTAATAGATTTTATTAACTAATTGAATTAAAATTTATTTTGATTAATTAGTTGTTTAATAATGATTTCTTAAAATTTAATTATTAATTAATTCAATTTAAAATTTATTAACAAACCGAACTGATAAATCAATTAAAAATTTAACATATATTTAATATATTAAAATTTTAAGCTTATATGTCGATATCAAATAATTATATTTTAATATAATTTTTGAGTACAACTCAAAAATTACAAAAAAAAATAATGTTTAAAATAAAAATCTAATGAGAAAAATAATTTTTATATACAACATAACAATTCTGTTAAATTTTTGACGGAAGAGAATCAAAATAGGAAAGGTATTTAACGGGAGGGACGATTTTGACGAAAAAATTAATTGGATGACTAAAATAATTAAAAAGATGATAGTTTGATGACCACTAATATAATTTTTTAAAAAAGTTTTATCGAAAACTAACCGATTTAACCGAACTTAGTTCGGTTCAATCCGGTTAATGATTAAAAAAATTAAATTTAATAATGAATTTATTTTTTACTGAGATAAAATTTAAAATTTAACAGTTTTAAGTATTTAACAAACATTTAAATTTATTATTTTTTGAACATATATTAAAATTTTATATGGGAATAGTAAAAAAAAAAACAGCATCCATAATTTTTACTGTTTTTAACATTACTTAAATATTAAGAATTATGCCATTAAGCTTAATCAATTGTTGCTGGTTTTTTCTTTGCTGACACCTTAATCCATTCCTTAATCTTTAAGGTTTTTCAAATTGTGCTGACATTTTTATGATACTTGTCACGTTAATTTATTTTGTGACTTAAGAATTTAAATCAAATTTGAATTTTAACGTATTTTGTATAATTATTAAATATAAGTATGCATATAAGTCTGAGGATAAAAGCAATGACGACTACATGTGGAGTTACTATGAAAGGTGACAAATAAGTCGATTTAAGTTATTTCGGGTCTGACTATATTTAATATTAGTTTGGATTTAATTTGGTTTTAGTTTTGGTCTAAGGTAATTCAAGTCAGTTGATTTTCGAATCGGTTGAATTTTATTTTGATTAATATCATATAGGTTATTTTTAGTTCAGTTGATTTTGGCTCCGGTCAACCTTGGATCAATCAATTTCATTCGACTTTTCATGTTGAATCAGTGTCTTAAACCCATATATATTTTTTCTTTATTTTGAGTTGCTTTCTTTTCGGTTATTTTTTGTTCAAGTAAAATCGCTTTGAATCTATTTCGGTTTAATTAAAATTCGATTTGGTGTTAGTTTTGGATCAAATTTGTTTTATGAATTTCATTTCTTGATTCGGTTCTCGGATCTAAGTGTGTCATAACTAGATAAGATTAGATGCTTAAACTAATCAATTTAGAGGTGACAAACAGATTGATCGGTTCGAGTTTAGTTCAAGTCATTTCAAGTCTGACTATATTTGGTTTTAGTTTAATTTGGGTATTAAGTCAGGTTGGTTGATTTTTAGTTCGACTAACTTTTGATCATTTATTTTGGGTCAATTGATTTCTGGTTGTATCAATATTGAGTTAATAAGAGGTTGATCGATTTTAATTGAGTTTTCAGGCTGAGTTAGTTTTTTTCACCATACATATGACTTTAGATAACCTGTATAGTTAACTTTTTTATGAGTTGTGCGATAATTCACATCTTATCTTTTTTTATTAACTTGACCCATTGGGTGTGATCACCCAATGATTGGGTGCGAATTATTTTGATCATCGAACTAAAAAAATTAAAATTTGACCATTCAACCTATTAAATTGATCTATTTTGGTCACTGTCATTCAAAAACTGAGTGATGGATAAGTGATGTGGCAGTTAGCGAGAATTCATAAAATTACATATTTATTTTATGTTATTTACGTATTATATCGATTTAATTTATTTTAATTTAATTAAATAAAATTAACCAACCAATCAGATGACGATAAAACCCTATAAATTTACCACTACTCAAACTTATCTTTAGTAAAATGAATTGCATCATTTAATATATATCCTATAATGTAGTAAATGTTAGGGGTTGCCGGTTGGAGCATTGATAAATAGCGTGATTTTACGCATCTTAAGTGATTTAGGATTGAGTTTCGTTTTAATTATTTTTACGTATTCCTAACATTTACAGTATTATAAGTGATATATTAAATGGTGTAATTCATTTAATTAAAGATTGAATCGAAGTAGTAGTAAAGTCATAGAGGTTGCAGGTTTGGTCCATGCCAAACTCATCCTTCTATTTTAATTTTTCTTAAACTAAGTGTTGACATGTGTCACTACTTGATTGAAGGAAAAAATATATTAAATATTAAATAAAATAAATTAAAAATTAAAATATTCACCTAATCGGGTGATGACATATATAATCATCTGATTTGTTAATTAATTTTATTATATTAAATTAAAATTAGGACCAAATTAATATAATAAGTAAATAATAGTGACCATATGTATAATTTTATAAATTCATGTTAACTACCACGTCACTCATCTATCATCATTTCGTCAGTTTTTTAACAACAATACATAAAATAAGTCAATTTAATAAGTTAAATAATTAAATTTTAATTTTTTAATTCAATGATCAAAATAAATTACACCTAATAGGTTGGTGGTCACCCGTTAGTTTACCTTATATTTTTATATTTTTCTTTATTAAAGGTTAACATCAATGAGAGTTTCTTTCCGTTTAGATAAAATCGATTCTTGTAATACTCTCATCTAACTCAAGAATTACAATATCACATTTAATCGTTGACCCAACTCGACAAAATTCCAAATCATCGTTAAACCATAAAATTAAAACCATTTGCATTATAGAATATTTACATTGAAACGTCTGTTATTTAATTTACAAGACATGTGATTTCCATTTCTACAACTAACACTTTAAAAGATTCGATTATTATCAAATATTTAAAGATTTCACTTGATAAAGTCCTATGAATACACAACTCATTTAATATAAATATTGTATTATTATAATTACATTTTTTTAAATTCTACACCGATAGTGTTTCTTAAGCTCCCAAATAATCTATCAACTTACATACATAACGATTCTAAGCGTTGAACTTATAAAACTTTGTGATATATATATATATATATATATATATACTTTAGGCATAAAGATAATTTTTACCCTTAACGTTTATAATTTTTGTTATTTTGGCCCCTATTCTATTTTTGGGATAAATTTAACCCTTGGCCTATGTCTTTTTAACAAATAACTCATTTTTTAACTACCATGATAACTGAACCGTAAAAAATTTAATAATGATGACATGTCATATATATGTAATAATATATTCTAAATGACTTAACATCTAGTATATCAAATACATACACGCGGAATATAGTTTTATTCCAATCTAAAAATATAAAACAATTAAAATTCAAATAAAATATTAAAAATTAATTTTTTATTCATTAAAAATTAATTAAATCTAAAACAAAAGGCTACTAAACATTCTCAACCTTAATTATAGTAAAATCAAAATTTTATCTAAAATTGTATGAACATAATTTGAAAAGAAAGGGGTTTGTATATTTTGTTACCGGTGAATCAAAGATAAAGGATTTTGATAATAATCAATTGGATTTTTATTATTTTAATTTAGAATTTATGTATTTTAGTTTTAATCTAAATCGGAGTTTTAGGATTTTATAAGATATTTTAGTTTAGTTAGTGTTGAGAATATTTAGTAAATTTTTGTTTTAGATTTAATTAATTTTTAATATTTTATTTAAATTTTAATTGTTTTATATTTTATATTGGAATAAAAATAGGTTAAGGGTTAAATTTATTCAAAAAAAAAAGGGCCAAAATGACAAAAATTATAAACGTTAAGGGTGAAAATTATCTTTATACCTATACTCTACTACTCTTATGTTAATCATAAATATAAGTATCTAAACTAGTACGAACAATAAGGCAAGAATAATAATTATGTGACATTATTGTTAGTCTCCTAAATGTATGTTAACATCATGGTAGTCATCAGATCATCGAGATAAAAAGTATACATGTACATCGTAGAAATCAAAGCAAATCAATTATACAAACCTTAAGTGAGTCACAGGAACAACATAACATTGAAAACATACACTCAAAATGATGCCCAAGGATACACAATATTAAGATCATACACTTCATACTCGAAATTATCCCTCAAGGATATTTAAACGAGGTTTAGGGACACAAAGCATCTAGATCACACATTCAAATACTTATCTTATTGTTGCAACACATTACGTGGGTATCCGAATCACAATAATCATTGACTCAATCAATCAAATACATACTCGATATACAAGCAACGTGATCCCAAGAATCACCTAATTGTTGCTAATCGTCATTACATCATTAATTTTATATTATCGAGTTGTTATTATATTATGCAAGAGTACATAATTAAACTCATAAGGTTTCTCTAGGTATACAGTTAAAAAATACCCCTAACATATGACTGAGTAATCACTTTGACACATATTCTTTTTTAAACAATTCAACCCTCAACGTTTTATTTTGGATCAAAATGCTCATTCTACTGATATTTTTTAAAAATCTAACGGTAGAAGTTTGAAACTACTTGACATAATGATAACAAAAAATATTTTATATACTATATAATTCTATAAAATTATTTTTTAAATGATGTAACATTCTTTTCAAATTAATATATTTATCTATATGATACTATTATGTCAGTATACACTGTTATATAGGTTTGTCTCATCATATTTATCTTGGAACGATTGAATTGTGAAGACGATTTGAACTGAATCGTGATTAATTTATTGAACGTCCATTCTATATAATTCGAAGAATCTTTTGTAATTACTTCTCTTAATGAATTTTTCTTTATGATAAAAAGAACTTAAAGTTGGCAAAAAGAAAATAATGTAGATGTTCCATTATAAAGAGGAGAAGAAGAAATAAAAGGTGAAAATTCCTCAAAGGTAATTATGTTTGTCATACAAGAAAATGAAAAAGAAAAAGGAAATCAGATTAAAGAAGTAAAAATCCATGATTAACAAGAGAAAAAGAGAGGAAGAAATTCAAGTCTTGCAATAAAGAGAAGGTGGGAAAACAAAGGGGTGGGGCCCTCCTATTTCCCAAAGAAATGATTTGGCAAAAGGAAAATCTACAAAACGACGACGAGCTGGACACTTAGGAGTGCGTGACACGTGTCGACTTCAGTTGGTACTTGTTTAATTGTTGTAGGTCTAAGAAAGCTATTTATTAAATACTCACGGAGTAAAGATTATTAAATGAATTATGTTCACTATATCATCTATAGTTTAAGTAATCAAAATTGTTAATCTTTAAATAATTGTTTAATAATTACATACTCATTAATTACATGTAGAAAAAAGATGATTCACCTTAAAAAATTGAGATGGATAAATCTGATTGGTTGATACCATGGATGACGTGATGAATAGGGTTCACCTAATATTTTTTTCTCACAGAGAGTTTTGCTCGTATAGTAGTTGAAACTAGGGTGTAAACGAGCCGAATTGAATTTGAGTAGTGTTAAGCTTCGCTTGGTTCGGTTCGGTTCACTAATATTTCGAGTCAAGTTCGAGCTTAAATAACTTTAAAAGAGTCTAGAAGGTCTGAGTTTGATTCGACTCGTTAAGAATTCGAGTCGAGTTCGAGCTTAAGTAACTTTAAAAGAGTATGAAAAGTCTGAGTTTGATTCGGCTCGTTAAGAACTCAAGTCGAGTTCGAACTTCATTCGAGCCTAATCGAGTCAAGTGTTGATCAATCTTTGACCGTGTTAGATTCGAGTAATTCTTATCTGTCATGTCTCATTTAAAGCTTAATGAAGAATTTTTTTTGATATATAACTTGTGTAAAATAAAGCTTGTTAATTTTAGGATTTAGTGTTTTAATATAGGGTTTAAGATTTATGTTTAGAGTTTAATACTTATGTTTAGTGTTTAGATTTTAGGGTTTTAAGTTTAGAAATTTAGATTTTAAATTATAAAAAATAAAAAATATATAATATATTATATTTTTGATTAAGTACTCGTGAGCTTTTCGAGTTGGATATCAAGTAGTTCGACTTAGTTTATCAAGACCTCGAGCCGAGTTCGAGCGGAGTCCAATCAAATCGAGCTTTAATCGAGTTGATTTTAGTTAACCCACAATCTATCTTATCTCACTTGTCCCTCTCAATTTTAAATATAAAGGTTTAATAGAACTTTGTCCCTCTTACTATTCGATCTTGATTCCGTCCCTGTAAATATTTAAATATATAAATATCGAAAAGCATAAGAGTGAGAAGCACAATCTTGAATGGAATACGTATCTAAGCTTGTCGATTTCAATATTTTAACATTATTTATAAAGTCAGATTATAAATGTTATGAATATATTTATTTATGGTGGATATCCATATATTAAGTTAAACTTGAATGGGCTTTGGTATTAGGGTTTAATACCCATTGGAATTAGGGTTTCCATCTTATGCTTATAAATATAGACTTTTGGCATAGCATTGTATACAACTCTACTTTGAGAATATAATAAAATCTCTCCCTTTTGTCTCTCATCTTTATTCTCCTATTTTATTCTTGTTCTTTACTTTATTCACAACACGTTATCAGCACGAGACTCTAACCAACGGAGGTGTTTGTCGTTCAAATCTTGAAGGAGTTATTGAAAAGAATTTGTTACTGGCATAAATTAAAGATAAGTTCTTCTCCCTCAATTATATTTTTATTTTTTCTCTCTTGATCTTTGATTTGATTTTTAATTTATTAAAAAATCTTTGGTTATTTGGTGTTTGTATAGCGATAAAGTGACTCAATTCTCGTGGTGTTTGTCTACAATTCCCAAAAAGGATTTTAACAAAATATTGGTGATTAAACTTTCCATATATTCAAATTAGTGGAAAGTCTGGTATATTCTATTTATTTAATTTGAGATTTTTTTTATATTTATTTATAACCAATATTTGTTTATTTTATTATTATGACGAAAGTTTATGTTTTAATCATGTTTTAAGTATTACATGATATTAGAACAAATATTAAACCTTTAATCAATTAATATGTTCTTTGTTATGTTGGTTTAATCCGAGTATATTGGTTGGACATCCCGTTCTGTGAGGCTACTGGTCTCAAAGGAGGTTCTTTTTGTAAAGGACCTTGTGGACTGGTTTAACAACGCCGCGTATGAGGATTAAATTTTTTGTTCTTTGTATATATTGTATATATATATTGGTTGATCAATTACTATTTAATAGTATGAATATTATAAAGTCTATATTTGCTTGGAAGCAATATTTTTTTGTGTCGAAAAAATCGACTATAGACTTCTCCCAAGTTCAAGTTACGAAAATTGTCTTGATCAAAGAAGTTTTATGGGAGGCATTCCCTAAAGTGAACGCATGCATGATGATTATTCCATGCGATTATTGGATTTATGACATTCCTTAAAGTGAATGCAAGCATGATGATTATTCCATGCGATTATTGGATTTATGACATTCCATGAAGTGAATTCAAGCATGATGACTATTCCATGCGATTATTTGATTTATGTCATTCCCTGAAGTGAATGCAAGCATGATGTTTATTCCATGCGATTATTGAATTTGTTTCATTCCTTGAAGTGAATGCAAACGTGATAATTCATTATATGGTTAGTGAATAAAACTCAATTATGTGCCAGAGTATCATTGATGAGGATATGTTAGAAAAAAAAATACTCCACTTTTCATGCCAACAAAGTTGTCCTTCAGACTCAATATCGTGAAAAAGGCTTTAAGAAATATTCTGAGTTAATTTCTTGCCTTCTTGTGGCTGAGCAAAATAATAAGTTGCTCATGAAAAATCATGAATATCGCCCAACAGGCTCCGCTCCATTCCCTGAAGCGAATGTGACATTATATAGCGGAATGAATAAAAGCCACATTAGTAATTGTGGTTGCGATTGAAGTCATAAAATAGACATGGATAAGATGATTATTTTGAGAATACTTATATCCACAAGAAGTAGAATTATAAAGATGACAAGAATGATAGAGATCAGATTAAAAATCTTTATGTTATCAATGTGATGGTATAAACCATTGATCTCGTACTTGTCAAACGCCGAAGTATTATGGACTTTATTCATAATCATGAATGATAAATTAAAGAAAATATAATCAGATTTTTTTGTGGCGAAAATAATGGCGTTATTGATCCAACTCAATTGGATATTGATAATTTTTCACATAGTCCTTCAAGAGAATAATTCATCATTTATTTTATTTCCCTTATAACATCTAAAAGAAATAATTGATCTTTATTTATTTTGTTTTATGTTAATTTATTTTTATTTATTATATATTTATGTTAATTTATTTTACATATTATTTATTTACGCTTTATGTTAATTTATCGTTAATTTATTTTACATATTATTTATTACGCTCTATGTTAATTTATCCTTTGAAGAATATTATCACTTCTGGAATGAAATCCACAATGAATTGTGGCTATTTATGCCAAGCAGACAGTGCAAGTACTCATACTATACTCAAGCATAAGAAATATTTTCTCATTTAAATACAAGGGAAAATATGAGTACTATATCTCAAAGTACTAAAATATTTGTGCTTCGGAAGAGCTCTTGAGAGCTTATCTTTGATCCGATTTGATATGATGTGCCATTTTTTAATATTTTTCCGTTCCCCGAAGTGAATGGTACAGAGCACATATTTTTCATTTCCCGAAGTAAATGAAATAAAGCACATATTAAAAGGTGCATAATTATGCATATTTTCCCATTTTAAATACAAGGGAATAATATGAGTACTATATCCGGAAGTACTAATATCACAGAAAGCTCCGACTGAGCAAATATGTTATTGAGACTTTATCTCATATTTACAGTGCATAATGCTCGTTGAGCAAATATGTTATTGTCAAATGAGAATATCTCATATTTACAGTGCACTATGCTCGTTGAGAAAATATGTTATTACCAAATGAGACTTTATCTCATATTTCCATTATATTATGATCGTCAAAGTCGCAAAGAGACTTATTGAATTTTAAAGATATTTACAGAAATATATTGAGAATATTAGTCAAGGGGGTGCTGACTATCTGAATATTACGAGTATAACTCAAGGCAATAATGAAATTTTGGCAAAATTACATGCAATGTCATCCATATTGTACTACATAAGAATTAGTACAAATTGAAGCTCATGCTATTGTAAACCAAATGTTTACTGATAATTTTATTTGGCATGACCGGTTAGACCATCCTGGTTCAATTATGATGCGAAAATTAGCTGACACTTACATGTGGTCATTTATTGAAGAACTAAGATTTTCTTCATGGTAATTTTTCATGTGATACTTGCTATGAAAGCAATTTGATTATTCAATCATCAACAGTTAAGATAAAGTGTAAATCTATTACTTTTCTGGAAAGGATAGAAGGTGATATATATGGGCCCATACACCTTTTCTAAAAATCCATCTAGATATTTTATGATTTTTATCGATGCATTGACTAGATGGTTATATGTATCCTTGTCATTAACCCGCAACTTGGTGTTTGCGAGGCTACTTGCTCAGTTGATAAAATTACGAGCACATTTTCCAGATTATTTTCTAAAGACAATCAGTCTTGGTAATGTTGATGACATGTAATTTTACATGTAGTATCACAAATTCGCATCAAGCCAACAAATGATCATAAGTTCTCCCCATTACAAATGGTTTTTGGTCAAGAACCAAATATTTCTCATCATAGATTTTTTTTGTGTGCGATATATGTTTTAATTGCTCCACCATTACGCACAAAGATGAGTTTTATTGGGAATATATATAAGAGCTTCTGATAGGGGATTTATTTACAACCCGATTTACTGACTATCATTTTAATGAGTCAGTTTACCCAATATTAGGGGGAGAAAATAAATAGCTGAGGAAAGAAATAAGTTGGAATGAATTATCATTTTCTCTTTTTGATCCACGTACTACACAATGTGAACTATAAGTTCAAAGGATAATTCATTTAGCAAATCAATTGCCAGATATTTTGTTGACCATAAAAGAGTGACTAAGTCACGTATACCAGTTATGAATGCTCCGATTAAATTTGATATCATGGAAGGACAAACTCTAGTTGCTAATGGGTCTAACTTACGCTTAAAGCGTAGTAGACAAGTAAGTTCCAAAGATAAGAGATCCTCGAAAAAGAAAAGGAGCTATATTTTATGATGGTCTGATCAAGGAATCAATGATTATGAAAATCTCTAGAAGAGATTAAATGGTCTCCAACAGAGACATTGAAATGACTCAGGTACCTGATAATAAAGAGATCTCAATAGATTATGTCATGTCTGGTAATAAGTGGAACTGAAATTAAATCGACGTCGTTAATATATTTGCATGCAATATAGCACTAGAGATTTTATTTGATGATGTGGATCATGAATCATTGTCAATTGGGCAATGTAAACAAAGAAATGATTGGCCAACATGAAAGAGGCAATTGAGGCGAAACTAAAATCTCTTTTGAAAAGAGAAGTATTTGGGTCTATAGCCCGTACATTGAAATGTGTAAAGCTCGTGGATATAAACGAGCCTTTTGAGAAAGAGAAATCAAAAGGGGAAATCATGAGACATAAGCTCATTTGGTTGTACAAGGATTCTCACAAAGACATGAAATTGATTATGAGGAAAATATATTCCTCGGTGGTGGATGCAACTACTTTTAGATTTCGATCAATCTGGCAATAAATAAAATTATTCGGTTTCTGCCTAATGGATGTTGTTACATCATATTTGAATGGGCCTCTCGACAATAATATTTATATGAAACTTCCGGAAAGATTTAGATTGTCATAAGCAGTTTATTCAAGTTCTCAAGAACATTATTCAATCATATTGAATATATCATTTTATGGCTTGAAACAATTTAGGCGTATTTGATATGATCGTCTCATTGAATACTTATTAGTATAATGCTATATGAATTATTTCCCCGAGCATTTTTATTAAGAGGTTTAGCTCTGAATTTTTATTGTTGTATATGTCGATGATTTGAATATCGTTGAGACTCGTGAAGAGACCTCCTCAAATCCTTGTGCATCTATCGACATACAAAAAAAAATATTGAAAGAGACTTTACATGCATAACACATATCTATTGATAACCCTTATGGTTGTTGCTAAGTCTCTTACTGTAAACAAATATTTTTTTGCCTCACGAAAAGGGTAATGATATTCTTGGTCTAAAGCACAATATACACATTATTTGATCTGGAAGTCTCGTATCTTAGCTGGTCCATAAATATTATTTAAGTGCTACAAGATCATTACCTTTAAATAATTGTTATGCATGAGGCAAAACCAAAATATGTGTTTGGCTAAACATATCCTGAAGATATGTGAATGTTTTTTACAAGATAAGATGCAAGCTATCTTGTATAGAGATAATACAAAATTTATACCTCAAGGTGGATATATCAAATATGATAAAACGAAACATATTTCTTCAAGTTTCGTCCCTCATGATTTTCAGATAAATAGTTTTCAATGAATCATTTCAAGTAATGACTTGGAAGATTTATCCACTAGTACATGATCTACTTCAACATTTGAAGATTGTATTCAATATTGAATTATGAAGATTCAAAGATCTTATGTGATATTTTCATGAGGGGGAGTAAATACGCGTTGCACTCTTTTTCCCTTAACCAAGGTTTTGTCCCAATGGGTTTTCCTGGTAAGGTTTTTAATGAGGCAACATGTTATGCGTATCAAATATGTGTGTACTCTTTTTCCTTCACTAAGATTTTTTTTCCCACAAGGTTTTTATCTTAGTAAGGTTTTAACGAGGCACATTATCTTCATGGATATCCAAGGGGGAGTGTTATGAATATATTTATTTATGGTGGATATCCATATATTAAGTTAAACTTTAATGGGCTTTGGTATTAGGGTTTAATACCCATTGGAATTAGGGTTTCCATCTTATGCCTATAAATATAGACTTTTGGCATAGCATTGTATACAACTATACTTTAAGAATATAATAAAATCTCTCCCTTTTGTCTCTCATCTTTATTCTCCTATTTTATTCTTGTTCTTTACTTTATTCACAACAATAAACTATTAATCTTTATTTTAAATATTATTTATAAAATCTAATTATAAGCTTATCTAATAAAAAAAACACTGCAAAAATACTATAAATTCAAAAATAATTTTAGGGTTGCTATAGATTTCTATCCTAAGAAGCTAAAAAAAATTATTGTAAATAAAGAGGTTCATTATTTCAGATATTTATATATAGTTTACTAAGAAATCAAATTATGACACCAATTTTTTTAGTAAAAAAAATGTCCCAACATAATACTAGGATGTTCAATTCAAGTGATGAGTCACATGGAATTGTCTTGTCAAAAAAGTATAACATTATATAATATAGATCCTTAATTCATGGTCTGACTAAATATTATTTGAATAAATAATAAGGTTCAGCTTTATAATTTTAGTAAATATTTTTATATATAATTGATGGCTGGTGATCAAGAGTGTATAATTAATTAGGGAATCTCTATCTTTTCTTTCTTTAGAAAACTCTTCAAAACCAGAAAAATAGAATAAGTATAAATTTAGCATCAAAGAATAGATGTTGAAAAGCACAGAGAATCCATGTGCAATAGGGAGCTTTTGAAAGGGAGTGGAATTAAGAATTCATGTTAGAATATAAAAATTCAAAAAAAAAAAAAAACTTGCTAGTAAAATTAGGGAAGATATTATGACCCAAAATCGGTGGGTTCCGATCTGATAAAGATATATATATATATATATATATATATTTATTAAAAAATCAAGTTTGGATCGGATTGAGTTATTGAAAAATAAAGTCAGGTTAAATTTAGAATAAAAATTCTTCGACTCGATATATTTTTATATAATATATAATATTTTTATTATTTTTTGATTCGGATCATATTTAGTTGAATTTTTCTATTAAAATATAAAAAATGAGTCAGGTTGGGTTACATTCGGAACGGTAGGAATGGATGTTTTAATTTTCGAGTCGGAGTCAGAGCATCCAAAAACCGACCTGACCTACTGTCACCCCTAAATAAAATATTATATAATAAAAGTCTAACAAACGATAGAATCTCATAAAAGACTATGTTCTCAAGAGTATCATTACTCAATAGTTTCTTCAAACAATTTACAACGTTGGTTTTAGCAGCATTTCTTGCGGCACTATTTTAAGAGTTTAGGAAAGTTTTTAACGACACTAAAAAAACGTTGCTATAAAACTAAAAAAACGTCGTTAAAAATTTATTTTTGATGTAGTGAGACGTCGCACCATTCTCATTATATAACATTTTAATAACAGTTAAATTATCTAACTCTATCCACAAACGTCAGATACCAATCCGCCAAACGTGATAAAGACCCTAGTAACCCCGCAATCATTTCGTCGCATTTGAATTAATTTGATAAAAAAATATAAAAAATAAACAATTGAAATTAAAGTAAATTTATACATTAACATATATCAAGTTGGGGAGGTAAAAAGGTGTGGCCTCGGTCTTAGAAATGATGCGCACATAAAAGAAGCTCCTCCGTCTGTGTCCCTGCCCAAGCCCTTGCCCTTGCTGCCTCGTTTATCTCGGTGCTCTCTGCAACTCAACAGATTAAATTATTACACATTTCCTTAATATGAGGGTAGTGATTGGAACCCGATTCATCACCTTTCTCCTTTAATCATTCCTCTCTACTATACTATTAATCAAGTAACCAACAAAAACAAAGAATATCAGACATTTGCTGAGCATCCAACTGCCTTCTTAAAACATGAGAACGTTAAAAATCAAAGTAAATGGCAGTGTAGAGGGAATACTTAAAAGAATCCAGTGGCTTTGTTTTGTTAGTAAAAAAATACCATAAAATAGTAGCATTAGCATCAGTCTCTTGCCAGAGCCTGCTGCCTGCTGCCTGCCTATAGTATACAAGGAGACTGGAGAGGTAAAAGTGATTCCCTGGACCCAACGTATGCGTGGATATCCCCTCCCTCTTGGCCGTGAATGTAACGCAGCATCTGCCATCAACACTTTGCTGGTGCATTTGACTTCATTGGGTTGCCGAAAGAGGAAAATAAACAATGATTTGGTTCAGTAATTAGAAGCCATTTGTTTATGTTCATGAATAAATTTATTTAAAGTTTATTTATTGGCTTGTTTATCGATCATTTATAAGTTCGTTTACAAGTTTTCCTTGTTATTTATAAGGAAATGGTGTGATTTCATCGTTTTGAAGAATATATAAAACGTACATGTTAGCGGAAATATAAACTGACATTCATTTAAGATCAATTCATTTATAGCCTGAAGTATGCCAGACCAATCAACTGACATTCACGACAAGACAAGAAAATAAACTTGAAACATATAAACGTATGACTGCGAGAAACGGTGGGAGAAGCACCATCGTTGCCGGAAATCACCACATTGAACGAGCAAGACTGTTTATTGTAAACTACCTCTGAATGAACTCAGAATCCACTAAAAAATGGCTCTTCTATCTGTTGACGACGTACTCCCTGAACCTTAGTTCTATTAGTACTATATGTGACTTCTCCAGGTCTCCCACTTTCTAGGTGAAAAACCGCGCGTGTTCATAATTTTCTACTAGACATGTACCACTTGTCATAATTTTATGTGAGAATGTGCACGCATTTAAGAGTACCCTACTAAAGTGATGATAATAAAAAGAACGTGATTAACGAGTTGAGCAGCTCGTGAGTTATTCGAACTCGATTCGGTTAAGACTCGATAAATATTTAATTCAGATTAGTTCGACTTGAATTTGACTTGATACCTTAACGAGTTAAATCGAGCAAAGTCTAACTCGACTCGATATGTTCGAGAGTAACTCGTTAATTTTTTAAAATATTTTTTAATAATTACTTTAAAATAATTTCATTCAAAAAATAAATCTAAATAATAATTATTAATGTGTGAATTGTTACTTTAATTTTTATACGCTCTTTTAATATTTTTGTTTAAATTTGTTAATTTAAGTTAATATTAAGCCTCATATGATAATATTAAATTTTACTTTTAATTAAAAATAATGTAAGTTTTTTAGTGAGCTTAACGAGCAACGAGTCGAATTGAGCAATAAAATATTTTAACAAGAACGAGTCGAGTACAATTTTGACGAGCTTAACGAGCAACGAGTTGAGTTGAACAACAAATTTTTTTAACAAGTACGAGTCGAGCAATACCCAACTCGCGATCTACTTGCTCGACAAGCACCCGTAGAGATTAGTATTATATTTAATGGTTTGGAGTTGATATAAACAATGGATTAAGGGAAAGCAAGGTGGACTCCCACCATTAACAAGACTATCCCTATATCAAATAGCTTTAGCACACAGTACAAATTCTTGTTTCTTGCTATATATTTATATGCTCTCTAGTGCGCATCACGAAGCGCAGATAAAGGGAACTCAATTAGCTTCTCTCCCTCCCCACCCCCCCACCCCCAAGGCCACAAGCACACCAACACTTCAGTTTTAGCCATGCCTCTCAATTGCATAGCACCAAAACCTCAACACAGTAGCAGTAATGGACGAGTGGAGTCCCATAAAAGGGCTGCCTTGTATCCGATAACTTTGAAGGTTTTAGTCTACATTAGCTACTGAGGGTCATGGGAAATAATTATGCTTTTTCTCTGGTTATGATAAAGTGATTACTGATTAGTGTTTTAATTTTTTTTGTCATATTGGTTTGTTTACACAGTTTGAGGAGGTAGTCTACAAGATCAAGTTGGAGCAGAAAGGATCATGTTGGGGTTCGTGGATCACCCGAGAGAAGACCATAATCAATGGTATAACAGGAGTTGTTTATCCAGGAGAAATACTAGCAATGTTAGGTCCATCCGGAAGTGGCAAAACCACCCTCCTTACTGCCCTCGGCGGCCGCCTCACCGGAAAACTATCTGGAAAGATAAGTTATAATGGTCAACCTTTTTCTGGTGCCTTGAAACGAAGAACAGGTTTCGTGGCTCAGGATGATGTTTTATACCCCCATCTCACGGTGACCGAGACCCTTTTATTCACAGCACTGTTGAGGCTACCCAACAGCTTGAGCCGAGACGAGAAAGTCCAGCATGTCGAGCGAGTCATCGCCGAGCTAGGATTAACTAGGTGTCGAAACAGCATGATCGGGGGTCCACTCTTTAGAGGTATATCTGGTGGGGAGAAAAAAAGGGTTAGCATTGGCCAGGAAATGCTAATCAACCCGAGCTTACTTTTGCTAGATGAGCCCACCTCGGGTTTAGACTCGACCACAGCACAACGGATTCTGACCACAATCAAAGGCCTTGCTAGTGGGGGCCGAACTGTTGTCACCACCATTCATCAGCCTTCGAGTAGACTGTATCACATGTTCGACAAGGTGGTCTTGCTCTCGGAGGGCTGCCCTATCTACTACGGTTCAGCATCCACGGCGTTGGATTATTTTTCTTCCATCGGCTTCTCCACATCCTTGACCGTCAACCCAGCTGATGTCTTGCTTGATCTTGCAAACGGTAAATTTTTAGTTTTACTATATATATTTACTTTCAGAGACTGATGAGGAGAGGGAAGCTTTCAATAATAGATGGGGTATGAAAATGATCAGTTGGCCTACCATAAATATATGGTGCTTCCACCTTTATATCTCTTATGGACAATGGAGTATTATCAGACCCCACCCATTAGACTTCCCTGTAGTCAATTACTTTACCATTACATGATCAGATTCTGTGGTCATTCTAAGCTTATTTACTATTGAAATATACCAAATTTCAATGCAGGAATCAGTCCTGATTTTAAGCCCTCGGTGGAGCAAGCTGAGAATACAGAAGAAAATGAGAAATCGGTGAAGGATGCTCTGATTTCTGCTTATGAGAAAAACATTTCCACAAGACTGAAAGCTGAGCTCTGTAGTACGGATGTCAATAGCTACGTTAACACAAAAGAAGCATCACCAAGTAAATTTTTTCACATAAATTTGATTACATTTATCTGGTTTTTAAGATGAAGTCTAAGAAATGATAATGGACGCAGGAAATGACATGTCGGAACAGTGGTGCACAAGTTGGTGGCACCAATTCAAGGTGTTGCTCCAGAGGGGGGTTAGGGAAAGGAGATATGAAGCCTTCAACAAGCTAAGGATTTTCCAAGTGATCAGCGTGGCCGTACTGGGTGGACTCTTATGGTGGCACACCCCAGATTCTCACATCTCCGACCGAGTAAGACTATGGTTTCTTCTTTGACAATATAAAATTACAAACTTTAAAGAATAGATGCTAAACAAGCTTCTGCATCTGAAAACAGATTGCGTTGCTCTTTTTCTTCTCCGTTTTCTGGGGTTTCTATCCACTCTACAATGCGGTGTTCACGTTTCCTCAAGAAAGAACAATGCTCATCAAGGAACGATCTTCCGGCATGTATCGCCTTTCTTCATATTTCCTCGCCCGAACATTCAGTGACCTACCACTGGAGCTTGCTCTCCCAACAGCATTCGTCTTCATTATTTATTGGATGGGTGGCCTGAAGCCCGACCCTGTTACCTTCATCCTCTCCCTTCTCGTCGTACTTTACAGTGTCCTCGTCTCGCAAAGTCTAGGCCTAGCATTCGGGGCCATTCTCATGGACATTAAACAAGCCACAACGTTAGCTTCTGTCACGACAATGGTTTTCCTTATAGCCGGAGGATACTACGTTCAACAAATCCCTTCCTTCATCGTGTGGCTCAAATACCTGAGTTATAGCTACTACTGTTACAAGCTTCTGCTAGGGGTTCAGTACGATGTGGACGATGTTTACGAGTGTTCCAAGGGCGAATCGTGTAGGGTTGGGGACCTTCCGGCTATTGAATCAATGGGGTTGAAGCATTTGTGGGTCGATGTGGCTGTTATGGCACTCATGCTCGTCGGCTATCGACTCGTTGCGTACATGGCTCTTCATCGAGTGCGGTTGAGGTGAACTTGATGCGGTAAAGGGGAATGATTTTTAGATTGGTTTACGAAGAAAATTCGACCGACATTAAAGAGTCGATATGTATCGGGCATGAACTCTTTCTTTTTGTCATTGTTCTAACTCACAAGTTCTTAATATAATATGAGTTTGGGTGGATTCGGTTAATAAATGGAATGTTATGCGTAGGGCTGAGCACGATTAATTATAAAATTAAAAATTAAATTGAATAGAATCAAGATATTATTATGGTTTATAAATTTACGAAATATATTAATTACGGTTAACTGAATTAAATCAAATTTAATTTTTTTAATTATTTTTATAAGGTAAAAATATGTATTTTATACTTAAAATATTATAGATTTATTTTTCATTTTCATTTTTTACTTAAAAATTAGTTTTTAATAAATATTTATGAAAAATATCTTAAAATTTTTAGCTTTTAATGTTTAAAAGTCATAAAATAAAATTATTTTGTCAGATAAAATATAAATTTTTGAAAACTAACGTTAATATGGAAAAATCGAAAACCGAGGTTAACCGAACTGAAAACAGCGATTACTAAAATAACTTATCGAATTAAACTGAAACCAAACAGAATACACCCCTAATTATATGTGGTGCTGGATTTAAAATTTTTTGAGGACAAGTACATATATTAAGTATTAACAATATTAATTATATTAATAAAATTAATGATTAAACAAGACGATTATGTTTTTTTTTTTTTTGTTAATCGAGGAAAAACGATTTGAAAATTAAAAATTAATTTTATAACGATATTCAACTATTGTTTAGTACTAATATGTATACAATTAATTATTTAATGTAACTTATGTGATACTTAAACCATACTGATTATAAATTTTATAATAATTTTTTTATTAATGTTGATTAAGGTAAAAAAAAATTTAATTATTTGATGCCTCATTGATTTTTTTCACAACTGTTGATTAACTGCTGTTTGTCGATGGTTTGATTTATCTGCTCTTATGGTTTGATTCAATTGGCGTTAGTTTTTTATTTATATTTTTGTCGGTGGTCTTTTGAAAAGTTATATCCCCACTCCGTTTGATGGTTGTTTGCCGATGAAATCAGTCTTGGTAGCGATGCTTATTACATGACAGTTTGGATCGTCTATAACTCCTTCCTTTTTTATGTGTCTCGTTTGGACAGAGACAATGAGATTCAAGAAGCTTCTGAATTTTATTGGTATACTTAATTCCATAAGAATTTTATTTTCTCTGTTTTTTGGGTTGTAAAATGTTTGGATTGTTTACTCCAATTTTTTACTTCTTGAAGGCGATGTAATTATAATTTTTATGGATTTAATAAAAATTCAGTAGCATTTGTCAAAAAAAATCACGTATCAGATTAAAAAATTTAACCTTTAAATCTTAAATTATAAATTTTAATTTATTTTAAAATATTAAAATCTAATCACAGAATAAAATTATATAATATTTCAAAATATGTATAAAAAACAAGAGATACGTAGGAAAAAAACAACTTTTCCAACATTAATACATATAATATTTCTCCATTACAAAAATATGCAAAACCATATCCTCCTCAAAGTCCCACTAGTCTTGTCCAAAGATGTCCAGATTTTTGTGGGGTTGTGAATCTAAAACCACTTCAACAGCATCCTCAAGAGGGATATACTTCGGGCACTAACAACAGAAAAAGAACAATAAATGGAACACACAGCATGAACTAAAAATTTATTATAAAAATCAAAATATATATTTAATTTTTTTATTAATGGGATTAAAAGTATTTTCTTTAAAAAATTATATATTTTAATTTTTTATCTCTATTTAATACATAAAAAATAATTGACAGAAATCGAGTACTCCTATATCTCCTAAGTTCCGCTCATAGAGAGCAAAACACCAAAGCTTTTCCTTCTTTTTCTTTTATTTCTTTTTTGTATTAAAGAAAAGGATGAGTCTACACTACTAACGCTGAACACCGCTAAATATTATTAAATTAATTAATAAAGATTAAAAATCTTAAGGATTTAACACACAATTATTAATTATATGTTAAGTCTATCACTCTTTTATCAATTATATATTAAGTTTTTAAGATTTTTAATTTTTATTAATTAATTTAATAGTGTTCAACAATGTTTAATATTAATAGTGTTTAATAATGTTCGACACCCGTTATAGAATTTTAAAAAAAAAATTACTATTCTAATCAGTAAAAGGATCTGATAACTGATAGAGATCTTGATTCAGTTAAACTTGTATCTTCTGGTCAAAACTAGTGAGACAAATATGAGAATCCTCATCCGTATCATGTCCTGAAAATTATTTAGAAATATCTCTGATTTATTGTGTGCACTTGGTTGTCCATTATTGCAATGAGTATTTTTTTTAACTATAATAAAGAGAAAATATAACAAGAAAAAAATTTTAATTTTAATTTGAATTAAACCATTTGATTGGATTTTTTTTTGCGTTCACAATCACAGTTTTTTTTGTTTGTTAGGGGTAAAAAGTTTAATTCGACTTAAAAAATTAAATTATTCGATTCAATTCAATACGGAAAAACAACTCGTTTTGACTTGACTTGAAAATTTTCGAATAAAGTTTAAGTTATAAAATAAAGATTTGAATAACTCAAAATTTTTAATAATTAATTTATTAATTTTTAAGTTTGAGTCGAATATGCTAATTCTACTTGATATATTATGTATATCATATGTAAAATTATAAAGAAATATATATCTATATTGTATATGGATAAAGAAAGTAGTTCAAATTAGAATCAATAAGTATTATAAATAATTATAGTTAAATTTATACAAAAATTCAAAAATTCGGCTCGAATTTTATAAATTCAAATAAAAAATTTTAAATAAAGTTTGAATCATAAAATAAGACTTATAAACTCGAATATCTAAATTTTTTGTTTCGATTCGATCAAACGTGCAACCCTAGCTTATCATTTTTTTATTTAACTAATAGTGATTACAGTAGTATCTGTTGTAAAAGATAATTTCAATCATTTAACATTGACCGCTCAATCACTTTGCTACAATTACTGGTGTTCGAACCCGTAACTTTTAAGAACAACAATCGTTTCGTTAACCACTTGAGCTAGAAAACTCGTACTTAGCTTTATCATTTTTTTCATAACCCTAACAAAAGAGGGAAAATATAATAAGAACAGGAAAAAATTACTATTTTCATTAAAAAAATGTGAAAACTTATTAAACAAACTAACATATGTAATTAAATTAGTTAAGAGAGACAAGAGGAGAGTGATGTACATCACATGGATTTGGGGATAGGATATGAATCTGGAGAAACATGTCAACAAGAAGTGACAGCAGAGGTAGGCATATGGCATGGGCATGGGCATGCCACAATCCATGTCATTTCCTACTTGAAGTTGAAGATGATGGCTGGTGTATCCACCTTACCTAAACCACATCAACACCAAGCAAAGGACAATATATGAATCTGCAGACAGCAGACTGTCATGTCCTGTTATTCTTTATACAGGCGTATATGGAGGATGTGGCGGTCATTTGAAGATGTTGTGTTGGGTGCTAACCTCACACACCAGAGACAAGACTATGGCATGCGTTGACATAACTCAAAACAAAACAAAACGAGTATATTATTATATAACTCAAAATCAGATTCCAGGATTACAGGCCAGCTTCACTCAACTCATTATATAATCAAGAATGGATTTAGGAGTACTCGCTACAATCCTACCCTTTAAAAATTTCAAGTTTTTTTTTTAATACTTTTTTATTAATAATCTAATTTTACACTTACTAAACTTTTACAATTTTATACTTCTTACATTTCTAATATACTTTATTTATAGTTTACACCCTATCATATAAAATTCTGCGTACATCCCTGCATGCAATAAGATACAATGATGATATTGTTTACGTATGCCAATAGAACCTGAACTGATAAAAGAAGAAGATCAAGTCCATGATATTGAATCTTTATAAAACTTGATTCAAAGTAATTGATTAATTAATTAGATAACGATACCAAAAAATGATTTTGAGATTTATTGCAAAGAGAAAAATGTTGAACTTTAAAATCAAGAATTGATTTTTTTTAATAAAATAAATGACACTTTAATCATCTAAGAACGTCCTAGAAACAACACTTCAATCAACAATTTTGTACTAACAAATAAACAAGATCAACTAAGGTCTCAACAGTTAGAAAAAATTATATCATGGACCATGTGTCCATGGGACCAACCACTAAAAATCATTTATATCATCATTTTTTTCATGTCATATATTTTTCAAAATGAATCTTCACTTGAAAAAACTGTTTTAAAAAAAATAACAAAAAATATGAATGAAGATTCACTTTAAAAAATATATGACATAGAAAAAATGATGATATAAGTGATTTTTAGTGATTGGTCTCATAGATGACGTGATGAAACTTACCCATGATATAATTCTCCAACAATTAGCTAAATTATTACTTATATAAGTATAATTTCTATAATAAGCAGTTTTAAGTTAATATCTTTTTTTAAAAGAGAAAATATTTTTGACTTGGCGGGGTCATCTCCTGTGTAACCTTCCATTACATTCCTACCATACGAAATAAAAAAAAAATTCAAGCAATTTTAAGTATAGTAGCTCTGAAATACTTACCTTTTTGTTGTTGTTGTTGAACCCAATCAAACATCTCCTCCCAACTGTTATGTGATTTGTGAGCATTATAGACTCTTAACAGTCATTCTCCATAGTTGCTTCGAATAGTAACAAATACAAAACAAGTGTTCTTATATTTTTAATAAAGCCTCATACAATACACAGTTTGGATCAATTCTTAATCCTTAACTTACCATCCTATATTTTGTTGGCAACCTATCCAATACCACTAGTCAAGAAATAAATGAATGGCGGGAGTTAACAAATCTGTTTCCTCAATTTCAAGAAACCTTCATTTGTGTACCTGCACCAGTGACATACTTCCTTAACCATATATCAAACTTGCTCTTAGCCTATCTTGAAGTTTTAGTAACTTCTTTCAAGCTTAACTATGATTATTATTATTTTTTCATAAATTTGTCACAAGAATCACCTTTTCAAAAAGATAATTATTGAATTATACAACCTATAAAAATCATGTATGAGTTAAAATTAACAAAAAATAAAAATATATACAGATTTTATTAAAAAAATATCTTTATCCCTAACTTTACTCCTTTTGGATGACAAATGAAATCCCAACAAACAAGAGCATCTCTGGCAACAATCTTACCTACCAATCTTACTAACCAAGAGCAGACTTTATTTGATGGTAAAAGCAGAGTGGAATTTGTACAGTTGTTAAGCCCATCAAGAGTGGTTAGGCCAGCCCAAGAAACAGAGCTTCCGATCCCTAATCCAGAAGCTAGTATCAGAAAATTTGGGATTGGAAGAAGAAGAAGACCACATTTGACGCTGTTTGGGAAATTGTAGAACCCTTGAAAGAAGAAGAAAACAGTGATTTATTGATAGGATGGATGGAATCGGAGAGGAGGGAAGAGGAATGAGGCTGAGCAAAAGGTTCTCTGATGACAAGCCAGGTTCTTCGGGGGAAGTCGATTACAAGACAAAAGCCGGCACCGCCTGGAGCCATTCCTATCTCAATCAAAAGCCATGGCATCCACTCTCCTATCCGAACCAACGCCGCAAGTGGATCGCCGAGCAGACACATGCCCAGCGCTCCCGCCGTGCCGAAGAAGTTGCACGCGAGGTCATTTTCTTTCTCCCCTAAGCTTTCATTTATCCTTTTTTTCAATTGTTCTTACACTGAGTATTGTGTTTTATGTTTTGTTACAGTATGCCCAAGAGCAAGAATTCTTTCGCCAGACTGCTCTAATTTCCAAAAAGGAGAAGGAAAAGGTTTTTCCTTTCTTAATCCAAGTGATTTCAATTGGTTTTCTATGTTCATTCTTTTTGGAAACTAAATTACCCAACAATCCTTGTTAAATTCCTAGGTGGAGATGATGAAAGCTGTTAGCTTTATGTATGTTCGTCCGCCCGGTTATAATGCTGAAAGTGCCAAAGCGGCTGAGATCGCCGATGAGAGGAAAAATACCGAGCACAATGACATTTCCAATGATCATTCAACTGCAATGTAATTTTGATTCGGATATAGAATGTTTAATGTGCTTACTTTGTTTGAATGTTTGCTGCTTTTCATCTTTGTGATATAGTTTTCTCAATTTATTTGCTTCATTTTGCAGGCCACCGGAATCTCTGCCTGGTGGAGGTACTATGACTAAAGAAAAACAGAAATCGAGACCCAAAGATGTTTTCGGACGAGCTTTACCAACAGAGGAAGAGTTTGAAGTTCTTAAAAATGCCCCGCGGTATGTAGCTACTGTAGTTCCTACACTATTAATCATTGGTAGTTGAGCTTGAAACCATGGATGATCTTGGCTGTTAAACTGAAGAAAGTTTAATCTATTATGGGAAAAACAGGGTTTGATCTGATTTTTATTGATGAAATAAGCTATTTGATTGTCTATTTCCATGATCATGTTTTGCAATGAATTTGATTATTATATGGAGAAATGAAACTGACTTGCATAAGGGTGCTCAAGCTGCATCTTTAAGGAATGTTAAAATTAATCATCTTATAAAAGGGAAAAATATTGATCTCGTAATTTAACATTGATGTTTTATTTGTTTTGGTTTGCATGATGATTGACTGCACTTTCAGGCTGGAGACTGGTGTTCCTGGTAGGGTTAAACCATTTGCTGTTGAAGTCCGTAATGTGAAATGTCTTAGATGTGGAAATTATGGGCACCAAAGTGGTGACCGTGACTGTCCATTGAAGGATGCTATAATGCCAAATGAAGAGAGCCGTTTGAAAAGAGACGACCCCTTGACTGCTATCATGGCTCAAATGGATCCTACTGAGGTCCGTTTTACTTCTATATTTATTCATACATCTTCATTATTTCAAAGCTTAATCTTCAAATCACTTTCTTGCTCGAAATAATATCCATTCATTATTTTGAAATGCCTATTTATAGTGAAGATTTGTAAGTTCAAATGTTAGAATATTTTCAGTAGTTCATGCACACTAAGCAAGCAATAGTATTTGTTGTCTCATATTTTCTTTATTATTCATTTGGTTCTTGTCTCGATATGTATTCCATTTTTTTTGCAGCCTCTGAAGTGGGAGCTGAAGCAAAAACCAGGTTTGAGTCCTCCTCGTGGTGGATTTCATCCGGACCATCCTAATCAGCAAATAGTTGCCGAGGATATATTTGATGAGTATGGAGGTGGATACTTTTTCCTATTGCAGACTTTTTGACTGACAATTTGAGCTCATAACATCCAAGTAACTTCATGTTAATTGTTATCTCCTTTTTTGTCATTTCATTTTTCTTATTTACAGGATTCCTTAGTGGGGGAAATATCCCTGATTTGCTGACTAACATCTCTTGCAAATCCAAGAAAAAGAAGTCCTCAAACAAGAGGAAACAGAAGAGGAAGTCATCTCCATGTAGCTGGGACTCGGAGGATCCTAATCAAGACGACTTATCCTCAACTTCTGATGATGATAAGAAGAAATCGAAGGAGGAGAAGAAAACCAAGAAGAAGAAAAGGCAGAAACATTCGTCTGAAGATTCTGACTCAAGCAGGCATGATAGGAAGAAAAAGAGTACCCATAAGCGTTATACGTCGGATGATATGGATACTGGTAGACACAGGAAGAGTAAAAAGAGCAGACAAAGGCATTCTAATTCATCTGATGATGAGAATTATGGGAATGATAGGAAAAGTGAAAACAAGCATTCTTATTCATCTGAAGATTCAGGCCGTGGTAGGCATGAGCGTAGGAAAAAGACAATGCAAAAGCATTATAACTCGGAATCAGAAGATTCAGACACTGTTAGGCGTAATAGTAGGAGTGGAAAGTACGGGCATAAGCATCGTTATTCATCTGATGGTGATGATTTGGATGCTGGTAGACACAGGAAGAGTAAAAAGAGCAGACAAAGGCATTCTAATTCATCTGATGATGAGAATTATGGGAATGATAGGAAAAGTGAAAACAAGCATTCCTATTCATCTGAAGATTCAGACCGTGGTCGGCATGAGCATAGGAAAAAGACGATGCAAAAGCATTATAACTCGGAATCAGAAGATTCAGACACCGCTAGGCGTGATAGTAGGAATGGGAAGTACAGACATAAGCATCGTTATTCATCTGAAGGTGATGCTCATAAACATCTTAACAGTGAAAGGAGTCGGAATAAGCATTCATCATCACGGAGATACGAAGATTCTAACTCTGATGCAGAGCATAGAAGTAAACACTCTCGTCATCACTGAAACATCCCTAAGCTGCCAAATTTTGCCATCAGAATGATAATCTGAATGGTTCTGTAATTTTTACCAACCGTTCTATGGATCTGTACAAGATAAATCCGACAAAACATTTGTTACAGTTTGTGTTTGTGCCTATGCTAAGATGTTAGTAAACACTCTTTTACATCTACTAGTTAAGAAACTTTTGAAATCATTTGCATGAAATTTTGAATAGATTTTATGGATATTACATTAAATAATTAGAATTTGTTGAGATTGTTAAATTTAGGGATGGGACAGTTTTGTATTCTTTATTCTGTCCCTACACTTGTGGTTTTTGGAGATTTTCATCTGATCAAAATAAATGAACTGAAATATAAAGTTTAAATAAAATTGAAAGCATATTGTGATGAGGAAAGATTTAGATAAGGATTAAATTAAGATAAATTTGAGTGCGATTAAGATTGAGAAAAAGTTAAAAGTGATAATAATATAATTATTTATCCAAAATATTAATAATATAGTTATGGTTTTTTATTAAGATATATATTAGAAGTATATAGATAATTAAGTCTATATTTTTTTAAAATATAGTAAAATATTGGAATCTTTGTGGACATATTTTTAGGATTCTCACGGTTATTTATACAATTATAATTCAATTATACTTATGAGTATTTATGAATTTGATTTAATATAGTAAGCGTGAGCATTTGATTAAGTTGAGTTAAGAAATTTTAAGTTATTCAAGTTGACACATAATGTTTTATAACTTAAACTCTATTTGAATTTTTTTCGATTCAAGTCTTGTTTATGTAATTTGAGTAGAATTTCCGAGTTATATATATAGATATGAAGAAAAAATATAAGAGACTCGACTCAAACTTAAAAATAAATCGATTAATTATTAAAATTCATTTTGATTTTTTATTTAATTTTTTTAATTCAATTAAGTTTATAAAATTTAAATCAAGATAATTCAAATAAAAAAAATCTAATTTTTTTGAGTCTTTGACCCTGATATTAGTGTAAATATGTCTATAAAAAAACAAGGTTAAAAACGAAACGTTGAAAGGCTTTTTGGGCCCAATATGAGTAAATTTCAACACAAATTAAGAAGCCCGAGAAACGACACTCTTTCCCCCTATTTTACCTCTTAAAAATTCAAACGTTTTCCTCTGTCAGTACGGCAGACTTATTAGGGTTTTCTTTCAGCAACGACAAAACACGAAGAGACGATGATGATGGCGACATCAAAACTGTTCGGAAGGTACAGCGGATTTCTAGAAGCGGCGAAGGTTTCCTCCGCTTCATTCGCTTCTTCTTCTGCCGCTGGAACTGGGCTTAATCGGGTACTACCCGTCTCTCCACAGCTGGGAAAGTTCCTTGGAGCCACCGAAGCTTCTCGCACCGAAACCATTAAAAAGATTTGGGAGTACATCAAACGCCACAATCTCCAGGTTCTTCCTTCACCCTGCCATTTTCCTTGTTTTCTTTCTAGATTACTGTTACTGCAGCGTTGTACTTATAATCAGACAAATTATGTGAAGGTAGACCTGTGTATTAAAGTATTTTTCTTATGTTTATTTTCTGGGAATTTCAATCCATGTGATTTGTTTAAGACGCTCATGTTATAGAAATGGAAAATATGTTTAGTATTGGGTGTCTAAATCAGGAAGCTCCTTCGATGTTTAAGTATGTTTGATCTACGTTTTACTGCACTTGAGCCAATTTAGATATCACTGAGACTACCAATTTATGGAATCTTGGACATTGTCTGTCTTTATTCTGTGACTTGTGACCCTGTGATTTTCATGTCATTGAGCATGACTTCTCTGTGCTGTTGTGTAGAATCCTGCAAACAAGAAGGAAATCATTTGCGATGATAAGTTGAAGACGATATTCGATGGTAAGGAGTGTGTTGGAATGTTTGAAATCTCCAAATATCTTACCCCACACTTTGTTAAATCTAAATGATGCTTGGGTTAACCTTGTTGGAACTTTATGACCTAAGTTGTGATCCTGATGAACATCAGAAATGCTTGTCTTTCATCTTTTGGGACTAATGCTTCCCACAATGTTTAGTGGAGAAATGATATGGTCATGATGCGGATCATGTTTTGTTGTTCTTAGATGATTGAGTTGTTTGTGAAACATTTTTTATTGCTCTTCTGGTTTCCAAGGTCTTAGCCTGACTAATCTAGACCGACCTGGGTCGCACATCTAGCTTTAGTGAGTGAGTTTTCCGACAAGACTTTTTTGATTGCTTGTGAACCGACTTTGACAGACTGAATCGTTTGATATTAGTCACCTCTCCTAGAGAATACTGTTTCGGTAGGAATCATTTTGCTAATTTTGGGTATATTTTTTTATAATTAATGTTTAAAATATTTTTAGGTAAAATAAAAGTTTAAAATTTTGTTTTTAATTAAATTATGTATTTAAAGTTTTATTTTTAAAATTAACTGAGGTTTTTATTTTAGTATTTTTTTAATTAAAAATAAAATTTTAAGTTCATATTTTAGTGAAAAGAATACTTGAGGCATTTATTTTAGTTAAAAATAAAATTAATTAACTATTTCGGTAAAAAAATTCTTTAATCACTTATTTTACTCAAAAATGAAAGTTTATAATTATTTTTATTTATTTAAAAATAATTTTTAAGACAAACTTGTATTCGACTCGATTGAAAAAAATCGGGTTTTTGGATGGGACGAGATGGATGTTGAAATAAAAAAAAATTGGGACTGGACGAGTTTGGGTTTAGGCTGAAAACCCGTGTATTTTTTATATAAATATATATTATTTTTGGATTAGACAGATTAAATTCGGATATAACTTTTAATTTTTGGAAAATATTGGGATCGAATTTGAATTTTTATATTTTTGGGTTGGATCGAATCAAGACGAAAGATATAAATTATTGGCTTCTGTCAAGTCGAATATGATAATTTAATTTTGGAGTCGAAACAAAAGCGATCAAAAACCCGATCATCCTTAAAACCAACGAATGCAGCCAGTCTAGTTTTCCAATTCTCAGGCCAGGCCTAGTGGCGAAGCCCAAGAGGGGACCAACTTTGGTAGAAAAATAGAGCTGCAGCAGGGTGGCATTACGTTACGTTTCTGTTCTCTAACAATTGCCGACTCCCGTCCTTATTGATCGCCGTATCAAAATCAAACATCTGTGGCGGAGGTCCTCCGTCCATTGTATTGCCTAACATCCATAAACAGCAGAAATGGTCAGCTCACTTTCTCTTAATCAACGTTTTGCATTCTCTGGTAAGTTGTATGGATTGATTCGAATCTCAGCCTATGTTCGGAATCGATTTACCTTTTTGATTTACATTTCATGCTTCACATGTCTACCTATATGCGGAATCTTGTTCTAGTCTGAACTGTATTTGAATTGGAGTAGAAGAATAGACGTAATAGATTTTTTAAAAAGCGTTTTCGGTCAACGTGTTTATTGGAGTTGCGGCCATAATGACGCTACTGCAGTCACTGCTGGTGTGTGTTTCTTAAACTCGTGTAACTTATTATAAATCATAATAGATATAACTAGAATAACGATCTGTTATTATTGCTATTGACCGTTAACGGTTAAATTATGAACGTTATCGAATCTTATCATTATTTATGCTATTAACGCTTTCAACCAACGACATTATCATTAAATAATTGCGGTTATGCGGTCACAAACCGTTTTTAATCCCTGATAGACATTAGTGTTAATTTAAACTAAATCCAGGAACACTGAATGTAGTAAGCCTTAGATCCCATTTCCGTTGTTTTTTTTTTTCATCACTAATCTTAAGCATCAATCCAACAACATGGTTTTGGGACATTTACAATCCTTAATATCTGTTCATGGTTGGTGTGTTGGTAGGATTCTTGTCCTTCTATTAAAAATATCCTCCTTCTAGATTCCAATGGCAACCGTGTTGCTGTTAAATATTATTCAGATGAATGGCTGACTAACAGTGCTAAGGAAGCCTTTGAGAAAGCTTTGTTTTCCAAGACTCAAAAGACCAATGCTTGCACTGAAGGTAAACGATTTCTAATCCATTTCGTCTATCACGACCTCTCTCAACTATAGTGCGAATGCAACTGTGCTTTCCCTTTTTATGTTGATTCATAACCATATATTCTTAATCCATGTAACTAAGGCAAACAAATAAACTGGAAGAACTGACAAGTTTTGCTTGGGAGGATAAGAAATGTCTATGGTTCATTGACCTTCCATTTCTACTTGATTATGGTGTTGTTTCCTTGTTTACAGCGGAGATTGCAATGTTTGAGAATCATATCGTCATGTACAAGTTTGTTCAAGACCTTCACTTTTTCGTTACTGGGGCTGAGGGTGAAAATGAGTTCATTTTGGTTACTGTTCTTCAAGGTTTTTTTGATGCACTCGGTCTTCTTCTAAGGTTTTCATAATCGCTTGTTTACCATATCTTTATACATGCTTAAAGGTCATATTCCAAGAACTTATTTGGCTCCTTTTTGTCCAGAGGGAATGTGGACAAGAAAGAGGCACAGGTGAACTTGGATCTCGTTTTGTTATGCCTTTACGAGATCTTCGATGGCGGGTATGCAACACGATTCATTGCAGTTAAAGTTCACTTTTGTATAAATGACACTACTTTATTTTTGTTAGCTTGGTAATAGTCCTTTCATTTTGAAACTTTAACTTGCCATAGCCTACATGGGTAGGTGGGTGAGGGAGAACATTTATTAGACTAGTTTCGATAAGGATGGTTAGCCTATCATTTCTAGTGAAAATGATGGTTACTGATAGTTTGCTAATATTTGGATAACAAGGTACTTACTGTCTCTACGAAAGTGTCTGTTCATACATCTCATTTTTGACTGGAATGCCATCACTTAACATGGTTGGTAAATTGCCTAAAACTAAGTATGCAAGAAAGGAGAAGGCAGCATCCTGTACATTTTACCCTTCTAACAACTGTAATATGTGTGTATACATATACACCTACTTTTTAGTTAAAAATTAGTATATGTAAACAAGAGTTTTGTGAGTCATTAGCATGAACTGAAATGGTTATCTTTAGTGGTTCAGAACATAAGAGTGATTTTCTATCCTGGTTAATTCTTTTCTTTTGTATTTTCCCCTTTGCAGTGTCATCCTAGAAACTGATGCTAATGCTATTGCTGGAAAGGTTGCCAGCCATAGTGTAGACGCGGCTGCTCCTTTATCTGAGCAGGTATTGTTATTTTTTCTTCCTTCAAGAAACAGCTAGAAATCTCTTTGATTTCTTGTTTTTGATAATTCTACCAACATTTCCCCCATCAGCAGACAGACACTGAAACCATATTTTCCATTTTGTCTTTATAACTACAATGTTTTGCAGACAATAAGTCAAGCATTGGCCACTGCTCGGGAACATTTAGCAAGATCTCTCCTCAAGTGATTTGTAAAGAGTTTTAAAGGGTTATATTTTCTATAGCTTTACTGTTCCTGTATTGTAGTTGTGTACCATGGCCGATAAGCATCGACTTAGGCTTCGTTTTCCATTGAAGTCTTAAACCCAGGTTTAAGAGACAAACAGGTCCGACTGTTTCGAAACAGCCGTTTAAGAAGAAAATCAATGGACGTTTAAAATCAAACGTGAATTGTTTGGAGTTGTTGTTGCTGGTGAATACACCTTTAATCCGAGTGCATGATGCTTATGGTGTATGGTTCATATTATTTTCCACATGGATTCTTTGTACCTTCATGCATCATAACAATGTTAGAGATGAAGGGACTTGATGTTGAGAATATAAAAATATAAATTTTCATAGGTTCAATTTTGTTGCCTAAGCCGCCTTCAGCAACACAACCACCCTCCACGACTGGTTCCAAATTGGGTTTAGAGAGGTTGGTGGCTAACCACCTACTAATCCAAGGATTTGGAATTTGGAAAAGAAAAACATAACTAATATTTGAATTTTAACTCATGCAAGATAATATAATATGATATTTCCAATTATTTAATTAAGTAATAGATCTTGTAAATAATACTATATTGATATGTAATAAATCTGAAATTTAAAAATGTTTGATTAAATCGATTTTATTGGTAAGGATCAATAGGGGTGAGTGTTCGATCTAATCGAGTTAATTTTTTTTATATTATTCGAGTTGACACATAATATATTTTATACTAATTAACAAAAATAACTAACTTTAATCACAACTTTCGAATCCAATCTAACTTAATTTTCCACCCTAAAGTTGGAGGGTGAGACACATCCTTCGCACTCAACTTGTTTAACAGGTACACATGTTACAAACATCATGCCCTTACCGAAAAAGTGTTGAGAATGTTAAAATGTTTTCTCAGTGTTTACAGAAATTAAGCTTACAATAAAAAGTACAAAAAATTAATAAGAATATGTACAAAAGTATAGCAACCTTTTTATTTTTCTTAAATTCGAGTTCGTATATTGTTTTTTATGAAAATAATTAAAATTGGAGAAATTACTTTCAAGATTTTGTGTTTTTAAAAATAATAGACTTAAAGTCGTCATCGACCACTTAGATGGATCAAACAACAAAAAATCAGATATTTATTTAAAAACAAGTTTATGAATTGATTACGGATGAAAAAGATTTTAATGCCCCACACTATCTTAAATTGGTAAAAAAAACAAATTATCATTTTGTTAATTCACGAAGAACAAACAATTTAGGAGAATAAAAAATAATAATTTGATGGAATTTTTAAACATAGAAGGTTAAATTTATTGATTTTTTTTAATTATGACCAAATTGATAGAATGTAGTTCTCGGTATATTTCATTATTAAGCCCTAAGCCCTAAACATAAACATAAATCTTAATTATTAAACCCTAAACTTAAACTTTAAATCTAAAATCTAAACTCTAAATCATAAACTATTTTAGGTGAGTATTAATTAAATTAAACAATCTAAACTAATCATAATTTTTTAAAAATATATAAATATATCAATTCGGATTAAAAGAAATTTGCACTAAAACTGGCCCGACCCGTCTTAATTTTTTAATAAAAAACTTGCACCTATCAAATCAGAACCCAATAATTTCGGGTCAAATTGTCATCCCAACTTAATTCCAAATCAATGGATAAAAATCTAAATATACTACATTAAATATATAGTTCAAATTACAAACCCAAAAATAATTTTTTTAAAAAATATAAATACTACATTAAATATATTTTTGTCATGTACACCACTAAATTACATGCAGCTCGTATATATTTGGAAGATGTCCAGCAGCGAACAATGATATATAGTTTTTTATGGGCTTAAAGGTCCGTCACCTCATAAAATATAGTTTTTTACGAGCTTTCTTTTAAAGTTCTTATATATATATTTTATTCTCTTAAATTTAAATTGTTACAGTAATTATTTTAAAATATTTATTTTATTAAAAAAATTATATTATCATGTGATATGTTTGACTAATAAAATATAACTAATTTTATTTTAAATATTTGATTTATTTTTTATTTTTTGATAATTTAGATTGGATATTTAAAAATGTTAGATTGAATACAGATAATAATTTTCTATTCAAATCGGATTTTTGATCATCTGAAATTTAAAAATATAATTTATAATATATCTTGATATAATAGATGTTTTTATTTGTTATATTTAAAACATTAAAATATCAATGGATACAAATATTATTATATTTTAATAATTTACTTATTATTATATTTAAAAATTTAAAATTTTTATAAATAAGAATGACAAATTAAAAAAAATACTTAAATCAATTCCTAAATTTGGATATTCAATATCTGAATATCTAATTCAAAATTTTAGATATTTAATTTTTATAAATCGTTGAATTATTATCTTATTAATTTTAATTTTTAAATATCTAAAATTTTAAATCATATTTGATTCGAAATACACATCCCTAATTTTAAGAGTCGATTTTCCATAGAATCCTGTTTTCGCATACACCGCAAGTGTTTTCAATCTCTCTTTGGTTGCCTATGGAGTATGGACAATGAATGTATATTTGACTCTTTCAACCACGTGGTTCAGAGATTATTAATTGATATTTAACTCTTAAAACTAATATTTTTTTTCAATATATTCTGCAAGATCGTACATATGACCAGAGGTAATAATGAGTCTGATCGATTCGTGAGTTATTCGGGTTTGGTTTGATCAAAAATTGGTTTGAGTGAGTTCGACTCAGGTTCGAGTTCGACTTGAGACCTTAACGAGACGAGTCTACTCAAGCTCGTGAACAAGTTTAGAATAATTATATTATATATATATATATGTTATATATACACTAAAAGTAATCTCTTTAACAAAAGAAAAACAATAAAATAAGAGAAATCCATTAAAAATAAATAAATTAAAATAAATTGGACATTTTCCCCCCTTTCTCAATATTGAATTTTATTTTCGGTCTTGGTTATGAAAAGAGTTTTTAACGAGGTACTATCTTTTATATAAAAATATAACAAAATTATCTATTTTGGGTCGAGCCCAACCGAGCCTGACGAGCCCCGAGCCGAATCTTACAAACTTCGAGCCCGAGCCTAAAATTCTGAACTCACCGAACCGAGAGCCTGAGCCAAACCTAATAATACTGTTTCAGACTCAACTTAGGCTTAACTCGATTCGTTATCAACCCTATATATGTTTGTAATAATGTGCCTGCCTACCCGTTTAATCTGCTGTTAGAGTTTTTCATGGAGTTGTGTGTCATGCCTTGTCTTAAATTAAGACACCCTTAGCCATGAGTCCAGATACAAGCTGCAAGGCTGGTCAACCGGGATATAAATATACTGCTTAACTTCCCCAAGTTTATTGTTGATGTCAACGGGACACAGAAACAGCCTTAACTCCACAGGACATGATCCAATCACCACACACTCTACAAGTAGAAATGAAAAACTCAATGTTCCGAGACAGTCAAAGATTCATCACATATATTAGGGTACCAGTTACGGGACACACAAGATAGCATAATATCACACATAAAATGTAGATGTTAGGGTTTTAAAATAATATGTTAGGAATTTAAGTTTTTACGTGTAATCCTTAAATTTTAATTCTTACTCTAAATTCAAAATATATTTCTTAAATTTTAAATCTATAAAATTAAACCTTAAATTATCCGTATTAAATTAAATCTAACCCTTAAAAGAAGACATCAGAAACATATTCTTTTCACCTATAATTACCCTTTATGTATATCTCAAAAATTTAGACAAGCGAGTGATGCTTCGTGGCTAGTACGTACAGTTACTGTAATAGAGGTGTTCCATCCATTTGCAACCAATCACTTCTGTACGTACGTGCATCCCGAGTGTACCTCAAATGAAATATAAGCACGTGTCTCATTGTGCATGGGATCCCACGCCAAGTCAAAGCATGTTTAATCAACAATTATTATTATTATTAGTATCCAGAGAAAAAAAAAGTGATTTATTTCCACACAACAGAATAAAAAACACATGTAAAGTCGGCAATCAGCATGGTGTGGAACACTTCCAAAAACACCCACGCTCTTACCTGTAAAGTCAGAAAATGACTTGGAAACAAAGGGATTAGCATGAAATCAATTACAGGATTTAGGACAGTCTTGCAATAAAATAGATTGCATGTAAGAATATAATAAACTATCCATTAGTTATTTATGTAGTTCCCTTTTGCAAGTAGCTACTGAGAGTCATAAAAAAGGAGGATTAATTTAATATAGACAGGAAGTGGTATCCACAACAGAAGTTGCACAACAGCAAAACTATATCTTAAAAGACCTAACGTCTCGTCCTTTAAACTAATTTATATTCGATTCATATAATATTTGTTTATGTTATATATTTAATGTGTACACACGCACAACTTGGGTGGGGTTGATCTGAATTAGATGCTCAAAAAGTTGAAACTTATCCTCATTACAAAAACCAGTAGGGCATGACAGCACGCATACAATTAATTTTGCAAACCGAGGCTGTCCTGGTTTTGTTTCTAAAATGGTATGGTTTTGGTTTTGGCCCATAGTATAATCATTAATCAGCATCCCATATTATTGCAATGCCACCCGCTCCCATGCTTGAGTAGCTATGTCCGAATTCGTTATGCATACGCCATGGGCTGGCTTGCATTAAATTCTTGTCTCAGAGCTCACCAGGGTCAACATTAGATCATTAGATCATGTCAAATCAAATCGGATAATTAATCAGTTATCGACTATAAACCTTAAATTATACCTAGTTATAAAAAGTAATTTTTTTACCGATATTGTATAAAATATTTTTTCGTATCGATAATCCGAAACAGTGAAGCTTTAACACCAAAATATTGTCTCCGATCCTGTAATAGATGAGGTTTAACCAGGAAGCATCCAACTAGTTGAGAGAGTGAGAGTTGAGAACAATTCCCGGGTCAAATCCCCCCTTCCAAAAGCAGCAGCCAATGGGAAAATTTTGATTGACTAAAAAAAAAGTAGTACTTGGTGTACTAACTTTGCATCTAGTCAATAATATCACACTTCAATCAATGTTGTTTTTGGTGGCATAACTGATAACAGCTAATCATGTCGGAAGCTGATTTAACATTGAAATCAGAGACTAATGTAGTTTAGCAAGAGGATATGGCACACAGTAACAGACACAGTTGACAGTACTGTGAGATGGGTTAACTTTAATTTTAAAATTTAGGGTTTAAGATTAAAAATGATAATTAATATTTAAAGAATTAAAAAATATATATTTTTGAAGTGTAGGGTTTAAGATATTAAATTAGAATTAGAGTTTAGAATTTAATTTTTAAGGATTTTTTAAAGTAGAGCACAGAAAGATCTATAATTAGGGAAAGAGATTTTTGTTCGATTTTGAGTGGGACAATGTGATGTATCCACGGAAACAAAATCTGTTACTCTCTAGTCATGTCTCCATCTATGCCCCACGTTAAAAAATCTTTAAAATTTAAATTCTAAACCCTAACTCTAATTTTAATATCCTAAATCTTACACCTTAAAAATACACCATACCTATACATGGATGGTTCAAAGATTTTAGGGTCATGTACAATTTATTAAAAAGAGACGTTTACTTTATCAAAAATGTTATTACCTTTAAAGATTTTGGTACCTTTGTATAATTTATTCAACAATATATAATTTTGTTTTCTTAAAAAATTATCTTAATAAAAATTATTATTAAATTATCCTCCTAAACAATAAAAAATATCTAAATATTAAATATTTTCACTTTTTTCATCTAAAAATAACAATTATAATTTTTAAATGTTTTATGGTTTAGATAATTATCATATGTACAAATAATAATACATATTTATATTTTTTTAATTTTTGGATCTCTCTTTTGAGTGTCTTGTATTATAATCGTTTTTATTGTGTTTATCTAAAAATTTTCATTGTACTCATAATTCTATAAACCCTAATCACAACCATTGATTTTAAATCCTAAATCCTAAATTTATTATTTTAAAATAAAAACACCTAAAAACAATATTTTATACTCCCATCCACACTCCTCAGTCTAGAAATGTGTATGATCTTGCTTGGATCCTATCTTCCTTTATTTAGTGAGTGAGTTATTTCTGCTGACAACCCATTATGGTAAAATCAACCCTTTTTTAAAACCAAACAAAATCCCTTGTTGTAAGCTGTCTCTGGTCTAGTGTGTCTGTCCTCTTCTCCTAGTGGGAAATCTCTCACTATCTTCTCGACTGGGAAAAAAACAAAGGATAGCTGGAAACCATTAAAAACATAATCTCATTTTCCAAAGTGACTGACCTGTAGATTTGCTGAGGGTTCTTAATTTAAAGAATTAATTAGAGGCAACTCCATGCCAACTGACGTTAATGACAGCGATTATCGGCTCTGATTAATAGTAGATATTTCTGGTAATCAAAATTTAAAAACTATGAGTTCAAAACTATTCTTACATGGGTTGTGACGGTGAAGTGTACTAATAATTTAATGAGAGAGAGAAGTCAAACAAGCAGATTATGGTGACCGATTGAGTCCTGATTGATATTAGATATTTTCAGACTCCAGCCGTTTTAGATTCGAAAGGACGACAACGAGTCAGATTAAGGTGGATTTTTGACCATCTTGATCCTAACTCAAAAACTAAAATATTTGCTTTGATTCCGATCCGACCCAAAATAATAAAATATATAACTCGATTTAGACTCAATTTCGATATATTAACTCAATTCATCTTTATTTTTATAACAACCCGAGCTGAATCTGATTTTTTAATAAAAAAATTCACTCCTAACGAGTCGGGTCAGGTCAAAACCCGACGGGATTGAATCATATTGTCATCCCTAAGATTCGGATTCTAGGATTTTTTTCTTTAAAATAATCTAATCTGAAATTAAATTTTAGAATAAAGAAGTCATTCAGTTATATTTTGGATTTTAAGTCAATTATTACAGTACACATAATAAAACATCATGTGCACGTGGGATTATCCTTAAAAATGATAATAAAAAAAGAAAATCACTTGCCTGTGATGTCTTTATCCCAAATCATAATTTACATGTGATATTTTTTTAATTACACTGTAATTTTTAATCTAAATTTTTAAATAAATTTTAAAAATCATAATATTTTAAATAAAAATTTTAAACACTCAATATATTTGAAATACTATGAGTTGTCAATATACTATAAATATTTTTTTTAATAATGAGATTATAAAATATTTAAAGTACTATCAGTTGTCAATATACTATAATGAAAAATACATTATATACGAAAAATTATATCATGAGTCAGTCCCACCACGTGTTCATAGGAACAACTACTAAAAATTACCTACCTTATCAATTTTTCTATGTCATTTTTTTTCCAAGTGAATCTTCACATGAAAAATTAAAAAATAATAAGATGGATAATTTTTATTGATTGGTCTTATAGATAACGTGGTAGAACTGACCCACGATATAATTTCTCCATTATATACGTATTACTGAATTTCTTTCCGCCAGCAGAATAAAATATGACATCCAATACTTTTATTTTGTTAAATCCTAAATTTACAATATGAATACTTATCATGATTATATTGTTACATGCGAATTTTTTTCCACTGATATTACAAAAAATAATTGGTCATTACTTATTAAAAGAATTACTAATAATAATGATATCTGGATTTTAATAAATATTATGAAATGTATTATAAATATAATACATAAAAAAATAATTCATTAAATTTTTTATATAAATATGTAAAAGAAAAACAAATACTTACATGAAGATAGTATGTCATTAAAACTTAAATATATTGGATCGATCTTCAGGTATTCAGTTCTTTCGAGTATTTACCTTAACCCACTTTAATCGGATAATCATGCTTCTAGATACCAAGAAAATAGGATACTGGATACTCAATCCATTTTTTATTTTTTATTTATAAATTAAAAAAAATCATATATTAAACACATATTAAATAAAAAATTATTTATTTAAAGTTAATTTTAACTTTGAAAAACAAATTTTTATCTAATAAGGAATAAAAATTCAACCAAATTCAAATGATATGATTTACTAAATAATATATTATAAAAAAATAAAATATCTTTTTATAAGAACATGAATTTAAATTATTTAAATTTAAATAAATAATTTCTTATAATTTTTTAACAAGCTAATAGTAATTACAGTAATATCTGTTCTAAAATATAATCTCTACCATTAACATTGATCGCTCAATCATTTATATTTATTTTTAGTGTGCGGTTTTATAGGTACAATTAATATAAATAATACATAAAATCGAGAAATTATATCATGGGTCAGTCCCACCACGTCATCCATGGGACCAACCAATAAAAACCACCTACTTCATCAATTTTTAATTTTTTAAAGTGAAGATTCACTTGAAATTAATGAGGTGGGTGACTTTTATTGGTTGGTCCCATGAACACGTGGTGGGACTGACTCATAATATAATTTTTCGATAAAATCATATTTTATCTTATAAATCATAAGTGACCTCTAACGAGGCATTATAATTATCAAGGTAAATGAAATGCTCATTATTACGAACAAACTTAATTCGATTTGCAACTCTCAACTCAAAAAGTCTAATTCACTCAAGGTGCTCCAGGGACGAAGCTACTTATATTGTGGGAGGGCCCTTGTTCTTCCCAAATTTTTCAATATAATTGTATTTAAAGTTTATATTAGTTTAAATAATAATAAAATAAGAATTTTACCGTTCTCGATTTTTAAATTTAAAAGCTTCATAGAACTTTGTCCCTTTCAATGTTTGAAATTAGTTCCATGTCTGAGGTGCTCAATATAACTAGGGACATATCAAAAATTTTATATAAAGGGTATAAACTATTAAAAGTATATATTAAAATATAAAAATATAAAATTACTAAAATTTAAGTTTGTAGAATTAGATAAATTACATAAATATAAGAAGAAGAAAACTACTCGTAATATAATTTTTCGTACAGATACGATAGTCGCGCTGTCGTGGTATTATCAGCAACCAAATCGGGTCTGATTTTATTGCAGCATGGCGATCCATTGGATTTGGTCCGTATGAATTGAAAGTGGTATCATCGTCCACGTCATCCACAGCAGATTCCTAGTCCCGGTTCCCTAGGCACAAATGAACCATACTAACAAAGTCAGTTGTACGCGCACAAGGCTGCGTGTGATCTACAGTCATACCTGTAGCCGTACAAGTAAGCTGATTTATTGGGATGGAACGTACAAGTTCTTAAATAGTAACCAAAACATCGCTATTAATAAAGGGGTTAAATATCTCATTTATTTTATTATTTACTGTATTTCTTAAATTAATCTGTAAAAATAAGTATACTGAAAAATACGAAGACCCCCCTTCTAAATAGAAACTCAGCCATGGAAGTCATCTTTTAATGTCGGCTATAATAATAATAATACAAAAATATAGGATAAGGGAAAGAATAACATGATGAGAGTCGTGAAAGTGACGCGCCAAAGATATGGTCAGAAACGTACAAAATATATAGTTGGGAGGCACATAAATGACTTGGGGTCGTATTTATTTGCATTAAAAAGTAAAAGCTACTACTTTATAATGAATGGAAACCGTGTCTATATAAATTCACATATGCTCTTATCTATAGAGGAAGGGTGTGGGATGTATATATAAATACAGTTACGTGGTTATCGATATTCATCGAACGTGATAAATTTATTTAAATTTTATTTTTTATAATTATAAAATTATACTAAATCCTCTTATATATGTATTTATGAAATTATATCATAAATCACTTTTATCACGTTATCTATTTTATTAATTTATTTAATTATTGATCTCATAAATCTAAAATGACGTTATATAATTTTTCTACGCACTTAATAATTTGGTCAATAAGATTTTTCAACCCCACAAAACATGTGTCCCCTATTTTAATTCAATGTCTTAAAATCAATGGTATTTCATGTTATCGGCAATTTAGTGTGAGGGATCCAAGTGGTTGGTTTGACCTTTCCATGTACCCTCCTTTCCGTACAGCTGCACCGGTCGATAAATCGAAGGAGACTTGTATGTTGAATGAATTTAGATCCTATTCAATGTTTTGAATGGAATGGAATTGTTAGCAGTATGCATAACTTCAACTTGTTGATTGCGGGTTTAATGTTTTAAAGAGTCAACGTCACTTATTATTATGATACGGTCTTATATACGAGCTCACAAACATCATTTTGTTAATGATATAACTAAAACGACGTCGATTTTTATATAATTATTGAACACCGTTTTAGGCATTAACCTTTATAGATGTATCCATTTTACCGTCTTAAATATAAGGTTTGTTTCAAGGTATATTATTCGTCTTCTCAAAAAAAATATTTTTTATCATTAAAATTTTTGAACAAACACCTCAAAACCTTAAAATATGAAAAAAAATCTCCCTAAACTTCAAAATATAATTTTTTTTTTAATTTCATTGATTTTTAGTAGATTTCGTAAAAAAATAATTTGATTAAAAGAAAGAGGAGTGAGGTATAAACCTTTTGATATCTATCTTATCGCGAATGACAAATGATGATTAAAAAATAATAATGGTCAAAATGTCCGATGTCTAAATAAAATTTTAAAATTTAACGATAAAATCAATATCCCCTAAAGTATAATGCCTAAAATGATATAGTTTTAAGCATCAATAGATCAATGAACAAACATGTTTACATTACCTTATTTTATATGAATTCAAGTTTTAATATTTATTTTAAAAATATATTTATCTTTTTACATAATTAAAAATATTAAATATTCAAATTCACTGACCTTTAACCTTTACGAATCTATAATAATCTCGATGTTAATTTAATATCGACACATTTGGTGTGTGTCTGTATATATTAGCAATTATATTTTGTAATGATTCATGAACTTTTTAAAATTCATAAATTTAAATTTAACTTATTAAATTTTATGATTTAATATTTTTTTTAATTTTAATAATTTATGTTCATTCTAAAACTTTAAAATTTTTATAATTTATACTCGCTCTCCAAAATATTATAATTTATATTTATCCTCAAAATATTTTTACATCTATTGCTGTTTCTGACCTACAAAATCTGATCCATCAAGCCCTACAATTTGCACCCCAAGTTGGTCGTAGTCTTTTTCGAACTTTACAATATAAATTCTCATTCACATATACAGACTGGGATGATGCATGCATGCATGCAGATTCTTCCCATTAATACGTAAAGCTAAGTCTTGGCAGACAAGTAGGGTTACTACAATGTACCTGTCCTTCTTAATCTTATCCAAAGGCTGAAAATCTGCCATCGTACCATGTTTAGGAGAATACTAATAGTGGAAAAGAATCCAATTATTGTTTCATCATCATCAGAGGATATGATTCAGACATAAAAAAACAAAACATGGAGATTACTGTTACATAAAAAACCTAGGTGGATGTTGATTGTCGAGCAAGTGGGCAGTGGTGGTAGGAAATCATTTTGGATCAGGTTAATGAAATATCTTTAAATAAAATTAAGTTTATTGAGATTAGGGAATGGATTATAATATTTTAGTTCATTGATAATGTATAAACTTAGTAATTTTGAACTACATCATATATATCAGGGACGCTGCCAGGATTTAGGGTTGAGGGAGCAAAACATAAATATTTAGAAGTAGAGGGGGTAAATTCATAAAAAAAACAATTTTTAAAAGAATTTAAATAGGAGGACAAAAGTAAAAAAAAATCTTCGGGTGGATATATATTTTAAATTTCATCGTATTATAATTAGGGACGAAGTCATGATTAAATTATAAGAAAAAAATTAATTAAATTTAAAATATAAGGTCTAAAAAAGTTATTAAATCATAAAAATTAAAGGAAATTATTTTTTTAATTTTATAAATTTTAAAATTGAAAGATTTTAAAAAGTAATTAAACTAAAAAAAGTTAAATTTTAATTTTATTAATTTTAGATTATAAGATCGTAAAAATAATAAATCATAAAATTTTTAGGAGAAACAAAGAAGAAAAAAAACTTAATAACTATAGTTTTAAAACTCTGAGGGACTAAAATAGAGTTAACCCATAAAATTGCCCCTCCTACTGTAACGTTGGTGAACGAAAATATTTATAAATTTATATTAATCAAATGGTTAAGAGTGGACTGATAGGGATTTGCATATAATTTTATTCGTCCAGTGTTTATAATCGTGTGAAATTAATGACAAAACAAAAGTAATTAAATAAATTAACCACTTGTGCATTGGAGTTGGACCAACATGTTAAATAAAATATAATAAAATATATAGTATGCTTTCCCACTTGCCACTGAAGAAAGAGCGACAGGGGGAAAGTAAAACACTGTAGAGATATAAAGTGTATAAAGGTAGATTTCGAAACTTAATTATTATTATATGAGTTGCAAGATCATCTACAGGGTCGATGTTAGTGGTAAATAATTTAACTTCGTTTAAACAAGTTTCGGATTTAAAACGTTATATATATATATAATTTATCGAAAAATTTATATACCAAAACTAAGTTTAAATTAGTTAAAATAAACCCTAAAACTAAAATATAATAGAAAATATGAGTTGTAGGACCACCACACAAATCGGTGGTTTTATAAAAAAAACCCATTAAAATCTAATATTATTAATGCGTACATATATAAATCTCAACTTAACCAAGTTGATAATGTATAGAATTGTATTGTATCATATTTTATTATAATATCTTGTTATGATTTCTTTATATTCATCTCAAAATCTTCTATTATATTATATAGACATGTAAAGCTAAAATTATAATTTTATACGATTTATTGATTGATTAATTTAAATATAGTATTACATTTAATGAATGCGAAAGAGTTTAAGAGATAATTTTTTTTTTCTAAAAGAGAAGGTTAAAGTGAATGTTTTAAAATCTTTTGAAGGGTTTAGTTTATATATTTTTTAAATTGGGGTTTAATTTTTTTTGAAATTTGAGAGATTTAATGAGATTTTTTTTTAAAAAAAATGAGATGAATTTAATTGAAAATATTTTAAAATTTTGAAAATATGAATTTCTAAAACTTTTTGAAGCCAAATTAATTATTTTTAAAAAATTTTAAGGACTAAATTTTAATTTTTTAAAATTTGGGAGGGCATTATCCTGCATGTCCTTATTTTGTTCCTTTTACATATGAGTAAAAATCATCTGTCTCTTTATCATGTCTCTTTTCATGCCTTATTTTTTATATACTAAACCATACACCCTACCCATAATTCCCTAAACCATAACTATAACCCCTAATGTTGAATCCTAAACCCTAAACTCTCTAACTTAAAACAGAGACATGAGAAAGAGGTAGACGATTTGTATCCTCTATATATAATCGTAAAAGATCATTATAGGATGATAACCTCAATTCAATTTTCTTTATTTAAATCTGAATTATATTTTAAAAAATTTAAGATTTTATCTTAATAAATTAATCGATGATGATAGATATATAATATATTTATTTTGGACAAGGCATGTGTTTTGAAAATAACACAAGGTGAGCTAAAATAAAAAAATAGGAAAAAAAGTCAGCCTTTAAAATAAATCCCCTACTATATTATATAATTAATTTCAATAGAATTCAAACAGAAAAAGTCGTCGATTTAGAAATTTACTGTATATGATAAAAATACATAATTATTAAGAATACTACCTAATATTATATTATAAAATGAAGAAAATGTTATTAATTTTATTAAGCATAAAAAGTCAAATCCTTTACAACTTGGTAATTGACTTTGACAACTGAACTCTGTCTAGGTTTAATGCCACATGTCTTGATACAACTAATTGTATATTTTAATTTTAGGATTTTAATTTAAGGTTAAAGTTAAAAGGTTTAAATTGTGGGCATAAAATTTAAGGTTAATATTTAAAATTTAATTTTTTAGAATTAGAGTTAAAAATTTAGTGTATAAGATTAAAATTTATATAACTTGTGTATTAAAATTATACCCATTCGAATATATATAATAGTAATGAAATGTGTAAAACTACAACGTTGATATCCTTTGAATTTATATTAAATTATTTTTTTCTTCCATTTTCATGTCTTGGCTGCCTAGTGCCTAGGATGACTATGGAGAGCTATTTAATACTTGTTATGACTTTTTAGTGCATGTAAACCGCAATGCATGTGCCGTTATGAATGGGGTAAAATCGTTTTTTACGTCTCTTTTAAAGTTTTCGTTTTAAATTAGAAGTTTAGGGTTTAAGGTTAGAGATTGTGATTAGAGTTTAAAGAATTAGGCGTATTTTTAGAATGTAAAATTTAAGGTTTAAGATATAAAAATAACAGTTAAGATTTAAAATTTAAATTTTAAAAAAATTAAAAAAAAACATAAAATAAGATATAATAAAAAGACAAATAATTTTTATTCTCGTAAATGGTGTTGTCTTAAATACTTTGTGTTGCTTAAATTATTACTTTATTTTTTGAGTTTAATTTTGGACAAATATAAATACAAGCTTTGTTATTTTTATCGATAGCTATTAGTTAACTTCTATAAATGCTCAATTATTCGAAATACATCTTCAGGACATTGAGTTCAAATGCACAATTGCTTCTAATTTAAAGATTCGGAAAATTAGAGATTATTAATTAATAAGTGATCAGAGATACTCGTCTATTTTGTTCTTTTATAAGGTTCAAACTCCAATATTTTTTATGAGAATATTATTATAACACCACTTAATAAATTTTTTGAGAGATTATGGATAATTTATGATAGGTTTGATGTACTCTAATAAGTAAATATTGTTAGTGAAAGATGTAATAGTTTTACGAAGATGAAAAACAAAAAATCAACAAAAATAATATTTTTGATATGATCAATTTAAAATGGTTCGACTTTTTCAGCCAAGTTCTACATTCATTTCGTTAGCATCCATATTAAGGAATTTTCAATTTACTGATAAATTCTTTTATTTTTACAGGTTTAAGAAAGATTACAGAATTATAAGAGATAAAAAAATAAACAACGAAAATTTTTATTTTTTTATATTTAAGTTTAGATGTTCATTCTTGTTGTTTTTCAAGTGTCATTGGTTTGTATTTATATAGGAATGAAAAACTAATCGTTTATAATTAATTATTTCATATTAAACCAATACGAGTTAATAATAGTTCAATCGATTTTAGATAAATTTTCAGTCCGAATTATTTTTTATATTATATATAATTTTATATAACTTGTATATTTAATTTTTTGGTGAATTATATGATAATATACATCTATTTTTTTAATATTTTAATCTATTTAAAACTGCTTGTTATTTTCAAAAGAGAAGTAGGGATGGGTACGAAACCCGAACTCGACGGGTTTTGATCTGATCTGATTGGGGCGTTTTTTTTAAGAAAATTCGGGTCGGATGGGGTTCCGACCCGACCCGATCCGATCGTGTCGGATTTTTTTAGAAAATTCAGGTCGGATCGGGTTTAGGTTTAGGATAAAAAAATTCAACCTGACTCGACCCGAGATTAATAGTGTAATTTTTCATATATATTTTAGGGATATTTGCAATAATAATCCCTCTTAATATATATTTTATACAATTAGGTAACTAAAATTATTTTTTTACAATTAGGTCACTAAAATTTTATTTTTTACAATTAAATCCTTAAATTTTATTTTTTTACAGTTAAGTCCCTAAAATTTAAATTTTTTAATGGTTCGAATTGGGTCGGATTTTAAAGCTTAAAAATCGAGTCGTGTCGGGTCAAATTTTTTTCACCCTAAAACCGGATCGGATCAAGTGACGGGTGAAAGGTATAATTTTTCAAATCAAGTGCGTGTGGATCAAAAATCTGACTCGACCCGTACCAATATCTAAAGAGAAGTAATAAGCAAGGATGACAACATTTAAACCTGTGCTTTTGTCTTTCTTAAGGGACGTTTTCATGTTAAAAGCCAATTTATTTAGATTAATTTTATTATATTTTTGAACTCCTTAATGCTGTGATCAAAGTCTCACGCGCTCTGTTTAGCATTGAGTCTTGGCACGTGCCGGCTCTGTTTACTCAACTCTAAACTAGAAACCATGAATGAGCTGGAGTGACATTCCGCGTGTGGGGGAGCATTCAAGCTGTATCTGAAAGCCCCTTTCCCCTCCCCTTCCTCCTCCTCCTCCTCCGCCACTCTCGACCTGACAAACTCCCTATATATATCCCATCATGCTTCACTGGTTTCCCTCACACAACTCATTCACTACTCAGATACTTGCCACCATTAAAAAAACATGGATTTACAGTTTCTGCTCCTCTTCTTTGCTTCCCTTATCTTCCTCTTCCTCTTCCTCTTCCGGTGTGTACTTAAATTCTTCAATTCCAGCAACCGACAATTGCCCCTCCCACCGGGAACCATGGGTTGGCCATACATCGGAGAAACCTTCCAGCTCTACTCCCAGAACCCAAATGTCTTCTTTGCTTCCAAGCAAAAGAGGTGCTTCATCTCTCCCTTCCGGTGACTTCATTTTCAGATGTATTCTTTTATGCTGTAATGTAATGCTGATGCATGCTTCTTCTTCTCCTGTTTAGGTATGGCTCCGTATTCAAGACCCATATACTTGGATGTCCCTGCGTGATGATTTCCAGCCCTGAAGCGGCTAAGTTCGTGCTTGTCACCAAATCTCATCTGTTCAAGCCGACGTTCCCCGCCAGCAAGGAGAGGATGTTAGGCAAACAAGCCATTTTCTTCAGCCAAGGACAGTACCATGCCCAATTGAGGAAGCTTGTCCTCCGTGCCTTCATGCCCGAAGCCATCAAAACCATTATCTCCAGTATCGAATCCATTGCCAAAGACTCCCTTCAGTCTTTGGAAGGGAGGCTGATTACCACTTTCCAAGAAATGAAAACAGTAAGCATTTAAGCAAAGCATTTCCCAAAAACAGAGTAAAAAAAACAGGGGTTGTCTCCTCTGTTTCGTTTCCCCTGTTTCAAAACAAGTGATGTCCTTATTGATTATGTCGAATATCGAATTTTGCAGTACACGTTCAATGTCGCTTTGCTATCGATATTCGGAGAGGACGACGTTCTGTACAGAGAAGATCTCAAGAGATGCTACTACATTCTAGAGAAAGGGTATAACTCGATGCCGATTAATGTTCCCGGTACACTCTTCAACAAGTCGATGAAAGCGAGGAAAGAGCTTGCTCAGATCCTGGCCAAAATCATATCAACCAGGAGGAAAATGAAGCAGGACTGCAATGACTTGTTGGGGTCTTTCATGGGTGATAAAGAAGGCCTCACTGATGAACAAATCGCCGACAACATTATCGGCGTAATCTTTGCCGCTCGTGACACTACCGCCAGCGTACTCACATGGATAATTATGTACCTAGGTGAAAACCCCAGCGTTCTTAAAGCTGTCACGGTAAGATCATCATAATAATATGCATTGCACCTATAGGCTAAAGCATATCCATTAGTACACCAAAGTGACATGGTTGTATGTGGTATACAGGATGAACAAGAGGCTATAATACGAGAGAAAGAGAAATGCGGCGAGGAACAAAGCCTGAGCTGGGCTGATACTAAGATGATGCCAATTACTTCAAGGGTGATTCAGGAGACACTTAGGGTTGCTTCGATTTTATCGTTTACCTTCAGGGAAGCAGTGGCCGATGTTGAATATGAAGGTGAGTTACACCAGCTGCTGCTAGTAGCCTAGTACTACTACCTTGCCCTTTCCCATGCCTAATTGTTAGTGTAGTTTTATCCTATGCCTTTGGTGCTAATAGCCTGACTTGATTTCTGTAAAAAACCAGGTTATCTTATACCAAAAGGATGGAAAGTTTTACCACTTTTTAGAAACATTCATCACAGCCCAGAAATCTTCCCAGATCCTGAAAAGTTTGATCCTTCAAGATTTGAGGTAAACTTTGCAGACTTTTGTTGTTGTTTTTGCAGCCGTACATGCAATATACTGTAGTTTTCAATCACCTAAACTAAAGCATACATGTGCTCAATGATTGAACAGGTTGTTCCAAAACCCAATACATTTATGCCATTTGGCAATGGAACCCATTCATGTCCAGGGAATGAGTTAGCCAAGCTGGAAATCTTGGTCTTTCTCCATCATCTGACCACAAAGTACAGGTAAATTTAATTTGTTGACAGCCTTGAAATCCTTTTCTGTTTTATGCTTTGCCTGTTTCTATTAATAGGAAGAGAAAAAACATATCTTTTCTGATATGAATATATTATGGGATTTTGCAGGTGGTCTGTGGTAGGTACAAATAGTGGGATTCAATATGGTCCTTTTGCTCTTCCCCAGAATGGTTTGCCCCTCAGATTAATCAGAAAATCATAGGCAGTGAACTGAAGTATTCTCTCAGTTTTAGATGTAATGATCAGAGAAGGCTTATAAATACAAAAAATGAAGCTACAGATTGAATGATTATGAAACAAAGCATGCAAAGGCAGTTCCAGGAGAAAGTTAAGACTATAAGTACAAAAATGGAGGAAGTCCACCCCAAGTGTACAGTAGAGAAGGGTCTGATCTCAGAACACAACAAAAAAGAAGAGAAAATTTCTGTTTTTCAACTCATAGAAAAGAAGAAAGATTGAAAAAAAGGGTGATTTTTTTTTGTAATTTTATTAATTTAAATGAAGTCCGCAAGGCAAAAAGATGAATGAAAAGTTGGTACTTCTGTTTATTATTATTAACTGGTTTTGTGTTAATTGAGCTGAAATGCTTTCAAATTCCATTCCAAAGGCCTGCATTTCTCTCTCTTCCAAATCACTTGTTAATTTCATAGTTTATGCCTTGCTTCACTGTTGATGTTTGATATCAAGTAGACAGATAACCAGCACTCTTTCCTGATGGTAGCGACTAACTATTAACTATTGTATTGAACCTAATTTCCAGCTATTAACTATTGTATGGAACAGATACGTCTTTTTTAATATATATATATATATATATATATTTGATAAATTGAATTTTATTTATTCAATAAACTGTCATACAATAACTATATAAGATATATACTCCCAATCCTCTATATAAATGTCTCTAACAAAATTCTCATTTAAAAATTATAGAACTGTTTAGATTTTTTAAGTTATTATATCCAGTGATCCTAGTACGAATATCATTTTTTATATGAGTATAAACATCCCAAGTTGCCCTCGATTGTTTCCCATAGTTCTTAAAATTCTACTCCTACAATAAATAACAATTTAAACACACCCTGTTTACATTTTTTTCAATTTAATCTTATTCTTTTCTGATTATCGATTTTTTTTTGATAATTTTTATTAAAGAGAAAAAATAGAAGAAAACACATCCTAAACAAAGAGAAACTTGATGAGTATGTCTACTAAGAATTTATTAGAAAGAAAGAGAGAACATGAAAAGGTTACTTAGAAACCCAACAACCATCATCTAAACTTTTTTCTATATTCAGCTAGATGTTTTTGTAGCGATATAAGATAGGTGATGAACATAATTAATCTTGTATCTACTCCACTGATAGTTTTGATTACGTCGATAAGATATCACAAAAGGAGATCTATCCATACTAGACCGTTTATCTTTCTTGATTAAGGACATGCGCTATGATTATAGCTATACGACCGTAAAATTACTATAAATGACTAGATAAAAATCATGCTACAAGACAAAAAAAATGTCATAAAAACAGACGAAACAAATGTATTAATATATGTGAAAAAGGATAAAGGTGAAGTTTATAGAATACATGTATATTGAGGGTCAGTTTAAGACTGAAAATAAAGAAATTTAACTGTATTATTGTACGTGCATGCATTGGGAACTAGAGCAAAACCCATGGATTCTTGTTGTTTGTAAATTGTAATTGCTGCACTCAAACAAGTCTACCTTGTTTATTTGTGAGGAGGAGGAGATGGGGAGTTTGAACAAGGAACGGACATGGTTTTTATGCCTGCAAATGCAACCCCTGTAGTCTGTAGGCTGTAGTTGTTTCATAGTATGGAACCAGTGAAGATAATTTTGATTCCAAAATTTCCTGAAACAAACTTGTTGATAAATAGAACCTGGTAGAATCCAAAAGATGTTCTTTATTTGTTATCACAACAAAGACTCAAACTCATACAATGCAATGCAAAACCATGTTTTCCGGATTGAGCTCAGCCAATATAATGCCTTCCACTTGGAAGTGGAACTCTCACATTCAATACAGAGAAAGACCGCCGTGAAAACGACCAAACCCAATTTCAGAAGAAGAAAAAAGAAATAATTATAAATAAAGAAGAAATCCTGACTCTCCAACCTCATTTGAGGTCACTGAAGAAAATTAAGAGTGCTACCTTTGCATATCGGCTCGTGATGTCCCATTGCTCGCATGGTTCACCTATCTGCAGTATGGAAGGAAACCGCATTGGTGTAAAATGAAGTGAATCATTCCAAATATACTTCACCTGAGTAGATCTTTAAACAAGATTGGATTCGGACTCGATGGAGTCACGCCCATCTGCCTCACTAGCGCATCCTTTTGCAATGAATCTTTAAGGTTGGGCCCCTTACTACGTTGTGCTATTTGTGTGCTTGTAGTGCCACCAAACATATTTGTCACTGGCGGATTTGATAAGCCAGATAAAATATCACTGTTATCTTTATTGTGTATGCGAGCAGTCGAGCCATGATTCTTGGCTGAAGCAACTTGAGTTGTTGGTTCAAGAAGATCCTCCAATTCTTTAAATGGATCTACTGAAGGTTCATTACTTTGGACAGTTGGTTCCCCAAAATCAAGTAAGTCTGGAGGTTGTTGAAAGGGAGTTTTCTTTTCTGATGCAATTTCCATACTAGACTTTCGCACATGAGACTTCTCCACCATGTGGCTGCTCGACTTTGAGATCTTATGACCAGTAGCTGGTTTCTTTTCTGTTTTCGATGAACCTCCAAACAGAGAAGCGGCAAGTTTCTGCTTTTCTGGAGTAATTTCAACCTGTTGTTTCCTAGAATCATAGGTCTCATGAGTTCTTGAATATGAAGTATTTGATCCATTAACTTGTGTGGTACCGTTAACTGTTTTTTGGGATGTGGAACTTGAGGTAGATGTTGCAGGAGAGTGTGTTTGCCTACCCCACTTCTTTTGGACTCCATCTAATCGTAGTTTGAGCTCTGTCGATCCAGCAACTGATGATGTAGATGGCACAGTAGTAGTTGGGTAGCTCTCCCTAACATGCATTGGCTCAGGCACTGGAACGAGCTCAGTTGAAGCAAGTGAGGCAGGAGGAATCTTCGATTGCACTGTCTGCTTTGGAAGCTCATATGCCTCAAACCTGAGACCGTGTGATGAAGCTTCATGGTGATCATGATTCCTAAATTTGCTAATATTTAGCATTCCGGTGCGTTCACTCTCAGGAATATAGGGCTGAGCACCTTTTTCCATTGAATCTTGGATATAATCATTAAGGAACGGAAGGGTCTTATCAACCTGCAAGGGAGGAGTAACGATGAGTACTCTTACATGAAAAGAAGTATAAATTTAGCACACAGTATTCCACTAAGACACAGTCAACAGAATAAACAAGGAACTAAAATGACAAATAGTGTAAAACAGAGTAGAAAAGTATTCTCTGTCGAGTGTTTATTAAGATAAAAAGGAAGTCATAATATAGGCTTCCTTGTTACAAGAGTCATCGAACAATAGAAGACTAACTAGTATAGATCTCTTATCAATTAAGAGATAAACTAAATAAATAAAAGAAACTCCTAAAAGAAATCCTAGAAAATAGGATTGATAAAATCCTAATTAATAGGATTCTTATCCTAACAGATAACCAACACTCACCCTCAAACTGGTGTATATATGTTGTATATACCCAGATTGAATGAAAATTCATCAAAAGTTACTCTGGGAAGGGCTTTGGTGAAGATATCAGCTAGTTGCCTTTTTGTAGGAACATACTGCAAATTGGCTACTCCTTGGTTAACATTTTCATAAATAAAGTGTCTGTCTATCTCAATGTGCTTCGTTCTATCATGTTGGACCGGGTTCTTGGCTATACTCATAGCTGACTGGCTATCACTAAATAACTCGAACCCTTTCTCATCATCTAATTTCAGTTCAGACAATACTCTCTTAATCCACATTCCTTCACAAATCCCAAGAGCCATTACTCTATATTCAGATTCAGCACTACTCCGAGAAACAACTGCTTGCTTCTTGCTCCTCCATGTGACTAAATTACCCCAAACATAGGTGCAATAACCACTCACTGACCTCCTGTCTGTTAGCTCACCTGCCCAGCTAGCATCTGTGTAAACTTTCACACTCTTGTCTTGACTTTTCCTGAAGATCAATCCAGCCCTTGGTGTAAACTTTAAGAACCTCAGAATCCTGTATACAGCCTCCACATGTTCCTGTCTAGGATCACTCATATATTGGCTGACAATGTTAACTGAATATGCAATATCTGGTCTAGTGAGTGAGAGATAGATCAATTTACCAACTAACATTTGATAAGTTTCTTTGTTGGTTGGATTTCCTGCTTCCTCTTTGTTGAACTCCATAGGTGTTTCGATGGGTTTGCAGCTTAGCATCCCTGTCTCGGCAAGAAGATCTAAAACACACTTGCGCTGATTAATCAACAATCCCTCCTTGGATCTTGCAACCTCCATACCCAAGAAATACCTCATGGTGCCGAGATCCTTTGTTTCGAATTCTCTTGCTAAGTCCAACTTTAGTCTCCTTATTTCTTCTTCATTACTACCAGTGATAATAATATCATCTACATAGACAATTAGTAGAGTGATCTTACCATCTGGTGAAATCTTTTTGAAGAGAGTATGATCAGCTTGGCTTTGTTTAAAACCACTTTCAATAACAGCTTTAGCAAAGCGATCAAACCAGGCTCTAGGGGACTATTTTAAACCATATAGGGATTTCTTTAGTTTACAAACAGTGTCCCTAGTTACCTTCCCTTCTAACCCAGGTGGAACCTCCATGTAAACATCTTCCTCGAGACTTCCATTTAGGAAGGCATTCTTTATGTCTAACTGATGTAATTTCCAGTCCAAATTGACAGCTACTGATAGTATTACCCTGATAGTATTGAGTTTTGCAACTGGAGCAAAGGTCTCTTGATAATCAATGTCATAGGTTTGTAAAAAACCTTTAGCAACCAGCCTTGCTTTGTTAGCAACCAGCCTTGCTTTGTACCTCTCTATACTGCCATTTGAGTGATATTTAATGGTGAATATCCATCTACACCCTACAGCCTTTTTCCCAACAAGTAACTCTATCAACTCCCATGTCTCATTCTTCTGCAGGGCCTTTAGTTCCTCTTTCACAGCCTTTTTCCATTCTGGAGATCGAAAGGCTTCTGCCACATTTCTAGGAATTTTCTCATGATTCACACTCACTGTAAATGCCCTGAAATTAAAATGTAATTTCCCATATACAACATATTTATTTATAGGATGGGTAGTACATTTCCATACCCCTTTCCTAATAGCAATAGGAAAATCATCTAAATTCACATCAGCAATCTGTTGGGGCCCTTCATTTCCTTCTCTTCCAGTACCAGTAACCTCTGTCTCAATACAAGAAATCGAATCTGGTGGTTGAACAAAGCTAGGCTGACCACTTTCTTTTGCATCCGTTTTCCTTCTCCTCGAATAAGTCTTAAGTTGAGGTGTTATAAGGTTACTGTCATCTACAGGATGATTTTCTATGGAAGAAGGAATCTTATATGGACTCGGTTGTAGAGATAGGAAGGATGGTGACTCAGTAGGATTTGTGTCTGCTGAATTTTCTTCCTCGCTAGTATCATTTGGACTTTGAACAATAGGTAATTGGACAGTAGGTGGTAGACTATTATTGGAAGATAATGTAGGTACTTGAGCTGACTGAGATTGCTGAAATTCTTGAAGATTCTCCCCCTGAATTTCAGCATTGGAGAAATAAGGAGTATCTTCAAGGAAGGTGACATCAAAGGACACATATGTTCTTTTGGTGGATGGAGAGTAGCACTTATACCCTTTTTGACTCGAAGAATAGCCTATGAAAATACATTTGATAGCCCTAGGATCCAGTTTTCCTCTATTATTATCCTGAACATGTACAAAAGCTGTGCACCCAAAGACTTTAAGAGGTAGGTTCGAGTGTAAGGGTTTAAAGTGAGGATAGAGTTTAAAGAGGACCTCTGTGGGAATTTTAAATCCTAAAGGTTTACTAGGCATCTTATTGATAAGATAAGTAGTTGTAAGAATAGCTTCCCCCCATAGGTACTTAGGTACTCCAGCAGTAAACATAATGGCTTTAGTGACTTCCAGAATGTGTCTGTTTTTGCGTTCTGCTATCCCATTCTGTTGAGGACCATTCTGCTGAGGAGTATTGACACAAGAAGGTGAACAATACCTTTCTCCTTAAAGAAAGAACCAAGAGATTTACTTAGATACTCACTCTCATTGTCACTCCTTAGAATTTTTATTTTTGCATCAAATTGAGTGATAATTTTCTGATAAAAGTTTCGAAATATGGACTCAACCTCAGATTTTTCTTTCATCAAAAATACCCATGTTGTCCTAGAATAGTCATCAATGAAAGATACAAACCACTTATGTCCAGAAATGTTCTTCACAGAGCAAGGACCCCAGATATCACTATGGATGGTTGAAAAAGGTTTTGTTGGTGCAAATATAGTTGGGCTATAAGACTGACGAGTATGTTTGGCAAACTGACACATCTCACATGAAAAAAGAGCTGGATTTTTATTAATAAATAATTTGGGAAACATTCTTGCTAAGTAAAAAAAACTAGGATGGCTTAATCTGTAGTGCCATAATAAAACATCATTGCTGGTACTAGCAGGAACTAAAACTTGTTTCCTAAGTTGGCTGGATAAGGCAAGATTATGAGGTGGAGAACTCTCACAGATGTATAAGCCTTTAGTAAGTCTAGCATTGCCAATCACCCTCTTCGAATCCTGTTCCTGAAACACACAACCACCAATACCAAACATAACATCACAATGTGAATCACAAATTAACTTGCTGATGGATAACAAATTACAGGCAAGCTTAAGAACATAAAGAACATTATGAAGCACCAAACTATTATTTAATCTAACCGAACCACTCCCTTTTACACTAGTAAGAGAGCCATCTGCAATTCGAATTGATGCAGGTAGTTTGTTCTCACCAAAATCCTCTAGTAGAGCAACATTGCCTGTTATATGGTCTGTCGCCCCTGAATCTACTATCCACTGAACTGATTTAGTAGAGGAACCAATACCTGTAGTAGTGCTAGCCTCAGGTACATGTTTTGCTGTCAGATTGCTTATAAGTTGCTGCAACTCCTCGATTTGCCTCTTGCTGAAACTATTAGACAAATCTTCCTGAGACGAGAGATTGGCTTCCTTGGGAGATTTGGACTTATTTGACTTCCAATCAAAAGGCTTACCATGTAGCTTCCAACGGTTATCCATCACCTGACCCACTTTTCTACAATGTTCACACCAAAGTCTATTTCTCCTTTGCTGAATTTTTAAGTTCGAACTCGTCACCAAGGCTAAAGCTTCTGATTGTGGAGTTGATGGTGTCATTACAAGCCTTTTGCTTTCTTCCCTCCTAATATCCGAAAAAACCTCACGAATCAGGGGAAGTGGTTTAGAGGATAAAATTCTTCCCCTTGCCCCATCGAATTCAACATTCAACCCAGACAAAAATTGGAACACTCTCATTTGATTCTTCTGAATGTTATAAAAATCCCTATCTTCCTAGCACCTCCAGTCAATACTTTCATAGAGATCAACCTGCTGCCAGCACTTATTTAGAACACCATAGTACTGTATAACTGACATCTCCCCTTGTCGAAGATTCTTAATCTGATTTTCCACTCCAAAAAGCTCTGAAGTGTTATCAGCACTAGAGTAGGTATCCCTCGCTGCTGTCCAAATCTCTGTTGCAGTCTTATAAAGCATAAAATCCTCTCCTATTGCTGGAATCATCGAATTTATTAACCATGACATAATCATGGTATTCTCGCTCATCCAAGTGCTATATCTTGGATCTTTTGCATCTGGAATTACCATTGACTCCGAGAGATAGTCTTTTTTTCTTCTGCCAGTAATATAGAGCCTGACAGATTGCGACCAGGCAAGGTAGTTGTGGCCATTCAGTTTATAGGTGGTGATAGGGGAAAGAGATGAATCAGAAATTGAAAATTCTGATGGAGATGAAGTATTTGGGGAACTGATTTCAGATGAAGATGGATTTGGATGAACCATCATTCAAGAAAAGATAAATGAAGAGGAGGAATAGAACAAGAAAGCCGAGACAAAGAATATTGACTCAGGATTGAGGATCGTTCTAACCTGATACCATGTAAAACAGAGTAGAAAAGTATTCTCTGTCGTGTGTTTATTAAGATAAAAAGGAAGTCATAATATAGGCTTCCTTATTACAAGAGTCATCGAATAATAGAAGACTAACTAGTATAGATCTCTTATCAATTAAGAGATAAACTAAATAAATAAAAGAAACTCCTAAAAAAAATCCTAGAAAATAGGATTGATAAAATCCTAATTAATAGGATTCTTTCCTAACAGATAACCAACAAACAGCCCTAGTATTTATGCAATAATCTTAACCTGCAACGTAATGGGCCATGGCTTTCGTAGAAATGTAAGGATTTAAACATCAATCAGTTAATCTAGCACAGATACATTCACAATCTTGTGGAGATCCCAGTTTTGGGCATGTTTGAAAAGAAATATCCAGCATGCTAGTAGGTCAATTCAACGGAGAAGCAGAAGACAGATGCAGGAAACAATGTCATTACTCTTTCCTCGAGGCAAAATTTAAAATTAAAAGTAGCACCTCGTATTTGAGAAAGCAAGGAAGATGTTGGCTACTGTAAACTACGTCCTAGACATTATGAACTGAAATATAGGCCATGGAACCTTCAATGTGGACATAAGATTTCCAGAAAGTAGATGTTAAGAAACAGGGCACACAAGTTTTAAAGCTCATAAAATGAGAATATGTACATAAAATCCAAATGAAAAATTACCTCAATATCTTCACAACTGGCATCTGATGGCATAATACTCTCAACAGCATGAGCATCAAGGCCAATTACTGCTTGTAGTTCATAGGCACGTTGCTGCAGATCTGTCGAGTGAGAAGCCAAAAATTCCTCCATTAAAGTCTGACACTGCATCAATAGAGGAAAGAACAATCAGTTCACAAATTTTGTTACGATTGCATAGACTGAAAAATTAAGCACGATAGTATTAGATATTCTGGTCTCCATCCCAAATATTAATTTTATCAACAGCAGTTTCATCATTATCCAGTTACAAGAACTTTGCAGTGGTCTCCATCCTATCAGAACACTACATGATTGGAATTACTAACAGCTGATCTCCAACTTGTAATTCTTATTCCTGAATAGAAAGCTTGTTGCTGCACACATTGCTTTCATTCCCTTGCCCAACCTGGTGCCAACATGCCCGTTACCCTACTATCCGTAATTTTAAACACTTGAAGAACTTCCAAGGCGTCTTATTTGCACGTTTTCTAATAAATGAAAACTTTTAATGGTAGCTTAAGCTCTACTTCCTTTCAGGTTAAACATAACTCAGAGTGAGAGAGAGAGAGAGAGAGAGAGAGAATGGAAGATTTAATCAACAGAAACTCGTTTTAAAACTACAGCTACTGCTAAGCAAAAGATAGCATTTCTACCATCAAACTAAAGTTCACAACCAATCCATTGAGATCATGCAAACATGAACTATCAATCTTGACCCAATTTGAAGATTGATTATGTTTCTTCAATGCCAAATCATATGGAAAGAGATGAGATGCATTCTATTTTAACTGTTCTTTCTTTTTTGGATAATTATTACTTCATTGGATAGCTTCAACATGCTAGGACTTTAGCTCACTCTTGCCAGTTGCCAGTTGCCAGTTGCCAGTTTCATATACGCAACTTCTTAAACTAAAGCTATGAGGTCTTAAATTTGAGGTTTCCTCCATTTAATTCATTTTGCTTCAAGCCATCACCTATGAGATGATTAACCTTATCAAACTTTAACATCACTATTTTCAAGTCCCTAATACCTCAAAAACAATCAGCCTCGTGATTTCTTTAAAAGTCATTGGCAGCTGCTGTTAAGAGAATTATAGTACTAAAATGTTCTGTTTTAGGCAGCCAAACAAACCCCAAAACAAAACCTTTTCCAAAAATAAAACTATACGCTTATTACCAAACATAATACAAAACCCAACTTGAGTACATGATAATAATGCAAATCCCGAACAACTATTTTAAAAGCATGTTGTTCGGCATCAATCAGATGCATGAAAATCTAACGATGCTAGTTTAATTTTCACAATGCTGCACTAAGGACATGCAATCGAACATTATATTACCAAGGGATGCAAATCGTCAACAACATGAAAAACAACAATAAGCATGCATTTGTGTAAAACAAATTTGTCATCAAGTGTTTGGGAACCAACCTCAGGCAGCATATCTACTTTTCTCCCAGCTGCTATTTCAAATGCATATATTTTCATGAGAGCTGTAACAGCATATGCCTTCAAAAATACGTTAAGGATTGTCACGTTTTCAGATTTTGAATGTGTAATATAATATTATAAGAACCATACACTGATTTTCAGATAACTATGATAAATGTCAGCATACAAACATCTTGATCAACCAGATCAAGATATGGTAATAACTGGTTTAAGAAGAATTAAACCATATTAGTTGATACCTTAACAGTCTCATCATTTGAATATGCCTCTGCCACATCACACAACTTCCCAGTTACTAAGGAAGCGGAGTACTTCCCATCACCTGTTCCATATTCCCCTAAGATCCAGCAAATTACCTGTAATAAGAACTCACAAGTCACAATTAAGATGATAATAAAAAATTTAGTACTGTTTGCATGCATAGAAAACAAAAATACGAAGGTTGGTCAATACAACAAAAACATACTTGAAGAAAAACAGATGGTAGCTTTGGTTCACCAAGAATGTGCAAGTATGAGTCCACCTGTGGCAAAAAATAGGAGGACCAAAACAACAAAGATTAAAAGCAGAATAAAGATTACTTCAGAAGGGTGACAATGCACCAAAATTATTTTCTAGGAGGCATTGTCAAGATCTAGACTTAAAACTCTGCTCTTTTCAATAAATTATTAGTTCCCTCAGGAGGCAAAAATATTTCCAGAATAATGTTGAACTCATTGTGAAACTCCACATACTTATAGGTTCATAGAACTTATTGACATGTAATATCCCATAAAAAATAACTGTTACACCAATGCTATATCTTATAGGCTTCATTTAATCTAGTTGTATTCTGCCAATTGCATGAATAAAGTTAACGGATTTTCAAGGGCTAAAGTTTGGCTTCCAAATCAATTGAAGTGAAATGCATTAATTTTAATTTGTTAAAAATTGACTGCATGAATTTAGGAGTGTTTGATCAACTCGAATCAGATTGAATGAAAAATAAATAAATTCAAGTCAGGTCATGTTGACAAGTCATATTTTATCAACCAAACCCAATTTGAAAATTTTCTGAATCATGTCAGAGCTAAATGAAATTCGAATCAAATTAAGTTTAAATTTGTTTGAATTAAACTAAAAGAATCTAACTCGGTCAAATCAAAAACTTGTTTACAATTTGATTAAATTTCAAGCTAGAGCATACATAAAAACTTCTTCCAAAGCAAAATTAGAGAAAAACAAGGGGATTTAGTATGATAAAATTGATTCGGTAATTTACTTGTTTAATGGTAATGGAACTTTAATTAACTCCAGTATTAATGATTATATAACTTAGTTACTTTTTTAGAATTTATTAATCGATTTGTCAAATATTGTAGTTGTAAATATTCAACTCGAACTTCTAAAAACGAATTTCATATTCGAATTGGTACAAAAAACTGAATAACTCCAATAAATCGATTCAATTAATCCAAGTTTTTTAGCTTTTAGGAGATTATTTCTTCTTTCCCAAGATTCAAATTGAAATGTCATTATAGTTAAAACATAAATAAAGAAGATTGAACAAGATGAAAGATGTAAATATGCAGTAAATTCACAAGATGCTTGAATTTGACATACAGCGACACAATAGGCTGTAAGCACACATACAAAAGGCAATAACCAAATAAGTAAATAACTTACAGCGGATGATCTAAGTTGACTGTCTGCAGTATCATCATCCTCTCCAAATCCCTCGGCAATCAACCGCATCAAATTGTGTGCTACCTTAATATTGACCAGATCTCCCGCATGCTCAAACACTTTATTCATGGTCTACCAAGTAAAAATTATCAGGAATGACAATATTCTAAGCTAGGAAACTTAATTTCCAGTGGAAGGTAAAATATTACCAGAATGAACCATTGATTGCTTGGTGCAAATTGCTCCGCAAGTTCAACACATCGGGATGCTATTTCAGTTTTATAATGATTATCATTAATGCTAATCATGTAATCAATCATGCGATCAACAATAACCTCCACATTTGTAGACTTGGTCATTTTGTACAGTAGTTCGAATGTCTTTCTCTTCAGAGTATCATCTGGGTCCTGTGTGGTGCCTTCAGGTTAAATAGTTGTAATGAAAAAAATGGCAGTTGCATGGTAGATAGTAAAACGAAGAGGGATAATCATTTACTAAGAAATCTGAAGCCACACCAAACGGTAAACACAGATAGATGCATAGGGAATTTACAGTGATCAAAATTATACTGCTATAACATGCATAAGTGGATCAACACAATTAAGCATGCATAGAAAAGGCCATTTGAACTAATTGCTCGAGTCTTAAACCAAAAAAAAATGGTGCTTGGTACTGTTAGACGCCCCAGCTAATCACTGATAGGCTCCTCATGTCCGGCAAGCTGGGCTTCGGCCAGATGAAACCAAAACAGAATTGACAAGTTTTTAAAGCAAAGCACAAAAAAAAAAACTGATTATATTGATTTAAACAGCTTCTTTTCTCAGTTGCTTCCCTAGGAATCAATCCTTGCATAACATTTTATGCCACTGGAAGACAAATATATTACAATAATTTTACTAGTATTCTCCCTATTTTCCTCATCCATCAATCTTCAGCGCTCCTGCCTCTTGCCCTTCCCCATTTAAAGAACCAAGTAAGCATTAAACTAGACCATATATGGCAATCTATATGAAAACAGATACACAACTCCTACCCTCTAATCAATCAATCACAACAAAGTAAGCATTAAACTAGACCATATATTATGTTAATCTACCCTGAGGTTAGTCTAAATAACATTTCCATGTAAAAGTGAGACAATATAGAAACTTCTTACCTCTAAGCAATCAATCACAGCCAATTGATGTTGCTCAGCAATCTCTGGACTTGTCTTTATTAATCGGCCAAGAGCATCAATGCCCATGTATTTTAGGTTATGACTGTCACTCTGCCAACAAGAAACAAGAATTGGTTTGATTCACTAAAGTAGGGGAAAAAAAAACTAAAAAATCATCTTTACAATAGATGTACACTTCCAAAAAGCAGACACTAGCTACATGAGATATACCTTTAAAAATCTGGATATAGCATCCGCTGCAGACTCTAATAACTTAGGATTGGGATATATAGAGGAAACACAGCATATGCATTCATAGAGTACAGCATTTCCTATATTACTAGATGAATCACATTTCCTGAAAATGTCTCCCACCACAGTATACATGTTTTCACTTGCTTGCTTGTCACCACTTCCAAGAAGAGCCAGAATTTTCAGCAATTTGATCTGCAGAACACAACTATGATTTTTATATGACCTATATTTTTAATTGAAAATTTAAGCTAATAAAGTTGAAACCATGAGAAAAAAGCATTACCTGAATAAACGGAGCTGGCATCTGATGGTAATCATAAGCCTTCGGCAATCTGCGTTCAGCTACTTGTTTAAGAATGCTTACAAAGCTGATGACCAGATCTTTGTAAGAATTAGCATCAATTGTTATAAGCTCAAAAAGTGGGCAGAGGGTTGCACCCATAACTCCAGGATCATTATCACAAAGTCTCTGAAACATAGGAAACCACATTGTATATATAGATAAATGAGATAGCATGTGGCCTCAGAAAAATATATGCAGAGAAACATCAAAATATCTAATATATCACGATTAAATTTGTCATTTCAGAATGGGCATTTCTACTTCTGAAGGTATTAACATGGTCACTCCATTATGGTGCTAATTCTTCCCTTAAGGAGGTCATTTTCATTTAGCATATCACTCATTCACATGGTTGTATGCGGGTTAAAATTGAAATGCATCAATACATTCATTTCGAATGGTAATGATATAAAAATTAGATAAAGAAAAAAAAAAAAAAAACTAGAAATAGAATAAGCTAATGGGGAAGACCTACCTTGCGAAAATTGGAGATTTGATGCGAAACAGAAGAGGGGGATTTCTGATAAAAGCGATGGAGAGCCATTATGGCCTTCTTCCGTACAGCCTCTTTGGGATGTGCGAGCAACTCAACAACCTGTGGCAACACGGCAGGAATTGTCTCCTCATTGATCAACCTGCAAACGGCATTCAATGCGGCGCATACTACCAAGTAATTGTCAGACTTCAAATCCTTCTGGATAGTATTGACGATCAAAATGACCAAATCATGATCTTCGTTTAAGAAGAGCGTGACGGCCAAGTAACCGGTCCGTTTGACGATAAGGCTATCGTTGTGCGTCATCTTAACAGCGTGAATGTAGCCGAAGGAAGCATCGTGACCGAGCATCTCGACGTAAACCAACCTGATGATGTATTCTTTCATCTTGCGTTTGGGAATGTCGGGGTCAGAGATGCGGCGTTTGAGAGTTTCGATCTCGCCGAGAACAATTCTGTCTTCTTCTGCCTTGGATCGAGCCTCGCCGATGGACTTGACCAGATCCAGGAATTCTTTGGATTGGTAGAATCCTCCTTGGGAGCCCATAGCGAACTCCCTACCAATCGTCTTCAATTGCTCCAGTTTCGCTACACTGTGCCTCGATCACTTTCCCTTTGGCGTAGAGACGAGATCTACACCCAGAAATCAGATAATATCGAGGATTGTTTCTCTAGCGGTTTTACGGACTATATAAAAAAGGGTAATATTCACAAGTAGTCCTACAAATACAAGGTCTTTTTATTGAGTTATTTAACTATACAAAATTATAAAATAATCATCTGACTAAGAAAATTACATATTAATCCTTTTTATACATGATAAGAATTTAACCATATACATTTATAAGTTACTATAATTTGGTTATAATTTTCAAAAATAACCAAAATAATTGACTTGATCCGATGACTCTAAAAAATATCAGATAATTTTTAAGAAAAAATCTAATTAGGTTATGTATCCAACACATGAATAATTGAGTCGAGTATAAGTTGATTTTTCTTGACTATTGGGGTACCCAATTCAATAACTTTTAATATATAATTTTAGTTTTACATTATATTTTTATTTTAGATTCCTTAATATTTGTACATAAAACTAAATTTAAACCTCCAAATTAGTTCTATGTTTGTATTATATACTTTAAATTTTAAAATTTTTAAATATATTTTATTAATTTATTAATATCGAAAGAAAAAATAAGATTAATATTTTTAAATCTTTTTGGTAATAAACTTTAGTATATATTTTTAAATATTTTAAAATTAACTTTAAATCTCTTATTTTTATGTTAATATTATATATTATAAATTTTTAAATCTTATGCCATTAATATGTGTGTTTTTTTTAAATTAAAAAATAAAAAATTATGAATCAGGTACTCATTACCTGATTATTCAAATACTCAATTTTTGCGAGTACCCATTATCGAGTACCCAGCTTAAACAGGTTGAGACACGGGTTGATAAATAGGTATTCAAATGAATCGAGTACCCAATTTTTCGGGTACCTGAAAGAATTAGATATCGGGTATCCAATAATGAACACTCCTGACTAATACAATATGTTAGTAGAGATGGACACGGGTCGGGTTGGATTTTTGGACCACCCGAACCCGACCCGAACACAAATACCCTAAACCCGACTCCGACCCGACTCGACCCAAACTATAGAAAAAAAATAAATTTAGGGACTAAATTGTAAAATAAATAATTTTTAGGGACTTAATTATAAAAGAATATAATTTTTAGGACTAAATTATAAATAAAAAATAATTTTAAGAATCTAATTATAAAAAATATATAAATAGAGGACCATTATTATAAATATCCCTAAAATATTTATAAAAAAATTAGATATTTAGTCTCGGGTCGGGTCAGGTCGGATATTTTATACCTTAAACCCGAACCCAACCCGACCCGATGACACTTTAAAAAATACCCAACCCAACCCAAACCCGATTTTTCATCAAAAAATCCAACCCGATCGGACCGAGTCAGGTTGAAACTCGATCGGACCGAGTAAAATACACATTCCTATATGTTAGTCAAATCAACAAACGCTATTAGTTATCGACTGATGTAATCTACTAATTGTTAAATAAGACAAAATTCAACTTCACTTAAAAAATCAAATACAATTTAAATTATAAAATAAAATTTATAAACTCGAATATTTAAAATTTTCTTGACTTCAATCAAATGTTTACCTAAGAATATATTCACTAAACTGTCATTGGAATAATTATGTTCATCAAATTTAACATTCAATCTTAAATCAAAAGATTTTGGTACGAAGATTCATAAAACTCTTTTCATTGAATTTTATCTATATTTCTCTTTTTTAATATTATATTAATATATTAAGATTATTAATTGATTAAGTAATTAAAATTAATCAATTTTATTTTATATAAATTTAAATTCATATATTTATCTTAAAAATATAATATCTTAATAAAAAAATAAACTAAGACATTATGTAACGGTTAATACCTAATTGTTCCAACTAAAGTAAGTAAATAATGTACACATACATGACTTTTTTTTTTGAAACGTGTTATTTGGTCTACTGACGAGTATGAATAGAATAAATAAACTAAGATATTATTTTATTATTTTTTCTTTATCAGGTAGAATTTTTATTAAAACATTGGGTTAAAGTTGAGTCAGATCGAATTAGATCAAAACATATAATTTCAATTTACGTCGTGTTATAATGTCTTGGTTAAATCTATTGATGGTCCAGATAAAATTTCAATTTCTAAATCTTAATTAATTAAATATTTTGTCTTAAATATTATTTCGAGACGTTACGTTTATGAGTCTCTTCAAACATGACTTTTACAATTTCAACTTCTCACATTGCCAGGGATGTAAGGCATGATAATGTTTTAAACCATTCTATAACAGTAAACGGTAGCTTGGGAACAGAATTAGGTTCTGTTTAAACCCCATGCGACCATTCCCATTATGTATGTCAAGAAGCATCACTGTCATTACACAGAGAAGATGCTGTAAAAAGACAGATTCGAGCACAGGAGAAAGCAGCTCAGAGTATAAACTTGCTTTTTTGAAAACATGTTTTTACACAAGGATGGTATGTTTAAAAAATTCAACACTCATCGTGTCTGTCTAGTTTTTCCCTCTAGGTTGCTGTCGTTTGTGTTTGATTTTCATGCACTTATTTTGTGTCTTGATCAACTTGTTGATTGCTTGTGATTTTGATACAGGCAGCTCCAAGCAAAGTGAAAACCGCCAGCAGGCTCAACACCCCAGAGCTTATGTACACCCCGTCTCTAACCAGGTAGCACTCACCGTCCAACCACCCGTCTCCGTAGGGTTGCACTCTGCTCATACTCGTCGCCGCACCAATTAGGATTGCCGCAACTCCAAAGCTGATCCTGTAATAGATTCCGAGCTTTATTTTGGTTCTGGTTTATAAATGACAGAGAAAACCAAAGACCAACCATGTTCCTGCCAATGCAATTAATGATCTTATTTTATTTCTAGTAGCACTAGGCATCTACGTCCAAGGACCAAGACCATGTGTCTGGTATCTTTAGCCATTTAAAAATTATATGTTTTTGAATGGTCTGAGGGAGGGGGTATATTTCCAGCTGTACCTCCACCTAGTTGGTCTCCCATTAAAAACTATATACTGTGATGTCTGATCTACTCTACCCAATCAGAAATTACTTGTCTCTTTCTCTGCTAACCAGATTTACTTTCTGTGTTGCAAAGCTAATGAAACAGCACAGGACACTTACCAGGAACATGCCAGCAGAATTGCCGTGAGAGCTGGTTTCTTAGGCTTTCTTGTGTTCGGCCTCCCGCAGCAATTTGCACAGAGAATAACGTTCCCTATGATTTGAGCGGTGGAGAGACAGACCGATGCGGCAACACCCAATTCAAAGGCATGAGTCCTCGCAGGCAAGAAACACATTTTCCCATCCAACTTGAGATCATCCTTCTGAGAAATTCAAACAATTTCTGAATACCAAACGGATCAGTTGGTGAAATCGATACATAAAACTAAAGTAATCTATACGTACCTTGGATTTCTTAGTCTCTGCAACTAGACATGCGGCGAAGGAGACAAGACCGAGGAAGGCAACGACAGAGTACATTAGGACACAACCGAGTGGATGTTTTCCCATTGCTGGAAGGGATAGAAATTAAGAAATTAAGAAACGAGTGCTGTTTTGTTTGAAACAGTTGTTACCTTGGCATTGCTTGTAAGGAGAGAAATCATGGAAGTCTCTGTCCCCAACCCCAAGTTGGTAGTTTTGGATTATATTGGAAGTTTTTGGATCGGTGGAAACTGATGACCCTTGACCAACACTTTGTTAATTTCCACAACCTCAAGAATCAACCAAGTTTCCACGAACATTCTAACACAAGCTTGTGATTAACGAAACAATTGTTATTTCAGAAGTCATAGGTTCGAATACCAATAATTGCAATAAAGTGATTGAGTGATTAATGTGAAATAGTTGAAATTATCTTTTAAAACAGATATTATTGTAATCACTATTAGCTAAATAAAAAAAAGTTTCCACAAAAACCCTCGTAAAATGATTCTGATATAAAAGATGATATAATTCATTTAAATAGTTCGAATTCGAACATTACATATACAGTATATATATACACGTTATTATTTATTAAAAGATTAAAAAATTAAACAAATATTAATTTATAATTATACCGTTATATTAAAAAAAATTCAAAAAAATAAAAATAAAACTGGACCGTTGACTAATTTATAATGGCATCTGATTCTAATTCTTACAGCTTATAGATATTTCTATTCAATTGACAACGTATATCAATTGGTAATATTATAATCATTGATTCCTTTGTTCAACTGACAGAGATCCTTTCAGTTTACTTCAAGTTATGTTTTTAGAGATTCATTAATTAATCTAATAATAAAAATATTTATATTATATTATTTTATATATTCGATTTTTATAAAAAAAAATATAATATATATTTAATTAATTAAAAATATAAAAAATTAAGTTATAAATAATATAAATATTTTTTAAGGAAAACTAATAGAGTAGATTTTACGAAAAATAAATTGCGTATATTTTTCTATATCTAGAAATATGGTCTAATTTAAGTCATTAATTAATAAAAAAACTTTAATACACATATTATGTTTATTAATTTTGTTAGGTTTAAAATTTAGGTTTCAGATTTAAAGATAAAGATTTAAATTATAATATTTAAAATTTAATATATATAATTAAAATTTAAGATTTTAAATTTAATTATTTAGAATTTAAATTCTTAAAAAATGTATAATATATTTTGTACGAACTTATTTATCGAAATATAATTCTTACAATTAAATTAATTACCTATTTATGTTTTGAGTTCCTGATAAAGATTATTATCACGCACACAGACATATAAATTTTTTCTTTTCATAAATATCTTAATCTAGGATTTAGGGTTTAGAAGTGAGAGATTTTGGTTAAGGGCTTCAGAATTTAAACTTTTTAGTTAGAATTTAGAGTTTAAGATTAAAATTTAGTGTTTAAAATAATATAATAAATTTAAACTTATAAATTTTAAATTTAATCTTAAATTTAAAATTTTATTAACAACCTCTAATTTTAAAATTATCATATTTAAACTTTTAAACCCTAACCTGAGAAATCAAACTTAAAAAGCCTTGAAGGCTTGACTAGTCTCTGAGGCCAGTAGCTTAAGATGGCCACCTCAGCTAAGCTTTCAGAAATTAAGGCATAAATGAAACATTATATATTTTAGAGTTAATTATTGCATGTCCCTAAGTTATTATTCTTATTTTCATTTAATTTTAAATATTTTAAATTCATCCTAAATTATAATTTTTGTTATAAATTAATCTTTAAATATATAAATGTTTCATTTTCATCCTAAAACTATAATCCTCATTTAAAATTGGTATCCTCATTTAAATAATAGTGATCTAATTAATAAATAAAAATTATAACTTAATTAACATAATATTTTAACCAATATTATATAAGTCCAAATCATGGGCGGAACTAAGGGGTTTAGGGGTACATGGGTCCGTCAATTGTTGTTTTTATGTATTAAATAGAGATAATTTTTTTATATAAAAAAATGTTTTTGGTCACTATCAATCAAGAAATATTTTAAAAATTATATTTTGATCCTTCTACAATAAATTTTTATTTCTGCCCTGGTCTAAATGATCTATTTGCTATCTCATTGTAATCCATGACTGATAAGCAAGTTAAATTACAAATAATTGAATTTAAATCGAAATAATTTGAAAATTAATTTAAAAATTTTGGATTATTATTTAATTGAGTATTTAAGATTTTAACTTGAAAAAAATTATCAATTAAATAAAATAATGTAAGCTATCTGATTGGTGGATTGAATATATTAGATTAATTTAATTAATATTAGAATTAAATTAATAAAATACTCGAGTAAAAAAAATAAATATGTGATTATGTAAATTTATCTAATTATCATGGCTTTATTTCCATAAAAACTAATGGTTAATTAGTGATTTAATTGAAATCATATTAAATATTTAATGTACTTAATTAGTAATTAACTTTCTAAATTCTAATAAATAAGGCAAATTCATGCCGTTCTAGCTGGGTAGGGAAGATATTTTAGATCCGCAAAATCTGATCCTGCGGCCAGAGCCAACAAGCTTTATCTGGATAAGTATTTCTTTTATTTAGCTAATAGTGAATATAATAATATTTATTCTAGAAAATAATTTTAATTATTTGGATTAAAATACTCGTGCTGAAAAAGTATTTTTCACTATCCCGAAAAAGCCAATGTTAAAGGAAAGGGAAATGGTGTACTGAAATTTATTATAATAATATTTATTAAGACATATTCGTTTATAAAAAAATAATAGTACGTGAATAGTAAAATAAAATTATTAGACTAAATCAAATATAAAGTAAATTATAATAGATGTCAATCAATTATAGTTATTTAATTTTTAAAAATTATATTTGGATCATTTATTTATAGATAAGATTATATTTAGATAACCAAATTATTAAATGTTATATTTAGGTGACTCAATTATAGGTAGGGTTGCGATTGGATCACCCTTCATATTTAAAAATATATCTCAATTTGGTTATTTTTTCTTTCAAATCACTTATATACCCTTGTTAACATTAGAGTATTTCATTTGAAATAATTAACTAATTTAATACACGAATTGATAAACTTTTTTTTTAAATATGAAGAGTGACCCAAATATAACATTACCTATAATTGAGTGATCCAAATATAACATTTATTAATTGAGTGACCTATATATAATTTTATCTATAATTAAATGATCCAAACATTACTTTTAATAATTAAGTAATTTAAATATAATTTTAACCATAATTAAATTAGCTCCTTATAGTTTACCCGATCCATAATAAGAATTTTAAACCTTTACGCTTACTTTTCCAACCAAGTCAATATCTGAGATGAGATAAGATATGACCGAATATCATCGGAATAAAGAAAAAACTACACTCATGCATACACAAAACCTTAGGAAAAGAGTGCCTCTCAAATTATTTTTTTTTTATAATTATATTTTTAGTTCTTTTAATTTAAATGTTAATTAAATAAATGTTTTTACTTTTCGAATTTTTTGATATAATTGTATTTTTAGTCTTTTTAATTTAAATGTTAATTAAATAAATTTTTTGTCCCTCTCAATTTTTAAATTTAAAGGTTTAATAGACTCTTACCCGTCATATACTCGAAAGGAACTACAATGTGAAAAAAATAAAAATAAAAGGACCGGTTCTTCACATATATAAATCTTATGCCAGTAGCTAGTAGCACTGTTGACAAGTTTGAAGAAACTATTCGGCAATGAGAAATTAACATAAAAAGGTGGTAACTGGTAAGGGGAACCCATCCTAACTCCTACTACAGCTGCAACACCGTAGCAGTTAAGCACCAGCACAAGGAAGTATCTGTTGGAACATTCATCTATATCACACTGCCACACTCACTAAGCAACAGCAACTAGAAACAGATAGAGAATGCAGATCGATGGATCAGTCCATTAAGGGCGAGCAGATGGGGGGTTATCGTGGCCAACCCCAGGGCTACGACCGGGACTCGTGGGACGGAAAGCTTCTGTCTCGGTCTTCCTATAACGATTTATAGTAAGAGAAGGAGAAGTTGGCTTTCCCGGATAAGCTTTGTTGGTTGTAGGAGGTGGCGGTGCATGAAATGCCGGTGGTCGAGATGCTGATATCAGGTCAAGATGTTGCTGTAAAAGTAGGAAGATGAATAAAGAAAGCACGAAAACGTTGGGTCTCATGTGTGCTACTGCCATTAGGGTTGACAAACAAGTGAAAGAGATGAGAGGTTGAGTTAGCAATTTGCGGCTCAGCATCCCTATGGTTGCTGCTATTTAAGATGATCCCACGGCCCTACTAGTAGGTTAAGGTTTTTCTAATCATCAAAAGTTTGATGCACATGGCAGTGCCGTAGTGGCCAGTAACTGTTGAATATTGGTGAAAGAGATGCCAGCGGGTGGAAATTGGAATAATTTCCAAAAATGGCAAGTTTAGCATTTAGTGGCACTCCATTTCGGACAAAAATCTTCTTATTCAAAACATTAAAAAAAATCATATTTAAGTCTTAATTTTATATTTTAAATCATATTTTCGGTGATCATTGATGGTTAGATCCTCACTCGATTGATGGTTGTGTATCAATATAATTAGTCTTGGGTAGCGGAACATTCTGCCCGATGGTTTAGATCGTTCACCACTCCTTTTCTACCCATTATGTGTCTTGATTAGACAGAGACTAAGAGGTTCAGGAAGCTTCTGAATTTTGATGGTATGCTTATCTCCGTAAAATAATATTTTACTTTTCTTTATTTTATTGGTTTTTCCGAATGCATTTTAATTGTAATATTTTCTATGGGTTCAATAAAATTTCAGTAACAATTATTAAAAAAAAATCTTATCTTTAATTCTTTAAATTTTGACTTTAAACCTTAAACTATTAACCAAACACTAAAAATACATTTTATTTTAAATTCTATAAACTCTAACTCTAACATTAAACCTTAACCCTAAACCTATTTTTTTAATATCAGGACATAAATAGAAGCACCAAAAAATGACAGAAGGTTTCTATTCTGATATTTTAATCCTCATTCTTACAAACAAAAATCTTATGTCCTTTCCGGAGCCTTTTTCTTTACCTCAACATTAATATTTTAAAATTTAAACCTTAACCTTAAATTCTAAATTTTAAACCCTAAAAATATATTTTACACCCAATATCATACCTTAATCTTAAACCTTAACTCTAAACTCTAAAATTTAAACTTAAATTATAAATTTAATTTTTTTAATATTAGAATAATAACACAAATAATAGAGGGTTTCTGTTCTCATTCTTACATCCTCTTATTCCTTATTTTTATTTATATTTTTAAAGTTTGGCATGTCTTTTGATTAGACAACACCATCAACACTTTGCTCAACATTTCCATTACGTTTTAATAATGTAATATTTAATATATAATTTCTAAAGGATCGAACTCTGAAACTACGACGTATGTATCTACCAAAAGTTTCAAAAGAAAATGCTTCTTCCACTAAGTGTATTAGTCATTACTTTAAAAATGATGGCGTGGGCGTGCTCTTTGTTATATATTCCTTCCTTCTTTCCTAATTTTAATTCTAATTTTAATTATGGATTTAATCTACATATTTAGAGTTGAATTATAAAATGTTTAATATAATTTAAACCATGGATCAATTTCAAATTTCGGGTTAACTCATATTAGTTGTATTTGTATTAGTAACTTGTAATTATAAGTTTTGATAATATTGTCCAAAAGATTTATTAATTATTATAAAGTAGTGTTAAGCTTGATTTGGTTTGTTAAGAATTTGAGTCGAGTTTGAGTTTTTAAATTCGAGTTGAGCTTGTTTAACTCGAGTTGAGCTTGAGTAGTGTTGAGTTCGACTTAGTTTGTTAAGAACTCGAACCTAGTTCAACGATGAGTTGAGTGTTTGACTGAATTTTGATCAAGTCGGACTCAAATAACTTGCGATCGATCTCGTCTCATTTACAACTCAATTCATAACAACTATAATAATATCCAACAACATACGTTTTAGTCACTTTAATTTAAATAATTAAAAAATTTAGTATATTATATTTTCGAATAGTTAGCGCAAACATTTTGAGTTGGTATCATATAACACTTTTCAACTCGTAAAAAATAACTAAATTCAAACTTAAATTAAATAAAACATTAATTAAATTTTAATTAAATAAAACTTAAATAATATATAATTTATCTCGTCTCATTTACCGTTATCTTTCTCGATACCATAGTGGAACTAACATATCTAAAAAGTATAGTAGTGACCGGTGACTCTCCTTTGAACTCCTCCGTCCCTATCCATTCTTTACTTTTTTGTTTAAGGAAATCCTAACCTTAAAAACCGATGCCGAATGCTGGTAACAGATTTATTTATTATTTCACCAACAATTAATTAATCACATTATTTGTATTCTTTAATCGCGCTCATCGTGATGATTTTTTTAATTTTTATTCTTTATTAATATTAAAAAATTAATTTATTTATAAATTTATCCATTATTTTTAAAATTTTATGTTCTGTCTTAATCTTAAATTTTAGTTTCGTCCCGACTAGGGCTGTAAACGAACCGAACGTTCGGTGAACCGTTCGGCGGGAAGTTCGTTTATGTTCGTTTATTTATTAAACGAACGAACATGAACAAGATTTTTCTTTCGTTTAGTTAAACGAACGAACATGAACAAAGGACTCGTTCGTTCATTTATGTTCGTGAATGTTCGATAATCTGTTCGTTCATTTATGTTCATTTATGTTCGTTTATGTTCGTTCAAATTTATTCACATATATCTAAGGGTGAGCATTAGATCAAGTAAGTCGAGTCAAAAAAATTTGAGTTACTCGAGTTGAGAAGTCTTATTTTATGACTTGTTAAAAACTTTCTTGTTATAGACTAGGGGTGTTTATTGTTATGTTAAACCGAGTTAATAAATCGAACCAAAACAAAACTAGTTAATCAGTTAAATTTTAGGTTTCATCTAGTAATTAAGAGTTTTTCAATTTTAATTATCGACTAATTCGATTTAAAATCAGTTGATTATCTGAATTAATCGAATTAAATCTAAAATATTAAATATTTAGCATATTATATATGTTATTTATGTTCGTTTACGTTCATTTAAGTTTGTTCGTTTATGTTCATTTATTTTCGTTCGTTTATGTTCGTTTATCATTTAAACGAACGAACATAAACAAGCTATAATCCTTAGCGAACGAACACGAACAAAAAAATTTCTGTTCGTTTATATTCGTGTTCGTTCATTTGTTCGATTAAAGTTAAACGAACGAACATGAACACACCCTTATTCGTGTTCGTTCGGTTCATTTACAGCCCTAGTCCCGACTGCTGGTTGATCCTAAATGCAGACAAATCGTGGAGGACTCGGACTAGTATCTTTAGTCTCTAAGACATTGGCCGATGCCTAATATTCTTGTTAATAAATAAATACAATCTTGCTTTACAACACACAACATCTGATTCCTTTGTTTCAACAAAACAACAGAAAGCTTGAGTTCTTATTATCTACAAAAACTTAAAGGTCATGTTTGGTTGGGAGAAAAGTGGAGAAGAGGAAGAAAAAAAAAAAGAAAAATTAATAAAGAAAATAAATTTAATGGTTGATATATATAGAGAGGGACGGAGCTAAGATTAAGTATTGGGAGGGACAAAAATTTATTAAATTTTTAAATCTAAAAATTGAAAGGGTCAAAAATCTTATTTTACTATTATTTAAATTAAGAAAGACCTTAAGTATAATTATAAAAAAAATTAGGGAGAAACACTTGTCCCTCTCCAGATATGTATAGCTCCGTCCATATATATATATGTGTGTGTGTGAATGAGAGAGATACTTTTTTTTTCCAAAATAAATAATTTTATCTCCAAAATTGAGTGAAAATAAGAAAGAAAAGTGATATAATAATAAAATTATTAAATGATATTTAAAGTTAGGGTAAACTATATAAATGGTCATCAAACTTTTAAGGCAGATTCATTTTGGTCACTATACTTTTAAAATATTCAATAAGGTCATCGAACTTTTAGGGTAGGTTCATTTTGGTCACCATATTTTAAAAATATTCGATAATGTCACCCAATTTTTTAGTTTGTATTCGATAAGGCCACTCAACTTTTAGTTTGCATTCGATAAGATCCATACCATTAAATTTCGTTAAAAATTATCGTAAGATTTAATATATCCTTAATAAAAAATGGATAAACTACAATAAACATAACTAAACTTTCTTCTCATTTATCTTGGTCACTAATTTTTTTAATTTATTAACTTAACTTTTGAATTGTTCATATTTTGAGCAATCTCAAATAACATGAGTAGTAAATAATTTTTATTTTTCTTATTAAATTTATCCAATTATCATATTTTATATTTTTAATAAGCAAAATAAAAAATTATCACTCGAATCAAATACTCCAATTATTTGATTTAATTGGTACAACATGAGATCAAGAAATGAATAATCTAAAACTAAATCGAATAATTGATATATTTGATTTAATTAATTTTTTTATTTTGCTTATTAAAATATGAAATATGGTAATATGGTAAATTTAATAAAAAAATAAAAAAAATATTTCTCATTTTTTTAAGGATTAATTGAATTTTTCAATTTTTTAAGGATTAATTTAAACTTTATGACCAAAATAGGAGTGAGAAGAAAATTGAGTGATGATTATTATAATTTACCCATTTTTTTATTAAGGATATATTAAAACTATCGATAATTTTTAACGAAATTTAACGATAGAGACCTTATCGAATGCGAACTAAAAGTTTAGTGACCTTATCGAATGCGAACTAAAAGTTTAGTGACCTTATTGAATACGAACTAAAAGTTGAGTGACCTTATTGAATATGAACTAAAAGTTTGGTGACTTTATCGAATGTAAACTAAAAGTTTGGTGACCTTGTCGAATATTTTAAAAGTATGGTGACCAAAATGAATCTATCTTAAAAGTTCGGTGACCAAAATGAATCCACCTTAAAAGTTCGGTGATCATTTATGTAGTTTACTTTAAAAAAATTATTTTATTTTCATTATATTTATAATTAATTTTTATAATTTTATCTAATATAATTAATTTTTTCTTCAGTTTAATCCCTAAAAATTTTATTTAATCTAAATTTATCTTTATTTGTTTCTAATTTTATTATTAAATTTAATATTTTTAATATAATAATATAAAAAAAATAATTGCAGAACAGTAGAGAGGAAATAACACCGGGAAGAGAGAGTAACGGATCGAGAGAGAAGCTAGAACGGGACAAAACGATTAGGGTTTGTGCCAAAAAGGGAAGAAAAAAATAGATAAGAGCGGAACTAAAAATTTATTATAGAATAAAATAAAATATATATTTTTAATTTTTTTATTGTTAAGATCAAAAACTATTGTTTTGAAAAAGTTATATATTTTTAAAATTTTTAATTTTATTTAATATATAAAAATGACAATTAATAGATATCAAACCTCTTAAATCACTCTATAATCCGTCCGTAAAGAGGGAGAAATTATATCATGGGTCAGTCTCACCACGTCATTTATGGGACCGACCAATAAAAATTAGCCACCTCATTATTTTTAAATTTTCAAGTGAAAAATCACTTGAAAAAAAATATGATATGAAAAGATGGGTAATTGTTATTAATCGATCCCATAAACATGTGGTAGAACTGACCCATGATATAATTTTTCGTAGGACATGTGCTATATAATATTTTGTTTTGTTAATTTTCCATGTCCTATGCTATATTAACTGGCTAGCATCTCTTGACTTGTATGTTGAAACGCATCGTGTTGCTACTAAGAGAAGAGTATTATCACCGGATTTTATTTAATATTGGAGTGACTGTTTTAGTTTCGAGGGACAATCCGTTTATAGTAATAATTACATCAATTAGAACAAATATGTTTTTAAGATAATAGATTTAATTTATGATACAATTATTTTATTATTTTTTATTGTTTTATATTATTCTATCGTGTGAATACTAACGCCTTGTTTTGTAGTAATTTTAACGGTGTGTACCTCCCTCTCCTTGGGCAGGCCTTGTAAGTGTGCTACTACAGCCTGCAGACAACCTACAGTATGCTTGCCTTAGTAAAACAAATGCCACTGAAAACTAAAGTTATGTTTTGTTTTTTTCTTATAGAGATTAAAGTGTCCTTAGATTCCTTAATAGAGTGATTAATACTATCAGAATACATTTTCTGTGTATAGAAAATGCTTTAAATGTAGGAAAGGAAGATACTTCCCCGCCAATTGGTGCTAATTTATACCTTGCCAATCTTGACAAGCCTGAAACAGAGCCTCACCTCCATCACACCTCCCTACTCCACTACATAAAGCCTTATCCAAAAACAAAAAGTACAAAATAAAATCCTCTGGATGTTGACATCGATTGATGAGACTCTCCCAACCCAATGAACCCGAAATCAAAGTTCTCTACGAGCCGAGAACGATCAACAAATCCGTTGGTATGGTGTGCCGCCATCATCTGCACCGTCTTGACCATAGCCGTCATCATCGCAGGCATTGTCACCTTCATAGGGTACTTAGTTATACATCCCAGGGTGCCTTACGTTAGCATCATAGATGCTCACCTAGACCGCATGCAGCTCGATTACGCTGGTATTCTAGAGATTCAGGTAACAATACTAATTCGAGCTAAGAATGGGAACGAGAAGGCACATGCAAGTTTCTCGGATTCGAGTTACAGCCTAGGTTTAAACGGTGAAGTGGTAGCACAGCTGGTAGCACCACCCTTTGAAGTAGGTAAGAACAGTTCGGTTGATTTTAACTATGTCGTGCCATCATCGCCTATACCATTAGGACCAGACCAAGCAGAGGATGTGGACATGGGTTTGAAGAAAGATCTGATCATATTCGATTTGAAAGGTGGCAGCAGGGTGAGATGGAGAATAGGACATCTGGGTTCTGTTCGGTTCTTGTGTCGTCTCGATTGCCAGTTGCATTTCCATCCTTTGAATGGAACATACATTCCTTCACGCTGTAGTTCCAAAGCCAAATGATGTGTTTTTGTTGCTCCATAGTTATATAATAAGTATGTTTCTTTTGTATGCTCTGCTTCGTATATGCACAGAAAGCAGGCAAAAGCAGTACTTAAACCTCTACTCTCCCTACCATGGCTGTCTTTTTGTTCTACATCATTATTAATATATTTGAATGATTTTTTCTGGTAATACAGAAGTAGTTAAATTTAAGTGTACATATCCTTTAGCAAAGATTTAGCAGTTTCCGTCGGTGGTTCGATAAAAATAATAGAATTAATCGGTGTTTCATGACAAATTCGAACAAACGAATAAATCACCATAAGATAAGCTTAAACTTTGTTTTCCATAAATAAATTGTGCAGAGTATCCAAGCTGAATCTTTAATTATGGTTATGCAGTATGTGGGAGTGTGATCATTAAGAAGAAGCTCCCTTGATTAATAATGGCTGGATTCATAATATTGTTTCCAAAGGTAACATAAGAACATGGTAACCATGTCATTTTCTCTTAGCAAATTGGTACATTTTGTCTGAAAGCAATCTTTATACCTGATAAAACCTGGTTGCAGTTGGTAAAGGCTGCAATTTCCTTCCCAGTGAACATGTTCTGGAAATCAGTACTGTGGGCAGTTGCTCTTTCATCTCTTCCTTACAGAATGTTGACTGCCTTGCTGAGGGAAAGGCTTGTAAGTCTTCTTGTCTGTTGTCATCTTTATAATTAAATAAGAAGCATGGTCTTGTTTTCAGCTGGAACAACATCTACAAGAACTGCAGTTTGAGTTGGAGACTCTTGTTTGGAACAAGAAAGAGCTTGAGGAACATCTCCAAGCAGCTGTTAGAGAAAGCAGAATTATGGAGTCGGTGTTAATAGAACTTGAAGGGGAACTGTGCCAGGATTGAACTATTAGAGGGTGAGGTAAATATCTTAAACTATCTGCATGTTCGGATTTACACACACGCATATGACAAGGCTGTTGCCAGGATTGAACCATTGTCCATGTAGAAGTTTCTGCATTGCTTGTAGCTTTGAGCCTTTGAGAATATACTGAAAATAGTGTGCTCCCTACCAGTTGCAGGATTTAAAAGATGAAAACCTTGGACTGAAAGAAGTTCAAGGAAAAGCAGCATGGGCCATGGAGTCATAGAGATAATATTGTCATTCCCTACAGTGTTGCCTCATTGATTTCTAGTTATAAGGGGAGTAGTGGGTTTTCCTTACAAGAGCTGATGACGAACAGAAAAGTATGGGAAGGTAAGAACAACAGTAATACTGAGATGTTCGATTTATTAAAAGCTTCCCCTTCCCCCAAGCAGATCCATGGAACTACTTACACCCAGTGTCCTATATCCGGATGTGAACACTGTTATTGAACAACGAAGAGACATTGCACTTTCACAAACTCTTTTCAGTGCCATTCTGTCACTTTTGGTTGGAATGATTGTCTGGGAAGCAGAAGATCCTTGCATGCCTCTTGTGGTGGCTCTCTTCACTGTTGTGGGCATGTCACTTAAAAGTGTTGTTCAGTTCTTCTTCAGTATAAAGAATAAACCTGGTTCTGATGCAGGTGCTCTCTTGAGTTTCAATTGGTTCATAGTTGGGACACTCAGTTATCCAGCACTGCCGAAGGTGACCCGTATGCTGGCTCCACTGACCTTGAGCCTCGTGAACCGAGTAGCAAGCTGGCTTGGTATCTCATCCAACTAGCTTTATATCCCACGGGGTTTCATTGACAAGTGTTCTCCATAGCTTGTCAGGTAAAGGTTTTTCATATTTTCTTGCTTGTTTCTGCTTGCTCTTCCGGATTTAACCTCAGACATTTCAACAAGCTTCTGTTACCATGTGAACTTGTATGATGGTGTCATGAATGATGGACAGGGAAGAGGTGTATAAGGGATATAAATCGTTTATCTCTTAATCGTATTTTCGATGGTATTTCTACTTTAAATTAAGGTTTAGAGTTTAGAGTTTAAGATTTAAGGTTTTTAACAAGAGACCTGAAAAAAAAAAAACGATTAAAAAAAAGTTTTTTACTTGTATAAGAAAAATAGTTCGTTAAAATATAATTAAATATATTTAAACGTTAAAATTATCTTATTTATGGGCATAAATATTTTGAGTAATATAGGTTTAATATGGAAATTATAAGTTAAAAAAGTTGTTCATTACTTTCTATCAGTTAAAATTAGAAAATTTTATTTTTCGTCTCTTTAATCTTTTAGACTAAATATAATACTTAATTAAAAATGGATTATAGATTAGGACAGCCAGTAAGACATATAATTATATTAATGATATTTATTTTAAGAACTTTTATGCTAATATTTTTATTTAATATTAAATTTTATAGAGCCTTTTTTAGCCTCTTAATTATAAAATTTAAATAAAATAACGGCATTATAATATGAAAAATATTCGATTTAACTGGATTTAAATATAAAAGTATTCAAATATATTTTTTCTAATGTCTACTGCATTATAATATATATAAATTAAATGATGCAATCTATTTTTTTTAAAAAAATGGTTTAGTACAGTGATAAAGCATATGTTTTTATTTAATTAAATTAGAATTAAGATCAAATTAATATAATAAATAAATAACAACATATATATATATATATAATTTTATAAATTTTAGTTAACTATTACGTTATCCTATGTTAAGATTTTAACAAGGATAATAAAAATAAATAAATTTAATAATCTAATTAACGAGTTTTATAATTCAATAACTAAAATAAACATTCTTAAATAATTAGATGACCAGTGGTGTAGTCTAAGGGGTGTAAATGAGCCGAGTCGAGTTTGAGCTTTAAATAATTTTAAACAAGCCTGAAATATCTGAGTTTCACTCGGTTCTTTAAGAACTCGAGTCAAGTTCGAGCTTTTTTCGAGCTTAATCGAGCAAAGTATTGATTAATCTTTGACTGTGTTAGACTTGAGTAACTCTTATCTCTTATGTCTCATTTAGAGCCTAATAGAGAAAAAACTTTGATACACAAGTTGTGTATATTCAAACTTGTTAATTTTAGGTTTTAGTATGTTAATTTAGGGTTTAAGACTTATGTTTAAGGTTAGATTTTAGGGTTTAAGTACAAAAATTTAAATTTTAAATTAAAAAATATTATATTTATGTTTTCGAGTAACTCGTGAGCTTTTCGAGTCGAATATCATGTTTCGTCAAGAATTCAAATTGAATCGAATTTGACCGAATCAAACTCGAATAATGCATGATCTATCTCGTCTCATTTACGACCCTAGTGTAGTCTACTCAAGAAAAAATCTAAAAAAATCACATGCGCTAGCTTTCAGTTCCAGTGTAGACAGTGAGACTTTCCCTCTTGTTATCACAGAACCTGAGTCACTTTGGACACGTGGAAAGAAGAAACTGGTCTGTTGCGATTATAAATAACGGGCAAAAATGGCAAAATCAAGCTCAGTGATAGGGTTGTAGAAATAGTACTAGTTGTCATGGACTAGCCCTTTCCCCAAAACCAACCATTTCGGTGAAGGAAAAAAAGGAGTTGGAGATTGATTCTGTTACCGGCGGTCTCTAATTCGCTTGGTGCAGGTCGGGAACTGATTGACTATTCCTTAATATTGATTTGATTTTGATTTTCAAGCCTGATGGCGGACAGTGATTGGAGGAAGCACGAATCGGATCCCGCCTTGCATCAACTGAATCGGAGACCGCGGTGAGGTTGCGTTCATCTTGCCTTTCCTTCTGTTCTTTTCGGCCTACGATTTCAGATCTCAGGTTAGATTTAGTCTTTAATGCTTGCTTTAGTTGCCTTTTTAATCATTATGGTTATTAGTACGATTGATTTGCTTCTGAATCTTTAGCTTTGGATTGAGTTTAGCTTGATTGGTATTCTTGCAACACACTAGAGAGCATGCGTTTTTTCTTATTACTGGTTCCGTCACTGAGAATACAAGATTCTAGGTTCTAAGTTCTTTTAGTTTGTCCCTGCATTTTTTTCCAGCTTGAAATTACCATGGTAGCGTTATAGGAGATACATCTCAGTTGTCCGAATCATAGTTTTGTAAATATAGATATCGATTCAGATTTGATAATTTATTTCCAACCTTAGCCTAAAAGAGAGAAATTAAGTATCTTTACTCTGTTTCTTGTTAACATATTTGGCAGTCCATCTAGAATCTGAATTGATGTCCTGTATAACTCTAGACATATAGATAAACAATAAGGATTATAAGTTATGTTTAGCCTTTCCTTTTAAAAAAGTTATATTATAAGTTATAACTTATATTTAGGCTGCCTTTAGAATTTTGTTCTAAATCAATTTTTGGGCTAAAAGTTGGTTTAGAACACAGAACCAATGCTAAACAGTTAACTTTTTTTTTTGGGGGGGGGAACTCTGTTTGAAAAGTGTTTTTCAACTCAAAAGTATTTAGTTTTTACGGTTGGAAAAGTGCTTTTAGGAGTCAAATTACAATATATTATAATTTAATTTTTATAAATACATAATTATATTTAACATAAATTATTTTTTTAGTTTAAAAATTATATATATTCATGTCAAATTTTATAAAAAAACACTTTTTAAAAGTACTTTTTCTCGAAAAGCACACTTTTCAAAATAATGTATGTATTTATTTATTAATATTTTTATATTTTATCATAATTTAAGTTAATATTATAATATTAAAGAATTCGATTATCATTTAAATATATAATTTTTAACTTATAATATCATGTCTAAAATAGTCATTTATTTTCTCAAAAGCACTTTTTGACAGTAATACTAAACACGTATATCTCAAACCAAAAAATTCAAAAAAACTTTTCTATTACACTTTTTCACCACATTTTCCCACTGTACTTTTCAAAAGTAATGCTAAACTAGCCCTTTTCCTTTTCTTAAAAAAATGTTGTATTTAGTATTTAAGATTAAGGTTAGAATTAAAACATTGTTTCTAGCCATAATATGAGTGGGTTATATTTTAATACAAAAGCAATGAAAACAATTATATAATCCTTTATATTTAAAATATAAAATTTAAAATATAAATTTTTAACCTTAGTAGTATAAAACTTAAACCTTATTCTTTAATTTTAAATTCTTATTATAAATCTAAAATATTACAACTACAATTTAAACCTTAAACTCTAACATAAATCCCTAAACCTTAAAATTGAAGTTTATACAAGTTTATATATCAAAGTATTTTCCAGTTATAATATCTCTAATCTCATTGTTCGTACTATTTTATCGAATTAATAGAAAGAAACTAGAGGCTTTTCTAACCTAAGTTTTCTAAAGTGTTTGGACCTTCACCCACTAAGAGACGTGCAGCCTTATTCTATTGTTCACTACTGTTTTCCCTCGCCACATCATTTGGTTATAGGTTTTAAGGTTTTCAAATTACCGGTAATGGAGAATAGGGTGTAAACTATTCGAGTTAAGTTTGATTATTATTAAACTTAACTTAGCTCGTTAAGAATTTGAGTTGAGTTTGAGCCCAAATAATTTTAGGGTTTAGGGTGAGTTTAGGATTTAAAGATTTAAGTTTTTGGATTTAGGATTTAGATTTTAAGGTTTTGGACTTGTATAGGATCTATGTTTTAAGATTTTATGTTTAGGAATTTTTCACGGAAACAGACCTTTTTATTTCCCAATTCCCATTATTGGAGCGTTTTGATTCAAATTTTGAATTAATGCACCATTTCCTCATTTTTTCAATTTATTACTTAATTTTTTTCATTAATGTACTTAAAACTTGACATTATCCAAATTATCGAAGCAGTTAAGACATGTTAAGAGAATGTCGGACAATAAAATTTTTATATTATTATAAATTTAGAGTCGTTAATGTTATATTGAAAAACTATTAAACTCAACTACTGTTACTCTTCAGGTAATGTACTTAAAACTTGACATTATCCAAATTATCGAAGCAGTTAAGACATGTTAAGAGAATGTCGGACAATAAAATTTTTATATTATTATAAATTTAGAGTCGTTAATGTTGTATTGAAAAACTATTAAACTCAACTACTGTTACTCTTCAGGTTTTTTTTTTGTTAAGATCTATCATATAAAGGTATTCAAATTGGATCGATTTTTGTTTTTTATTATGAACTTAATTGATTACTTAAATTAATAATTCAAAAAGTATTTAAAGGTAAGCCCTTTATTTGCTTGACATTAGGTAGATTTTCTTGAAAGTTATTTACTCATTGTGTTATTAGTTAGACTTTTTTTTTTTGAAAGTTTTGTCTTGGAAAGAATTGCAGAACTTATTCCCATCTTGAAATCTAGTACAAAAAGAATTTTGTTGTATTCTATTTGTGGACATGAGTTAAAACAACTGCAGAAAAGAATGGCATTTGAATCTCTGAACTGTGATTTCCCTTGCCTACTTTGTTTACACATTTTTCTGCTGGAGCCTTTGACTGTTAAAACATGCGCTTTACAATTATCTGAAACTCCCCCAGTCTTCCCTTGCATGGATCCTTTTTTTACATGTTTTCCAGGTTTTCTCAACTCGTGAACAAATCATCAATCATGACCTAGTGTTTATCTTATATATTTTATCAGTATTTTGTTTATATTCGCTCATTAACATTAACAATCTCGGGGGGAAACCCTATTGCAGGATTGGGCAGATTTGTGGAGGCCTGAACTTTCCGGAAGAATTTCAATGGTCAACTCGCCTAGAGAGGTTGTTGGTGCAGTTTTGAAGTACATGGGTGCATCATACAACACAACAGACATTGACTTGCACGTTGCTGGAGGGAGGAATGCTGTCCTTCAGAATCTAGAATGTGTAAATGATATTATGTCTCCTCATTCTTTCTACAAGTTCATATAGCGTGATTAGAAACCATTGCTTCTTTATTGTGGACCTGACTCGAAAGTATTTACTGGTATTGACTTGCTGGATTATATGATCTTTTATATTAAGATACTTACCATTATTCATTAGTCTTAAGAGAAAAGGTTCCGTCTGATGCTCGAAATCCAAATTTGAGCCCCCTTTGTGTTAACTTGGGTCTTGCACCCTTAGATGGATTTTCATGCCTCATTTGTTGAAGCAGAATTTGTAAGCCTTCGTGTATGAACTTATAGATTCCATGAGACTACATGCACAAAATATTGACTTATACTGAACATGCACATTCTCCAAATTGACTCCTGTCCAGTTCATCAAATGGTGCATAATTTAACATTTTCCTTAATAAACGGGTTATTTTAGCTTTGACACTCCCCGATGGATTGTTTATTTAAGTTCAGAATTGAGAAATAGACAAGATTTTGTAGCCTGTAATTTTTATGTTACAGAAAGTAGACTGAATAACATATCCGGTGCAAATGCAATTGCTTGCTATTCTCTACGTTATTTACTTTTCATTCAATGCAAGTGATGAGAGCTTGAGCATGTTCTGGGGAACTAGAAGAAGTGCAATAGGTGTCCATCCTTTCCTTTTCTATCTTAAAAATATTATTTTAAATGTTAAGCTGGATATTATTTTAAATGTTAAGCTGGATATCTAGGTTTGTCTCTTTGCAGGTAATTCCATCTGCCTCTAGACTTGAAACAAACCGTATTGGGGGACGTGTGAGAGGTCCATCTCCATTAATCCATCAATGGGTGGAATTCTGTTTACAGGCAGCGAGTAGCCTCCCTTTCAGGCAAGGGGTAACAGCCGGTGCATCCCCCTCGACCCTGGAGACTGGACCTCTGAAATTGCCTGAAGAGCTAACCAAGGGTAAGCCAAAGCTAGACACAAACCTAATTGCTGGAGTGCCACCACTCGAAATATTGGAACGGTGTGAGTTCCTGGAGCCCTTATCTGACGCAACATTATCGGATTATGAATGGCTCATTGATAACATACCCAAATCTGGTCCTAGTTTTATAGAGTATGTCTCATCAATACTTGGAACATTGAGGAAGCTGAAATTGACGTAAGATTCACATTTTGTGGCCATGTAGTTAGTGTCACTTAAATCAATACACATACAGTGCCAAATTGACCATTAATTTGTAAATCTGGAACACCTGCAACATTCAATTTCTCAAACATTCTCTGTTCATTTGTATGGTTTTTCTCTTTTGTATTCTTATTATGTGGTGGCTACTGGCTATATGTGCTTTTCCTTTTACTTGAATGGGAAATCCAACTTATATACGACACTCCCACCAACTTATTGTATACATACATGGCAGTGTTTTATATATTAAAAAAAAAAAAACTCTATTACATACGGACGGACACATAAACACGCAGTATATAAAGACTACTGCGACTTCTACATAGAGGAGAAGGAAGGTAACGAACCGAAACCTAAAAAAAACAGAATAAGAGTAAATGATTAGTTCTGATCAACCGACCATCAACGTTTGCTTAATATCATAATATATATTACATATAGTTTTAAAAGTAATTTTCCCTTTATAAAAAGATAGTATATATACAAGTAATATATATATATATATACAAGTAATATATATATATATATATATATATATATATATACTTACATACTCAAGTAACAATGTTAAGAATTCAAGTAATAATAATTGGAAATAAAATGCTCAAAATAGATTTCATTGACAAAAACGAAAATCACAGAACAAATAAAAGGATAAGAAGAAGAGAAATAACTTAAGTCAATGTTTAACAATATTCAATATTCTTTTTAGAGTCTCATGACTTATTTATATTAATAATACTATCTATTTAATTGGAAAATCAACTAATTTAGATAATTCTAGTCTCCTAACATTAATCATATACACCCACCATATTACATAATACATATACACCCACATACAATATTTTTAGACAGTGATATTAAAAGTTAAACCGGAATAGTACTGAACTGTAAGTTCAAACCCAAACATGTACATTTCTAGTTCTAAACACACCATATTGTTTAAACACTAAATTCTAGTAGTTCTAAACACTTTATGATTTAAACTCCCCTAAATTCTAATCCTAAACACTAAGTTTTTATCACAAATTTTAAATTCTAAACCTCCAAACTCTGTTTGAAACCCTGCAAATAAGTGTTTATGATTTGATTATTAGATAGTTGATTATTTGTTCTAGAAATCTAATTACTTGGCATGATTTGAATGTTTGTTATGAAGTTCTTTACTAAACAAAGAATGGACGCACAAAAGAGTCAACGTGAGAAACCAGCATCACCTGCTGCTCCTGCTCAAGTGGTGAGTTCATGTAGGAAGGAGAATAATAAAGAAGCCACCTTCCTTGAAGACTTGAAGGATCACATTGATGAGTTTGTTAACCCTATCATGATTAATCAGCCCCGCTATCATGGTTTCCTTTACTTTATTTGCAACACAAGTTGGCTCTGAGTTGCAAGTTGCAACTTCCTATAATAACTTAGATTATCATGGGTGTTTATGGTAGATTAATAGAACTGTTTAACATAAACAATTAGTTATTCTTTATAATATTTAAGGTTAACACATCGTTGATTATCGAATTATTTAAGGATATTCATTGTGGTCTTGAAAGTACTCAATTCGTCAATTAGGTCATCAAATTTATTAGATTGATCTATTTTGATTATCGTTGTTAAAAAATTAACATAAATTAAAAGAAAAATTATATATTTAATCTTTATTATTTATCTATAATGATGTGAAAGAAAATTAAAGGAAAAAAGTGACATTAGCGTAAACTAAACCTAAGACCTTTTAAGTGAAACACCAAATTTTAACCACCACAACCTACCTTTAGTGATATATGTGGTATCATTTGAAGTAAATTTTAGAGACTAAAAAAGTAAAAGTAATTGTGAAGGACTCAAACTTAGGTTACCCAAGTGTGTAAAAATATACAAGACACTAATTTAAAAAGGTATTGAATATTAAAAGTTGTCGAATATTAAAAAATATTGAATATATAAATCGAATATTAAAAATTATTGAATATACAAATTAAATATTAAAAATTTATAAATCGAATATTAAAAATTATTGAATATACAAATTAAATATTAAAAATTTATAAATCGAATATTAGAAGTTATGGTATTTGGGGAGAAAAAATTACCTATAACAAAGATGTTAGAGAACCAGAAGAAACTCGAATCGTTATGGTTTTGGGGAAAAAGATTGTGAGAGAATCTGAAAACCCGAACGAGTTCGTAAAGAGGGAAAGTAAGTAGTTTTTCCTCAAGCGAAAATATTTTCCCCCTCAAACCCTATAATTTTAGGGGTTAAAAGATTTAATTTAGATTAAGAATTATTGACATTCCTACACCTGACCTCACCAATACCCATTCCTAAAAAATTACAAGAATCAAGTTGCAACTGAATTTTAGCTGCTACATGAAAAATAAGGTTACAACCTAAAATCTTATTTGTATGAAAAAATCAGGTTGATATATTTGTATTTTATTTTAAAATAAAATATTAGGAAAAAGTGTTTCAAGAAGAAGTAGAGCCTAGAGATCTGCTGTAACTTATTGGCCCTATATTAAATTTGATATATATATATAATAATTGTTATTTAATATATATGCATATTAGTTTTACTAAAAGTGTAACAACTCTCCCTATATATATGGATGAAAGCGCTAAAAACCCTAAAGAAGTGTCTTCAGAAAGTCTATTGAAAGCGAAATTTGTTAACAAAGAGAAAGATAAGGTTTTTTTTTTTTGAAATTTGATCTCTCGTGAGTCGTGATTACATTCGAGTTATAATCCCATAACCAGAGAGATTGTGCTCAAGTTTGGAACTTTGGAATGGAAAGATTTCAACCTCAAGTTAATCGAGAAAAACAGAAGGTATTGTTCTAATCACCGACGTATAACATAATTTTCTATGTTCCTTTGTTTTTTTCCTTGTACTAAATCTAATGTTTTCTCTCGTGTAATATCATTAAAGGGAGAATCTGATTCTGAAGATAGGATAAGTCATTTACCAGATGATGTTTTGGTTTCTATTCTCTCTTGTATGCCGATGAAAGTCGCAGCAAGAACAAGCTTACTTTCACGACAATGGCGAATGTTATGGACTTTACTTCCACGTTTGGAGTTTGATGCTTCAGACACGATTCTTAAAATTAAAAAGGTTAAACGAGCAGAAGATTGTTTGATTTTTTTTCCTTTAGTAGATTCAGGAAGGATTAGGTTCCTAAACACAGTGAATCATTTGGTGGAACTGTATCCTCTACCTGTTATTGAAGAATTCAGTGTTTGCTTTGATCTTGATATAAAACACAAGCATGACATTGATAAATGGGTGAAGTTTGTTTTTGAGAAGAAAACTAAAAGATTAAAATTGGATTTTTCACCTATAATAGGTTTATATCCTTGGAAGTGTTACTTATACAGACTGTGTCCACTGAGTCTTGGTTTACAGAGTTGTATTCCTCTTACATCCCTTGTATTGACATGTGTAAATGTAAGTGATGAAGTTATTGACAACTTTGTCTCCAATAGCCCTTTTCTTGAACATTTATGTGTGCAAAATTCTATGATTCTGGTTCATGTGAGAGTTGCTGGTCCATCACTTCACTTAAGAAGCTTGGAGATATCATGTTGTTCAGAGGTTAAGAGTATAGAACTTGATGCCATCAACCTTGTAAGCTTCAAATATACTGGACGACAAATAGAGATTCCCCTTGAGAAAGTTCCAAACCTCAAAGCATTATGCATTGGAGATGACTGGTTTCGCCCATTTGATTGGAAGTTTCCGAAGATTTTAACAATTTTCCCTCAGCTTCAGAAGCTTGGACTTCGCGTATCTGTGGAGGTGAGTTGAAAGAATAGAGATCCATTGTGTAGCCTTTTAAATTTGTTGTGTTTGTGGTTAATTTACAAATTTTAACTCATGATTTGAGAATCCAGGTAGAGGCGAAAAGGCCGCATACTGAATTCCCTCGAATGAGTCAGCTGAAGGAGATGGCATTGTGTATTTATACGATTGATGATCTGGATAGCCTTCTTTTCTTGTCTTGGTGGGTGGATGCCTGCCCTTCCTTGCATCGGTTCGCTTTGGACGTAAGCATTCTTACTCTCTGCTGAATCAATGGACTTGCATACTAATAATTTTGATGATTTTTCTCATTCTTCTGCCTGATTATTGCAGTAATGAATAAGCACGAACTTGAATATGTTAGTGCAATTGAGACACTGTTGAACCCTTTTTTTATAAATTCTGATTTGATCAATTAATTGATGTCTACATATGCTTTTGTGTGTTGCAGTTGGAGTGGAAAGTTCATAATAGAATCCGAACTAAGAAAGGTAGAAGAAGTGTTCATCATAGCCTGAAGGAGGTGGAAATTACTGGCTTTGTTGGGGAAACTGTTGATACTGAATTATGCATCTTCTTTATCGAGAATGCTATTGCCCTCGAGAAGATGGTTTTAGATCATAATCGTTTATTTAAGAGAGGGAATGCATTGGAAAATAGATACTTAAACTTCCGCGCGTATCTCGTAGCTAGACATCGTGCAGAGCGTCTTATGTTAGAATATAATCTTGGAGATAAATTGGTGATTATGTAGTCATTTTAATTGGTGAACAAGTTGGCCTTATTATTAGACTTAACACTCAAATAAGTATTCAAATTATAACAATTTTAAACGTTTCATTAGATTCTTTATATGTGAATTTGATTTATATATTTTTATGTATACTGATTTTGATTTGAATGTCTTTTTTACAATCGTTGTAAATTCATTCTTTGGCAAAGAATATCTCAAAGAAAATATAGTTGAAGATTTGAGAGGTCAATTAGAAATGAAAATGGTCGAGAATAGAAAAATCAAAATTGAAAATATTGAATTGAAGAAATACGTAAAATGATGAAGGTTCAAAAAGAGAAAATAAGATGATATAAAGTGGAAGTGGCAAATATGAGAATTAATGCATTCTATAAGATCGCATCATCAAGAGAACTAATTGCATCATCATATAATGCTGTACAACATACAACTAGTAATTTTTGTGTTTACAACAGCTCAAGAAAATACAACTCATAATTTTTGTACTTACAACAGTTCAAGAAAGTGCAGAAACAAAAAGTTCAATCATTGAGGGCTGCAACCCGTTGTTGAAAAAGTGGAAGCTACATCAGGAAGATCTCTCCATGACGAGCTAATATTGATAGACGGATACAACCAACTCTCAACGGAATCCACAAAGTAGTCAGGGTCAAAGTTGAGAATAGCTTCCAAATCAACCTGCACCCCTTTTGGAACGTTGCCTGCAAAGTTCATATTAGCCGCCAGAAGCAATCCAAGCAAAACAACAAATCCAACTACTTCGGCGTCGCATGAGAGTGGCTTGTAGTTGTACCTGAAAAACAATCAACCGGTTATTTTCCTCCAAAAATACACCAATCATTTGCAGTCCGATACCATGTCATACCAGTAATATGTCATTCTCACAATAGCTTCAGTTAAACTTTGGAGGGCCTTGAAATCAGTAGAACCAAAATTATCTCCACAATAAGAATTACAAATGGCCTGCAAAAAATTCAAATGTTACATAAGTATATATTATAAAGACATGCAAGGACTGTTGATAAAAAGATGCACAACTTACCGCCCATGCCGCGTTCATTTCAATATCAAAGTCCTGGCATCTGGATGATGGGCAAGATGTTTTAATAAAGACATCGTACCCACGCTGCTGTCTCCTGTCAAAATGAATAAATGATTTTCAGCTACAAAATTTGAAAAAAAACTATAATAACTTATCTTTTTTCCAAAAAAAATAATTAAAAAATTTAACACAAACTAACGATTTGAAAATGTTGATCGTACTCCCTTGAAGTTGCCTCCTGAAACAAAGGATAAACCAAATATTATGTCATGAAAAGAAAATTAGATTCAAAGAAATCATCCTTCTCAGATATAGGAAGTTTTAACTTACCCATCAACGGCTGTACTACTGCACCAGGTAGTCGCAAAGAATTCTTCCCCCACATGTTCACAAAGTTCATCGAAAGTTTTGGCGTATTCAATCTAAAAATGACATATTAGTATTGTACGACAAAGGCAAAATAATATTAACAGGAATAAGCTATTTGGAGAAATTACATCTTTCGACTTCCCCTCTTTCGATAGATCAATAGCTTCATAACCCTTGTTGTGCACATAAAGCTTTTCCCTCATTATTAGCTTTGTTACGTTTAATATCCTGCAATATCAATACCAAATTATAAGAATTTGTACGAATATTGTTAACAAAGCAAAACAAATATTTACCTTTCATAGTGCGGGAAATAACGAACAGATTTGGTTTGTTCTAAGACAATTGGCATGTGGCAAAAAAATTCAGAATTGAAGTCTTCCCTGCTCGACAAAACAAAGGAGCGTAAGTACATAAAACAATTATATATTTATCCTCGGGAAAAATCGATACATTTATTAAAATATAACATACCTCAACTTGTTAAGCCACAGAACTTTATTAAAAGGATCAGAAATCTGCATCCATCTAACAGCCGATGAATAAATTTCCTGCCATGACATAAGCACACGTGAAGTGCTTGTACAAGCGGCACCACCTCTGTTCTGGCTAAAATCGATTCTGATCTTTCTTCGGTGCAAAGAATACCATTCTTTTGACACCATCTGTGCAATTTCAATGGCCGCTAAACCTGCCATTCGGTACTGGACCATAACACATGATTTAAAAAAATAGATTAATAAATCAAGATTCAGAAGAAAAAAAGTAAAGACAGGAAAGAGGGAAAATCTTTAGAAAGTCCGAATTGGATTTGGTTTACTGACTTTGAAGGGATCCAATGGAACACAAAGGAAAATTGAGGGAGAGGGATAAATAAAGAAAAGAGAGCCCTAGAATAGTTTTAATTATTTCTCAAAACTAATCTCACCTTGCGCCTGTTGGATAAGAAACCAGGACAGTCATATTGGATTTTCTTGCCAATTGAATCAGCAGCTACTAGAAGAGCAGCCTTGTTCTTTTTACTACCCATATCTTGCTCTTTAAGCTTTCCACCCTTCAAAGACAATGAAGGCTGCTGTCTGGCAACCATTAAAAGTGCATTCTCGGTGTCGGTGGGAAAAACTTTGCACCAGCACTCCTGCGTAAGAATGAATGTAAGAAACAAGAAGATCATGAGACAAGAAAGATCTTAGAGCAAAAGAAAACACAAAAATCAAATACACGCACTAGGAAACTTCAAGTTAATATTATGACCTTGAATAGTGTATCGAAATCTCCATCAATATCAAACTGAGAAAACTTAGTGTTGAATTTGGAAGCGGTGTATAAAGCAATCCTTCTCTGCAAATAAAGAATTCCAAATTCAGAGACCCTAATAGATAACAAAATATTATCAAACAGCATGATCAATAGGACTGCCAAAGAAAATATAACTATGCTTTAAGAGAGGAATAAGTCCATTTTTGAATGTAATATAAAAAAATAGTTTAAGGCAAAACAAACGGGAAAAGTGGCATGTATATGGAATGACTGTTCATAAAACATTATTTTTTTCCCTTAAATTTAATGGCATACAACTGAGGAATGCACTTGGGAGTAAACGGTGCACACCCTAATGAAACCACCTCAAATTGGGAGGCAGATCGGATCTCTTGCTGCATTACACCAACATCTTTGTTCATAGACACACCATATGTGTAAAAACTAAAACAAGAACAACTTGCAGATTCAACAGATACGTAGGATCAAGTTTAATTTGAAACCATTAGCTGAAAGATGGTACTCTAATGACAAGTGAATACATGAAAGAAACAGGCACGAGATTAACATGCTAACAATTCCATCACCGAAAACAAGGAATATGAAAGAAAAGGAAAAGGAAGCGACTTTCATCCAATAATCATTGTTCTGCATCAACACAAACCTGATAGTAAGCCAACCAGTGATACCTTCCCATGGATTCAGTTTTAATATCTAGGGCAACATCATAATCCTTGACCTGTGAATGCTTAATTTTAGCATTGTAAAGTAACGCCAAAGTGCGCAATGTCATAAATTACCCAAACAAAGTATCTTAATTCAAACTTATTATTTACCGCAGCATCATATTCTCCAATAGCATGATAGCAGGAAGCTCGTAAAAATAAGTATTCAATATTGGAGTTGTTAATGCTCAATCCATTTGAAAAATCCTTAATAGCCTCCCTGCAACAACCAAATTAGTTAACTCCCATTTTTCAATTCTTTGGAAAAGTAAAGCATGACCTACTCTTTGTTCTAAAAGGCGCGCCTCAGGCGCTCGGAGGCGCGAGGCGCAGCCAGGCGTCGGAAAAAACGCATCGGACGGCCCAGGCGAAGCGGTTTAAAAGAAAAACTTGAAGAACTGATGAACCTGGAAAAAGACGACAGATGAAGAAGACGAGGGGTGGAAATTAGTTTTATATTTATTTTATTTATGCTTGGAAACTTGTACCCTTTATAATTGTTTTATTTTTTTTATTAATTTATAGGCTGCAGTAGGTTTAAAAGTTAAACTTATTTTTGTGAATTAAAATATCTTTATTAATTTAATCAAAAAGATTTAAAATAAGTTTATGATTATTTTTTTATTAATATTTTATTATTATTAATTTTATTACTAAAATATTTATTTCAGATAAAAAACTAATATTAGTATAAATTAATATAACAAAATAATTTTTAAATATTAATTTACTTAAATAAAATATTTAAATAATATAATTTATTAATAATTTAATATTTTTATTTTTAATAATTTTAAATTTAATATATAATTAAAATATTTTAATATTTATAATATAATTATTATATTTTTAAATATAAAATATAATATTAATAATAAGACAAGTAAAAACTAGCGCTTTCGTCTCACGTCTCACGCCTCGACTCTAAGGATATTTTACGCCTCAGAACGCCTCTTACCTTTTAAAACAAAGGACCTATTGTCATTTTAAGATATATAAGGATTTTGTTCACTGTCTATAAGTGTTCTCCCTACTTATTCATATCCTGGCTAACAATGCTTATTGAGAATGTAATATCGAATCTTGTATGAAAAAATAAATTAACTTTCCAATTAACCTTTGTTAGTCTTTAAAGTAAAATGATTGTTCATCATTATGTCCTAAACTCTTGGATTATTAGTTTAATAAATAAAGAATTTATCTTATTATTTCATTAAACATTGTTGGTTTATGGTTTAGGAGTTTCAACGCAATGCAAAGGCCAACCCTCTATTTTGAGCCTAAAATCAATATTGAATTCATCTAAAACTTATTTTTAACCTCCTCTAACAACCACTAAAATTAATATTGAATTCATCTAAAATCAATATATCTAATTGAAAATTAATAGATGACTCATATCACCACTAAAAAGTTAAGTACACGATACCAAACCAGATAAAAATTGAGTAAATTATAGGGATAACCATAATATTATGAGATTAATATCGATCTGACTACAATGTTTTAAAAAGAATCAAATACACCGTTATTCATACATTTAGTCCCTGTTATTCATACATTTTTATAATTTAACTATAATTTTACTATAATAAAATAATATAATTATTTAATTTATTTTTATCTTTCATCAGGTGATCACATATCACCACTTGAATAAAGAAAATAGAAAAATTAGAACTTTACAGCATAAGGGATTTGAACTTGGGCAAATGAGAAGATAATCTTATAACTCAACCATTACACCAAATGCTAATTTATGGTAAAAGCACCAGTATTAGTGTATATTTAAGTATCTTTTATATTTATTTTTCACATTCACATATATAATGTAATATTTATTTTTTATTTTAATTAAAAATATTAATCAAATTATTAAATAATAAATTAAAAAATTTAAATAATAAACTTTTAATAAAAAAATCTCTAAACCTAACCATAAACCTAAACCCTAAACACTAAATTAACTTTTATTATTATTTAAATAAACCCAAACTTTAAATCCCAAACCCCTAAACTCTAAACCCTAAACCTTAAACCCAAACTTTAAATCCTAGACCCTAAACCCAAACTTTAAATCCTAAATACTAAACACTTGAGTTTAAGATTTAAGGTTTAGGGTTTAAGATCTAAAGTTTGGGTTTATTTAAATAATAATTAATTTAGGGTTAAGTTTAAGGTTTATAGTTTAAAGTTTATGACTTAAAGTAAGGTTTAGATTTAACGTTAGGTTTAGGGAATTTTAATTAAAATTTTATTATTTAAAATTTTTAATTTATTATTTAATAATTTAATTAAATAAATATTATATTATACATGTGAATGTGAAAATAAAGGTAAACTATACCTAAATATATACTAATACTAGTATTTCATATCTTGAATTAGCACTTGGTCTAATGGTTGAGTCATGGGATTATCTTCTTGTTTGCTTAGGTTTGAATCCCTTAGGCCATAAAGTTTTAATTTTTTTATCCGTTACTTCCTTAACGATAAATGACTATTTTAATACTAAATTAATGGTTTATCGGTATATTTGATTCTTTTTAAAACATTGTCATCAGATCGATATTAACCTTATAATATTATGGCCCATAAAAATTAAAACATTCAGAAAAATAAAGTTGATTAAACACACCTGGGTTCTCCCATCTCATAAAGTAAAAGCCCACGGATATGATTTGCTTCATCACACCTATTACAAAGAACAATAACGACATCAAGTTTAGAAAAAGAAAAGGTAAATCAAATAATTGATCATATCTGAAAACTGATCACACTATTCTAGAAGGGATACAATAGATAAGAAGAAAAAGACATTTACATTTTATCAATTTGTAGAACTTGTTGGAGACAATCAAAAGCCTTTTTAGAGTTTGCAGTATGTCGATAGAGCTGCCAGGAAATAACACAAGTCATGCCGCAAGACATAAAAGAATGTTAGCACAAAAAAAATACTTTATCTTGATGTTACTAATTTTTTTCTCAAGATGCACACGAAATTATCATTCAGTACCATACTCTGTCATCTGCTTAAAACTGACAAGGACATCACTTAATCGTATAGCAATGCATTTAAGTAGATTGGTGGAGAAAATTAGTATTACCGGACAAAATAATAGTTTCTAGCAAATGCAGGAACAAGCATAGGAAATCTAAGAAATTCTTTCGATAAAGCACAATAATCAAATGTAGTTACCTTGGCAAGAAGCATCCAAGTACGAATATAACTTCGATCAAGTTTGATTGACTTCAAAAGTGCCGTCTCAGCCCTACCGTATTCACCGATTAAAGATAATGCCATCCCCTAACAGAAAAAATCAGCTTTGAGAATAAAGTTCAAAAATATAAGATTCCTCCAAACGCTACAAGGTTAGATGTTTAATACTAACCAAAAGTGTGTATGCAAACTTGTTATTCTCATCAAGCTTCACACATGCAGATAGATCTTCAATAGCAGCATCAAAATCATAAACCTTTATTTTCGACGATCCTGAAAGTACAAATTCCACATATCACTTCCTAGCCACAGTGTTTTATTATTTTCCAGAAACAACATTCCACATGTTATGTAATGTTTCAATGGGCATATGAGAAAGTATAACTGCAATAATGTACATCAGTGCATGTAGAAAGAGCATATTTCAAATTCAATGATCAAAACAAAAATATTCGATATTTACTTTTGACATTATGGAACAGAAAAAGAAAGGACATCAGAAATATAATGCTTAAGCAAGTCGATTGCAAACACAAATGCAAGGAAACTGAAGTGTCGAAGAGATGGATTAAAGAAGCTACCTCTTTTATACAATATATCAGCTGCAAACGGATTAAGCTCCAATGATGCGGTCAAGTGTTCAATCGACTGACATAAAGATGCAATGAAAGATGTTAACTTCAGTTATGACAAGCACCAAGCTCTTTTATCTACGAAACAAATGGAATACCCAGAACAACAATGGGCACTAAAACTTTCCATCATTCAGGTCATGAATAACAGCCAAAAAGTGATATTTTTCATCTTTTACTTCTCTCTGCAAAATCCAATTGTGCAAACACTAACATAACATGCAATGGAATAGAAACCAGCCTATAATCTAAAGGATTCAACTGAACCTTAGAGTCCTGATTGACCATACCAGTGTACCCATGCTAAAGATCACATGCAATAATGGCAATGACAGTATAGTAATGAACTCGCAAAAGACCCTCACCTCAGTATATTGTCCTGAGGCAACCTGAACGCAGCTTCTCCTCTGAGCCTCAACATCCTTAAACATAATTTAAGCATATGAAGCACAGAAAAACAATTCACTTTGTTTAGACAGCTGAATCACAAATGTGCATGTACCTTGGTAAAATCAGCAATAGCAGCTTCAGACACTCGTTGAATTGCCTCAGGATTTGTTGGATCCTCTTCATTAACCTGCAAAAAAAATTGCATGTCAAGCAAAATTACGACTTGATGTTTTTAAGTGCAATTGGTAACTACACCAAGTTTAAAACTACAAAATGTGTTAAAAATTAAAACATACCTGTGCAACATCCGTTGATAAGAGAAAATCTACACTGGTTTCATCATTTGTGTCAGACGTGTTGTCTAATTTCTCACTTAGACCAGTACCTGAACCAGAAGCATAACTTGGTATGTCAAAATTATTATAAGTTTCATTTTTTAGGCAACAAGGCTTCTAATTCGTACTAATTAGATCACTTGATCCTAAATAACAATTATCGTGGAAAATGCTGTTGTTATCAGAAGCATCGACAGATTCCATATTTAACTTAGATCCATCACTCGAGACAATGCAGTTTTTGAAAGTTTCAAATGTTTTGTCATTGGTGTCAGGTAGTAACTCAGACTTACTCCTCTCAGCCACAGGGTTGTCACTGGCTATCAAAAGCTGTTCCAATTCCAGTAATTGCTTCAGATCAAAAGACTTCCCTAAAGCTTGTCCTTTCCCTTGCTTCCATGCTGCAATAGCTTCATCTTTTTTTCCCAATGCATAAAATGCACAGCCTATATAAGAAAAACAAAAACATTCAGTTTGAGTAGCCTGCCCAAAATACAAGACAGTACAACTTGCTGTCTACAGTCAATTAAACAGAGATGGTTCGGAAAGAACGATTAATCTAAGATTCAATGAACAAACTAATTGATTCAAAATGCATCAGGATAAAAGACTCTACAATATATCTCATACCACTCAACTTCCGGCAGAGAGGATATATTAACTCTAAATGTGCGTTACATTACTCACAAGAAAATCTTAAACCTAAATGAAGAACCGAATTTCTCTGAATCTTAACCCTAAATCAACAGTTCGGAAGGATTTTGGTCAAGATCATAAAATCACAGCCGTAGTAAAACTTGAATCTCTGACCGAAAAGGTATGCAAGAACCAGTAAAACATAAAGTTTCAATGATGACGTAAATAAAAACAGAACACTAAGATATAGGAGGATGGAAGAAAATGAAAACATACCTTTAAGAATACAAGCTCGAAGATGCGTTCGGTCACCCTCAAGAACCTTATCACAGTCTTTAATCTTTTCGTGATTCTGCAATTGACTGTTACAGAAGGCTCTATTACTGTAATAAAAAGAATCCATCAGCTAAATAAAGAATGGAAAAAATTAGAAGATGAGCGGCCAAAAAAATGGGGAAGAGTTTTAGAATACCAGTAGTCTTGAAGGTTTTTAGACTCAAAGAGTAGCACGTTTAAAGCTTCTATTGCAGCAGACCAGTTGCGAGAACAACATAATTGAAAGATCTTGACTCGCTGAGGAATATCCGGGTTCATGGTGAAGGAGTGCGAGTTGGGAAATCAGAGACGATGAACAGAGCGGGAAATAGAAGATATGGGTTGAGAAGAAATTATACTAAAGAAAGTGGAAGTTTCGGTGACAGTTATTTTTATGAAATCCCAATTATATCCCTGTTTCTCCCGCTTCAAAATGATAGATTTCTCATTTTATCAGTATCTTGTTTGACTTTGGTTGACTTTTGTTTCGTTGGTTGTTTTAAAATTGGAAGTGAAATATGTAGACCTATTGTATATTTGTATTGACCACTAAAAGAATATATAAAGTTTGAGTAGTTTCAGTTATTAAAGAGAATATTCTTTAATGTTTAGGATTTAAACAGTTATGTATGTATGGGTGTGTGTCGTTAATAACTAAAAAATATTATAAACACACTATCTTATAATTTATTAGGCTATGATTTCAAATTGAGTATTGCTGGGCTAGTATCAATTCTTTGTTTCACGTTTATTAATCTTTGTTATCTCATAAATAAATAATGTGTCTTATTGATTAAATTTATAATTATAAATTTATAAATTTATAAATAATTTTAAATGTGTTTTTAAATTTTTTTAGCTTTTACGTTTGAAAAAATATTAAGAATCAAATTATAATTTTAATCTTTATTTATTATTGTGTTTATCTAAAGTTTATAAATTTATAATTTTCATAAAAATATAATTAATAAATTATTTTTAATTTGAAAATTATATATATTATATAAAATATTTTAGATTTATTATATTTTATAGAATATGTACGATTGTTAGAAAAATATATATTTTATTAATAAAAATATATTTTTAGAATTTAAGTTGATATATTATAATATTAAAAAATATATATATATAATATATAACTTACGATATCATATCTAATGTGGTAATTTATCGTCTTAAAAGCATTTTTTATAACAATATTAAACACTTAAATATCAAATTCAAAAATCCAAAATCACTTTTAAAAAACTTTTTAGCGTAACATTTTCACTATACTTTTAAAAAGTGATGTTAAACTGGCCTTAAATAGCATATGGTAATTTTTAATTTAAAAATTATATATATTAAATAAAATATTTTAGATTTATTATATTTTATAGAATATAAAATTGTTAGAAAAATATATTTTATTAATAAGAATATTTTTTATAACTTAAGTTGATATATTTTATATATTATAATATTACAAAATTTATATATCATATATATAACTTACGATATCATGTCTAATATGATAATTTACCTTCCCAAAAACATTTTTGATAACAACATTAAATACTTAAATATCAAATTCAAAAATCCAAAATCACTTCTTGTAGCGATCTTATAAAACATATTGTGTCGCCGAATATTCTTTTTTTTTTTTGAGGTAAGAAAACATTTGACATGTCAATTTTGAAATTAACCTTCCACATGAGATTTTTCGTTTTACAAATTATTTTTGAAAATTGAAGTTACCACCGGCCGTTTAGGTAGACCGGACACCATAAAATCAGAGATTTTAAAGAGAAAAAAACGAGGATCGAGAAACGATTACGGATGGAGAAGAATTAGCACCACACACCGTCCAAAAATTGGTACTTTATATGATTATCGCTTTATTAATATTAATCTTTTCGGGCTAAAGTGAGATCGAAATACTTTTTTAATTAAACATGGAAATCTATTTTAAAGCACCTAAGCTCGAAGGTAAGCGTCCAAACCACAACCACTATCACATTAGAATTAGCCTCACTTGCGATCGAATTTAAAAGAAAAAAATAAAGTGTCATCATGAAATCCTAATAAAATTAAATTTATAAAAAGGTCACTGATAACAAAAACATAGGATATAAAATGCAAAACAAACCAAACCATAAAGAAAAATAAAATAAAATCCACCTAATTGTATATACAGTGGTAAAAGAAATTAGACAACATGCATGCTTCTTATTTAATTATTTTTTTAGCTAATGTGACTTTAGTCTTGATTAATTAGAAATAACGTTGCCCAGTCGGATTATAACAAGCTAACAACAAACATAATTCCAATAAGGCAATATTCACAATTTACAATCTAGCTCCAGTGATTTAATGAAACATGCTCCATGTGCAAAGAACAAATTGATTAATCGAACCCAAAGAGTAAAGGTGGCCGAAATCAACACCAAGAACAAATTGATTAATCAACATCTCGAGAGCGAATTAAAAGTATATGGAAGGCTAGAATAATTATTTTATCAAAGTAAATGGTTATCAATTTGACACTTGCCTAATATATTTAACGTACACATAAAATGCATACAAAATACATATTACAGGGAAAAGAAAAAACACTTATGAAGCATAATATCTGAAAAATAAACACTATACATGTACAATGCACGCATAGGAACATATATAATTAAAGGGACACGTAACAAGCATAACATATGACAAATATTATACACGTAACCAAATGAATATACCACACAAATTATACTTATTTTTTTACAAATGCTACTGAATTTTTATTAAATTCATAAAAATTATATTTACATCGCCTTCAGGAAGTAAAAAAATGGATTAAACAATCCAAATTTTTACAACCTAAAAAACAGAGAAAATAAAAATTCTTATGTAATTAAGCATACCAATAAAATTTAGAAGCTTCTTGAATCTCCTTATCTCTGTCCAAACGAGACGCATAAAGAAGGAAGAAGGAGTTGTAGACGATCCAAACTGTCATGTAAAGCATCGTTACCCAAGACTGATTCCATCGGCAAACAACCATCAACCGGAATGGGGATATAACTTTTTGAAAGACCACCGACAAAGAAATAAATCAGAAACTAGTGTCGATTGAATCAAGCCACAAGTGCAGATAAATCAAACCACCGACAAACAACAATCGATCGCTAGGGTATGCTGCAACGTGCCACAAGAGCAGAAGAATCAAACCATAAAACGAAAGCATGTCACAAAGACAAACGAAAACGTGTCACAAGGACAGAGAAAGCGTGCTATAAAAGCAGAGATTCTTATTAAAATTAAAAATAAAAGTAATAGATTTATAGATCCAGTGATCGACAACTAATACTAGGATTGATTGTCGACCACCGATCAAAGGGATAAATCAAAGAAAAAAACGATTAAGAACAAAAGAATTTTAGAGAAAGGAGAGAGCGGCTAGGGTTTTTCTAAATAGGAGTTATTATACTTAAATTAACTCATGCAATAATACGCATATATACGTTACATAACATACATATTAATATAAATATTATATATAACAAGATATATAACACACAGTGACATAATAAGTCCCTTATTTAGACAGTACGAACAAGAATTTGAATTACGATTAAAAATGAGTGATTACACTTTTAAAAAGTCTTTTTAACCTAACCTTTTCACTACACTTTTTAAAAGTGATGTTAAACTGACTTTAAGTAGCAGTTTATATACATTTTATAATGAAATAAATTTTAGAGAATAAAAAAATAAAAATAAATGTGAATAGACTCAAATTTAGGTTACTTGGGATGTGTAAAAATATACAAGTAGCTAATTTTTAAAGTTATCGAATAATAAAAGCTATTGAATATTAAAAGTTGTCAAATATTAGAAATTATTGAATATACAAAATCTAATATTAAAATTTTTCAAATATACAAATCAAATATTAGAAGTTATGATTTTGGGAGAAAATTACCTACAACAGAAATGCTAGAGAACTTGATAAAACTTAAATCGTTATGGTTTTGGGGAGAAAGCATGTGGCAGAATATGAACACTTGAACGAGTTCGTGAAGAGAGAAAATGAGTAATTTTTTCTTCAATGAAAATATTTTTCCCCTTAAGCCCTATAGTTTTAAGAGTTAAGGATTTAATCTAAAATTTTATAAATTAAAGGTTTTAGCGTTCATAAGCCTTAAATCTAACCCCACCTATGCTTATTCTAAAAAAATACAAGAATTAGGTTGTAATTGAATTCTAATTTTTACGTAAAAAATAATTAAACTTAGTTTGTATGAAAAAATCAGGTTGATACATATGTATTTTACACTAAAATAAAATAAAATAAAATATTAGGGTTAAAGTAATTAGCTCTATAACTTATTGTCCTGTATTAAATTTGATATATATGTATATTTATAAAATAATATTAATTTTAATTGTTATTTAATGTATATGTATATTTGTTTTATTAAAAGTGTAACAACTCTCCCTATATATATGGATGAAAGCGCTAAAAACCCTAAAGAAGTGTCTTCTGAAAGTCCATAGAAAGCCAACTTTGTTAACAAAGAGAAAGATTTAAAGGTTTTTTTTTGAAATTTGATCTCTCGTGAGTCGTGATTACATTCGAGTTATAATCACCATAACCAGAGAGATTGTGCTCAAGTTTGGAACTTTGGAATGGAAAGATTTCAACCTCAAGTTAATCGAGAAAAACAGAAGGTATTGTTCTAATCACCGATATATAACATAATTTTCTATGTTCCTTTGTTTTTCTTTCTTGTATAAATCTAATGTTTTCTCTCGTGTAATATCATTGAAGGGAGAATCTGATTCTGAAGATAGGATAAGTCATCTACCAGATGATGTTTTGGTTTTTATTCTCTCTTGTATGCCGATGAAAGTCGCAGCAAGAACAAGCTTACTTTCACGACAATGGCGAATGTTATGGACTTTACTTCCACGTTTGGAGTTTGATGCTTCAGACATGATTCTTAAAATTAAAAATTTTGACCGAACCGTAGATTGTATGATTTATTTTCCTTTAATAGAAGCAGAGAGGATTAGGTTAGTAAACACAGTGAATCATTTGGTGGAACTGTATCCTCTACCTGTTATTGAAGAATTCAGAGTCTGCTTTGATCTTGATATAAGACACAAGTATGACATTGATAAATGGGTGGAGTTTGTTTTTGGGAAGAAAGCTAAAAGATTAGAATTGGATTTTGCACCTATAATAGGTTTATATCCTATGAAGTATTCCTTATACAGACTGTGTTCACCGAGTCTTGGTTTACCGACTTGTATTCCCCTTACATCCCTTGTACTGAGATGCGTAGATGTAAGTGATGAAGTTATTGACAACTTTGTCTCCAATAGCCCTTTTCTTGAACATTTATGTGTGCAACATTCTATGATTCTGGTTCATGTGAGAGTTGCTGGTCCATCACTTCACTTAAGAAGCTTGGAGATATCATGCTGTTCAAAGGTTAAGAGTATAGAACTTGATGCCATCAACCTTGTAAGCTTCAAATATACTGGACGACAAATAGAGATTCCCCTTGAGAAAGTTCCAAACCTCAAAGCATTATGCATTGGAGATGACTGGTTTCGCCCATTTGATTGGAAGTTTCCGAAGATTTTAACACTTTTCCCTCAGCTTCAGAAGCTTGGACTTCGCATATCTGTGGAGGTGAGTTGAAAGAATAGAGATCCATTGTGTTGCCTTTTAAATTTGTTGTGTTTGTGGTTAATTTACAATTTCTAACTCATGATTTGAGAATCCAGGTAGAGGCGAAAAGGCCGCACACTGAATTCCCTCGAATGAGTCAGCTGAAGGAGATGGCATTGTGTATTTGTACGATTGATGATCTGGATAGCCTTCTTTTCTTGTCTTGGTGGGTGGATGCCTGCCCTTCCTTGCATCGGTTTGCTTTGGATGTAAGCATTCTTGCTTTCTGCTGAATCAATGACTTGTATACTTATAATTTTGATGCTTTTTCTCATTCCTCTACCTGATGATTGCAGCAATGTATAAGCAAAAACTTGAATATGATCGTGTAATTGAGACACTGTTGAACCCTGTTTTATAGATTCTGATTTGATCAATTAATTTATGTGTCTACATATGCTTTTGTGTGTTGCAGTTGGAGTGGAAAGTTCATGATAGAATCCGAACTAAGAAAGGTAGAAGAAGTGTTCATCATAGCCTGAAGGAGGTGGAAATTACTGGTTTTGTTGGGGAAACTGTTGATACTGAATTATGCATCTTCTTTATCGAGAATGCCATTGCCCTCGAGAAGATGATTCTTGACCCTAATTGTTTATATAAGAGAGGAGGGCCATTTGAAAACAGAGATTCTCACCCCTCCAGAGCTCTCGTAGCTAGAAAGCGAGCAAAGCGTCTTATGTCCGAATATAATCTTGGAGATAAATTAGTGATTATGTAGTCATTTTAGTTTGTTTATTTAATACTATTATTAATTTATCCTACATCTCAAAAGGGTATGTTTTTCATTGTCAAAAAAAACATAAATAATCTAAATCCCTGCTCTATATTTGCTGTGCTTGGTAACCCTATGGAGTTTGCTCAATGCTGAACTTACATGCAGATCTTTGAATTACACAGTTAGTGAAAAATATGCTCTGCCATTGTCATTCAAGAAGCTTTTAGAGGCCACATAGTAAGTGAACTTCATATATATATACATTCATTACTGAAAGATTCTTTATATTATTTACTATTTGTTCTCTTTATCTCTCTTTTTGCTGAGGGAAGAGTTTATAATTTTATGAACTAAATTACTAGTTGGTAGAGAGAATATTAACCAAAATTGAAACTTTAAAGCATCTAATTGATTATTTATTTGGATTGGAGTAGAAAAGAATATCTTCCTAAAAAGATTTGAGTGAACAGATTGCCTAATTATTAAAAAAAAACATTCTTGCGTGATCAAGAAAACTAACGGTCTAATTACATCATCATATAATGTTGTACAACTTGAAAATTTTGTGTTTATAACAACTCGAGAAAGTATAGAAATAAAAAATTCAATCATCATATGAGCTGAATGCCGTTATAACTTCTCTTTTATTAACACGTAATTCGAGAGAGAATTATGTAAGATTTTATAGTTGGAGGATTAAAAAGTACTCCATAGTTTAGGACTATTCATGTAGTTTATCCATTGTCATAGTATATACGTGAGGCTGAGGCAATAGCCATTGGCCAAAAGAAAGAAATGAAAGCTTTGGTTGCAAAAGGTGGAAAGAGATGACGCGAGGAAAGCAGAAGATCGATGCGCAGAGGAGAAACGCTGAGAAGAATCAAAAGGCAAAGGGTTCTCAGCTGGAGGCTAGAGCCGTTGCACTCAAAGTCACATGCCCTATCTGCAAGGTTTTTCCTTTTTTTAATTAAATTTCTCCATATATCGCCTTTGATCTTGAATTTTTTTGAACAAGATCTTGATGATGATGTTTTCTCAGTTTGAAACCCTTTTTCTTCCTCCTGCACTATTTATTTTGGAATCTAATTGATCGTTTCTAGATGTCAATGCTATGCATTATGGATTAAAAAATCATTTTAATTTGATTTTTTGGTACTTGATTGAACTCATATTGTTATTCAGTGTTTTCCTGTTTATAATTGTGATTATTGTTAGTATTAATGAAATTAAGTCTCTTAGTATTTCGACTGCTATCACTTTGACTTGCTATAGTATTGCTGTTGATTTAGAAGATAGTGAGATGCCTAGCAAAGTGATGTAGTGTCATAAAACCTTGCATTCACTTCTTTGAATTCCCAGATATATCACTTTTTTTTTATTTATTTGTATCCATATATGTTGCGAGTATATCTCAGTTAACTCTTTAAGTGTTACAGAGTTTGTAGACCATAGCCCCTAATGGGTCGGAAAGAGATCTGCAAGTATTTTTCCCCACCTTCAAATTTATGTTTCAAAGTGCTTGACTACTGATTTCTGTTATGTAAATGATGTTCTGGTGAGTGTCTGTTTCGGTTTTAGCTTTTCTCTGGGTTTATAAGAGTTTAGCACTTAGTATGGAGGAAGATGGAGGAAAGGATGATTTCATGGTGATTGATTGGCAACAGGGTGGAATCGGAATGGATGGTTTCTGGTTTATAAAGTGGCATCGGTTTCTAGAAGCACATGTAATGGAAAAGAATAGTTAACCAAACTAAGGTTTTATAAAATTTAATTTCTGCATTTTGAATACTCGTATTAAAATTAGATAGAGATCACCACACGTTTCATCCAATCACACCATGTGATAATTAAGACAGGAGCATCTTGTTCATGGAGTGACCTGTTAACTTGTGTACATGCATTCACCAGTTCTTCCCATGGATGGATGGATTGGTTTTATAGAGAACAAGCTCTTTGACATAAATAGGTGCTTTTTGTACACTACCATCTTTTGGTTTCATTACTTTATTTTTAAAATGTAAAAGGATATAAAGAAAACAAATAATGAAATTTGAGGGTTTCCCTCCCTTTATATGGCTTAAGCTGCAAAGAGCTTTGAGTTTTTCCAATGTTTGCTGATATTATATTTTTATCCATCAAATAGACATATCATGAGTAGGACCAAGAAGAGGGGAAATCTGCTAGAAGAAAAGGAGTGAGAATTTTGGTATTGTCCTTCTGTCGTATTTGTAGACCTTACTTAAGAAGCTGCCTTTCTGTGAATCTATATTGCTTCTTTGATGAGATCTGGCTGCGATGTGGAGGAAAACATTTTCTACTTGAATTTTGTTAATCAATGCCATATTGATGGTTGCACATATGTGTAAGTTTGAACTGCATTGTAAAACATGTGGCTGTAGGTCAAGTTGTCCATCTTACATTCAAATTCAGACTACAGTCTAATGAGTCAAGGGTACCAACTGCGTGGCTTTTTCATGGAGTTTTCATTTTCTGTTTCATTGGTTTGCATGTTCTCTACTATTACATTATCACATACACCATATACTCTGAAGTCTGAACATCATTTTACCAAAAAAGGGACTCGGGAACGTATCACTATTGTTTACCGTATGATGATAAGTTGCCTTTTCCTCCTCTCTTTATGTGCCTGGTCTTTGAATGAAAGGCTTGGTTCGTGTTGTTGGGATCATGTCAGTTCGAGTCCTTTGCATATTTCTGTCATCCTTCCTGTAATATGCTACAACAAATATTCGTTGTTTTTGTAGGTTCAGTTAGCAAATGAAAAACAACTTGGTGATCATTATGGCTCCAAACATCCCAAGGAAAACCCTCCTGCTATGTCGAGTTGATTGCAGCTGTCCCCTGTTAAAAAAGAGGACAAGATCAAATTAGCTTTTCCAGTGTGATTCTGGATGTTGAATGTTAACTGTATCTTGTTTACAATCAAACCAAGGGAAATGACTTGTCTATTTGCCTTCACCTCACTTTCACTCAGCTCATGTGTTGTTGTTGAATGTTAATGTGCTTTCTGCAATGTGGTGAGATTTATGTAAATTCTCTCTTGAGCAGATAATGACACCAAGAGCCCGTGCAGACATTCACATGAATCTCCCTGCCCTTCGGAAGTTGGACTCTATGCTTATTGTAGGCAATCTCTTTACTCTTCCTAATAGTTTGTAGATTCTTTTATGAACATGTCACCCGAATTTACCTGAATAAATTTTGATTATTGTCAGGAAACCTTGGAGTCAATGGTAAATACGGAGTTTTGTTATGCAGAAGTTGGAAGCAAAGCAGAAGGAAGAAACAAGAGTGCAAGGTTGAGCAAGAGGTGGTGGCTTCCAGTGCCACAAGTACCAAAAACTGGGCTCTCAGATACTGAAAGGAAGAAGTTACAATGCAAAGGCAAGGTGGTGTATCAAGTATACAAGGCTGCAACATCAATTAATGAAAATGTTTTGCTTGAAATGCCTATTCCGTCCATTATTAGGGATGCCCTTCCCAAGGTGAGCATACTCACTGCCTTCACGGCATTGTTAACTTTAAATGTTGGATCCGTTAATAGATTTTATGATATATCATAGCTCGCAGCCCTGATGCAGCCCTGATGCAGGATCAAGATTCGTTTTGAAAAACATGTTTTAAAAGGAAATTTAGAAAAATGGAGTCTTGAGGTTTTAGCTGGAACCAGCTGATGTTGGTCTACTTTAAAGTCTCATCAAATATCTGATAATTCTGAATGATGAGAGCAAAATTCCAGATTTACAAGAAGTTTGTATCGCATTCATGGCAACTCAATCTCATTCTGCATGTTCACAGTCTGGGAAGGCAAGCCTTGATGATGAACTGTACAAGGTTTTGACTCTCGAGTCCAGCTCAGTGGATGAAATGTTCGTTTTGCTCAATTTAAAGTCTGAAAATAAGGCTCTGGAGGCCATTAATAGATTGGAAGCTGCGTATTTGCAATGAAGGGAGCAGAGGGGAGCCACTCCGAATCTGATATCGATAGGGAATCATACGGTGATGCAAGTTTACATGCAACACCGAGTACGAGTACGAGTCGTCGAGTTTGGTGTATTGGTAAAGAGACATGTAGCAGTGTAGAAATGTCTCCTTGATATATCTAAAGAATTATCAAATCACGATCATAACACTGCTTCTGTATATGATTATTATACTTTATTAATTAATTAATTAATTAAATGGTTAATTATATAGCCTTGAGATAATCATTTACTTTCTTTTTCTCTTTTGGGAAGGTTATCCGAATACATCAGTTAGAGTAGGACTGTGCCCGTAAATAATATATTTGTTTTGTGTTTCAAGCACAACTTGTATTCAAAATGTCGATGATTTCGGATTTAGGGTGAAACTGAGTGAAAACAACGCATAAATGGGGACCTCTGGGAGCAAGGCTTGTTGTAGAGTCGGTGGCCGAGGAAGAGAAACGGCATCGTCTAGCACGGTGAACGGAGGGGGAAATGCAAAGGGAAGAATAGAGTTTTCCAGTCCTATTGTTTGGGAGCGGTATCTGGATCCGAGTCTCCTAAACCTATCTGCCATCACCAAAAAGAACCTGCGTCCGAGTCGGATCAGGTCAAAAAAGAATGTTGCAAAAAGGTTGAAGGCAAAACCACATATCATGATGAAATGCCATTGCCAACACGATGCATAACTTCGGGTGGTAGCACCTCTGGAGCGGCCACAATAACAGCACATCACTCTCCTTCTCGCTGCCTCTCCGGCTTAAGCTTCCAATTAAGAAGAGGTAATTGTTAGGGGTCCTCCACTGAATGCCCCGTCTCTCCTACGAGTCTATCAATGTTGAACCGTGATGACAACTGTGGGACAATTGAACCTCAACAACGTCCCTGCAATTCTTGCTCTCCGATACTCGTCAATGACCTATGAACTATCCATCTCAGCAAATGTTATGTTTACTTTAGTTACTGACCTATGAACTGCTCCAGGTCCGAGCTCTTCAAAGGTTAGGAAGCCCTTCAGAGAACTTTTCGGGACATGAAAGATCTTGCATTTTATCTGGTCAGCATAGAACTGGTCAATGCACGTGTGTAAATAATCGAGAGGTTCAAGATGATGTTCCTCACTACATGGATTTCACTAATGCTAATTCACTGGTTATATTCCTAGTTAGGAGCAAAGAATTACCATGCACATGCACAAAGTAGTAATTCTTTCTAATGGTGAGTACAACAACTTAAGAAAGAAACAACACTCTGTTGGTCTAGCGGAATGCGACGTTAGATCTTTTAAGCAAAAATAAAATTCGAATCCTGCCATTATAAAAAGAAGAAAATTAAGATAGAAGGGTTGCCTTTATATTAAGCTTTTGCAAAATTGGATTTGAATTAATAGGCAATGAGTAGGATTAACATCTTGGGAAGCAAATTTTCTTTGTAGTGCAGCTGAAATCTACTGTTGCATATAAAAAGAAAGAGATGACAAATTTTGAGTTTGATTCAAATATTTAAAATAGAATTAAATTAATAGAACTTATAAATTTAAAAGGTTTATGTTGTTGAATTGTTTTAAATTAAGATTAAATTAATAAAATTTTTAAATATTAAAGGTTAATTTTGTTAAATTATTTAGATTTAGGAACAAATTAATAAGATCTTTAAATATTAAATTTGATGAGGAGTAAATTGATATAAATAAATTTTAAAACTAAGACAATTATTGTATTGAAACAATTTTAACGGATAATTAAGGGTAAGTATTCGATCGAATCGAATTTAAGGTTTATGATTAAAATTTAAGAAATTAAGGATAGTGTGTATATTTTAGAATAAAAGATTATGATATAAAAATTAAAATTAAAATTTAATTTTTTAATAATTATTAATATAAAACATAAAAAAGACATAATCAGAAAACAGATAAATATATATAATTCTTTAATAAAATTAGACTTAATAAATCTTAATCTACTTCTTAAACACTTGAATTGTGAATTACAAAACATTTCATAGATACAAATACTACTAGAATCCAGTACTAATGATACAAGCTCAACCAACTTTATTTGTTTCCAAGTTGATACACTTTATTTATTCTTATAAAAATAAGAAGCATAAATAGATTGATTCTATAGAATCAGACATTTAAAGAAAAATGAACAATGGATGCATCATCCATGAATTATTTATAAATTATCCACACTAACAAATTAATTATACATCCAACCCTGATTCAGAATCAACTTTTGGACACGTAGGGTTGCAAGGATATGGACAGTCAAGCTTCCTGAGGGGGCTCCTCTCATAATACCAGTCTCCAAAAGCCTTGGCAATTTTCTGCATGTGGTGTGCAACGAGTTAATGTCACGACCGCCGGACTACTATGATTTATATGAGAAGAATATCGAGTCTCTTACCGTGTTACCGACTACCGGAGAACTGTCACTAGACCATGTTATCTGCTTTCCTATTTGACAGTGAGCATAGCAGGAATCTATGAACATTCCTTTAGTTGGAGAAGTGAGGACACCGGCTCTATTGATGGCGAGTAAGAACGTCGTCCTGAAATCTGTATCGAAGATTTTTAAGATAACATTTAATAGATAAACATGCGTGTGCGTGTGCGTGTGCGTGGAGAAGCATTGTCACCTTGGATGACTTTGAGCTGCGCAGTTGTACACTTCTTCAAATCAAGCTTGCAGTCTTTCCACGCCTTACCTTTGTCAGCAGCACTGGGAGCCAAAATGTTCTTAATCTGATGAAAAATTAATATATAGAGATCGTCAAACATAATGTTTCATGATTGCGTGTGCGTAAAAGCGAATGCAGAGTGATACTGGATCCGATACGGCTTGAGAACGGACCTGCCAGGAGTCATAAGCTGAATTTACAAAGAAGATTGGTGTTATCATGGTCTGCACCACGTACTGCGGGAAGAAACACTGCAGTTTTTGCAAAGGGAAATGGTAAGAATTACGGACAATGCCGCGACCGGAAGGGGATACATATGACTGTCATATGAAAATAGCCACCACACATACCAACTCTGGTCTTGCTCCCATTCTTGAAGTGCAAGACGCCGGCAAATTCTTAACAGAGCCCTGCACAACAAGAAGTGAATCAATGGATGTATTTGAGGAACTATATTCATGAAGTACACCAAGAAAAGAATCAATGGGAACAATACATGTAACTTAGCCACTTGGCTATAGAAATTTTCGATGTGCTGCCCTCCCGAAACATCCTTCCTGCCGGAAATAAGGATTTCATTGATGTTAAATGAGATAAAAAGAACCAAACATATATGTATACATATAACAAATAAGGTTAAGGTCTCTGAACTTACGCATGGATGAAGAAGCCAGCATCTGAAAGGCATTTCACTTTAGTTGTAGCAGGAAGGAGATCTCGGAATCTGTCGCATTTCAATATCGCAGCCAATCCACCAGCAGAACAGCCAGAAAGAATGGCCTGTTTTTTGTATATACATATATGAACAGATTCCAACATGTTATGAGGTAAAGGAATTACAAAATAATTACACAAGCTAAGCTAGGCCTTACATTTTTAGCATTGTTCATTCCTTTTGCTAATAGATCAGCGACGATAGCTTCAAAAATTCTATGTCCTCTGAAGAAGAGATTATTAACCTGATCACAAAACCGTTATGCATTAACATACGCATTTGTTTAATTTCCAAATTGTATGATGAACCGATGCAACTTACTGGATCGACAGCATCGCCTGTGAATGATGATCCATCGCAGTACCTAACCTTAATTCGATTCCAGTTGTAGAAATCTGCATAATGAATGTGTTCAGATAAAAGCATCCGTCCAGAGTGAAAATGTGGGATCCAACCTACCTGGATTGGATTTTTGCTGGCTGCTCAAGAATCCAGAGAAACCAAATTGCTTCACCATTAGCTTCGATGACCCTAAGTCGGTTTTCTTACGAGAAATGCAAGTCTCGACATCTTCACACCATCCTCCACCCTGTTAGGTCATTGTGTTACTGATTATCGGTCTAATAAAGCTAGCAAACCAGTAGTCCAAAGCCAAGGCCTTCTACAAGTAAATTACACACAACAAGACCACAAGCAAGCAACACAAAAGCCAATGGTCGATCGGTTCGAGACACGAAGAGAACTAACCTCAATGTGAACGATCCAATTATTAGCCCCAGTGCCAGAGCCCTTGTCAAAATGGTAAGCCGGTGGGCTACCATCCAAACACACTGCACACCACCACCCCAACCAAAAGAAAAATGTACATTAACAGACTATATACATCAACTACATATAAGAACCAAGGGAAGTCCCTACCAGCTCCTTTCGCTACGGCATCCTGCAGATACGTGATTCCTACGCTAGCACCTTCCACTTTCAGTGATAGAATTGTAAGCACAGAAACCAGAAGACTTAGCCATTGGCGAAATCTTGCACTAATCATTCTGCTCTGCTGCAGTTATTAATCTAAAATCAGTGTGACTACAGTATATAAACAAATAAAACCAATGATTAACAAAAATATGTTTCTGGCTTGAACAATCAATGTTGGAGTCACTGTTAAACCAAACTACAATCAAAGAAGGATGAAGTATATATATGAACAAACATATACGTAAATTACGTATATATACTGAACACACTTAAAATTTAGAATTCCACACACATATACATACCCTAATCACAACCCCATATGGATATGGTAATATTTTGGGAATAAAATACTTTATAATACCATAATATTTAGTGGATGTTGATATGTGAGATGTCTAATTCTTTTGACCGAATCTACCGAGAAGTTTTACCTAGTTCTATCTAGGGTTTTCCTACTTATTACTTCATTAGTAAGCTTCATTATCACAGTCTACAAAATATAGAATTTTAAGTTTTTAACAGAATCCAAGTTTAGGACATTCAGGGATTTTATTTTAGAAAAAAAAAGAGACTGAAATATATTTAAGAATGATAAAATTAGAGATGGCAATAACACTGATCATGACGGCCAAAAACCCGACATACCCCAATATAATAAAAGTTATAACTCGACCCTAATCCAATTTCAATGTTTTAATAAAAAAACTTGATTAAATCCGACATGACAATAAAAAATTAATAAAAAATATCATATATATATATATATAAGAATATAATAAAAATATATAAATATATAAGATCGGATCAGAGAATTTTCACCTAAATCCGACCCAACTTTATTACCTAATAATCTAAACTGAACGCAAATTTTTAAATAAAAAATTCATCCCTAATGAATCAGATTGGATCAAGACCATCAATTTAAGTCAAATTGTCATCTTTAAGCAAAATCTATAATGCATTAAAGACTATCTTGCAGGTCACGTCTTGTCCCTTCTCTATTAATTTCCTCAATATTGACGGGTATAAATCATCTACCTCTTTTTTATACATTCTTTTATACCTCCATTTTAAATTAAAAAGGTTTAGGGTTTCGGATCTAAGGTTAAGAATTATGGTTAGAGTTTAGAGAAATAGGGGTATGATGTATTTTTTAATGTAAGATTTAAGGTTTAAAATATAAAAAATAAGGGTTAAAGTTTAAAATATAAATTTTAAAAAAATAAATGAAACACGAAAGAATATATGAGAAAGAGTCAAAAGATTTTTTCCTCAAAATTAACGTGCATTAAATACTTTCAATATTAAACAAACACAATACGCCACAGGTGGAATCTCTCCCTTCACTATTTAGATTTAGTTTCTAAAATAAAACTTAAACATGGGTAAAATCAGGCCTGTCCGGACCATATGATAATCTAGACTAGACAGCCTGAGATCTGGATTTAATCAACTAAAATAAGAACCATCATTATTTTATGTACTCCACTATGATCATCCGACAAAGGTCATGAACCCAAAAAAAACAACAGCATCCGACACAGGTCGCACATGACAATAAGATTGAATCATGCATCCCATCCCCCGAGATCATACCACACTCTACATATCCCAAAACCGATGCAATGTTCTAATTTTCCCCATAGGACGGGAAAATGTCCGGATCAGAAAGAACTGAAACACCGAGGTTAGAAAAAAACAAAACAGTCCAATCCTAAGATTACATCACAAAACTGTAAAACCAGAAGCAAAACTCAGCACCCCAGAACGTACAGCAGAGTTAAGATTAAGCCTGTAGCATGTAGGAGGATTATGAAGTAGAAGACTGACTAGTTTGTTTGTTTAATATTCAAGCTTACCTTGGAGAATGGAGTCAGGGGTTGTGCAGCTGCTGAACCTTAACAGAACAGGACAGGCGGTGATGGGTGTCTTGCTCGTTTCTTGTGTATTCCTAGTAGGGTTGTGGTGTTTTTGTGTGAACCTTAGCCACCGCTGATCTTATATATAGTAGTAGGGCCTCATCCGGTAACGCGTGCCAACTCATCTTTCCAAAAGTTGATGTGAAGTCCATGGTTGATTTGTCGGTGCGCTGCATGGTATTTATTTAGACATAAAACCAATGTTTTTTTTTTAAATATCTGTAGTAAATAGGAACTGAGCAGGAAGGCAGGAATGGTAATTTGGATGGGCCTGGCTGACTCAGTGATGATACTGTTTTTTCCTCAACTTTTCCTTTGATTCGTTTCTCTTTATAACAAGCAAAGTAGTTGGCATATTCGTTTCAGCTGCTTGTCGTTGCCTTGCATGTGGCGGTGGGCTCTCGCACATTCAATAAAGCTTCGTTCGTAATGTTTTTAAAGTGTTTGAAGGGTAAAAATAATTTTGAGAATAAAAGTAATATAAAATAAATAGTTTTTATGTTAAAAGTTTTTTTTTTAGTTTTTTTAAAAACATTTTATAAAAAATGAAAAATTTTAGTTTTAATTTTTAAAAAAAAAATTAATAAAATTATTTATTTATCCTAATTTATACAACTAATTTTTTTAATGTTGTAAAAGAATGTCTAAAATAAATATATTATCTATTTAAAAATATATTTTAATAATAATAATATTAAATACTCTTATTTAATTTAAATAATTTAAAAATATTAATTAAAATCACTTTTTAAAAATATATTTTCAATAAACTTTCCAAAAATAATATTTGATCCTAAATAATTCAAAAGTAAAACCAATAACTTCAAAATTCTATAACGGGCGTCGAACACTATCGAACTACTATTGTTGAATATTGTTGAACACTATTAAATTAATTAATAAAAATTTAAAATCTCAGGGACTAATATGTAGTTAATAAAAGAGAGAAACTCAACATATAATTAATAATTGTATGGTTAGTTCTTTAGATTTTTATTTTTTTATAAATTAATTTAATAATGTTCAGCTGTGTTCAATGCCCGTCGTAGACTCATTCTAAATTCATGCACCTATACTCAAGTTTGGACCCCACCACCGCACTCCCTTTATTAACCTTTGTAAGTAGGGACTAGCATTTCATCCAAACAAAACTTCACTCAATACGAAAATTTTTTTATTTAAATTTTTATAAATTTGATTGAATTTAAAATTATAAAATAGAAATACAAATAACTTAAAATTTTTAATAATTAGATGATTTATTCTTAAGTTCGAGATATGTCTCTCAATTTATTCTTAAATTTGAAAGTTCACTCAGCTTAAAATTTTTAATAATTAGATGATTTATTCTTAAGTTCGAGATATGTCTCTCAATTATTCTTAAATTTGAAAGTTCACTCAACTTAAATTTCTTAAACTCGACACAAATAAAAAAAAATTCAAATAAAATTTGAGTTACAAAATATGACTCGTCAGTTCGAATAACTCAAAAAATTTTAATTCGACTCGACTTAATCGAATTCTCATCTCTACCAAACGTATAATACGTGTATACAAGGGGTAAATACTTTATTTTCATCAAATTATTGCAGTTAATTTTTAAGATCGGAATATGATCAATTAATTTTTATAGATTTTTTTATGGGATGAATTTTAAAGGCTAGAATTACTTGTAGAGTTTTTTTTTAAATGAGATTCAAATCCAAAAAAAATACTTGTATAAACCTTCAAACATAATTTCAATAATTTGCCTAGAATAAATTCTTTTACAATCAAAGTATTTTTATAATGTATTTGTTTATTTTTAAATTTAATTAAATACTTTATTATTTTTAAAAAATTAAGTAGATTGAATTTACAATAACTTGTTAAGATTACTACAAAATTTAAATGAATATAAAAATTTCTCAAGTTAGGTAAATAGATAAAAATAAATAAATTTTGCTAGCGGATAATAAAAACAATTCTGAAAGGCATAAAATCGTCTACCTCTTTCTTATACCTTTATTTGTACTTTCATTTTAAATTAAAGGTTTAAAGTTTTAGGTTAGGGGTTGTGGTTAGAGTTTAAGAAATTAGGGGTATGGTATATTTTTTAGGGTGTAGGGTTTATCGTTTAGGATATAGAAAATAAGGGTTAGGGTTTAAAATTCAATTTTATAGAATTTTTAACAAGAGGCATGATAAAGAGATAGAGGAATTCTACTTTGGTTTAAGGCTTATGCGAGATATTATATCATGAATCTTTTTCATCACGTTATTTATAGTTTATATAATTAGGTTCGTTCATCTTTAAGTAATTATTTGATATTTATTCATTCGTCTATTACAAGTAAAAAAAAGGGTGATAATTCACCTTAAAAAATATATGAGATGGATGAATTTGATTGATTGGGACCACGGATGACGTGGTGGAAAGGGTTCATGATATAGAGAGAAATTATATCATGAACCCTTTCCATCGAAAAATTATTAAGTGAACCATGTTCACCACGTCATCCATGGTCCCAATTAATCAGGACCGTTGATCTTAATTTTTTTTCCAAGTGAATCATCATCTCTTTTCTACATGTATTTAGTGGGTGGGTAGTTATTAGGTAGTTATTTAAAGATCAACGGTCCTGATTACATGGACCATGGATGACGTGGTGAACAGAGTTCACCTAATAATCTCTTCTTTCCATCACATCATCTGTGGTCCCAATCAATTAAATTCACTTATTACGAGTAGGAAAGATGTGATGATTCACCTTAAAAAATATGAGATAAATGAGTCTGATTGGTTGAGATCACAGATGACGTAGTGGAAAGGATTCATGATATAATTTCTTTTTCTTTTTTATTAAAAATCATCTTTTAAAATTATTTTATTTAAAATATTTTATTAAAAATTTTAATGATTTCTATTATAAGGTATAAAACTTATTTATTATACGTTAAAATTATCTCACTTAAAATATTTTATTAAAATTTTTAATAACTTTTACAAGACAAATTTTATTTTTTACCCTGTTTTGAATTTTTCAACAAAATAAATTTTAATTTTCCAATGATAAAATTATTATTTTATAATATTTTTTATTATTTTAAATCTACGTGAAAAATTAAAAAAAATATAAGACAATATTTAATAATTTAAAACATAAAGATTAAATCATAAAAAATTCCCTTTATACTCTTTTAAATAACTGCACATTTTTACTTACCGAACAACTTGATCCATAGCAAATTAAGGAACAATCAAATAAATCATTAATTGAAATGACATCTTATTTTTTTAAAAAAATCACAATCAAACAAATATCATTCCTTTCGTCTTATTAATTATATCGTATATTATTTTTTTTACAGAATTTTATGAAAAAATTATAAGATGTATAATAATTAAAATGATATATTTATTCTTAAAAATTAATTTTTATATTTTTTTAAAAATTAAAAATAATAAAAAATAGATTTGTGTTAAAAAAATTAATTGTTAATGTGATAATTTAAATTAAATAATTTAAAATTTTAAAAGTGTCACTGATACTCAAAAAATGACAGTTTAAAAAAAAATATCCATTTGTTGTGAATAAAGTAAAGAACAAGAATAAAATAGGAGAATAAAGATGAGAGACAAAAGGGGGAGAGATTTTATTATATTCTCAAAGTAAAGGTTGTGTACAATGCTATGCCAAAAGTCTATAGTTATAGGCATAAGATGGAAACCCTAATTTCAATGGGTATTAAACCCTAATACTAAAGCCCATTAAAGTGTAACTTAATATATGGATATCCACCATAAATAAATATATTTGTAACACTCCCCCTTGGATATCCATGAAGATAATGTGTCTCGTTAAAACCTTACTAAGATAAAAACCCTGTGGGGAAAAAAAATTCTTAGTGAAGGAAAAAGAGTACACACATCTTTGATACGCATAACATGTTGCCTCATTAAAAACCTTACCAGGAAAACCCATTGGGACAAAACCTCGGTTAAGGGAAAAAGAGTGCAATGCGTATTTACTCCCCCTCATGAAAATATCACATAAGATCTTTGAATCTTCATAATTCAATATTGAATACAATCTTCAAATGTTGAAGTAGATCATGCACTAGTGGATAAATCTTTCAAATCATTGCTTGAAATGATTCATTGAATATTATTCATCTGAAAATCATGAGGGACGAAACTTAAAGAAATATGTTTCGTTTTATCATATTTGATATATCCACCTTGAGATATAAATTTTGTATTATCTCAGTACAAGATAACTTGCATCTTATCTTGTAAAAAAACATTCACATATCTTCAGGATATGTTTAGCCAAACACGGCTTTGCCTCTTGCATAACAATTATTTAAAGGTAATGATCTCGTAGCACTTAAATAATATTTCTGGACCAGTTAAGATACGATGCTTCCAGATCAAAAATGTGTATATTGTGCTTTAGACCAAAAATATCATTACCCTTTTCGTGATGCGAAAAAAAAATATTTGTTTACGGTGAGAGACTTAACAACAACCATAAAGGTGATAAATAGATATGTGTTATGCATGTAAAGTCTCTTTCAATATTTTTCTGTATGTCGATAGATGCACAAGGATTTGAGGTCTCTTCACGAGTCTCAATGATATTCAAATCATCGACATACACAATCAATAAAGATTCAGAGCTAAATCTCTTAATAAAAAGTGCTCGGGGAAATAATTCATATAGCATTATGCTAATAAGTATTCAATGAGGCGATCATATCAAATACGCCTAAATTGTTTCAAGCCATAAAAAGATATATTCAATATGATTGAATAATGTTCTCGATAACTTGAATGAATTGCTTATGGCAATCTAAATCTTTCCGGAAGTTTCATGTAAATATTACTATCAAGAGGCTCATTCAAATAGGATGTAACAACATCCATTAGGCAGAAACCGAGTAATTTTATTTATTGCCAGACTAATCAAAATCTAAAAGTAGTTGCATCCACCACCGAGGAATATATTTTCCTCATAATCAATTTCATGTCTTTGTAAGAATCTTTGTGCAACCAAATGAGCTTTTTCATGATTTCCCCTTTTGATTTTTCTTTCTCACGAAGGCTCGTTTATATCCACGAGCTTTACACATTTCAATGCATGGGCTATAGGCCCCAATACTTCTCTTTTCAAAAGAGATTTTAGTTTCGCCTCAATTGCCTCTTTCGTGTTGGCCAATCATTTCTTTGTTTACATTGCCCAATTGACAATGATTCATGATCCACATCATCAAATAAAATCTCTAGTGCTATATTGCATGCAAATATATTAACGACGTCGATTTAATTTCAGTTCCACTTATTACCATACATGACATAATCTATTGAGATCTCTTTATTATCAGGTACCTGAGTCATGTCAATGTCTCTGTTGGAGACCATTTAATCTCTTCTAGAGATTTTCATAATCATTGATTCCTCGATCAGACCATCATAAAATATAGCTCCTTTTCTTTTTCGAGGATCTCTTATCTTTGGAACTTACTTGTCTACTACGCTTTAAGCGTAAGTTAGACCCATTAGCACCTAGAGTTTGTCCTTCCATGACATCAAATTTAATCGGAGCATTCATAGCTGGTATACGTGACTTAGTCACTCTTTTATGGTCAGTAAAATATCTGGCAATTGATTTGCTAAATGAATTATCCTTTGAACTTATAGTTAACATTGTGTAGTACGTGGATCAATATGAGAAAAATGATAATTCATTATAACTTATTTCTTTTCCCAGCTATTTATTTTCTCCCCCTAATGTTGGGTAAACTGACTCATTAAAATGATAGTCAGTAAATCGGATTGTAAATAAATCCCCTATCAGAAGCTCTTATATATATTCCCAACAAAACTCATCTTTGTGCGTTGTGGTGGAGCAATTAGAACATATATCGCACACACAAAAAAATCTAAGATGAGAAATATTTGGTTCCTGACCAAAAACCATTTGTAATGGGGAGAACTTATGATCATTTGTTGGCTTGATGCGAATTCATGATACTACATGTAAAATTACATGTCATCAACATTATCAAGACTGATTGTCTTTAGAAAATAATCTGGAAAATGTGCTCGTAATTTTATCAACTGAGCAAGTAGCCTCGCAAACACCAAGTTGCGGGTTAATAACAAGGATACATATAACCATCTAGTCGATGCATCGATAAAATAGTATAATATCTAGATGATCTTTTAGAAAGGTGTATGGGCTCATATATTTATCACCTTGTATCCGTTCCAGAAAATTAATAGCACTCTATCTTAGATGTTGATGATTGTATAATCAAATTGCTTTCATAGCAAGTATCACGTGAAATATTACCATGAAGAAAATCTTAGTTCTTCAATAAATGATCACATGAAAGTGTCAACCAATTTTCGCATCATAATTGAACCGGGATGGTCTAACCGGTCATGCCAAATAAAATTATCAGTAAACATATTGTTTACAATAGCACGAGCTTCAACTTGTACTAATTCTTATGTAGTACAATATGGATGACAGTGCATGTAATTTTGCCAAGATTTCCTTATACTCGTAATATTGAGATAGTCAGCATCCCTTGACTAATATTCTCAATATATTTCTGTAAATATCTTTAAAATTCAATAAGTCTCTTTGCGACTTTGACGAGCATAATACACTGTAAATATGAGATAAAGTCTCATTTGGCAATAACATATTTGCTCAACGGGCATAATGCACTGTAAATATGAGATAAAGTCTCATTTAGCAATAACATATTTGCTCTGTCGGAGCTTTCTGTGATATTAGTACTTCCGGATATAGTACTCATATTATTCCCTTGCATTTAAAATGGGAAAATGTACATAATTATGCACCTTTTAATATGTGCTTTATTTCATTCACTTCGGGGAATGAAAAATATGTGCTTTGTACCATTCACTTCGGGGAATGGAAAATATTAAATATAGCACATTATATCAACTCGTTTATTTATCAAAGATAAGCTCTCAAAAGCTCTTCCGAAGCATTGATATTTCAGTACTTTGAGATATAGTACTCACATTTTCCCTTGTATTTAAATGGGAAAATATTTCTTATGCTTAAGTATAGTATGAGTACTTGCACTGTTTGCTTGGCATAAATAGCCATAATTCATTGTAGATTTCATTCCGGAAGTGATAATATTCTTCAAAGGATAAATTAACATAGAATGTAAATAAATAATATATAAAATAAATAAATGATAAATTAACATAAAGCATAAATAAATAATATGTAAAATAAATTAATATAAATATATAATAAACAAAATAAATAAAGATCAATTATTTCTTTTAGATATTATAAGAAAAATAAAATAAATGGCGAATTATTCTCTTGAAGGACTATGAGAAAAATTATCAATATCCAATTGAGTTGGATCAATAACGCCATTATTTTTGTCACAAAGAAAATCTGATTATATTTTCTTCAATTTATCATTCATGATTATGAATAAAGTCTGTAATGCTTCGGCGTTTGACAAGTACGAGATCAATGGTTTATACCATCACTTTGATAACATAAAGATTTTTAATCTGATCTCTATCATTCTTGGCATCTTTACAATTCCACTTCTTGTGGATATAAATATTCTCAAAATAATCATCTTATCCATGTCTATTTTATGATCTCAATCATGACCACAATTACTAATGTGGCTTTTATTCATTCCGCTATATAATATCACATTCGCTTTAGGGAATGGAGCAGAGCCTGTTGGGCGATATTCATAATTTTTCATGAGCAACTCATTATTTTGCTCAGCCACAAGAAGGCAAGAAATTAACTTGGAATATTTCTTAAAGCCTTTTTCACGATATTGTGTCTGAAGGACAACATTGTTGGCATGAAAAATGGAGTATGTTTTTTTTTTCTAACATATCCTCATCAATGATACTCTGACACATAATTGAGTTTTATTCACTAACCATATAGTGAATTATCACGTTTGCATTCACTTCAAGGAATGAAACAAATTCAATAATCGCATGGAATAAACATCATGCTTGCATTCACTTCAGGGAATGACATAAATCAAATAATCGCATGGAATAATCATCATGCTTGCATTCACTTTAAGGAATGTCATAAATCCAATAATTGCATGGAATAATCATCATGCATGCATTCACTTCAGGGAATGCCTCCCATAAAAATTATTTGATCAAGACAATTTTCGTAACTTGAACTTGGGAGAAGTCTATAATCGAGTTTTTCGACATAAAAAAAATATTGTTTCCAAGCAAATATAAACTTTATAATATTCATACTATTAAATAGTAATTGATCAGCCAATATATATTCAATATATTCAAAGAATAAAAATTTAATCCTCATACGCGGCGTTGTTAAACCAGTCCACAAGGTCCTTTAAAAAGAACCTCCTTTGAGACCAGTAGCCTCGCAAAACGGGATGTCCAACCAATATACTCGGATTAAATTATTAAAACAAAATATTAATGACATGAAATAAACACATAATATCATTAGACAAAAATAGAAATATTTACATGAAAAAGAGAAAAATCATAATCATCATCGTATATATACTATTTTATAAATTAAATATAAAAGATTGAAAAAGAACATACCGGGTAAATCTTTGAAAAGACTTGAAATAAAAATCTTCTGAGCAAACTCGTGCTGATAACGTGTTGTGAATAAAGTAAAGAACAAGAATAAAATAGGAGAATAAAGATGAGAGACAAAAAGGGGAGAGATTTTATTATATTCTCAAAGTAAGGGTTGTGTACAATGCTATGTCAAAAGTCTATATTTATAGGCATAAGATGGAAACCCTAATTTCAATGGGTATTAAACCCTAATACTAAAGCCCATTAAAGTGTAACTTAATATATGGATATCCACCATAAATAAATATATTTATAACACCATTCAAATTATTATAAAAATATATTTATTAAAAAAAATCATTGAATGCTATTAAATATCATTAAAACTAGAGTTTAGGGGTATTCAAAATTAGGTATCCAAAATTTCGAGTACCCAAAGTTTCGGGTACCAATTCTTCAGGTAACATATTTCTCGACTTGTGTTACGGCCTGTGGTTTTCAGGTACCCACTAATCAAGTATTCGTAAATTCGAGTTCGGGTACCAAATTAATTTTTTAATTTTTTTTAAAAATGACATAAGAAATACATAAAATTTGAAAATTTACAATACATACTTTAAATACAAAATTTAATAATTTAAAATTAATTTTAAGTAAGAAATGTTCATATAAATATATTACCTGATTAGTTTACACAATAAACTTTACCGTACTTTTTTAGTTAATACATATTTAAAAGCTATTACTTCTTGTGCTATTAGTATTACTGCGTTAAGAATTCACACACTAAAGAAAAAAAAAATAGTAAAGAATATTAACTTGACGGGTGAGTTATATAAAAAATCTTGAGTTAATTTTGATCTCGGTTAATATACATATAAAATTAATGCATATTTAAATGAGTAAAATTCAATTTTTTTTCTAATTCAAAAAACTAAATTTATTATTTTACAATGAATTTTAATTTTTTTACAATGAATCCCTAATCTTTTTTAAAATAATTTTTAAGGGATCGAGATTTAAAAATTAGATTGTTTGATTTGAGAATATAATGAATATAAGACTATTTTGTTTAAATAATAATTATATTTAAAAAAATGGGAACCGTGTATCCAAAAGCAACTGGGTATCTATAAATTTTTAATTTCGTGACCCGAACTTGACCCGTGAAACGACAGGCTGAATACCTGACCCGAGTAAAAAAATTTGGGTAAATACATAATTATTTATATTCGGATAGTCAGATAATCGGGTTGAATCAGTCAGATCGGGTATTTTTGAATACCCCTATTTAAAGTTAAACACCATTAAATTAATTAATAAAGATTAAAAATCTTAAGGATTCAATCTAAAATTATAAATTAGTTTAAATAAATATTAATTAAATTATTTTTATATATAATACTTTTTAATTTTTTAAAAACAATTAGATGAAATATCAATCATAATTTAAAAAATAAAAACCCTAATTTTATTTTTGACATTCCAACCGAAGCCGCCGTTAGCCGACGAGATCGTTGTCGTCGGATGAAGTCATTGGAGCTAGACCGTCGTTTTCTACCTTTCGCGCTGCAAATCCGACAAATTTACCCTCAAAAAACTAAATAATATTATACAATTATACAAAACTATATTTGAATATAATATTATACGAATTCTAAAAAATGTTAAAAAAATTATAACTATTTTATAACCATCGGATACTGCATATGCCCATAATCTTTGTTTATATGTTTACTTAATTTTTTAATTATTTTATAAGTTCATAATCAGTTTTTACATACTTTTCAAAAGTTATACGAAACTATTTAAATTATTTAAAAAAATTATTTTAATTATTAAATTATTATTTTATGTAAACTTGTCACTAATGTTATATTTTTTATTTTAATTATTGGTGTTACTCTCTTCTTGTTTTGGTTATTAATTTATTGTTTCTTTCCTATTTTAGTCACTAAATTATTTTTTTTCATGTTTTCTTTTAAGTTTTTAAACAAGTGATCAAAATAATAAAAAAATATATTAATAATTATTTTATTAAAAATAATATTTTGGTGATCAATAATAGACTAATAGTGTTTACCCAAAATCTTTTAGTATTTTCAAGTTAATTTCTATTAACTCAAATATAAAGAATTTATTTTTACATCATAAAACTTAAAACTAATAATAAATTAAGTAAATATTATTATGAAATCTACTGATTAGTCTAATGGTTAAGGACTTTTATATTGCCTCATTTTATATAAAGTTCGAATCCCGATATAAAATATAATATTACATAAAAACAATAAAACTTTCATTTCTTTTTCTGGTTTCATTAAATATAAAAAGTACAATTATAATAAATGATAATGCAAAAGAATCAAAAATTCTATATAAAAAACTGATTTATTAAGAATGATGGTAATAATAATAATGTCAATAGACAAATGAAGCCAACCCAGCACATAAGTTTAGTGCAGTGGTGGTCTTGTGCTTATTTAGAGGACCTAAAGATGAATATTATTGATCATATTAGATAAAAAAATATTCTAGTACTATGTCATATGTATGTATGTATGAATGAATGGATATGGAGTTCATGCTGACACAATCTATAATATGATATTGTAATTGTATATGATGTATGAATGAATGGATATGGAGTTCATGCTGACACAATCTATAATATGATATTGTAATTGTATATGATGTATGTATGTATGTATGTTATGAATGGGGGTGCATGTGGATCATCCATTATAAACACGGTTGTGGCAAGTTGGGTTGCAAGGATAGGCACAGTCTATCTTTTGAAAGGGATTGCGATCATAAAACCAGTCTCCCACTGCCTTGCCAATTTTCTGCACACACAATTCGGTATCGAATTCATGTTTCCAGACCATAATCAAACGAACATCGACGTAACGGTGATCGTTGTTCACTTACGGTTTGGTTCAACAATGGGGAATCCTGCATATACCATAGTTCTTGCATCTCGGTTTGGCAATGCGCGAAGCAAGAGTCTATAAACACTCCTCTTGATGCAGACTTCCCGAGTCGAAGTAGTGCAGCTAAGAATTGTGATCTGAATCCTGAAAAGCGATTTGATTTACGATCGAGGTTGTTCAACATAAACTTCAGAATCTAGTTTATTGTACACTAGCAAATGTAGGCTGCTAACTTAAGGGTCTATAACAGGATGGGGTTAACGTTGAGTCACCTTGCATTACTTGTATCTGTCCGGGCAGGCAGTTCTTTATATCGAGCTTGCAGCTTTCCCAGTAGCCGTGGGGATCAGCGATGCCGGGTGCCAAAATGTTTCGAATCTGAATGGAAAATGAATCTCAAACTAGATAAACAAAGAACAACAATGAACAGAAGGCTGAAAAGATTAGGCAAATGCTGTATACTATCAGTATTAGCAAAGCGGAGTTGTGGTTATGCAGCAAAGTTGTCTTATGCATACAGTTTCGGTATCGATTTGCACAATCATTTTTAAGTTTTAACTAATCAAAAACCGGAAACGAGCAAACCTGCCACGAATCATACGCTGCATTGATGAAAAAAAGCGGCGTTTGTATTTGTTGTGCCATATATTGTGGGAAAAAACACTGCAGAATTGGACGAGTATCGGTAAGAATATCGGAAGTCGAAACGGTGAAGTGAAGAGTGAAACTAGTAGGGAAATAGAAGCACTCACTAGACCAGGTTTCATTCTTGAAGTACAATATGGAGGCAAGTTCTTTGCTGACCCCTTCAGAAAGATAGTAAATAAGATCATATTCAAACATTACATACATACATGCATACATATATATGAGGAGATAGAAAGAATGATTACATGTGTTACAACTAACTGATCAAAGAATGTTTGAATGTAATGTCCTCCAGAGACATCCTTCCTGTAAAAGAACGATTACGATGCAATTAGTATACGTTGCGAAAACGAAATATGTAAACTACCATGAATATGCTTCAACATAGATCTGTGCAGAAGGTCCTATTAATGAGCTTACGCATTGATAAAATAACCAGCATCTGAAATACATTTTACTTTAGTACCCATAGGTAGGAGGGCTCGGAAGCTATCACAATGCAAAATCGATGCCAAACCTCCCGCCGAACAGCCCGACATAACTGCCTATACAAAGGTAATTTCATTGAAAAATCACAGCTCAGAAACAAATAACAAAAGATTAGGCAAAAACATTGTTGATCATTACATTTTCGGCATTTATCATCCCTTTTCTCAATAGATCCTCCATGACAGCAAGCCAGACCCTTGCACCTCTGAAGTGAAGATTAGTAATTGGATCAACTGCTGCAACGTCCCCGGTGAATGATGATCCATCACAATACCTGACCTTGACTCTATTCCAATTGTAAAAGTCTACGAAAATCCGAATGAAATCCATTGAACTACTGGCAAACAGAGAAATAGAAGGAAAGAACTGAGTAAGAAACAGTTCATGCCTGGATTGAACATATGTTTATTGTTCAATATGCCAGAGAAAGGAAGTTGCTTGGCCATCCTCTTGGATGAACCTAGACGAGTATTTTTTCGATCGAGGCAACTAGTGACATTATTGCACCATCCTCCTCCCTGATAATCGAATGCGAAACTAATTACAATAAGATTAGGAAGTAGGAACAGAAAACACAACTTAAATCAACCAAACCAATCCAATAAGATGTTTATGACAGAACCAAACCAAACCAGACACATAAGTGTTGTCAAGAATTCCAACATCATGTCCTATGATAATAACTTGAGATTTTGACAAAGTGGACAAACCTCAAGTTGAATTAACCAACTGTTTATACCAGTTCCGAATCCCTTATCCCAATGGTAAGCTGGGGGGCTTCCATCCAAACAAACTACAGTTTCATCACAAATTTGAACATATTGATAACAAATCTGACAAACTAATACCATTTTTGGGGGGTGGGGATACTGACCGGCTCCTTTTGCTACTGCACTTTGAACATATGTAACTGGGACATAAACACCGTTTGTCTTAAACAACAGCAGTCCCAAAACCAGACATATCCATTGCCAGGAGCTTCCAGTGTCCACCATCTATAACAGAAGATGATAGATATTCCAATCAAAATTGAAGATTTATTAAGATATAATAAGGAAATAGGAAAGATGTTCTTGCTGTTGTTGTCGGTACCTGCAAGTGGAAGCAGAGGGAACCAATTAAAGAACTGAAGAATGGGATGGAACCCCTTTGGACTTTGGACTTGTCAATCCCAGCTCTGTGCCTGTTCAGTTCCAACAAATAGAAATGGTGAAATGGAAAACTTGAACCAATACAGATACGAGAAGACAGTACAAATTGTGGTAGTAATACGAGGAAGAAGAGATCTAACTCTTAAAACAAACGTTGTTAAAACCTTGGGTCTTCCCTGTTTCTGCCAAGAACAGAACAGGACTTGAGAGGAGAGCCGACACTGATTCTCTTAAAAACACCAATGGCAGCAACTCCAAAACATAGAATTAAAATATTTGTCTTTTTTACTTTTTGAAGTTTATAAAATTATAAATAGAGTGGACTTGTGGTGGTGATGGGCGGGGGTTGAAAACTCACTTCAATTAGAATGCGGTGGCGGAGAAAAAAAAAATTATGTCTTTTTGTCAAAATATTAAAAAATATATTCCTTCGTCCTATTTTTTTATTATTAATTTTTTTTAGTTATTTTTTTAATTTTAACTCATCATAATTTTAAATATATTATTATTAAAATATAAAAAATATATATTTTAAAATTTTTTAATTAAATTTAAAAATATATATTTTACAAAATTTAATAAATTAAAATATTTAAAACAATTATGGTTAAAATTTTAAAATTTTAACTTTTAAAAAGTCAATATTAGACATCATATATGAGACAAAGGAAGTATATATTTTTAAATTTTAAAATTAAAAATATACATTTTAAAAAGAAATAAACTTTAATATTAAATTTAAATTATAAATCTATTTTTAATATAAAAATATTGAAAAAAAAAACACCAAAAATATTTAATACCCCCACATCTCCATCAATAGACAATAGGTAGTAGTCCCCCACTCGAATCTAAATAAGTTAGAATATGAATTAATTACGTCTTAAATGAAAATGGTTAGTTTCACAATAATAATACTCCACGACTTTAAAACTTAATAAACTGAATAAAAAAAGCAGTTAAAATACAATTAATTATATGACACAAAAGGTAACGAATATAAAACAAAATTACACGAATCAATATTTGTCATGTTAAAATAATAATAAGATAACAAATGTATTTAAATTTATTGATATTTTAAATTTTAAATAAGTTAATGTAATTATAAGATAATATTTATTTAATTTTTTAGTTTTTTAGTGATGTGTACATATTGTACACAGAGCCGACTCTGGAGGTGGACAATAAGGGCGACCGTCCAGGGCCCACCCCTATTCAGGGACTCAAATTTTAATTTTTTATTAAATATATTTAATTTTAATTTTTTAATATTTATTATTATAAATTAATTATTTTTTAATACTTATTATTATACGAGTTTATTTTTAGTAATTATTATTATGGTTTTATTTTTTCAATAGTTGTATTAGGTCTACTCTTAAAATTTATTTTTCACTATTTTTTATTATGATTCCTAAATTTTAATTTTTTGCAATGCTTGTTGTTAGGGGCTTATCTTTTACTAAACTTATTATTAGAGGTACTCTAAAAAAAATATTTTTTTAATATTTATTAGTATATACTATTAAAATTTATTTATTTTATTTATTTGCTATTATAGTCGCGATTTTTTCTAACGCTTATTATTAAGAGTCTAATTTTAAAATTTATTTTTTGATATTTATTGTAAGAAATCTATTTTTAATCTATTTGTTATTAGGGTCTAATTTTTTAATACTTATATAAGAAGTCTATTTTTTCAATAATTATTAATAGGACCATAGATTTTCAATATTTGTTATTAGAGGTTAGTTATTTCACAATATTTGTTATTAGATGTTTACTCTTAAAATTTATTTTTCTCGTATTTATTATTAATGATTAATTTTTTATCAATATTTATTATTAGGGGCCTAATTTTTTTTAATATTTGTTAGTACGCATATAATTAATTTAATTTATTATAATTTTTATTAAAAAATTATTTTTCTAATATTTATTATTAAAGGCCTATTTTTTTACGTTTGTCCTAGGGTCACTAAAATTTCAGGAACAACTCTGATTGTACACATATAATACTCAAATCAGGATTACTTAAATAAAATATATTATTTTTTATCACTAGAATCATTTTACGGTTCTATTTTATTTTATAATTAAAACTCAATTGACATTAACTGTATTATATGACTTAATTTAGACACACTTTTTTAATAATACTACATAAGACAATTGAAAATATTAAAACATGAATGTTGTTTATCTTTTGGTATAAAAGAGGCATAAATTTAGGAATTATGAGGAGTAAAAATCTTTGTCTTGTGCCTCTCTTTGTATATTTTTTTAGAATCTTAAAAAATTAAATTTTAAACCTTAATTTTTTTACATCCTAAACTTTAAACCCTACAACTTAAAAAATACATTCTACCCCTAATTTCCTAATTCCTAATCACAATCAAGGACGAAGTCAGGATTCAGGATTAAGGGAGGCAAAACATAAATATTTAAAAATATGGGGTAAATTTATAAAAAAAAACAAATTTTAAAAGAATTTAAATAAGGAGACAAAAGTAAAAAAAAAATCTTCAAGGGTGGGGGCGATTGCCCCCCATCCCATGTAGTTTCATCTCTGATTACAACCCCTACCCTTAAATTCTAAACCCTAAATTCATTAATTTTAAGTAAAAATATCAATAAATACACGATTAAGAGGTAAACGATTTAGACATATAAAAAGACATGTCACCAAATATTGCTTGCTTGAAAAATGAAAACAACAACCCAAAATTAATCTAGCCATCAAATTTTATATATAAAGGAAATCGATAAATGTTTAAATATACAAACCACTACTTTTATAAATGGAATTATTTTTAACTGTTAACCTAATTAGTGAATCTCATGTTAGAATTATTTTTCTTATTATGAAAGTATATTATTTTTTTATTTACAAAACTAGACGCATTTTTTAGAAAGAGAAATAATGTGACTGTGAAAACACCACATGACGTTTTCACTTGAAGATGGACGCGCGGTAAAGGAATCTAATACAACATGTGAAAATATAAGTGTTTTCAATTAAAATTTTATTTATATATTTATTATATTTTTTAAATTTCGTTAAAAAATACTGATATGATACGTTTTTTATTTATAATATATTAAATATAAAATGATTATTTTTAGAAATATAAAATATTTACTAATATTCATGTCAGACTTCCATGCATATTTATTACACTTTTTTAAAATATTATAGGTATATTTAATATAAAAACCAAGCCTGTAGAGAGCTAGGGTGTGCAGTCGCCAACAATCCAAGACGCTTGAAGAGGAGAAACCCCCGAAGTAAGCAAGTTTTGGTAGGTACCTGTAGAGAAATGGACCATCACACCTTTTAAAAAAATTTAAATTAATATTATATATTTTATATAAATAATTTAATATTATATTCTCCTATATCTATGATTGGAACAGGGAACAGGGAACAGCTTGGATTGGTTCCACCGTGGCACATGTTGGTACGTGGAAGATGTTTAGGGTTCACAGGGTCATGTGATTGACGGTGATTTCTTTGTAATTGTTTCAACGTTGGTTGACCCTCCCACCCATCCACCGCCATCTCTCTCCAACACTGTATGTATCTGCTCTACGAAAGATTATTACTAAATCATGCTTATCACGTTATTTATGATTAAAATAATTAAAATCGTTTATTTATAAATTATAATCACTTAATAACTATCATTCACTAATTATATGTAAGAAATAGGTGATGACTCACTTAAAAAAATAAGATAAACGGTTTTATTAGTTGAGACCACAAATAATATAATGTAGTAAACAGATTCATCTAATAGTTTTTCATGTTCTACGTTTCTTGCATTTACGCAACTTCTGTTTTTTCTCCTACACAAAACATAAAAGACAACACTCGGAAGTAGGGGCGGAGCTAAAAATTTATTTAAGGGGTGTTATTTTCTTAAACAATATTTAAAAATAATTAATTATTTATAAAGGATGTCAATTATATATATTTAATTTTTTATATATAAATTATATAAAAAATATGATTTTTCAAAAATTTTGAAGTGTCAACAAATCCCCCAATTATGCATATGGCTCCGTCCATACTCGGAAGAACCACCAAGTTAATTCCAACGTGTAATAATAATCCTAGTCATTCGCGAAATTGAAATCAAATCACCGATCCATATATTTAGGGACAAAGTCAGAATTTAAAATTATAGAGTAAAATACAAATGATTGAAAATGGGGAGATAAATTCAAAAATAAACCAAAATTTTAAAAAAAATTAAATAAAAAAAATAAAGATGATTAATTTTTAGTGGTTAAAGACTATAAATAACGTGATAAAACCGATCCATAAAATAAATTCTCATTATTTATGTACAAAAATTAATACCTACCTGGTCCCACCCAAGCAAATTCTAAAGTTTGTTTTAACTAATTAATCATATTAATATGGTCCAATCCACAAACTGTCTTTTCTGTTAGGTACTTAGGTTAATAATTCGAAAAATAAAAAAGCTTAGCCCTGGGCAGCCCTATTGATTTCACATGGTAAATGAACTGTTCTGGTCGATCAATGAATGACATTTAGATTAAACACTAATTGATTAAATACTAAAATATCTAAATTCTAAACTAAAATAATAAAAATCTAATTAATTAGTATTAAAAAAAATTTATCTTTGATTCTCAGATAACAAACTCTACAAAGCCTTTTCTTTTTCAGATTATGTTCATATTTTTTAGATAAAATTTTGATTCTACATTAGTTAGGGTTAAAAATGTTTAGTAGTTTTTTTAAAGATTTAATTAAATTTTAATGAATAAAAAATTAATTTTTAATATTTTATTTGAATTTTAAATATTGTTTTATATTTTATGTTGGAATAAAATTATATTCCACGTGTATGTATTTGATATACTAGATATTAAGTCATTTAAAATATTATCACATCTATATGACATGTCATCATTATTAAATTTTTAACGGTTCAATTATCATGATAGTTAAAAATAAGATATTTGTCAAAAAGATATAGGTCAAGGGTTAAATTTATCCAAAAAGAGAATGAGGGCTAAAATGATAAAAATTAAAAACGTTAAGGGTAAAAATTATCTTTATGCCTTAATTTTTTTATTTTATTGATAATATATATTTTATAAAATTATTTATAATATATATAAATGAAAAAAAAACATATGAATTTGGAATTATTTCAGCTCTGGGCCCAAAAACTTGAATTAGACCATATTCTATGTTTTTTTTAACATATTTTCTATGTTCTTCTTTGAAGCACATTAATAATTTTATTATTATTAAATTATTTAAATATTATTATTATTATTTGAATTTAAATTTGAATTAATATTATTATCGCTGGATATTTAAAAATTAAAATATCTGAATTTAAAATTTTAAATTATATGTTTATTTTTTAAATTTGTTTACTAATAATTTTAAATTATTTGATTCGAATTATTAAATTTCTTTATTAAATTTCTTTATCTCTCTTGGCAATTGGAAAACACAATGGATTTTTGGTTCACTGGAAATTAAGAACAATTAAAATATGATTTACATAGAGAGAGAAAAACCAACTTTGTAATATTTCATACAAGCTTTATGTCAATGATATATATTAATAATATTATCTATACTGTTTATAATAGCTAATACAAGTGTTTATCGAATAAGTTGATCACGAATTGAGTATTGTTCGACTCGTACTCGTTAAAAGAATTTTTTGTTTGACTCAACCCGTTACTCGTTAAGTTCGATAAAGTTTTGTTCGACTTATACTCTTAAAAAATCTTATTGTTCAACTCAACTTGTTGCTCGTTAAATTTACTAAAATATTTAGCTTGTTTTTTAAATATAGATAAAATATAATAATACTATTAGAGTTTAATATAAATTTAGAAATTTAAAAAAAAAAGTTCTGATGAGATAAATAAACGAACCTGTCATGATCGAGTTAGAGATAAAATCGATATTCAAGTGTAAGACTCTTTTCAATTTTTCAATAATTTTTGATAAACAACGTAAGATAGAATGCCTTAAGTTTTAAATTTTAACTTTTAATTGTATTTTTTTATATAGAAAATAAAAAGTGAAGAATTTTGGTCGCTTTACTTTTATACATAAAGTAATAATAAAAGAAAATTGAAAGACTTTAATGAAAAAGAATGACTTATTGTTGTAATTTAATTTTTTATTAATATAAATTAACTTTTTTAATTCTCACGAAGTATAAAACATTTTGAAAATTTGAAACTAAAATTTATGGGTAAATTACCTAAAGGTTCACTGAACTTTTTTAGAGTTTTTGAGTAGTATTTAAAATTTTTGGAACATAATTTTTTAAGGTAGTCATCGAAAAATCATAAAAGAATTTATAAAAAATATTGAGCTCATAAATTTATCGAGTTGAGTTTTGTACGACTCGATTCGTTAAGATCTTAAATCGAATTCAATTTCAAATCGAATCAATTTTAATAAAACATTAATCAAGTTTTAACTAAATCAAATTAGAAATATTTACGAACCGCTCAATTCATTAAGCGTTGTATATACGTGTATAAGTATTGTATGAATTGATGAGTTGGGATTTTTTGTGTGTTTCTGTGTTTGTTATCAGGATGTAGCATCTGCTGTTTCAACACGTTTTGCTTTGTGCTTTGCATAAAGAAGTTCCCGGAATCATCCGCTTCCCTATATCTTCTTCTTAATTCCCTTGTTCCCCAGCAGTCGTCCCAATCCTTCGCCAACCCTCGGCGGATCCTCTTTCCCCTGAGGGCTGAGGCAGTCCATTCTGTTCCTACTATTGACCGTGCTGGCCATTTTAACAGGTGTTTATCTCCTCCTTTTCGGTTCAAACACATCGGATACAAGTACAACAGCTCGTCCACTCCTCAGGGGAACTATTTCATACGGCTCTACGCTGGTCGTTGGTTCCAATTCCATCATACTGATAGTTTAAATGATCTGAACTATTAACATATATGAACACAACCGTGATTGCAACTGCAATATAATATTATGAAACGAAAGAAGATAATATTTTGGAAGTTAGCTTTAGTCAGCCATGAAAAAAAAAAAAAAGTTAGAAAACAGGGTATCCGAAGAAGAAGAAGAAGAAGGCGTCTCTTTGTGAACATTTGAATCATGGATTCTAAATGGGTTTGTGAACAGAAGAAAACTCGGAATCTTTCAACCAAATTATAGAGTAAATGAGTTTCTGGAATAGCCGGTTGGGTTCTGGACAGGCGCAATAGGAACGGTGGGGTTCTAGACAGGCGCAATAGGAACGATAGCACAAGGCCCCGAGAAAGAGGGTCCCAAATTTTGATAAATTACATTCATTAACTGATGTTAATCTCGAAATTCATTGAAAAATTTTAAAAACGCTATTAAAAAAGATGAATTATAATTGTTAAAATGTTATAATTATTATTATTTCTATTGTTATTGCTATTACTATTACTATTGATTATATAATCTTATTGATTATTACTATTGCTTCGATAGAATTAATGAGGTTTTAGACAGACACAGTATAAACAATCGCAAGGGACCCTTAAAAAGAACAATTAATTTTAAGAACTATATTTTAATAAATTGTACAGGCCTAAAATCTTTGAACCGACCATGGGAACAGCTGCAGCCTGCAAGACACCATACTCCAAGGAGTTTATAAAAGAAGAGAACGTTGGGTTGCACGCGCTATTTTAAAAAGAAGATGAAATTTTCAGAGGGGTAGCAGTCCCTATGTATGATTTCGTACCTACTTGTGACTCATGCTTAAACTGATTTTAGCTTTAAACAAATATTTAAATTTTTATTTTGATATTTTAAATATTTAATTATTAAAAAAAGTCATTAACCAATTAAAATGGATACATAATATAATTTTAATTGTTATTTTAATTAACTTTTAAATAAATACAAAAAAATCTTTGATTTAAATTTTTATAAAACAATTCTTAATCTTTAACCCCAAATCCTCAAATTATCTCTATTTTTATCATTGATTGTCTTGTTAAAGACCATCACTACTACCGTTGGACCATCATAACTATTTTTCCCAACCAATTTTCACTGATAACCAATAGTAGGTGTGTTGATTAGTTTTTTTTATTGAATTTGATTTTTTTCTTGACGTTAAAAAATCGATCGACACACACTCCGACTAAAAATACGATGACCGGAAACTTAATCACAATGAAATCAACTAAAAAAGTTAAAAGATTTCGAATTTTAGAGAATTTTAAGAGTTTTCAAAATTTTAGTTTTTTAATAAAATAAAAATTAAATTAAATTTTAAAAAATTAAAAAATATATTTTTAAAAAATAATAATAGTTAACAATTAAATACCTGACCGAAATAAAATTTAAATAATTATCTAAAACTAAAATAATTTAAACACTAAAAATAAGTTATAAATATAATTTAATCTATTTAATTATTAAGCCGCAGGCATTTAACGGCCAACATGACATGATTGATTAATTTTTTAAATTTAAGGATAATATTAAATAGAAAAAAAACTTTAAGAATTTTATAGATTTTTAAAAAAATCTAGGGACTTTACGAACTCTTAAACCAATTAAAACCATACTATAAAACCACTCTAAAAGGACATAAATTAAGAACCCTAGGGATTTCAAATTGCGAATTTTTCTATCTCGGCGCTGGTGGTGTGGCAAATATTCCACCTTTTAGTCTCTGTGGATTGTGAATTTGTTTAAGCGGGTGCCAATTGATTCTCAATCGAAGAATCAGATGGCGATAGCAGGGGCAGGACAGCTTAATCTGAACGAATCGCCCTGTTGGGGATCAAGAAGCGTCGATTGCTTCGAAAAGCTCGAGCAGATTGGCGAGGGTACCTACGGGTCTGTTCTTCTACTTCTTCTTTATTTATTCTCATTTAGGGTTTTCTGGTTGAAATCTTCATTCTTTTTTATGGTGAAATTGTTTTTTTTTATATCTTTAATTAGTAACCATCCATTGGCAATTTAATTCAATTAGTAGTACTATATGTTTTTGCAGCCAAGTTTATATGGCCAGGGAAATCAAGACTGATGAAATTGTTGCTTTGAAGAAGATTCGCATGGACAATGAGAGAGAAGGGGTATGTTCTCGCCTATATATATGTGTATATAATTCTCGTATAAATAAAAAAAATTATAATACCTAAAAATTGTTCTTCCTCAAAAAAATGTGTGTAGTTTCCCATAACTGCTATTCGGGAAATTAAAATTCTGAAGAAGCTCCACCATGAGAATGTAATTAAGCTCAAAGAGATTGTTACTTCTCCTGGTAATTACACTTGCTAATTCATTTACTTGTTTATTCATTCTATTGATTTAAATCGTGGTTTTTAAACTCACTCATTTCACCTTTGGTTTATACTTTCTGGTTTTATATGCTTTCTAATTTAGGCCCAGAGAAGGATGAACAGGGAAGACCAGGTAAGTGTTGTTCCATTCCTAAAAATAATCTAATCGCCTTGTATTTAATCTTTGCTGCTAGTTAACTCTTTTCTTTCTGCATTATAGATGGAAATAAGTATAAAGGTGGAATTTATATGGTTTTTGAATACATGGACCATGATTTGACTGGCCTTGCTGATCGACCTGGGATGAGATTTTCAGTTCCTCAAATTAAGGTAACCCATTTTATAGGCAGAAAAAGGAAGAGAAAAAAGAGCAGTCTAGTCAATCATATCAAAATTTTCTTCTACTTAATGCTACTTTTTCTTCCAGTGTTATATGAGGCAACTTCTCACTGGGCTTCACTATTGTCATGTAAATCAAGTGCTTCACCGTGACATCAAAGGTTCTTACTAACATTCCTGATATACCCATGTTTAAATATAATGCTGTTGCCTCTTACTATGAAATTGATAGCTTAATCGAACAATCCAAATATGCCAAAGAGGGGGTGAGTTGACTTTTTAATATTTTGTGAAAGCAAGAAAGAAAATAGATACTTACCTGGCTGTATCACTACACATTAAGGAGTATCAGTACTGATTTGTGTCACTAAATTTTTCGTGCTGTTTGAGTGAAAAGGTATATTTTTTCCTTTTAACTGTTTTTTGACTCAAAATCATTTGGACTAATATTAAAAATGTTTGTTTGAGAAGTTATTGAGTCATTCTTTACAAACTCACGTCTTAAAAATAAAATTTTATAAAACTCAAATTTGTTTGTTATATCGAAATCGAATGAATATTATCTTAACAGAAATCCAAAGTAAGGATCTGCTTGTTCATTGCTGCAGGCTCAAATCTTCTTATAGACAATGAGGGTAACCTCAAGCTTGCTGATTTCGGTCTTGCCCGTTCATTCTCAAATGATCACAATGCAAACCTTACCAATCGTGTCATTACTTTGTGGTATAGGTATGTGGTTTACTCCCTGATTGAAGTGTATGTTAACAATGATTGTATTTAAATTTTAAAGAAAAGCATAAGAAATTTTAACTGGTGCAGCATATACTTCCCATTTTTGGTCAATTTCTCAGACCTCCGGAGCTGCTTCTTGGGGCAACCAAGTATGGTCCAGCAGTTGATATGTGGTCTGTTGGTTGTATTTTTGCTGAGCTCCTGCATGGGAAGCCTATATTTCCTGGAAAGGACGAGGTTAATTTCTTTATGTTGAAATAAATGATTGAATTTTATAGAAACATGACGTAATTGAAGGTTGGGATATTTCATGAGTTATATCATTACATGTTTATCTTAAACTCTGGGTGAAAATATACTCCTGGGAATATACACACATACATTTGCTGAACCAAATCATGCGTGAACACATGTAAGCTTGTTCATTTGCATATTGAATGGTATTCCAATTTCACGTGCCTTTATTCCAGTAATTTGCTTGCAAGATTGAGGTTTGAAATGCTATACATGAAATTATTGCAGCCAGAACAATTAAATAAGATATTTGAGCTGTGTGGAGCACCAGATGAAGTCAACTGGCCTGGGGTTTCTAAGATTCCCTGGTATAACAACTTCAAGCCAACAAGGCCAATGAAGAGACGTCTCCGAGAAGTGTTTAGGCAGTAAGTTCACTTACATTGTCATATAGCACTTCCTTATGGTCATAATGCTGATAGGCTGATTCTGGGAACCAGTGCTTCTCCTACCCTTCCAGGACGTCATGCCTGAAACTTATTTATAGACATTGATCTAATTATGATATATCTGTGTATCTGCTATAGTTTTGACCGTCATGCTTTGGAATTGTTGGAGAAGATGTTAACTCTTGATCCATCTCAGGTACCATTTCATATATTTGTCTGTCTGATTCATTTATGCTATATAAGAATCACAGGATTTGTTTCGCAGCTTTAGGTGATCGTTGACTTTAAATCATATGCTGTTGAGTCTTGACTTATCTCGGTATTCATTTGTACTGGAATTGTTCTCTCTATATTTGATTTAAAATCTGTAGCCAATTTATATATCAATCAGTTCTGTCTAGGTAATTGATTTATTTTAGCAGCATGAAAAAGTCAATTTGACCATCTTTAAGAAATTTATTTTTGTTAATTACAATTAACAGAAGCTGAAGTGGTTATCTATCTGTTTCAAATTTAGCAACTAGTTCTCATGTTAGTGTGTTCTCTTTTTCTGAAAAATGCAGAGAATATGTGCCAAGGATGCACTTGATGCCGAGTATTTCTGGACAGACCCTTTACCATGTGATCCAAAGAGGTTGGCTTGGATACCTCGTTTTTGGTAACTTCATTATTTTTCTGATTTTTATCAATTATCTATGTTTCCTTTTGGTTCAGCTTACCTAAATATGAATCTTCACATGAGTTCCAAACCAAGAAAAAGCGTCAGCAACAGAGACAACAGGAAGAAAATGCTAAGCGACAGAAACTACAGCATCCCCAGCCTCATTCCCGCCTACCACCAATTCAGTCTGGACAAGCACACGCACAAATAAGGCCTGGTCCTAACCCATCCTTGCATGGTTCTCAACCACCAGTTGCTGCAGGGCCTACCCACCATTATGGCAAGCCTCGTGGACCTGCAGGTGGGCCCGGGAGGTACCCTGCAAATGGAACAAAGTGAGGGATACAATCACCCAAATCGTGGTGGTCAAGGTGGCGGGGGAGGTTATAGCAATGGGCCATATCCACCACGAGGACGGGGGCCACCATACGGTGGCTCAAGTGGTACGCCCAGTGCTGGTCCTAGGGGTGGTGGTAGTGGTTATGGAGTTGGAGCTCACAATTACTCACAGGGTGGTCCCTATGGAAGTTCTGGTGCCGGACGTGGCTCTAACATGATGGGTGGAAACCGCAATCAACAGTATGGGTGGCAGCAGTGATTTGATGATAGTAATCAATCGCTCCGCTTTTAATCTGGGTTCTTTTTAAGTTGGATTTGCAGCTTCGGATTGGATTTGGATTGATCTATGTATAATTTCTTCCAGTCCCACGCTGCACCTCAGGTCAGCCTCAGCCCTCTTTCCATGTATAATAATTTCACTCCCTCTTAAAGTTGTTGGTTTTTTTTTTCTTTCTAAATAGACTGGACAACACTTCGTAGATATGGTTGGTTTTGGAAAGAAACACCACCAATGGCTATCTTATATCCTATCACTGTCAATAGTGACAATCCAAGTGTTGTAAACTTTTTTCCGAGAGAAATTTTCAATTGTTTCTTAATGTATTGTTTTGGATAACATTTTTCCCAGCAATGGTGGCAGATTGTAGCCTATAGTGTTCCTGACACAAGGAACCACGTACTTCGCATCCTTAGTCTTATAGACAAGACAGCTCCTCCAAGGCCATTTCTACTACATGAAGCTTTCATTGTTTTAGAAAATTTATCACATATTCAGCCTTTTGAATTTCAGCAGTTAATGCTAAACTTGGCTTGGTTTTCTGCTCTTGCTTAACAATATTGATCCCGGTTTATTAAGTCAACCTTGAAAGTTGACTGTTACCTAGGGTGTTGTGTTTTATGCTATGTTGCAAATTTCTAACAAATTTGAGGGGGGTAATATTTTTTTTAAAAAAAAAATATTTGAGGATGTAAATACAAATTTAAAGTGACCTAATTAAAATTTCTAATTAGGCGTATAAAATTAATTTCCCCAAACCTCAGGGGTGCCATTTAGGGGTGATCAGCCTCCGGAGGCTGGAGCTATAGATGGATACTTGGAATCTTTATTCAATAAATGGATATGTATTATACCAAAATAAATTTCAAATAAAATTATTTATTTCAGATTTTACAAATAAAATAGATTTTTGCTCGAATTGCTCTAATATCTAAAGCTTAAATTATAATCTTAAATTAGATCAATAAATTTTAAAACTAAGATTCTTATGAATTTTTTTAATCCACCATTAATCTATTTAGTATAGAACTTTGAAAAATATCCATCCAAACGTGTACCACCTCCAACTATTTAATACATGTATTTAGCCAAATTCTTTGATGCCATTGCCACAATTTCTTCTTTTGCCACTATCTTTACAACACTTACTACATTTCATGCAAAAATTGTGCCAATCTACGAACTCACAGCATACATACAGAATAGTTCCATGTTGCTACAATTTAATTAGTTCCCTCGCATTGCAAAAGAAAGAATGTGTTAGTACAATTAACGGTGTCATAAATTTGACTTTGGTGGTTAATAATAAACGGAATTACTATGCATTAATCCTAATTTAAGAAACAGATCTTATTTGTGCAAAACTAGTTCACATAAAGTGCAAGAATCAAACCAAAAGCACCATCACATGTTTAGACCCTATATAGTTTTACTGTTGCAGCACATTTTGAAGCAGAAATCAACCTCAATGCTAAACAGACCCTGAAATATGTAGGATATATATAATGCAAAGTTATTGAAGAGGCAAGAAGATACTCTATTTTGAGACGGTTGTTCGAAGGGGAAGAACACTTTCAACTTCCTTAGATTTGGCACTTCTTTCTGCTACAATTTTCGACATTCCAAACATCTGAGACAGACCCCAATTTTTTTTGTTAGACACCAAATATAATCAGAGTACATAACAAGAAAGCTCACATAGGACAATGAAGCAATAGTGCGAAAGATGAAGGTAAGAACCTTCTGTATGGTCTTCTTAAAGCAAGTTTTGTGCTCATCCATCGATGCATTAACAAACTCATCAATGTGATCCTTCAAGTCTTCAAGGAAGGTGGCCTCTTCATTCTTCTTCTTCCTACAAGAAGTCACCACTTGAGCAGGAGCAGCAGGTGATGCTTGTTTCTCAGGTTGACTCTTTTGTGCGTCCATTCTTTGTTTAGTAAAGAACTTCATAACAAACATTCAAATCATGCCAAGTAATTAGATTTCTAGAACAAATAAAGAATCAACTATCTAATAATCAAATCATAAATACTTATTTGCAGGGTTTCAAACATAATTTAGAGGTTTAGAATTTAAAATTTGTGATAAAAACTTAGTATTTAAGATTAGAATTCAGGAGAGTTTAAATCATGAAGTGATTAGAATTAGATTTTAGGGGTTAAACGATATAGTGTGTAGGATTATAATTTAGGGCTAAGAGCATAAGGAGGATTTAGATTTCAACCTGTAAACTTATTCAAACCCTAAATCCTAAATTCTAACCACTCACTCTAAATTTTAAATCTCTAAACCCTAAACCCAGAAACTTTAAACACTAAATCAAATACATAAACCCAAAAAAAAATTACACTATAAGCGTTTGAAATAATTAAAATATAGAATTTATATTCAAAACACTGGCGTTAGAAAGAAAAAATCATACACAACTTAGTTTTAGGGTTTAGACTTTAAGATCAGAAACAAAGTAAACGGAGAGACAGAATGAGATGAGAGTAGGATTGAAAACAAATTAATCTCTGTCATGTTACAATTAGAAATTAATCTTCAATTTAAGTTTAGGATTTTGAAAATTGCCTGATTGAATATCCTGATCCGTCGAGAACTTGAAAGTAGCGTTATGAACAAAGCAGTGATGACGAAACAAGAAAAGCTTTTTAGGTTTTTTTCTATTACCCCTCTTTTTTATTGGGTTCAATTCTCAATTGGGTTTGTCAACATTTTTAACAATTCAGGTATAAAAAGCCTCTAGGCCAGAAGAGGAATAAAATCCCAAATGTACATGTTTGGGTTTGAACAGTTTTTTACAGTTCGGTACTATTCAGGTTTAATTTTTAAGATCAATGTCTAAAAATAGAAAAATTCTACAACATGCGTCGAATACTGTTGAACATCATTAATGTTGAACATTGTTGAGTACTATTAAATTAATTAATAAAAATTTAAAATCTCAACGACTTAATATGTAATTAATAAAAGAGTGATAAACTCAACATATAATTAATAATTGTATGATTAGTCCTTCAGATTTTTATTCTTTATAAATTAATTTAACAATGTTCAACGGTATTCAACATTAACGATGTTTAACAGTATTCAACGCTCGTTGTAAACTCATCCCTAAAAATATGATATGTGGGTGTATATATAATATGGTGTGTATATAATTAATATTATTATATTATTGAAATGGTACGTATGTATATATATACTATCTTTTTATCAAAGGAAAATCGCTTTAAAACCATACATAATATTAATATGTACACAATATGAAGTAAGCATTGATATCAATTGATTAGAGTTGCTCAACTATTCCTATCCCATTTCTTTAGGTCTCAGGTTCATAACCCAACATGAGCGTCTTTTCACCTAACTCTCCCTCCCTTTCCCTTTCTCTCTTGGTAGAAGTTATAGTAGTCTTTTATCAAAAATATATACTATGGTATGTCTATATGTAGTAGAGTTTTTTAATAAAACATTACCGTGTATGTATACAATAAGTTGGATTTCCTATTCAAGTAAAAGGAAATGCACTGTAGCCACCACAGAATAAGAATACAAAAGAAAAAAAGCCATGCAACTGAACAGCGAACGTTAGAGATATCGAATGTGGCAGGCGTTCCAGATATATAAATGGTCAATTTGGCACTGTATGTGTATTGATTTAAGTGACACTAACTACATGGCCACAAAATGTGAATCTTAGGTCAATTTCAGCTTCCTCAATGTTCCAAGTATTGATGAGACATACTCTATAAAACTAGGACCAGATTTGGGCATGTTATCAATGAGCCATTCATAATCCGATAATGTTGCGTCGGATAATGGCTCCAGGAACTCACACCGTTCCAATATTTCGAGTGGTGGCACTCCAGCAATTAGGTTTGTGTCTAGCTTTGGCTTACCCTTGGTTAGCTCTTCAGGCAATTTCAGAGGTCCAGTCTCCAGGGTCGAGGGGGATGCACCGGCTGTTACCCCTTGCCTGAAAGGGAGGCTACTCGCTGCCTGTAAACAGAATTCCACCCATTGATGGATTAATGGAGATGGACCTCTCACACGTCCCCCAATACGGTTTGTTTCAAGTCTAGAGGCAGATGGAATTACCTGCAAAGAGACAAACCTAGATATCTGAAAGAGGATATGAAAGAATCTATTTTCTATTTCATTGCTACTCAGTTCTTGATTGCTGTATGTTTCACAACAAGTCAGTTCCTCCTTTTCCATCTCCACTATAAAATCATTATATATTCTCTTGTTTTAGTTCCAATATACTATACCGACACACCAACCTCTTGACTTGACTGATATTTTTTTAAAATCATTGCAAAACAAAATGTGTTACCAGCAAAAAAGCAGAAAATGCAATGGATCAGATGTATACCCATAGATCAGCCCATAAGCTAGCTCCAGACTTGGGAACAATGACTGCTACATTTGACATTCGCTTTGCAACTGGAAGAACATCACTACTCCACCCAACCGCCACCCAAACATCTCCTACTGAAAATGCTCTGAGATAGTTCGCACTGTCGAAAAATTTAACCTACAAAAAACCAAAGTATATACTGCTATAATACAACGAAGAAGCAACTAAAGCAAATTAAAGAGAAAAATGCAAGTGAAAAAAAAATATATCCAGCTTAACATTTAAAATAATATTTTTAAGATAGAAAAGGAAAGGACGGACACCTATTGCACTTCTTCTAGTTCCCCAGAACATGCTCAAGCTCACATCACTTGCATTGAATGAAAAGTAAATAACGTAGAGAATAGCAAGCAATTGCATTTGCACCGGATATGTTATTCAGTCTACTTTCTGTAACATAAAAATTACAGGCTACAAAATCTTGTCTATTTCTCAATTCTGAACTTAAATAAACAATCCATCGGGGAGTGTAAAAGCTAAAATAACCCGTTTACCAAGGAAAATGCTAAATTATGCACCAATTGATGAACTGGACAGGTGTCAATTTGGAGAATGTGCATGTTCAGTATAAGTCAATATTTTGTGCATGTAGTCTCATGGAATCTATAAGTTCATACACGAAGGCTTACAAATTCCGCTTCAGCAAATGAGGCATGAAAATCCATCTAAGGGTACAAGACCCAAGTTAACACAAAGGGGGCTCGAATTTGGGTTTCGAGCATCAGATGGAACCTTTTCTCTTAAGACTAATGAATAATGGTAAGTATCTTAATATAAAAGATCATATAATCCAGCAAGTCAATACCGGTAATTACTTTCGAGTCAGGTCCACAATAAACTTATCACTACAAGAATAAAGATGCAATGGTTCCTAATCACACTATACGAACTTGTAGAAAGAATGAGGAGACATAAAGAAGACATAATATCATTTACACGGTGCTACCTGTTTTGCAAGTAATTCTAGATTCTGAAGGACAGCATTCCTCCCTCCAGCAACTTGCAAGTCAATGTCTGTTGTGTTGTAGGATGCACCCATGTACTTCAAAACTGCACCAACAACCTCTCTAGGCGAGTTGACCATTGAAATTCTTCCGGAAAGTTCAGGCCGCCACAAATCTGCCCAATCCTGCAATAAGGTTTCCCCCCTAGATTGTTAACGTTAATGAGAGAATATAAACAAAATACTGATAAAATATATAAGATAAACACTAGTTCATGATTGATGATTTGTTCACGAGTTGAGAAAACCTGGAAAGCATGTAAAAAAAGGATCCATGCAAGGGAAGACTGGGGAGTTTCAGATAATTGTAAAGCGCATGTTTTAACAGTCAAAGGCTCCAGCAGAAAAATGTGTAAACAAAGTAGGCAAGGGAAATCACAATTCAGAGATTGAAAGGCCATTCTTTTCTGCAGTCGTTTTAACTCACAGTCACAAATAGAATACATCAAAATTCTTTTTGCACTAGATTTCAAGATGGGAATAAGTTCTTCAATTCTTTCCGAGACAAAACTTTCAAAAAAACGTCTAACTAATAACACAATGAGTAAATAACCTCCAAGAAAATCTACCTAATGTCAAGCAAATAAGAAAATAGTCAGGCTATAAAGGTTTGTATGGAGAGTAAATCGCCCAATGTTTCCCCACAGGCCAAACAAAACTAGATTAACCTTTACGCTACAATAAATAAAGGGCATGTCTGAAAATAGATTAAAGATTCTACTGTGTCTTACATACCATTACTACCAAATTTTAGACCATATGAGAAAAAAAAGAGTGGAACCTATGGACAATTCTAGAAAAATAGATAAGACCCTTCAAAAGCAACGGAAGGCATGCACATATTGCAATTGTAATTGTCGCAAATAAGAATCATATTAGACTAAAGTCAGCACTGGTTTTATTTTACAGATAAATTAACATTACCTGTATAGGAGGCAAGTTTTGCTTTTGAAATTTGGTTTTCTTGTATGCTATGACCATGGTACCCCATCGATAGGGTGCAGCCCATACCTGACCCTGTGGATCAATATCTCCATTGAGGTTCCTGCGAAGATAAACCTGGGACATTTCAAGAGTTGGATAATGCTTTGGGTTTTGTTTTGAATTGGATAAGAGCAAAATATGACGTTGTTTTACCTTCCATTTGTGACTTAAATCCTTAAACCAGTCTAAGTGTTCAGCAGCAGTAAAGGGTTCGATAACAGATTTTCTGATAGCGAAAGAGAGCCAGGAGTCATCCAAGGTTACAATATCAGCAGCCGCCACAGATGCAGGCCCAATATTCACTTTGCCTTTGGCTGGGGTAAAGGGCAGGCATAACTGAGCAAAAATATCTTCAAGAGATGGGAGGAATTTGGCTTGGAGCTTTAAGCGCCTGGATTGAGAGGAGATGAAATCCTTAGACCAGGAAGGAGGCACTGAACCCTGAAGAGCAACCATGGAGAGAGGAACGGTGAGAGCAAAAGATTTGGACTTCCAAACCTCAAAAGCTGCTTCCAATTTCTCATCATCTTCTTCTTCTTCTACAGCTGCTGACCTGTTATCCACTGTTGGGTTCGTTGTAGAAGAAGAAACACAGTTAGTGGATTAATGAATTGATTCAAAAAGGGAGACAAAGGTGGGTACCTTTTTCAAGGCGGCGATGCACTGGCGTTAGAGCGGAAGCGGAGGAGCAAATGCAAAGACTCAACCCCACAAACACAATTGTTGAGGTAGAAATGGCAACAAGCAACGACTTTTTTCCGGATTCATGGTTAGGGAGCCGAGGATGAAACTGGATGGAGGAGCTTTTGTATCTGTTCGAGATGGAATCAGCAAGGGGGGAATCGAAGCAGGAACAACTAACGGATGCTGCTGCTAATGCCATTTTAGTGTTCCCTGAAATGACCAATACCAGTATTAAGGCCAACCCTTTACCTTTTTTCCAAATTACAGAATGTCTGTTATTGAAGAAAGATTAAGAATAAGAATGACTAGGTTTAAGAATGGGAATGGAAATTCAAGTTATCCCAATTCCAATTCAACTTCGATCATTTACAATTATGGTCCAGAGTTTACCTACGAATCTAGGGATTGACAAATATATTTTTCTAGAGTATTTTCAGTATAAATATCCTGGGAAAGTAGACAATGCTATAATGCCTATGAATTAGTGAGCATGGGATTATCTATCCACTGGATTCCTTAAGGTTAGGATGAAATTACCTGGTTGATAGAGAAAATTGATTCGCGTCTTCTGCCAGAAGAAATTGAAGATGATGTGAATGAAGATAGGGTTTCTGGGTGGGATCCGTTGGTTGGGACTTGGGAGGATAATCTAAGCTAACGTATTTTGATCAGATGATGAGTGTGAGAATATTTTTGAATACTTCAGTTTAATTATAAGATAATTAAATAATGTATAAAATATATTAAATTTGGAACTTTTATGACATCATTCATTTTTACGAGACCGACTGTTGTTCTATGGGTGTGACAATATTTAAGAAACAAATAAATGATTAAAATAATAAGTTAAAATATAGTTGTTGTTTTTACAATGATAAGTTGAAATAATTTTAAGAGATGCGTCTAAATACAGCCAGTTAATATAATGTTAAAAGAGCATGAAATCGGTTGTAAGTTGTAATTAAAATATTTATTTTTTTATTTAATTATAGTGATTATAATAATATTTTTAAAAAAATATTTTTAATTATTAAATTTTGATAATTTAATTACTGTGTTGACATTACTGATGCTTGAACGCATAACCTTAAAGAATAACAATCGTTCCTTTGGCTACTGAGGTAAAATAGTTCGTGCACTCAAATATTTATTAAATACATAATTTTTTAAAATAAATTATATATTTTTTAAAGTTGAAAACAATAAATATTATATTTTTATAATAAATTATATAATACTTTCAGTTATAACTAAAAATATTATCAATTCTAATTTTTTTAGAGTAGACAAGTAATACTTAGATTAAAACCCTTCATAATATAACACTCTCAGGCTATAATAAAAAATGTTACCAATTGTGTGATTTTTAAAAATAGACTATATAATTTTTAAATTAAAATTCTTCACAAAATAACCTTACATTAGAATGTTTCATAGTAGAATTATCGGATTTTAAATCGCTTTTTTAATAAGATATTAAATTACTAAATATTATATTTATGTACATCAAACAATAAAATTATAAATTATTTATGTTTGTTGATAACAAATGTAAGCTATATTTTTTAATTTTAGGGTTTAAGAATTTAGATTAGGATATAGTATGTAAAATTTAAAGATTTATGGTTAAAATTTAGAATTTAAGAATTAATTAATAGAGGTTGGTTTAAGAGATAAGCAATTTGGTTATGCTTAAATAAATTTCTAGTTCGAGGTGTTACGTGTACAAACAAATTATATCCGGAGACTCCCCACCAAATCTAGATTTCCTCATTAAAAGTAGATTACCCCGCATCCCACGACTAGGGACGAAGCCATGCATAGGATGAAAGAACAATAAACTCTCCTAATTTTTAAATTTAAAGGTTTAATGAACTATTATCCCTTTTAACATTGAATCTTAATATCATCGCTATCCACGATTATTATAGGATTTAAATAAAACATTTTGAAAATTATTGTTAGGGTTTCCCTTGTACAATATTGTAGGATCACCCTGCCAGATTAAACATTACTTGTATGATTTAGTAATACAATACCTTCTTAGTAAAATCAAAACATCAATTCCAATGATATTACACATCATAGTTGAATATTAAAACAGATCAAAAGTGAAAATTTAGGTATTAAATCCATAATTTATCCTTTTTAGACATGTTTTGATTATAAAATTCAATTGTATTTTGTAATTATTAATTTTAATTTTAGAGTTTCAGATATACATTATTTGTGATTGTATTTGTACCTTCTTTATATTATATATTAAATTTTTTATTAAGTTGATATATGTTTTAATTCAGATAAAAAAATATAAAAATACTCTTAGTTTAAATGATAATAGTTATTATCATAATTGCATCTTCTTTTTAAAATATTTCCAAATAATCATTAAAATAATAAATAATTAAAAACTTTTTTTATGTATTTACAAATCCACCCATATTTATTTATCTATAAATTTCATGAAATATTTTTTATAATTAAAAAACTAAAATAAAACAAAAAAGTTTAAATTTGTTTAAAAAAGAGCTAGGGTTTGCATTTTTTCATAGTCGTAGTTAATTTTTTTAATCTCTGTGATCGATGATAATATCAGTCTTAATGTTGATCATCGAACGTCGGTATTCATTGTTTTTCCTTTTCTTTATTATAGTTTTTTTAATAATTTTATTATTATGATACGTCTTTCTTTATCTTTATGACACGTTTTTTCTGTTTTTTATGGTATGTATCTATATTCATAACTGATCAAGATGATGTTTTATTTGTTATCATGTTTATCTTCCCTGTTTTGGACCTTTAGATTGGATATGGTACATGATTTGTGTTCGTGATTAGTATTTTCATGTTACTCAATTCTGATTTGCAATTTGTCGATGGTCTTTCAATAGCTTCATTCCCTTTTGTAGTTCGTTTTTCAGTACAATCAAACTTGTTTGTATCTATCTTTTATCTAAAGTTATTTGATTAATTTTTTTAATATTTTTTCGTATGATCCTTATAAGGTTATATTTTCGTATTTAAAAAAAAAAAAAATACTATTTGTTTAGTTATGATTATGAGTATAATTTTTTTTGTAATATGAATATTTATTTTATTTTTAACAAAATTGGCGCTTTTATTAAAAAAAAAGCAAACTAAAATATTTTGATTGATTGAGTTGTATGGGGATAGGTGATTAATTTTTAGGATGAGTCTACAACGGACGTCGAACACCGCTGAACATTATTAAATTAATTTATAAAGAATAAAAATTTAAAGGACTAATCATATAATTATTAATAATATGTTGAGTTTATCACACTTTTATTAATTACATACTGAGTCCTTGAGATTTTAAATTTTTATTAATTAATTTAATGGTGTTCAACAATGTTCAACATTAGTGTTGTTCAGCGGTGTTCGACGCCCGTCGTAGAATTTTCCTAATTTTTATTAGATTATCTGTCGATTAGGATATTAATGTTAATTGTTGTTATTAGTAAAGTAACAAGATTATAAAAGTATTAACATAACTATACTTATTATTAATTTCCTAAGTTATTCTTTTAGTACTATTAATATTTGTTTGATTGATCGATTAATTTTGATTGAATTCATATATTTATTATAGAGATGATTATCTCAATCTAGTTTAATTAATTCATAATATCAAGATTTAAACCTATAATATTTACTTAAGAGTTCTAATGTTTTATCTTATTAGAGAAACCAATAGTTCATATGGATTAATATTTGATACATACTTTATAAAAATTATGACTAAGATGATGTCAAAAGGTTAATTGATATATTCTTAATGAAAAAATTTTATTTTAAAATAAAATTAATATTACATACGAATTTTTTTAATATAGATTAATAATTTGAGTAATTATAATATAATATTTGTTTATAATAATTTTTAATTATTAACAACAAACACCCACACATTCAAAACTACTCAATAAACTTTTCGAATTAATATTTGAATGAAAAACATGAGTTTTAAATTTATTTTTATTGATTAAGCCGATTTAGTTATATATTTTAACGGTTAATTATAATTTACTTAAATATTTCACTTTCAATTTAAAAGATAACCAACTATTATCAACAGGGGTTGATCTAAGTGGTAAGCAGCTTGATTCTGTTTAAGCAAATATATAATTAGCATTTCATAAAAATAACTGACACCGAACCTTCCAATCATTTTTTATTATAATTTCTTTGTAACCCATACATCTTCCTTCCTTCACTGATCATCGTATCTTATTTTTGAAACTAAGGTGAAATTTTGAAAAAATACGATAATTTTTGGGTTGGTTCTAAGAAATAAAATGAACATTCATTTATTTATTTATTTATTTATTTATTTATTTATTTTGCGTTTGGGATGAGTTCTCAGAAGATTTAAAGGTTTGTAAAATTTGATTTTTCAAAAAATGAAATAAAAAAAGATATACTAAAATTTTGGGTTTTATATTTAGCCTCTATTTTTTTATCATTATTCATAAGTTTAATCTTTATTATTTTAATTTTGTTTAAATTTTTTTATTTGGTTATTTTTATTAGCCAAAATTCATATTCAATGCTTGTTTTAAATTTATTTTGTTTAGTTTAATTTTCGTATATATTTGACCTTTATTCATTTGTTTTCGTATCATTATTTTGTTATCTATTCATTTTGTATTGTACATATATATATATGATCTACTTTAATGACTAATGACGACTTTAATATTTTTCAACAACATTTATCCAATTTTTTAATTGTTTCCTCAATTTATTTTTCAAAATATTTTTAATTGTTTTTTTAATTATTTTTCAACTAATCTTTTACTAAATAGTTTTTCAATCAATTTTAAATCGTTTTCACCCATTTTTAATTATTTATCCTTTTAAGATTTTGTTTTTCTCCCAATCAAAAATATTTTTTTTAAATTAATGACCCTTTATTTTATTTTACTTTTACTTTTCAAATCTTAAATCATTTTAAAATCTCAAACATTTTTAAATATTTTTAATTTTTAAAAATAAAACCTAAATATCTAAACTTCTAATTTTAATTAATTTTTAAAAAGACGTTACATTATACTCCAATAACGAATAACAAAATTAATGATTATTGAAATTTTACAGAAGATGTCAAAAACTTAATTAAAGATCATTTAAATAGCATTGAAGAAAGATAAAAATCAATTAAAACTAAAACATATATGATGCCAGTTGTACAAGCAGATCTTCACAAACATGTAGATATTTTATAATGTCACGACAAAAAGTTTATTCATTGGTTATTAGATGAATACAAATTTTTGATCTTTTTAATAAAATTGTGTAACTTAAGAAATCGAAGTCTGTTATATTTTAATCTTATAATATATAATTACCAAGATGCCTTAAATATTTTATATTCTATATTTTTTATTTTTTATCAGTTACAGATTTTGACCCTAATATGTCTTAGTAATTTTTCATTTTTTGCAATATAAATTGTATTCAATTTAAGAAAAATATTAAATTTACTTATAAGATTATAATATCAAATTATGTATGTAAATTTTCAAAATATATCATATAATGTTGAATATTATATAATTTTTTTTATCACCATAATAGTCTAGAATGAGTCAGATCAACATCTTAAAATATATAAATTTTTTTAAGATAATAAATATATGATTACTTTTTTTTACTTATGCTCCTTTGCTTTGTCGAGCAAGAAATATTTATATTCTTAATTCTATTGTTATATGTCAATTGCCCTCGAACAAAATAAATCTAATTATTATTACTGAAATTATAAATGATAAATATTTATTTTGTTCTGTTAACAATAATATTTATATAAATTTTTATGATTTAGTGATTATATTATAGAATATTAGATATAACAAAAATTATTGTAAGAGATAAATTTTTTATACACAATTTGTTTTGATACCAACAATAAAAAAAATTAAAAAATTATACCTAAAAATATTTAATATATTTAAAGAGGGAAAGTCAAAAAATGTAATTTCTTTGAGTGATTTAGTCTTGCTATATTATTTTGCCTTTGTCTTTTGCGGTACAATATTAACATATCATTTTCAGATTAAACATACCAAAACTTTCGATTAACTCTATGAATTTGTGGGTGAAGAATTTTAAGTGACTGCTTGGTGTAACAATATAGACGTTGAAAAGTAAAACTTCTAATAAATAAGAATAATTTCTTTAAATCTAATATTTTTTTGAATATAATGTTTATTTTCATAAAATAATATCTAGTTTATCTTTATTTAAGGAGGTAGCTTCAAGAGAGTATAATAAGTATTTTTAAATCGTTAATTTATATAAAATTATTTTTTATTTTTTTATAAAAAGATGAGTTATTATAGTTTTTTTTTAAAATTTTATAATTGAAAAGCATTTAATAGTTCTGACAGGAGACAACAACGTGGATACGATGTTTATATCAAAATATCTTGTCCATCATCTAGATGCGAGAAGTTTGATGTTGAACTGAATACAATATTGACAGTAAGTTGGACACTTTTTTATCAACAACCCTTGTCTTTCTTAATATAATATATATTAAAATAATTACAATTCTGTTAATCTGTTAGGATTTATTAAGTAAGTTTTTTTAGCAGTATAAGTAGAGTGCTTCAGCTCATTTTTTAAAGCACGTTTTGATCTTTTATTGTAAACATTATTTTAAGAATAAAAGTTTTTTTCTTAAAGTTATTACATGGTATCAGAGCAGTTATTTTTTGTTTGCTTTCATTCTCTACTTTTCTGTTGTTTTCAAGACTATTCTTGATTCTTACTCCCTGTTCCATCATTCCTTGATCATGATCACCCTAAACGATCAGTTTGAGGATGATAGTAATCCATACTACCTTTATTAGTCTGATAATCTAGAGATGATTTTGGTTTTACAACCTTTAAAACAGTTACATACAACAAACAACGTTTTTTTCTTACTTTGGTTGATGATTACACCAGATGTACATGGACTTATTTGATGCAACACAAATCTGATTCTTTTTTCATTGTTACATCTTTTATTCAAATGGTAAAGAAGCAACTTGGCCGTAATGTTAAAGTTTTCAGATCAGATAATGCTCTTGAATTTCGGTTTACTGAATTATTTGAAAACCTTGGAATAATTCATCATTTTTTTTTTGGAAACACCCGAACAAAATGCCATTGTTGAACGAAAACACCAGCATTTATTAACTGTTTCACGAGCTTTATTCTTCTAGTTCAAGGTTTTCAAACAATTCTGTAAATATTTTTATGATATTTAAATTTTCTTAAGGATTTACGGATTATTTGCAATGCTTATTATGTAATATTTTTGGGTTCATTAATTTTAATATCATCAAAAGTGTGACAGAACTTATTTTAAGAATGATATATTACTAGTTAATTAGTGTATTTTTGGAAAAAAATAATTAATTGATTATTTTTCAGGTAAAATTATAAGTCACTCTCATGCGACGCCGAAGTGGTTGGATCTATTATTTTACTAGGGTTGCTTCTCGCTGTTAATACGAACTTACAGGCAACATTCTAAAAGATGTGTAGGTTGATTGGAAAGCCATTCTTAACTTTAACCCCGACTCTTTTGTGGATTCTATTAAGAGTTGGTTGTATCCATCTATCCATCAATATTAGCTTGTTATGGAGAAATCTTTTTGATATAGTCTCCACTTTTTCAACAATGATATCAGTTGTTGCAGCTCTCAGATGATTGAACCTTAAACGATTAGTTTTAAAATTAAAATCACTACTATTATTATTTCAAATAACAAGAGAAAATACTTTATTACTGTAGATTCTTCAGTTGATCAAGAAAAATTAGGGTATGTTGCGAAAATATTATATACATGAGTGCGTATTTTTTTGGTAGATTTAGTTTGTATTTTTTTAATTTTCTATCAGTTACAGATTTTGACCCTGACATATCTCAGTAAATTTTTTGGTAGAATCTTTTCTGCATCTTGAAACGTATCGATTTTTCCTGAAGATAATAAATATATAATTGTTTTCTGTACTTACAATTCTTTGTTTTGTCGAGCAAAAAAGATTTTAATTTTGAATTTTTTTGCCTTATGTCAATTGTCATTAAACAAAATAAATATGTTTGTTATTTTCCACATTATGAAAGGTAAATATTTGTTTTGCTTTGTTAATAACAATATTCGTACAAATTCTTATAATTTAATTTTGATATTATAAAATATTAAATGTAACAAAGTTTATCATTAGGAGTAAGCTTTTTACGCACATATGTTATAAAACTATTGATTTATTCAAAAAGAAGAAGTAAAAAAATATAATTTTTTTGAGTAGTTTGATCCTGCTATATTATTTTGTCTTTGCCTTTTACGGTATAATACTAACAGATTATTTTTAAATTAAATATACCAAAATTTTTCATTAACTCTATTAACTTGTGTGTGAAAATTTTTTCGTGACTTATTTTTTGATGAACTCTATTAAATATACCAAAATTTTTGATGAACTCGATTTTGTGTTAAAGTTTTTATTTATTTTTTTTTGGAAAAGTTGAGTTATTATAGCCTTTTTATAAAATTTTGTAATTGAAAAGCATTTAATAATTCTTACAGGAGACAACAGCGTGGATACGATGTTTATATCAAAACATTTTGTATATCATCTAGATGCGAGAAGTTTGATGTTGAACTGAACACGACATGTGTGGTAAGTTAGAAATCTTTTTATCAAAAACCCTTGTTTGTCTTAATATAATAATATTTTTATATTATTTGAATTTTCTTAAGAATTTGGGATAATTTGCAATGTTTATTGTGGAGATACTTTTTTGTCCATTAATTTAATGGTTTTAAAAGCGTGATAAAAATTATTTTGAGAATATATATTACTGGTTAATTGATCTATTTTTATAAGAAAATAACCAGTTGATTGTTTTTTAGATATAATTATAAAAAAAAATGACTACGAAAGATGTGATAGTAGTAAAATGGTAGTTAAAGGATTAATGAGACAGATATAAAAAACAATAAATCAGAATTAGTAGATAAAGAACATTTGGTATCTGATGATTATGAGAAAGAGATATTAATAATAAAAATAAATTTAAGGTTATAAAAAAAAGATAAAAAAAATAAAACTTTGAGAGTATAAGATTTAAAACTGAATGTTATGCCAAGTAGTGTTAGCTCCTTGAAGGAATGAAATGAAGATACTTTAATGGATTTGGAAAGTGAAGAAGATATAAATTACTTAGACTTTTAGTTGTAGGTAGCTATGATACAGATTCAGATGTTGGTTTAGTTTTTAAGAAATCTAATAATGTCTTTTTTGATGATTTAAAGTAGGAATGATTTTTAAAACTCAACAACAATTGAAGAATGCACTTTATGCATATTGTCACGGGCTAAACTCTTGATCCAGCTGAATCGCGTGGCCTTAGTCGATGTTTTTAGACAAACGATTAAGTCAGCCTGAAAATTTGTTCGAGAAGATCAAACTTCTAAAGGCACTCAGAACGATGAATCGTTCTAGCGAAAAACGAATTATGAGTATGGCAACCCAAGAACAAAAAGAAGAACGTGAAGAACACAAAGAATAACTGAGAGAATTTTTAGAGTGAATGCCTTGATTATTCAAAGATGAGATGATACAAATGAGGTTAGAGACCTCTATTTATAATTTATTCCCCTTAAATTTGACGGTTCCCACTGATTTACATCCTTGACTAGGATCAATTCCCACCAATCACAATGGCATAATCCTAAGAATATTCTCTATTAACTAAAGAAACAAATCCTAGTATAATGAAAAGTTTTACATAGCCAAAGTAGCAATATGCGCAAATAACTCAGATTTGAACTGACAGTCTGTGATAATATGCAATAACTAATAGGTTTGATTTTAAGTATGTATCAAGTAGAAAAGAGAAGACAAAAATTGTGTGCAAGTCAAAAAGATGTCTTTTTGTGTTACACGCCTCTTGGGATAAATCAGATGAATTCTACAAAATCAAGACATTGATCATTGAACATTAATGATCTGTTACTTTTCAAAATAAAAGAGTAAACTTTAAATTGGTAGGGAAACATTTTTAATATAATTAAGATTGTCCCTAAACTAAATATTTAGATTAGATTTTTTAACTAGAAATACTTTCGGTTATAACTAGAAATATTATCAATTGTAATTTTTTTAGAGTAGACAAGTAATATTTAAATTAAAACCCTTCATAATATAACACTCTCAGATAGTAATAAACAATGTCACCAATTGTGTGATTTTTTAAAATAGACTATAATTTTTAAATTAAAATTCTTCACAAAATAACTTTACATTAAAATGTTGCATAGTAGAATTATCGGATTTTAAATCGCTTTTTTAATAAATAAGATATTAATAAATAAGATATTAAATTACTAAATATTATATTTCTGTACATCAAACAATAAAATTATAAATTATTTATGTTTGTTGATACACAAATGTAAGCTATAGTTAACACAAACTTTTTAATTTTAAAGTTTAAGAATTTAGATTAGATTTAAAGATATAGTGTGTAAAATTTAAAGAATTATAGTTAAAATTTAGAGTTTATGTTTTAAGATATTAGAGTTACGAATTTAAGTTTTAAATTTTATAACTTAAATATATAAAAGAAAATATGTAATTTTTTATACTTGTATACCAAAATATAACTAATAAAAAATCTATCTTATTTTAAAAAATATTATTCGAAAAAAATATAATTGATAGAAAGGGAATTGTCATGGGATGATATTATTCCTATATATAAACATGTGTATATTCCCATATGAAATTCGTAAAATCTTAATACCCAGGCAGAAAGGTTACAGCTTTATTATCATGCTTAGTGTTCATACAATTCAACAACACATTAGATGGGTGAAAGTGAGACGAAGGCAAATAGACAAGTCATTTCCATTGGTTTGATTTTAAACAAGATACAGTTAACATCCAACATCCAGAATCACACTGGAAAAGATAATATGTTCTTGTCCTATTTTTTAACAGGGGAAAACAGCAATCAACTCGACATAGCAGGAGGGTTTTCCTTGGGATGTTTGGAGCCATAATGATCACCAAGTTGTTTTTCATTTGCTAATTGAACCTACACCAACAAAGAATATTTATTTTAGAATATTACAGGAAGGATGACAGAAATATGCAAAGGACTCGAACTGACACGATCCCGACAACACGAACCAAGCCTTTCATTCAAAGACCAGGCACATAAAGAGAGGAGGAAAAGGCAACTTATCATCATACGGTAAACAGTAGTGATATGTTCCGAGTCCCTTTTTTGGTAAAATAATGTTCAGATTTCAGAGTATATGGTGTATGTGATAATGTAATAGTAGAGAATATGCAATCCAATGAAACAGCAAATGAAGATTCCATTAAAAAGCAAGGCAGTTGGTACCCTTGACACATTAGACTGTAGTCTGAATTTGAATGTAAGATGGACAACTTGACCTACAGCCACATGTTTTACAATGCAGTTCAAACTTATACATATGTGCAACCATCAATATGGCATTGATTAACAAAATTCAAGTAAAAAATGTTTTCTTCCACATCGCTTCCAGATTTCATCAAAAAAGCAATAAAGATTCATAGAAAGGCAGCATAAGTAAGGTTTACAAATATGACAGATGGAAAATACCAAATTTCTCACTCTTTTTCTTCTAGCAGATTTCCGCTCTTCTTGGTCCTACTCATGATATGTCTATTTGATGGACAAAAATATAATATCAAAAGCATAGGAAAAACTCAAAGCTCTTTGCAGTTCAAGCCATATAAAAGGGAGGGAAACCCTCAAAATTCATTAATTGTTTTCTTTATATCCTTTTACATTTTAAAAATAAAGTAATGAAATCAAAAGATGGTAGTGTACAAAAAGCACCTATTTATGTCAAAGAGCTTGTTCTCTATAAAACCAATCCATCCATCCATGGGAAGAACTGGTGAATGCATGTACACAAGTTAACAGGTCACTCCATGAATAAGATGCTCTGGTCTTAATTATCTCATGGTGTGATTGGATGAAACGTGTAGCGATCTCTATCTAATTTTAATATGAAGTATTCAAAATGCAGAAATTAATTTTTTTTTTTATAAAACCTTAGTTTGGTTAACTATTCTTTTCCTTTATATGTGCTTCTAGAAACCGATGCCACTTTAATAAACAAGAAACCGTCCATTCCAATTCCATCCTGTTGCCAATCGATCACCATGAAATCATCCTTTCCTGCATCTTCCACCATACTAAGTGCTAAACTCTTTTAAACCCACAGAAAAGCTAAAACCGAAACAGACACCCACCAAAACATCATTTACATAACATAAATCAGTAGTCAAACACTTTGAAACATAAATTTGAAGGTGGGGAAAAAAGACTTGCAGATCTCTTTCCTAGCCATTAGGGGTTATGGTCTACAAACTCTGTAATACTTAAGAGTTAACTCGCAACATATATGGATAAAAATACAAAAAAAAAAGGAAAAATCATGGAATTCAAAGGAGGAGGATGCAAGGTTTTATGATACTATATCACTTTGCTAGGTATATCACTATCTTCTAAATCAACAGCGATACTATAGCAAGTCAAAGTGATAGCAGTCGGAATACTAATGAGACTTAATTTCATTAATACTAACAATAATCACAATTATAAACAGGAAAAACAGTGAATAACAATATGAGTTCAATCAAGTACAAAAAAAATCAAATTATAATGATTTTAATCTATAATGCATGGCATTGACATCCAGAAACGATCAACTAGATTCCAAATTACATGATGGAGGAAGAAAACGAGTTTCAAACTGTGAAAACATCATCAAGATCTTGTGCAAAAATTTCAAGATCAAAGGCGATATATGGAGTCGTTAAGAAATTTAATTAAAAAAAGGGAAAACCTTGCAGATAGGGCATGTGACTTTGAGTGCAACGGCTCTGGCCTCCAGCTGAGAACCCTTTGCCTTTTGATTCTTCTCAGCGTTCCGCCTCTGCGCATCGATCTTCTGCTTTCCTCGCGTCATCTTTTTCTGCCTTTTCGCAACCAAAGCTTTCGTTTCTTTCTTTTTCGCAAATGGCTTATTGCCTCAGCCTCACAAATATAATATGACAATAGATAAACTACATGAATAGTCCCCAATTATGTTTTTTTTTTTAATCTTTCGAGTATGAAACCTTACATAATAGTAGGGATAGGTATGGGTCGGGTCGGATTTTTGACCCATCCGTACCCAACCCGAAAAAATGATATCTTCCACCCGCCACCCGACTCAACCTGAGTTTAGAGTGAAAAAAATCCAACCCGACCCAAATTTTGAGTTTTAAAATCCGACCCGACTCATTAAAAAATTAAAATTTTAGAGACTAAACTGTAAAAAAAACAGGATTTAATTATAAAAATATTTAATTTTAATGACCTAATTATAAAAAAAAATAATTTTAGTGATCTAATCGTATAAAATATATATAAAGAGGGATCATTATTGTAAATATCCTTAAAATATATATGGGAAAATTACACTATTAGTCCCGTATCGTGTCGAGTCAGATTTTTTTCACCCTAAACCTGAACTCGACCCGAGACCACTCTTGAAAAAACCCGACCTGAACCCGAATTTTTCACCAAAAAATCCGACGAATTGGATCGGATCGGAACCCGTTGGGTTCAAGTTCCGTACCATCCATACATAATAGTCTCTCGAATTACATGTTAATAAAATTAGTATAATAATAAATTTAATCCTTATTTTATATTTTATTATTTTTATAAATTATTTTATATTATACAAAAAATAGAAAAAATGTTATTTAAGACTTGTTTAGTATTGTTTTTAAAAGAGGTAGTAAATAATTTCTGTTAAAAAATTTTTTAGAAATAATTCTAAATTTTCGGATTTGAAATTTAAATATTTAGTATTATTATAAAAATTATTTTTTAAAAAATAAATTATCATTTTAAATATAATATTATAAATTGAAATATAAATTCTTTAATGTTATAAATTTATAATATATGAAATATATAAATTTAAATTATCATAAAAATATAAAAAATATATATTTTTATTAATAAATAAAATTTAAAATATTTTATTATGATATGTTTTTCTTTATCTTTATGATACGTATTTTCTGTTTTTTATTATACATATCCATATTCATAACTGATCAAGATGATGTTTCATTCGTTATCATGTTTATTTTTTCTGTTTTGGTCCTTTAGATTGGATATGGATATACGATTTGTGTTCGTGATTAGTATTTTCACGTCACTCAATTCTGATTTGTAATTTGTCGATGATCTTTTAATAGCTTCATTCCCTTTTTAGTTGTTTTCTCAGTACAGTCAAATTTGTTTATATCTATCTTTTATCTAAAGTTATTTAGTTAATTTTTTAATATTTTCTTTGTATGCTCCTTATAAAATTATTTTTCTCGTGTTTAAAAAAATATATATTACTATTAACGATCATTTAAATAACATCGAAGAAAGATAAGAATCAATTCGAACCAAAACATATATGATGCTAGTTGTACAAGCAATTCTTCACAAATATGTAAATGTTCTATAATATCATAACAAAAAGTTTATTCATTGGCTGTCAGATGTATACAAATTTCTAATATTTTTAATAGAATTATGTAACTTAATAAATTGAAGTCTATTGTATTTTAATCTTATAATATACAATTACCAAGATACCTTAAACACTATGTTTTTATATTTTTTTATTTTTTATCAATTACGAATTTTGACCCTAATATCTCTAAGTAATTTTTAATTTGTTGCAGGATAAATTGTATTTAATTTAGGAAAAACATCAAATTTACATATAAGATCATAATATCAAATTATATATGTAAATTGTCAAAATATATCATATAATGTTGAATATTATATATATATTTTTATCACCGTAATAGTATCTAGAATGTGTCAGATCAACATCCTAAAATGTATCAATTTTTTAGGATAATAAATATATGATTACTTTCTTTTTTACTTATGCTTATTTGTTTTGTCGAGCAAAAAATAATTAAATTCTTAATTTTGTTGTCATATGTCAATTGTTCTCGAACAAAATAAATCTAATTATTATTACTAAATATTAGATATAATAAATATTATCGTACGATGTAAATTTTTTATACACAATTTATTCTGATACCAATAATAAAATATTTTATTTAAAAATTATACCTAAAAAATATTTAATATATGCACGATTTTCAAAAATTTTAAAAATACTAATTATAAGAATTATAGTTTAAGGATTGAACTTAACTCTGATACAAATAAAAATAACCCTTTAGATTTAACTTTCGAAGTACGATATGTTTAAAAATATTATTTCTGATTATTTAACTCACTCTCTTTTATTTCACCATAGACTCGAATATTTTTAAGCGACTCAAAATCTTTAAATTATGATGCTCTCGCGACTGCTGTAGTGTAATATAAGTTTTCAACTTCTTCCTCTTTAAGTCTCACATCCTCTAAAACATTTAATACTTTAAAAAAAAATTTATATTATTTATTTATTTATTTAATTTTTTATTATAATAATATAATTTATTGTTATAGTTAATTATACATGAAAATAATATGATTAAAGATTGTAATAAGACTTTTGAATTTTACGATACAAATCTTTTAATTTATACTCTTTATTTTCTATCGGTTAAATATTTTGATCTTAACATATCTCAATTTTTTGATAAAATTCTTTCTACATCTTAAAACGTATCAATTTTTTTATGATAATAAATATATAATTTTTTTCTGTATTTACGATCCTTTGTTTTGTCGAACAGGGAAGAGTTTAATTCTGAATTTTTTTGTCCTATATTAATTGTCCTTAAACAAAATAAACTTGTTTTTCATTTTTTATATTATAAAAGGTAAATATTTATTTTGCTTCATTAACAACAATATTCGTACAAATTCTTATAATTTAGTGTTGATATTGCAGAATATTAAATGTAACAAAACTTATCATGAGAGATAAGTTTTTTTGTGCACAAGTGTTATTAAGCTATTAATCTATTTAAAGAGAAGTTAAAAATATAATTTTTTTAAGTGGCTTAGCCTTACTATATTATTTTGCCTTACAATACTAACATATCATTTTTAGATTTAACATTCTAAAATTTTCGATAAACTCTGTAAACTTTTAGGTGAAGAATTCTTCATGATTACCTGGTATATTAGTACAAACATCGAAAGATAAAACTTCTAATATCTAAAAAGAATTTATTTTAATCTAATATTTTTTTTATGATATAATATCTGGTATATCCTTTATTTCAGAAGGCAACTTAAGGGAGTATAATAAACATTTTTAAATCGTTAGTTTGTGTTCATTTTTTTTATTTATTTATTTTGGAAAAAGATGAGTTATTATTATAACTTTTTTTCAAATTTTATAGTTGAAAAGCATTTAATAATTATTATAGAAGACAACAACGACATGGCTACGATATTTATATCAAAACATCTTCCCCATTATTTAGATTCGAGGTGTTTGATGTTGAACTAAACATGAATTGAACGGTAAGTTGGACACCTTTTTATCAAAAACCATTATCTTACTTTTGCAATGCTTATTGTGAAGATATTTTTACATTCACTAATTTCAATGCCCTCAAAAGTATGACAAAAGATATTTTGAGAATAATATATTACTGGTTAATTGATGTATTTTTGGAGGAAAATAATCAATTAATTGTTTTTAGGTATAATTACAAGTCAATCTTATGCGATGCCGAAGTGGTTGAATTTGTTGTTTTGCTAGTATTGCTTCTCGTGGAAAAATTTTCTTGATATAGCCTTATCTTTAGATTGTAATAAAATTAGTATTAATAATAAATTTAATCTTTAATTTTTATATTTTATTATTTTTATTAATCAAATTTTTATGATTTGATGATTATATTATAGAATATTAGATGTAACAAAAATTATTGTAAAAAGATAATTTTTTTATACATAATTTGTTCTGATACCAACAATAAAACATTTTTTAAAAAATATAATTAAAAATATTTAATATATTCAAAGAAAGAAAGTTAAAAAATGTAATTTCTTTGAGTGGCTTAGTCCTGCTATATTATTTTGCCTTTGTCTTTTGCGGTACAATACTAACATATTATTTTCAGATTAAACATATCAAAACTTTAAATTAACTCTATGAACTTGTGGGTAAAGAATTCTTTGTCACTACCTGGTATAACAATATACACGTTGAAGGGTAAAACTTCTAATAACTAAGAAGAATTTCTTTAAATCTAATATTTATTTTGAATCTGATATTTTTGAATCTAATAAAGTTTATTATTTATTACGGAAAGTAACTCTAAGAGAGTATAATAAATATTTTTAAATCGTTAATTTATTATAAATTATTTATTTATTTATTTATTTTATAAAAAAGTTGAGTTATTATAGTTATTTTTCAAATTTTATAATTAAAAACATTTAATAGTTTTGACAGAGACAAAAGCGTGGATACGATGTTTATATTAAAACAACTTGCCCATCATCTAGATGCGAGGATTTTTATGTTGAACTGAATACGGTATGATCAGTAAGTTATACACTTTTTTATCAACAACCTTTGTTTGTATTAATATAATATATATTTTTATGATATTTAAATTTTCTTAAGGATTTAGAAATCATTTGCAATACTTATTATAGAGATACTTTTAGATCTATTAATTTTAATGTCCTCAAAAGTGTGACTTAAGTTATTTTAAGAATGATATATTATTAGTTAATTAGTGTATTTTTGGAGAAAAATAATCAATTAATTGTTTTTTAGGTATACTTACAAACCCCTCTCATGCGATGCCGAAATGGTTGGATCTATTATTTAGCTAAGATTGCTTTTTGCTGTTAATACGAACTTTACAAGCAACATTCTAAAAGGTGTGTAGGTTGATTGAGAAACCATTTTTAACTTTGACTTCGACTCTTTTGTGGATTCCATTAAGAGTTGGTTGTATTCATCTATCTATCAATATTAGCTTGTCATGGAGAAATCTTTCTGATATAGTCTCCACTTTTTCAACAACGAGATCAATTGTTGCAGCTCTCAAATGATTGAACCTTAAACGATTAATTGTAAAATTAAAATCACTACTATTGTTTTTTCAAATAACAAGAGAAAATATTATATACATGAGTGCGTATTTTTTGGTAGACTCAGTTTATATTTTTTTAATTTTTTATCGATTACAGATTTTGATCATGACATGTCTCAGTAATTTTTTGTTAGAATCCTTTCTGCATCTTGAAACGCATCGATTTTTCCTGAAAATAATAAATATATAATTGTTTTTTGTACTTACAATTCTTTATTTTGTCGAGCAAGAAGTATTTTAATTCTAAATTTTTTTACCCTATGTTAATTGTCTTTGAACAAAATAAATCCGTATTATGAAAGGGAAATATTTGTTTTGCTTCGTTAATAATAATATTCGTACAAATTCTTATAAAATATTAGATGTACTAAAAATTATTATAAGAGATAAATTTTTTATACACAATTTATTCTGATACCAATAATAAAATATTTTTTTTTAAAAAAATTATACCTAAAATTATTTAATATGTTTAAAGTGGGAAAGTAAAAAAATATAATTTTTTTGAGTGCTTTAGTAATGCTATATTATTTTATCTTTCTCTTTTGCGGTACAATTAGGGGTGAGCAAAACTCGACTCGAGGCGAAAATACTCGACTCGAAATTTTATAGACATTTGTAATGCTTATTATGAAGATATTTTTGAAGCAATTAATTTTTAATGTCTTCAAAAATGTGACAGAAGTTATTTTAAAAATGATATATTACTGGTTGATTAATGTATTTTTAGAGAAAAATAATCAGTTGATTGTTTTTCAAATACAATTATAAGCCACTCTTATGCAAACGCCGAAATGGTTGGATCTGTTGTTTTGCTAGGATTGCTTCCCGTTGCTAAAACGAACTTTACAGGTAACATTCTAAAAGGTGTGCTGGTTGATTGGGAAGTTATTCTTAACTTTGACCCCGACTCTTTTGTGGATTCTATTAAAAGTTGGTTGTATCCATCTATCCATCAATATTAGCTTATCATGGAGAAAATTTTTTGATATGTTTCAACTTTTTCAACAACGAGATCAGTTGTTGTAGCTCTCAGATGATTGAACCTTAAAGGATTAGTTGTAAAATTAAAATCACTATTATTGTTTTTTCAAATAACAAGAGAAAACATTTCATTACTGTAGATTCTTCGGTTGGTCAAGAAAAGTTAAGGTATGTTGCAAAAATATTATATACATGAGTGCGTATTTTTTTGGTAGACTTAGTTTGTATTTTTTTTTTAATTTTCAATCGGTTACCGATTTTAATACTAACATATCTCAGTAATTTTTTGGTAGAATCCTTTCTGCATCTTGAAACGCATGAATTTTTCCTGAAGATAATAAATATATAATTGTTTTCTGTACTTATAATTCTTTTTTTTGTCGAGCAAGAAATATTTTAATTCTGAATTTTTTCCCTATGTCAATTGTCATTTAATAAAATAAATTTGTTTGTTATTTTCCACATTATAAAAGGTAAATATTTATTTTGCTTCGTAATAACAATATTCGTACAAATTCTTATAATTTAATGTTAATATTGTAGAATATTAAATATTATAAAACTTATCATGAGGGGTAAGCTTTTTGCGCACAAGTGTTATAAAGCTATTGATCTATTCAAAGAGGTGAAGTAAAAAAAAAATTAATTTTTTGAGTGGTTTAGTCCTGTTATATTATTTTGCCTTTGTCTTTGCCTTTTGCGGTACAATACTAACATATTATTTTTAAATTTAACATGCCAAAACTTTCGATGAACTTTATGAACTTGTGGGTGAAAAAATTTTCGTGACTACCTGGTGCAACAGTACAGACGTTGAAGGGTAAAACTTTTAATAACTATTTTTTTTTAATCTAATATTTCTTTGAATCTAATGCTTTTTTTTTATAATATAATATCTAATTTATCCTTTATTTTACGAGACAACTTTAAGGGAGTATAATAAACATTTTTAAATCGTTAATTTGTGTTAAATTTTTTATTTATTTTTTGGAAAAAGTTGAGTTATTATAGTTTTTTTAATTTGATAATTAAAAAGTATTTAATAATTCTGACAGAAGACAATAACATGGATACGATGTTTATATCAAAATATTTTGTCAATCATCTAGATGCGAGGAGTTTGATATTGAACTGAACACGACATTGGTGGTAAGTTATACATCTTTTTATCAACAGCCCTTTTCTATCTTAATATAATATATATTTTTGTAATATTTAAATTTTCTTAAAAATTTGCGGGCCATTTGCAGTGCTTATTGTGGAGATACTTTTGGGTTTATTAATTTTAATGGCTTAAAAGTGTGACAGAAACTATTTTGAGAATTATATATTACTGGTTGATTGGTGTATTTTTAGAAGAAAATAACCAGTTGATTGTTTTTTAGGTATAATTATAAAAAAAATGACAACGAAAGATGTGATAGTAGTAAAATGGTAGTTGAAGGATTAATGAGACAAATATAAAAAGCAGTGAATTAGAATGGGTAGATAAAGAACATTTGGTATTTGATGATGATAAGAAAGAGACATTAATAATAAAAATAAATTTAAGGTTGTAAAAAAAAAATAAAAAAATTAAAACTCTGAAAGTAGAAGATTTAGAATCGAATGTTATGCCAAAAAGTGTTAACTCATTAAAGGAAGAAAATGAAGATACTTTAAAGGATTTGAGAAGTGAATAAGATACAAATTACTTAAACTTTTTAATTGTCTTTAGCTATGATACAGATTCAGACGGTGGTTTAGTTTCTAAGAAATTCAGTAATGTTTTTTTTTGACGATTTAACTACTGTAATAAGATTTCAAGTAGGAATGATTTTTAAAACTCAACAACAATTGAAGGATGCATTTTATGTATATTGTCACGGGGATAAACTCTTGACCTAGCTGAATCGCATGGTCTTAGTCGATATTCTTAGACAAACGACTAAGTTAGCCTAAAAACTCGTTCAGGAAAATCAAACTTATAAAGGAACTAAGAACGATGAATCGTTCTAGCAGAAAACGAACTATGAGTATGACAACTCAAAAACGAAAAGAAGAACGTAAAGAACACAAAGAACAACTGACAAGACTTTTAGAGTAAATGCCTTGATTACTCAAAGATGAGATGATACAAATGAGGCTGCGAGGCCTATATTTATAGTTGATTCCCCTTATATTTGACAGTTCCCACTGATTTACATCGATGACTAGGATCAATTCCCACCAATCAAAATGGCATAATCCTAAGAATATTCCTTGTTAACTAAGGAAACAAATCCTAATATACATGGAAAGTTTTACATAACCAAAGTAGCAATATGCGCAAATAACTCAGATTTGAACTGACAGTTCGTGATAATATACGATAACTAATATGTTTGATTTTAAGTATGTATCAAATAGAAGAGAGAAGACTAAAATTGTGTGCAAATCAAAAAGATGTCTTTTTGTATTACATGCCTCTTGGGATAAATCAGATGAATTTTACAAAATCAAGATATTGGTCATTGAACATTAATGTTCTGTTACTTTTCAAAATAAAAGAGCGAACTTCAAATTGGTAGGGAAACATTTTCTTAATATAATTAAGATTGTCCCTAAACTAAGCCTGGTAGAGATAAAGAAGCTCGCTAAAGAACAGTTGAAAGTGGACTTTAAAAAAAGACTTTTAAGAAAGCTAAAATTTGGGCTTTAGAACAGATAAATAATGAATTTAATAAATTATTTGATTATATTTTTGCTTTGAGAAGTATAGATCCAAGTGGTACCTTTGAGTTTATGGTTGAGAGACCCACTGTTGCTAAAAAGCTAAATTTTAAGAGGCTTTATGTATGTTTTAGTGCATTGAAAGAAGTATTTAGAAAGTATTGCAGACCTGTTATTTCATTGGATGAATCTTTCTTGAAAGGTTCATTTAAGGGTGAAATTCTCTCAGTTGTGGGTAGATATGACAACAATCAAATTTTTCTATAGCTTGGTTTATGATTGAGGTAGAAAACAAAGATAGTTGGGAATGGTTTTTAAACAAAAAATATTCAATATGATTTGGAATTAAGGTATAGTGAAAAATTCACTTTGATCAGTGATATGCAGAAAGTAAAATTTTATTAATTTTTTATTTATATTTATGTATTTATCTTATAAATAAATAAATAAATGAGTTTAATTTTTTAATATTAAAGGGATGTTTGAAGAAGTTCCTCTTTGGTTACCAAAAGTAGAGCATAGATTTTGTGCTAGGCATATGTCTGCCAATTGGAAACAAGTGCATAAAGGTGGAGATCTTCAACTGTTATTCTGGTCATGTTGTAAGGCTACAACTCAACCCCAATTTCATTAATATGCTGCAAGAATCGGTGAGTTAAAGAGTAAGACATTAGATGATATTATGAAAAAGGACCCACAACATTGGTCGAAAGCTTTTTTTTTTTTCTTGCAGGTCTAAATGTGCTGCCTAAGATAACAATTTTTCAGAGGCATTTAATTTTGTAATTTTAAGTACTAGATTTATAATAAAAGAATTTGAGAAAGTTGGGATTAAAGATGAGTTGTAGGCAATGTGGACGTAGTGGCCATAATAAAAGAACATGCAAAGATAAAAATCAAACCAATGTATATGATGATGAACATAATATATTTTTTACATTCTTTGGTTATTGATTAACAATATAATTTGTAAGTTGAGATTCAAGATGCCCATATGGAATCCAGTGTACATACTTCAATTGAAGGTTCAAAAAGTGGACTACCAATTGTAGGGGTGTAAACGAGCCAAGTCAAGCTCGAGTATTGCTAAGCTTGGCTTGGTTCGTTAAGATTTCGAGTCTAGTTCGAGCTTGAGTAATTTTAAACGAGCCTGAAATATCTAAGCTCGACTCGGCTCGTTAAGATCTCGAGTCGAGTTCGAGCTTTTTTTGAGCCTAATCGAGTCAAGTATTGATCGATTTTTGACCGTGTTAGACTCGAGTAACTCTTATCTCTCTTAAACTTTGAAAAAAAAAACTTTGATATACAAGTTGTGTAAACTCAAACTTGTTAATTTTAGGTTGTAGTATTTTAATTTAAGTTTTAAGATTTATGTTTAAGGTTTAGATTTTAGGGTTTTAAGTTTAGAAATTTAAATTTTAAATTAAAAAAAATAATATATTTATATTTTCGAATAACTCGTGAGCTTTTCGAGTCGAGTATCATGTAGCTCGATTCGACTCGTTAAAAACTCGAACCGAGTTTTGATCAAGCTTTGATCGAATCAAACTCAATAACTCGTGATCTGTCTCGTCTCATTTACAGCCCTAACCAATTGCAGCACGTTCTATTACATCAGCTCAACCAACACCTTCATGTCAAACAATAAGCTCTACACCTAGAAAGAAAATAACAGCAAATAGAATTCCATCGTCTCAACCTACCACCGATCAGCATTAATCATCCCAACATCTTGTCTCTCAACCTCTACCAACTAGAATACCAAAGCTGACCATATGGAGAAATCTCTCAAAATCTACCATATGGAAGCCTTAAAAAATAGGTTAGTTAAAAACAAGTATTGTTGGAACTATTTTGGATTATTTTGATGCAGACTTGTACAATATCATTTTTTTGTTATGGTATATTGTTGCTTTTAGTAGTTGATTTTATATTTTGTTCTGGGCAGAAACATGGCTTGTTTAAAATGTTTTTTTAGATGACTTGATGTTAAATTAATAATAGTATTGAATAAACAAACTAAAATGACTACATAATCACCAATTTATTTCTAAGATTATATTCTAACATAAGAAACTCTGCACGCTCTCTAGCTACGAGAGCCTTGTGAGAGTGAAAATATCTATTTTCCAATGCCCTCCCTTTCTTATATAAGGGATTAGGATCTAAAACCATCTTCTCGAGGGCAATAGCATTCTCGATAAAGAAGATGTATGATTCAGTATCAACAGTTTCCCCAACAAAGCCAGTAATTTCCACCTCCTTCGGGCTATGATGAAAACTTCTTCTACCTTTCTTAGTTCGGCTTCTATTATGATTTTCTCCACTCTAACTGCAACACCCAAAAGCATATGTATACACATCAATTAATTGATCAAATTAGAATCTATAAAAAAAGGGTCTCAATTACACGACCATATTCAAGTTCTTGCTTATTCATTGCTGCTATCATCAGGTAGAGGAATGAGAAAAAGCATCAAAATTATTAGTATGCAAGTCCATTGATTCAGCAGAAAGCAAGAATGCTTACATCCAAAGCAAACCAATGCAAGGAAGGGAAGGCATCCACCCACCAAGACAAGAAAAGAAGGATATCCAGATACACAATGGATCTCTATTCTTCCAACTCACGTCCACAGATACGTGGAGTTCAAGCTTCTGAAGCTAAGGGAAAAGTGAAACCATTCATCCCCACTGCATAATGCTGTGAGGTTTGGAACATTCTCAAGGGGAATCTCTGTTTGTCGTCCAGTATATTTGAAGCTTACAAGGTTGATGGCAACAAGTTCTAGACTCTTAACCTCTGAACAGCGTGATATCTCCAAGCTTCTTAAGTGAAGTGATGGACCTGCAGCTCTCACATGAACCAGAATCATAGAATGTTGCACACATAAACGTTCAAGAAAAGGGCTATTGGATACAAGGTTGTCAATAACATCATCACTTACATCTACGCATCTCAGTACAAGGGATGTAAGGGGAATACAACTCGGTAAACCAAGACTCAGTGGACACAGTCTGTATAAGGAATACTTCATAGGATATAAACCTATTATAGGTGCAAAATCCAATTCTAATCTTTTAGCTTTCAAATAACAGGTAGAGGATACAGTTTTCACCAAATGATTCAATGTGTTTACCAACCTAAACAAAGGAACATAGAATATCATGTAATATCTCTGTGATTAGAACAATACCTTCTGTTTTTCTCGATTACTTGTGGTTGAAGTCTCTCCATTCTAAAGTTCCAAACTTGAGCACAATCTCTCTGGTTATGGTGATTATAACTTGAATGTAATCACGAGAGATCAAATTTCAAAAAACCCTTTAAATCTTTCTCTTTGTTGCCAAATTCGCTTTCAAAAGACAATGATTTTGGGTTTTGGGCGCTTTCATCAGTATATATAGGGAGAGTTGTTACACTTTTAATGAAACTAATATGAATATATAGTAAATAACAATTAAGATTATTACGATTTAATATTATTTTATAAATAAATATATATATATATATATATCAAATTTAATATAGGGAAATAAGTTACAGCAGACCTCTACTTTTTCTGAAACACTTTTTCCTAATATTTTATTTTAGAATAAAATACATATATATATATCAACCTGATTTTTTCATAGAAATTAGATTTTAGGTTGTAACCTTATTTTTCATGTAGAAACCAAAATTCAGTTGCAACCTGATTCTTGTATTTTTCAGAAATGGATATAGGTCGAGTCAAGTTTAGGGTTTATCAACGCCAAAAACTCTTAATCTTTCAAATTTTAAATTAAATTTTTAACCCTTAAAATTATAAGGTTTGAGGGATAAAAATAATCACTCGAAAAAATCACTCATTTTCCCTGTTTAAGAACTCGTTCGAGTTTTCAGGTTCTTTCATAACCTTTCTCCCCAAAACTATAATGATTCGAGTTTCATCACGTTCTCTAGCATCTCTGTTATAGGTAATTTTCTCCCCAAAAACCATAATTTTTAATATTCGATTTTCATTTGTATATTCGATATATTTTAAAATTCTAATAATCTCTGTTTAAGAATTAACTGCTCATTTAAGTTAAACAGTACTATTGACCTATCATAAACGCTCACGATAATCCAACTTGCAATGTAGGGTCGTTTTTTCGGAGCCAATTTGTGTTGCAAATAAAGGAAAGGAAATCATGATATCGAGGCCCGATTAATGACAATGTCTGACATAACATGTTGTAATGTACGGACTCTTACTGTTAAGAACGAGAACACTAGATTTAACTTCTTACAGTAGTAAAAGTTTGACGTTCAAAGCATATAAGAAAGTGTTTATTGGTTGGCATCATGCCATCAAAGTCATATGCAAACAACAGTCTTTAAAACCTAACCGGATAGCAAGCAAACACACATACAAAAGATAGTAAATTTACGAGCCAAGTAGTTCTGTAAGCACCAAACACAGCAGGATCATCAACTTTCAGAGCTATAGGATGTCTCTCCTGCTGAAGAGCTATCTCTTTGAAGACGTTTCATCTCCTCATAAGCCCATTCAAGACCAGGGCAGTAATGGAGTGGCGGATTAAATCTGCAATCGTTAATGTCATCTGGCAAAAATGCCCCATTCTCCACTAGGTACTTCACAGCTTCTTTCTTTCTTTCTTTAGCTGCTGTGTGAAGTGGTGTCCCTGAGATTCCAAACCGAAACAAGGGTTGATGAAATCAGTATCCTTTCTTACATCTAGGTGCATGTTTTAAATTTTTGTAATATCAAGTCCAGAATTTCATTCACCAACCATTAATGCTACGTACACTGCTAGTATATGCTGAACAAAATACACTAAACAAATCATCATTAAGTATAACTATGTAGTATATGCTGACCAAAATACACTAAACAAATCATCATTAATTAGCATCACTGTCCAAATTGATTTCTATCATAAAAATCTAACGTGCAGCTAGACGTTTGAATTTCTTTCAAGCACTTTTATCAGAAATATATCACAGTTTATAACAAAGAGAGTTGATTTGGGCTTTAGTGGTGTCCAAGCTTGTACTAAAAACAGTAATGAAGGTATTGGGTTTTTGTGTATGTGTGTGTGCACATGGTTGATGAGGAATTTGGATATGAGTAGTTACTATTCATTACAATGTTTAATTGGCTCATAAGGTATGTCAGTTTGGTGAGCATGAAAGCCTAAATTGATTCTTTGAAGAAGAAGAAATGCAGCTGATTTAAGTTGTGAAATATAATCAAATTAGCACAGTATAAACACAAATCTTAGATGGTAACACGACCCAAATTAGCTTGTAGTTTTAGAATTTATGTACTAATTATGTCATAAGTTATCATCAACAAAAACTTTTAAATTTTGGCATATAGTACACTAAAGTTAGAATACGAAAACATGAGATTAAGAAACTTACAACCACAAGCCCCCTTAGTTCTTGCATCAATATTGGCACCACGTTCAAGCAGCTCATCCATAACTTCGAGGTGGCCACCCTCAGCAGCAAGATGGAGTGGGGTGATACCTTGGGATTTTGGGCCCCACGCAGCCACATTTACATCCATCCCTTCATTGAGAAGCTGCTTGACCTGTTACAAGGAACCTTAGATCAGCATTCCATTTCCAAGGGCAAGGCAAGTTAGGAAAGTTATCGCAGCAAACTGACTTTTGTTAGACCCAAATGTTAGACGCAAATGATGAAAGTTAACATGTTCAGTTCCCTTGGGAGATGGATCTAAAAATAATTAGCTAGTTGAGATCAAGTAAATCAGTTGATGGCAAGTACAACATTTAAAACTCAGGTAAAATGGAAATCTCAGATAAAAGCAAAAATGGAAGAGTAATAAACCAAAGCACATATGTCCAACTACTATCGGTATAAAATACAAGCCATAATCCCAAACGAATTCTCTTTTCTGTAAAATCTGACAGGGGATTTCAAGTATTACCACTAAAGGTAGATAGAATTCGAGCACTACCCTTGATTTCAAAGAAAGAAATATACCTTATCAATGTCACCTTTTCGGGCTCCGATGTGAAGCAACGTCCAGCCTCTATCATCCCGATCAACCCCACACCTAAACGAGCGTCTTCTTGACAAACTTCTCCGCAAAGACAGCCCTTGAGTCATATTCTTCAACTCAACAATAAAAACCAACCAATATCGTTGCAGATATATGTAATTTTTATTTCCTTCACCCAGAAAATAAAGAAATAGAACCCCAGATCAAGATTGATTGCTTAGGTGAATAATTACATGATATTGGAGTAAAAAGATGAAACTTCAAAAAGGTTGAGATCTTTTTTTTTTCTTGAAAAAACACACAATTTTCAAAGCTGAATACGATAACGAGAGGAATTACATTCCAGTTATGGAAAAGAGAGGAATTAACGAGAAGCGGGGGAATGATTAGCGATGCAATAAGGAGCAAAGGGATTCAAACCAGGACCAAAGACACGAGGGTTTTGAGTGCAAGTCATAAACGGAGAAGACAATACAAACATAATTGATGAAATTGGTTGAAAATTTAAAGAAAAACCAGAGGAATTGAACAAATCATAGATCGATTATTAGTGAGGGAACATTGATCTCTGAAATCTGGAAGGAAGAGACGTATGAAAAAGAAAACCCTAAATCAGAGACGAAACAGGAGAGGAAACCTAATACAATTCAGAAGTTTATAGATTCAACATATATATTATGCCATTTGCCATTTTTAGTTTATCTTCGTAATGGGCTTAAGGCCCAACTGCTCTAACAACCCATCCATGCCTAGCCCACAATAACAGAATCTTTTCCTTTTTAAAAAAATTTCAGTACAGTTAATATATATTTTTGGTTATCTGAATTTGGTTTCTAGATTTAATTAATTAAATTTTAAGTCCAATTATACATTTGAATTTGGTTTTAAAGTTTAATTTGGTATTTAAATTCTTTTTGTTTTAATTATAAATTTAAAATTCTTTTTAGTTTCTAATAAATACCTTAAAATTAGTGACAGATTCATGATTTTTTATGGTGGTTATAAATCAAAATATTTTTTTAAGGTGAACATAAATCATATAAAAATTATATTTTAAAAAGTCATAAAAATGGTTAATTCTTAAAAATTAAAAAATTAAATTAAATGTGTGAAATTAAAAAAATCAGGATGGACATAAGCACGAAACTTAAGACAAAAGAAAAGAAATATTTGTGTTAAATTGTATCATATTGAAGGCAAATGTAGTTAAAATAGGAGCAATTTAAATTTTTAGTGATTAAATTGAAAAATAAATAAATTTTAGTTGCTAAAGTAAGAATATAAAGACTGTTTAGTGATGAACGTTGTAATTTACCCTAATAATATGGTATGGTATTTACGTTAAATCTTATCAATTCGAAGGGCGAAAGGGTTGTCGGCTTGAGTCGGAGTTGCTTATCTCTGTGACCGGGAACTGAGTCTCAACACACACCACAATCGCCATGGATTTAATCTCACTCTCATCGGCTCTAAACCCTCCTTTCTCCCACCTTCAAATCAAACATAAACCCTCGCTTTCTTCCCCCAACCAAAGCCATTCCTTTCTCAGACTCACACCCACGCTCGTTTCCTCGTATCTCAAACTGAAAGCCACCGCTAACAGACTCAATCCCTCATACCCCCAGACCTCCCCCATCGCTAACAGACTCAAATACTCATCCCCTCAGACCCCTTCAACCGCCATGCGAGGGGCTGAGTCCGACGCTATGGGGTTGTTGCTGAGGGAGGGAATTGTTTTCCTTGGAAACAACATTGATGATTTTGTGGCCGATGCTATCATTAGCCAGTTGCTGCTTTTGGACGCTCAGGATCCTACTAAAGATATCAGACTCTTCATTAATTCCCCTGGTGGTTCTTTGAGGTATGCCCCCTCCCCCTTTTTCAAGGTTTTTGTTGTTATTCTTCTTCTGCTCTTTTAACCCTAGACTTAGATTCGATTATTCTGGTTTTCAATTCTTCTCTTTTGAGGTAGCGAGAAGAAAACATTATTGCTACAATTTCTGTTCTATTCCTTTTTTATTGGGAAAGAAAGAAATTTTTAATAGATATCTGGGAAATACATATCCGATGAGGTATTTCATCAATGGGTATTTTCTTTAATTAAAAAGGGTGTCATAAATTGAAGTTTTTCTTCTTTGAATGATGTGGTCTTGTGCAATGGTAAATTCTTGAACTGACAATTTAGGACCTTGATATGCACTTATCAAGCTGAATAATGTCCTGTTTATTTGCTTCAGCTAGTATTTCATTATTGGCTAGGATTTTGGAAACAGTATGGCTATTTTATTTGATTGGGGGGGGGGGGGGGGGTATTCTACTTGGATATGGATTACCAATTTTTTAGCAGGGCATTTCTTATTGAAGGAGCCTGGTAGAAATGATTTCGAAGGTCTATCTTGTTTGTATACCCCCAATTTAATATAGGAGCACCTATACAGTACTTGTAGACCGCTTAGTTTGTAGCCTAAAATGGATATGGCTGAGCCTATGATATAAAAGTCCTGCAATCCAAAATACAACTCTTAGTTTGTAGCTTCAACTTGTGGGTGGAAATTGTATTGCTTCATCCAAGCATAAAGAACCCTGCTGCATCACTAGATTAGCTAGCATGTATGATGGTTCATAATCTTATTGTCCATTTGGTTGTGTATTTATTCTTTATTTCATCTGATGATCAAGCTCAAGTTTTGTACTACCCTTTAAAAAGTGCAAATTATACCCCAATAGATGCTTTCCAAAGAGACAGCTGACCATTTCCTTGTGTTTTTCTAAACCGCCCTTTTCTTGGGAAGACAACCCTGGTCATTGGTTTGTGCAATCTTCAGGTATTCTAAGGTTGTTGTATGGTCAGTGGGAATTGTGCATATTCTTGAAACTTTAGGAGTATAGAGCAGTTTGCACTTAAAGGCAGCTTAGGTCGTCAATTTAGGCTAGAAAACATGTCTGTATTCTTACATATTGTATTTCCATCAAGGCTTGAGTTGAAGCTTTTGTAAGGGAACCATTTTACTTGATGGGGAAGGAATTTGAAGATCTTCATGGGGAACGGTTCTTCGTAATTTTTTAATGTACTTACAGAATTACGATACACTTTGCAAAATATATGAAGACTATAATTTGCTAGTGAACTTGATAAATTTCCATTTGCTTCCCTTTCCACCCAACTAAATAAGACTGCTTGCACAACCGTTCTTTGATTTTATCTTTGTCCAATCAAAATAAGGGTAATTTACTCTCTTTTTTTCCCTTTCTATTTTTTAAGACTTCTTTGTTCTCCTTCATGTTGATTACCTTCAAAAGAATATAAACTTTCCTGCTATGCTTCCATTTTAACATTTTATTGTCTTCTATTTGATTTCTGATCGTATCACCTTTGTCTATCCTTTCCTTTTGCTGATTTTCTGTTTTTGCTATTTGTACCAGTGCTACAATGGCTATATATGATGTAGTGCAGCTTGTTCGGGCTGATGTTTCCACGGTTGCAATTGGCATCGCAGCATCAACTGCTTCTATTATCCTGGGTGGTGGCACCAAAGGCAAGCGCCTTGCAATGCCAAACACACGGATAATGATTCATCAACCTCTAGGAGGTGCTAGTGGACAAGTTATAGACGTAGAAATCCAAGCACGGGAAATTATGCATAACAAGAACAATGTGACTAGGATAATTTCGAGTTTTACTGGTCGTTCGTTTGAACAAGTACTGAAAGATATTGATAGGGATCGGTATATGTCTCCAATGGAAGCAGTTGAATATGGAATAATAGATGGAGTCATCGACGGGGATATGATCATTCCATTGGAACCAGTGCCTGAAAGAGTGAAGCCAAGATTAAACTACGAGGAAATTAATAAAGATCCAAAGAAATTCTTGACCCCTGATATTCCAGACGACGAAATATACTAGGCCGGGTCGGGGGCATGCGATGCAAGAAGTGTAATGTTTTAATGGGACTTGTTTTTCATTTGTTTTTGTTAAGTGGAACTTTGTATTGCATTGCATAAAGTGGGAACGTGGTTTTGGCCCCAGCAAAATAGATTATTGTGTGTTTAGAGACAATTTGACAATCGTTAAAACAGTGAATGGAATGGAGAAGCAGACATTTGGTCCATTCACTCCTCATCAGGGATCTCATACACGTAATTGACCTGATTTAAGCTCGAACTCAAAAAAGATAAAAAATAAAATTTTTAATAATGCTCAATTATTTCTTTTTAGAAATTTATTTGATTTTTATTTGTTAAGAAAATTGTTTGTTAAGCTTATCAAAAAATTTATTTTGTTTTTAATATATATAAAATTTAATAATATTATATCAAACTTAATATAAATTAATAAAACTAAAAAATTCAATAAAGTATTTCTATCGATTTTAAAATCAAGTTAGATTTTATTTGATTCAATTGTTAATATTTCGAAGAAGAGTCAATTTAAGTCGAGTATCGATGGAGTCAAAGTGAACCAGATACAAACTCAATTAACACTCCTAGACAAATCTCTTTTATACATGCACACCCTCGTATGCCAATCGTACAATTGGGGTCTATAACATAATGGGCTGGTTCTGTGAAGAGCTGCTCGACTGCCTCAAGTTTTTTATCCTAAAATACCCTAAGGTGATTTAGGCCTTTGGATTTCATTCTTTTTCTACTTTTGAACTATATATTTAGCAACTTCCACGTACTCATATTGCTTATTGTTTGCTCAGTTTTGCTACATTTCCATGTTAAAAATGGAGTTAAGCTCAGTGATCCTATAGATATGTGCAACTCACTGAAGTCTGTATCCCCTTAGATTCTTGAATCTGAAGTCATGTTATCTGGGAATCTCACTCAGTACATAACAATTGGCTCGTCTGTTTCTGACCTTGAATTATAGATTATATGTATTGATGCTTGCCTTTCACGTTATCCTCTGCCGGAAAATGCTATCCATCCTGTCGTTGGTTTTCTTATGCTGTCTTAGGGGAGGTCACCTTTTCGGGAGTAAGACATAAAAGCCCCAATACGGAAACAATTAGCTCATACTGTTATTCTAGAGTATCCTGTAATTCATGTATTTATTCCTTCTGGAACACTATGATTTTGAAGTTATCAGGGAGAACCTTCCTGTCACTCATAGGACAGAGGGTGAAGATTCTAGCATTGCTGACAATGAAATCCAAAAAGGTGTTACCTTCGGGGAGTAGGAAATAAAAGAGAATGGTAGCTCTTTAGATCGTCCGGTCTTTGATCTTATGAAGGGTGTGCATCAAAAGTCCCTTCTCAGAACAAGTCTGAGAAAGCTTTTGGTAACTTAGTTTTGTCTCTGTCAACTAGAGCTGGGGCAGGGAACATGGTGCATTCCAGCTCCCTGGCTAATGAAGATTTTGAAGACATGGGGTTTGATTTTGATCATGGCTTAAATCAATTCAGACGACTTTCTCACTGTAAATTTTCCCAGGAATCCCTTCGAGGAACAATCTCTGCAATGCTGTGGCATTTTCGAGCATGCAGTTTCCTTCATACTGAAAATGGATACGACTACCAGGAAATGACTCCCTATTCTATAATGAAAGAAATAAATTACAGATTTTGCCTGCACTTGAAACCCAAAACCAAGCAACATGGGCTTCATCAACACAGTGACTGTCCCATGACAAGTTTGACTGTAATAATTGAGTTTCGAGTTTTGAGTGTGGATCTGGTCAAGAGCAGCTACTTTTCAGAGCATTAAACTTATCAGATGAGCCGAAAACCAAAGTGACCCTACCAGGTACCAGCTGAGCCGGCCGGATAAATACAGGCATCCCATCCCTTTCCTCCATGATTGGAGCACTTTGTCTGGTCCGGTATGTTCGGCTCAATTAGGTTCCGGTTTAGATAAGGTTTAACTTAAAAATAAGTATATAAATTATATATATATATATATATATATTTAAATTAGGTGTTAAATGTTATTTTAATTGAAATAAATACTTAAAGTTTTATCTTAGTAGTGTTTTAAGTACTACTGTTAAAAAAATTGCTCAACTCAAAAATAGGTGTTCAAACTATATTTTTTCCCTGAAATATGTGCTTACAACCCTCGAAAGTATCACGTCAGTTAGAAGGTATAGTGCAAAACTCATATTCGATATAAACATACAGTGCTAACGGATCATTAAACATGTAGCAAATATAAAAGGTTGTTTGACATCAACCGGATTAACTCTAACTTCAATCATATATTATAATTCTTCGTTTGTAATTTATTCTTTTAAATATAAATATTTATAGCATGAGCTTTTTAGCTCAAGTGATTAAAGAAACGATTGTTATTCTTAGAGGTTATGAGTTCGAGCACCAGTGATGCTGATAGAGATTATATTTTAGAACAGATAACATTCATAAAATTTTATCGCCCTTTTATATATATATATATATATATATATATATATACTTACATAATAAAATATTTTAAATCTAAATTCTTAAAAACCCAAAGATCTTTTTTAAACCCAGAATCATTAAATCATTAAATTATGATTTAGGACGGAAAATCAATGAAAGATAAATCTGATTAGTAATACCTTTCACTTGTGTCACATAAGTGAAGGACAAACACCATCAATACTACCTTAAAATATTAATATAACGATGACGATATATTAATAATTAATTTTATTATAACTTAAATTGGATTAAATCTATGGTTAGACTGTAATTTCATAATCATAGATCAGTGTTTAATTTGAGTCAGTAGGACATACCATTCCTGCACATGTGTTTTAAACCCAGAACATAACTGCACATGGGAAGAGAGACAAGCCTCACATGAAAGAAACATGTCACTCCTAGGTTTGTTTCCCATTCATCCAAACCCATCTGAATTGGCACTGCTGCTTCTCTATCCATCTTATCCTTTCACGCACACAGTCAGATCCAACTTATTACAAGTATGCCAGATCATGTGAGATTTAATTTCAGGACCCCATGATGTCTGAACAATGGACACAAAGACATGACTGTCCTATGCTCTACAACAAAGATGATTAATTTAGGAACTTGGTAGTGAATTTGCTTGTCCAGAAATAATTTGTTCGAGTTCGAATCTAGAATTTTATGTCGATAAAATTTAAATAATATAGACTATTTGATACTACTTCGATGACTAATTAATCCTACTTAACAAAACTTAAACTAGACAAGCCATTTATTTCTATACTAGTGGCTAGTTCATCGTAATTGATGTCTTAATGTACTCTAGTCTCTGTGCAAGTTTTGTCATGTACGTTTACTTTTCAGTTATCACATGGGGATTGGTCCCAATACAGCCATTTTCGTGCAATTTTTGTTTCAAGGAGAAATCCATATCATTAAAAGGTGTGGCTAATGCTTAATGGGGAGCAATATTCAAGACCTCAATTTTATATTTACAGTTGTATTATTTCCAGGGAGATTAGTTTTAGATAAAATTGTTTACAAGAGTTTGATCGATGAATTTGCTTCAAATAATATGAGGAGGATTAGATTTTTTTTATTGTTTTAGTTTTAAATAATATTCGGCTCGGTTGAGAAATGGTGTTATTGAACTTGGTTTAGGCTCAAGGTTCATTGAGCTTGAAATTTTAAGTTCGGGTTTAGTTCGAGCTCAAGATTCGTCAAGCTTGGCTCGGCTCGCTCGATTCGGTCAAAATTGACAAATTTGCTATATTTTTTTTAAAGATAAAGCAACGTTAAAAACCTTTTTACAACCAACACCGAAACGGAATTCAATATCAGGAAGAGAAAAAAATACTCATTTTATTTTAATCAATTTGTTTTTATTGTATTTCGCTTATTTTATTTTATTTTATTGTTAAAAAATTACTTTTAGTGTATATGTAGCATATATATAATATAATTATTTCGAGTCTGTTCACAAGTTTTTCGAGTTAAGATCTCGAGCTTAACTCGAGCCCGAATCGAGCTCACTCGAGTCGAGCTTTGACCAAATCGAATTCGAGTAACTCGCAAACCGGTCAAATTTATTATCACCCTACTAATTACTAGTTTATCTGTTAGAATGAGACATTAAGTCAATTAAAAAAGTCAAATATCCAAATTTTGACATTCTAGATAAAGTAAACTAAATTGAAAGTATCATCTTATAATAAACTTTTCAAATACATAATTTATATTAACTGAATCGAATACTAATAATTATAAAAATAACAATAAGAGAGTACATGGATTATATTGTCTAATGTTGAAACTGTACATCCGAACCCCATGCACTGCATTCTTCAAGATTGCAACTTCTCTTGGGTTTCCCCCCTTTTTGTTGATAGCCACGTCACAACAACTATAACAAATTACTACTTTAGAATTAAACTTGTTTTATACACAAAGGTAAGCTATTATTTCACTTTGAGTTTCAAGGCAGGCAATGTATAATTATTAAGACAATTTAGAAATTAAGATAAATCAAAATCAAGATTATCGGACGGGACCTTTTTAAAATCCTCTTGTGTAATAAATAACAAATGGAATATTAATAATTCGATAAGAATCTTTATTTTTATGGTATGTATCTTCTTTATTTTTGTGGTTCGTTTTATTTATCATTTAGTATTATTTTAACGTATTTTAACGATTTTTTAGTATTCATATAGAGATCATCACGTTATTAATATTTTGATTTGATTATGTCAGTGGTCATAGAAAGGATTGATTCTCTTTCATTTGATGATTTATTAACTGATATAATCAGAATTTTATAGCAGAATAATCTATCTGATAGTTTAATTTACTCACTATTCTTTTTTCATCTCGTAAAACATCTCTTTTGACTAGAGATAATAATATTCGTGAAAATTTTTAGATTTTGGTGGTATACTTTTAGATATCTCTTTTTAGTATACTAAAATTCATAAAAGTATTTGCTTTTCTTTATATATTATGATTTTAGTATACTAATCTCTTTTTCCTTTCTTTTAGATGAATTATATTTATAATATTTAATAAAATTCAGATATTATTAAAAAAATATCCACATTATAATACATAGTATATAAATTATTTTTTTTGGGTACAATAGAATGATAATAAATATTCTTGAAATCTAAACTGCACACAACTCTTAATATTCTTCAAATATGTAATTATCTCCCGGAAAACAACTTCAATTTTTTTATAAAAAAAAATGTGTTTTTGAAATAAAATTATTTGAAACCCATCTGATAATTCATGTCTTAACATCCCACGTACAAATGACGAGGGGATGTTTTTTTTTGGCAAGCAAACAGTTGCCTTTTGTATCAAAAAGTGTAAGAACATGTCGACCCACTACTCCATATGTACATGTTTTACTAGTAATGACTAATCATTGATATACTCCAAAAAAAAAAAAATACATTTGTGGTTGTGAGTGGCTGGCCACCTCTTTCAGTAACTTGTGGTTCATTTCATCTTTGGGTTGGTTCATGAGCATTACCATCGGCTAGAGATAGGGGTGTAAACGAACCGAGCTTAAACGGACAAGGATATGTCCGTGTTCGTTTATTTATTTTTGAAGGTGTTCAAACTCTGTTCGTGTTCGTTTAAATTTTTAATGGTATGTTCGAGCTTGGTTCGTTTATTTTTTGTTATGTTCAGGCTCGGTTCGTTTAACGTTCACGAACGTGTTCGTTTAACGTTCATGAACATGTTCGTTTATATGTTCGTGAACGTGTTCGTTAAGCGTTCGTGAACATGTTCGTTAAGCGTTCGTGAACGAGTTCGTTTGTATATATTCATCAACTTGTCTATTTAGCGTTCACGAACATGTTTGTTTAGTGTTCATGAACATGTTTGTTTAGCGTTTACGAACATATCAGTTTAACGTTCGTGAACATGCTCGTTTATATACTTTGAATTTAGGATTATTAAAGAACATAAACGAGCTAATAAACGAACTTATAAACAAGTATATAAACGAACATAAACAATCCTATAAACGAGCTTATAAACGAGTATATAAACGAGCTTATAAACGAACATAAACGAGTTTGTTCGTGAACATAAACGCACTTATGTTCGTGTTCGTTCGTTTATTAATCGAACATAAAATATCTGTTTATACTCGTTTATTTAACTTAATAAACGAACATTATACGAACGGTTCACGAGCAGCTCGTCGAACACCCTGTTCATTTACACCCCTAAGTAGAGATGACAAACGATCATTCGGTTTAAGTAAGATTTAATTTTAGTTTAATTTAGATTAAATTTGGTTTGGTTTGATTTTAATTTGGATTGGATTGATTTATATCGATTTGGTTGATTTTAGGGTCAATTGATATTAGGTCATCTATTTAAAGATTGTTTGATTTTAAGTCTGATCAAAATTCATTTGATAGAAGATCGATGTGTTTTCGTCAGATTTTAAGGTGGATTTATGTTTATACCCATATATGATATTATGAATACAATATATTTGACTTTTTGTTGGGTTGTTCGATAATTCACATCAAATCTTGTTTTATTTCTTTAACATCTTCTCTTTATTTCGGGTTGTCTTCAACTCAATTTATTTTCGATTTAAATAAAATCAGTTTGGGTTTATTCAGTTCGCTTGAAAATTGGTTTGAGTTCATTCGATTTGGTTGAAAATCAGATTAGATCCGTATCGATTTAACTAAAAATAATCAATTTCATAGTGCTTCAGTTTATTTCAGGTTTAAGATCAAGAACGGATCATCATATCCGGATTGATATTGAGTATAACTAATTCGGGTCTCGAGTAAGTTTATCACCTCTACCATTGAGTGTTGCAATTAATGGATCATAATTACGCATTTTTCACTAACAATAGAGTTATATTTTGATATACAAACTATGAATTATTTTTACACAAGCACTACCTGACTTTCAACGGTATATTTAGCGGCGCTTTTAGAAAAACGTCAGAAAATTTATATCTTTAGTGGCGTTTTCTTGAAAACGTCGTTATATATAAGTCTTTAGTGGTATTTTCTTAAAACGCTATTAAAAACATGGTTTTGAGTGGCGTAACTAAAAACATACTTTTTACTGGCATTTGTAATCTCTAGCCTTTTTTTAAGAAACATGATTTTTAGTGGTGTAACTAAAAACATACTTTCTACTGGCATTTGTAATTTCTAACGTTTTTTTAAGAAATATGAATTTTAGTGGCGTTTTCTTAATCTTTCATATTTAAATTATACAAACTTAAATCTCAAACACTAACAGCTTAAAATCTAAAGTTTAAACCCTAAACATTAAATCTTAACCCTAAACCTTAAATTATACATCTTACAACCAAACTCCCTTAAACCCTAAACCATAACTTAGATCTCTAAACCCTAAAATTAAAAGACTTATATAAATTAAAGTTTATATATATATCAAAATATTTTCTTAACAATATATCAAACATTGTTAGTTAGGTTTATTAGTTTTAACTCAACTAATTCATATAATATATATATATATATATATATATATAATAATTGCACCTGCTGCTGCTAACCCATTATTTTACTTCCTTAGCAGCTTGTACAATAATTATTACATACATAATCAACAAGAGTTGTTCATCTATAATTGCTTCTTGCAGAAATGAAAAAATAATAAAATTTTAAGAGTTGTTAGTTGCTCAACAAATGCTGTTAATTAGAGAAGACAACCACCTAATAATCATTTAATTTAAATTTAAATCATAATTTATATATATAACACCACATAATTGAAGTGGTTCGACAGGTACATTATGGTTTTGACTTTATTTCTGTTACGTTGATAATACGCACCAGTTCACCGGCAACCAAAGGTTTCTGGAAATTTCAGCAACTAAACATTAATCATTTTGCATATTCACTTGATTACTTAAAATTTATATGGATTCAAAATTTGGTATCGATTCCAATATAATATGTATAACTTAAAATAAATCAGAATTTAATTTTTAAGCGAATTAAAATGGAACTGAATCGAAATCATTTAAACCAAATGTAATTTGAACTGAAATCAACTCGAAATAAATAAAATATATTAAAAGAAATAAAAAAAATTGATGTGAACCGTCGCACAAATCACCAAAAAAATTAAATGTATTAGCTTTATAAAGACATATATTGATTTAAAAAATTAGTTTGACCATAAAATTACTCGATTAAATCATATTGGTCTTGACTCAATCTAAAGCCATCCAACTCGAAAATTCAAGAGAGTCAATTTGACTCGATCTAACCTTTATACCTAACTTAAACCACTATAAACCTAAATAAAAATCGAATCAAACTATATCTGACTTAAAATAAAATAAAAAATAATAAAAATCAAACTTAACCCAAACCAATTCGATCATCTGTTCCCTGTAATTAAATTAGACACCTTTTCTCTTCCATAGTCTATGTCCCGTCACAACTGAAAAAATGCTTGGAAAGACAAGTTGCTTAAATATAATCTACATTGTAGACAGCTAAAAATAATTAAACTGTCATATTTTTTATTCCCCCCATAAATTAATAATACCAAACCAAAATACAAATGATATGAGCTGGTTGCTACAAACTAAAATGTTCTTCATTAATCTACCATAAAAGTAACATGCTGGCATAATCTAGTTTATGTATTTTTTATTTTAATCACTAAAATTGAAAATTTTTTATTTTAATCATTAAAATTATTAAAATAATATTATAACACGTTAAACTGCAAATTTGATGAGAGATTATATCATAAACTCTGTTCACCACGTCATTTATGGTCCATGCAATCAGGTTCGTATATCTTTAATTAACTATTTGATAACTACTCACTCACCTATTCACCTTAAAAAATATAATAAAGATGGATTTGGTTAGTTGGGACTATAGATGACGTGATGGAAAAGATTCATGATATAATTTTTTTAATTTGACACGTTTTAAAAAAAGTATTAATATCTAATTTGATCTTTAAATTATAGTTAAAATATTAGTTTGGTCCTTTAAAAATTAATTATACTTTAAAATTTTCTAGAAATCTTGTAAAAATCTGACAATGTTTTAAAACATAATGAATTGTATAAATTCTAATTAAAACTATTGCATTGTCTATCATATATTAATTATATTATACAAATAAAGTCTTCATAAATTTTATATGGTGTGACAAAAATAGAATTATATTTTTCTAAATATCATGATAATTAATAATATCTTTAGAAAAATCTTATATTTTTACAAATTCTTCATAAATTTGATGATGTTTTAAGTAATTTTTGGAATTATAATTATAAAATTAATTAAATATCAAAATTGATATTCTATTTCTAACTACAGTTTAAAAAGTCAAATTAGATATTAACCCTGGTTTTTAACATCTCACGTCATCACTTTAATAATACAACAATCATTTTATTAATTTTTATAACTTCATTGAAAAAAAAAAAACAAATTTTAGTGATCATAAGTGCAGGTTACAGTAAAATATATTATTTTTCGATAAATAATTACTAATTCATAAATAAATATATTTAATTAATTGTATTTACATACTCTACGGCTTATGAATTAAACAAACTAAATTAAATTATTTTTTATGCATACAAGGAATCCTCCTTAATAATGGCATGATGCATTCTTTACTAAAAAAAATTATTATATAGTTTCGGTTTATTACGTTATTTAAGATTTCATTTAATAAAAATATCTAATTATTTATAAAAAATAAAAATTTATCTTAAAATATAAAATAAAATTTTATTATTAAATAAAATCGTATATAATATGATAAGTGAGCTACATGACCCAATTAATTTAATAATATCTTTGTCTTTGGTGAGTGATGATATTCTTGAGAAAGTTGATAGAATGTGGCGTCACACAGCCATGGTGCGTATCTATATTATATTATATTTTTGTGAAGGCTTAAGTACATACATAACAATTTTAAAAGGAAGGAAAACGATATATATTCTTAGATCTATGTTATTTTATTTTTTAAATTTTAGAGTTTAATATTTATATTTAATTTTTGATACAATATTAAAAAAATTAATGTTTTATCAAATAGTCATTTTAGTTTTATTTTTTAAAAAATTATTTATTTTTAATAGTTTATTCTGAGTTAAAATGATGATTTTATGGATGAAACTGTTAATCAATTGACGGTAAACAATTAAAATAATAATATCATATATGTAAATATATTGACTTTGTATAATGATATTATTGTATTTTTTAATAAAATTATATAAAATATATATTTTATATGATGCATCATTTTGTTATATTTTTCTAAGTTATTTATCGTTAATTTAATATAAAAAATTGACCGATATGTCATATAAATTTATCATCTTATTTAAATTATTTTATCGTCAGTTAATTGATATTTATTATTTAATTTAAAATAAAATATTAAAGATTAAATTAACTAAAAAATCAAAATTAAACTGACTATATAAAATAAACGTTAAGTTTTTTTCCCTTAAATTTTATGGTGCGGGAGGGATCATTAAATTATTATTTTATTTGAAAATTTTGGTCTTTTCGCTAATTATTGTTTAAATTTTATTATTAATTATTGACTTGACAGCTAAAAAATAAAATAATTTTTAGTCCTCTACTCATATACTTGTATCGATTTGAACATTAAAAATTAGAGGTAACGAAAGGATCATGTAATTCACGTTCAGTTTTGAATATTTCAATTTTAATTATCATCGGTTCAAATTCAAATTAAATCGGTCTGAGTCTAGTTTAAACTTTTAAATTTGATTTTGATATCGATAAAACACTGTAAATGCGAAGGGCTAAATTTTTTTAGGGAAAACAACATATTTAGTGCTCAATTATGTTAATGTTATTGTTTTGGTACCTTAAATATTGTTTTTGACACAATGCTACGTAATATTATATTTTTATTTTATTTTAGTATTTGATCGTTAAAAACCAACAAAGATGATAGCGTGGATTGGTATAATCATAATTTTAGTCCAAAATACTTATTTATATTATCATTTTACTCTAAAATCTATCAATTTAAATGATCATCTTAAGTTTAGGATAATACATCATCCGAACATAATTAGGGTACTATATATATAGTTTTCCTAAAAAAATATTTTTTTCCTTCTTTTAGAATTGTGAAATGAAGGGACTTCCTTGTCAAATAAACGTACTATAAAAATTAGGGGTGTATTCGGTTCGATTTTGATTGAATTCGGTAAGCTATTTTTGTAACTATTGATTTTCGGTTCGGTTAATTTCGGTTTTTATTTTTTTTTCGTTAATTTTTAAAAATTTGTATTTTATCTTAACAAAATAACTTTATTTTATGATTTTTAAACATTAAAAGGTAAACGTTTTGAGATTTTTTTCATAAATATTTATTACAAACTTATTTTTAAGTAAAAAAATAAAAAAATAAAAATACATCTATAATCTTTTAAATGTAATATATATATATTTACCTTATAAGAATAATTAAAAATTAATTAAAAATTTAAATTCGATTAACCGTGGTTAACCATAATACTTTGGTTCAGTTCGATTTCTGATTTTACTATTAACCATGCTCAATCCTAATAAAAACTCAGTGGTGTAAAGATAAAATAAAATAATTAAATTCAAATTTTAAAAGAGTCTATGAACCCTTGGAATATTTCAACCAGAAGTAGAAGTAAAATCCTAACAAGCCAAAAGAGACTTTAACAGGGAAATGGACCATACGAATACGGTTTTGAGCATTTGAAATTAGAATCCGAGAATACACCAATCAGCGATGAGATTCAGAAGCAGAGGCAGAGGCAGAGCATGCCAAGGCAATAACTGGCGCCTGAACACAGGTGACCCTTGCCCTAAACATCAAATATCAACGTCTCTGCTCTGCATATTGATTATGGGTTTCAATTTCTGATTATGTTATTGGCTACAGAGTATTATATCGTTGTCATCTCATCTCTTCGAAGTTAAGATACTTCCACTTTCAACTCAAATCATGATTCAAAATTGAGATTTGAAGCAAGGGAGACTCACTTAACTATCAAATCATAAGCATAAACATAATAAATAAAATTATTAGTTTTAAAAAATGGGTTAAGTTAATGGGACAAAATATGATACTGGAGGATAAAACAGGTGTCAGGGGGAAGATGGGACCCGGAGAAAGAGAAGATACCCACGTGGCACGTAGTGGCCAGAAGTCACAATCAGACGACGTGGCGAAACTGCCAGCGTGTTGGGTGGTGCATACCAGCTGGCTAATAGCTTTGCCTTAACGAACACTGGTCGAGACTGACTTTGCCTGGGCTCGGAACTCGGAAAATTAAGTAAAAAAATAGAATATTTTTGAACAACGCAAGGCAGAATCTGAAAGGAAAAATAAAATAAGAAACAAAACAAAGAAACAGGCTGTCTTATGTCTCCATTCTTTTAATTGTTTGTTTAGAAGACAGAATGAAGATAAAAATCATGGATTTAAATTTTAGATATTCGATTTAAAAATTAAAATATCTGTTATAATTTTAATTTTGATTTGATCTTAAATCGTAATATATATTTTTCTCGATCCGATTTAAAATAATAAAATCTATAATTTGACTTTGACTTGATATTGATATTGATATATTAATAAAAAACAATTAAATTTAATTTGACTTTTAGAAAAATAATAAATATATTAAATATTATGTAAAAAATAAAATAAAAATATATAAATATATCAGATCAGGAAATTTTTATCTTAAACCTAATCTCAACTCGACTTTATTTTTACAATAACTCAATCCGAATTTATTTTTAGTAAAAAACTTATTCTATTAAATCGGATCGAATCAAAACTCAACAATATCAAATCAAATTATCCCTAAATTTAACATACAAAGAGAGCATGGCAGAGTCAGCAGCAGCTCACATGCATACTTCCTGCGAAATAAAATAAACCAACATTTACTGTCCACCTAAGCCATCAATTATTCACTTCCAATTTTCAAAATTCCCACTCACCCGCCCATAGCTTTTTTGTTATTATTTGAAATTTTGAATAAATATTTTAATAAATTTATTTATTTATATGTCTATTTACGTTTAATTTGTGTACATTTATATATTTGAAATTAGGTTCGCCTTCGTTTAATATTCACAAAACGAACATGTGTACAAACCTGTTCATGCAAGATTAAAAATATATTTATGAATAATAAACAAATAATGAAGAAATAGATTTTTAGATTTAATAATAAGAAAATATTAATAATATAAATATAAATAAATCTTAATAATCATGTTATATAAAAAAAATTGATGTATTGATTTTAGAAAAATATCGGTCTTGATAAACAACAGTTTGAGCTAAAATAAAAAATTTAATTGATTAAATATGTTAATTTAAATATTTAGTGATTAGTGAATTTAGGTGAAACTTTAATTTGAAAAATATATATTAATACGAGTTATTTACTCTCGCGTATCTACATTATGACACTTATAAATTAAAATATTTTTTATTCTCATATATTTCTATTTCTTTTTAAATTTAATAATTTATTAAATCACATTGAAAATAATTATTTAAATTTAATAAATTATTTTTATAATTTATTAATATTAATATATATAATATTAATAAGATATAAACTATTAAAATAAATATCAAATATGATCATGTTTAAATAATAAAATAACTATCGATATTTTTTTACTAAATATATTTATACAATTCACTAGTCAATTTAACCAATATAATCAAATATCAAATACTTATTTATTTAAATATATTAAAGTTTATAAAATTTTAAAAAAATAGAGTAGAATTGAAATTTTAAAACTGACAAGGACTGGAAGCATAATTATACCTCTATAATCATAATGATAAAATTGAATTTATGTAGTAATAAAAAAACCGGTGGTCCAAAATAGAAACTTCATTCAACAAATGCCAGCCTGCCGGCCTGGTCTACTCTTCCCCTTTCACTCGGTCACGTCTCAACTCATCTTTTTAAGACTTGGCCTACGCGTTCCCGCCGCACATTCTTCTCTTCCTAAACATTCTTCTGCTTCTGCTTCTGCTTCTTCTTCTTCTTCAGCGAACCGAAAGGAACATCAAATACAAACACCATTGCTGCTTACTTTAATGGCGAAATCGAAGGCCATAAGCAACGCCAAGAAGCAGGCGTACATTTCTGTTCCATCTCAGATAATCAACTCCCTCTCCTCCTCTTCTCTCCAGTCTCTTCTGGTTTCTCCCAAGAGAAGCAGCTCAAGCAGCTTCTTTTTCGTCAACAAGTACTCATGTAGAAGCCCCAGGGTCTGGTTGTTCGCTCTGTTTCTCTTCGGCCTTGTTGGTATGTTGAGGTTAGGCTGGAACGTCAATACTTTGATCCCATTCTCCCCTTACCCAAACCCATGCCTCCAAGCTCAACAAAACATCGACACCATCGGCCAAAACCACGACTCCTCGGTGGCCACTACTAATCTCGGTCAACCCCCTCTTGATTCGAATGAGGAATTAAGTGAGTTCTGGAAGCAGCCTGATGGGATGGGTTACCGGCCGTGTTTAGATTTCAGTCATGAGTATCGAAGAGCAAGTGAAGCCATTGTTAAAGACAGGAGTAAGTACTTGCTGGTTGTGGTTTCGGGTGGCATCAGTCAACAAAGGAACCAAATCGTCGACGCCGTGGTCATCGCTAGAATTCTGGGAGCTGCTTTGGTTGTTCCTATTTTGCAAGTCAATGTCATCTGGGGAGATGAAAGGTAACAAAACTAAAACCAAATCATTTCAAACATTGGGTATTTTTCTTCATGATTGTTGTTAAATCATCTGTTTCTTAATCATCTGCAGTGAATTTTCTGATATATTCGACCTGGCTCATTTCAAGAGTGTTCTTGCGGATGACGTGCGGATACTGTCTTCATTGCCTTCTACACATGTAATGACAAGGCCGGTAGAGGAGAGACGGACTCCACTTCATGTCTCGCCTAACTGGATTCGTTCACGTTATCTCAAGCGGGTATCTTTCATTTTCCTCCATGTTATTATCAGCAAGTAGGATTTCTATTTTCTTTTCTATTTTCACCTTTTTAATCTGCACTTATTGATAGGATTTTTCTTGTGTAATAGATAAATAGGGAAGGGGTTTTGCTTCTACGAGGCTTGGACTCGAGGCTTTCTAAGGATCTTCCTCCTGATCTTCAAAAGCTTCGATGCAAGGTACTTGAAAGTTGAAACCTTACTGGATTTGGAAAAAGTTTGTCCTGTTCTTTACCGAGTTATGTTGTTCTATAGCTGTTTTGCTTTGAAGATTCTGATCTTTTGTTATTTTAACATCAGGTGGCATTTCAAGCTTTGAAATTTGCTCCTCCAATTCTTGAACTTGGTAACAAGCTGGCTCAGAGGATGCAGAGTAAAGGACCGTACCTTGCTCTTCATCTTCGATTGGAGAAGGATGTCTGGGTGAGGACTGGTTGCTCACCTGGCTTGAGTAAGGAATATGATGAGTTAATCCAAGATGAAAGGAGGAGACGCCCTGAGCTTCTCACTTCTAAATCGAACATGACATACCATGAGCGAAAGCTTGCAGGGCTCTGCCCTTTGAATGCTTTCGAAGTGACTAGGTGAGAGCTAGTTCTAAGTTATGAAATGCTATGTACTCCAATTGATACCCTGTTGTGTACTGAACAATCTTGTGTTGTTGTATACTTTTAGGCTGCTTAAAGCTTTGGGGGCTCCAAGGAATGCAAGAATATACTGGGCTGGGGGACAACCACTGGGTGGGGAAGAAGCATTGTCACCTTTAACCAGAGAGTTTCCCAATTTTTACAATAAGGATGATCTTGCATTGCCCCACGAATTAGAACCATTTGCTAAGAAGGCTTCTGTTATGGCTGCCATTGACTTCATAGTATCAGAGAAAAGTGATGTGTTCATGCCATCCCATGGTGGAAATATGGGACATGCAATTCAGGTTCGCTAGTTGCTTCGATTTCTGTCTAATATCGAGTTACAATCTCTTTTGCCTATAACCACATATGCCTCCCTGCGGCTACTTGAAAACTGATTTCATTGCTGGTTGTTGATACAGGGACAGAGAGCATTTTCTGGACATAAAAAGTACATAACTCCAAATAAAAGACACATGCTTCCTTATTTCCTGAACTCTTCAATTCCCGAAGCAGAGTTCAACAGCATCATAAAAGAATTACACCATGAATCATTGGGGCAGCCAGAGCTCAGGAGCAGCAAAGCTGGAAGGGATGTAACAAAGTATCCGATTCCAGAATGTATGTGCAACAATGCACATTCCCACTCGATTTGATCCCGAAGGCTTCCAACACAACAACTACATTGCACAACAGTTTCTTCACCGAGCATTGAGAAATTATTGTTGCTTCCCCGTGAATTGAGAAGAACCGCTTTGGGGGGGGGGGGGGGCACTGGCAATACGCTACGCAGAAGCTGCAAGAATGACTGCAGCTGGGACAAGCTTTGCGTATGCCTATCCTGCTTGCATTTGTATGTACGTATTCAAGGCAAGATAAGTGTTCACATATCCTGAGAATATATATATATATATACACGATATAGTTTATCATTCTTTGATTCATTAAATAGATTTTTTTTCTATTCTTCATTGGATATATGTACCTCATAACTATATACCTGTGTATATTTATTAATAAAGAGTTTCTACCTGCTTATTGTCATGTGCCTGCTTCTTTGGATTCATGCAAGTGAAATTTCCTTGTGCCATCCATCTGCATGATACTGCAATTTCTAAAGATTTGGGAAATTTATGGGGTTACCACTGAAACCATAAAATACTTGGATATGCAATTAGTTTGGGATTATTTTTAGAAAATACAATAAAAAAATGATTTTAGATTATTTGGTGTAAATTCAGTGAATCTGGATGAGCTTGACGAAGAGACGCCTTTCCCGACATGTAAGCCACATGATGCAGTTAGGATGAGATATGATTTGTCATGGGAAATTAGGAATTGATGTAAGAATTTGGAATATAGGGGGAAATTGTGAGGATTGAGATTAACTCATCTGAAACCCTTTCTTTTCTTCTCGTTAACTTATTTTCTATCCGGTTCATTACATGATTGTCTAGGGAGGATTCAAACAGTTGTAGGCGACATAGCAACACAAGGGGAGAGATTCAAGTCGCTGTTGGGGTGGAGAGATCCTCGACCTACCACCCTCTTCATTCTGTTGTCTTTGTACGGCTGTTGTGTATTGTCTGCGCCACCCCAAATTCCTGAGCAAGCTGCCATAAGTATTTTTCTTTTATTGGTTGAGAATCGAAGTCAGTTCAAAACAAAAGTTGGAGCGTTTATTTGAACATACAATAATGGAAAACGCTATGATGACAAAAATTGAACCCAAAAATAAGCTCATTTCATTACACTCCAAGACCAAATACCCAACGGCAACTGTATGTAACCCTAAAATACTATTCGAATCAGATGCTGCCCGATGCTTAGCAACAAGCTGGTTTCTGTGAAACATGACTGATTATTGGAGGAAGAAGAATAAAACTAAAAAATGTATGGAATTTGGAATTCTTGCTGGAAATGCTACTGCCCGGACTCGAAATTGAGTACCAATTCATAAATGAAAAAAAAAAAAACTCCTGAAATTGATGGAGATACTCACATCTTCCACTCAATCGCAAGAAGTGACCTTGGGTTTTGGTTTCTGCTTTTTAGCATCCAATGAAGCCAGGCCTGTGCCTAATCCAACAGGTGCTACTTCTCCCTGCTTGGATGTTGTTGACTCATCTTTTTTGGCATCAACTGGAGCATTTGGATTATGGTGCCTATTTGACTCCTTTCTCTCTCCAGCAGCTTCTCCACCACCTCCTACCTCGGGGATTGACCCCATGTTGATCATGTTAAGAAGCTGAGTTAATGGGGGTACAGCTTGGACTGGTATCCCATGTGAGCGAGTCAGAAGGCCTTTGGCAGCAGCCTTCTTCCTTACTTCCGCTGCCGCTCGAGCTGCTCTTTCATCAAATCCTCGTCCACGAGGTAGAGTCTCGCCAATCATTGCTGCATTCAGAGACTTGTTGAAAGATCCATTGGAACTCCCGGATCCTCCAGCTGCAGCAACGGCTTGGAATGCATGCACCAAATCTGGATAAGCCTGCCAAGACAATTTATGAATCAGATAAACAGTGGCTAATCATATCCAGAAATAACATCATTTCTCTAATATCTATCTACTGATTTGCAGAAAAAGGAACAAAGAAAGAAAGCTATAAATGGTTACATGCATAAGTTCTAACAGCAGTACCATATTGGAATCTGCCAATGTGAAAGGGAGGGAGGGAACAAAGAGTGAGAGGATTAAAATACCTTAAAGAGATCAATTGCATTTTGATTAGAAGCTGCTGCATTTAAAGCTTGACCTTTTTGCTTTTGAGCATTCATCTGCAATACATATTAGCTACCTCAGAAACTGACAACAAATATATATATATATATATATATATATATATATATATATATATATATATATATATATAAAGACACCACGTTACTCAAATAATCCTTCCCCAGATATTAGACCCTGTAAAGAATAGATTGGTATCACCCACTGATTGAAACCATTCACTTGCCTGAAGTTCCCGCATCTTAAATGTCTTCATCCAGTTCTGGGAGTCTCTTGTTCTCGAGTCCTCCTCACCAAGTTGTTTTACAAGAATGTCATACGTCTTCTTTTCATGCTGTATGCACCAGAAACAATAGTCAATGAAATCAATCTTATTTAAACCTTTTTTTATAAGCTCTTATTTAAACCTTTTGGTAAGAAAAATTGCACGACTCTTCCAGAAACACATGCCTGATGCGAAAGTTTGTAGGTACCCATACAGTTGAACGCAATTGCAAGCGCATGATAGCATACAGCTGTTTGAATATGTTCCTCACCAAGCAGCCTCACATTCATTTTCAATGCCTCTTGTAGATAACGAAGTGCTGTATCCATCTTTCCAATATCTTGATACATCATTGCAACATTTATGAAAGTTGCCACAACATCGGGATGATCTGGGCCAGAGGAAAGGCTCAGCAAAAGCAGTGCCCTGGACATGTGTCGTAGAGCTAGCTCTGTCTGGTTCAGGCCGTGGTAGAAAAGAGCCATATTGCCATAACTGCAGAGCACAATAGTTGCAAATTAGATTGAATTAGACAGATGAAGAGGGTAAGAAAAGATACAATTTTAAAATGTCTTTAAAAATTCAAAAATCAACATTCATTTACAATCAGTTCAAAAATAAGATAAATTCATATCATAAGACACCAAATGAATCCATTACATGCATGTCCATGAGAATATAGAGAAAAAACACATGCCTGTGAGCAGTATCAGGGTGGTCCAAGCCCAAGCAACGTTCATTTATAATTAGTTCCTTGTGCTGTTGCATTATGGCTCCAGCCATATCTCCTGCATGATACAAAACCATAGCAAGGTACCTGAAAATAGGAAAGTAAAACTATTTAGACAAGATTGGAAGTCAAAACACTGAGCACTCAACCTCTACTAAAAAAAGAAAGATACAATACAATACAATACCACGTCTTTAACCGGTGAAATATAACAAAGGTTGGTTCACATACATAAAGCAAAATACAAAACTGAAGTACCATTACGCTGCTACAAAGAGGACCAATATATTTTTCGGAATAAAAATATTTAAGCCATAAAAATTACTAGAAAACAAAAATCAATGAAAATATTTTAGTTATGATAACTACCGACAGCAATTGGCAACCTCCCGGTGCATTGGCCCAGTGACCTGAAATCAATCAATTGATTACATTAAGAAATGCTTAGATTTATGAATTCTTAAGAAGAGGAATGACCTAACTTACCTGTTGAAGTATTGAAAATGCCTCTGAAAACATTGTGTATGCTTCAGTAAGCATGCCCTGAGAGATTGGAAAACAGTTTATTTAAATTGTGATGAATATACATTCAACATAATTAACATTCCAATTCAACCATAAACCTATTGCAATCGCAGAAAAAATGACCCTGAAATTTTTTATTGTCCAATGTACTTTCAAGATATTCTACTGTGGATTATTTTTCCCTGATAGTAGATGCACAGCAAATTCAGAAATAGATGCTATAGTGACATGACATCAGATATATTTCCACACGTGTATGAGTGAAAAAAGGGAATACAATGCTTACTTCAACTAATTGGACCTTTCCCATCTCTACAAGATCTTTAGCTTCTGAACATACAGGAACTGAATGCTTCACTACAGGTTGGAGATTCAAGATATCTGATGTATGAAAGGGTGTTGCAGCGCTAAAATCGTACTTCCGAGAAGAAATAGTTATACCCACCTGTAATAGAAAACCCAATTCATGTAAACAAGAGGTGAAGCAGAAGATCTAGCATGATCTTATCAGAAACTTCAAGACTAGTAGACCTCAGCAGTGCAAATTACTCGGTACATGTGACAATCAAAAGACAAGGCTTACCGCTTACAAAGTTTGTGAAAGGTAATGTAAGCTAGAAATTCATCCAAAATTTAAACAAACAAGCATGTGTAATCAACTACAATCCAGGGAACAGATAACAATGGAAACCACCCCTAACAAAATTATGCAGTTTGTTCCTGATACAAATCCATCTCTTAGGGAAAATATTTCACCGCATGGACCAGCCATGAAGGCAAAGAAGAAAATTTTGGAATTGACATGGAAGTCAAATCATCAAACAAATAAAAGGAAAGATGTAAGAAATAACATATTGTAAGAACTCAAACCTTTTGACATAGATTGCGCAAGACAGAAATTTTCTTCACTCTTGATCTTGCATCCTCTGGCAACTCAAACTACATGAAGGAAAACAAAAACCAGACAAAAATAGATGTGCTCAATGCAAAGTATATCTAATAGATTAAATAAACTCTTATTAACATATCATGTTTTCTTGTGGCAATAATAGAGGGATATTGGTAAGCATTCATTAATAATAGTAGTATACCTTCAGAACAGATGAGATAATCTAACTACTTTATAGGACATCCATAACAAAAAAAAAAAGTACAATTCAATACCTGATATTTCAGCTTTGCAAATTTCTGAATTTCAGACCATAAACTTTCAGAGCTGAAATTCATGTAAGAAAGATTCTTCCTTTCAGATGCTTTACCCTTCCATCTGGAATGTCCCTTCAATGTTTTGCCTGAAGATTGATGACTTGCTTGCTCCTGCAAATAGTTCAAACATAAGTACAGTACAGACCTCAGGCACTCTAGTCCGGTCTAGATTACCATCACCTAGGGCACTTCTTAAAACCCAGAATCTTTAGCTTATACAGATTTGGATCATTGACAAACCAAAACATAGTAATACTATAAAGTGCCTGAGATTGCTTCTAGGCAAGTAACATAGGATGAAAAGCTCGTCTACTTGGAACATACTTTCTTTTGGTTTTTGGACTGTGTGCTAGAAGTAAATTTTGCAGCAACAGATTGGCAACTTCCAAAGAAACAGCTCAAAAAATGTGCAATTGCAGGTCCCACATCATGATCCTCTATATCTCTCAAAACACCCTGCATAATCAGAAACAAACATCAAGACGGCCAATTACAATTTCCATAATAGAAATTCACAGCAAAATATTCAAAACAGAAAGCTTTCTACAACAAGAATAGATGTTAAACAGACAAAAATAACATCACCTTCAAGATATGCTTTGCCGACCGAACTACAGTCTCATTAGAACAAAGATCCCAAAGATGAGGTAGATGTTTGGTACCATTGGCAACCTGTAAATTTATGTGATTCACTAACAGCTTTTACATCCTGTCACCAAAATGGACCTAACAAATAAACCCACATAAATCATAAAGCTTACATTTCCAATGTATCTGACATTAATTCCATGTGCATGAAGTGCTTCTGTCAGTGTCTGGCCATCCATGGGTGAAACTTCCAGCGTACAAAGATCTTGTATAAACTTGGGAAGTACAACATCTAAAAGATAAGAACTAGCTTTCCTGACATTTTCCTCATCTGCTTCTATCTCCTGGCATACATAAATGAAAAAACTAAGATATTCACAGTTTAGCGGCATTGTAAAGGAAAGCTGCAAGTAAAGGATACTAACCTCTTGACTCCCAGCCAATTTAAATTCAGTGAAAACATTGGGGTTAAATAATATCTCGTGCGTTTCACAACTTTTAACAGATGCAGAAGCACATTGCGAATCAGCCTTATTTCTAACTCCGTTGGTTATACCCTGTGGTCAAAGGGTGCATGAGCAAAATATCTTACATTTAAACAGACTGAACTACATTTTACAGCAAACAATTACAAGGCAATAGAATCAAGTACAGTAAAATATTAAATTATATGCCCAAAAGTTCACATCTTACGTGGTGTATGCTAATTACACAATACCTTAATCAAATAAAAAGAAAATAAAAAATAAACTAGATACAAGACGCCTGCAACCACATTTAAAAATTTCCACCTAATCAACAACTTGAATAACAAATCCATTATCCACAGTCCACTTATATTTGCATAAAATATTTAAATCTTTGACAAACTCAATGCCCACTTGAGTCACTTCTTTAAGGTTTGGGGGCGAGAGATTTTAACCATTCACCACATTTGGCAACAAAAAAGAAAAAAAAAATGTGCGAGAACAGGAAGCCTGAACATTATAGATAGAAAGGTAAATGCAACAGCTTAGATATGTGTTATCTAAGAGAGACTTGCCTGATTATCATCAAAAGGTGCAGCTTCATGAGCCTCTGTTGACACTGGTGCTTCAACAGCAGCCTCTGAAGAACCAGTTGCCACATTAACCTCTCCCTCAGATTTCAAAGAATCAGTTGCCACATTAATCTCTCCCTCAGATTTTGAAGAATCAGTTGACACATTAACCTCTCCCTCAGATTTAGGCAAGGATTTTGAGCTTTCTGGAGCTTGAGCCTTCTCCAGTTAAGCAAAACAATATCAGATAAGAGCACTTCAAACAAGTTGCAAATTGACTTGCAAATTGACATTAATGTATGTTATACCTGGATAAACGCAGTAATTAGTTCTGGTCTCAATATACAAAATCGAGATCCAGGTCCAATAAAATTTGCATCGCGAGGAGTTGCTCTCATTAAATCCAGAAGATAGTGCCTAATTAAAAAATGGAATTAGGGGGAAAGGAAAATAAAAGAAAGCCAAGGATGAAAATGTAGTTGAGCACAAAGTATAACATGTAAAGTTCTAGCCCAGATTAGCATATACAATGGTGAAAGATATACATCTTTCTCTCTCATAGGAGAAACATTCCTCAAAAAAAGATTAACTAATCTCATCTAATTTATGAGATGGCTAGTGATTTATGAACATAAAGTCCTAAGTAAATCACAAAAATGTGTCATGGCTAGTGATAGGTATACAAAAGATGGTTAAGGACATCAAGAGAAGATTGTAGTCCATATTGATGCACTAGGTCTAGGGGTGAGCATTTGTTTTTTCGGATGGTTTTTCAAACTTAACCAACTTCCTCTTACGTTAACCAACTTAAAAAACTGACTTAACCGAACAGACTTAACATTGGTCAGTTTGGTTCGTTAAGTCGATTAACCAACTTTTTTTAATTATATATTTTATAATTTGTTATATTTTTAATTATATATTTAAAATAAATAAAAATCATATATATTAAGTCGGCCAGTTCGGTTATGAATTTCAAAAACCAAAATCAAACAAGCACCGACTTAACAGGTTGTGTCGGTTAAGTCATAAACGAATAATGATCTCCCCTAGACACAGCTGATGAGCTTGGAAAAAGGGAAGGTTCAATCACCTGTCATCACTACCAACAATGCCCTTGCATTCCACAGGAGCAGCCAATTTGAAAACATTCCCAGATGCATCAAGTACAGTGTGCTCCTTCAAATGAAGGCGTTTGGCAGCTTCTAGAACCTAAAGGCACACAGAAGTCAGCACCCTCCACCAAAACATCTAATCTTTGTAAAGAGTATCCAACATAGTAATGAAAGAAATTAAAAATTAATCAAATAAAATATAAAACTTGAAAGAAATTGATGCTCCAAGCCTTCAAACCACAAGAGAGTGATGATCAGTCCACGAACATGCCCCATGAACCAGACTTTTTTTAGGAAGTCAAATTTCATATTCTCACCTTTGAATGAAAATCTTCATTCCAGCAAATCTTTTTGCCATTGTCAACAGATCCATAAAGGAGAGAATCTGATTTATCCCCTTGCAGAATGCCAGGTAAGACACTCTACAAAAGATACATATCAAATTATTACATAATTCTAGGGCAAATAGATGAAGACATCAAAAATTGGAAAAAAAAAATATATACATGATTAGGCTGAAGGAACAAAATCAGCATCTAACAACTCATTAAACAGCAACGAAGGATGCCCTCACCTGAGCCACTACTCTATGACCTCTGTAATCAATTATGGCCATAGCAAGGTTATGAAGTCCAGGAACATCAGCTTCCTGATATGCCTTTGTACCTTTCAAATCATTATTTGCAGAAGCATATGTAGCCTGCTCGCTCTCAGCCAATGGTGACTCAGCAGACCCTTGAGCCAATTCCGTTACACTATCACTTCCGCCTGTGCTTGATCTTTCCTCATTTGAATCCACCATGCTACCTGCAACTTCACTTCCACTCTCAGAATTTGAATTAGTATCTACAGAAAGTTTCTTGGACAGTTGTTCCATATCCGCGTCAACGGCAAAACTGAAGAATATGTTGTTATGAACATACCTGAAATAAAAAGATATGGCATTACCAAATTTATCTCAATTGTAAGGTAGGATAACAAGAACAATAATGCAAAGTGGGGGAAAAGTATGTTGTAACAAATGAAATTACTAAACAAAGAACACAGAAATAAATGAATTGACGAACTGCTAAGAGATGCCAAAGCCTAAGGACCTTTAAATAGTATCACAAACATGATGAGCGGGAAAAGTGGACAACATCACTCTTCAGAGAAATCATAAATAATACTTCCAAAGGCAATGTGAAAGATAACAGAGTTTGTAAAGCATCCTAAAATTCTCAATCAAACACATAGTTCTTTAAAGAAACACTAACATGTGAAACACTAGGGATCAGTTGAATTTATAGGCGGTATACATCTGTTGATGACTCCAAGAGTACTATTAATTGTTGATCAACAATAATGCAAAGTGGGGGGAAAGTATGCTGTAACAAATGAATTTACTAAACAAAGAACACAGAAATAAATGAATTAACGAACTGCTAAGAGATGCCTAAGCCTAAGGACCTTTAAATAATATCACAAACATGAAGAGAGGAAAACTGGACAACATAACTCCTCAGAGAAATCATAACTACTATTTCCAATGGCAATGTGAAAGATAACAGAGTTTGCAAAGCATCCTAAAATTCTCAATCAAACACAGAGTTCGTTTAAGGAACACTAACATGTGAAAGCACTCGGGATCCGTTGGATTTATAGGCGGTATACATCTGTTGATGACTCCAACAGCACCACTAATTGCTGCATCAACAAAGTCCGAGGTCACTTTATAGAGAGCCCTATCCCGCAGGATCCTGCAAAATTGTCCACGTGATAAGCAGAAACCTTAAAATGAACGACAACGGCTTAAAGCCTGCAAATAATTAACAGGTATGTCCAATTTAAAATAAAAACACGAGGATGATTTATTCTCAAACCACAAAATAGTACGTTTTGTACTTTGTAATCTTAACATTTAATATTAAAGAGTGTTGGATTAAATTTCGTTTCAGTATGTCAGGATAAATTTAATCTTGTGTTTGGCATGCATGATATTGCAATTTAAGTTTACAGTTCCTATTAAATTCAGTGCACAAGCATATAGAACTGTTGTTCAAACATAATATATTCTTGTCAAAATGAATAATCCACATTCCAATGATCACATACTGACAGCTGGACATACTTTGCAAAGAATAATGATTATGTTTTATTACTAGCTAATTATTAGATAATAAACACTATAAATCTACAGAATGAAATATGTTCTTCAAAAAATAAATTACGAAAATTAGAAGTTATAAACATTTAGAATCTAATTATAAGGAGGCCATGATATTATGTACCTTTCTTGAGGAGTTGTATGCGGAAATTCTCGGCAAGATTGCAGTTCCTCATTCCAATCTCTTTGCATGCCAATCAACTCACTCCCATATGAAGGAGTCAATACATTCTCTGCTCTGGCTGCATCACGTTTGTGATCTGACAGCACACAAACAGAATAATAAGCTTTTGCAATGCAACCTACTTAAATTTATTGTTTTTAATTTCTTTTAATGAAAATAATACATATAATGGAAGGGAATATAACAAGCATACCCAAAAAGAAAACACAAAATAATTATACTATATGGAAGGGAATATAATGGAATGTTAGGAACAACTACTTTGTTTCCACTTCTCTTCATTTGGTAGGAGAGAAGTACACGAGAAAAAGAAAATGGGTGCACTTGCACCTATCCTTTCCCTTCAAATCAAGTCCTATGGGATATAAAAACATCATTGAACATACATTTAACAGTTTTATTTACAAGTTACAACATTACCCTATCTTCTCTCTTTTCCTCTATTGTTATACTCCATACCATACAACTTAAATAACTTTCTTTTTTTTTTCCCTTTCACCACCTTTTTCACTTCCAAACAGACAAAAAAATTTCCCTCCACATCAGATAGTTCAATATACTTTTTTCCTTTTCCAAAGCTAAACACCAAGTATAACTTTAGAAAGTCAAACTTACCAGGAACTGGATATGATTCCAGCCATGAATTTGGTGGAAGCAAGGATTGAACATTTTCAAAAGGATGCGCAGTGGCCTTCCCCTCCATAATCTCACGGAAAGCTTCATTACAAGTACACAAAAAGAAACAATTACAGGATGACAATAAATGGGCTGCAAAATTTCAACCCCTGACACCAGTTAAAATAATGTTATGACCTATCATGTTACCTTTCCTGAATTTAGAGCTAATTTTCTGCAAGAGTCCAACAAGAGTTGTTGCTTCGTAACCAGCTTTGCTTGGTCTAGGATCAAGAACATTCCCCATGCTTGAATTGACATAAAATATCTTTGTGGTTCCCGTAATATAGTATCTGTTGCCCTCTAAAGTTACTATATCCAAATAGATCAAATCCCCTACAAGCCTGTCCCCAACAAAGCTCAATACGTTGTTACGCATTCACACCCAACAATAAAAAGCTCATTCAATATAAAAAGAAATCCTGCAATTCACCTTCGATAGCTAGGTGGAGGATTGAAGGATGAAAAAACAATGCTCTCCACACATTTGATCTCCTTTGAAGATGAAGACAGCAATTTACCTAATGATCCAGTAACATCCTCCATAAAGCCCAAGCCATCAAGCTCTGGAACATCAACTTTTGCAGCATCTGGATTAAATAAAATTGAAGGTTAAAATCCCAGAGTTTACAAAATGAAAAATGACAATGACAGTGAATTAAGATCCAACTTCAAACCTCCTGAATTGAGAGCTTTAGTTTGTGCATTCTCGTACTGCAATGCAAGTGAAGTTGAAAGTGAGGAATGAAGAATAGAAATGGAAAGCAGATCTCTTGTGCGGTGAACATGAGCTCTTATAGATCTATCATCATATAGTGCTGCCAAAAACCTTGGGTTAGAGCCCACATAGAAACCTTAAAACCATAAATAGAAAACAATGATAGTATACCATCAACCATCTCCAAAGAGCATCCACCGATAGTAATGTCAGCTACTTCAGAAATTTCATTATAGTCTTCTAAATGATGACTTGAACCATCCTTCATGTGCAGCAGTAAATCATAGCATGTGAAGTAACAGGTCTCTGGAGCATCAAGAAGGAATTGGCGTATGTCCATGACAGAATCTCCAGGATTCAACTGCATATACAAATAGTCAATTCATCATTTAAACCACATTAGTACTAAAGTATATACGTGAAAAGAAAATTCAATTTTGAATTGCAAACCAACGAAAACCAATCAACATAGAGATTTGTATGCAAATCCACACATTAAAAGCACACATCTGCAAACCATATACAGGCGTACAGAGAGAAGCATAGTTTCAAAATCAAGTCGGCTCACCTGCAGTTCAAGCTTTTCCCCATTTTGTGTTTTAACAGGGACTGGATAAAGATGAAGCTCACCTGCATTAATAAGGAGGAAAGAATGTGAGTCCAACAGCAATACAAGAAGTATTCAATAGAGGTAGATCCATAAAACACACTTAAATTAAGATTTCATATAAGCAACAACAAAAGCAAGTTGTTAAACCCAAACTGAAAAGTCTAATAGATGCAAAGACACCAAAAGAATATTCTTCTGTGTAAAATTGTTCAAGGAAACATATTTATCAACAACTGCTCTGAATTTTGACAAATGAACAAGTACACACAAAGATAAATAACTGAAATCACAGATTAGACCAACTGAACATATATACATATAGATAAATTATTGAAATCATCAATTCTAGGTGGAAAAGTAATAATAATGAAGTTCCTTTTTTAAAGACAAATGCTTTGAGAAAAAAGGAAATCATTATAAGATTTCAGAGGTGATCATAGTATGCTAATGAAAGGTCATCATAATAAAAGTAATGATCTAGCAATCATGCAAACAAATTCACCTTGCTTTGGTTCACTTGAGGAATTCGAAGCTTCTTGCTTTGTTAACTCAGACTTGGGACCAGATGATACAACCTTGGTTGCAGATCCATTAGAGTCAATATTAGGAGGGTTGGAAGCAGTTACATTATCCTTCAAGGGAACATCAGAAGAGACAGCTTGCTCTGAAGAAGTTGTTGAATTGTGTGACCCTCTCCGGTTCCTTCCCTTATTAGATTTCCCGGCCATTTGCAGGAACTTGATTCTCAATACCTAAATTTACAAGCACACAAAGAGTTCAAATAAGTTCGGAATGAGTTGGTTGTCACCCAAAAATCCAATAACAAATATTATAACTGCATAACATGGTTCTCTTACGTTTATCAATAATATAAATACATATGCAACAAATGCCGTGAATTCTATTCAAACTCAGAACAACCAAGACGGATAACAAAAACAAAATCCCATAAGCTAAGAAGATATCAGAGATGGTTCCACAAAAATTGAACTAATATGTATATGTATCTGTCTAAACGTTAAAGGGAAAAACTTTTAAACAAACAATCACTGAATGGACTTAATAAGATGCAAACTCGTTACAAGACAAACTTGTAATCAGCAAAACAAGAGTAAAAAATAGATTAGAATTAGACCATAATGATTTCACCGAACAATGCATTCAACAGAATGCAAGATGCTAACCAACTTTAAGTACCATACCCAAGCAGTAGCTTGTATCGTATTCTGTTTGGGTTACCTCAGAATGATAAACAGCAGCGCCTAGCACTGCGGTGGAGGCTATTTCTCAGTAGCCGCGCGTACACCCCAAAGCAGAGTAAATAAACGGCGGCAACAAATAGCAGTGTAACGGAAAAAAGCGGCAATAACGGTCCGTTATTTCCAATAAACATATAAATTTAAAATATACATATCCTTATCAACAAAGTAAACAGAGAAAGTATTGGATGAAAAAGAATAACAAGCAGTATAATCGAAACAGAAAATTAAATATAGCGGAGTGATGCAGAGAGCAGATAACCCAGAATCTCGCGACGTAAGTGGAAATCAACCTCGCAAGTGAAGGTTAGGGTTTCAAAATTACCTGACCGGTCGGAAAGGCTAGAAAGGGCTTGGGTCAGAAGAGAAAGTCTGGAACAGGGTGGTGGTGGTGCGGTATCTGGCGGCGGGGTCTGTGCGAAGAGAAATGAGAATAGGTCGGTATTTTTAAAGGAGATTTTAGAGAAATGATTATATCAATTTTGTTGGGAGAAAACAAAGCATTTCAAAAGAATTTAAATTTATATAATTTTGTTATATAAATATTTAAACAAACCGTTATTATATATTATTATATGATTTTATATTTTTTTTAAAAATATTATTCTCCTTGTCTTATTTTATTTGTCCAGTATTGATTTTTTAGTTAAATTTTTTTAATTTTGACTCGTTATAATTTTAAATTTATTATTAATAAAAATATTAAAAGATATGTTTTAATCAAGTAGTTTAAAAATATATATTTTATAAAATATAATAAATTAAAATATTTAAAATAACTATAGTCAAAGTTTTAAATTTTTTATTTTTAAAAATTAATACTAGGCATCTTAAATGAGGAGAAATTATATTATGGAACATTTCCACCACGTCATTCATGGACCGACCAATAAAAAAACATTCATTTAATTATTTTTTCTACCTCATCATTTTTACCAAATGAATCTTCAATAACATTTATTATAATTTAATTTTAAAACATTTTTTACCAAGTGAAGATTCACTTGATAAAAATAATGAGGTGAAAAAAATAATTAAATAGATGTTTTTATTGGCCAGTTTCATAAATGACGTGATGAGAATTTCCCATGATATAATTTCTCTTAAAATAACACAGATGGAGTATTATATGATTTATTAAAAAAAACTTAAAATTTAATAGAGAAAAAATATATAAGATGATAAAATTAGAGGCGGATTTAAAGGTTGCTTACGAGGTCAATTGAAAATCATTGTAAATAATGTAAATTTTGAGGAAAGTTATGAGGAAAGTTAATAGGGTAGAGATATAACGGGTGGTGTTGGGTTGGGTTTTTGGCCGTCCGACTCTGGTTCGAAACTTAAGTTTTTTGACTCGATTTCAACCCAATTTAATTTTAATATTTTTTTATTCTCGATCCGACCGATCCAATATTATAAAAATCATAACTTGATCTCGACACGACTAGAAATTTTTAATAAAAAATCAAATAAACTCGATTTGACACAAAAAGTTAATAAAAATATAAAATATTATATAAAAAATATATATATATATAAATATATAAATATACTGGGTCGGCTCAGTTCGAGATATTTTCACCCTAAATCTAACCTCAATCCAACTTTATTTTTTAATCACTCGACCAGACCCAAACCTATTTTCTAAATAAAAAATCCACCCTGATCGAGTTGAGTCGAGACTCGACGGGAACGAACCAAATTATCATCCCTAAAAGTCTAAATGTACCTGAACTCACTTAATTTATCGAATTTTAATGGTCTAAACTTAAACAAGAAAAACTAAAAATAATATCTACAAAAGTGAAGTAAAAGATAATAGTGGGCTTATTAATTAATTTTTTTTATTAATTTAAATTATTTTAATTCAAAAAATATTTTAAAATTCAAATTATTTTAAAGTTATTTTTAATAAATATTATCAATCAATAAATAAAGAGTCAAACATAAACCAAAATTTTAAGATTTTATCAAAGATTTTTTTTGTCAATTGGCACATTTGTTAAAGTAATGGTCGAAGTTGTAAACGGTAGCAGGAGGGCTTTATTGTAATTTTAGATTCATAAGGGTTCAATAGGATTTTTCTTACACAAGGACTGAATTGGGTTTTTTTGGATTTAACGAGTGTAAAGAGCCCAGGGTAATTCTAAATACAGCTCCTTAAAAGAGAGCCTAAAAACAACCCCACTAATAAGGGGAAATTGGTAATCGATTGGTAACCGGTTCCATTTTTTTTTTTTTTATAAATAATGGTTACTCAATTCATTTTTATATATTTGAATAAAAATATATGAATAAAAATATTCGTATAATAAATATTCGAATAAAAATATTTATATAATAAATATTCGAATAAAAAAATATATGAATGAAAATATTCGTATAATAAATATTCGAATAAAAATATTCATATAATAAATATTAAAATAAAAATATTCGAATAAAATATATACGAATAAAAATATTCGTATAATAAATATTCAAATAAAAATATTCGAATAAAAATATTCATATAATGAATATTCTAATAAAAATATTTGAATAAAAATATACGAATATAATAAATATTCGAATAAAAACATTCATGTAATAAATATTCGGGAAAAAATATACGAATAAAAATATCCGTATAATAAAAATTCGAATAAAAATATTCATATAATATATATTCGAATAAAAAATATGCGAATAAAAATATTCGTATAATAAATATTTTAATAAAAATATTCATATAATAAATATTCAAATAAAAATATTCGAATAAAAATATTCATGTAATAAATATTCGAATAAAAAATATATGAATAAAAATATTCGTATAATAAATATTCGAATAAAAATATTCATATAATAAATATTCGAATAAAACTATTCGAATAAAATATATACGAAAATATATTCATATAATAAATATTCGAATAAAAATATTCATATAATAAATATTTGAATAAAATATATACGAATAAAAATATTCGTCTAATAAATATTCAAATAAAAATATTCATATAATAAATATTCGAATAAAAATATTCATATAATAAATATTCGAATAAAAATATTCAAATAAAAAATATACGAACAAAAATATTGTACACAAATCCTTACAAAGTATACACAATGACTTACGAAAACCGTAAAAAAAAAGGTACGTACATAAATCCTTACAACTTCTCACCAAGAGCTAAAGGAGCCCATCCAAAGGTAAGGATTTATGTACATACATAATTTACTACGAGAATACATAATTGGTACAAGAAATGTAAGGATTTATGTATGTACACAAATCCCTACAAAATATACACAAATGCTTACAAAAACTATAAGGAAAAAGATATGTACACAAATCCTTACCCTTGGATGGCCTCCTTTAGCTTATGGTGAGAAGTCGTAAGGATTTGTATACATACCTTTTTTCTTACGGTTTTTGTAAGTCATTATGTATAATTTGTAAAGAATTGTGTACATACACAAATCCTTATCATTTTTGTGTCATATTATGTATACTTGTAGCCAATTGTATATGTACACAAATCCTTACTTTGGGATGACCTCCTTTAACTAATGGTTTTGAAGTTGTAAGGACTTGTTTACATATCTTTTTTCTTACGGTTTTCGTAAGCCATTGTGTATACTTTGTAAGGAATTGTGTACATACACAAATCCTTATCATTTTTGTGCCATATTATGTATACTCATAGTCAATTGTGTATGTACACAACTCCTTACCCTTGAATGACCTCCTTTAGCTCATGGTGAGAAGTCGTAAGGATTTGTGTACATACTTTTTTCCTTACGTTTTTCATAAGCCATTGTATATACTTTGTAAGTAATTGTGTACATACACAAATCCTTACCATTTTGTGCCAATTTATGTATACTCGTAGCCAATTGTGTATGTACACAAATCCATACCCTTAGATGGTCTTCTTTAGCTCATGGTTTCAAAGTCATAAGGATTTGTGTACATACCTTTTTCCTTACGTTTTTCGTAAGCCATTGTGTATATTTTGTAAGGAATTGTGTACATACACAAATCCTTACCATTTTTGTGACAATTTATGTATACTCGTAACCAATTGTGTATGTACATAAATCCTTATCCTTGGATGGTCTCCTTTAGCTCATAGCTTTGAAGTCGTAAGGATTTGTGTACATACTTTTTTTTCCTTACGGTTTTTGTAAGCCATTGTGTATACTTTGTAAGGAATTGTGTACATACACAAATCTTTACCATTTTTGTGCCAATTTATGTATTCTTGTAGTGATTTATGTATATTCACAAATCCTTACGTTTGTAACAATTTATGTATGTACCGCTTTTCTTACAATTTTTGTAAGAATTTATGTATGTACACAAATCCTTATATTTGTAACAATTTATGTATGTACCATTTTTTTTACAGTTTTTGTAAGAAATTGTGTTTATAATTCGTAACCATTATGTACACAAAATGACCGGGTAAACCGGTTAAGGCTTTTTTTAGGCCGGGGCTTCTCTTAGAACTTCCCGAGGAGCCCAACTGTTTTAGCTTTGGAAGTTGAAGTTTTGGAAGCAGAATGTGGCATGAACTGTGTGATATGTGGTTAGGATAGAGATGCCAATGGCATGACATGACTTCTGTTCATGCATATTTATATGCATGTCCAGATATCTGTTCTGCAAGTGCAAGCCTCAAACACTAAAATTCCTTGTAATAAAGTGGAAAACCTAGCATTCCAGAGTGGAGATAACCTCGAAAATCAATTATGAAGCTTCATCTTCTTCTAGGGTCTAACCCCAGGGCAGGGCTTTTGATGGTGTTGGTGTTGGTCCTTACGGGTATGGTGGAACAAGGTCAAGGCACTACTTGTCACAACACATTCTTGTCGGCATTGGTGCAGTTAATACCATGCAGAGCAGCAGTTACCCCCTTTAGCCGCATTCCGCCGAGTGATACCTGTTGCAACGCAATCAAAGCTCTGGGCCAACCTTGTCTATGTGTTCTCGTTAACGGTCCTCCTATAACTGGTGTGGATCGGAACATGGCACGACAGCTGCCTCAGAAATGTTCTGCCAACTTCGAACCATGTATTCTTCGGTTCAACTCGGCACTCGCCCTCTATACAATTGCCTTTATGTTTTCCCTTGTTTCAATAGATTAACCATTAACCTTTAAAATTTCTTTTTGTGGATGCATGCACAGGTGATGCAATGAAGTAGATGCATGTCTGACTTCTAAGAATAAAGTTATGCAGAGCTCGCCATCAGAGCCTTAAAGCCCTGTTCGTAGTATCTGTAGATAGCACAAAATGAAAGATATCTTAGTTGCATATTAAAGCTTATTTCCTATGGTGACAAATACAGTTCATCGGCACCGTTTTCTTTTAAACACGAACATCTTTCTCTGTGAAACTATGATGAATGTATGAGGTTATTTCCCAGGAAACTTATGAGGCAATGAGCATACTAAGTTTTTCCGTTGATTCGCCTGATCCCCAGAAGGGTTGCAGAGTGCACTTTGCAACTCTCGGCATGATCAGGTGAACCATCTTTTTACGAAAAGGCGCCTTCGTGCCCTCTTCTCTAGAGAGAATTGTTAAGACTCTTGGAAGAGCCACGCAATCAACAAGACTATTAACAGATTTGAATTACTTCGACTACACTGGAGAGGGGATATCTAATAAAAATATCACCAGAACACTGGAAATAATCATACTTTATAATTGAAATAATTAGCCGTTCGGAAACGATGGCAGCCAGCCAAACAATCAGAACATACGAGATCTTGAGTCAGATAGAGATTTTGAAGGAAAACCTAAACATATATGTGTATGTGTGTATATATATATCAATAAACCAGGGGAATGAATGTTACAATACAAAACATACACATGATGAGACACATAAAGAAGGGCTAACTTCATAAAAATAAGATTGAAACGACCTGCAAGAAGTGGTTGAAGAATGAAGCCCCTATTGCTATGCTGATGCACAGCAACTGAAACGCTTTCCTCCAGAAACAGATTCTGGTTGGGGCCCAGGGACAACAATGGAGGTTCCCTTGAGAAGTAAGGAGTTACCCCCAGATTCTTCATGTTCATCATTGGCAACCAGGTTTTTCTTGCTGATGATTCGGTAAATTTCGGTCACGACTGTGACGAAAGCCGATTCAACATTAGTGTCCTCTAGGGCTGAAGTCTCCATGAAGAAGAGGCCTTCCTGTCGAGCGAATTCCTTAGCATCCTCCATGGAAACAGCTCTAAGGGAACCAAGGTCAGACTTGTTCCCCACAAGCATCACCACAATGTTCTTATCAGCATGTCCACGCAGTTCCTCTAACCACTTTGCAACATGATCAAACGTCTGACGCTTAGTTATGTCATACACCAGCATTGCACCCACTGCTCCTCTGTAGTATGCACTCGTTACCGCCCGGTACCTGAATTCGTGGAATCACCACCATCACCGCAGCAGCAGCCACCATCATCCATACAAATATAATCAAAATTAGAATTAGCATTCCTTATTATATATCAACCATGAGTGACCAAACACAAGAATGGGATATGAAAGTCACAAATCAAAGGGAAACCAATCATCTAATCTCAAATCTCAAGCTTTTTAGCAACATAACAAAAATCGGCATCACCCCAATTCTCATAAACAATCAATCTGAAGTTGATCAAATCAATGTAAGAAAATTATTCCAATTCCCATAAGCAATAGGAAAACTATATAGTAATACCTTTCTTGACCAGCAGTATCCCATATCTGAGCCTTGATGGATTTATGATCGATAAGCAAAGTCTTAGTTTGGAACTCGACACCGATGGTGGCCTTGGAATCGATGCTGAATTCGTTCCTTGCGAAGCGAGCCAAGAGCTGCGATTTCCCCACAGCGGAATCTCCTATCAGCACCACTTTGAACACGTAATCTATCTTTTGATCGAAACCCCTTTGCAAACTAGACATTTCTATGGATCTATCTGTGAATCAAAACTCCAACTTGGTTAGTCGCTGGATTTACGATAGACGCTGCCCGGCTGCCCCTAACTTCTGACGATAGTCTTCAAAAGCACGGCCTTGTTCGTTATACTATTTCTTATTACAAGGGTGCTGGGGTTTCTACTTTCTAGGAAAGTCAAGGCAAAGACAAGTTTTTGATAGTCCATATTGTGGTTAAATTGGGAAAAGGTCCCTCTACTATATGTTTTTAACGAATTTAATCTCTTAGACTTTTACTATTAGGGTGTGTTTGGATCGCGGAATACAATATTCCTAGGGGTAATGCAACATTCCTAGGGGTAATGTAACATTCTGGAATTTTATTCCCATGTTTGGTTTGCTCTCATTCCCACTAACCCGAAATAGATGATTACCAACAATAGCATGTTTTTGGGTTTATTCCGGGAATCTTATTCCCTTGCTTTTCTTAGGTATTTGAGAATTCCGGGTTTTAGGACAAAAATGCCCTTGATAAAATAGAAACATTTCAATCATGTCCTTTCATTTTTAGGTTAATTTACTATTTTTAATTATTAAATAAGGCATAATTACATACAAATAAATATTGAATAAGATACGAAATTAAAACATAAAATAATAAATAAATATATAGATATTTTCAAAAAATATATATATATACAGATTTTTTTTATAGAATGAATTATATATTCTAAACAAACACAATATAAAATATATAATTTTACGATGTTTCTTTAAATTTATGAAGTTTGATAAAGTTGATTGATCCATTAGAATTATTTAATGATATTCCTTCAATTTTATTAAAGTTTCGTCTAGATAAATTTATACATTCTACCTAGGGGTTTTCTTAATTAAATAATAAAGATTTACTTATTACACAAACAAATCAAACAAGTGTTAAAAAATTAAAAAAGAAAGAGAAACAAAAATAATTCGTAAAGAAATAACAAGTTTAATTTTTAAAAATAATCCAGATACAAACTTTAAACAATAAATAATAAAAATAATAATTTTCTTTGAAAATGATAATATATTTTATGAAATTTTATTTAAGAATTTACCTTGTTAAAATGGAAAATATATCTCAAGGATAATTTGGTAAAATATATATTTTTATTATCTTATATTCCTTTAACCAAATAGTGTAATCTTACATTCCTGTCAAACAAACCAAATAACATAATACAACATTCCCATTAATAGGGTAAGTAGTGCAACATTCCGGTAATCTTATTCCCAATGGTAATTTTACATTCCGTGAACCAAACGCACCCTTATTATATATAATACCTTTAACATTAGATATGAACACATACAAAATTTGCTTCACAAATGAACCTGGGCGACTCTTAATCAAAGAACTTGATACCACTAGGAAATGGAAGCCAGAAGAACCAAACTCATATGAATTCCATATATATTTAAAGCACACACTAACATCAGTATCTCTTTCATGCATCATTTACTTACTGATATCACATAAGATCAGGGTTCCTCATTATTCTCATACAACGCAGAGGCGGGCGTTTGATAGCTTGATTGCTGCAGAAGCGACCTACACGAACTGCTTGTGAACTTTGAAGCTGAAATGCTACTACACCAGATAAAGCATTCATCATGTCAGTATTGGAAGGATGGTATATATCACCTTTAAATAGTCTACAATCTGTTGTGAAGTCATTTCCTCGCCTTATCGTGCATGCTCCAATCTTTTTTCAATCGAATGTACAAACAGAATAAGTGAAGAATCAATAAAGAAATAATAGAAGAAGCAACATTTTACATCAAACAGAGTTTCCACAAAATTTGTATTTAGAGCTATCAGCACCCAACCTCAAAGTGTTGCTAATAACCATGTGATCAAGACAGAAAAAGACAATACTATCACTTTGGAGTTTGAGGAGATTGTGATTCCATGTTCTGTTAAAGAACTTTTTCCTCTTCAGCAAGCCAGCATTCAGAGTATTTTTAATCAGAACAACTCTTGTCAAAAAGGAATTTTAAGACAATACAATATTAAATACACAAAACAAAGGAACCAAAATGAAATGAAGGGAGAAAGGGAACAACATGAATGCATTCATACACATACACAGAGAATAATAAGCCTAGAAAAATTGATACAAAAGGGGACATACTTAGAAGGTGTCTCTCCAGGGTTCTTCTGATGTGTAACATGTTCAAACCGCCATCCAGTTTTGGGAACAAAACTTGCTAGTTTGCAACTTTCTTCACTGTTGGACCGCCTGAGTAAGGTGGTACTGCATATCACTTATAAAACTGAATACTACCAAGAGTATGGGGAGAGGCTGCAAGTTACTCTTGTAGCAGGAGTGCACCATATTCCAAATCATTCATTGAATATCTGTTTCCACCAGTGTTTATTGGTGCCTAAGGTATAAGCTGCATTCATGAGACAAGAATGTTTTGCCCTCTTCCACTTTAAGTTCTGGTAAGACATAGCAGATGATTTCATAAATCACATAAGGAAGTGGATTCTTTAACTTAAGACACCTATAAATAGTTATTTAATGAGAAAAGAGGAATTATTATGTAGTCTTATAAGATTAGTAATTCAAATATTAATGAGACCATTGTAGTAGAAAACATGGAATTGCATCAGACACGAAGCCTAAGCATGTCACCTACTAAAGGACCACCAGGTCACCAAAATCAACATAATTAGATGAATAAAAGCAGTACTTACCAACATCCATTTGATTTTTTCCTTGTTCAGAGGCATCTAATAGGCATAACTTTCTCACTTTAATCTGTTATCTTAAAACTTCTCAACAGCTTGGCCCTCTCCATCATCATCATCTGCAGCCACCTTGAGAGGAGGTGCCACAAGCTTTGATTTCTGTTTCAAACAAAATGCAAGTTTGCCTTGGAGAAATTTGGGTGCTCTTGTGTGAATCAAGGGGCTTACTTCCATGGCTATTTTGTTTAGGAGCAGTAGCAGGCTTGGAACTGAAGACCCTTTTACAAATTTGGTGCATTTAGATTCTTCTAAAGCTGCAGCCTTGTAAGGAAAAACCAGTAACAAAAAGGGTAGATTGCGCTCCTTTCTCCATTAGAAAGAGCCAGCAACACTTGCTGGATAAGTAAAGGCTCTGAGGCTGAGCTGAGCTATTAAGATATTGCAGTTGAGGGTCTTAAGATCCGACTTTATAGTAAGAGTACCTTACACAAAATGTTCACCCTTAAATAAACCATACAACTAGGCAAAAGCAGAATTGAGAACCAAACAGGCATATGATATCCCTAACTTCCCAGTTCTCAAGGACAACCAAGAGCTAACCAATCAGATAAACAACACTTCAGTTTGACTTCTCTTCCCCACAAAACACAAAGGCAGATAAACATTAGTTTTTTAGCATGTACAAGCAGGTTAAAATTGAAAGAAAAAAATAATATCTTGCCATAGCAATTTAGTACTATATAATGATCTAGAAATTTAAGACTGGTCTAAAATACTTTTTAAAATGAATATTCACTGTTTTAATTTCTTTCTCATCTATACACTAAACATTTGCATCTGATCCTAAGAGGCTAAGACTAACAATGAGAGGAATCCCATTTTCACTCCAATATTCGCAATCCCATCTTCTTCTAAGACATATTAGCATTACTTCTCTTTCTATCTCCAACCCCATCTTTCGCCCTTCTTCCCTACCCCTACCACGCCTCTCTTCTTTCTCTAATACCAGGATTTACACTCTGACTAAGGCTAAGAGTAAGACCCTTCTTTCGTATATGCTTCTTTTCTGTTCTTAATTAATTAAATAAACTGGCTTTCTTCTTCCTTTTTTGCTTGGGGTGCTGCAGAAGCTGAAACAGGAAATGGGGAAAACTCGCTGCCTGCCTCTGACCCTTCACTTTCTCAACAGAAATTACTTCAAGTCGTCTTAGTGTCTCCCCAGGTATCTACACTATTTCATCTTTACTGCTATATAACTCATATACAAACCCCTTTACTTAATTGTTTTCCCTTTTCCTTTTCCCCCAATAATTCCCAATTTTCATCTCTTCCCTTCAGATTCCTGGAAATGCAGGTTGTATTGCAAGAACATGCGCCGCCTCGGCTGTTGCCCTTCACCTTGTCGGGGTATCTTTTTCTCTTCTTTACTTTTGTTTTACATTACTTAATTTTGCCAACTCTAACCTTTTATTTAAGATGCTTCTGTGGTTGTTTTTTTCAGCCATTAGGATTTAAAGTGGATGATACTAAATTAAAACGTGCTGGACTGGATTACTGGCCGTATCCTCCCATAACTGTGTTCTCTACATACCCTTTTCTCATTCATTATCCTTATGGTCATATCATGATATAACACAAGAGCCTTCAGCTGAATGGAAGGTTTACACTGTGATAATCTTCATAGAACGAATGTTAATATGAGGCATCTATTTCAGTCGTTTAATAATCCAAAAAAGTGAAAAATTTTGTTGTGTAACTTGATCCTATCCCTATATATATTCAAAGGTTTTCCAAAGAGCATAATTTGCAATGATTATCCGAATTGCATTCGATTGACTTCATTTCCCTTCCAACTTTGTATGGACGTCTCTTGTTTCCACCAATAACTCTTTGTCAGATATGTTGTCGTTAGAATACATAACTCATGGGCAGAGTTTCAAAACTATTTCAAGCAACAGGTTTTTATCTTTCTGTTCCAACAGTGGATCATAAATGTTCTGTATCGTTTGTTTATTAATTTCCTCCAAATATATTCGGTCCTATGATACAGGAAGGGAATAAGCGCTTGCTGGCTTTTACTAAAAGAGGAACAACAATTCATTCAGTGCGTTTCCTTTCTTTTTGTACTCTATTACATGTTATAATATAATGGCTTTTTGAGTTCAGATTAAGTCCGTTTGTAAGTAATACTTGATGTTCTTTTTATGCCTTATGGTTTATGTTACTGTTAATTGCTAGCACTTAGGCTAGTAGCCTTAAGATACTGCTAAGTTTCCTGATAAACATAGAGGGTAGAGTCTCTGAACTTTTGGCCCTCCTAGTTTAAACATATCAGATGTCTTAAGAAGGTCGAGCAAGGTTCTAAAGTTGCTCTATGCATATCCTATGTTGGAGGACAGCCACCTTTATACTATATCCGTGTTTACACAATTCACTGGTGATGCATTCATTGTCAATGAAATCAAACAAGGTCTTGATCATTCTCAGTTTATTTGTAGTCGTAAAAGAAAGTTTGCTATATCCTTTGCTGTGAGTGTATTCAGAATCTGGTCTTTTGGTGACTTGGGAGTAAAACCAACTCTTATCATCACCAAATGACAAATTTCTGTAACTAGAAAATTATCAAATTCACTGCAACATCAGGAGAATGAATGTGAAAAAGATGAGTCTTGCTTTGTTTCTCTACACTTTTGTTGAGATAAAAGGAGAGTATGAAAATTCAGGGTAAAATACCTAGCTGGTCTTTGCTCTATAGGGTTAGGAGCAACTTAATCAAGTGAGCAATTTAGTTCTTGACATCTTGTATATTTAATTCTGAAGCAAATGGATAAAATTGTAAAAGGCAGTAAGTTTAAACTCTAAAATGTGGATTTATGGTATTTTATATTAACATGAAAAAGTAAGCAATTTAGCTTTGTCTTGTTCTAAAAAAATCGATTTTTTCCCTTGTATTCCATGTCGAAACACGAAAAATAAACCTATCTGTTTCAAAGTTAAATGTGCAGGGATTACATTGCTACTAATTTGAACTAGAGTCTACAATACTGGGACTTAGTTATGCTCCTAAGCAACCAGTGACTGTGATAAAGTTATTTTCCGTCTATGGTCTAGTTTTAATCATTTTATTTTATTTTTAAAGGAAGTTGACTAGAAATTGTGATCATGTTGCAGGACTTTTCATATAGAAGAGGTGATTATCTGATATTTGGCTCAGAAACTTGTGGCCTACCTCCTGATGCATTGTTAGATTGCAAGAGTGAAACTTATGGGGGTGGAACCATTCGGATTCCGATGGTTGAGACACATGTTAGATCCCTAAATCTGTCTGTGAGTGTTGGTATTGCTTTGTATGAAGCTTCAAGACAGCTGAACTATGAGCAGCTTCAAGAACCCTCCGGAGCTCATGGTGACTGTGAACAAGTATTCCTTACTGAGGATATTTTTGCTTAATTTGATGTATACAGTCCAATTTTAAACCTCAACGGTAGAGATTTTTTTAAAGGGAAAACAGTCTCTTTCTTTCCTCTGAAGTCTCAACTTTTTTTTTAAATGTTTCCAAATTTATCCAATCACATTTATATCATGTATGTAGTTTCCATTGTTGTGTAACAGTAACAGCAAGAGATTTGGCATACAACAATGCAGGTGCCGCTACACAGGGACGGACCAGAGTTTTTTAAAGGGGTGCAAATTGTCAAGAAAGTATACTAGAAATGTAGAGAGTGTAAAATTACAAGAGTTTAGGAGATACAGAATTAGATTATCAATAGAAAATACAAAAGAAATATATAAAGTATAAAAAAAATTTAAAATTTTTAGGGGTACGATTGCATCCAGCACCCTTAGGTCTATCCGTGGCGCTACATAGACGACGAGTTTATTGGAAAGTTTGTGATTAACATGTCCAACTAGCTCCACAGTGGTATAGATTGGAGGACAAAGATGAGGCCAATGTCAGTTCTGTAGGAGAGTTGTTGGTTATTTGGTTCTGGACACAAGATGATGAGGTGTTCCCCGATGCATGGCATTCGGATGTAGCCGCCGTTAGTAGTGACAGGACAGCATTACGAATACTCGTTCCAAGGTTTATCTTTCACCTAGACTTTGGTATCTTAGAGTCCATATAATGGAAGCACAGGATTTGGTTTTGCCCAGCGACAAGAACAGGATCTCTGAGGTGTACGTCAGGGCGGAGAACTAAAGTTTCCTCAGACAAGTCTTTGAAGCCGAGATGGAACGAAGATTTAATGTTTGTTGCAGGAGAGACTCATCATCTCTCAACTATTGAATATTGATTGTTCAATTAATATGTTGGTATTATTGGTGCTAAATAACCCGTACTTAAATATTTTACTATTTGATAGATGTATTTTTAATTTTTTGATTCGAGTCTCTCAATTTTATATTTTTATATGTATTATATATTAAGAAATATATTTATATCATATGTGTATAAAATTTATTTAAATTTTAATTAATTAATATAATATTGTAAATATTTTATAATTAAATTTATATACAAAATTAAATAGTTAAATTCATCAACTCGATTAACTTAAAAATACTACTTCAATTAGATTATTGACCCTTAAATCCAAATGTGTAAGTTCATATTTTCCAAATATACCAGATAAGTAGATTTTGTTTTTATTACCAATTTTTGGTTGTTAAAATATTTCTCTAATCTCCTAAATAGTTTATTATTATTATTATTATTATTATTATTATTATTATTAATTTCTTGTTGTTAAAATAGAATTTGTTTATTCACGGCTTTTCAGGTCAAGAAAGGACACTTGAATTGGTCCCCGGACGCCGTGGCAGCAGGGATAAATGGTACGACATCGTTAATTAAATGAATTCTAACCCGATTATTAAATAAATTTGATTTATTATATTATTTATAATTTTATTTAATAATATTTTATATTATTTTTTAAAATATTTTTTTTATTTTTTATATATAATTAAAGAGTAAATATTTATTTAAGTTTAATAATAAAATAAATTAATATTATTAGATACACTATAAACAACAAAATAAATTAACTCCATCTAATTATCTGTGTAACCTATCCATCTTTCCAGCCTTTTTTTCCTTCTAATTTTCTTTTTATATATGTCATACGTGTCTACTGATGATTGGACTATGCAAAATGCCACGTCACATCCATTGTCAACCCTCAATCTTATCTCTATCCCCCTAACTTGTACTAATTCGCATTTCTATATTATTTTTATTTGGCACAACTGTCACGCGAATTGAACATGCTTTTCCCTTAATTATGAGGACTTAAAACGGTTTAACTGGGGAATGAATGATTAAATTATAATTTTTTAATAAATATTAGAATTATATTTTAAATACATAAGTATTTAATATTTTATTTTATAATTTTTTTAAAGTTTTTTAATAATGATTAAAAATTTATTATCTAACTAGAATATGATATATGAATTTTTTTATTTTTTTTAATTTCTGAAATTTTTATGAAAACTGTATTTCTTTAAAATTTTATATTTTTTAAATAAAATCTTCGAATCACATTTTTTTTATTTTTTGATATCTTTATATGTTGATAATTTAAAATTATCAACATTTTAATTGATTTTTTTATTATTTGGTATTCATCAACGATATAATTTATAATTTATTTATCAATTTTTTACGATAAAATTTTTTTAATAAAAAGAATTTGATAAAGATAAAAAATTGTGATGATTGAATCGATAACTAAAGTAAAAAGAAATATAAATTAAAAGTCAAAATTTAAATTTTTAAAGATATTAAAGATTGTTAGATTAATTAATATACTTTATATTTTAAAAATAAATATTTACATTTTATTGAATAACAAAATAAGAAAATAACATTCCTATATTTATGTGACCCAAAATATAATTCAATCAACTATTTGATCCCAAAGCTTAAAAACAATAATATTTGGGAATTACATAAATACCCCAAATCTTCCTCCTAATTTAAAGTAGCATGCCATTGATCATTAGAATTAGCAATAATTTCATCAAACTTGGATCTCAAACAAACAAACCATCTCAACTAAAGAACAAGTCCCAATACTTTTTCATCTCTAGATTAATAATAATAATAATCGAGATTTAAAAAAAGTAACTATGGAATCCGAAATACTATAGATTTGATCCAACATGAAGAATCAGGGGAGAGAAATTTATCTTCTTCATCCACAGATCTTCTCAAGATTTCCCTTCAAGTTTCAGGTCGGAAAAGTTTATTTAATTGAATTTAGATTCAATTGATAAAACTCAAACTCTGATAATCTTGGCTGCTTTTACAACAGGATTTTCTCTAGCTATGGCCTCGCGCCCCGCTGTCTTGTAGTCGTAACTACAATCGTGTCGATCCGAGTACCTATGATCCGAACAAAAAAGCTCCCCACATCGACACCTGAATCCAGTCAATCCGACGCGTTTTCTGCAACCTGAACATCGGTTCACCGACTTCTTTTCCGCCGGACCGTTTCCTGATTGATTTGACGCAGCCATCGTACTATTCATCGTCGTTGCAGCTGTTGTAGGCGGAACAGAATCGGATCCGCTATCCTGTGAACGCGACGGTGTAGATCTCGAGGATTCATCGTCGGAGAATTCGAGACTTGAAACTCCAGTAGCACTCGCATCACCGGCGGCGGTTGTGGTGGAAGAGGAAGAAGAGGTTGTAGCGGCGTTTATGGCGGTGAAACATTTCTGGCACATGTTGTTTGTGGCCGGATTCCCGGTAACTCCGCAGTTGTTAACGCAGAGCGTTAAGATTTCGTGTACTTTGAACTCTGTCTCCTCTTTTTCTGTTCTCTGAGCCATATCTTCCTGTGTTTTTGATTCCGGGAAAGGAAATAAAACCAGGCTTTGTGAAGGATGAGAGAAATTTTTTTGTTTGGTTCGACTGGAGATTAGCGATAGAGAAACTTAGGGGGAGGAGGGGATTTGAAGGATCGAGAAAGGTCGGTCAGTAATGGCGACGGAATATGGGCCACAGAGGGACGCGGAGGAAACTAACTGTTTTATTTTGTTTTCTGTTTCAGATGCTATTAGTTGTTTACAGAAATAACCTCATCGCTTTTTTTTTAAACTTTAGCGTGCGACATTTTTACGACTAAAATAAAATAATATTATATAAACTTTTATTATGTTAAATAATTTATATAATTTTCATTTAAAATTTTATCTAATATAAAAATTATATAATTTTTGTTACGGGGCAATTATCTCTTCCTAAAATATATATTTGATAAGATATACAATATTGTCGTTTATATATAACAAGACCTTATTTTTTCTTTTCGATGTGAGATTAATGTTTTTTGTCTCTTTTGAGGCCTGATATCTTCCCCACTCAATCTCGCGACGCCCTCGTCACGAGCTTCCGTTCTCGTGATTAACCTTTTATCACAATTACTTAGACTTTTTATATAATAACTCACATAAATTTTATATTGATCATATTTTAAGCGGATTTTTTAGACTTTTTCTTTTCTTTGTTCTAATTAGGGATGAACAACAATGATTCATTCTTATATATATTTTATATAATTAGGTTACTGAAATTTTAATTTTTTTATTATTAGATCCTTAAAATTTATTTTTTATAATTAAGTCTTTAAAAATTATTTATTTTAATAATTTGGGTTGTATCGGATTGACTCTGATTATTCACCTTAAACTTGAGTCAAATCGAATAACAAGTAAAAATTAATAATATTCAAATCGAATATAAATAAACTAAAAATTTGACTATATCTGATCCATATTCATCCCTAATTTTAACTTGTTCCATTTTCTCGCGTGTTTTATTGTCCTTATAATTTGGAATGCGTTGGATGTTTAACTTTATTTTATTCTCGTCGGTAGTGGGACTGCGGTTTCAATTACACCCGTAAAAAAAGTTAATTAAGATTCTTATTTTATTTTATAAAATATTAATTTAACATATTATCGGTGTATTCTTTCGTTCATATAAATAAAATCATTTCAAAATTTATGTTCAATATATTTATATTGAATTTTAAATATTGAAGTTTAGGGTGGGTGCGGACATATACTATTTTGGTTATCGTGGTATTTTTTATTAATTTCAATTAATTCGGTTAACCAAAATTTGTTATATAATTTTGGGTAAATTACACAAATGATCACTTAACTATGTTAAAATAATCTTTTCAGTCACCAAACTTTCAAAAGTTATAAAAAACTATTAAACTTATCAAATTATTATAAATTGATCATTGATTTATTATATATTATAAATTATTGATAAATATTGAAAATTTTAATGATTATTTTTTAATAAATTTAATTATTTTATACCAATTTGATAAAATTTAATGACTATTTTATAATTTTTAAAAGTTTAGTAACTAAAAACAAATATATAAAATATAAAATTTTAGTTAATTTAGTTAATTAACTGATTTTGAACCGAATTAACAGTTAACCGAACTTTTAAAAAAACTTTAATCATTCACCGATCGAATAAAATTCAATGACCGATCATTTAACCAAATTAATTTGATTTCATAAATTAATTCGATTTAATCAACTGTTTAAACACCGTAAGCTGATCAACGGTGACAAACATCTCTCGTTAGTCTAAACTCTAAATTAGAATTTTAGACATTGAATAGTAACAGAGTGCGGCTTTCTATTAAGATAAACCGCCCAAATCTGCTGCGCCCCCACCACGACCTCGCTTTCGGCATGATATACGTATCTCTATTCTCTACGTGTATAGACGTGTGTATGTTTATGTGTATACGACTTTCCTTCTTGTATTCCTTTTTTACTATTTAATTACTTAAAAGGGTTTCAAAACCACCGAAAATTGGAGATTAGGGTCTATCCCTTTGGGACAAGGCACTTTCGGCCAAAGAGCCATTATTTAAGTGCGTAAAAGGGAACCCAAATGCCATCACACTTGGAACGGAAATCTCATTTAACCATGAGCATAGGATATCCACGCTCTAAGACCAAAGTGGATCAGACCCAGACGAGCCGCCGTTTTGCTATGTTCTTCATCATTTGTGTCTGATTAGCCAATGCCGATAAATCACGTTCCACGGTCACGGTTGGGGCCTCGATTTCTTGGTTCTTGAAATCGTAGTTTTGACTCGGATGGGTTTCAGTACTATCGTTGTTGTTTGATTTCTGATTGTCAGCTTTTGGGGTGGTGGTAGACGTTGTTGAAAGATATCTGGGATTTATACTAGCATGTGATGCTCTTCTGATGAAATCCAAATTGAAATACGCTTATAATGATTTAGAACCAAGTAGTGTATCCAGGGAAGTGATTTAGTTTAGGGTTGAGATAAAGGAAAATGGATGGAATTGAAAATTAAGATTTAGGGCTTATAGATTTAGAGTGTGACGTGGGATTCTTTGATAAAAAAACCAACCTTCTTTAATCTGGGTAGACCCACCATCTCTCATGGTGAGCCGCTTTTTCAATAATCACTAGAGCAGGAGTGGAATTAGAAATATTTTATAAAGGGACTAAAATATATTTTTTAAATTATTTTAGATTGATTAAGATTAAAATACGATTTTTAAAAATAAATTATTCTTTTAATTTTTTTAATTTTATGTAGTATAAAAAACAACAATCGACAGTGATCAGACCCTTAAATCCCTCAATGTTTCGTCCCTGTGCACAAGGATAAGTAGTAACCCTTCTTTATGAGAATGTCGACAACTTTGTTCCGGCGACCATTCATGTAACTGAAGGATAAGTTCTCGAAATTTTTAACCATATCACTAATATCCCTAATTAAGATATTAATGTTTTTTTTCTTCTAAATAACGATCATAGAAATATCTGTTTTAAAATATACTTTCAATCATTGGACATTAGTCGTTTAATTACTGCACTGCAATGTTAATATTCGAATCCAATATCTCTAAAAACAACAATTATTCCTTTAGTCATTAAGATAAGATAATTCGTATAAGGCACTAATACTTAATCTATAGGTTGTGACTCGCAAAACACTATAAATTAAGTTTAGATCACTCGTATTGAATTTTTTTAAAGGATTACAATTTTTAATGAATACCAAAATTTCTAACTTTTAAAATTTAGTTGTAGTATTTGAAACGACGGTAAAACATTATAAATTTGAGTAACATACTTTATAAGTATGTAAATATTTATTTAAATTTAAAATCAAATCAAATTAAAATATAATATTTTAATTTATTCCCAAAAATAAGTGTACCTTATATTTTAATAGATACAAACATTAAAAATCAAGATACATCTTAAAAACTTTGATAAAAGATTCTTAGAAAATTTAACATTTTATTAAATTTTCTTAACTCTCGAACGAAAAGCTTGCTGTAAGAAGCTTTCCTTACAAAATAATTTCTGTTCGAAAAATATAAATATTAAAGTATTATTAATTACAACCAATTTTAAGAGAGAAAGGTTTCTGTACGGATGGAGTCAAGATTCAATTTAGGGGTAATTTTAAGGAACGGCGAATTTAAAAAACAGTTGTATCATTTTTTTATGAAAATTACAATAAAAAATAGTATATAATTTTTTGATATATATCAAAATTTTTACACTTTTTTATAATCAATTTAATATATATGCTAAAATTCTTACGTTTTTTATAAGGATTTTAATATATATCAAAAAAATATATACTAAAATTTTTATAATTTTTATCAATAAAACGGTACGGTCGTTTTACATACGGTCATTTTTTAGAAAAACCTTTCGGTCTAGAAAATAAAGTATTTTTTAAAAAAAAAATTAAATGTGGTGGCAGCCCCTCCAATATTACAGTAGTTTCGTCCCTTGTCGCTACTCCATCAAATTCTCCACTCCAGGACACAATGTAATAATTTGTCCGGGCACTATGCAAGTGTCAACTAGTAGCAGTAACAATTAATTTAAACAATAACATGACTTAGAGTAATGGAGATACTATGATTATGATTATAATTATAATTGTAATTGTAATGAAGAATACGATTAAGATAGAGGGTTAGCAAAACTCGTATCGACTTGAAAAAATTCGAATAATTTAACTTGATTTAAGGTGAAAATATTCGTTTCGTTTTATCTCGACTTAAAATTTCATACACTCAAATAATTCGGAAAAAAATTTAAATAAAGTTCAAATTGTAAAATAAAAATTTGAATAACTCGAAATTTTTTAGTAATTAGAAGATTTGTTTTTAAGTTTAGGCTTAACTCAATAATAGGTGCCTAAAGTATACACTTTTTTTCTGAAATAGGTGCTTAATATTTTATTTGGCTAAAATAAGTGCTTAAACTATATATTTTTTCTGAGATAGGTGCCTAATGTATTTTTTGACTGAAATAGGTGCCTAAAGTTTTATTCCCTTAGTGTTTTAAGGTAACAGTGTTAAAAAAAAATTGTTTAATTTATAAATAAGTACTTAAACTATATATTTTCTTAAAATAGGTGCTTAATGTATTTTTTATTAAAATAAATGCCTAATTTTTTTCTTATAAGTAATTTATATTTCTTGTAAGATATAAAATTATTTATATATCATCGTTTTAATCTATTAAATTATTTATTATAATTGATTAATAATTTATTTAAATTTAATTTATTAAATTATTGATTAACGTTTAAATATGTATGTTTAAATTATTTATTAAATTATTGATTAATGTTTAAATATGTATGTTTATTTAAATATAACGTTTAAATAAAGTGGAAGCTAAGGATTTTTAATCTTCTTGTTCATCGCGGCCGAAAAATACTGTGATTTTAACACGTTCTCGATCTGCTCCGTACAAATCTTCTTTAACTTATAGAATTTGGACTCCTTTAGAAAGCTATGAAACAAATGAAGAAATGGAGCTAGAAAACAGAGTACCTAAAGAAAAAGAAGAAGAAGAGAAGCCCGATTCAGGGAAATAATTCATTTGTGAAAATTCGAATCATGGAATTCATATGAATTCAAAAAGTGAAGAAAACTCAGATTTTCGCAATGAATTCGAAGAGAACAGTGATATATAAATAATATAAATCAAATTTAAATAAATTATTAATCAATTATAATAAATAATTTAATAGATTAAAACGATGATATAAATAATTTTATATCTTATAAGAAATATAAATTACTTATAAGAAAAAATTAGACATTTATTTTAATAAAAAATACTTTAGGCACCTATTTTAAAAAAAATATATAGTTTAGGTACTTATTTATAAATTAAACAATTTTCTTTTAACAATGTTACCTTAAAACACTAAGGGAATAAAACTTTAGGCACCTATTTCAGCCAAAAAATACATTAGGCACCTATCTCAGAAAAATATATAGTTTAGGCACTTATTTCAGCCAAATAAAACATTAAGCACCTATTTCAGAAAAAGTGTATACTTTGGGCACCTATTACTGAGTTAAGCCTTAAGTTTAATACGAGTCCCTCAAATTTTTATAAATTATATATCTTGATATATAAAAATATGAAAAAAATATTACTACACATGAAGAAATATATATATATATATAGCTTATACGATTAGTGAAAGTTGTTTAAATTACGATCAAATCGAATTATAACATAATAAATAATTATAATTAAATCTTTATAAGAACTCAAAACTCGAATCGAATCGAATTTTTTAAATAAAAGTTTGAATGATAAAATTAGACTCGTCAACTCGAATAATTTAAAATTTTTTAACTCAACTCGATCGAACACTCACCCATACTAAGATATACAAATTATAGAAAGAAATTCAAAAGGATATATGTTCATCTGAGAAGGGGTACGGATGTGATCCCCGGACCCCACTGCCTGTTCCTTTTAATTTTTTTTTTCCTCTGACGTCTGAATAGTGAACCCCACTCTTCCTCCGGTGCCATACGAAACATGTGCTCACAAGCACAAGCACCCTGGTTGGTTCCTTACCATTTTACTTTAGGACTCCATTATTACAAGATTCGGGAGACAAGAGGCTAGGTTGTTCAAACTTCAAACCCAATCCAGCAGCAATCTGTCCACCTCCTGAAATTCTCAATTCCCATGGCTAAAGGAGCTTTGATGGTAGAAATTGTAGGTTGCTACCGTGTATCTCCTCCGCCAAATACAGTCCCACCAACCTCTCTACCTTTAACATTTTTCGACATTCCATGGCTGTTCTTCTCCCCAACACAACCTCTCTTCTTCTTCGACTACCCTTTCCCTTCTTCTCACTTTCTATCCAATGCTCTTCCTCCGCTCATCAACTCCCTTTCCCTCGCTCTCCAACACTTCTTCCCTTTAGCCGCCACCCTTGTGTGCCCGCCCCACTCATTCACGCCACTCATCGTTTACAAAAAACCCGACTTCGTCTCCTTGCTTGTCGCCCAATCCAACGCCGATTACTTCCACTTATCCTCAAACAATCAGCGTTGTGTCAAGGATTTTCACCCTCTACTCCCTCCTTTGCCAAGAGAGGAACAAGAGGAAATCCCCTTGCTTGCAGCGCAAATCACTGTTTTCTCCAACGCGGGTATTTGTATCGGGTTTTCATATCATAACGTGGTTGCCGACGGGAGGACTTTCAACAGCTTCATCAAGACCTGGGCATCGATTTTCAGAGACCCTTCTTTCTCAGGCAACTCATCGTCGTCGCTACTTCCCTTCTACGATAGAACGGTGATAAAAGATAGTTACGGGCTGCAGTCCATTTTCTTGAACCATTGGAGGAGAAGCGGAGGATCTTCACAACACATGGTCATCGGTGTTTCGGACTCGGACTCGGTGTCTGCCATGGTTAGAGCCACTTTCCTTATGTGCCCTGCTGATATGGAGAAGATCAAGCAGTGGATTGTTGGTCGTTGCAAGGCGAAGAACATGGCTCAGCCTCCACGTTTATCACCTTCTAATTTAACATGCGCTTTTGTGTGGGTATGTTTGATAAAATCTCATGAGAAAGTTCATGGGAAGTTAATCGGTAAGAACCCGAGTTACTTCGGATTCAATGCGGGTTGTTTAACCCGGTTGGGTTACCCGATCCCGACTACTTATTTCGGTAACTGCATTGGGTTTGCCCGAACAACGGCAACACAAAGTGAGCTTTGCGGCGAGGATGGGATAATCATCGCCGCAAACATGATCGGAAACAAAGTTAAAGAATTTGATGAATCCGTTTTGGACGGGGCGGAGAATTGGATATCGGATTGGGGTGTGTTTTATGACTTGGGTACGGAGCCCCGTGTGTTGGTTTCCGGATCCCCGAAACTTGATTTCTACGAGACTGATTTCGGGTGGGGGAGGGCAAGGAAAATAGAGGAGCTTTCCATCGATAAAGCCAATGGGAATGGCGTTTGGTTCACCCACAGCCGAGACGTGCCAGGCGGAATCGAGGTGGGTTTAGCATTGTCACAGGCTAAAATGGATGCTTTTGCATGTTTCTTCGCCCAATTGCCTCACTAACCGCACCATTAAGGTGCATAGTTTCAGCTAGCTTATACAATTTGACACCCCTTGTATTCTTTAGGAACATTATTTATTAGGTGCTGGAATTGCAAACATAGCCTGTCTGAACCAGCATGTGTCTTGTAGGAGACAGGGTCCTTGTGAATTGTTGCATTCTGTCAGTACTTTTGTTTGTTGTTACGTGGTTAAAACGGTCGTGTCTAATTGGATGGCTAGTGGCTACCCTGCCTTTCTTCAGAGGCCAGGGGAATTAAATAGCAAACGTCACCTTAGGGCTCGGCTCCACTTCCACTAAAGTTTTCAAATGTCTTTTATTTTTTAATTAAAAATTTAAAATATAATTAAATTTGGATTATTATAATAATTCTTACACTAAAGTTTACGAATGATCATTAAATTTTAATAAATTATTTAATTCGATAATTAAATTCTTATTTATTTTAATGTTATCATTAAACTTTTAGTTTTGTTTTAATTTGATCATTGATTTATTAACGACCTTTAAAAGAATGATATGGTTGTTAAAATATTTTGTATAATAATACATTTAGTCCTTCACATTTATACATTCAAATAATTTAATCTTAATTTTAAAAATAATAAATTTAACTCTCGTGGACGAGTTACAACGGACGACAAATATTGTTAACGTAAAACATTGATAAACATTATAATTTTTAATGATTTTTAATTAAATATTAAAATTTATAAGGACTCACTATGTAATAAATTATTTTAAAATAAAATTAAAAATTTAATTATATAACCTTAATTTTCCAAATTCTTAAACCTTAATCCCTGTATTCTCAAATCCTAATCTAAATTCAAAATTAACAACGACGTTTCTATGTTAATTTCTCTAGGTTAAATACTAATAGAAATTAACCCTAACCTTGGCCACTGAAACTCTAATCTTACATGCGTTTTGAGAATTGGACGTTCCTAAACAATGATAATTAGGGATAATTTGGGTTAGATGCATGATAATTTGGTTCTAATCATAGATCCAAAAACATATTTCGAATAGTTAAGCAATAGCGTTTTAGTTTGTGAATTTAGTAATTAGGGTTTGAGAATTCTAAAATTAAGGGATCGAAAATTTAGAAAATTAATTCTATTTTAAAATATGGTATATTGTATGTTGAGTCCCTAAAGAGTTTAATATTTAATTAAAAAATTAATAATATTTAGTGATATCAATATTTAAAAATGTTTGACGCATGTTATAATTTTTTTTTTATTTAGTTAGAAATAATTAATATTTTATTTTGATCTCTCAGTTACGGAGGACGTGTTCACCGGCACCGGCGCCGGCGCCAGAAACCCGTCCTTGCCGTGCAACAAAGATCATATAATTTTTGCAGGACAATAAGCAAGGAACAAGAGGAAATCCCCTTGCTTGCATCCCAAGTCACCGTTTTCTCTAATGCTGTATCTGTATTGTCTTTGCATATCCTAATGTGGTTTTGAGTCCATTTTCTGGAACCATTGGAGCAGCAGCAGCAGAAGTAGATCTTCACAACACATGGTCATAGGTGTTTCGGATTCGGACTCGGCCATGGATAGAGCAACTTTCCTTACGTGCCTTGCCGATAATGAAGAAGATTAAACAGCGGATTATTGGACGATGCAACGCAGAAAAACATGGTTCAACCTTCAATTTTTTCACCCTATAAGCTAAAGGGAGCTTTTATGTAGGTATGTTTGATAAAGTCCCATGAGAAAGTTTAGAAGAAGTTAACTGGTAAGAACTCGAGTTATTTCGGGTCGATGCGAGTGGTTTAATTCGATTGAACTACCCGGTTCAAAGTACTTGTTTTGGTAACTGCATTGGGTTTACATAATTTGATGTCCCTGTTATTCTACAGGTACTTCATTAGAGGTTGAATTGCAAAATTTGCTTAGAAGGATAGGAAATTTAAGATTTTAAAAAAATACTTTTAGTACAAGGTATTGGGAGCTTGTATATATTCATACCAAGAGCCAATGTGTACACAATATTCAGCACAACATTACAAATACAGGATCAAAGCATAAGGACCCTGAATATTTCAACAAACAACACTGCTGCTGCTGCTTCCTGTTCACTTTCTATCGCTATAGCTCGACCAGAGAGACGAGACCTGATATACAGCTACAGCTCGAAGTCTCCGACTTGATTAAGGGAAGCATACAGTATTTTTCATTGCCAGTCATACCTATTATTCGAATTAATCACCAATGGCTACTACATACATTCCATTCCCATTCCTTGTCTTCAACATTATTATATTTATCCATCCATGATGTAAGATAAGATTGCACTTTATATTTGCATAGCCCCGCACCGCCCATGATTCCAAGCTTAGCTTCTGTTATCAACAACCTGCATTTCGTAAAAAATCGATGTTTTTCCGACTCGTAGATAAAACTACCTCTTGTTCTCGGCCCCCCTAACGATTGATTGGTTGATGATACACACCTTTTTACATGGAGAACAACAGTAGAAACTGAAGAAATAACTTTTTTTCATCAAAGCCACATATAGGTCCTTGCATTATTTAGATATCCTGCATGCATGATAAGCATTTTAGAATAAGATCGAAACATCTCGGAGATATACACTGTATTAGAACGATCAATACCTAGCCGTCTACCTAAACCAATAACCAGACTAAAGGAGGAACTCACACTCTGGTAAATGTTGCAAACATTCACCTATTGTGCATAGTCACTAACACTGTCTGACAACCTGCAAAAACCCTCAATATGGTAAGGAAGAATGGAAAGAGAAAACTACCAAGACATTGCTTTAGTTCCATTAGCAAAGTCTGTCAAAATTGGAATAGAGAATACATTATATTTTTCATGGTCTGTCCATCTTCTCCACGATGACATATAGCCACTTCCTCCAACTGACCATTTCGATATGCATGCTACAAATGAAGAACATCACAATAGAAATGATATAAGAACAGCTAGACGAGAACATTAACGATGCAGGGGTGACAATGGAACAGAAAATCTTCAATCATATTTGGGTGACATATATTGCAAACAAGGATATGCTAAAGGAAAAATATGCAGTTTTGAAGTCCACCATTTGAATCATATGACTTCAGACAACAACCTATTTCGATCGAAACAGTTTTAAGATGTTAAGATCCAAAAATGGACATTTAAGTACTAAGAAAATAAATTTATTGGTTTTGCAGGGAGTTGAAGAATGAATAGAAAATCATTCACCTTGTAAAAACAACTATTCCCAAAAGGACAGTTCCCATTTCCAAAGTTGAAGTGCTTGCAGTTTATTGACCTGAAAGGGTGAAGAAAGAAAAGAACAGGAGGAGATTTACTAATTAGAAAAGCAAAAATGCCATGGAAATCTACAAATCCTAAGTTCAGCATCTTCTATTATGATATTTAGATATTCAAGCCTGAAACAAGGTTTGCTAAACTAAAATGATTTATGCTCATCGCGGCACGAAGAGAAGCATTCTACACTGTAATTTCTTTCCAAGTATCCAACAGGTCCTGTCTAACTTTTAAGTATGTAGCAGAAGTTACATGATCTAACTCACCCCATCATAGAATAGAGTTTAGATATCATCCAAACAATCCATCAATTATATACATCATATATATATAATCATTACCTCAATTTTGCCTTGTAGACATCTACAATTCGCTGTTTTTCTTCCGGACTCCAAAACCAAATGACACTTGGAATGACAAAATATGATAGCTTGCGGCAGATTGGGCAAGCCCTCAAGACAGTATTCACATCCAATCCAGAGGAAGGGGAACTGCTTCGCCAATTTCTAATACAAGTTATGCAGAATGGATGATTACATTCTGAAAGAATTCCGAACTTACGCTCACAAGCTGTTGGCTTCGAGAGAACACGATCCAGGCACACACTACATTCTATTTCTTGACTAAGTTTTAATGCATCAAGGTATTTTTGCTTCTTCTTGCACATTTTTATATGTTCCTCCCTTTGTTCAGGTCTAAAAGGATGCAAGCAATGTTTTTCACAGGTGGGACACAAGTCTCCATGAAGATGAGGACATTTTTCTCCAAGAGGGCAATTACCAGCAGCAGCAAACGAGCAGATAGGACGTTCAACCGGATTATCGCTCCTAGGACCAACTGTTTCACCATTATCTGATAGATCCTGAGACACAGATTCCAAATTCCCTTCTTGTTTTGAGGGAGCAACAAAAGCTCTACTGGAATCAGGAGACTGAGTAGAAGCAGCTGAAGAAACAATCGATCCAACAGAGACGGTTTTTGAAGGAAGTAAAGGTACAGAATCAGGTGTTGTTGATGAAGATGAAGATGAAGCCGACGGATCGGATTGCGAAGCCTTGACATGTTCATATCTGCATCCGCTACCATAAAAGCAGCTGCCTTTCTGATAGTATGTGCATATCTGCAATGACCAAGTAAGAAACGACAATGAAGTAACCAAAAAGTATCATCCATAGGTAAATTCCAAGAAGAAGAAGAAGAAGAAGGTTCCTACATTATTGGGAGGATGCTTCCAATGATGAGAAAACTCACAGTGTTCCCCTTTGAGGCATGCTCCATGAGCAAAGAACTTGCAAAGTACTCTATAATCATAAGAAAAACCAAAAGTTACAAAACCTGCAGCCTACATCCAGACATCATCCGCAAAATAATGGGAACCAGGCTTGTAGTAATTAAAATTCAAATTCCAATGAACCTAGCTAATCAAACAGTTAATTTTGGGGTTTCATTCATACATTGAAACTGAAAAAAAAAGACAAACAATTTCTAACATTTCACTTAAAATAGGCTACTTTATCCCAGCAGATAAACATGAAAGTTGAAAACCAAAGGATAAACAGTAAATAGAAGGTGTTCAAACAGACAAGAAGATGATCAAAATCAAATAATCAATGGAATATAAACAATTTAAACCATCATATTCAACAAAAAGATTAAAGAAAGAAAAGAAACTAAAGATTATATCATCACCGTTTAGGCATGGAGAATGACGATTGATTCAGAGAAAGCTGTGGGAATCAAAGTTATAAAAAATGGGAGTGGGGGTGAGGGGTGGATTTGAAAGATGGCTGAAAAGAACAGAAAGCGGATAAAAGAACAGAAGAAAAGGAAGGGATCAACGAAATTAAAGGTGGGATCTTTCAAAGTTTGTGTTTTTATAACCAAACATATACATACATGTCATCAACGTTTTGCACATTACATAAATAAGAAGAAAGAAAAACATGGAAATGGGATTGTTCTGTTTTTGGCTGTCAGTTGGTTTTCCCGTACAAGATATGAGTCAAACCGTCAATAGGGATTGGATTTGTAATAACGGAAATGACCCTCTCCCTCCCTTTTTACTAAATTTGTGGTTTTAGGAGTTTCTGTTCATTATAACTAAAAAACCCTAAATATAATTAAAGAAGGATATATGGGAACTCTTTTATTGGTAGTACAACAAATAATAATATTAATTTTATTATTCTATTATTACTGATGTTAGCACTAATTTAAATATCGATAATATTAAAAAATTTATTGATTAATTAATTTTAAATTATAAAAAAATACAAATCATAAAATTAAAATGATGAATTAATATAGAATAACTACGTTAAGAATCATAATTCGATAAATTATATAAATAGTCACCGAATTTTTAGGTTAGATTTATTTTGGTTACTGAATTTTTAAAATATTTGATAAGGTCAGTGAATTTTTAGTTCGTATTCGATAAGGTCATCCAATTTTTAATTCATATTTGATACGGTTTCTATCGTTAAAAAATCTGTTAAAATTAATTCTTCCTTGATAAAAATGGGTAAATTACAATAATAATCACTTAACTTGTTTCTTACTCCTATTTTGGTCACTAAGCTTTTTTAATTTAATAATTTAACTTTTGAATTGTTCATATTTTGGTCTCTATTAAATGACATGATTTTACAAATTGAAAAATTCGATTAATCTTTAAAAAATTCAAGAACTAATTTTTATTTTTTATTAAATTTATCATATTATCATATTTTATATTTTAAAATAAAAAATTATTATTTGAATAAAAATATTTTAATTATTCAATTTAATTGGTACAATATAAGATAAATAATTGAATAACATGAAATTAATAATTAACAAAAATAATTTTTAAATATTAATCGATTCATGTATGTTTTTAAGGTGAACTTATCGAATATTTTAAAAGTTCGGTGACCAAAATGAATCTAACCTAAAAATTCGATGAATATTTACGTAGTTTACCCTTCATATTAATAGGCATAATTTCACATAATAATATAATGATGCACACCTTGCATACATAAAATAGTATCTATTCATGTATGTTTTTAAGGTGATTATAAGATAATATCTATTTAAATATCTATTTAATTCTTTAATAATACGTGCACATCTTACAGACAAAACGATTTAAACTCGAAACTTTTAGGTATAATTTCACATAATAGTCTAATAATAAATACTTTAATGGTGTTTTTTATATTTAATATTAGTGATATAGAGTAATATGTAATGTTAATAATAATTGGAGGATTAAATTATATTAAATTAAAACAAATAAATTAAATATTAACAGAGTATTATAACATAATAACGAAAATTATAACTTGATACTCATTAAATAAAATTTAAATTTATATTGTGTATAAAATGTGTATCGTAAAAAGTTAAAGAATGTATATGAATAAATATTAATTTATAATCATTTAAAGATTTATTAGTATTGCACGAACCCTCTAACTCAAGTGGTTAAAGGAACAGTTGATGTTCTTAGAGGTCACGGGTTCAAGCACCCAACTACAACCCTCCACGAATCTAACATATAAATATTATCTCAAACCACGTGATAAATACTTTTAAAAGTATTTTCGGATAAAAACGATTTTGAAATAAAATAAAAAATCACTAAACTAAGTAAACATGATGTTTTGATTAATAATGTTTTCAGAATTATAATATAATTATAGACTTTATAGAATTATAATATAATAATCATTGAATTTTATCAAATTATTATAAATGGTCCTTAAAAAGCGCTCAGATCCAATGAACCATGAGTTACGCATATGGTGCCTGATCTGGGCAGGCCGACATACAAAGCCCATAAAAGCCGAGGAAGGGCCCTTCGCTCTTTCTTCCCTACAAAAAGAGAAAGAAAATCGTTTTCTCTTCCTCTGGCCTACGCTTTTCAAAGCAGAGCCAAACAAAAGGCGGAGTCCTCCAACAATCTCTCTCGCAATCTGCAGTCACGCTCTTCTCTAAGGTAAAAAATCATCACACTAAATGTATATCAACATATCAGATCTGATCTTTCGGTTCAAGTTTGCCTATTGTAGTTCCTCACTTATCTTGTAGATCGATTCTTTTTTTTTCTTTCTATCGTTTCCTTACTGTTCTAATAACATCATTATTCGTAGATCTATAAACGGTATAATTTTGTCTAGGTTTGATCTGATTTATCGTTGAACACGATGGTATCTGTAAAATTTAACCTTGATTCATTCGATCTTTTGGTATCCAGTGCCTTTGAAATCGTCAGATCTGTATCTAACCCTCATATACAGTTGGCTTCTTCAGATTTGTTGCTTTTGTTTATTGTTACTGCGTTCTGAAATGTATATAGCTGTTGGTTGTTGCTTTGCGTTAATTTTAAGCTTAACTCCATCTGACCTTTTAAAATGGATGGTTTAACTATCTTCAGCTCGGGGGCTGCGTCTTCCTTTTTCAAAGTTTAATAGGAGGCAACGTATCATGTAATTATAGTTTAAACTTTTTCAAAATTTTGTTAAATCAATGGTAAAGTACTTTCATTTAAAATACATAAACATACGTATTGTTGCACGAATGGACCTGCAGATACCGTGGGAGGTCCCCTTCCCCCCAAACTTTTTGATCCAGTGGCATTTCTGTCCCTATTATTTTGCTTGTTATTCAATTTAAGCATTGCCCACAATTTTTGGGGTTTAAATGCTTAATATGTTCTTGATTTTTTGGTGCTGATCATGAGATGAAGTTGATTCCAAATATTTTGGTTGAGCGAGACACACATCTCATATCCTATCCAGAGTCTGTCAACCCGAGTTCTCATATTTTCCCCCTAGCCAGCATCAATCTATCAATCTATGAATGTCATTCTGCAATATCTTTTTTATATATCTAGTATTCTTTGGGAAGTTCTTTTAAATGGCCATGTATTTCAGTTGAGCGTAGTTTTTGTTACCTGTTATGTATTGCTTATGCTTAATATTAATGTGATTGTTAGGTTCCTGTCGCTGGGATTTTTTTGTTGACATTTTGCTTTAGATTTTTGCTTAGGTGTTTTACTCATGTAAAATATCCCTATAGTTAACCTTCTTTCACCTTTTGCTTGTGCTTGCTACAAAAGCATTTTCATTCTGCGTGATATTTGCTGAGTTATGATGCTTTTCTTGGTTATAGCATTTTTGTGTCCATGATTCTTATCTTGTTATCAATTTTCATAATAGATTCATTGATATGTTTGTAGATTATTTTGCCACATTCAGTGACAGAAATTTCTTGTCGTTTTACTTATATTATTTTTGTATGGTCATTTACCCCCTAGTTTTCTTTCAGGGAAGTCAGTATGGATCAGGTTCAACACCCAACCGTCATGCAGAAGGCAGCAGGCCAGCTCACCCGTTTTAGAAATTCCCAAGATTTTCAAGGGTATGACGGGTCTTTCTGTAAGCCTGCTCTATATCAAAAGCATGCTGTATATCAGAATTATTCCAATGCTGCATTGCAGTATGCTACTGTCCGAGCTTCTGGAGCTTCCTGTGGCCTATCTATGTTTCCATCAACAGCATCTGCTGTTTGTGTTCAAGCCCCTGCTGAGAAAGGGTTTACCAGCTTTGCTATTGATTTCCTAATGGGTGGTGTTTCAGCTGCTGTGTCCAAGACTGCTGCTGCTCCAATTGAGCGTGTTAAGCTTTTGATTCAGAACCAGGATGAAATGATTAAAAGTGGCAGACTTTCTGAACCCTACAAGGGTATTGGTGAGTGTTTCACGCGAACGATTAAAGATGAAGGATTTGGGTCTTTGTGGAGAGGAAACACTGCAAATGTTATTCGTTATTTCCCCACTCAGGTTAGCATAGTCATTTGAATTTTGTTTTTATGCTTAGATTCAATTTATTGTTCCTGTGTTTTATGCCCACTACTCTGTTCCTTTGGCAACAGGCCTTGAACTTTGCTTTCAAGGACTACTTCAAGAGGCTTTTCAACTTCAAGAAAGACAAAGATGGTTACTGGAAATGGTTTGCTGGGAACTTGGCATCAGGTGGTGCTGCTGGTGCTTCTTCCCTTCTGTTTGTCTACTCCTTGGACTATGCTCGAACCCGTCTTGCCAATGATGCTAAGGCTGCAAAGAAGGGAGGAGAGAGGCAATTCAATGGCCTTGTTGATGTCTACAGGAAGACCTTAAAATCTGACGGTATTGCTGGGCTTTACCGTGGTTTCAATATATCATGTGTTGGAATCATTGTTTACCGTGGTCTATACTTTGGAATGTACGACTCTCTGAAGCCGGTGCTTTTGACTGGAGATTTGCAGGTTAGTATGTTGTTTGATAACCTGTGATTTTAAAGGTTTTTCCTTTCATATCTGTGTTATTTATTATATAATTATGACTTTGGTATTGTGATACGACAATTTTATTCTTGTCATATAGTTCCTTAATCAATTATGTATTTCTAACTTTGTCTGTATATTAGTTTCTTTCATTGAGCTGGTAAATGTTACTTGTATAATTCATGTAGTGACATATTGCGTTCTGTTCCCCCCTGATAATTTCAGGATAGTTTCTTTGCTAGCTTTGCTCTTGGTTGGCTCATCACCAACGGTGCTGGCCTTGCATCCTACCCAATTGACACTGTTCGTAGAAGAATGATGATGACCTCTGGTGAAGCAGTCAAGTACAAGAGCTCACTTGATGCATTCTCTCAGATCTTGAAAAACGAGGGTGCCAAGTCTCTGTTTAAGGGTGCCGGAGCTAACATCCTTCGTGCCATTGCCGGTGCTGGTGTGCTCGCTGGATATGACAAGTTGCAGCTGATTGTGTTTGGAAAGAAGTACGGATCAGGCGGTGCTTAAATCTTATGGGTATATTTCCCTTTTAGTTTCTTTTTTGATGCTGATGAAAAGCTTTAGTCCCGAGAAATTTATTCCGGCAAGATTTCTTCAAATAATTCAGGTTTATTGTGGGGAGTTGCTCTCCAAACTCTTTTTTTTAATGTTTTGGGATGGAAGTTTTGGTTAAGAAAAGCTGATAAGTTAATTGGTGGAAAATAATGCCACTGCCCCATCTCGGATTTCTTGGTTTTTATGAGTTGAAATATATATTATTATATCTAGAGTTATAATTGTTTCTATATCAAGTTGGTAATGTTTGAACTAGAATTATTTTTTTAATCTAATAACAGTAGTTATAATAATATCTGTTTTAAATATATTTTTAATTGTTGGCCATTGATCGTTGCACAATACTGGTGTTCGAACTTATGATTTTTAAGAACAATAATCGTTTTTTAAATTATTGAGGTAAGATGGATAATCGTGTTTAAAATTAGAATTATCTTTTTAGTGTGGTGGAAGTTTTATTTAAAAAGTAAATAAGTGTTACGCGTTAACTTTTGATTGAAAAATGAAAAGATTTAACATCGAAAAATGAAAAGATTTAACATCTGTTACGGTTAAAATCTTAAATAGATTAAGAAATAAACTATTAAATAATTATTTGTTTTAAAAAATAGTTTAGATACTTAATTAAAAAAATATAATTTTAAATTAATAAATAGATTGACTCTTAATAAATAAAGCTGCCGTTGATTCGTATCCAGGCATCATCCCACATGGCACGGAAAACTAAACAGACCAACTAAACGTATAGTAGAATAAAATGATAATAAAACCGAAATCCCCAACGGTCACAAGGAATAATAGAAGATCTACATAATAACGTTTATCTCTTCCTACTCGGTTCACTTGCTCAGTCTCTCCCCATTGTTGTCTCTCTGGAAATCCCAAACTTGGCGTCATGGAAGCAGCAAAAATCGACTGGAACAGAATAGACTCACGATTCATTGAGGACTGTGTTTATGAACACATCAACGCTCCTAAATGGGTTGATTTCTTGTCCATTGAGCAACAACACATTGATGATGATGCCTGGTTCTGCACTTCAGGTACCATGTCTCCACTTTTCTGCTCTCAATTCTCTTCATCATTTTTGATGTTTCTCAGCTTGGTACTTGGTACTATGCAGGTTGTAACCATCCCAGGACTGCTGAGGATTTTCTTCAAGCATCGCCTATTTCCAAGGCTCGACCACGATCCGTTACTGGCGGAGGAAGTCGAAGCTCCCCATTTAGAGAATTGAATCAAGGGTATGTATCAGAACTTGATTGGATTTATGACATGTTGAATTTCATGTTTTCATCCGAGCTTCACTTACTTTCTATTTTGGGGATTGTTTTGTTTCAGAGATGTTAAACTGAAGAGAAGAGGACAGACCCACATTCAATCTTCAGTTTTTACAAATAGTGAAAACCAGAACCCGAATTTGTCAACCCCTCCTCAGAATCAGCTACCTAAGTCTCTGAAACAAGCGATCAAGTCGAGCGGTGAAAGAAACAAACCGACCGTGACGGATGGAGATGTCTCCCACTGCCCGAATGACGAAATGCGGCGGCTGAAAAGTACTTTGTCAGCTAGGAATCTGTTTGCTGGTAGGGATATAATGAGTCATATAACCGAGTTTTGCAGCGAGTTGAAGAAACTGGCAACCAGGGCAAGGGAGAAGGAAACAGAAGGGAAAATGGATGAGGGGAAGATTCAAGCTGAAGAGAGGAAGCCACTGCTAGAATTGGGTCAAGAGAAACCTCATGTCCTGCAGAAAGGAACCGGCAGTGCTAAAGAGAAAGAAAAGATTAAAAAGTAAGTTCAATTCAAAACACCCTTTTTGAGTTGTTGAATTTGATTCTGATTATGTTGTATGATATCCTGCAGAGACAGAACACAGGAGCCAGATGCAGAGAACATGCCCCCTCCTCCCTGTCTTAATTTAGAGAATGTAAAGCCTAAAGACAAAGAAGGGTTGCTGCAAATAAGGACTAATCCACCTTCTCCACAGTGCTTTTCTGCCCCTACCAAAACCACTACCCCCTCCAAAGCTCCCAGATCCAGACTTATGGTATGTAACATCATACATAAACAATGCATATTCATACGTTTCTTTCGAACGATTCTCGTGTATTTACGAGGCTTACATATCCACAGGAGAGGGGTATCCTTCAAGAAGTGAAGCAAAACAAGGATATCAAAACAGACAGACCAGGAAGCAGTGTTTCTACTTCCATTATTACTAATGGTAATGTTCCAGATGGAAGACAAGCAAGAGGTTTGGATGTATTTTGGTTCCTCAAGCCTTGCACACTGTCTGAGTAAACAATTTGGAAAATCCAACAACAAACAAACACAAATGCCTTCATTCTTTGATTCTCTGATCCCTGGAAACTAATCTGATCTCTCTCTGTATTAGTTGCAGTTCCTTGATTCTTTTGTTGTTGTTCATAGATCAGAAACAGTATTCGATTCGTTTAACAATCGAATTGAAAACCCTTTTTCAGTGAATAAAAGCTAATCCTTGATTCTTTGTCATGACTGAAATACCAGTTTTTGATTATTCATTCAATGCCTCTATGAAACATCAACATTTAACACTACTAATCAAGCATCTTCTCCTTCCTGGAATGTAAACCCTGGAAGTTCATACAAGCATTGATTACAAGGGGAAATTCCCAAATACAGAATCAAATTTCTAAACCCCATCATCACCAACAAATACAATAACATCAAAACCCCTAAATTTTGGGGTATCAAAGTTACTGATCTCACAAGCATAAGATGTATACATATCCAAGAACACATATATGAGGAAGAAGAGCCTTATGATATGACCCTCGGCAAACAAAAAACTATACATGTACATTGAAAGAGACCCGATTCTTGAAGTAGGTTAGAACATAAGACAATCTAACCTAATCTAAAGTCAAGTTGCAAAGCATGCAATCCAAGATCCTAGACCAGACAAGGCGTGCGCGTGGGTAGAGCCTGTGGGTATACACACGAGACTCTCTTACCAGATCCTCCATGGTCTCCACGAACAGATTCAAGCTTCTCAGAGGGGGAACATACAGAATCAAAGGCGCTGCAGAGAAAGCAATCGTGAAGAACAGCTGCAACATGGCTTGTCTTATGTAAACTCCAATGAAGACGAGCAACTAAAACCCCAAACTGATTTGGAAAGCAGAGATCGGTGCAGAAAGTTCTGGAGATGGTCCTGAGTGTTGAAAGCTTAATTTACAGGTTTGGTTTAGAACACAAAGGAAGAAAGTAGGTGGCTTAAATTAGATGGGACATGGACGACAAGTGTGTAAAAAAGTAAACGGTAAAGATGGCAGGAAGATAAACAGGAAACAGCAACATCTGGAAGTATGAAGAAATTAGAACATAGAATAGTTAGAAATTCAATGAAGAGTCAATTGCTCTACAAATGCTCAAATTATGACTCAGGTTTCAAATTGGTTCTTAAACTTAAATTTAATTTATTTCAACTCTTAAAGTACTAGATTTTTATCAATTAAACATTTAATTAAAATTATTGTCAGTGAAATTCTTGACAGATGTAACATGAATTATCGTATAAATTCTAAAAAGAAAGAGGCCTCAAACTTATAACATAAATAAATATAAAAAATATAAATATATAATTATGTGTATATATGACAATTATTTAAAGCTTAAAAAAATGTTATTTTTAAGTAAAAATACTAAATATATTTTATTTTTAAATATTTGATATTTTTTTTGTTACTCAAGAGGATAATCTAATAATATTTTTCTATTAAAGTAAATTTATATACCTTACTAATTATAAATAATCTTATTTTAATGAATTGTACAAAACACCTAAAATTTTTAAGCCGCCCCTAATTATTGTCACGTACATTAGCACTAAAGAAAAAGTTTCCACAAGCTGTGTTATCGAAGGTATAGGGTTTTGTTTTGGTTTTATGAATTTAGACGGTATAATTTAAAATTTAAGATTAAAGATTAAAATTTAGGGTTTATATTTAAAATTTCAAAAATTTAGATTTTAAATCGAAAATAAATATGTTTATATAAATTTTTACGCTAACAATATATCAAATATGTATACTTTATTAATCTAATAGTCAACTTTGTTGTTAGGTACTTATGTACCTAGAATATGAACAATTGTGTATTAATTTTTTTTTATCTAAATTTAGGGTTATTAATATAATCTTAAAAGAAATAAAATAAAATTTATTGAATTATCAAAATTTACCTATCATTTTCTACATTTTGCAGCAACAACAACAACAAAAAAAAAACATCTCAAGATAATCTTCTATTTTAAATAATTAAATTATTTTTATTTTATCACAAATATTAATTTTTAAATGCTTAATATTTTTAGTCGATTATAAATAAGAGTTCTAGCTAAAAAATCTGAAATTTGAGATTAAATCATAATTTAAGAATTATTGATGCAATTAATCCAGTTAAATTAAATTAAATGATGTGATGTTATTTACCCATTCATTAAACATTGTTGTCGTTTAAGGATAGGAGTGTAGTTTTCCTATTTAACATATCATGACGAATTAGAAATTAATCATACCTTCAAAAGTAAGTAAAATTAGCATTTATTTGAAAACGAATAAGTCATTTTCCTCATTTATTAATTTATTTATTGAATTTTTTCTTTTATTTTATTAGTATTTTCGGTTGTCATCGTTAGGATCGTAAATGAGATGAGATAGATCGCGAGTTATTTGAGTTTGATTCGATTAAATTTTAACTAGATTAAATTTAACTCGACTTAAGCTCGAATTCTTCATAAACCGAGATGAGTTACTCGATACCTGACTCAAAAATTTATGAGCTACTCGAAATTATATTATACTCTATATTATATTTAAATTTTGAGTTTGGGTTAAAGTTTAGAGTATTTTTTTTGAGATTTATGGTTAGATTAGGTTAACACTAGACGATAGATTTATGGTTAGATTCTTAGTCACGTTTTTTTCTTATTATAATTAAAAAACTATAATAATTATTAAATTTAATTATTATATCAATTTAATAATTCTTTCAATCCATGATATATATATAATTTATTAAAAATGAAAATTATATTAAAATATATATTTTAATATAAAACAACCGTATAAATACATTCATCTCTACGAACAAGTGAACAACTTTGTCTGTAACTTCATGTGAGGAGGATGGGATAATAAAAATAAAATAACATTATAATAAGGAATAGAAAATACGTACTTCAAATAAAATACTAATAAAATACGTAAATGTATAAATATAGTGGTGCAGATGAGTACACGTGTCTGCTTTCCCTCAGTTCTGTCCATTCATTTTAGTGGTTGAAAATGCTCTTGAAGGGCTGTCCCACATTTTAGACTTGAAGGGAAATTATATAAAATTGAAGGTCAATTTTGGACTAATATAGTGAAAACCAACCGAGTTTGAACGGACAAGGGTATGTTCGTGTTCGTTTATTTATTTTTGAAGGTGTTCAAACTCTATTCATGTTCGTTTAAATTTTTAATGGCATGTTTAAGCTTGGTTTGTTTATTTTTTGTCGTGTTCGGGCTCGGTTCGTTTAATGTTCACAAACGTGTTCGTTTAACGTTCACAAACGTGTTTGTTTATATGTTCGATAATTTGTTCGTTTAACGTTCGTGAACATGCTCGTTAAGCGTTCGTGAACGAGTTCGTTTGTATATATTCATCAACTTGTCTATTTAGCGTTCACGAACATGTTTGTTTAGCGTTTACGAACATATCAATTTAACGTTCTTGAACATGCTCGTTTATATGCTTTGAATTTAGGGTTATTAAAGAACATAAACGAGCTAATAAACGAGTATATAAACAAACGTAAACGAGTTTGTTCACGAACATAAACGAGCCGAACGCACTTATGTTCGTGTCCGTTCGTTTATTAATCGAACATAAAATATTTATTCATACTGATTTATTTAACTTAATAAACAAACATAAACGAACATTATACGAACAGTTCACGAGTAGCTCGTCGAACACCCTGTTCATTTACACCCCTAATAAGATATAACTCTTAACTCATCTTAAAATATTTAAATTTGAATATATATTTTTATTAAATAATTAAAAATATTATTTAACATTTATTTTAAAATTAATAAAAATTAATAAATTATTTAAAATATAAGATAACCGCCTAGGTGAGATAATTAAAATCTAATTTACTAAAATCTGGCAATGAGAACAGTGACGTGTTAGTTTTAGATTCATGTTATGGCTGCCGAGGTGTTTGACTTTATTTGAAAAAGAAGAAAACAATACAACGCAAAATCTTTTTATGAGACGCCAAGGTTGACCAGAGGCAACTTGTTTTACGTACATCAAGCGTCGTCTATGGAAAACAAGTGGCTTCAAGTTGTCCGGTTTAGACACTGATTTGTTCGGTACAAATCAACTACAAGGGATTTAGGATTTATCAGGTAATAATTTATTGGAGATGGGGTAAGATTTCATAGTTGTATGAGTTATTTAGTTTTAATGGTTAAAGGAACGATTATTGTTTTTAGAAGTTACGGATTTGAGCATCAATGATGTTAATAGAGTGGTTGAGCAATCAATATCCAATGATGATTGAAAGTGTACTCTAGAATAGATACTACTGTAATCATTGTTAGCTGATTAAAAAAAAACTTTAATATATGATTAAATTAAAAAAAATGTATGAATAATAGGGAGTAAATGTGTAACTATTCTATTTTATTTTTAACGGCCACGTCATCATTCCGTTAATTTTTAATGTTCGGTGGCTATTTTGATATCATTTTAATAGTTGATCGATGTATTTGACGCTTTTTAAAGTATTGTGGCCATTTCGATACAAACCCCATAGTATGGTGACTATCTGTGTAATTTACCCTTATATTTAATATATGATTTTTTAAAATTTTAAAATTAAAAAAAAATCATGAACCGAATATCCGGATTTTATAGATGTCAAATGATGAGTATCCAAAAATAACGGACCGAAACACAGACCAACAAAATAAATATTAAAATGAATCGAATACTTAATATTTCAAATACCCAAAAATCGATTACTCGACAAATGAACACCCTATTGTTAAGAACAAACCTCATCAACCCTTGAAATAAACGATATCCATCTATGACCAAGTCTAAGTTACACTTGGATCTAACTTATAAGCTCCTTTGAATGAGATTGTAACTAAAATTTTATGTTTTATTCTTGTAGTAGTAATTTACTTGAAAAAAGTTAGGTCGGTGGTGAAATTAAAGTAGATTAGTGAATTACCGACACGAGTTAGTTCAAGTGATAAATAGTTTGATTTCGTTTAAACAGGTACTAAGTTCGAGATGTTGTGTATGAAAAAAATTCTTATCGAAAAATTCATCCACCAAAATTAGATGTATAATGCGATTTAGTTCGAATTAATTAGGAAAACCCTTAAAAAACCGAAAGGGATAAATAAATTACCAACAAACGATAGATTACTTAGGTGGGGAGTTCATCTGAACCCACATTACTTGTTGTGCGAAGAAGAGTTTGAATCTAAGGATCATCTCTTCGGTAAAGGCCCGTTCATGTTGCAAATATGGTCCGTTTTAATGTAGGATTGCATTGTAATATACTATTTCAGTGCAGCAGATGGAATGGATGCGATGTACAGAAAAAGGTAAAACCATACAGGCTATACTCGTTCGATTAGCTTGGTGCAACCTAAACTATCATCTATGACAGGAGCGAAACTTCAGAAGCCATAGAAGATAACCGATGACAACCTGAGATGTTTCTATTCGTATAAAAATGATATATGTGTTTGTAGAACTAATGTTTTGATATAATAATTTAAAAATAGTTTTGGACTAATTTGAAAAGATTTCAAAAATGGTTCTTATGTCCAAACTACTTGAAAATATATTTAAAATGTTTTTTTGAGAGATTTTAAATATGTTTTAAATGATTTAAAGAAACCAAAGAAGTGTTTTTAACCCAGGTGTTTCGATACACCTTCAAGGTGTTTCGATACCTGTTCTTCAATGATATGTTTTCAAAGGCAAAATCACAGTGGTATCGATACCAGTATCGATACCCTTTCACCACTGTGAGGTTTGGTTTCGAACCTTGTTTCGATACCTCCAACGGTCATAAAACAATTTTATGAAAACCTCCAATGGCTAGGAGCGATATCGATACCTATTCATAATTGCAGGTTCAACAGCTATTTCCCAAAGCAGCCGTTTCGATACCAGTTTCAAGGGTATCGATACCTCCTGTACCAGAAGAGGAAATATACCTTGAAACGAGCTTCAAACGGCTCCAAATCAATCCCAACGGTCACCAACGGCTAGAAGCTCACTTGGGGTGATAAAAGAAAGCCTCAAAGATCAAGAGAAGACTAATGCTTCACTTGTAAGAACATTATGATCAAAGATTTATCTTAGAGCAAAATTATCATCTTTGGGTAGACAAAACACTTGTGAGCTCAATTATTAATATATGCTCAAGTGTAATTAGGAATTGGGTGAGAGCATAGATTGCAAACATTAGCTTTGTTAGAAGGATTAAACAAGTTTGCTAAGTTTTCTCTTGTTTGAGTGAATTCCCAAAGTTTGGGTTGTGAACTTTGGATGCTTGATTCGGTTTTGAATCAAGGTTTGTAAGGTTAGCCTTTTAGCCTCAAAAGGACGAAATTCTTAGTGAATTTGGGAAATCCTTAGTGGGAAGCTAAGGTAGTGGATGTAGGCGTGACCGAACCACTATAAATACTTGTGTTTATTGTCTATCTTTTTGCTTCCACAATAAACACCCAAATTACCGATTCTCCATTATTTGGCAAGCTATATCGGTTATTCATCGAGCCCTTCAAACCCAACAGTGTTAGGATCACTGGATATAATAGCCTAAAAAATCTAGATAGTTCTATAGCTTTGAAATAGAGATTTTGTTAGAGAGTATATTTATATAATAGATTGAGAATATACATCTTACATAATTATTATATGACGATTTTACCAACGTAGCCCGCATTCTTGTATAATTAAATGTGGATTATACCACTTTGCTAACTTTGAAACATCCGACTACAAATTAACAACGTACAAATCTCTTTCAATTTTTTAGTAACAAGTCCTCTCTTATAGAAAAATAGATAATGTTTATAATAAGAGATATAAAATTAAAATTTTCTATTTATAAGGTGCTCAATGTTAAAAGGTTAAAAAAATCTATGAACAAATGTTATATTATATTCATTTTTAGACTTAGAAAAATGTGATTCTTGTTCGAATATCATCTTAACTTGTACGTTGTCACTATCATCTTAAGTAGACGATGAACTCTTTAATTATTAATTTTATCCAGGTTATAAAATTCAATTTTAATTTTTGTTTTATTCTCGATATTAGGTTGTTATAATTAAAAATACAAAAATATTATCGTATCATAAACACTATGCTTTAAATAATAATAATAATAATAATAATAATAATAATAATAATATGTATATAATTTTCGATTTGTATTATATTAAGTATCATTATTTCATAATTTTTATTTTTATTTCGGTTTCTATTTGTTAATTTTTTATAATTATATTTATTATTATTATTATTATATTTATTATCAGATTTAAATAAATACCATATCTAAATAAATAAAACCCAATACAATTTAAACAAGCTCAAGTTATTATAAACAATCCATTAAAAATACACCAGGCCCATTTTTTTAATTACAACCAATCTGATTCAATTAAGCCCAAACCAGATAATCGATAATTACAATCAAACCGAACCCTAATTGTCTATCTTTTCCCTTGCGCAGCATAATCACAGTCGTCAGATCTGATGGTCCACGTTAAAGCGAGAAGAACCTTCTGGATCTCCACGCGCCTCACGCTCGACCGTTCATCGTCTTCACACGCGCGTGGAGCACACTCGCGCCCTTTCTAATGCTCAGATGACTCTTCGATTTCTCTCGTCGGCCGGTCATCGTTCGATCTCCTTGCTCCGGCGGTCGTGCATGCACAAAAAACAAAGAAAAGAGTCAGAATCCTATAATATTTCAGAAGCATTTGTAGAAAATCAAAGGCAAAAATCGACAAGAACTTCAACAGATATTTCAAAGCCAAAATCAGATCAGATACAAACAAATTCCCACAAAGGCAACCAATAACATTTAGGGTTTTAATTTCCAATTCTTATTTCTTTGTAATTCGGTTATAAAACTGAAGATGAACATTGTTTGTAGGGATCCTTTTCCCTTTTTGAATCAATACAAGAATAAAATTTTAGAGGTATATCCTCTTGTTCTTCTTGCATGCATAAAACCATAAAAAAATAGGAGTTAAGTTCGATTTTTACCATTGAGTTTTGAGGTCGTCCGGTCGTTCTCTTCGTCTTTTCTAGTAATAAGCCTTGGCCCCTGAGCCGCGTCGGTGAACCGAGAGACAAGAGAGATTGTGTTCTTTCTTTTCTCTTCAAAACGAATCAAGGAAACCTTTTTACACTTCTATTTTCATCGAAAAAATGGATTTTTCATTTATGTTTTCAACGTAAAGAAAGCTTTTTACTTCAATTTTCTGAAATCTAAGTAAGGTTTTTGGTTTCGAAAGGGAGAAGGAAATTTAATTTTTGCTTCGCGATCGTTTTCTAAAAATGACGATGATTTTCTGGGTTTTATGATAAACACGATGAATATTCTTCATGTTCTTCTGGGTTTGGTAAGAACAACACAGAGAGTTTTGTTTTTCTTCGATTTTTGATTTAAGGAAAATAAAATAAGGGATCTGTTTTTAATTTTAAAATATCTTTTATATCCACCCTTTATTTTACAAATGAGAAAATTAAAATTTTAAATTCCTCCGTGTTTTCGTTCTTACACCCTCAATCCCTGACTTTTTGTTTCGTATTACAATTCGGTTACATTTTTTTTAAATATTAGATTTCTCTTTTTTTATTTGACCTACACATTTTGACTTTTGTTTAATTTAGTCCTTTTTTATCCAACATTAACTCATTCATTTTATTTTATTTTGATTTTAGCCATCGTTTTCAAATAACTTTTTGTTTCTTTTTATTATCTTAAATTTTATTTTCCTTTTAATTTAGTCCGTTTCACAGTAATATTATTATTTTTTTTTAAATATAGAATGTTTTTAATTTAGTCCTTATTTCTTTTAATTTTGACTTTCACTTTGCTTATTTTATTTCATATTCAGTTATTTATTATATGCTTCATGTTACATTATATGTTTTGATGTTGTATCCACTTTATGTATATTTGTCATTATTGTTTAGTTTTATTTAAGTTTACATTCGAACTTAATTAAATAACTCAATGCGATGTCTCTTTATTCGGTCGTAACAGGTCCGATACCAGGCGTAATGACAGCGGTGTATGCGTTTACCTTCGAATAAAAAGACGTTTAAAATATATTAAAATTTTTAAATAAATTTTAATTTAATGTCACTTTAATTTTAAAAATTCAAAATTAATTAAGCGGTAATTTTGTAAAGATGTCAATTTTTGTGCGATTTTAAACGCTAACACCGTTTTTAGTCGTAACCGACTCTCGAACCAGTTTTCATTCGAATCTCTGGTTTTACGGTGTCCAGTCTACCAAAGAGACCGACGACAACTCCAATTATTTTTCAAATTATTTTCCAATTATTTTCAAAATGTTTTCTAACTTTTTTAAAAAACTATTTTTTAAATTATCTTTTAATTTAATGACCCCTTTTATTTTTTCAAATCCCCAATTTCAAATTTTTAAATCCCTATTTTTCAAATAAAATCTCAATTTTCAATTTTACTTTTATTTTAAACCCTACTTTCTCAAAATTTTCAAATCCTTAGATTTCATTTTTCAAATTCCTAATTTTTAATTTTTCAAATCAAATTTCTAATTTTCTCGCTTCTTAAAATTTCAAAATAGCAACGACATACATAAGTGTATACATATAACAATAATTGGTGCTTGAAGAGGGTTCACTAACCTCTTAGAAAGGGTGAGTATTCTATCGAGTTGAGTTAAAAAATTTTTGAGTTATTTGAGTTGACGAGTTATATTTTATAAATCAAACTTTATCATATTATAGTATGATTTGATTCAAATTTAAACGGCTTTCTTTAACCATATAATATATATATATATATATATATCTTTATATTTTTTCATATATGGCAATATATCTTCATATTTTTATATATGGCAATATTTTTTTATATTTTTTTATATATGGCAATATTTCTTCATATATTTCATATATGGCAATATTTCTACATATTTTTTCATATATAGTAATATTTTTTCATATTTTTCATATATAGCAACATTTCTTCAGATATAAATATTTTTCATATTTATATATATATAATAAAAATTTAAAGACTCAATACATACCTAATGTATACACATAACAATAATTGGTGCTTGAAGGATATAATAATATGTTTCATATTTATATATATATAATAAAAATTTAAAGACTCAATACATACATAATGTATACACATAACAATAATTGGTGCTTGAAGGGAGCCCACGAGTCTCTTGAAAGTAATGGTGAATATTCTATCGAGTTGAGTCGAGTCGAGTTGAGTTAAAATTTTTTGAGTTATTCGAGTTGACGAATCATATTTATAAATCAAACTTTATTTAAAATTGTTTTGATTCGAGTTTAAGAAATTCAAATCTAGTTGAGTCGATTTTTTGAGTTCTTAAAAATATTTAATTGTAATTATTTATTATATTATAGTATGATTTGGTTCTAATTTAAACAAATTTCTCTAACTATATAAGATATGTATATATCTGTTTTTTATATAGAGCAATATTTCTTTATATTTTTCATACATGACAATATATTTTTTTATATATAGTAATATTTCTTCATATATAACAATATTTTTTTATATTTTTCATATATGGTAATATTTTTTCATATATATATATATAATAAAAATTTGAGAGACTCATCTTAAACTTAAAAATAAATCCTTTAATTATTAAAATTTTTGAGTTATTTCAATTTTTATTTTACAACTCGAATTTTATTTGAAATTATTTTGAATCGATTTGAGTTTATAAAATTTCAAGTCGAGTTCAAACTAATTGAGTATTTTTGTCTCGAGTCGAATTATCCGGGTTTTTTAATCGTCTTTTGCTCCTCTACTTGGCAAAGCGAGGTGTAGGTTTAGCAGATTGCTAAAAATAATTTGGCGTTGGCAAAGGCAGTGCGTGAACCAAACATAGGTCAGCTATTTCCTTCCAAAATTGCCTATATATTTCCTTTTTCTTGGAGGCACCTACTATTTGATGTATTGACGATATTTTATTGTGTATTGTAATAAATTATATGAAGATGGTAGCGATATAAGAAATGAGTGTCGCTAAAAAAAATTATTTGGAAAGAAATATTTTTGGTGTCGATTTTAAAATAATATCTTTCAAGTTGTTTTTTTTTTGTTTTAAAATTGGATTCTTGAAAATTAGAGTCGTCATCGGTTATTTAGGTAGACAAGACATCGTAAAATCAGAGATACTTAAAAAACGAGATTCGAGTATCGGTTACGAATAAGGAAGGATTAGCACCCACCACTCAAAATTAGTACTTTGATAATTACCGCTTTATTAATATTAATTTTTTTAACTAAATTATTATCAAATTAATTTTTAATTGGTTGTGAGCAGTTATTTTAAATGCATCTAAACCGAAGGTAAGCATCCGAATCACCACCACTACATAAGAGTTGACCTCGCTTACGACCGAATTTAGGAGCATCACATAAATAATTAAAATTGTTATGCAATTCTTAAGTAAAAAAATAAATTACATACAATGCGATAAAATAGTTAAAAACATACATACATACATTAACATAAATTAAAATTAATCTAAAGCATAAATTTAAAATATACATAAATAAATATAAAACATAAAATATTAATCTAATACCAAATTAAATTAATAAACAATTTTTTGATTATATAAAATACAACATAAATAAAAAGAGAAAAATATACCTAAAGATTTGAACAGCTAACCCGAGTGATAGTCACCAAAATCTACTACTATACCTTCAAAATATTTAACTAGATCAAATTTAAAAATTCGAAAAAAACTAAACTCTCAAATTAGGATCATAGGGTACTACCTTTTATTTAACCATATGGCTCATACCCCTTTTTATGGGCATTTGTAGGAGGAAAAATAAAATCCCCAAATAATATAGGATCTTACATTTTCTCTTTTCCCCTTAAAAAATGAGTTATTATAGAGATGTATCCCCAGAAAAGTTGGAAAATAAATTTATTTTTTATGATATATAATCGTATAATTTATTAATGATGCATAGTAGGGAAGTTATATATAATTTTGGGGTGATTACCCCAATTTTTTGTATTAAAATATATAGAGATAATTAATAATTTAAACTCCTAATTTTAATTTATATACTTTTTATTTTTATTTTATAATTATTTATATTTTATTCATCTTATGTTTGAGTTTTGGCTTTATCTTTTATGAAACATAGAATTATTCATCGTCAATGTATTAAATATTTACTGTAATATATATATATTATTAAAAGAGACATTTTTTATTATTTTATATTTGTATTATTTATTAAAAGTTGTTTGAATTCAATCCCTTGAATTTTTTTAATTTCTTTCAATTTTTTTAGTAACAATTCTTTTGTTATAAAAAATAGACAAGAAATATCAAATCAAACCGTTCTATTTTTAAAGTTTATGTTTATTATTAAAAGGTTAAAAAAATCTATCAACAAATGTTATATTATAATTATTTTTAGATAAATTAAAAAAATGTGATTGTTATTCAAATATCATCTTAGCTTATACGTTGTCACTATCATCTCAAGTGGACGATGGACTTAATACATGCATAAATGTATACACGGAACAATAATTTGTGCTTTAAGGGAGCCCACGAGCCTTTCGAAAGTATGGGTGGGTATTCTATTGAGTTGAGTTTAATCGAGTTAAAAATTTTTGAGTTATTCGAGTTTACGAGTCATATTTTATAAATCAAATTTTATTTAAAATTATTTCGAGTTGAGTTTAAAAATTTTGAGTCGAGTTTTCGAATTCTTATAAATATTTAATTATAATTATTTTTTATATTATAGTATTATTTGATTCTAATTTAAAGGACTTTCTCTAACCTTAATATATATATATTTCTTCATATTTTTTCATATATGGTAAGATTTATTTATATTTTTTTTGTATATGGCAATATTTCTTCATATTTTTTCATATATAGTAATATTTTTTTTCATATTTTCATATATGTCAATATTTTTCATATTTTTTCATATATAATAATATTTCTTCTTATCTTTTCACATAAGATAATATTTCTTCATATTTTCATATATAGTAATATTTCTTAATATTTTTTTCATATATAACAATATTTTTGTATATTTTTCATATATAGTAATATTTTTTAATATTTTTTCATACATGATAATATTTTTTAATATTTTATATATAATAAAAAATTGAGAGACTTGTTTCAAACTTAAAAATTAATCTTTTAATTACTAAAAAATTCGAGTTATTCAAATTTCTATTTTACAACTCGAATTTTTTTAGTCAAATTGAGTTTATAAAATTTCGAGTTAAGTCTAAACGAATTGAGTATTTTCGAATCAAATTGAATTATTTAATTTTCTTAGTCGAGTTTTACTTATTTTTTCTTTTTAAGCATGCTTATCCCTAGTTAAAATGTATATAAAGGGCAACACGAGGTGTAGGTTTAGCATATTGTTAAAAGTAAGTTGGTGTTGGCGTTGGCAAAGGAAGTGTGATCCAATCACAGGTTAGTTATTTTCTTTCAAAATTACCCATATATTTCCCTTTTCCTTGGAGGCACCTAATATTTGATGTATTGATGACATTTTATTGTCTAATGTAATAAATTATATGGAGATCGTAGCGATATAAAAAACGAGTTTCGTTGAAAGATTTTTTATTTGAAAGAAATATTTTTGGTGTTGGTTTTGAAATAATGTCTTTTAAATTATTATTTCTTATTTAAAATTGGATTTTTGAAAATTGAAATCGTCACCAGTCGTTTAGGTAAACTCGGATACCGTAAAACCAAAGATTTTTGAAAAATAAGGTTTAGGAGTCGATTATAGATGAGGAAAGATTAACACCCACACCACCCAAAATTAGTACTTTGATAATTATCGTTTTATTAATATTAATTTTTTAGGGCTAAAGTGTTACCAAATTAATTTTTAATTGGTTGTGAGAGATTATTTTAAACGTATTTAAATCGAAGGTAAGCGTCCAAACCACCACCACTATATTAGAGTTGGTCTTGCTTATGACCGAATTTAGGAGCATCGCATAAATAATTAAAGTCGATATTAAATTCTTAATTAAAAAAAATAAATTACATAAAATGCGATAAATAATTAAAAATATAAATAAATACATATATACAATTATTTATATAAATTAAAATTAATTTAAAACATAAATTTAAAACATACATAAATAAACACAAAATATAAAATATTAATCTAATACCAAATTAAATTAATAAACAACAACTTTTTAATTATACAAAATACAACATAAATAATAAGAAGAAAAATATACCAAAAGATTCGAACAGCTAACCCCGATTGATCCTCATCAAATCTATCGTGATGACTCTAAAATATTTAACTAGATCGAATAAAAATAAAACTTTAATCAAACCACCCAAAAATCTAAAAAAGTTATACTCTTAAATTAAGATCACAGGCACTACCTTCACCCAATTGATTCTACTTAGCCGCCCAGGCCTCCTTTTTTATATGCATTTGTGTGATGAAAAATAAGATCTCCAATATTATGGGATCTTGTATTATTCTTTTTATCCTAAAAAATGAGTTATTACAGAGATGTATCCTCAGAAAAGTTGACAAATAAATTTATTTTTTAATGATATACAATTTTTTGTATTAAATATATCGAAATAATTAATAATTTAAACTCAAAACTTTTTATCTTTATTTTATGATTATTTATATTTTATTCACTTTAAATTTGAGTTTTGGCTTCATCTTTTTATGAAAACATAAAATTATACATTGTCAATGCATCAAATCTTTACCCTAATATTTTTATTAAAAAAACATTTTTTATTATTTTATATTTATTTATTTACTAAAAGTTGTTTGAATTCAATCCCTTGATTTTTTTTAATATTTTTATGCGATTATATTTTAATATTTTTTTATTCTTAACCTTTTAAAAACACATATTTTATATTATAAACATAAAAACAGTTAATCAAAATTTATATCTGGTATATTGATAATATATGTAACAAATAAATTTAATTTGTATTTAAATATTATTTTTAAGGACAGTGTCGGATCTGGGGTGGGCAATAAGGGTGACGGCCTAAGGTTCACTTTCCTCAAATTCTAATTTTTTATTAAATATATTTAATTTAATTTTTTTAATATTTATTATTAGAATTTAATTTTTAATATTTATTATTATGGATTAATTATTTTTAATATACTTATTATTATACGAGTTTATTTTTAGTATTTATTATTATGATTTTTTCAGTATTTATATTAGGTCTACTCTTAAAATTTATTTTTTTTTATTTTTTATTATGATTTCTAAATCCAAATTTTTTGCAATGCTTGTTGTTAGGGGCCTATCTTTTATTAAACTTATTATTAGGGGTATACTATAAAAAATATTTTTTAATATTTATTAATATATACTATTAAAATTTATTTATTTTCTTTATTTGCTATTAGAGTCACGATTTTTTCTAATACTTGTTACTAAGAGTCTAATTTTAAAATTTATTTTTCGATATTTATTATAAGAAACTTATTTTTTCAATATATTTATTATTAAGGTCTAATTTTTTTAATACTAATATAAGAGGTCTATTTTCTTCAATAATTATTAATAGGACCATAGTTTTTCAATATTTATTATTAGAGGTTAGTTTTTTCACAATATTTGTTATTAGAGGTTTACTCTTAAAATTTATTTTTCTCGTGTTTATTATTAATGATTAATTTTTTTATCAATATTTGTTATTAAGGGCCTAATTTTTTCTAATATTTGTTAGTAGGCATATACTTAATTTAATTTTATTATACTTTTTATTAAAAAAATATTTTTTCTAATATTTATTATTAAACTTATTTTTTCTGTTTGTCTTAGGGCCATTAAAATCTCAGGAACGACTCTGTTTAAGGGATTTTTGATTTGATATCAGCATGTGAAAAAATTATTAGAGGAACTCTGTTTACCACGTCATTCATGGTTCCAATCAATCAAATTTATCTATTTTATTTTTTTAAGGTGAATCATCACCCCTTTCCTAATGTAATTAGTGAGCAAATAATTATTAAGTAGTTATTTAAAAATAAACGTTTCTGTTTACTTAAATCATGAATAACATGATGAATAAGATTCACCTAATAAGATTGTGTATAAATTCAAATCTAACTTCTAATAAAATTAGACTCAGGAAATCTAGCTTCTGATTGGTCAAAATTAATTGGCAACAAAAACATTTTGGAAACTGATTAGGAAACCTGCATTTATCTGCTTACAGAGAGTGTTTTCATAGGGAATTATGTACGCATTAATTTTGCAGTATCTAGACCAGAGATACACACAACAGGTTTATTCACAAAGTTGATCATACTTTGGTTTTTTCCGACATATTTTGGTTTCTGTGCATACAGGACGAAACTAAGTAAGGTGGAGTAAAGCAATTGCCCTTACTCTCGAAGATTTTTTTTTTTTAATTTTTGTGCCCTTATTTAATTTTTTTAAAAATTATTTTTTATGAATTTTTCTCCTTATTTTTAAATATTTATGTTTTGCCTCTTCAATCCCAAATCTTGGTTCCATCCCTGTGTGCATAGATGTCCTCTCAGGACGTCTCGTTTCTCATGTCGCTTTCTTTGATTCCTTCCTGGTCGGCGATACAATAAATTTAAATTTTGATCCGTGATTGTTATTTCAACTGTTATTTTAAAGTTTTAATACGATTGAAATTATTATTATAAAAAATAATAGTTTATAATAATTAAAATTCATTTGTTATTACCCGTAACTATAATAAAATGTCGTGATCGAAAACGTGATCATGACCGTAATTTAAATCAACGTTGATACTTGCTTTTTTAGTACACATAAGTTCAACGCTCCTTGGCTGTTTCATTCGTTTTTCCAAACATAAAATGTTTGTTTAATGCTATAAAATGATTATCGTGGAAGACATGGTTCAAGAAATGAATATTTTAGAGGGTCTTTTCGTGTTATCTGAGGTAGAAAACTTCAAGAAACCGAAGCTTCCATGAAAGCAAACGACAAGACCCGATCTGCTAAACGTGATTTGTCTGATATGTTATTAGTTTTAACCAGAGAGAAAGTGAAATTTGACCGTACGTAAATTGCAAGACCGAGTTGCCTCAGCACCCAGAGTCCAGACACAGTAGATTAAGGAATAAGGGTGCACTGCACTGCATGCAGATTAGTTATCACCTTAAGCTCTGATAGTATTAACTGGTAGCTTTACTTATAATATCAATCACCGTATACTCCGCAGAATACGGTGGTTGACTGCTCTTATCATGGCTGAGAATGGTGTTATCCTCCCACCTGAGAGGAAGTGGAGAGTGCCTGCTTTTGTCCTCTTCAAAGATGCAAGGTACGTGTGTGCCAAGTAAACTCTTACTCAAATGGTTTATATTTCAGGAACTGATGGTTGGTTCATAATTTGTTTTAGCCTTGTTTTCAAATTGGATTCTATTGGCCGGGAGATACTAGGGATCGCCTTGCCTGCTCCCTTGGCCTTGGCTGCTGATCCCGTTGCTTCTCTGATTGACACTGCCTTCATTGGCAGGATAGGTCAGCTCTATATTTTTATGCTCTTATTGGTTCCTGGGTGACTGTTGTATGGATGGTTTTCTTGAAGCAAATTTCTTGTCCTATATGTGTAGGACCGGTGGAGCTAGCTGCTGTAGGAGTTTCCATAGCTATATTCAATCAAGTATCAAGGGTTACCATTTTCCCGCTTGTTAGCATTACAACTTCTTTTGTAGCTGAAGAAGATACTCTTGCAAAGATTACCCTTGAAGCTGCAAAATGTGAGGATTTGGAAAACAATGAACCAAAAAGCAAAGAATTGCCAGCAGAAGGTGAGGTAGAGGCTGTCAGCTTGGAAAATGGTGCTGGTGCAACTAGAAATATTGATACGAAAGAGCCTGCAAAGATTACCCTTGAAGCTGCAATACGTGAGGATTTGGAAAACAATGAACCAAAAAACAAAGAATTGCCAGCAGAAGGTGAGGTAGAGGCTGTCAGCTTGGAAAATGGTGCTGGTGCAACTAGAAATATTGATACTAAAGAGCCTGCAGAGAATGGTACAACTCTTTCTCTGATATGTTATTTGAGACTATCATAGAGGGGTGCAAATTGTCTGCCTCTTTCTCATGCCTCAATTTGTGCCTCCGCTTTAAATTAGTATCATCATACCAGCTGTTTCTCGTATGTTCTTGTAATAATACAATTTGACTAGGCATTTATTCGTCAGGTTCCGACACAAGTACAAGCAAGTCTCCCTCTATACTTGATAGCAAAGCTGAAAGTGAAAATCCTGAAGTTAAAAAGGGGAAAAGACATATCCCTTCAGTGTCAACTGCACTGATTATTGGTTTGATGCTCGGTCTTATTCAAGCTATATGCCTTGTTTTTGGGGCAAAACTTCTCCTCGGTGTAATGGGTGTGAAACATGTAAGTGGCAGCATCAATAATACCGTCAGCATCTCACTTATCATCTTATATGCTTTAAATTTCATTTTCTTAATGCTTGACCAGGATTCCCCAATGTTAAGCCCAGCAGTAAAGTACTTGACTTGGAGATCAGTAGGCTCTCCTGCAATTCTTCTCTCTTTAGCCATGCAAGGGGTTTTCCGAGGATTTAAGGATACAAAAACACCTTTATATGCAACAGTTGCAGGAAACCTAACAAATATCATTTTGGACCCTATCTTTATCTTTGTCTTACGACTCGGTGTCAGTGGTGCAGCCATAGCACATATCCTTTCTCAGTAAGTTAATCGTGTCTTCTTTCTCGTTTAACAATCTTATACCATTTCTAATGGAAAATCATGATGGCTTGGCTGCAGGTATTTTACTTCACTCATCCTCTTGTGGCAATTGATGAAACAAGTCAATCTGCTACCCCCAAATATGAAAGACCTGCAACTCGGACGATTTCTTAAAAATGGTAAGGGCTATAGAGTTTAGAGGTTGGTTATTGTTAAAACTCACCTGTGACCTGCCTATGATCATATGGTCTAACAATATATTGCATGCATGCATGCATGATATGACTACAGGTTTTCCATTATTAGGAAGAGTGATAGCAGTCACATTCTGTGTAACATTGGCAGCATCAATGGCTGCTCGGCTCGGTGCAACACCTATGGCCGCGTTTCAAATCTGCTTACAGGTCTGGATAACATCATCTCTTCTTGCAGATGCTTTAGCCATCTCTGTACAGGTATATTTATATAATTATATCTACATATCTTTCACCCTCTTTAGGCAAATCTCTTGTTATGAAATTCCATGTAAGTACCATGGTTGATTAACCTACTGTAATGGCCTCATTATAGGCAATTCTCGCCAGTGCATTTGCAGAGAAGGACTACAAGAAGGTGACAGACACAACATCTCGTATAATGCAGATGAGTTTTGTGCTCGGTGTGGGACTTGCTGTTGTTGTTGGACTAGGTTTATACTTTGGGGCGGGGATCTTTTCCAAAGATGCAAATGTTCTTCATCTCATCGCCATAGGAGTACCGGTAAACATAACGTTCATGCATTCATCAACAACCTCAAATTTACTGAAATGCATGTATATATACATATATATATATACTTGTGACGTGTCCACTCTCTCTTGCTCAGTTTGTAGCAGCAACACAGCCCATCAACACGATTGCTTTCGTGTTTGATGGTGTCAACTTTGGAGCATCTGACTTTGCATTCACAGCATACTCCATGGTCTTAGTGGCCGGAGCAAGCATAGCATCACTATTCCTTCTCTCGAAAAGCAACGGATTCATAGGGATATGGGTTGCATTAACCATTTACATGGCTCTCCGCACCTTGGCTGGTGTTTGGAGGTAAAATCAGAACCTTCATATATTTGATTTTTTTCATTTCCATCCATCCATCCATCCATCCATACATACATACATACATACATACATACATACATACATACATACATACATACATACATACATACATACATACATACATACATACATACATACATACATACATACATACATACATACATATGATTGAAAGTGGTATTGTGGGGTTATACATGCAGGATAGGGACTGGAACTGGTCCATGGCGCTTCCTAAGAAAGTAGATCCATCGCAGGGAGGTACTCTGAAAAAAAGTCTTTGAAAAACTTTTCGTGTTTAGATATACGTATAGATATTGCTCGTACGTACTTGTGAGTTGTTTCTATACCTTAGATATTGTGTTTTCGATTGTCATGTGTACTTACACATGTAAAAATAAAATATGTTGTAGCACTCGTATATAAACTATATCTGCTGCAGAGCAGTTGTGTGTTTCAATGGATTTTGGTTTTGCTTCTTCACTTTCGCAGATGATTTAAGTTTGTCTTAGTTTAATTAATATTGTTGTTGTTATATAGAGAAAATAAAAATTTATTATTGTTTTTGATGTCATTATTTATGTCTTAACCTTAAATTTTAAATCATAAAAGTAAACCCTAAACTCAAATTTTAATTCTAAATTTATCTTTTTACAATTAAGACATAAATAGTACACTAAAATGAGAGAAATTATTATATGGTCTCGGCTCATTATGTCATCATGGTTTATCCAATGAGATTAATTAATTTAATGACATGTAGAAGAACGATAAAAATTTACTTTAAAAAACCTAGAAAAGAGGTAAAGATACAATTTAAAAATATCCCCAAATCAGAAGCACAACCATCCAAATATTCCAATACAGTGATTGAACGATCAATATCTAATGGTTCAGAATATATTTTAGAACAGATACTATATCCAATGGTTCAGAGTATACTCTAGAACAGATATTACTGTAATCACTTTAACTGAGTAAAAAAAACTGTAGGTAAGAAAGAAACAAAACAAGAATAAACTAAATTTTCTGATAAAAAATGATGGGCATATGTTTGCTTTTAAACTCACAACATATATGGCTACTTCACAATCGTGTGTTCCAAGGAAAGAATTAAGTGACGTCCAACTCCAAAATATTACATAACCATATCAACAACGCACGTGATGGGAATTGAAACCCACAAAATTACAACGAAATAAACCTTTGGCATTGGCAGCCTGGGGTCACAAAAAAAACCTGGAGTCGTTTATCGGTTGTCCGTCTTAACAGTTTATTCCACACTCTTGTACATCCGGACCGGTAACCCTGGTTGTAAAGGGATCGATGCGCACCCACAACAAAGAGAAAATGGAGGCAAGAAGAATTGACCATACGACAACGATGGTGGGTGTCCGGTTTTGGCGCCCCATCAAACCTTTCAAGAAGGGGTAGAGATGGATGATCACCCAGAAGGCAAAGAATAGTTTACCAAAGAGGGGACCCCAGGATTGATAGCCACTATTGATGGCATACGAGATTCCTGCAACAACTCCCACCAAGTTTATGATGAGGAGAGTGGTTGGTGGGATGAGAAGGGTTGTCCATTTGAACATGTAAAGTTCGGCGAAATCCCCATCTTCATCTGATGCTTTTGAAGTGACCGTGAAGTTGGTGTCGATGCCAGCAAGAACCTTGAGAAGCCCTTGGAAAACGGCAAAAAGATGTGCTGACACACCACCAATAACCCAAAATTGTTCATTTCTCCACCACTCGTCGATTCCCACACCACTCCACCTCATTTCTAAAATACCAGTTGCAAAGATGGAAAGAAAGAGGGATATAAACCATATACTCGCAAGGTTACTAATCTGCAGTCACAAAAACCAGGCAAAATAATTAACAATATACAATGGAATAATTTCTAGCTCTCTTATAGCAATACAATAAATAAAGCGATGCCGATTAGAGATAGTAGTTCCGGATACACTAACCTGTGGGATAATGAACTTGTTAGTGAGCAGACAGACAGCTGGCAGTGTACAGTACATGAGAAGAGGAATAGCAGTGATTGGGTAGATGGTAGTGTTAACATATGCAAACCGTTCAAGCCACTTCAGCCTACCATTATAACCATACCAGATAGGGCAATGCCTACTGAAAAGAATTTCCACCGAACCAAGAGCCCATCGAAGCACTTGGTTCAGACGATCTGAAAGATTAATAGGAGCAGAACCTTTAAAGGCCGCGCGTTTTGGCATGCAGTAAATTGACCTCCAACCACGGGCGTGCATTTTGAATCCAGTAAGAATATCTTCTGTAACAGAACCATAGATCCAACCAATCTGTAGAAAAAAGAAAAAAAAGGATATTTAACTCAATTATGGCATATGAAAGGTAGGGGAAATGCACAGAGGATAAGCGATCATCCTGCACAAGTAACTATTCAGTACATTGCTACCAAAAATTCAATAGCCATGAAATTCACTAATCAATTTCCATGTAGCGGAGTCATAGATTTTAAGGACGTGATGCAACAAAACACTTCAGGGTTCAGAGAAAACCATGATGAACAGAAAGCAACATACCTCACTTCCCCATTCTGATTTATCCTCATATCCACAACTGATAACATGAATTGCTTCCTTAAGAAGTGTTTCGGGGGTAGCAGACTGGGGGACACCACCATTCTCCATAAGTGTTGAGGCAACAAAAACAGCAGACTGACCAAAACGTTTTTCCAGGCTCATTTGCGACATCAACAGTGACTTTTCATCATCAAACCCAGTCCCTGGTTTAAAAAATGCACAATGAACTTAGAAGGAGCTTTTCTTCATTAGACCAAATGGTATTAAGAATAATGACCGCTAAGCTCAAAAGACAAGAACCAAATAGTTACCTTCAACACCCTCTTCTATATCCTCTAGATTGAAAACTGGTACAGTAGAATCAACATGTTTGCCAGATTTCTTCTTGTCTGATCCCTTCTTACTAGATTTTGAACTCTTCTTACAAGAACCTCCACACAATGAAGATAGCATCCCTACTTTTCTATGCTTGGGCTTAAGGGGAGGTTCATATCCATACAATGCTGTTCTATTGAAGACACATCCCGTACCGACATAAACAGGCCCTTGAATGCCATCCAGACCCCTCAAGTTTATCTGTAATTTCACACACACACACACACACAAAAAAAGATGTCTCAAAAGGATTTCAATAGCCAGTACGTTCGATGAAAACTGGCTCACACCAGTCATTCTACATCAGCAATAACATCATTTACAAAATGCAATTATTCTCTTGGTACAAGATATGGAGCTTACATCAAAGAAAACAGTATTTCTGTTAGCATATCGATCATTCCGGTCAATACCATCAAACCTTTGTGGAAATTGAACATAACAAACTTGTTTCCCAAGGTTTGGATCCATCAGAAAACACATAGCTTCCCTTAAAGCCTTACTATTATTTATATAGTGATCACAATCAAGATTCAACATGAAAGGTCCATTAGTAAGAACAGCCGACACTCGAACCTGAAAGAAAGATTCATTGACAGCAATGTTAGATAAGATAGATAAAAGAGTACAGCAAAATAACGAGAGATTTAAAAAGCAACTTACAAGTGCATTCATAGCACCAGCTTTTTTGTGGTGTTGGAAGCCTGGACGCTTTTCACGAGAAACATAAACTAACCTCGGCAGCTCATTTCCCTCAGCATCAAGGCCCCCACTCTGACCTAAGAAAACCTGCAAGTTTTACAAAACCTTAGTAACATTAATAATGTGTATTTATAGATCAGGCAGCTCACTAAACCTCTTTTAAAACATTGAAAAAAATGAATGATCACATAATATGCATGAAAATGGAATGGACTAACTCAAGCAGATTTGTTCTCATCTCATGTGTTTGTTAATAAACTTCCTTATCTATGATTGGAAGGAAAAATATAATCCCCCACTTGTTGAGTTTTTCCAGTCCAATACTCCAATAAGAGTGCATAGAAATTCATTTAATCTAGAAATACATGAACAATGGCCATCCTGCTCAAAGAAGATGAACAAGTAGCATATCCATGAATGCAAAAAACAGGTCCTACCTGGATCATTCCTGGATGATCTCTGGTGTTATTACCAGGCCATGGTGTCCCATCCTGCATAATCCATCCTTCTTCAGGAACTTTCTGTGCCTTTGCAACAAGCCCGTTAACTCTAACTTTAAATTCTTCATATTCTCTCTGCAATATAAGCAAAGAAGTGAGCATAATGAAAATTTGAATATGGAGCAAGATTGCAACCAAGGATCTCCAAGCTAACCCTTACCTTCATAGCTCTACGCTCTTTAACAAATGATGTTTGAACTTTATCTTTCAGGTAATCAATCTTCTGTGCAAAATACCATTCTGGAGCCCGCGGCTCAATGTTATACTTCTTGCAGAAAGGTACCCATTTCCTAGCGAATTCTGATGTCTCGGACAATGCTTCAAATGTTAACATAGCAGCACCATCATCAGAAACATAGCAGGAGACCTTGTCAACTGGGTAATCAACAGAAAGAATGGATAGCACGGTGTTCGCTGTGACAAGTGGAGGCTCCTTTAACGGATCGACAGTACTCACAAAAATGTCAACAGCTGCTAATTCTGATGGTTCCCCTTCACGATCATATCTGTTATACAGCCAAGGAGTTGAAATGATAAAGCAAGACTAAAGACGGACTAAAATAACACAACTGCTTAAAATATATTTGTGCGGATTCATGAGAATGATAGGAAGAAATGTCTTACCTCAAGGCAAGTCTATCAAGATAGGTTTCACGGTTAACGGGAAGCCACTTAGGAAACTGATCCAATATCCATGATATTGCAAACCAAATCTCACATATAACAGATATCAACCACAGAGCGTAGGCATTTGGAACAGGATTTGTTATTCGATAGTGCAAGAAAATGCAGAGAATAATGAGTCGAAGAATGATGACCATCCGATAAGGGTTTATTTTTGACGAGGGGACAGAAACCTTTCTTGATAGAGGCTGCCGAGCTTCATCATTCCTGCAAATTAAGAAGAGTATTGATGATTAAAGATGGCCTAGACAGATTTTAGCAGGACTTAGCTCCCTTAGATATGGAACTTCAGAATGATTGCCAACCGAGGTTCTCCAAATTCAGAAAATTATTCTAAACTGCAGGATTTAGAAACACCCCAGGCTAAGGAATAGAGAAGTGTGATAATGATTCTTAAAATATTTTAACTTTGCATTGACTAACATGAACAAAAACAAATAATCTCATAAAAGTTCAAGATATTAATCAGATGGGAACGCACAGTAAAGAGTCATCCACAAGCACATCGGTGCTGGCATCAATATCACCAGCACCCCTTTCAGATGCAGGGTGGCCTGTACTCATAGGAACAACAGTCTTGTCCTGCTTCATCTTCCAGCCATCAACTCTCTCCTTCCAAGCTACATTGCCCATTCCAGGTGAACCAAACTCCCTCACGGGATCCACAACCCTAATATTCGCTGCAAGGAATTTCAATATTTATATCAATTAGCCATAAGAACCAATAGAGGGTAAGATAGGTTTCATTTTGTGCAATTAATTAATGACATCCATGTAACAAAGAGGATGCATACATTTTCCACCAACGGGCCCGGGAGATGCCATAGAAAGCCGCTCAGGTGATGCAGCAGATAACTCACCAGAAACCTACAATATGTCAGTTGGGAAAGCAAAGTTCCAATCCATTATTCCATTAATGAACAATTACAAACAACAATAGCTTTAAGGCAGCTTATAGACTTACTTCCTGCCCATTGGTGAGCAGGGGAATATGGTTATGAGAAACCTCTTTATCATAACTTGGAGCACTGACATCCTCTCCTCTTCCATAAGTTGCATGCCAGCTTAACATTCTTTCTGTAATTTTTTGCTTCTGATTTTGGCTTTTGCTTTCTGAAGAGTAATTGAAATCATGAGCACCATCATCAGCATCGGTATCCTCTTCTCTGTCTCCAAGGATAGCAGGACTACCTGGAATCATAGAAAGATGAAAAAATTAGTGATGAATATAATTGGAAAAGCACAATAATGGGAAAATCTGTTTGATACTTGGTGTTATAAGAAGCTCACACTAATAAAAAAATAGCACAAATGTAAATGTAATACTATATATACATATATGGGATAGGATCCACTTACGCACAAGAGTTTTACACGTCTTTTGGATCATTTGATGGGCGAAATGGATAGTTGGGATTTACTCCTTATGTTTTTTTCCAAGTGGTAATTTTCAAATGTCCTAATGTTAATCTCAATTATTTATTTCACTCATCCAACAATCCAAAAACCATGTAGAATTTAAAAACTCTTACACTTAACAACCAAAAACAGGTAGTATGTAAATGGATCCTATCCCTAAATATATATATATGACGTTCTGAAAACCATGTGAATACCTAGTGAGATGCAAATTTTAAAATTACCTTTGTGTCTCTTGTATCTGGTTTTGCATTGAGGGCATGACTGATTCCCATCCTTCCTTTCATATTCATAGCAAGGGCGGCAGACAGGAAATGCACATATATCACAAGCAATGAATGGATCGCCATCCACATTTATCCCGACAGTATCGCCACAGATTTGACACACCTGGCCACCAAGATTCTTCGGGGGCTTTCCCTGATCAAGGAAGAGTAAAAAAAGTCGCATAATCAGCAACAGATATGGACACCTCCAGCAACTATGAGTAAGAACATGCATCAAAGTGTATAGATATCATTTTGAGCAGCAATAATTAGGTTAGATTATGAGTTCATAAGAAAGTGAGTAAACCATTTGCAAACAAAGTACACTTGAACTACTTTTCTTAATTATGGAAACCAATGCAATTAATCCAATATGTGGCTAATTTTCTCTTATCATCAATTTTCCGATCAATAACACAAACTGAAAATTAGAAAACTGCCAATAATTCTTCGAAGACATACCCCAATATCTCCTGATTCCATTGTCACTTGCTTCTTTTGTCAATTGGGAACAATGGATCCAAATCGTTGCTCAATTATCAACAAGATGTGTGCATACCTTTATTTTCAAATGAAAGTCAAAATAAATCCTCCACTTCAAGAGAACGTTTTCCGCTCAAATCTGAAAAATAAATAAAAAAGAGAAACAAAACTCAACACTCACAAGCTAGAACAGCAAATAAATAGAAACGGTAGCAAAAATCTTGTTGTTAGAATAACGACTGTTTAAATTTTCTTATAATGCACTCCAACATTGCCACTTAATTAAATTAACGAAGCCGACTACTTCAGAATTCTAAGTAACCGAACCGACAAATAGCAAATCACTGTAGAGACGAATGCAATTGACAGATCCAAATCCAAGAATCTTAAACAGAAAACCGACACATACAACGAGTTCTAATTCAAAGAGATCACAACATTTCGATTCAAAATAAAACAGATAAAATAGCAAGAGTCGAGCACTCCGGTTCTAAAATTCATAACAAAAACCATCCGATTAATGAGATTTGAAAGTGTTGAAACAAATCCGTTAATAACCCGTGAAAAAACATATCACAATTTCATGATGAAACCAAAAGTGACCTTGACGGCAAGAGTTAAACGGTTAAAATCGAGATCGGAGTCGAAAACGAAACCATGGCTTCGATCTCTCGGAAATGAGATGAAATCCACATCAGATCTTGGATGAAAGCACGGAGAGAAAGTGAAATCTGATAGTGAAAACTGATCTACAATACGAACCTTGAAAATGAAGAATCCAACGTATGAGGAAAGAGACGAGGACTGCAACAGCAGGCAGCAGCTAAGTCCCTTTATCCCTCTGTATGTCTGTCTACAACAACAAATGAAATGAATAATTAAGGGGTGGGGGTTTTATTTTATTTTATGATAGCTGTCAGCAGAGAAATTTTACAAGAAACGAAAGCGACAGAGAAACTACGATACCAGCTCCTTCAAAACTCCACCACCACCGACAGTGCTCAAGTCAAGGGTTAAAGGTTTATTACAGAGCGAGAGGGGTAAGCTCAAGATTTTAGCCTTTCAACGGACAGATCATTTACGTCCAATTATTGCTTTATTTTTTAAGGGTAAATTATATAAATGGTCGTTGAATTTTTAGGGTAGATTTATTTTGTTTATTGTATTTTTAAAATATTCGATAAGATCACTTAATTTTTATTTTAATATTCGATAAAGTCACCCTACTTTTAGTTTGTATTTGATACAATCTCTACCGTATCATTTCATTGAAATTTATTTGACTTTTTTCTTAATAAAAAATAGATAAATTACAACAATCATTACTCAACTTTATTCTCACTCCTATTTTAGTTATTAAAGTTTAAAATAATTTAATTTAATAATTTAACTTTTGAATTTTTTATATCTTGACCCCTATCAAATGACATGAATATATAAATTGAAAAATTCAATTAATTCTTTAAAATTTTGGGATTTTTTTTATTAAATTTATCATTTACCATATTTCATATTTTTATAAGATCAGTTAATAGATAAGGCCATTTAATCAATTTTATTTAGAATTATAATCCGCCGAATTAAAATAATTTATTTTAAAATTTTATATTGAAATTAAATTTGATTAATTCTTAAAAAAATTATTTTAGTTAAATATTAATTTCAGATTATTCGATTTTTAATCTTGTGTTATACTAATTAAATAAAATAATTAAAATACTTTAATCTTAAAATCACTTTTAAACAAAATAATATTAATCTTACGTCTTAAACCTTCACCCTAATATGAAATTCTGAGCGGAATGAAAAGGATTAAATGCGATTTCTTTACAATTAAGATAAGTTAAAGAGGAGGAAAATGTTTATTTAATACAATAATATTGAATTGTTTCTTAAATTTTTAAACGTTTTAATTTTATCTTAAATTATCAATATATGATAATTATGTACTATAAAATCGTTTTATTTTATTTTGATGCTGAAATTAAAAATTAAAAAACTAATTTAAATAGAAAATAATAATTTAATAAAAAAATATAATTTAAAGATGAAATAAAATATTTACAAATTATTGGTCAATTTAATTGGCTACTTGGATTTTACTGAGTATTTTAATTTTATTTTAGAGATGTTTTCAATTATGATCCAACCGACAGGCGTTGCCACTGATTATTTGTCACCATCGTCGGATATTTTTTTCTTTCTATTTTTATAATTCGCCCCAATGTAATGATGGACCGGCGGGACCAATTGTGGGGGAAATATTATATTAATATACATTTTTTAATATTTTATTATACAAATATACTCATACCAACTTCATTTACAAAATTATATCATTGTCCGGACACGTATACATAAATTGTTTTGTATATAAAGCGATTTCAAAAATTGTTTCTCACATCAGCCAATAATATAATTTATAATTTATAAAGCGATTTCAAAACGATTTCAGAGTGATTTGGCTTCCCTTACCACATCAGCCAATAAATATAATTTATATAAGAAATCGTTTTGCATGAAAAGCGATTTCCTTAGGGTTCGAAGCGTAAAAATCCTAAATAAAGAAAATCGTTTTGTATACAAAGCGATTTAGGTATACGTGTCCTTTATCTAAAGTTTTTACGTTTCGAACCATAAAGAAATCGCTTTTCGTGCAAAACGATTTTTTATCCAGATTATATTTATTGGCTGATGCGACAAGGGAAGTCAAATCACTCTGAAATCGCTTTTCGTGAGAAGCGACTTCTGAAATCGCTTTTCACACAAAACGATTTAAACATACGTATCCTGACAGGAAAGATGGTAGAAAAGCTAATTTACTTGTCCTTAACTAGACCAGACATAACTTATCCTGTCAACGTCATTAGTCAACATATGTCAAACCCGAGAGAATATAAGTCATGGTGTTCATTTTTTTTGGATTTACTAAGAACAAAACAAAGCATTTTGAGAGATAGAGTTATTCTTTCGAAATAAAAAATGAAAAAAGGGTGTTTGATCTGAAATAATTGAGTTTTATATTCACCCTCATATTTTTAAATCGGTTTAATTCTATCATAAACTCTTCCGCGTTTTGCATACTATGCCCACAGTTCCCTAAGCTTCGTTTGGGTTTTAATTTTGATCACCAGATCAAATAATCGTTTTTCTTATCTTTTAATTTGGCCACAAAACCTTCAAGTTGTTTTTGTTTGGTCCCAATTTTGTTGTTAATCTTTTTTATTAATGGTTTATTTAATTTTAGGCCATTTCGTGTCTGAGTTTACTTTTAAGTCATTTCTCTCTTTTAAATTATTTCCTCAGTCCTCCTTATTTTACTTCATCTTGTAATTTAGTCACTGATTTACATTAGTTTTCATTTCTTTCAATTTTGATTTGAATTTTTATTTTTTTACATTTTAATCCCTTTTCCAGTTTCAATATGTTTATTTATTTGATAATTATTTGTTTATCTATCTTTATATCTTGACTTGTATATATGCATGTGCATGTTTATTCATTTGTGGTATTGTCCTTTATTTATATTTTGTCATGTTGTGTATATATTTGTGCTATGTATTTTATGTATCTTATTTTTATTCTTTATTCTGTCATGTATGTTTGTACATATATTAATCTTTATTTCCATCATGTTTTATTTTTGTTATGTTTTTTATTTATTTATGCATTGTATTTATTTGTTGTACTCATCTTTGTTATATTGTGACATGTATTTTATTTTTGCTCAAGTCACACTCAATTAATTAATGAACTTAATATTAAACTTCTTTATTCGGTCGTAACGGGCCCGACACCAGGCATAATGGTGACGGTGTATGCATTCACCTTTGAATAAAGATAAGACTAAATTGAAATTGAATTTTTAAACAAATATCGAACTAATGCCACTTTAAATTGGAAATTCTAAAATTAATTAAGAGGTATTTTGTAAATGTGTCAATTTTGAGCGGTTTTAAATGCTAATTCCGTTTTTAATCGTAACCGACTCTCGAACCCAACTTATTTTGGATCTCTGGTTTTTATGGTGTCTGGTCTACCGAAGTGACCGGTGGCGACACCAACCCTTTTTAATCCTTTCCCCAAATTTTTGATTTCTTTTATTTTAGGTTGTTTTCAAACCCTAATTTCCCTTTTCGAAAAATTCCCAATTTTTCTAATTATTTTCTAATTTTCCTTTTTTTAAAACCTTAATTTGTCAATTCAAGACCTAATCTCTAATTTTTTAAATTAATTTCAAAATTCCCTTTTCTAAATTTTCAAATCCCTAACCTCAACCCCAAATTTTCTAAAATTCTACTTTTCACTTTTAAAATCCCTAATTTGTCAATTTTCAAATCATTCTCTATTTTCAATTTTTCAAGACTTATTAATTTTTTTAGTTAGCGGAAGGGTCGCTACACATAAGATGTGTGATGATTTGAGAGTTATTAGTGTACTAAACTTGATGCAAACAAGCTTGAAACAAGGATTTCTCAATCTTCAATCCTTTTTCTTCCTCAAGGCTCTTGAAGGCTCACTCACATCTTTCTCTACAAGAAGAAGTTAAAAACCAATGATTAGACATTGTTAGGTAAGATTAGAAACTGAAAACTTGAACAAAACTAAAAAGAACTCAACATCACCCCTCTTTCATGTTTTTGCTTCTTCAACCTCGCTCAAAAATTTTCTCCATCAAACTATAACATTTCTACTTTGTTTTGTAGATCCTTTCAAGCTTTACACACTTCCTTCAACACCTAAAACGTGATTTACAACTCAAAACAAAAAAAATGATGCCTTAAATTTTTGATTTTAGATTGGAGAAGGGAGAACAAGATGACTCCATTATCAACCTGTTTTTTAGAAAACGTTACTCCCCTCTTCTCTATGTCATCCTATGGGTAAAAAAAATACCCAAATGCCCTCATCCCAAAATTTCATGGCCCAAATCCACACCAAACTCTTAAGCATAAGGTCCAACATTCATTTCAACATTCAAGCCCGAGGCTCAACAAGGCCCAAACATCAAAACCCAACGTTTCAAGTTAATACAGCACTTGGATCCAAAATCTGGGTCGTTACACCCTCTCTTTATAAATTTTTTACAATTAGGTTTTTAAAATTAAAATTTTATTTATGATCTAGTCTTTAAAATTATTATTTTTTATTTATAAATATTTTTTAAAATTATAATTGTTAGTGGCAAGGGTAAGATATAATCTTCATAATTTTGAATTTATAAATTTATAATTTTGTATAATTTTAGGTATTGTATCTGATTTTATTAGGTTATTTTGTTAATATTCACTAGATTTATATTTTTTGTTGAGTAATAAAAAATATACAATAGCTTTGTAAGTATTATCAAGTATGTTATTTTTCTCTCATTTAGGTTCAGGAGGGTTTTTTAACGAAGCACTTGACAGTACGATTCTTTCTTAATTTTATATAAAAAAAACATACAAAATTATTTTAAAAAAGTATTGTTATAATTATAATAAATATTTTTTACAATTATATAATCTTTAAATTTACAATATTATACAAAAATCTTAGGTGTCAACTTTGCCCAAAATGTTGTAACTTATTTCCATCTTTGTATTATATTATCAAAATTGGATGATGTGGATTGAATCAAACGAGGGCAGTCTACTTCACTTCCAAAATGCCATAGTACTACTAAATAGCCAGTAAACTATGAAAAATTATTGTTTTGGTATTTTAATATTTGTTATCTAGGGATGATATTTTATTCGATTTGGGTGGATTCCAACTCAAATTGATCTGATTGGGTTGAATTTTTTTAATAAAAAATAAAGTTTTAATTGAGTTGAATTTTTATTAAGGTAAAGTCAAATTTTGTCGAATTTATATATATGTTAAAAAAATATCCGACTCGATACGATCCAGAACTAATCCATTCATATTTATAATGAATATTTTTTACAGTTATACAATCTCTAAATCTAGGGTAAACTGCTGCATTAGTCACTTTCGTTTACCCTCAATACACTTTTAGTCATCGATTTTGAAAAACGACCAGTAAGGTCACTATCGTTTTCGGGGTGTAAAGTTTTGGTCACTTCATCGTTAGGTGCCGTTAAATATTGACAAAAAGATGATCTGACATAATAAAAAATGATAAATTACTTAAATAGTTCTTAAACTATTATTATACTTTTGTTTCATTTTTAATTTGACTCTAAAAATTTTAAAACTTTATCATTTTCTTAAAAAAAAACCCAAACCATCTTCGGCCCATATAAAACTTAACTTATGTTCCCTTTGACGTCAAACTTATTTCAACATTAATTTTTAAGCATTGCTTCTTTCCATTTCCATGGCATAGATTTAGTTAATTATGTTGGAAAATAATGAGCAAATGATCATCTTTGAAGCATATTTTGAAAGAGTAAAGATGAGGATTCGAATAAAGGAATTATTAATTCCTATTCTACTCCGCGAGATCTTTACAACGGTAGCTCATATGCTCAAAATTGTTGAGTAGTGAATGAGAAATTGATGCTCAAAGTAAGAAGGTTGAAATAAAGTAATGAATGAGAAACCCCATTATCCCATATTGATGGGATAAATGAAGTGAGAAGTGTTTATATACACTTACTCACATAATTGTCATTGAATGACTTAACTTTTGGGTTGGGGTGCACAACGTGGGAGATGCAAATGTCTGGATTGATTTAGCCTTTTTTGGGCCTAAGGACATTTTACCCGTTGTAAATATTTTCCTTAATTTATTTTATTTTTTAAATATCCAAAAGGAGTTTGTTTTCAGTTATAACTGCTCAGGATATTTTTAGATAATGGGAAGATATAATGGCTATTTTTAGTTTAAATTTGAATTTAATTCAATTTTAAACTCTAGATAATTAGCATTATCCCTAATATTTCGAATTTTAAGTTCGTTTAGATTGCTCACTGTTACCCTAATTTCCACTATAAATATGAGATTGATTTCTCAGTTTTAAACACTCAACATCTCAAACACTCATCATCTCTCATAAACTCAGCACCATCGGAGTGGCAGAAAATCTGTCTTAAGGGAACTGTGATCGTGCAGGCCTTAACACGTTCCCAACTTGTCATTTTCAAACTCGGTTTGATCTATGCTAATTTCTTTTGGTATTATTTTACTGTTTGTTTAAATAATAATTTTATATTATTTTATTATTATTATTTTTATTCTTGAATTAACCACTTATTGTCTAACAAATTATAAGTGTTGCAGGCACCGTTGCTGCTTCAATTGCTTATTTGGTTTTATATGGGGCTGAAGCTTATTTCTTAGAGAGAGGTTACAAGACACATCCGGTTTGGATAGGGATTTGGTGATTTGGAATAAGGGTTAGGGTTAGGGTTAGTTTTTTTAGGAAGATGGTAAAAATATAAAGTTTAAATTTTTTTATTGTGTCAGGTTATCTTTTTATCAATATTTAATTTGAAGTGACCAAAACTTTACACCCCGAAAACGGGACCTTACTGGTTGTTTTTCAAAATCGGTGACTAAAAGTATACTGGTTTAAACAAAAGTGACTAAAAGTATACTGAGGGTGGGCCATAAAAGCGACGACTCAGGCCCTACCCCTATCAAGGGCCCCAATTTTAATTTTTTATTGAATATATTTAATTTTAATTATAGTTTAATTTTTTAATATTTTTTATTAAAAATTAATTTTTAATATTTATTATTATAGGTTAATTATTATTTTTTTAATACTTATTATTATATGAATTTATTTTTTAGTAATTGTTATTATGGTCTTAATTTTTTTAATATTTATATTAAGCCTATTCTTAAAATTCATTTTTCTTATATTTTTTATTATGATTCCTAAATCTTATTTTTTTACAATATTTATTATTAGGGGCCTATCTTTTACTAAATTTATTATTAGGGATTCTACTCTAAAGAGACATTTTTTAATATTTATTAATATATACTATTAAAATTTATTTATTTTCGTTATTTGTTATTAGAGTCACGTTTTTTTCTAATACTTGTTATTAGGAGTCTAATTTTAAATTTTATTTTTTGATATTTATTATTAGAGACTTATTTTTTCAATATATTTATTATTAGTGTCTAATTTTCTTTAATACTTACATAAGAGGTCTATTTTTTTCAATAATTATTATTAAGACCATAGTTTTTCAATATTTGTTATTAAAAATTAGATTTTTCACAATATTTGTTGTTAGAGGTTTACTCTTAAAATTCATTTTTCTTAATATTTATTATTAATGATTATTTTTTTATCAATACTTTTATTAGTGCCCTAATTTTTTCTAATATTTATTAATAAGCATATACTTAATTTAATTTTTTAATATTTATTATTAAAGACCTATATTTTTACATTTACCCTAGGGCCATTAAAATCTGTAACGGCTCTGATTATTACACAAAAATATTTGGTGTAAACTTTCCATAAATGCAACTTATTTCCATCTTTGTATTATATTACCCAAATTAGATGATCTGGATTGTATCAAATGTGGGCTCACTCCTTCACTTCAAAAATGCTTTATAAGCTCATCTACCATTTGACCGATCATAAGAAGCAAACATGAATCCTTCGTTGGTCATCTTGTTGCTCGTTTTAATATCGGTTTCGGCCGTGAGCGGAGCTCCAGTAAGAACGAATGTATCGATCTATAACAACCTAAGAACTCAGGAGGATCTCATTGTCCATTGCAAATCGAAGGACGACGATTTCGGTATCCATTATATTGCATATGACAGCTCCTATGGATTCCACTTTGTCCCGAGCTATTTTGGTGTTACCTTGTTTCATTGCACTTTTCAATGGACCGGGGTAACGAAACGGTTCGACATCTATAAGCAATCGAGGGATGAAGGAAACTGCAGTGAATGTGTGTGGAAAGTGAGCGCCAATGGTCCCTGCTTAATGAATGATCCTCCAATTTGTTACCCTTGGAAATCATGAGCTTAACTTATTACTGGAAACCATCAATTGAAATAAACAGATCCCATGATGCATTGATTAGCTTTCTATATGTTGTTTACAGACAGCTTTAGCTGTGTTTTTAATAATTAAAGACGTGTTTTAATTTTATGGCTCTATTAGATATATAGGATGTATAGAGTTTTTGTTTTTTTTATAAAATTTATTTTACAATTTAGGTCAAAAACTATCGTATAAGTATGAAAACGACACCTATAAATAGTGATTAGAGAAGAAAAAAAGACACTTGTTATAGGTAGTGTTTTCTAACTTTTTTAATATATTTTAAAAAATAAGTATAACGCCATATGTACATGACGTTCTGTAATGTAATTTACGGGTAATCATATTAACTTTTTTAATATATTTTTGAAAAAATATTTTTAGTTTAAAACTTTGCCAACGATATTGATATCCTCTTCCCATATGGGGCGAATCCCATTGAACGATCATTAATAGATTTACGGGTAATCATATTAACCAATATTCAATTTTAATTAGAAAAAAATGAAAGAAAACTTATTATTCTCTATTGTTGTTTGTTTTGATGTTATTTTTTACTCTTTTTTATTGTTGTTCGTCCTTAGTGATATAGGACTCAATCAACTGGATTTTCTTTTCTCGTGAAAAAAAAAACAAAAGAAAATCGTTTTCTTTGGTTATGAAAATGTCGTGACTAGTTTTTTTTTATAAAAAAAAATTCTTTATTTTATTTTTAATTAAATTAATTTAGGTAATAGTCAAATGATCAGTTTGACCCTTTTATATTTTTACAAATTTTAAATAAATCCTTTAATTTTTACCTTTAACAAGGAGCGAATAGAAAAGGAATTCCATCCTTTTACATCAACTACATCCCAATGTCGTCCAAAGGCGTGCCACAAGCCCTTTTAATGGATAGAATCTGATATATTTTTAAAAAACACGATGACTGCCTCGGCTATATAACCCTACCCATAAGAATGATGTACATTTCATGACCATATATATTTACCTTTCAATGAAAGCATACTCACGTCGAGAGAATTAATTAATGATATTGATTAATAATTTGATAATCAAATTCTTATCTGATTAATTAATGAAATCAAACTCGGTAATTTTAATTATTATAGATTAAAAAGTATTATTATTATCATTGTTAAGTCTACAGTCTAAATTTATTCGAATTATTTTACGTATTTTATAACATCCAATAATTTTTTTAACAATTCAATAAATTTATTAACTATTTTATAGTTTTTTTGAAAATTTAATGAACAAAATAATATTTTTTTTCTCATAATTTTGAGCCAATAGAATTAATTCATTTGACTTTTGAGTTTAAATCTAGTTAAATTTTATCTCTAAATTTTAAAAAATCCAAATAAAAATGGTATCAATATGATCATGGTTCTGGTTAGTTTCAACGATTTAAAAATTGTTCTTACCACTTAAAAAAAAACATATTAAACATATAAATTTTAAAATTTTATAATATATGACCAATCATAAAATTAATGATTTAAAGTTATTTTAAAATATTATTATTACTATTATTATATATATATATATATTAAAGTTTATTACTAAAATAATAAAAATATTAATAACGTTTTTTTTCGTTCAGTATTAACAAATTAATAAAAATATATTTAAAAAATTAAAAATTAGAAATATATAATACAAATATAAAATTAATTTAAAGATTTAAATGTAATTTTATATACAAATATTAATGAATCTACAATTAAAATATAATTTAAAACTAAAAAAATATATAAACTAAAATTAGTCGGGTTTGGTATCCGATAACTAGAAAAAATCCATTCAAGCCCGATTCAATTATTCTCGGGTCGGGTACCTGGCTCGATCGATTTTTTTACGAGAATTACAAGGTATTATTATTTCGGATAGTCAGATCAGATCAATCAGATCGGATAATTTCTAATTTTTGTTATCGTTAGAGAATCTGACAAATTTAAAATTTTGTACTTTTATGAAATTAAGAGAAACCTTAACCGTTTTTTTTTTTGTTTTAAACGACGATGCAACATCAATTTTAATTTTAATCCTTGATCATTGGTATTCTTTATACCTTATTTTATTTTTTTTATTTTTTAATAAAATTTTAATTAATGGTATTGATTAATAATTTGATAATCGAATTCTTACTTGATTAATTAATGAAATCAAACTCAACAATTTTAATTATTATAGATTAAAAATTATTATTATATTCATTGTTAAGTCCACTGTCCAAATCAAGCTCAAATCGAATTGACTTTGATGTAAATATCATTTAGTCCTTGTTAGTTTCAATGGTTTGTTAATAATAGCTCAATCTCAACAACAAAAATGAAAAAAAAAATCTAAAACATTAAAAATATTAAAATTCTAAAAAAAATATTCGGATATATATATATATATATAAATGGTAAATGATATTTTTATTTTTTATTTTTTACGAAATAATAAATTAGATTCCTTAAACTATTAAATCATCAAATTAAGTTTATCGTACAAAAATATTTTATTTTTTAGATTATTTTGTTTTAACTAGACCGAACACATATAACTGGTTGGTCAAATTGCTTATCTTTGTTTCCTTACATTCCTTTAGGTCATAAGTTTAAACAATGTTATTAAAGCACATCGGCAATTTTTTTGGAGAGAATCTACCTAAAATCTTCTATTATCATTTAATATCAGTTCTATTAATTAATTCTTTTAAATTTAATTATTATAAAAATTTATTATAAAGATCGTTGTACGTCCAATCTCATGAGTTAAATTAATTTTTTTATCGCTTTAAAGAAAGAAAATAAATTGACCTCTAATAATTTGAAACAACATATATAAAGTTAAGCCATGCAAGGCAAATGTTTATTTCAATAGATGGTGTGACAGTAATTAATTCCAAGAGTAACAACGTGTATAATAATCTAGAAAGCAGGGACCAATTTCTCTTATTCTCCACACACATTCCCTACAAACTTCTTCATCCCTTTTTTGGACGTAGATGTCAAATCTTTTTGTTATTCCATTCCATTGAAAGGTGCAGTGAAACAAGGTGTTCTCAAACAAAATATTTGGACGAAACCAAAAATCGAAATATTCGTCAAAAGCAATATGATGGATGCTGAGATCATCGTCCTTCGATTTGCAATAGACAATAAGATCCGTTTGCGGAGGCAGGTCATTATAGATCACTACATGTGTTTTGCGTGGAAGGAAAGAAATTCCGTTCACAACTGAAAACGACATTAGAAAGAAAAACAAGATGATCGATAAAAGATTCATGTTTGCTTCCGATGATCAACGAAATGGCCTTTAAACTTATAAAACAGATTTTGGAGGTGAAAGAGACTGTCATCTTTTTATACATTTGAGATCATCTAATTTGAGAAATATAATATAAAGATGGAAATAAATTACAACATTTATGGAAAGTTGACATCAAATATATTTTTATGTAAAATTGTAGATTTAAAGGTAATATATAATTGGGTGACTTAAATGTAACCTTATCCATAAATGTATGACCGAAATATATCTTTTAATAATTAAGTGACTCAAATATAATCTTATTCATAATTAAGTGATTTTTGTTGTAGTTTACCCTAAAAGATATAAAAAAAAAGACAAAAATACAATTACAATAGTATTCATTAGGAGAAATTATTACATGAACCCGTTCCACCACCAAGGATATGATCCCTAACTAATTACATTAAATTAGTTAGGTGGTGGAATGGGTTCATGTAATAATTTCTCATTCATTAGAAACCTAAGTGATGAGATATGACGTGATGGTTAGGGATGAGTAAAAATTAGTGAACTTAAAAATTAAATTTTTGATTTGACTCGAGGTAAAAAAAAATTCAACTTATCTTAATTTGATTCAAAATTTTATAAATTGAACTTGATTAAAAAAATTCAAATAAAATTTGAGTTTTAAAATAAAATTTTAAATAATTTGAATAATTCAAAATTTTTATTAATTAGTAAATTGATTTTTAAGTTTGAGTTGAGTCCTTTAATTTTGTCTTGATAATAACGATATAAAAATATAAAGAAATACATATCACAAATGAAACAATATAATATATATATATAGTATACGATTACAGAAAATCATTTAAATTGAAATTAAATTGAACTATAACATGATAAATAATTATAATTAAATTTGTATAGGAACTAAAAAACTTGACTTAAAATTTAAAAAATTTAAATAATATTTAAGTTATAAAATATCATGCATCAACTCGAACAACTTAATTTTTTTTACCCGATTTGACTCGATCGAATGCTCACCCCTAGTAGTAGTGATTGCTCCTTCGTTCTTATAAAATACACAAGATCTTAGGTTTGTGTTTTCTTACTAAGGAATTGAGTCATATCATTTAACAAGGTTTCGCCCTGATTAATATGTACTGACTTAGGTCATATATACCTAGTATTGGTGGCGTGAGTTTCACAATAAAATTTTTCTACGTACACAAAGTCTCGAATTTAAGACACGTTTAAATAAAATCAAATTGTTTATCACTTAGACCAACCCTTATTTGTTTTTTTAATTTCTGATTTTTTTTATTGTTAGACAACCTTAAAATTTTAGAATTATGTACTTTTTATAAAATTAAGATAAACCTAGCCGTTTTCTATTTTATTTTTTTTATTTTAACCGACGATGCAACATCAATTTTAATTTTAATCCTTATCATTTGTATTCTTTATATCTTATTTTATTTTTTAATTCTTAATAAATTTTTATGTGTTTTTTTTCATAGATCTTATTGTATGCCTTTGTGCCACATTTTTTAAATCTTTATAATAATCCTTTACCTCATGATATAATTTTTAAATACTTTTACAACAATTTGATACTCGAGTATTGTTCTCTATAACATTTGTTCTTGATTTGGATTTATCAGTGGTTTTAGATAGCTTGATCCCGTTTTATAATGTAATCAAAACTACATCCAATTAATAGGCTCAAAATTCATCATCTATGGCACATGTGAGACCAAAATTAAAATATCAAAATTTTCTTATATTAATTACCAAAGCCCAAAATGTAAAATTACATCCAATTAATAGTCCAAATTTTTTTTATATAAATATTGGTTTTTATTTATTGAAATAAATCATAAATAATACATCTCGCAATACTCCTACTTACAAAAGACGAAAATAAACCTTACAATCTATAACTCTCAATATCACGTTTTATCAAAAATTTTATAGTGTAACAATCTTAGTCTAACGTCATCCTTAATCTATAAAACAATAGTATTAATTTATCGGGTAGAACCATATAATCTTCTATTCCGTTCCTGTCAAACATAGTAGACTTATCTTTCCCCACACATTAGATATAGTTTACCATATAATACCACCCTTGAGCAATCATCTGATGGTCACAAACCTGTATCACCTGCAACAAAACTTATCTAAAAAACATACAATCAACAAAGATATGATCTTTGTTTCCTCCACCACACACACAACATATTATTAAAATAAATCAAACCATAAAATTAGTTTCTTTCGATATAATCATTCGATAATTGATATCAAATTTGTTGACAGACAACTTAAAATTTAAATACTATAGAAATAGCATGAGCCCTCTAGTCCACGTGGTTTAAGGAACGGTTGTTGTTCTTAGAGCTCACAGGTTCGAGCACCAGTGATGCTAACAGAGTGATTGAATGATCAATGTCAAATGATAAAAATTATAATTTAGAACAGATACCACTGTAATCACTATTAGTTAATTCAAAAAAAATACTATAATAATATATTACCAAAGTTATTAAAAATACAAATACTTGAGTCAACCAAATAAATTCAACTTCCATTATTTGTAGCAATCTATAGAAAGCTGAGCAATACATGGGATATGATTATTTCAACTTCCAAATGTAACAAAGTTTACTGTCACGGTCAACGATCAAGCAAGGACCATCGTACCGTATTTTCCACACGCAGTTAGTACAAATGGAGTCATCCCTCACTTGATCGTAGATGTCGAACCGATATGTTGTCGTATTCCATTGAAAGGTGCAGTGAAATAAAGTTACTCGGAAAAAGGATGAGTAAAAATGAAACTCGATGTTGTTGTTGTAAGCAATATGTTGGATGCCGATATCGTCGTCTTTTGATTTGCAATAGACAATAAGATCTTTTCTCGGAGACAAGTCGTTATAAATCGATACATGAGTTTTTTGATTACCTAAAGCTTCGCTCACGGCCGAAAGAGACGTTAGAGCGAGTAACAAGATGATCAATGAAAGGATTCATGTTTGCTTTTGATGATCGGCGAAATGGCATATGAATTTATACACAATTCATGAAAGAGTACTGTTTAATTTTCGTCATTAATTTTAAAAATGTTAAATTTTAATGAAAATGTTATTAAATATAATTGTAACGGTATAAATAAAGATAGAATAATTAAATATTTAGTGAATTTATATTACCTTTTTTTTACATTAATTTTTGAGTTAGAGAATAAATTAAGAGAGGGTAAAAGTAGAAATATAACTATATGAGTTAATGATTTTTTATTCTAATTTCGACGTATCAATCTAACGAATATATTCATTTTGTCCTTGTTTTTTTATTGATTGAATATAAATCGATAATAGGTCCAACCCTTGTCGTTATTATATACTCAATCTCAACGACATATAGGAAGTAAATGTATGCATAAAATTAGGGGGAAATTGGGTATAACCTAACTCAAAATTAAATTTTGAAAAATAGAGTGTTAAATTATATTTTGAATTCTAAATTAATTTTTATCATGCACATTATAAAACGTTATGTACACAGGGATGATAGACGGGTACAGCTTTGTGGATTCCGCACCGCACCTGCACCAATTGGGGTGGGGATGGATATGAGTTTGGTGGGTAGTGGGCGGGTATGGATGTAAAAAGTCATACTCATCATAGGTAGTGGATAGGTGATGGGTTTAAGACCTTACCGACATCGTATCCACCCGCCCCATATTCATCCCCTCTGTATCCGCCCGTCATATGAATTTTGAATCATTTGTATTTGTAGACTTTGATTATGTCATTTATTATGATATTTTATGTACTAAAATATTAATTTATTTTAAAATCTATGTTAATCTTTAAGCTTGTAGACTTTGAACTCAATTAACTTAGTTTCAACTGATAATTTATGATCGTGCTTGAATTAATTAGGTTAAAAATTTGTAATGTGTGAATAAGTAAAATTTATATAAATGTAAATATATTTTAGTTAAGTTAGTTATATATTAGTTAGTTGTAGTTAAGTAGAATTTATATCAGTAAAAATGTATTTTAGTTAAATTGATTATTGTTATTTAGTTAGATGTAGTTAAATTTATATAATTGTAAATATATATTATATATATACACTTAATCAGTCAATAAAGTATACGAAATTTTACTTTTTTTATACAAATCTATAATTTATTTTTACATATTTCGATATTAAGAGTTACTTGTAGGTATGTACAAGAGGAGATACGTTTTGAGTGGTGGGTGTGAGAATGGATTTAAAAATGTACCTGTGTGGGCGGGTGTAGATTTAAGAATATACCCACGTGGGCGATTGTGGATTTGAAAATTGTACCAACCGTGGGTAATGGGTAGGTGCTGGATATAAATATTTTAGGTGGGTATGGGTATGAGGGAGGGGGTATCCGCACCCGCTCTGCCCATTTGCCATCCCTATATGTACATATGGCGTTGTATCTATTTTTTAAAATATATTAGAAAAAATAGAGAATGTTACCTGTAACTGGCTTTTTCCTCTCAAATCACCATTTATAAATCTCGTTTTTATACTTATACGGTAGTTTTTGGCCTATATTATAAAATAAACTTTAAAGACCTATTTTTTCAAATAAAAACTTTAAACATCCTATATATCTATCTAATAGAACCATAAAATTAAAACAGGTCTTTAATTATTAAAAAAACAACAGGGATTGGTCCAAGTGATAAGTAGTTTGGTTCCGCTTAAGCAAGTCTCAGGTTTGAGACGTTGTGTACGCAAAAATCGATGTGCGACCCGGATCAGTTTGGATTAATCAGGACTAGAGTCTGAAACTAGAATAACAATAAAAAAAACAATAAAAATTGTATGTAAACAATATATAGAAAGCTAACCAGTGCATCATGGGATATGTTTCTTTCAATTGATGGTTTTCCAGTAATAAGTTAAGCTGATTATGCCCAAGGGTAACAAATTGGATGATCAGTTATCAAGCAGGGACCATCGAGGCCCACTTGCCACACACAATTATCATCTCGCTCTGATTCATCCCTCCCTTGCTTATAGATGTCGAACCGATTCGTTGTCTGGTTCCATTGAAAAACAAGGTTTTCCCGAAAAAGTGCGGGCGAAAGTCGAATTCGTAGTATTGGCCTAGGAAGCACGGGTACGGCAAAGAGTGATGAGCGTGAGAAGGGAGCAAAGGTTCCATTACAGAAGGGTTTGGGTCCGAGGTGGCGTTTTTGGTTTTCCATCTGCCAGACTGCCACTGCCTGGTTTTGTTCATTTGGCCAAACCATGCAATTAGCCATTGAAATAGATTTTTGTTAGTATCCAGTCCGCTGACATCTGACCAGAAATTAAAAGGCAAGAGGAAAATCGTAGTGTGGGATTTTCAGGCTCTACTGTTTAGGTCCGAAGTCAAGAGATTGGTAAATCTTTTGTTACCTAGGAAATAGGAATAGTATGACTACAATAATATCGGCAATGGAATACCAGCTACGGGTGACAACAGTGTTATTAGGTTGGGCTCGAACTCGAGGCTCGGCGAATTTAAAATTTTAGGTTTGGATTTAGTTTGAAAATAATGTTATTGGGTTCGGCTCGAGTTCGAAGCTCGTTGGGTTCGACTTGACTCAAAATGAAAAAATAGTGTCTGATTTATTTTAATTAATTTATTTTTAATAGATTTTTCATATTTTATTTTATTATTTTTTTTTGTTAAAAAGTGATTATTTTTAATGTAAATGTAGCATAGATATAATATAATTATTCTGAACATGTTCATGAGTTTTTCGAGCTGAGCTTAAATTGGTTCGACTCATTAAGGTCACGAGCCGAACCCGAACCCAAATCAAACTCATTCGAGTCGAGATTTGACCTAACTTTGATCGAACCGAGTCCGAATAGCTCGTAAGCGGATCGTACTCATTATTACCACTAATCCCAGCCAGTTTGTTGAGTTGAGGTTGTTTCGGCACTTGGCACAGTAGACAAGGAGGTGGCGAGATCTAAATACACGTTGTGCGTGCATCACATGTATCACCGCTGGCCACCATTCCCGTTTCCACTGGCCACGCCACTCGTCTCAGAATTTTCTTTATTATTCAATTGGTTTTTAAGATTTTTTTTATTAATTTAAATTAATCTACATCGTATATCTAATTTTAATAAATTAATTTTTTTTATATATTTTTATATGTATAACATCACAAATTTAAAATTTTATTAAATAAAACTAAACTCGCTTATATCCTTACTGATTATCAATAATAATGCTAGCCCAACCCTATTTCCTATTCTCAACCCTTTTCTTGGATCCATGTCTATCCGGCATGACCATGTAATAATCAATTAGCAAGATTAAAAAGTGCAGGGTTTGTCCTGACAACAACTTTGTATGGTGTGATGAGTGGGGTTGGGTCTGTAACTTCCCCTCCAAGTAACATATATATACATGTGAATGAAAAGTTATTCTAAGGCCTTCTCAACTATCTGTTTAGGCACCTCAAAATGTTGAAAATTTTGAATTTAATATTTAATTTAAAAAAAATTAATTTGGTCATGTTTTTTAAAATATATATATATTGAATTTTAAATTTTAAAATATTTTAATTGTACCACTTTTTTATATTTTTTAAAGAATTTCATTAAATCTTTCAATATATATTAAAATAATAGTTAAACCCTTTATATTTTTTTGAAAATTCTAATTTAATTGTAAGCAAATTTAAACATGTAAGAGAGGGAAATTATATTATAGGTCAGTCCTATCACGTCATTCATGGGACCAACTAATAAAAACTATCCACCTCATTATTTTTTAATTTTTCAAGTAAAGATTCATTTGGAAAAAATATATGATATGAAAAAAATTAATGAAGTAGATAATTTTTATTGGTTAATCTCATAGAAATGTGGTGGACTGGCCTATAATATAATTTTTTCCGTAAAAGAGCAGCAAAAGTTTGCCATGTGTAGTCTGTCTGTGACAAGTGTTGGAGTTGAGTCCTTTGCTTGCTTTGCTGTCCTGCAACAATGTTTGGAATCCCACTGCCTGGCCTGCTGACTCAAGTTGCTTATCCTATTACTATTATTACCACCACACGCCCATTTATTTATCATTTATAATGATGATTTATATTATATCGATACAGATATGAATATATCAAAACTACGGTAAATATAAAATAAATTTTATATTTAAAAGTATAAAAAATTATAAATAAAATTATATGAATATAACATCATATATTAATATAGTTATAGTTGATTTATGTAGGAAGTTTTGGATATATAGGGTGTTTGAATTTTTTATTTAAAAAATAGAGTATTTGAAGTTTATTTTAGAATACAGATCAATTTTTACGATGCAAGTAGGAGAACGCTATTTACCCATGACGGTTTGGGGAGAATATCAGGTGTAGGTGTCATTTTCTATTTTTTTAATAGGCAAATTTATAGCAATATTATTGTTGAAATTTTTAATTCCAAATATATTATTCATTCCACGTTATTTTCTAAAATATAGTAATTTACTGTTAAAAAATGAAGACCAATGTTTACAATCCGTTTTTAAATAATAAATAAATAAAAAATCATTTTTTTAAAGACGGGTTGTAACTCGTCTTTCAAACAGTAATAATATTTTTTATTCTTTTGGACCTGCATGTGGGACACATGGAAGGCATTGGAGAGGGTGATCATTATTTGAAGACGGGTCTCGTCTTTGAAAAAAAATAATTTTATATTTATTTACTGTTTAAAAACAGATTATAAATCATTAATCGTTCACTTTTAAACAGTAAATTGCTATACTTTGAAAAATAACGTGGACTCAACAATATATTTGAAATTAAAAATTCGAACAGTAATATTAGTGAAAATTGTCTTTTTAATATTCTTTTACAAAATTTAAAAAAAAAAAAAGCAGCACATGCACATTACGTTCTCTTATTTAAACTGTAGATCTTAACTTAAAATCCCAAATATAAGTAAAAATCACTTATATTTAAAAATATAAATTTAAATTAGATTATTTTCAGAATTTTTTCAATTATGTAAATAAAAAATAAAAAATATATCATAAAATATAAAAAATAAAAATAAAGACAGAGAGATAAAATAATGTAAAGTATTTAAACTGTATTTTATATATTTCTAATACAAGAATATATCAAATACATAATATATTATTAAATTAAAATACTCGTACTTCATAAATTATCATCCCATTCCACCGCCTTTTGTATTTTATTTCTACCCGATAACATTCTTCCATTTAACTATTTCCCAGTTCCCACCGTCTATCCTATTTTTATATCTATCTTACATTTCCTATGTCATTTTATTTGATTTTTATATTTATAATCAGCTTTATTTATTTGTTATTTAACTAATAGTAATTATAATAATAACATATGTTTTAGAAGATAAATTCAATTATTTAATATTAATCGCTCAATTATTTTGTTGCAATTATTGATGCTTAAACTCGTGACCTCTAAGAACAACAATTGGTTTATTACCCACTTAGGCTAAAAGAGTCGTGCATTTATAATCGGCTTTTTAATGTTTGTTTAAAGATTTTTAAGATATTTTTTTATTTGAGTTTATCGTTATAAGAAATTTGATTTTTTATAATTATTTATTGATATAATTAAAATTATGTAATAAGATAATTTATTTGATTTATTCATATTTTTTATTTTGTAAGGTATTTTATTTGGATAGAGAAGAATGTTTATAAAAAAAATAATATTTGATGAGGTATGTCAATTTAAATTTTTTGGATTTTATATTTTATTTTGGTTTAAATAAAAAATAATTATATTTATTTTAAATTTTAAGGGTTTAAAGTATTTTTATTAAAAATTGATATTGAAAGTTTATAATGATATAATTTTAGATGTTTGGTAATTAAATATGTTAAAAATTTGTTAATTAATCAAAATATGACTCATAAAATATTTATTTTATTTTTTTAAAATAGAAAGGCTTAATATTTAAATAAGTACCCAAACTATGCTTATGTGTTATTGTTGGTGCCTAAATTATTTTTAACTCTAAATAGGTACCTAAAATTTTAATTGTAGTCATTTTAAGTGCCTAACCATCAACCATGGTTTTTATTATTTTTTTACATTATTTATTTTTAAATTTAATTTATTTTTAATTTAATATTTTTTTAATGAATTAAAAGTTTTAAATCTTTACAGAATGGTCTTAAATCTCTAACTTCAAACTTCAAACCTCTAAATTATCATTATTATCATTGTTTATTGTATCATCGGAGACCACCACTATTGTCGTTGCACTACCACAATCATTTCTCCTAACCACCATAGTTGGTAATTGGTGGTAGGTGTGTGGATCGACTTCCTAATGTCAAAAGAAACTAAAATCGCGAAAATAAAGTTGACGATATACCTACCATCGATTATAGACAACAATTAGTTGGGAGAAACGATCATGGTGGTTCGACAACAATAATGATGGTCCAACAACAATAATGGTGGCCTCCTATGAGGTAATAAACGGGGGAAACTATGATAATTTGAAGATTTTAGTTTTGGGTTAGGGATTTGAAATTATTTTGTAAGAATTTAAAAAGAATCAAAATTTAATTTATTTAAAAGATAGTTAAAAAAATAAAAATTAAAACTTGTCACTTATCGTATTTTTATTGACAAATAGTTTTTTTATTAACAGTTAAACACTTAAAATGACCTAAATTAAAATTTTAGGCACCAATTTAGAACCAAAATTAGCTTAGACACCAAAAGTGATCCACAAACATAATTTGAACACCTATTTAGATATTAAGCCAAATAAAAACATAAAATATTTTTTTACGCAATTTATTTTTTAAAAATTTTAAAATTTTATAAACCAATCCTCAAATTCTTTCAAATTTTCAAATCCGTCGTCGTCTTTTATTTTTAAGTACACCCTTTTAATATCCAGATATAGTTAATTTTCTTAATATACCAAAAATAAAAAAACAGAGTATGATAATTAAAAGATTGTGTTCAAGGGCGACGATTGACGACTATTTAAGGGTTTTGATAAATTACTTTACAAATATTGAAGAATATTAGGATTTTTTAAAAAATTAAAAATGATTATATTTTTAAAATATAAAAAATATAATTATTATCATACATCAAACATCGATAAATTAACATGTTTTTTAATGGTAACTAATTACTATATATCTAAAAATGTAATTGTAAAAATTTTAGAAACCTATTTTTTTAAAAAAAATACTTGACACATAAAATTTAAAAATATATTGTTTAGGTATTTTTTATTTTAACCTCTTATTTTTGTATAAATTTTTTAGGGAACTTAATCTCTATTTTTTGTGTACATTATAAAAAATATATTATTAATAAATTAAAATTTATACAAATTTATTAAATTTAAAATTAAAATATTTAAAGTGAGATTTAAAAGTTTAAATTATATAATTCAAAAATTAAAATTTTAGAATTTAGAATTTAAATTTATATTTTTATGTTAATTATGTTTACCTATTATTATCAAAAATATAATTATTATATTTAACAAATAATAATAAACAGGGTTTGCATGGTTTTGTATAGAGAGTGAACTTTGTTAACAAATTCTCTCAAAATATTACGACTTGGGTTCCTCATTTGCTATTTTCTCAAATTTCGACCTTTTAAAGGACCAGAAAAGAAAGGAAATTCGACATTTGGGTCAACTGATCTGAAACAGATACAAACATTACTTCAAATCTTAAATAGAAATATTTAAGTTGGAATACTCTTGTCTTCTCTGTGTCTCTGTTATGGTTGGAGAGAGAGGGAGAGCAAAATTCCACGACCCTTTGCTTCTTCCTATCCAATCCTTTCACTGGTAAGTCCTCCTCGCTCTAAAGATCTTTACTTTAACCCCTTTTCTATTCAATGATTTCGAGATATCTTAGGGTTTTAATCTACCATTTTTTTCAGTTTTTTGGTTTGATTTGTGGGAGTTTGTTCTTTGGCTGATGTTAGTAGGAATTATGGGGTGGAATTAGAGATGCCCAGATATGCAAAATTAGAAATTGAATTACTCTGTTTTTGTTGAGTCTCGCTGGATGTTAATTCATGCTTTCTGAATTTTGAATGACATCTTTTGGGTGCATTTGTTGAAGCTTCTAACTTTGAGTGTTGAATTTTGAAATCATGGAATAACCCCTCTTCTGCCTTCTTTTCTACATGATTTTAATTTTTTTCCTCTCGAGAAAATTCTAATGTTGTTTGTACTATTATGCATATGATTCATGTTTAATCTCTCTCTCTCTCTTTGTGTGTGTGATGGTTGATGAAAGTGACATTAGATCTGCATAAACTGATGTTGTAGCAGATGATAATGAGTGACAAGTTAGATCATTTTTGATTTTTCTGTTTCTTTCTGTTTTTATCTCCTATGGAAAATTCTATGTTTGGGCTATTTAGCTCTCTTGACTGTAATTTCAGAATTCCAGAATAAGGTGTGAACAATGGCAGAAAAAACAGGGAATGATGATCAGCAGATAGACCATGGTGCTCAAAGTGTGTTGCAGTCAACTCCCTACTCTGAACCCTGGTGGAAAGGAGTTGGGACTAACCCCTTTGGGGAAGCTGCCTCTAAGTCACCTTCCGTAGAACAACTAAATGGTTCAATGGAAAATGGAGCTGTGCATTCGCAGGCTCATGGTGGCTTGGGTAATGAAGGTAATTCCAGTAGAGAGGATCTAATTAATATAGGATCACAATCTCTTATTTCTTATATTATTTTAAAGATGGAGTACTGATTTTTATGTTAAAAGACCACAAGTTCAGTTTTTGGACTCAACAAACTCTGTGATTTGGTATGGGACTGATGTTTTGTTTATCTTAATCCCTTTATTGGATCCGTGAATCAGCCTTCATTCTTCACATGCTGATAAATAGGTTATGATTCTATAAATGGAAGAAACGAATACGTGATTTGGAATGGGACTGATGTTTGTGTTTATCTTGATCCTTGTATTACAAGAAATAAAAATTTGTTTTAGAAATCAATTAAGAGGATGCGATGATCTCACAATTAGAAAAGGGGAAATGGAAGAAAGATGTAGTATGACAGCAAATTTTAGGGGTAAAAATGACTTTTCCAAGTACACTCTGGATATAACTAGGAGGAATGATGCTTCCTGTTAACAGGCCTTATTTTTAATATGATCTCTAGTAATGGGTCATTACCAGTAGTTTACTGTCCTGGTATAGGCTCTTGGCTTGCTGTTTACTTCCAACTCGTGTGCATTCTATAAACTTACTAGATATACCAGAAACCTTTAACCTCTTTTTCTTCCCCCCTGGATGCTCAACAAGGTTAGTGTTTTTGGGATTGGGAGGGAAGATATGTCCTTAGTGTTGATTTTTAGAAGATCACATGTGCAGTCTTATGTTGTTGAGGACAGCAAAAGCCATTTAATCTAGGTTACAATAGCTGCCATCTAGCAATGATAACTCGTGTCATATAACATATCTGGTCCTTGCTTGAAATTGAGGCATACAACTCATTTGTTTTGCATTCATTGGATACTGATGCTATCTTACTTTTTTTTATCAGATGGGAGAAATGGAAAAGATCAGCAACATCTCAAGCATGTTCCTTCCGCAACACCCCTTACTTTGGGTGAACACCATGAGCCCAATTCTCAAATGGAACTAGTTGGTCACTCAATTGTAAGTCTCTCTCTACGCTTCATGAATGCATCAGCGCACATCTATCTGTGTGTTTTAGCACTTAGCCTACTGTGCTCTTTGAATGTCTATGAATTTACATTGATTCTCTTTTTGACTGTGGAAGAAATCTTTCTCTGTACTTTCAGGTCTTGACATCATATCCTTATTCAGATCCTCAGTATGGTGGAATACTAACTCCTTACGGGCCACAAATGATGGTATGATCCAAGTTTTATGTCTTGGCAAATATATTGGAGAACAGGAAAAGAAAAATATAGTGATTATTACTTAGATAACGTGGCTTGCCTCCTTTTGCCTGTTATGAATCGTACTGCAAGATATACAACTTTGACAAAAGCTTTTGCAATGGTGATGCTTGTACATAGTATTGTGGTTCATTTTCTTTGTATAATGCCTGCTATACCATGGTCACAAATAGTTCTTAAAATGTTCATAGAATATAAGCTTATCCTTTCTTTCCTTGAGATCAAAATGTTGTTAGTAATTTAGAATTTACATGCTAATTATTCACAGTTCGTTTACAAATAGCTGAAGAGAAATTTAACCATCCGATTGATCCAACCATCATCTAACCTTTTTCCTTTACTTTCAATTTACCAGAAGTATTAGTATTTTGGCACGATAGTTGTTGGTCACTGTTTGCAACTCTTATTTTAGGAAATTATTTCATCTACATGAGCTTCATGTGTTTTCACTAATGAGGATACAGGTTATTAACTTACTATTTTAAAGATTTAGGAGATGTCCATATTACTATACCACACAAAACTAATGAATGTTATGCATTCTATTGCTAACCATATTCAGGTGTCACCACATCTATACGAAATGCATCATGCTAGAATGCCGTTGCCCCTTCACATGGAAGAGGAGCCTGTCTATGTAAATGCAAAGCAGTATCATGGCATTTTGAGGCGAAGACAGATACGTGCAAAGGCTGAGCTTGAAAAGAAAGCCATTAAAGTTAGAAAGGTAGATTTGGTATTGTTTTAGGTTTTCCCCCCTTTTCTTTTAGTGGTGCCTGCAAGAAATGTACAACATGGGAAGGTTTATGACTCAATTCTGTTGCCATTGACTACAGCCATACCTTCATGAGTCCCGGCATCTACATGCTATGAGAAGGGCTAGGGGTTGTGGAGGTCGTTTTCTTAATACGAAAAAGTTGGCTGATGATGTTACTAGTCCCACCTCAGGAAAGGGAATATTTTCTGGGTCTGAGCGTATATCTTCCAATGGTGCTGGAAATATGAATTCCTTCTATGGTCAGCAAGAAGGAAATTGTGCAAGGGATATTGCGAACGGGAACGGGGCACAACACGGGGCCCCTTCTATCAAATGAAATTCTTCTTTGAGGTGGGTGATTCTCTCCAGCAGGTTTGGTGATTGTTATTTGTCATTGTATTAAATGAAAGTGAGTCATTATTTGTGTTTGCATCTAATGGCGGTCTTACTGTATGTAGGTGGCGCCGGAGGTATTTGGCCCTTCTAAGGTGGTGGCAGAATCCCTCTCAGGCAATTCATTCTTGGCTTTGGTTACTCATGGTTAAGGGGGTTATTATATGAGAATGGTTTTAACTTTAGCATGCCTCCCTTTGACCCTTTTGTAAAATGATCAAAAAAAGGTGTTGTATCGAATTCGACCGAGTAGCAAACAGTTCTGGATGTGCAAAATATCAAACAAATTAAATTTAATTGAGTGTGTCAAAAGGCAAGGAGACTTGTGTAAGAGCTTTAAACTTCTCCAGCAGTGTGGCCTTAAATAATGCAAATGATGCGTCTCTTTTGCTGTCATATGTGTTTCTTGGTTGATTGGTGACTAAGATTGCTTGGTAGAGAGTGGAATTGTGCATTTTTTATTAACAATTGTTGACACTACACTTGAGCTAAGCCCAAGCTCAAGTTAAAGGTCATCCCTTGGCCTATAAAGGGAAGCAGACAGAAAACCCTACAAGAAATGTTTGTGGGGGATGGAGATATAATATGATCCCAATGATGAAATATTTAGTAATCAGAAAATGAGGGTGAAACAGAGGTGAGAAGGCACAGAGAAACATTAAAAAAAAGTATGCAGAATGAAAACGCCTATCCTTGAAATTAATGAGTTAGCTACACTGGTATCAGTAACATAAACTTACAACTTTGTTTCGTTTCTGTTTAGCCCAATTCTCACTTTCAGGTCCTGAGAAAATACAGACAGACAGCTCGTTCAAGTTAAAACTAATCAAAAGCACTTTCTATGAACAACAGAAGGCCCTGTCTCATCATAATCTCCCTTCGTTACATGCTGATTTTGTGGAAACACCACTTTAGCGAGAATTGCACCTCCCACCCATGCAGAGCACAGTGCCAAATTCTCTGGCATGTATTCTGGTGGCTGCATTTAGAAGGGGGAAAAACTCAGAATGCTTAAGACAATCAACAAGAAAGGTAGGTCACACAATTAGACTGATAGACTTATTACCTTCACTAGACAAGGACAGATAGCTGATGAGCAGAGGCTTGCTTCTTTTTGGAACCTAGATTCAAAACCTGGATTAAGCATGGAAAAAAACATTAACAGCTGTGAAGCAATAAAAATAGTATCATCATAGGAACTAAACTACACCCAAATTTGGCACCCAAATTCCTAATAGAACACTTATGTTGTAGCTATGAGTGTAGGGTTAATGTACCATTTGGTATTCTTCTCCCAATTAAATACTTGTGTTTGGTTTCTGTTACATATTTGGGTACCTAGAACGGCGTCAGCTTTGTAGATGCGGCTCAATATATCGGACACAAGTTCTCCAATGAATAATTGAAGGGTCATTTTTTGGGTTAATCTACTATTTGGTACCTGAATTTGGGTTCAATGTTTACCCGAGGTTTTTTCCCCCAGTAAAGTACCTATATTTTTTTTACAAGAGCACACATGTCAAATATTTATTGGGCCACATTTACAAAGTTGGCACGCTTGGTCAGTTGTGTAGCAGAAACCGAACATAAGTACTTATTGGGGGAAAACAAAACTCAGGTACTAAATTGACCATTGAAGCCAAACTCGGATAATAGTACATTAACCCTTTTAAGATATTATTGATAACTGCCTTGTAAGAATCCAGAAATAACCATCTTCATCATCTGAAGTAAAGGATCATAGGATAGGATAGGATAGGATAGGATTCTCACCTGTCATAGATGTAGTGCCCCCACAAAGAACGGTGTTTTCTAACAGCTGCTTCTGGTTCTCAGAAGAAACTGTTGCAATACTACGAACAAGCTGCTCAACAATTCCATGAGCTTCTAGACCCAATATAGATGGTTGGAACAATGCCTCACCAACTGTATATTTTTCTCTTCCAATTCTTATCACCTGAATATTCATTTGAAGTGTTTTACAATCAGAAACATAACAAGTCATAGATCCTAACTGCAGAAGACTTGCCTAAAATAAGCTAGTGGGATAAATGGATAGCCATGTTATCAGTAAAAGCAAAGAGTACCAATAATACATGTAAATAAAATCAGTAAATAAGGGAACCGTCAGCTTATAATATCCCTGAAAACTGGCACGACTGCTTGTTTCTTGATAAACTTATCATTTTAAATTCCAAAAATCCTAACTGGAAGTAGCAAGATTATAAAAATCTTTTAAGATGTGGAGCACAAAACTAAAATGACCGACTATAGAACCAGAAGAGCGGATAAGACAGGCATTTCCTCCTTCACTTTGATAAGTTCATTACATTATAGTACTCTTACCATGTTCGAACAATTCAAATTTGTGCCATCTTTTGGAATTTAGCAGCCAAATTCAATAAAAACGTCGTAATATAAGACAGAACTGATGATAATAGATCATAAAGTATTCATCTCTCACAAAATCCAAAGGCATACACACTCATATATCAGTTTTAGTCAGTTTCTCTTATCTTTCTATCTCCCGGCCTTTCATTTTGTATTATTACATTGTATAAAGAATACTCTACTCCAGTTCTTTTCTCAAGGGAGGACAGAGCGCATAAAAGAAAAAAGGCAAACCTGTCCATCAGGAAGGGTATGTTCCTCTGTCTCACATGTTCTAAGCATTCTGTCATAAGCAATTTCATCCTCAGCACAACATGCGAATTGCTCTTTTAGTTTCTCAGCATCAGAGATGCTGAGGTTCACCGTAGGATTTGATCTACTCAGCTCTTGAGCAAGTAACTTTGTCAAATCACTACCTCCAACTTCAAATCTTCTAGAGGAAATGTGTTGGACAGCACCTTCAAGTACCGCAGCTATGTCTGTTGATAGAAGTGCAATTCACATGACAGTATGTAGAAACAGAGTAAGAATATATTCTCTGTGTTATCTATTAATGAAAGAAAAGTCTAAATATATAGACTTATTTACAAGAGACTTCAAAACTAAGAAGTCTTACTAAATCTAATCTCTTAACATGATAAGAGATAAGATAAACAAAAAAAAACTCCTAAGATAACTCCTAAAAGATAGATTATTATCTCTATCAATAATTTCCTATTAACTAGGAATTATATTCTGAAATAATAACCAACACTCCCCCTCAAACTGGTGTATATATGTTGTATATACCCAGTTTGAATGAGAGTTCATCAAATGTTACTCTAGGTAGAGCTTTGGTGAAGATATCTGCAATCTGCTTCTTTGTAGGAATGTACGGCAACTTGGCTACTCCATTGTTGACCTTCTCATAGATGATATGTCGATCTATCTCAATGTGCTTCGTTCGATCATGCTGAACTGGATTCTTAGCTATACTCATAGCTGACTGGCTATCACTGAATATCTCAAAACCTTTCTCCTGATCCAATCCAAGTTCTGAGAGCACCTTTTTAATCCATATTCCTTCACAAATTCCAAGAGCCATTGCTCTAAATTCTGCTTCAGCACTACTCCGAGAGACAACCGCCTGTTTCTTGCTCCTCCATGTGACTAAGTTACCCCAAACATAGGTACAATAGCCACTAACAGTCCTCCTGTCTGTTAACTCACCTGCCCAACTAGCATATGTGTACACCTTCACACTCCTATCTTGATTTTTCCTGAAGATAAGTCCAACTGCAGGTGTAGATTTTAAGTACCTCAGAATCCTGTTGACTGCTTCCATGTGTTCCTCTCGTGGATCACTCATGTATTGACTAACGATGTTTACTGAGTATGCAATGTCAGGTCGAGTGAGTGAAAGATATATTAACTTACCAACTAGTCTCCGGTAAGTTTCTCTGTGTGTAGGATCTCCTGCATATTCTTTGCTGAATCTCAATCCTGATTCCATTGGAGTGTCAATTGGTTTGCAACCAAGCATTCTTGCTTCAGCAAGTAGATCTAGCATATATTTTCGTTGATTAATCACTAGTCCTTCCTTGGATCATACCACTTCCATACCCAGAAAATATCTCATATTCCCGAGATCTTTGATCTCAAATTCTCTTGCTAGATCTCTCTTTAGTCTCTCGACTTCTTCATTATTATCTCCAGTAACAATTATATCATCTACATATACAATGAGAATAGTAACTTTACCATTCGATGCTATCTTCTTGAAGAGAGTGTGATCTGCTTGACTCTGTTGAAATCCACTCTGAATAACTGCTTTAACAAAATGATGAAATCAAGCTCTGGGAGACTGTTTTAACCCATATAAGGATTTCTTGAGTTTACAAATAGTGTCCTTGGTAACTTTCCCTTCTGATCCTGGTGGAACTTCCATATAAACATCCTCCTCTAGATTTCCATTTAAGCATGCATTCTTAATGTCCAACTGATGTAGCTTCCAATCCTTATTGACAGCTATTGATAGTAGTACTCAGATAGTATTTAATTTTGCCACTGGAGCAAAAGTCTCCTGGTAATCAATACCATAAGTCTGAGGGAAGCCTTTAGCAACCAACCTTGCTTTATACCTCTCTATGCTCCCATCTGAGTGATATTTGATGGTAAATATCCACCTGCAACCAACAACTTTCTTTCCAATTGGTAAGTCGATTAACTCCCATGTATCATTCTTTTGTAGGGCCTTTATCTCCTCTTCCACAACCTTTCTCCATTTTGGTGACTGAAAGGCTTCTGTTACATTCTTTGGTATCCTCTCTTGATTAACATTGGCTGTAAAAGCCCTGAAATCAGAGTGTAATTTCCCATATGCAACATATCTGTTTATATGATGAGCAGTACACTTTCTTACCCCTTTCCTAATGACAATAGGAAAGTCATCAAGATCCACATTGACTACCTCTTTGGACCCTTCATTGCTTTTAGCTACAGTCTCATCAAGATCCACATTGTCAGCCTCTTTAATCTCTTCATTACTCTTGGATTCAGTCTCAAGTGTTTTTGTTTCAGTAACAGAAACCAAATCTGGTTGTTTTGACATTACTAGACTAATAAATATCTTCGGCTAAGGTTCTCTTTTTTCTGGAGTATACCTTAAGTTGAGGTGTGGTTTCACGGTCATTGGTAGGTAGGTTTCTTAAGGTTGAAGGGGTTTTGTATGAACCTGATTGTAGAGATAAAGGAGTAGATAAATCCTCCTTGGCAGAATCATTTAGATCTTTCACATCACTTGGTACATGGTCACTAGGAGACTGAGGGTTAATGGTCATAATAGGTGTTATACTCGGCTGTAAAAAGGGACTTGATATATGAATAGGTTGAAATTCCATAAGGTTCTCCCCCTGAATTTCAACCTTAGAGAAATAAGGTTTATCTTCAAAAAAGGTGACATCAAAGGAAACATGAGTTTTTCGGATAGATGGAAAATAACATTTATACCCTTTTTGATTGGAAGAGTACCCTATGAATATACATTTGACAAACCTTGGATCTAATTTTCCTCTAGTATGATGGTGAACATGTACAAATGCAGTACAACCAAATACCCTAGGAGTTACATTCGAATGTAAGGGTTTAAAGTGTGGAAACTGATGGAAGAGAACCTCAGTAGGAATCTTAAAACCTAGAGGCATACAGGGCATTCGATTTATAAGATATGTGGCTGTAAGAATGGCTTCCCCCCAAAGGTATTTAGGTACATTAGAAGCAAACATGATCGACCTTGTAACCTCAAGAATATGCATGTTTTTTCGTTCAGCAATCCCATTTTGCTGAGGAGTATTTACACAAGAGGTAAGGTGAAGAATCCCTTTTTCCTCAAAGAAAGACCTAAGAGATTGACTCAAGTACTCACTCCCATTATCACTTCGAAAGATTTTTATTTTGGAATCAAACTGAGTAAGGATTTGTTGGTAAAAATTTCGAAAAATAGATGCAACTTCAGATATTTCTTTCATAAGGTAAACCCATGTAGTTCGAGAAAAATCATCAATGAAAGAAACATACCATTTGTACCTAGTGATACTCTTAACAGAGGAGGGACCCCATATATCTGTATGTATGATTGAAAAAGAGTGAGTAGGTTCAAACTTTGTAGGACTATAAGACTGCGCTTGGCAAATTGACAGAATTCACATAAAAAATGGGAAGGATTTTTATTAATAAATAAGCTGGGAAACATTTTCGATAAATAGAGAAAGCTAGGATGTCCTAATCTATAATGCCATAACATAACATCATTTGAGCCTAATATTGGTTTCCTAAGTTGAGTAGAGAGAGACACGGTTGAAGGTGCTATATGCTTAAGAGTGTAGAGACCTTTGTCAGTCTAGCACTGCCAATCACCTTTATCGATTCCTGTCCCTGAAAAACACAGCCACCAACACCAAACAGAACATTACAACGTGTATCTTGAATTAACTTGCTAATTGATAATAAATTGCAAGTTAGTTGTGGAACATAAAAAATATTGTGAAGAACAAATCCTTCATCTAAAGTTACTGAGCCACTCCCTTTTACACTAGTTAGGGAACCATCAACAATGCGAATCGATGCAGGGAAAACACTCTCACCATAATTCTCCAACAAAGCAAAATTCCCTGTCATATGGTCTGTTGCCCCTGAGCCCACTATCTATTGTACTGATTTATCAGAGGAATCAGTACCTGCAGTAGCAGCATGAGCCTCTATGGAAGGTTTGGCTACCATAGAATGTAGTAGCTGCTGTAAATCTTCAATCTGCTTTCAACTGAAGGTGTTGGTCACATCATCTTGAGCAACCTGATGAGCCTCTCTCTGAAATTTTGCTCGATTTGGCTTTCAATCCTGTGGTTTGCCATGTAACTTCCAACACTGATCTTTCATATGTCCCAACTTCTTCCAGTGTTCACACCATGGCCTGCTTTTCCTTTGCTGGTTTCTGGAAGTAACCACCAAAGCTGAATTTTTTTATTGTGTATGTGTTGGAACCATTAACTCTTCTACTCTCTTCTCTCCTTATGTCTGAGAAGACCTCTCGTACTAAAGGAAGAGGTTTAGGAGCTAGAATTCTTCCCCTGGCACTATCAAACTCCTCATTTAATCCAGATAGAAACTGAAAAATTCTTTTCTGGTTCTTGTGATTCTCATATAGACTCTTATCCTCTTGACACCTCCATTGAATATTCTCATACAAATCAATTTGTTGCCAACATTTATTCAAAATTCCATAATACTGAACAACTTTTAGATCCCCTTGTCGAAGATTCTTAATCTGATTCTCCACAGCAAACAACTCCGAAGTATTATCAGCATTAGAATAAGTGTCTCTAGTTGCTGTCCAAATCTCTGCCGCAGTTTGGTACAGCATGAAATTTTCCCCTACTTCTGGAACCATCGAGTTGATGAGCCATTACATGATCATGTTGTTCTCGCTTCTCCAAGTGCTATATCTGGGGTCTGTAGTGGATGGAATTGGCATGGACTCAGAAAGAGTTATCTTTCCTTCGACCAGTGATGTACAGGCGAACTGACTGGGATCATGGGAGATAATTATGGCCATTGAGTTTATAGATAGTGATGGGTGAAAGAGATGAATCAGAAAGTATATATTATGATTGGGAAGAGTTATTCTGACTACTAACCTCAGAATTTGAAGGATCTGGGTTAGTCATGAGGGAAGAATAACTGAGAAATTAAAAAGAGAGGACTAGAAACAAAAAATCCGATACTTAGATGGATCGGATTGATGATCGTTTTATCCTGAAACTGATACCATGTAGAAACAGAGTAAGAATATATTCTCTGTGTTATCTATTAATGAAAGAAAAGTAACTCCTAAAAGATAGATTATTATCTCTATCAATAACTTCCTATTAACTAGGAATTATATTCTGAAATAATAACCAACACAGTACAATCAATTAAATAAACAAAAAAGCCTTTACAGCTTAAAGCCGATTGAAAGTAACTCCTGATATATCAGCCACAGCTAACTTCCAACTCTATGAGCTAAATAATTGCTTGACGAGCTAAATTCTTATGCATTTGAAAAGGAACCGGAAAGACAGCTTCACGCTGGTCATATTTCCACTGCTATGAGCCATAAGACGTATGATGTCCACAACAAACATGAACCAAGCAGCCAAAAGCTTAAACAGCACATTCTTAAAAGGCACACAAGTACATACCTATCTTCCCATGACCAATATCAACAGTACAACCTGAGATTCGCCCAACAGCATAGAGAGATAATACTGCTTGCTCCGACGCATAAAATCCCGAGACATTAAAAGTTTCAAACAGCAATTGCACCAGTTGTTCTCTGATACCCTGGAGATGGATCACTTTTAAGGAGAAAAAAAAAGTATTTTGATTTTGCACCATTTATTTGCACGGTAATCAACCTTGAACAGTAATAAAGTTGGCTAAAATATTAAAAGGGGTAGTAACAGAATTGTTGACAACCTTAAGCTTAGGTTGACAGTAAGCAATATCCAACATAGGTGCAAGATTACAACAAAATATATCCACAACAGCAGCACTGCATGGTTCATACTTCATAGTGCATGTTTGACCCAACTTCTGGAGCAGTTTATTACACACACACACAAAAAAAAAACTGACGATGGCCAAAAAGGGTTCACAATTTTATAAACAAATTCAAGTTGACAGCACTCGGAAGAGAGAGAATACCATGTAAAACACCTCCTCTTGCAGCTACAAACTGGGTCAAACAGGCTTCAATTCTTTAAAATACATAATTAGAACTCAATAAAATGGGGATGGCTAGGAATATGAGGAGGTAAAAAATGATTTAATAGTTGCTAAATCTTTTCTACAATTAAAAGCTATGATTACAGCAGATGCCTGAGATCTACATTTGGCAAAAACCTGGCACAGTCTGTTTTTCTCTTGAATATGAAAAATCAACCTTAGAACTGCATAATCTGAATGTCAAGATTAAGAAGAATAGATAAAGGCAACAAACCTTGGGAGTACAAAGTGGTTCAGTAAACAAAATTTGTCCTTCATTCCCAACTTCCCATTCAAGACCAGTGTATAGAATATGGTGTAACAAATCTTCCATTGCATCCCAGTCGTTAATGCATCCTCGCACGACTGGATCAACAGTGACATCTTCAGACATTGAATTATCAACAGAGGATCCATCATCCAGCATGCGTTTCATTTGAGTGGGAATTATCTGACCACAATTCATCAAAGAATGCAAATTGCCAAACCTCAAACCCATGGAAGAAAATTCAACCAAAATGAAAAACAAAATTAAGAGGGGAAAAATGACTCTTACTCAAACCTTGTAAAGAAAGAGATTAGTAAAGGAATAGAGAAAGAGAGGGACATTTCAAGATGTCCTCAAATCAAAAGCTACATTTTTTGTTAGAGTAACCCTTGTAAAGAAACCATTGTATGTAGGATCATTATTCCATACACCGGTGGTGGAAACAATGCACAAGCAACTTAGTTAAAACCTAGACCCCTAACCATATTTCCCCAAACCTAAATTCTAACATCTATATACATACTAAATTCTAACTCTAAACCATAAACTCTAACAAATAAACATAAATTCTAAATCCCTAAACTCCTAAACTCTCAACACTAAGTTGGATCATTAAACCCTCAAACTAAGACAATTGTAAACCCTTTTTGTTTTCGTATGAAATATAAATCTATATATAATTATTTAGATGGGTTGATGCTTCTTTAGCTACTATCATTAAGGAGGTTTCGAACTAAACAACATACCAAGGATGGAGCCTGATCTGGGACAGCGAATCCCGCCTTGAGAATCTTGGAGCCAGCATCGACCACTGCTGCCTCCATTAGGCCACAACGAAACGAGCCCCAAAACCAACACCCTAATTGTCAATCGATGGATGGGATAAACCCTAGCTTTGACGTCTAGGGTTTTAGTCAGAGCGTTAATGGAGAAGCTCTTTCTTCAATTCAATTCAAAATGGATGGTGTATTTTGAAAAAGGCACTTCATCTATTATTATTTAGGTTAAAGTCCCTAAATGTTCTATCAATCTCTACGATACTGTCACTTCAATTAAAAATTATTTATAATTGAGTCAATCGATTTCTAGACATTATCAATTTAGTCATTTTTTATTAATAAAAATTATCAATTTAATCAGTCTTACTAAATTTTCTAACAACGAGTAAATCAATCTGAATACTCACCCTGGACAAACGATTAAGTCAACCTGATTTCTCACTCCGAAAAATCAAATTTAAAAGGCACTAAAGAACGTAAAATCGTTCTAAGCAAAAATTAGCTATGAAATTGACTATGAAAAAACTCTAAAATAACTTTAAAAAAACAAAATAAGAATACTCAATGAATTTAGAGTGAACGCTTGAGTAATAGAAAACAGTGTAAATCCTTTGAATACTCTTGTTTTATTCTTTAAAGTTCCTTTAGGTTTTTTCGTAATCGATCTCATAATTAGTTTATGATTAGAATGATCTTGTGTTCTTCAATATCTTATAAGTTTGATCTTTCGAAGTGAAGATTTAGACTGATTTAATCGTTTGTTTTAAGTATTCAACTAAGACCGTGCATGTTAACTTGTTCAAAAGTTTAATCTTGTGATAAGTATTGTAAGAATTTTCGTAACTATAAAGTTTCTTATAAACATGAAAAGAATTATGTAGATTTTATTTAAGAATTTATATTACTACACAAATCTAACATTATAACATAAATCCTTACCATTTAGGTAATAAATTAAGTAGATTATAAGTACGTATAGTTACATAAATTCTTAAAAGATATAAAAATTTATATAAATCTAGTTTATCTTAACCCGTTTTATTTTATAATTTTCCTTAATCAAAATTTTTAAAAATTTAAGAAACTTAATGCCAACTTTTTAAAGTTTTGATCTGAAACCAAGTCTCACCTGGGGAAAAAGTTTGTCTTAACCACAAGGCTATGAAAACCTGGTTGTTTCTAGATACCAATTGGAAGTTTAAAGAAACAAAATTCTGTGAACATAATGTATGGAAACGTCACGAGGCAGCTACTTCGAATGTCTTGTTTGGAAATATGAGGGAGCGTTAAACTAGAATGATGAACAATAATCACACAATAAACATGGTAAAAAACACAAATCAAGTTCATTATTAAAAATTACAAACACTGATAAATTACATTCTTCACCCCCCAAACTAGTCAAGCAACGAGCAATACAGTGCCCTCACTTGTGACAGACTTTTGCAGTTGGCATGGTGACACAAACAGGAGCATATGCCTTCTTGGCCTCTGCGCTCCCTGGTTTAGGCTCTGCCATTGCGACCCCCGCAACCGAGCAAAGAGCTGCAGCTACACCTGCAAACATCAACTCCCTCCTGCCATTGCTGGACTCTCTTTTGGTCTCACCACTTAACTCCACACTCTCCACCTCACCTACTTTGGCTGCATTGGCCACCACCACAAGCCTCCGCTGCCCCATTCTGGGGGAAACTTTGGTGAGGTTAGTGACGCTGAGGACTGGTGCTGCCATGGTAACAGAAGCCATTTTCTTTTTTGCTTTCTACAGAAGCCACAGAGGTTTTCTTATTTGGAGGGGAAAGTCTAGGAATATGGCGAAAATATGAAATGAGGAGGTGGGAAGTGTGTCCAAATACCAATCTTATCGTAATAAGATTTTGGACCAATCTGGGAGTGCCACATCATTCCTATTATCCAAGTCAAATGGTAGCCATTAAAGTCCCTTGGATGGGGGACCAACAATTAAGAGAAAGCCTACCTCTCCCTCTAGATAACCCTTTGCTACTACAGGTGAAGAAAGGATAAAAGATAATGATAATAAAAGTAATACAAAAATGACTGAAAATGGGAATATTCAAGTGGATCTAATTAAAATAAGCAAAATTTTGTAGATTGATATAATTAGAATTCACCATACATGAGACCAATTAGGTTTGTATTCCTAAAAGATATTGTGATTTGAGACTAATATCAAATTGGAACCGAGGGATTTGGGACATATAAATCTAAGCATACAATGCTTCCTCTTCTCTAGCGTGATATGGGGGTGGCATTAAATCATGCACATCGGCAAAAAGATCTTCACGACCAGATGGTACCCTCCCAGCAATAGGTGCATCCAAGACGGAATCAGGTATTGCCACGAGCGTTTCCTCGAAGAAGGATTTCATTGTCTGCAATTACAAGAACTGTGTTAGACAGACATTAAGACAAGTTTGCAAGGATGCTATAAGAATTTAAGGATTCCAATCATAAATTATGGATCCATGGTTTCAGGAAGCTATTTTGATTAATGTAATTAACAGCATTCCCTTAAATGATAAAAGCTAAAGAAAATTTATATCTGCATTGAGTGATTGGTTTCTGTAGATTCCTTCAAGAAAAAACAACCTATACAGAAATAATTTTCATACCGTGCAATGCTTGAAAGCAGAGTCAGATTTGCGCTTCCACAGACTATTTCCAGGCTCCGCGTGGAAAAGGTTGATTAGAGGCTGCAGATATTATGGCTTAAGGTAAAGTGGTAAAAAGGCTAAATATTAAAATAAAGATGAACCTAAAATAAACATGACCAAACCATTAATCAGATAATAATTACATTGGTATATTTTTGAAGGTTTTGAAAACCACCAGCAACTACCACTAACAGTCCCTGTAATAAACAAGGAGAATTGCAATTATGCTGAGAAGCTGACAAAACTGCCTACCTTAGCTACTTCTCGAACATTTGGTCTATTATTTCCATCTTTCCCCAGGACAGAGTCTCCATATTCTTGATAGCGTTGAAGGATCTAAAAGTAGAAATAAAAACAATAAGAGTATACTAACTTAATAACAATTGAGCAAAATGCTGAATTAAGGGCAGCAATCTTTCATCAACCTCGCGACGTGTAATACCACTACTTTGTTCACCATATATTTCAGTATCAACATGTCCCAGAGTTTGCCAAGGGCTGTTTAAGAACCAATAACTTTTAGCTAGCTAATAGCAAGTTAGCGAAAAATGGTAGATTAGAGGGTAAGGCTTACCTAAATAGGGGGGGGGGGGGGGGGGGAAGAAGCTTAATAGCAAGCAAAATGTAAGAGATGCATTACACATACTTGTGATATGCAGCTCGTCCAACCATAACACCATGAGCTCCTTCTCTTAGAGCTGCACTTGCCTACAATTTTAAATGTCCATAAATAATAAGATACAGATTTCACATGTCAGCACACTGACAAGAGTTAGGAGAGCAATGCCAAACAGAAGGCATAGGTAATTAAAGATCCTCAAGCAAATTACATTCTAAGCCACCCAAACAAAACATTTCTCTTTTTCTGCAGAAGTTTACTGTTCCCTATCTGTTTTCTAAAGGGTAAAGCAATTAGTGTTGGTTATATCTATTAGGATTAAGTCTCTTATTTTATAGGATCTTATCACCTAGAGATAAATACCTATTTCTTAGGAGCTTTATTAGGTAGTTTATTTATCTTTAAATTATTTTAGAGACCTATCTGAGATAGGTAGTTTATTCTATTGTAAACTCTTCTCTTAGAGTCTATATATTAGACTTTAAGTGTTTTGAATAAATTAAGTCGATAGAGTATTTCAATTCTCTGTTTAACATGGTATCAGTTAGGTCGATCCTTCATCTCTCTCTATTCTTTTGAGTATCGATCTGTTTTTTTTCTCTTCCCATCATGACTAACCCAGATCAGTCGACTTCTGAGGTTAGTAGTCAAAACAATCCTTCACAATCAGAGTCTCAAATTTCTGATTCATCCCTCACCCTTATTACGACTTACAAATTGAATGGCCACAATTATCTTCCGTGATCTCAATCTGTTCGCTTATATATCACTGGCAGAAGAAAGGAAGCATATCTTGATGAATCCTCACCTATTCCAGCCCCTACAGACCCTAAATACAACACTTGGTTGAGTGAGAACACCATGATTATGTCATGGCTCATTAACTCGATGATTCCTGAAGTTGGAGAGGATTTTATGTTATACAAGACTGCTGCAGAGATCTGGATTGCAGCCAGGGATACATATTCCAGTGCTGATAACACTTCAGAGTTGTTTGGGGTGGAAAATCAAATCAAAAGTCTTCGACAAGGAGAACTTTCTGTTATTAAGTACTATGGGTTATTGAACAAATATTGGCAGCAGATAGATTTGTATGAGAATCTTGAGTGGAGGTGTCAAGAGGATCAAATGCTTTTTAACAAACAAAAGAATCAGAGACGTGTGTTTCAGTTCCTATCAGGACTGAATGATGGATTTGATGGGGCAAGGGGGAGAATACTAGCCTCAAAACCTCTACCTTTGGTTCGAGAGGCTTTCTCTGAGGTAAGAAGAGAGGAAAGTAGACGAGAAGTGATGCCACCAGCAAGCCTGCAATATGATGCTTCTGCTTTGGTAACCAGTTCCAATTCTAGATTTCCACAAAAGAGGAATCGTCCTTGGTGTGAACATTGTAAAAAGGTAGGACATATGGTGGATAAGTGTTGGAAATTGCATGGAAAACCTAGTGACTTGAAGTCCTCTCGACCTCCAGTTCACAAAGAGGCTCACATAGTTACTCAAACAGACTCGGACAACAACTTTAGTCCTAAGCAGATTGAGGAACTGCAGAGACTTCTCAGCACCATGTCAGCCAAACCATCCACAGAGGCTTTCGCTGCTAATGTAAGTACTGGTTTCTCTAATAAATCAGTCCCTTGGATAGTGGACTCAGGGGCGACAGATCATATGACAGGCAATAGATCTTTACTGGAAAATTATGGTGAGAATAAGTTGCCAACATCCATTCGAATTGCTGATGGTTCTCTAAATTGTGTGAAAGGGACTGGTTCAGTCACATTGACTAATGGTTTAGTGCTTCATAATGTGCTCTATGTTCCAAAACTTACTTGCAATCTTTTATCCATAAGTAAGTTAATTCGTGATTCCAATTGTAATGTGGTATTTGGTTCTGGTGGTTGTGTTTTTCAGGAACAGGAATTGAAGAAGGTGATTGGCAATGCTAGGCTTGACAAAGGTCTTTACATCCTTCAAAACCATGCATCCCAAACTATGGCCTTGTCCACCCAACTTAGGAATTCAGCTTTAGGAATTAATGATGTTTTGTTATGGCGCTATCGTTTAGGCCATCCTAATTTTTCCTATTTGTCAAAAATGTTTCCAGCTTTATTTCGTAATAAAATTCCTACTCAATTTTCTTGTGAATTTTGTCAACTAGCTAAGCATACTCGACAATCCTATTCCCCTGCATCATTCGAACACACTAACCCTTTTTCTATTATTCACAGTGATATCTGAGGTCCTTGTTCTGTTAAAAGTTTATCTGGATTTAGGTGGTTCATCTCTTTCATAGATGACTCCACTCGAACCACTTGGGTCTTCCTTATGAAAGAAAAATCTGAGGTTGATTCTATTTTTCGTCAATTTTATCAAACAATTCTCACTCAATTTGACACAAAGATTAAAATCCTCCATAGTGATAATGGAAGTGAATATTTGAGTACTTCTCTTCAGTCTTTCCTTGTGGACAAAGGGATTGTACATCTTACTTCATGTGTCAATACTCCCCAACAAAATGGAATTGCAGAGAGGAAAAACAGACATATTCTTGAGGTTACCAGGTCTCTAATGTTTACTACTTCTGTACCTAAATATCTTTGGGGGGATGTTGTTCTTACAGCTACATATCTTATCAATCGTATGCCAAGTAAGACCCTTGATTTTCGAATTCCTACAAAGGTGCTTTTTCAGTCTTTTCCTCATTTTAAACCCTTATATTCCAAAATTCCTCCTCGGGTATTTGGATGTACTGTTTTTGTTCATGTACATCACAATGCTAGAAGCAAGTTGGATCCTAAATCCCTCAAATGTGTGTTTATAGGATACTCACCTACTCAAAAAGGCTATAAATGTTATTCCTCATCTACAAGGAAAACATTTGTGTCATTTGATGTCACCTTTTTTGAAAATACACCATATTTCTCTCAAGCTGAAATTCAGGGGGAGAATCATAATCATAAGGATTTTCAGCTTGATATAACCTTTCAACCGAGTATTAATTCCACTGGTTCCAGCAACAGACCAGTTCCTACTGGTTTTAGCAATCCCACTGGTTCCAGTAGCAGTATTGGTCCTAGTAATAATGATCCTACTGATTCTAGCAGTCCTAATGTTCCCACAGTTGCTATTGATCCACAAATACCAAATGTCTCAGTTGAGGAATTAAACCCTTCTTTAGCTCAGCAATCTAGTCCAAGCCCTTGTAAAACACCACCTACTTTGAAAAATCCATCCACTAAAGGCCTTGACACCTTACCATCTGAACTTAAGGTGTATTCAAGAAGGAAGAAAACTACAATGGAAGAAATTTGTCAGCCTAGTAATGTCCAACAACCAGATTTAATTTCTGTTGCTGAAAGAGGGGCTAATGATGCTGGAACAGAGAGCAAAGGAGGGGCTAGTGATGCTGGAACAGAGATCAGTGAAGGGATCCCAAAGACTGTTGATACAAATCTCGATGACTTTCCTATTGCCATCAGGAAAGGGGTAAGGAAGTGCACGGTACATCCTATAAATAAATATTTAGCATATGGAAAACTAAAGTCTGAATTCAGGGCTTTTACTGCTAATGTTAATCATGAGGTGATACCAAAAAATGTGACAGAAGCTCTTCAATCACCAAAGTGGAGGAAAGCTGTAGAAGAGGAAATAAAGGCTTTACAAAGGAATGGCACGTGGGAGTTGACAGATCTGCCTGTTGGAAAGAAAGCAGTGGGTTGTAGATGGATATTTACTATAAAGTACCAGTCAGATGGGAGCATAGACAGATACAAAGCACGGCTAGTTGCCAAAGGTTTCTCACAAACCTATCGCATAGACTATCAGGAAACTTTTGCTCCAGTAGCCAAATTAAATACTATAAGAGTTCTTCTATCGGTTGCTGTAAACATGGATTGGAAATTACATCAATTAGATGTAAAAAATGCCTTCTTGAATGGGAGTCTTAAGGAGGATGTGTACATGGAGGTCCCACCAGGATTAAAAGGGTAAATTAACAAGAATACTGTTTGTAAACTCAAAAAGTTTCTATATGGTCTAAAGCAGTCTCCAAGAGCTTGGTTTGATCGATTTGCTAAAGCTGTGGTTCAAAGTGGATTTGTACAAAGTCAAGCTGATCATATTCTTTTCAAGAAAAAGGCCCTAAGTGGTAAAATTACACTTTTAATTGTTTATGTTGATGATATAATTGTTACTGGCAATGATGATGAAGGAATAGAGAAACTAAAAGAGAACCTTGCAAGAGAATTCGAGATCAAAGATCTAGGAACCATGAGGTATTTCCTAGGCATGGAAGTTGCAAGATCCAAGGAAGGACTAGTTATAAACCAACGCAAGTATGTGCTGGACCTTCTTATCGAGACAGGAATGCTTGGTTGCAAACCAAGTGATACACCAATGGAACCAGGGCTAAGATTTAGCAAAGAAGGAGCAGGAAATCCTATAAATAAAGAAATGTACCAGAGGCTTGTTGGAAAATTGATCTATCTCTCACTCACTCGACCTGACATTGCATACTCAGTTAGCATTGTTAGTCAATATATGAGTGATCCTCGAGAAGAACATCTAGAAGCCATAAATAGAATTTTGAGATTTTTAAAATCCACACCAGGAGCAGGACTTATTTTCAGAAAGTGTCAAGACAGAAGTGTAAAAGTCTACACAGATGCTAGTTGGGCAAGTGAATTAACTGATCGAAAGTCTATTAGTGGCTACTGTACTTATGTTTGGGGTAATCTTGTCACATGGAGGAGCAAGAAGCAATCTGTTATCTCTAGAAGTAGTGCAGAATCTGAGTTTCGAGCAATGGCTCTTGGAATTTGTGAAGGAATATGGATCAAGAAGGTACTCTCAGAACTTGGGTTGGATAATGAAGAAAGTTTTGAGCTTCTTAGTGATAGTCAATCAGCTATGAGCATAGCCAAAAATCCGGTTCAACATGATCGTACGAAGCATATCGAGATAGATAGACACTTCATTTATGAGAAGGTCAACAATGGAGTAGCTAATTTGAAGTATGTTCCCACAACAAAGCAGCTTGCGGACATCTTCACCAAAGCCCTTCCAAGATCAACTTTTGATGAAATTTCGTCCAAACTGGGTATATACAATGTATATACACCAGTTTGAGGGGGAGTGTTGGTTATATCTATTAGGATTAAGTCTCTTATTTTATAGGATCTTATCACCTAGAGATAAATACCTATTTCTTAGGAGCTTTATTAGGTAGTTTATTTATCTTTAAATTATTTTAGAGACCTATCTGAGATAGGTAGTTTATTCTATTGTAAACTCTTCTCTTAGAGTCTATATATTAGACTTTAAGTTTTTTGAATAAATTAAGTCGATAGAGTATTTCAATTCTCTGTTTAACAATTAGCAGTAGTCGAGTTCAATTTTCCACCACGAAACATCTGTTATTTAATGGAATTACCAACTGCCGATGAAATAGCAATAAGATCCACAAAAGAAATAATGCAAAACTATTTCAATTTGAATCCATGTAGGAAAATATTCTCATCATAGCATAAGAGGTAACAAAACATGATCCTACCATGACATATATGGCATCACCAAATAACAATATAGGACACTAATTAGTATTAAGGAATTAAGGTTTTGACAAAGGTTTACCTCAACAACAGAATTAACGCCGCCATTAATGGTAAATGTTAAGTCCAGAAAGTCACGCAAGAGTGCATAATAGAACTCATATCTGAATTCAGAGAAAAGCAAATTATCAACAGCTCTTCTTGTATATGCTGGTATATCAATTTATATGAACAGGTAAGGTAACTGAACTCTCTGATAAAAACAAATATGAAAGCATACTTTAGTGGGGGAATTCTTCGGTTATCAGCTGGGCTAATGCCATTTAGTAGAGCCTTCCGTGAATGTATGATGAAATGCCTAGTAGGTGACAGGGAAGAAACCTTGTAGACAAAATCACCTGAAACGGAGAAAGAAAAATATAGCATGCAATGAAGCCATCAGCCAGCGAAGGAACCACGATGAAATATTGGGGGCAAAATATAAATAGTAATAAATTAGGGGTCAAGGTCTGATTGTTAAGCCACCAATTTAAAATTTAAAAATTGAGGAGGGTCTAATTTGCCTAAATTCAAAATTAATAGGACCCTAAGAAGTATTTAAACCAAATAATGGGGCTTAATTTGCCTAGTTTCAAAACTAATAGGGACTTGGAAGTAATTGAATCTTTTTTTCGGGGGGGGGGGGGGGGGGGCAATGCTAATTCCACCATACACCTTACAACTATGGGAACATTCCTTCCCTAACTTCCCAAGAAATGCAACAATAATCATCTGATTTAGTTTCAGTTAAACATGTAATATTGGCAAAAGAACATACAGAGCTCATTATATGAATCATGATCATCAACACCAATCCGGCATTTAACACTGACAGGAACATTTGTATTGGCAGCAATGACTGACATGGCCTCTCCAACAAACTTTCCTTGTAAGTATAAAATGAACATGTAAGTGCACATTGGAAAAGAAAAACATTATCTAATCAGCTTGTTATTTTGAATTTTACAAGCAAAGCTATCAAACCTTTGGATCAAGCATAAGGCGAGCACCAAAGCACCCATGCCCTGCAACTCTTAGGCTAGGACACCCGCAGCTAGTTTCAGGGCAGGAACAATAATGAAAAACAAAAAAAGAAAATGTATCAGTTGAGAAAATTGCAAAGCAAAAAGGTAGTGAATAAAATCATGTAAAGAAATGGTACAAACTTGAAATTAATCTCATCATAGTTGTACACAGTAGCAAGTTCAGTGGCTTTTGCCAAGTTCTCTAATTTACTCCCACCAAGTTGAAGGACGATAGGATGCTGTTCAGGAGAATATGCCAAGAACTTGTCCTGGACATGCAAAAAACATGAAATCAATAGAATCAATAATTATTAACAGTTTAAAGTCTAACACCAGCTAGCGTTAGTTCAACAATCATAATATGTTCACCAAATGCAGCCAGAAAAATCCAATATACACCTGCGATTTCCACTGCTTTCTTTCTGTCTTCATATGTGTTTTGGATTTATCTAAGGGATTTCAATTTGAGATTCCCCAGCGTGCAACATGCAACAAAGTAAATGTTTCTCTCACTAACTTACCAGATTCCCTTGCTGATAAACAATAGTTTCAGCAGCAAGCATCTCTGTGTAAAGCCACGCATGTTTTGAGATTAGGCGTGCAAGTGTCCTATAATGATTATCAGTCCATTCCATCATGGGAGCTACACTGCAAACCCATACAATAAAGATACATTCTCATCCATAGAGTGCTTGGAAAATGAAAAAAAAAAGGAGGGGGAACCGTAGGTTTATTATGTACCTAAACAGAGGAGGACGATATCGGCTTGCACCCATCACTTCTTTTGTATGTATTTGAACGATTTGAGAATAAGAAATAGTCCTTGATTTAGTTGAACGGTTGAGAGGTATACTTATAGAAAATCTGCGAGGTTTTTTAAGGATAATAGAATGAAAAGGTGTCAAGGATGAAATCATCAAACAACAAGCTGAAAGCTTCACCATCCTTTTAACAAGACAAAGCCTGCTCCTTTAGGTACCTATCCATTAAAGGAGGCTAGATCATACGTTCAAATTATACCTGCAATGGCTACAAAATTTTGCTACTCCACATTTAAGGACAAAAATGATGTTAAATTTAAATAAATAATAAAAACTCCGAATTAAGAAAATAGACTAAGCAACATATATTGACACGTTGTTTTTGAAGGAAACGATTGATGCGTAAGGAAAAATACGTAACTTTTGAAGACAAGGTCTTTTCAGAGACATTTAATCAAACAGTTGAAGAACGCACGCAAGTATTATCCGCATCAAAAACTGAAAGAGGTGAAGGTATTGAAAGACTAAAGCTTACATTCATTACATAGAGGACATAGGGAATTTTGTTGTTTTGGCAACGACCGGCTGCTGGACGGCGGTGCAGGGAGGAGCCGAGGAAAAAGATAATATTTCCCAACTCCAGATCTCCTCAGTTCAATCCTCCCAAAAGTGAACCAGCGGCATCTTAAAGCTCTTTTATTTCTTTTACTTTTTGAGTTAATTCCATTAGATGCCCTTGAACTATGGTCCTAAAACAATTCTTTCCTTTAAAGTTTGATCATTTAATAGAAAAATCCGATTATAACTTTACTAATACTTTTATAACTCAATAATAATATTTTTGAAATTAAGGATGCATTTAGATTTTTTTTCAATAGTTTGAGGGTTTTCAATGAAATTAAGCCTTTATATTTCAAAGGAAAGAATTGTTTTTGGAATGTCAAATTTTAAAGCGTAAACTAAAATCGAGCGCACTTAATTATGGATAAATTACATTCGAATAACTCAATCATTAAAAGTTATGTTTGAGTTATTTAATTATAGATAAATTTATGATTGAATTATTTTTTATATTAAAAGAAAATTTATCGATTCATGTATTAGATTAATTAATGATTTCAAATGAAGTACTCTAATGTTGTCGAAGGTATACAAATGATTTAGAAAAATAATAGCAAATTGATATACTTTTTAAATATGAAGAATAGCCCAATTATAAACTTACCTATAATTGAACAACCTAACTGAAACCTTTAATAATTAGGTGACTCAAATATAACCTTACCTATAAATAAGTGACCTAAATATAATTTTTAATAATTAAATAACCTAAATATAACTATACTATAATTGAGTAACCTCTGTTGTAATTTTGCCAAAAACACTGCCAACAGATATGTGTGGTTCAGGTTCTTCGAATAAGTGAAAACCCGTCATCATCTTCCATTCTTTGATCGTTTTTCCACAGTTGTTTCCATGGCAACTTTAAGCTTCAATTCCACAAGAATCAAATCCCCATCAATCCAATCCCAAAAAACAATCTCGAAACATCAGCTTTCCACGAAACCAAACAACATATCATTCCTGTCTTCATAAAAAAAAAAAAAAAACACCAACAGCTTCACCGTTTTAAACAAAACTCTATCCGAAATCTTAGTGTCAGTGCCGAAAGAAGCTTTTGATGATAGAGAAGACGATGACCCAACTTCAGAATTGAGCTATCTTGACCCGGAGACTGATCCCACCGGTGTTACAGAGTGGGAGCTGGGTTTTTGCTCCAGGCCAATCCTAGATATCAGAGGCAAGAAGATATGGGAGCTTGGGGTATGTGACAGTTCCCTTTCACTTCAGTATACCAAGTATTTCCCCAACAATGTTATCAATAGTATCGCTTTGAAAGATGCTCTTGTAACCATAAGTGATGATTTAGGTGTCCCTTTGCCAGAAAAAGTTCGGTTCTTCAGGTAAATTTTTACTATTTTCTTGTAACATATGCAAATATCCCTATGTTGTTAGTTGGCACAATGAATTGTCTTAATTGGTTCATGTTTTGTTGGATTTGTAGGTCAGAAATGCAAACCATAATTACAAAGGTATGTAAAGAGCTTGGCATAAAGCTAGTTCCAAGTAAACGGGTGAGTTTCTGAATCTTGTCTTGAAGTATGACCATGTGGAATGGATTCATGAAGGGAAAGAAGAAATTGGAAATAGAAGTTTGTTTTTCATGTAGAAATATGTATGATATGAGTTTTGCATCTTGTGGTTTCTTACAAGTTACAGGTTGTCGCTATAAAGTTCAGTTTTCAGCTTCTAATTACAGACATGAAAAATCTATATGTTTATGTTCAATGGTTATTGTCTTTTTTCAGTGTCTGTCACTGCTACTTTGGTTGGAAGAACGTTATGAGAGTGTATATATGCGCCATCCTGGTTTTCAAAAGGGTTCCAAGCCACTTCTGGCATTAGATCCTTTCCCAATGGGACTTCCAGAGAACTTATTTGGAGAAAAATGGGCATTTGTTCAGTTACCTTGTTCTGGTATATCTTACTACAATATATTTCAGACCCTGGAATTGTCTTCATTTCTCAACTGAGATATTAGTTGTATTCTGTTCAATATGCTCTTTTGACATCATTCTCTTGTTTCTGTTATAGTTGTTCGAGAGGAGATTTCGTCCTTGGACGAAAGGTTCGTGTTTGGTGCCGGTTTAGATTTGGATTTACTGGGAATTGAAGTAGATGACAATACATTGATTCCGGGACTTGCAGTGGCTTTTTCACGTGCAAAACCATTAGCAGGCAGGTTTAGTATCTCTTTGGATATTGCAGTAGCATGTTCAATCCATTTCTTTCAGTGAAACCAAATATTAGCTCTTGAAAGTTTGTTCCTCAATCATTACCTTCACAATGAAGATTTCTTGATAAACTAAATTTAAGGGTCAATGAAAATGTGCTGGTGCAGCTTGGATGAATGGATTGGAAGTGTGATTGGTAGAGGCCGACACTGGTCGTGGTGGCTTGATACTATCTATTGGAATATCGACTCGTTATGTTTATGCAACATATGAGAAAACTCCTACAACCACAAGTGAAGCTGAAGCTTGGGAAGCAACAAAGAAGGCATGCGGAGGATTACATTTCCTGGCCATCCAAGAGGACTTGGATTCAGATGATTGTGTTGGTTTCTGGCTCCTGTTGGACTTGTCGCCAGTCGCCACCCCCTATATAAGTAGGAATCAATATATGTCATGGTACTTGTATTCATTCCAAGTAATATAAACAAATATATTTTGCTGTCAATTTTACAAAACTCGAGAGGTGTATATGTCTCAAGTATGAAGTATGTTGCAGATTATTTTGGATAATTTCGAATATGTTGAGTTTATTCAGATATTTTTAATATTTTCCAATTTCTTTTGGCATTAAATCTATTTTAGTGTAATGAGCATGAAGATAGTAGAAAGATGGAACTTGGAAGTTGAAGTTTGATCAGGAGGCAAATAGAAAACAATGAATACCTATTTTTTGACTTGGATTGCAAGTAATCTGAAAATGGTTACAATTAGATCAACCCAAAAACTCCGAAATCTATGCCTACTCGAACCCGGATTAACAGAAAGATCAATATAACCTGAATTTTAAATGATCCGAGAAAGAAATGGTCGAAACTCCACAACAATAAAATGTGTCATTGGACAGTTTTGTATTCTTCTTCACTAGAAAAATTAACTGCCTGAAAACAAAATACCTATGCTATATCAAGTAACATGAGTACAAAATAAGAGAACTGCCAGATTAGAAAAATGGGGGAACAAAATCTCTACAAATCCACTCACTACAAATAAATTAGGGTTCCGGCTTCAAATTTTCGATCTCTTTTGTTTTTGAAGAACAAATCGAACGCCTTGCTTCCCAAGTTCCAAAGGCTTCACTCGACCATCATCTAACCTGACAGATAATGTGGATGTGCCCTCAACACTGTCTGTAACAACTCCCTTGTGCCTGCTTGTTCAATTTCAAAATAAACAAGGGGTTAAATTCTGGGAACTTGGGTCAGGTGGAGATAAACTATGAAAATGAAAACATCACAAATCCCTTTTTTTCTAATTCTAGAGCTCAAATTCAAAAGTGAAAATGTGCAAAAGACCTAAAAAGTCATAGGCCAATAATTTACATCTTGCCTTGTTTTTTTTCAGTGGTAAAGAGAAAGGCAAATCTTACCATGAATTGTCAGAGGCCTGGTGAATTTCAACTTTCTTACCAACTGAATCTTTACCCAACTTCTTTAAGATCCAACTAGCATCCATCATACCATCCATTAAATTGTCTTGATGAGATTGTGTGACATTAGCATCATCATCCTCATTAAAAAATGATTTTTCCATGAAGGGGGGTGGTCTCTTTCTTTTCGACCTTTGGCCCTTTATAGAAGAGCTTTTTTCTTCATCATAATGAGCCTGAGAATTCTGATTGTTAAGAACAGGTTTCTTCAATTTAAACTTAAGAGATGGTTTGGGATCTTTTGGAAAAGAATTCAAGACAGGCATGCGGTCATAACCTTCACTACTTTCACCATACATATCATCTCTGTCTTCCAACTGGTTTCCTGACACCACCTTACCCCCTCTTAGTGTGGAGACATCACCAGAAGGTGCAGCAGAGAGCCTATTTCCATCTATGCTTCCTTTTCCCGAGGGAATACGTGTGTGTTCTAGAGGACCAATTCCATATCCATCAGAACTGTTTGCTGCACCGGCTTTGGACCTTGGTTCAGGAATTTCTGACCTAATTTTGCCAAACTTTATCAAGTTCCCTTCTCTTCCCACAATTTTCACACTTCTTGACTTGGTGGAGCGATCAATTCCATCTCCTGCAAACAGAAAACATTTGCACTGTCACAATGAACATTGAAAGAAAACACCTCCCATACGGTCACCAATTCCAGCACAAAAGGGGAACTTTTTAACACCAAGGCAATGGATCCAAGATAGTTATATTACCATCACCAGATTTAGCAGTACCATCATGCCGATCCAGAAACTTGTTACCAATTCTATGTTGATTTGCATCCTGAGCACCTAATATCAATCAGATGAGAAGGCAGATAAGTTTTCAGATTAATGCTCGAACCAGAGACAATAAAAAACCATTTTATTGCATGTAATCTACTATCTTGTTCATTCTATAAATAGAATCTTAACAATAGAAGGGGCCAGAGAAAAAGTATACACTGACAGCACATCAGAGAACATGATTGAAGTCTGACGGTAAGAAAATATGATCATAATATGTGAACCCATGCAAATGCAAGTTATATCATGAACAAGGTAAGTGAAGCCATACCATTGTGAGACGTCACATCTTGATCTCTTTGAAAGCTTAAAGAATCAGGCATTGGGGAGTTGGTAACATTTATTTTTTGTGCCCCAAGATTTATGACTAATTTCTTAGCTTTCACAGTCTTTGACTTGCTACTATATTTTCCATTGTCGTCTCCACGAACTAAATCGTGTGGTTTATTGCTTTTGATTTTAATAACACGAGATGTCCTATCTTCATCACTAACCATCACCTCATCTACCAGCTTGTGTTTCAAAAACCCTGGCTGATTGGTAGAACAAATTCCAGCAACAGGAGAAGAAATATCTCGTCCTTCATCTCTCTGAGATGCAACTTCATTGTCCCTGTCCCTGTCCTCACCCAAGCTGCACCCTTGAGATTGTATATCCTGATTCCCCTCAAAACTCAGCTGTGATTCTCCCTTGCTAATCAAAGATGTCTGGTATGACTTTTTCTTAGGATGTTTTTTACTTGAAGATTTTTTTCCATGTTCCTTGTTCTTTGGTGATTTCTCGGCAAGCCCTTTGAGTGAGAACTTCAGTGAACGTCCAAATTCATTTTTTGGCATCACAGGACCATTTTCCTCATCATCTGAATATGGAGAGATAGAAAATATTTCTTCTTGAGTTGGCAACCCAGCAGCAGCCCTCAGGCTAGCTATCAAATCTCGATCAGCTATGTCCCTTCTCTTCCAAAGCTCTCGAACAGCATCCTCGAGATCTGTAACCTGGTAAAACATTTATGACAGCAATCGTAAGTTGAAAGAATCCTTCTTTGCCTACCTCCCTTCTGTGAAAGAGAGAAGGAACCCTGCAAATCAGAGCTACCTGGTAGCACTCTCCACGACAAGTTGCACATTTATACTGAAGATTGCCATCCACTTGAAACTGCAGATATTTTTCATCACTGCAAAACATTTCCCTCATAAATAAAAATCCCAAAACTTGTGTGACAGTTGTAAGGATGAAACAAGGCACACTTGTTTCTTTCACTAGAGTACAAGAACTTTTGCAAGGAAACAGCTCTTGCAGAGAATTTTACAAAAATCTTGAGAAACTCATTTATTTTGACACTATATTTACAAGGAACAAAGCCATTGGACTTGATGTATGATGAACAACAATCACACAAATTCATAGACCTCTATGTGTGTCAAACTCAACATCATAATGACAGAAACTACCCTCTTCATAAACATGCAATAGACAATAAAATAGAGCAGAATTAGATCGGTGATTCTTTATAAGTAAAAAGTAGCAAGAAACCTGATCCCATCACAGTGGCAGTGCACCCAACGCTGGCAAACATCACAGCAGACCATTGGTGTTGATTCGGAGTCCCTGTAAACCTGTAAGGTTGTACCAAAATGCCTAGTAACTTCATTTTTTTTAGAAAACCATGAAGCATGATAGAATTCACACAGTTTCTATAATCAATAATAATAAAATTAATTCAGAATACCAGTAATTCTTTCCTTCCGTTTGAAGAAACATTTTTTAGGGAGTGGATTCTTTCAAAACCCTCTAAGCTAACCTTAAATTGGACCACACAAACACCGGTGATAATCACAAAAATTGGATTACCTTCAAACATACGGGGCAATAATTTCCCTTCACAAACAACCTTCCACAAGCATCACAACAAGTGTATCCCAAGAACCACCTGTGAGATATATAAAAAATCGATTCATATATTAATACAAAAGAAATGCTTCAGCAGGTCAAAGAAAAATCATTAGCTATCAGTTATCAAGCACTAAAAACACAAATGACATATTAAAGAGTTTCAGTAGTTCAAAAGAAAAATGAAGCATTAATCTACACAGTAAGGAGAAAATTTCAGTGCAAAAGCTTTGTTTCTATTGGTTATTAATCGTACCGCACACTTAAACCATTTCCAGGAACATTGGATCCACAGCTGTGACACCTTGTATGTTTTGGGCACAAATATGGCCCAGAAGAAACATTCTGCATAATCCAGGGGTTATGTGAGCATTCTATTCCTAATCGAGGTATAAAACTAAGCACAAGCAATGCTAACCTAACCTTATGTGATGGATGTTGGCAGTAGCAATGGTATGCACCATCACACCTTTTGCAGAACATGATTCTAGTTGGGTCTCCAGTACTTCGGCACACCTAAAGAAGGGAGATGAGCAATGAATAATGCAACAAAAAAATTGAACATAATTTAGTGAATATGTATTAATATGAATAGTAAATTACCTCACAGGTTCGACAGTAAGGACATGTCCAGGAACTCCAATGAAACAGATCTGTAATCATGCCAAATGTAAAAGACTGCACTAGTATAAGATAAAAGCACAATAAATTATCTGCCTCTATGTTTAGTACCTCTATGTTTAGCCCAAGATTTCAAGCAGCTCCTGTGGTACTTTTTGCCACAATTTCGGCAAGAGAGCATCCTTCTTGCCCTCTCACTTCCTTCATTCTCACCCAAAAAGCACATGCGGCACAGCACATTTGTGTTAGACCGTCCTTGCTCATCTACAGCAGAACTTTTCGATGCAACCTGGAAAGGAAAAGGACATAATCACTACATAAAAAAAGTAACCACTCCCAGCATAGGATTCTTCCTTTTCACTTTCCTGTTTTCAGTTTACAAAGTTCTATTTCCAGTCAAAATGAATCTGAACAACCCAACACAACCAAAATCAACTAAATATCCAACCATTGAATCTTTCTTTCCAATTTAGCTTAACTCAATAACAGTATTCCCGAGCTCACTACAGAATTCACTTATACAGTATCAAAATCAAAGATCAATCTGATTACACATAGAAACATCAACACAAGACAAACTTCTGTAAAGTAAAACTTAAATAAGGCATAAAAATTTGCACACTACATATGACCAAAAGTGAATTTAATAATATAAACAAACACATATAGCTGAAATTGAAAATCACAACATTAAATGAAACAAAATTCAAACTTCCCCATAACTACCCTAAAACCCAAAACAAAAATCAAGAAACAAAGGCAAGAACGTTACCGTAACATCACCCGACTCAACCCTCCTAGCATAATCCTCAGCCGCCACCATTGCAGCAGCGGCCTTTCTCTGACGGGCGAGTCGCTTGGCCTGGGACGACTCGTCCACGGTATCAGCTGCACCGCCCCCGCCCCCATCTCCGGCAGGAACCGGAACGACTTTAGGCACGGTGACCTGAACAGTCCCCTCTCTAGAAACCCTAACGCCCCATGGGTCTTTCAAAAATCCTTCGACTTGGATCAGTTCCTGCAAGAATCCATTCTTGGAGCTGGTGGAGTGGAGATTCCGAGGAAACCCTAGCGAACAGAAGCAAATCCTGCGACTACAAAACAAAGAGAACCCACAAAAACATTAATACAGAGAGCTTTGAGGAGCAAGTTTAAAAGGGAAGAAGCTGCTCCTTGTTTATTTTTAGTGTGTAATTGTACCATGTAATTGGGCAAGCTACGTGAAAGGCCATTGCCAAGGATTTGAATTTTTTTCGAGTTTTTGTGAGATTTAGCAATCTCGCTCCCAAAATTTATTAAAATTAAAAATAAAATATAGATTCTTTCTTATATGGACATCTGGGATGGGCTAGGCTTCTGTAGATATTGGTCAAATTGTAGTTCTGGTCCCTATGTTATATTTAGTTTAAAATTCAGCCTTGTGATCCTCTATGTTTTATAATGTTGGGAGTTAGTCCCAATAGTGGAATATTTCTACTTATTTGGGACTAATTAGGGAAACTATCAAAAGTACAAGGATAATATTATGTTATATTTAAGAATATGAACTAAAATGAAAATTTTAACATAGTATAGGAATTGAAATCATAATTTAACTTATGTATGTACTTATAGTCATTTGTTTACCATTAATCATGCTGTCCAAAAAAAATTGTAAAATAAATGAATTTTATATGATATGATATTTTTAAATTTTGATTATAAATCTTAAAATTTTAATTATAATTATAATTTTTTATGTCCTTATGCTAAATATAAATGTTATAATTAACTACTTAATATCAAATATTTAATATAAAATTAAATTTTTTGACATTACATATTTATATATTACAAATCCAAATATCAAATTTAGGTTAATCGGATAAGAATATCTAAGGTTTTTTTAGATTTTTTTCTCTCTTACTGTTCTCTTTTCTACGTTTTTTCGATTTATTTTTATTTTATTTTATATATTTTTAGTGTTAAATCTGACAATAAAATATTGATCAAAATGATATTTTGTTATTATGTTGATATTTTTTTATTTTAAATCCTCTGAGTTAAATTTGAATATGAGTTCATAATCATTGTTTTTAGCTTGCAATTGAACTGTGATAATAACTATTTGATTAATGTGTCATAAGGGGTATACGTATTTTTAATGTTGGCGTTGATGATTTTTAATTTTTTATCCTTCATCGTCGATTTTGGGTATTGATAATTTTTATATTTTATTTGAGTCTTTTAGTTAAATTTTTACGATAAAAAATTGATTTTAAAAAAATAAATCTAAATAGGTATTTTACACTAGTTTAAAAACACGAAGTTCAAATTTGATCAAAAGTTAACTTATAATGAAAGAGAGATTAAAGAAATAAGGAAATCGGAGGTTAAGTCGTAAAATAGTACAACTTGATTTTCAGTTTTTCGAGTTAATAAAAACAAACTCAATTAAAACTCGAAATTCATCTAAACTATTCAAATTAATTTGAATAACTCGAAATTCATCTAAACTATTCAAATTAATTCAAATAACTCAAAATTTTAAAAAATCAATATTTTTGAATCGAGTCTGTTCTTACTCCTTAGTATTATCATTGGCACCGGTATGTGCGCACAACGGTAAACAATCGATAACATTATTTTACAATGAAAACGAATAATTCTAAAGAACAACAGACTTAAAAAAAATTAAAAAACGGTTTAATGGTTTTAAGACAAGATCATGTATGTCTTGTCTCAAACCACTTCATAATACACAACAGGAACCAAAACCTAGATATTAATTCAACTTCCTACTAACAACAGTAATCAAAGTTGATTAGTTTCTAGTTTCTACCATGATGTTTTGGTCATGGCCGTCCAAGAACAGTAAGCACACACAAGCATCTCAGACATATAAACATACACAGCAAACGATAAACTCATCAACATCACATCCTTCCAATCACCCTTCTGTTTCGGACTCATGTTTGCCTTCAAACATTTGCCAAAACTCCGCACACCAGAGAAAACTTCAGAAAACAACACCCGATGCTGCTTCTCCTTTTCCTTTGTAGTCGAATTCCATGTCGATCTCTCTGTCGGTTCATTGCTTCGACATGACAAAACAACGAGAATTCTATGTCGACGGTTCATGCTCCTGCTTTTCAGGTGCTGAGATGGAGCATTTTTGTAGTGAAAAGTATGATTTACACAGAGAGCTGCCATTGATGTTCCTAGAGAAGTTTGTCCCACTAGGCCAGTCTTTGAGAATGGGGAGAAGTGTTGGACTCAACTTCAAGGAAAAGATAAGCTCGGTCGGTGTCATTGTAATGCGGGTTTGTAAGAAAAATATCTGAAGGTGAATGTTTACCTTAGAAATTGGAAGTCTAAGGGAATGGATAAGACTGGACCAGTGAGACAAGCAAGCAACATATTATATGTTATGTGCTTACTAGACTAGGCTTGCTCTGGGTTTCTAGCACTTTTAAAAGTTTCTTGGACCATCCAATACTTGGGTTTCTAGACTAGATTTGTGGGTATCCGATTTTTATGGGTCGATGTTTTGGTACCTAAAATCCCGGGTACTCAAGTATGAACACCTCTAGTTATAAGGTGATATATTCATTCTTAGGGTGAGGTTAAAATAAGACGGTTTAACATAAATTTTTACTTAGTACAGATTCGGTTTTAGTTAGCAAAAATTTAGGTAAAAATTTATATGAATCATATAAATTTATATAGGGAAAAATTTTACAACGGGCGTCGAATACTGCTGAATACCACTAATATTGAACATTGTTGAGCATCATTAAATTAATTAATAAAAATATAAAATCTCAAAGACTCAATATGTAATTAATAAAAGATTGATATACTCATCATATAATTATTAATTGTATGATTAGTCTTTTAAATTTTTATTCTTTATAAATTAATTTAATAATGTTCAACATTGTTCGACGCCCGTTGTAGATTCATCATTTATATAGTTATACAAATTATTATCTTTGACAAAATCTACATAAATTCTTATACGTTGATAAGAACTTATATAGTTACAAAAATTCTTACTCGGTTGGCAAGAATTTTTATTCTACTTAAATAATTACTCAATTTTACATAAATTTTTATATTTGCTCACTCTCAAATCTGAATTTTTTAAATTATTGATATTTATTAATATTTATTTACAACGGTGTAAATAAGTAGACTTCAATATAAATAAATATTGATCACTTATTTAGATTTAATTGCTTAAATTAACGAATATATAAATATACATATTCACAAAAGCTATTTAGATTTAATTAAGATTGAGTTTTGTATAAATTCGTTACGAAAATGATCCTCTTAATTCAATTTTTTCAATTTAAAACACCAAAACTCAAATAATAGTTTTACCTTTGTCTTATTAAACTAACTAGTTATCAGTGAGATACACGTAATTTTAACACTCTTTGTAATAAATAATTTATATATAGTGTGTTCTCTGGTTATTTACCTTTGACATAGATGAGTAATCCTAAGACACTTGCCATTTGGCACAATTACAATCTCCTATGTTGTTATTTAGGACAATCAAACCACATGGCAAAGAGGTCACGCCATCTTTGTTGGATCAATGTTTGATTATCCCTTCAAACACTGCCCAGGAATCATGGTGCTGGGGATGGATCATGTCCATGACCACATTATCACATACAAATATATATATAAGTTGGCTTGTAATTGTTTTAATTTTAACAAAGGACAAGGTTGAGGGACAAGTCCATGTGTAGAACTGATGACAAAAGTATGTCCCATGAAATCTTATGTCCCTTCTTTTCTTCCCATCACAATTACCTTGGCCAATGGCACATGCCCACATGGTCAGGCACATGGGATCATCGATCTCTGTGTGGACTTATTGGATTCAAATTGTTCGGAATGAAATTTCAATTTGAAATTACAAAAGTAAGTCTAAAGAAAATTACTTTTTTTAACATAATCATGAGTTTTATAAATCTGAAAAGATGGCATGTAAGTCTTTTTATGTGTGTTTATTAGGGTGGGTAAAAAACTCGATTACCTAGTTTTGGTCTTGAATCCGGTAAGATCCGTTAGATTTTTATCTGGTATTGGTTTTAGTAGGACCGGAATTGAATCTAAAATTTAGGACCTAGTCATAATTGAAACTGGATCTTAATTTTTTTGGACCTGGTACCCAATGGGTACCCAATAGGACCAGGATCAATACCAAATATCCGGTATTGTTTTTATTTTGTTTATTTTTTTATCAAAATTTTTCTTTATGTATGAATATTATGAGTATCATTAGTTTTAAAACTTTAATTTTCAAGTCTACAATATTCTAATTTTATTATTTAATATTATTATTGGTGGTTGAATTTTTTCTCCAATTACTCAAAAAATTTTAAGAATAAACTAATTGATCGGATACCCGGTACCCATCAGTAACGAAACTAGTTCTTAAAATTTAAGATCCGGTGTGACCTGAACTGATTCTAATTTTTAAGAATCGGTAGTTATCGATACCAATTTTATTTAAATTGACCGGGTACCCAATCTTACTCACCCCTAGTGTTTATGGCTTGAACCTCGACCTACAAGATTAATGGCTTAACAAGAAATATATATATATATATATATATATATATATATATATATAAACACTTGTATTAGTTGGCCTTAATTATACTTAGCGAGTAAGACATTATTTTTAAAGTAAATTATCTGTTTAATTATTTAATTATGAAATCGATTTGATAAATTTTAATTTTATTTAAAGGAAGAGAAAGGGAAATGTTATAAGGGAAGGAAGAGATTATTTGTAAAGAGTTTAGAACTCATAATATAAAAAAAATGAAAGAAGATAATAAACAACTTAATTAACTGATTAAATATACTTATTTGAAATTAATTTATTATAACTAATAAAATTATTTCTAATAACCTCTTTTAATTTGATTTTAATTTTAAATAATTTAATAAAGTTATTTCTCAGTATTTATAAAATTTATCGATTAAAAAAAATCTCTCTGTCAACTAACCTAGGATACTTCAACCATAACCCACCACCATTTCCTTTGTCACGACCCCTAAACTAAATAGAGTCATCCTCGATCCTTATAATATCATATTGGAGTGCAATATTTAATTAAATATATGAAAATATAAACTTTTTGAGTATTTTAAATGAAGATTAAATTTATATAATTTTTAAATTTAAAGAATTTAATTTAGGTTTGTGATTAAATAATATAATATATAAATAAAAAATTAAATATATAATCCATTAATAAACCAATTAATACATTATACTATTAAATAATATAATTCGTTATCATCTAATATAATATGTATAGATAAAAATACTAATACTAAAAATATATCCCAGTCCCACCCATATACTGTTATAAATTATTAATTTTCTTGGATTTTGCTTTTTTGATATTATAAACTTTAAATTATTTATTTCAGTTCAGTACGTTCTGACATGTGCACATGGGGGATTATCATGTGATTGGACCACGTGGCTTGCACTTCACATATATCAAATATCCGTACATGGTGAGAAATTATATCATGGGTAAGTTTTACCATGTTATCTATGGGACCAATCAATAAAAATCATTCATATAATCATTTTTTTCATGTCATATATTTCTTTAAAGTGAATCTTCACTCATATTTACTGTTAATTCATTTTAAAAATAATTTTTCGAGTGAAGATTCACTTTAAAAAATATATGACTTGAAAAAATAATAATATAAATAATTTTTATTGGTTGATCCATGGACATGTGGTGAGATTTATCCACAATATAATTTCTTATCAAGTACATAGATAAGGAATAAGTAGCCAAAAATAAAATTGAACAAAGGTAGGAAAAATTAAATGAATATCATTTCATTTACATTTCGAAAATTATTTACAAAAATAATTTCTAATTAAAATTATAGACAAAATTATCTCTTTTCAGTTTGCGTATGATAAAATATGTAATATAAATTTTAAATTTTTATACAGAATTTATTTTTAATTAAACGCAAATTTAAAGCTCATCTTTTATTAAATGTGAGTTTTTTTCACGTGAATAAAAAAATATATTTTCTATTTAATCTTTGATAAATGTTGTTTTTTTTAATAATTAATTAAAAATGATTATTTATTTTATTTTATGGTATAAAACAATTGATTTAATCTTGTAAAATCATTGATATCTTCTTTTTATAAATTAAATCGATTTTAATTTTTAAATAATCTACTTATTTTTATTTTAATAAAAGATTCTCTTCGGTGTAAAAAAATTATATCAATAATTATGATTTTACGTATAAATAATTTTTTAACATCTTATTTATTCGTAACAAAATATTTTTTATAATAAAAGATATACTTTTTAATAAAAGATATTATTTTAACTTTATCAATTAAATCGTAAATATCTAATATATTTATATCTAATAATACTTTAAAAACATATCTTGATCAAAGATAAAGACATAGTTAATAATAATACTTTAAAGATTGTTATAACATAAATAAGTGTTTCTATACTAAAAAAATTAAATTATTAATTATATTATTTAAAATTTAAAATTTTAATTATAAATTATAAATTTTAATTTCTATATTATTAACCATATAACCTAAAACCTTAAAATTAAAATACCTATAAAAAATCATAGCCTCTATAATTGGATGCGTATCTTCATTTCGCTAGAAGATAAGATCCTATCCAGTTACCTTTTTCCCATATTCTCGGTAGACGCACCGACAAGGTTTTAAACATTTTCTCTCTCGAAGATTTCCATTTAAAATATAATTATTTTACTTTTTAATTTACTGAAAATATTTATGAAAATTAGAAATCTTTATCTTATATTTGTCCAAAAATTTTAATTTTTTTATTTTATATATATTTTTTATTTTTTGTTGATAATATAATTTTATATCCTCTAAATTCTTGTAATTTTATATCTTTACATATTTAATATAATTTTTTATATTTTATACCTCTTTTACATAAAATTTTGGATTTGTCTCTGATTATAAACTAATTTTTAAACAAAATTAAGAGTTCAGTCTAATGTTATAAACCTAAAAAATTAAGTTAAAAAATTAATTAATATTTATAATATTTGAATTAAATTAACTAACTAAATATCAATAATTAAGGGAAAAAAAACCCTAGAACGTTTTTTGGCCAATACTTGTCTGGAATAACAACGTGCATGTTGCAGCACGTTTAACTGCAATTCTTTCTAGTGATGTGATATTGATGTGAAGTTTTTTAATATGTTGATATAATTATAATAATATATTTTTAATATTATTGTCACAGACCGTTTATGACAACGCGGGACCGAACGAGATGTATTTTTGGTTATACTTAATATTTAGGAGTGGGATAACAATAAGGGTGTAGTACGAGTACGTGTCGAACAGTCGACCTATCTTCGGATGGACGTGCTGATCGCGCACCACACTGATCGGGAGCTGTCCTCGTTTTCCTGATGAGCCCATAGGAGGACAAAATCAGTGAACATCGAAGATGATAACGGCTTAACCTCGGGTATGCGGAAAACCTGAGGTATCGCACGAATAATTATTCCTGCACCAAAACTCTGACCCCGTGACATTATATATAACACTTAAACTTGAATTATTTAAATAAAATATGTTATTTTCACTTACTAAAATCATTATACGAATTCTAGAGTTAAATATACATGTCTTACCCGTTAATTAGGGAGAAGAAGATGCTCAGAAACATAGAAATACTTCAGATTTCCGCCATTGCTGATGCTGCTTGCTTGCTTGCTGTAAAGCATCAGTTTGTCTCATTAATTAAACACGCCATTTATGATAATTAATTTATCTACTTTTGGCGTTTCTCTTTATCACTATAAAACTATCCAAACCCTCCACTGTCCCCTGTCCTCTGTCCTCTCTCAGCTCTTTCACTCATCTGTTTGCAAGAAAAATGTCCATGTCTGCTTCTGTATTGATTGCATTCACCCTGCTGCTCTCTGGGTGTGTTTTAGGACCAAACACTCTTGTTGCAGCTAAACGAGGTGGTCGGCGTTATGCTCATGCCAAAATAGCTTCTAAGCCTTTTGAAGGTAAGTTTATACCTGGGTTTTCTTCATCTTTTCAAGAGCAGATGAAAGATTTATACTTTATGTAATCTTCTTGCTTGATCTGCTTCAGGATACCTGGAAAATGGGAACTTTGAAGAGCAGCCAAAACCTACATCCATGAAGAAAACAGTGCTTATAGGTCCACACGCGCTTCCCAAATGGACTATCAAAGGGTTAGTGGAGTACATCTCGGGCGGGCCTCAACCTGGGGGGATGTATTACGCCGTGGCTCACGGCGTACATGCTGTGAAGCTAGGCAACGAGGCTTCCATTTCTCAAACCATACCAGTAAAACCAGGAGTACTCTATGCACTGACCTTTGGTGCGTCGAGAACTTGTGCGCAAGATGAGGTTTTGAGAGTCTCGGTGGGGACTCAGTCAGGGGATCTCCCATTGCAGACCCTGTACAGCAGCTTCGGTGATGATGTTTATGCTTGGGGTTTCATTCCCAAAGCCAAGTATGCCACCGTTGTGTTCCACAATCCTGGGGTTCAAGAAGATCCTACCTGTGGTCCTTTGTTGGATGCGGTTGCTATTAAGGAGCTTGTCCGCCCAATGCCTACCAGAGGTAATGACCAATGGTCCAATGCTCAAATCTTATGGTCGTTTTTATTGCAAAGTTACATTAAGTAGTTCATTTCTCATTTCGGGTTCGGATCATTTCGGGTTTAGATTACAGGTATGCTAGTATGGTAATTTAGGGATGAGTCATTCTGTTTTATGAGTCTGGCTCAGGTCTGATCATTTCGAATTTGATATTCCAAACTTGGTTGGTTTATTTGTTCGAATTCGGGTTAGTTCGGATTGTATACTGAAACCTCTGTTAAACATTGCAGATAACCTTGTAAAGAACCATGGCTTTGAAGAGGGTCCTCATCGCCTAGTAAACTCCACAAACGGTGTTTTGCTCCCTCCCCGACAAGAAGATCTCACATCCCCACTCCCAGGCTGGATCATTGAATCACTTAAAGCAGTGAAGTTCATTGATTCAAAGCACTTCAATGTCCCGGTCGGATACGCTGCAGTCGAACTCGTTGCAGGGAGAGAAAGTGCTATTGCTCAGATTCTCAGGACCATCCCCAACAAAACCTACAACATGACATTCCTCATCGGAGATGCTCGCAACGGTTGCCATGGAGAAATGATGGTGGAGGCATTTGCAGCCAAGCATACTGTCAAAGTTCCTTTCACATCTAGAGGACAGGGTGAATTCAAATCTGCCAGCTTGATGTTCAAAGCAGATTCAGCCAGGACAAGGATCACATTCTACAGTTCTTACTACCACACGAGGAGCAATGATTTCGGGTCTCTTTGCGGTCCTGTACTGGATGAAGTTCGGGTTTATCCCATTGCTTAGATGCCAAGCTTTCTTTTTTATCAGCACTAGAGCAGTTACAAGAAATGTGCTTTCTTTGTTCACTTTCCAGCCAATGTGAATCAAAAACCATAACTTTGAGTTTAACCAGTACAACGAATATGTATGATTTAAACTTTGAGTTCAACAGTTGTAAGATCTCTTCCATTAGGCTTTGCTTCGACCCCAGAATCTTGAAGCTTCCATTTCAACACTTGACTTTGCTTCCAAATATCAAAATCCCAGTTTTTCAGAAGAAGAAAATGGGTAAAAGGACAGAATTCCAACTATTATTACTTAAAATAAACTTAATCATATTCATAAATATGATTTACATAATATATGTCTGAATCATATGCATAAGTGTGATAATATTAACTGTTTAAAATTAATTGACAAAATAATAATGGAATAAATCTCGATTAGTATAATTTTTTTTTTGATAAATGTTATTGAATTTTTATTAAATCTATAAAAATTATAATTACATCGCCTTCAAGAAGTAAAAAAATAGATTAAGCAATCCAAACATTTTATAACCAAAAAAACAGAGAAAATAAAATTCTTATGGAATTAAGTATACCAATAAAACTCAGAAGCGTCTTGAATCTCCTTGTCTCTGTCCAAACGAGACGCATAAAGAAGGAAGAAGCAGTTGTAGACGATCCAAACTGTCATGTAATATGTATCGCTACCCAAGACTGATTTCATCGGCAAACAAACATCAAACGGAATGGGGATATAACTTTTCGAAAGACCACCGACAAAAATATAAATCAGAAACTAGCGCTGATTGAATCAATCCACAAGAGCAAATAAATCAAACAATCGACAAACAACAATCGATCGTTAGGGTATGTTACAACGTGCTACAAGAGCAGATGAATCAAACAACAAAACAAAAACATGTCACAAAGACAGAAGAAAACGTGTCACATAGACAGAAAAAGCGTGCTATAAAAGCAGAGATTCTTATTAAAATTGAAAATAAAAACAATAGATTTATAAATCCGGTGATTAATTATCGACCACCAATCAAAGGGATAGACTAAAGTGAAGAACTATTAAAAAAAGAATTTTGAAGAAAAGAGAGAGCGGTTAGGGTTTAATTTTGAAAAAAAAGGAGAGAATTTTTTGAGTTTAATCTAATAATTGCTTTTTTTAATTAGCACGATTATTAAAAAAGAAAGCTATGAATTTTAAACATAAATTATTACACACATAAACTATAAATTAAAAATAGGATTTTGCTATTGACAGTCTAATAACTTTATAAATTCTTATAATTAATACTTATTTTAAATTACATTTCTAAAAAAAAAATTAATTTAAGTTGTTTAACATAATTAATCCTTACTTAAAATAGTTATGATTTAGTTTATGTTTAGATTTAGATTTAAGGTTTAGATTTATATTTAGGTTTATGGTTTAGTAGTTTAGGTTTAGTATTAAGGTTTATATCTAAGGTTTATGATTTAAGATTTAGACTTTAAGATTAAATGTTTATGGTTTATGACTTAAGGGTTAGAATTTAAGGTTAATATTTAATATTATGGTTTAGATTTAGGATTTGTGGTTTAATATTAATTGTTTAGGGATTAGTGTTTATAGTTTAAAGTTTAATAATATAATTAGTAAAATATAACTTATTAAAGATATAATTAATTATATTTTATTATAGGCTTAACTCAATAATAGGTGCCCAAAGTATATACTTTTTCTGAAATAGGTGCCTAATGTTTTTTTAGCTGAAATAAATGCCTAAACTATATATTTTTTCTGAGATAGGTGCCTAATGTATTTTTTGGCTGAAATAGGTGCCTAAAGTTTTATTCCCTTTGTGTTTTAAGGTAACATTGTTAAAAGAAAATTGTTTAATTTATAAATAAATACCTAAACTATATATTTTCTTTTTCTAAAATAGGTACCTAATGTTATTTTTATTGAAATAAGTGCCTAAATTTTTTCTTATAAATAATTTATGTTTCTTATAAGATATAAAATTATTTATATATCATCGTTTTAATCTATTAAATTATTTATTATGATTGATTAATAATTTATTTAAATTTGATTTATTAAATTATTGATTAATGTTTAAATATTTATGTTTATATATCAACATTTTAATTTATTAAAATATTTATTATAATTAATTAATAATTTTTATTTAAAACTTTTACATTCAATTTTTATTATTATACATATTTTTTAATTTTACTATTATACATTCATTTTAAACTTTGTAGCAGAGTTATTGTAATTTTTAATATATATTAAAACATCGAAAACTTTTACGATTAATTTTTGGGATTTAAAATCATATATTATTTCAAAATTCAATCGATATCACGTATTTTTGAAGTTGATGTCTTTTTCCACATGATGGACCTGGAATAATGAAAATAAATCCTTGGCTACATTGAAGGTAGCCAAGGAATAAAACTTAATCAAAATTTAATCCACAACAATAAAACTGGGTTGAGAACAAAACATAAATATTTAAAAGTGAGATAAAATTAATAAATAAATTATTTTTTAAAAAAAAAAGACCTTGGATGAAATAAATTAAATTTAAATAAAATTATTAATCAATTATAATAAATAATTTAATAGATTAAAACGTTGATATAAATAATTTTATATCTTATAATTACTTATAAGAAAAAAATTAGATATTTATTTGAATAAAAAATACATTCCACCTATTTTAGAAAAAATATATAGTTTAGGTACTTATTTATAAATTAAACAATTTTCTTTTAACAATGTTACCTTAAAACACTAAGGGAATAAAACTTTAGGCACCTATTTCAGCCAAATAATACATCAGACACCTATCTTAGAAAAAAATATATAATTTAGGCACTTATTTCACCAAAATAAACATTAAGCACCTATTTCAGAAAAAATGTATACTTTGGGCACCTATTACTGAGTTAAGCCTTTATTATATTTTATTTTTTTAAAAAAATTAATATTTAAATCTTTAAGGGAGCGGTAGTGGAGGCTTGAGGGGTTCAAGAAAACACCTGATTCATTAATGATTTTGTAGAAGGCTGAGCTTAGGTGTGCATTCTGGTTAATTTGATTAACTGATCGAACTAAAATTATTTCGGTTAACTCGGTCGGTTAATTTTTGGTAAATTTGATTAATGTTTTTTTGATAATTTAGTTATCGGTTAATTTGATTCGAAATCGGTTAATTAATCGAAATTATATATTAAATATTAAATATATTTATTTTTAGTCATTTAACTTTTAAAATATTATAAAATGTTCATTAAATTTTTTATATTATAACATGGTAACTAAATTTTGTAATAAATTAGTATAAAATAAAAGTTTAGTTACTAAAAAATTATTTTAACTTAATTTAGTGACCTATTATGTAATTTAACCAAAATTTACAATAAATTTCGGTTAATTAGATTAATTCGGTTAATTAACCGAAATAATTTCAGTTCGGTTAATTCGATTAAAGAAAATTCGGTTTGGTTAACGATTAATATTTTAAAAAATTTGATTAATTCAATTTTAGTTAATTCAGTTCGACCACCGATCGAATTAACCGAATACTCACCCCTAACTGATTCTTTTGGCGGATTTTTCACACACATTAGGCCTTGTTTCCTTTTCTTCTTAAACTTTTGGGCCATGGCCTTATTTCAATATTCCATACGTCATGCCACATTGTCTTTTTTTAGGTTACAATTGGTTAACAGGAAAAAAAAATTATTACTACTACTAATTTTTAAAATGATATTTATTTTGTTTTGAAAATATAATTTTAAAGGATAATATTTTTTTTCCTTCTAATAGCATTATTTTCCTACTAAATGATATTCTCATCATCTTTTTAAATATTTGTCAGTTTTCACTCATTTGGATCAGTCAAAATTAATAAATTTTGTTCATATAAATTATTTATTGAATTGATTAGATTATTAATTATTTATGATATAAATTAATTAAATATCTTTTAAATGTTAATGTAATATTTAATTTATACTTACGATGTTTATAGATTATATGTTGAGATTGTATATTTCTTGAGAATTAATAAGTATGAATTGATATTTTTAATTTTATTATTTGATTTATATAATATATTCTCTTTGTCCTATTTTATTTGTTTAGTATTGATTTTTTTTATTTTTGGTTTATTATAATTTTAAATCTATTATTAATAAAAATATAAAAAAATATATTTTATAAAATTTAATAAATTAAAATATTTAAAATAACTATAATTAAAGTTTTAAAATTTTGACTTTAAAAAATAAATACTAGACTTCTTAAATGAGACAGATAGTATTTTTTTATCTTATAAAATATGTTAATAGATTAATCTTATAATCTAAAATTTATATCAATATATTACAACATATTTTATTATTCAATTTAATTTATTTAATCATATATCTTAAATAATAAAAAATTAAGAAAATAGCACATTAACTATTATATATATTTTTTACCCTTTCTTATTACTAATTTTATATAAATATATTTTCAAATATTTTAGATATATTTCAATTTTTATTCTTTACTATCATTTTAAAAGTATTTTTAAATTAAAAATTTTGTAAAATTATGAACTAATCAACATCGTCACTGATAAAAAGACAAAACATATAATATTAGTTTAATAGGTATGTTATTATTTTTCGTTAATTAACTAAAAGGGAAAAAATAAAAATAAAAATAATATTTATTGAAAGACTTGAGTTCTAAAATTTGACTTGAGAAATTATTGCAAAAAACTAAAAGAACGTGGACGGTCGATTCCAGTCATTTTATCATTAATATATATCATTAATATAAAAGTTAAATTATGTAAAAACATAAAATTAGATCATTAATATAAAGAGTAAATTATATAAATTATTTTATTTATGAGTATTGAGTTTTATTATCAAATTTATTTTATTCATTAAAATTTTGAAATATTTAATTTATTTTATTATTTATTTGTTAATTTTTTATAATGTCTATTTACCAAAAATGAATTTTTCTTCAAAGATTTTGATGGTGAAAAATTTAATCAACACGAGGAAAGTAACATACCAAAAAAATGAGTTCTGTCTGATGACAAAAGAGAAGGACCGATAAGAAAAAAAATTAAAAGATTTTTTGTTGATTTGTAAATTTCTTAGAGGTCGAAATTTAATACAGAGACCGAGATGAATTGATTGGTGAAATTTAAGATTGAACAATCATCGTCTATAATCGTTTGTGGTTTAAGAATTAACAAAAATATTTCATATCTAAACTTTAATGATAAAAACGAATAGTGTCTAAACTTCAATAATTGGATCCGACGACGTCACGACTGATCAAGATAGCGCTCCTTTCTTTATATTGTTGATCTCCTTATTTTGGACCCTCGAACAATATTTAGATATGCGATTACATCTATCGTTCTTTTTCGCGATTGAATAGTGATAATATTTTTGTTGTCAACACACCTTCATTGTAATATGCATTTTTATGTTGTTGTTGATGATTTTACCTATCATCGTGAATTCTGGTGATGTTTGTATCCTTCTTTTATTTCGAGTCTTTGGATTAGGTTCTTATCGTTTCCTTGTTTGGTCCTGACCGTTAATTTTGTTTACTAGATATATGTTTGTTTTGAAGTGTTTTGTTTACTGGATGTAAAATTTCATTATAATTTCGGATATATTCTCGTTTAATAAAATTAGTGGATCTTTGTTCAAAAAAAATTCAATAATCAAAATAGGTTTAAGAGTAAAATTTAATGATGATTTATGTAATTTATCCTAATATACTATATATTTAAATATATAAGAATTTGAAAATTTTAAGAATATGATCCCCAAACACTGCCTCGATCCATTTTGGCCGTGCCTACTTTTCTTTATTTTCAATACATTAATATTAACGGAGAATTTAATGTACAATATATTTAGGGTGCGGATAAAAGACGATAATTTTTGAAATTTATCGAAAATTTTAAAATGTTAGAATTTTTTTTATAACATTTTAGATTAATTTTTTAACAAATTTTGATACTTACAAATCAAGTTTCAATATTCTTTAATAATATTTTAGGTTTTTTGATCGAAGTATTGAAATTTATTTTGTAAATATTAAAAATTATCAAAAAATCATAAAAAAAACTAACTTAAAAAACAACACCCACACTTGCTGGAACTTGAATTGGTCCGAATCAAATGCTAGTCTTTTAAATATCCCAACTTGCAATACTTGATGATTTTTGTTAGGACTGTCAATTTGGTCATGCAAGGAAAACAAAGACATCCATCCGTTGAGGTTGGACGGTCGTACTTATATGACGACCAACTTCAACCCACTGTCTGTCTACGCGGCTGAGGCACCAAATCCACCACTCATTCAACTAATTATATCATACGTCGTTTTGCATATATTAAGATATTTTATTTTTATCTGTTTTTGTAATGTCTTTTGATGTTTATCGTCTATCTTTTAATACGATATTTATTTATTATAAAAATAATTTAATATTTTATATTATATTCATCATGTTATATCTTTGATCAAGAAAAACCGACATTCTTTTATAATTAAATTTCATTTTGTGATACTTTTTTATACTTCTAAAATTTTTCACAAAGCAATTTATAGGACTAATTCACTCGATCTTTATCAATAAAAAAGTTATTATAGAAAAGTGAAAAAGCGAATTATGGGCGACAATGCATGTAGGCAGCAGTTGGGAGGCCACGGTGGTGAAAGTTTTTGAGGGAAGAGTAGAGATGGCAAAGGAATTCGAACTCGACGAGTTTTGACTCGATTCGATTGGGTTAGATTTTATTTTATTTTGCATAAAATTTTAGTTAAGATCGAGTCGGATCAGATTTTTTTAAAGGTGATCTTGGTTGGGTTGGGTTTGTGTTTGGAGTAAAAAAACCCGACCCGACCCGACCCGATGTAATTTTTTCATATATATATATATATATATTTTAGGGATATTTGTAATAATGATCCTTCTTTATATATATTTTATACAATTAGATTACTAAAATTATTTTTTTACAATTAGGTCAGTAAAAATTTATTTTTTTTACAATTAGATCCCTAAATTTTATTTTTATAATTAAGTCTCTAAAATTTAAAATTTTTAAAGATTCGGGTCAGATCGAATTTTTTTCATCCTAAACCTGAGTCGAGTTGAGTGACGGGTAGAGGGTATGATTTTTCGAGTTGGGTGCGGGTGAACTAAAAATCCAACCCGATTTGACCCATAACCATCTCTAGGGAAGAGTGGGGTCATAGCTCTAAAAAATATTAAAAGATTATTTTTAAAATTAAAATAATGATAAAATTATTTTTGCTTTAAAAATATATAATATTCTTAAAAGATTTAAATATTTTAAATAATTCTTTTAATAGATAATGTTAAAGTTCCCCCTAAAGGGTTCGATTGTAAAAAATGGGGTGGGTGGAGCTGGAACGTATTTAGGACCAGGAGCTATGACCCTCGAATATTGAGAAATTAGTTTAAACCCTATTTTTAAAGAAAATATAATTTAATTCTCTTAAATTTTTAAAATAAAATTATATTAAACTTTAAATACTTAAATATTTTTAATATAAGCGCTCTAATTTTTTTAAAACTTTTAATTTAAGCCTTCAAACTTTTAAAAATTTAAATTATTTTTAAACTCTTATTCAAAATTCTACTACTTATTTAAAAGTAGTGAAAAAAGGAAAACAAGATGAAGAGCGGAAAGTGGGCCGACAACAATAAAGTCAATCAGACCTAAATTCTACTACATGTTATATTTTAAAAATACATATTCTATTTTTTTAATAAAAAAAAAGTTATCCCTTTATTCTTAAATTCTAATCGTTATCGTTGTCGATCACTAATAATGTAAAGTTAATTATGACTTAAGATTAAAGTTTTAAGTTTAGATGTAGAGTTTAAAATTTGTGATTAGAATTTATGGTTGAGTATTAAAATTTATTTTTTTAGTATTAGATAAAAAAATAATACCAACTTTTTTTATTCATCTCATTTATTTAAACAATTAATTTAATATCTCAAATACTTTATTTTTTTTGTTAGATTTATTTATTTATTTATCTTTCTAAAAAAATTAATTTTAATCATTAAATTTATTTATTTATTTAATAAATCATAAAATTAAAAATTAAAAATTTTAAATAATTAAATTTAGAGATTCTAAGTTGATTGGACCCCTAAATGATTGCTCGAGTGCTCCTCTCACAGCTGGACCTGCCGTTAAGTTTATTGTTTTATTCGGAAGTGAAAAAAAAACATTTATATATTGTAATAAAAATATAAATATCATTAATGTAAACCCAGTGTTTATTTCCAGAAACATATATTGATAGTAAAAGAACATCAATACATGGATCATTCACTGTTTCCTTTGCATTATTTTATGTTAAACTTCTCTCATTACATGGAAAAAATAATGATTTCTTTCACGTTAGCATCAGTCGCCGTCTTGGGACTGCAAAATCCCATATGGGTCGTGGCTTCTCTTGCGATGTTGCCGGCACCGCCGCGGCTGTGTTCGGAGTTAGCAGGTGGATGGTAATAGAGACGAGCAGTCTGGGGGCAATGAGAATGGAATCTTGCGACTATTCTCACCCCTGCATCTAATATTTCTGTGTACTTTCCCATTAGAAAATCAATCTCTAAAATTTTCTTCAAAGTTCGAATTTTTTTTGAAGAAAATAAGAAAAAAATTAAAATAAATAAATAAAAAACTTTGTGCTAGAACACGTCCTAGAGCAAATCTCCCATATAAATAGGCAATAGAATTTGATGTTGGGAGTGGAAGGGAAAGGGATTGATATTTATAATACAGCAGGTAGGGGCGGTCTCTTTCCTTTCAGTTTCGGTACAGCTCACATTTTCCATGTTTTCCACGGTACGCGGAATAAATTTGATTAATCGTTTTATTTTTAAGATATATATTGTTAAATAATATTAAAGTTTATGATTTAATATCAAAATTTATAAAGTTCAAATAAAATATATTTTTAGAATATAAAAATTAAAATTTATTTTTTAACGTTATGCATAGAGAAAAGTACTAAAAAATTAGACGAGAATATTTTTACATATATTATGCTACTTTGTTTCAACTTTTTAGATCTCATAATCGAAACAAGTAGATGCATAGTTGAGTTTATAGCCTCAGAAGATTGACTTTTATGTGTTTTTGGATATTTACAATGTCAACAAGATAAAAGGGATTATTTTTTGGGTATTTTTATCACGTTATCTATGAGACCAACTAGTTAAAAATATTTATTTAATTATTTTTTATTTTATATTTTTACTAAATGAATGTTGACTAATATTTATTGTAAATTAAGTTTAAAAACAGTTTTTACTAAGTGAAGATTTACTTGGTAAAAATGATGAAGTAGAAAAAATAATTAAATAAATGTTTTTGATTGATTGGTTCCATGAATGATGTGGTGGAAACAGGCATATCTGGGCTCGGCTCGGTTTGGCTCGAGATTGATAATTTTCTATATTATTTTTATTATTTATTTATTTATAGTTTATTTTTTATTTATTATTTGTAATTTTGTAAATTTATTTTAGTTGATAATATTTAATTTGTTTTATTTAATTTATTTTTAGTGGATTTACGTAATTATTTTATTATTTTTTTTTGCTAAACAAATTATTTTTAATGTATATATAAATATATATGTATATACATAATTATTCCGAGCCTGTTCACAAGCTTTTCGAGCTGAGCTTGGGTAAGCTCGGCTCGTTTAAGTCCTGAGCCGAACCCAAGCCCGAGTCGAGCTCACTCGAGCCTGGCCGGCTCCGAGCCCGAGTAGCTCGCGAGCCGGCCAGGCTCATTATCTCCCCTACCCATCACCCTTGCCTGCATAGACGAAACTAAGTAGGGGTGAGATGGAGCAATCGCCCCTTATCCCTGAAGAATTTTTTTTCCACTTTTATCTTTTTATTTAGTTTTTTTAAAATTATTTTTTATGAATTTGTCCCGCTACTAAATATTCATGTTTTACCCCCTCAACTCCAAATCTTATCTCCGTCTCTGCTTGCTTGAACCGGTAAGAAGCAAATGTTCGTCTCTTTTAAATATCCCAACTTGCAGTCTAAAGATGCTTACCAAAATTCAATGCTTGATGATTGCTGTTACGCTCTGGTCAATTGTTGATGTTGGGAAAACAAAGACGCCCATACATTTTGGTTGGTGATGCCCCTCAGCGTCCTCCTATTACACCCGACCTAAGCTCACTGTATAGGCAGCTGAGGCACCCAACTCCACAACTCTTTCAAGTTACTAGACACACGGCTCTAATTAATTATAAAACCAGAAATTATATTCCTATATTGTAGTAATGATCAGAATTAGTTGATAAGAGATTATATAAATATGGGTTTATATGACTAGTTCATTGCATCAACTAATCATATAAATATGTTTGGGAAAATTATTTATATTTCATATTTGATTAAATCAGAGGTAGAGTTAAAAAATTATTTAAGGTGTTATATTTTAGTTATATTTAAATGGTGTGTAAATTATTTATAAATTGACATGTCATTTATTTTTTTAATTATATAAATCATATAAAAATCTGGTCTAAAGATTTTGGGTGCCAATTTGACCACTTATTAAAATAGATGTTTGAATATATATTAAAAAGTAAAATTAATTAAATCGTAAATCAAATCGAATCAAACAATATACTCTCGTAAAATTATTAAACCCTATTAAACCCTTTTGTTTAAAATTCAGTATCTCCCCGTTGAATTCATCTTTTAATCACGGCGGTGGCCAACAACCCCTACCAGATTAAAACCGACAAGTGTATTATTTTATTTGGAAATAAAAAAATATTTATATATAGTAATAAAAATATAAATATAATTAATTAAAGCTCATAATTTATTTCCAGGAACAAATACACAACGTAAAAGAACATCAATACAAGGATCAGTCACTTCGTTTCCTTTGCATTATCATATGTTAAGCTTCTCTCATTACATGGAAAAAATAATGATTTCTTTCACGTTAGCATCACCCGCCGCCTTGGGACTGCAAAACCCCATATGGGTCGTGGCTTCTCTTGCGATGTTGCCGGCGCCGCCGCGACTGTGGTCGGAGTTAGCAGGTGGATGGTAATAGAGACGAGCAGTCTGGGGACAATGAGAATGGAATCTTGCAACTATTCTCACCCCTGCATCTAATATTTCTGTGTATTTTCCCATCAGAAATCAATTTCCAGAATTTTCTTCAAAGTTTGAATTTTTTTTTGAAGAAAATAAGAAAAAAATGAAAAAAAAAAATGAAAACTTTGTACTAGAACACGTCCCAGAGCAAATCTCCCATGAAAATAGGCAATGGAATTGGCTGTCTGAAGGGAGAGGGATTGGTATTTATATACAGAAATACGGCAGCCAGCGGGGTCTCTTTCCTTTCAGTTTCGGTCCAGCTCACATTTTTCATATTTTCCAAGTTAGGTGGAATGTATTTCAATATGTGCCCCTACATTTTACTCTTTTAGTCATATTAGTCCCTAATAATTCATTATTTTTCAATTAGGTACACATTTGTTGTATGAAAAAAGCGAAAGAGACATGAAATAAGACACACACAAGAGACGAGATTTAATATGATTTAATTTTATTTATTTTTAAGGATGAGAAAAGTAAATAATAAATTAATAAGTGAGGTAGATAAAATGTTGAGGACATTACACGAAAATAGAGAAATTCAAGGGCTTCACTGCAAATAACATTTTATGTTTTTGTCACTGCAATAACAAGACAGATTCTGGGACTTGGCTGAATCTAATGAGTCAAATTAGACAAAACCGCGTCAGAAATATGCTCGGCCTGGGTTGATCGCCGCGTGATTTGCTCATATGTTTTTTCACAATTACACAATTGCCCTTCATTTTTATATGTTTATTGATTTGTAATGTTATGATTACTGACCAGCAAAATCACGTGGATGGCTAACACCATAATTTTTTTTTTAAAAATATGGTAATAAAAGAAAGAAAATATTAGTTAATTTTGTCACTGTAATAACAAAAATGTTATTTAGATTTGATTCGATTAAAATTTAATTAAAATTTTGTTTGAGTGAGTTTAATTCGTATTCGATTTGTGATTTTAACAAACCGAATTGAATAATTTAAACTCAACTTACAAAGCTCGTAAATAAACTCAAAAAAATTTATATATATTAAAAGTAGTCTATTTAATAAAAAAATAATAATAAAATAAATTAAGAAAAAATTATTAAAAATAAATAAATTAAAATAAATTAAATATTATGTGTTTATATTGTTGTAAGAATATTTTTTGATTACTTGAATTAATATACTTTTGAGGATTTTTGACTTAAATATTACATCTATTTCTTTTAATAAGTATTGCATATTACACTTTAATTTTTAGTTTATGACATTTGTTATTGGCAAGTAAATCTGGATTCAGATGAATCCGATTTTAAACAATAATTTTTTAAAAATATCTTTAAAGACAAGTATAATAGGATCCGACTTTTGACCATTCTTAATATTGCGATATTAGAGTACTGAGAATATTGATTCTGTTATAACAAACTCTCTCTAGAAAGTTGGTTTGTTAGTCTTGGCGCCATTCTCTAGCAAGTCATTTACTCTGCTATATAAGCAGCCTATTACTTTGTAAATACATGATGAATGAAAATATTTTTCTCTTAGAAATTCTATCAGTTATCTTGTAAGTTTTACATGGTATCTCTCGCCATATTTTTCCTGGTGTGTTAAGCTTCCGCTTCTCTATTTTTCTCTCCATTCTCCTCTTTCATGGCAACCGATCCTGAAATCTCCATTAATGATGTGTCTGCTCAAGCTTTCTCAAACAAACAAATTAGTGTTAAGTTCGACGATCACAATTTTCTTTTCTAGCGACAACAAGTCTTGCTCATTGTTCGTGATCAAGGGTTGGAACACCACCTCGATGGCGAGTTTGTGCCGCCGGCCAAGTTTACAACTACCAGTGATGGCACTAAGCTACCAAATCCGGCGTATCAAAAATTTATCAAGCAGGACAGTTCGCTCGCCTCCTGGTTGTCCTCCACTGTAAGTTTGACTGTTCTCCCTCATCTTGTTGGCTGCGATTCTTCATCCTCCATTTGGCGTACTCTTGTGCTTCGTTACTCAAAGCTCTCAACTACTCGTGTAATGCATTTACATTGCAAATTAAGATCTCTAAAAAAAGGTAGTCTGTCGGTTCATAAATATGCTACTCGAATCAAGGAAGTTTGTGATTTGCTTGCTGTTTGTGGAAGTCCTATTTCTGATATTGAGCAGGTTGCCACTGTGCTTAATGGTCTTCCACTTGAATTTGAATCTGTTGTGGCTGTGATATCTGCAAGCAAAGAACCGTATACGTTTGATGGTGCTATATCCTTGCTAGCTGATGCTGAAGCACGACTTGAAGATCCATTTCGTCTTTCGGTTGATGTGAACAATACTGTTGTGCCACCGACAATGGTAAATCCAGATTCTCGATCAGATTATGTGTATTCTTGTGGTGGTGCTTGTGGTGGCCGAACAGAACCAGCTGGTAGGTTTCGTGGTGGTCGATCGAGACTTCAATGTCAAATTTGTGGGAAATTGGGTCACCTTGTCGATCGATGCTGGCATAGGTTCGATCAAAGCTATCAGATTAAAGCTCAAACACCTGTTGGTGACACTCATGCTTGCTTTTGTGCTCATGATCAACCTGATGGTGTCTACAGCCCATTTATTCAGGTCGAGCCTTCCCCAGCTGCTGCTATAGACGAGTCTCCTCAAGTGAATACTCTTATTGCCACAACCTCGGCCTGGTATCCAGATTCAGGAGCAACACACCATGTGACCAACTCTACTCCACCGGCTCACACCATTCCAAAGTATACAAGCCAGGGTAAAGTATACATTGGTGATGGATCTTCCCTTACTATTTCACATGTTGGTCAGTCTTATGTTGCTTCAAATACTCGCTCGCTCGCATTGAATTATTTGTTGCATGTGACTGACATAACTCGCAATCTTATATCAGTCTCTACATTTGCTACTAATAATCATGTTTACTTTGAGTTTCACTCGACCTATTGTGTTGTTAAGGATGAATACACAGGCGAGGTGTTACTGAGAGGTGCTCAGAAAGATGGTCTTTATGTTCTTCCTTCAATAAGCTCGTCAGCTATGGCACATTCAGCAACAATCGATGATGATTACTGGATCTGGTATAACCGATTGGGCCATCCCACCTTAGAAGTTGTTAATGTTGTTACACAAAAGTAGTTTTCCAGAAAGCCATTGCATCCTTGTTCAGCCTATCAATTAGGCAAAAGTCACTCTCAACCGTTTGAATCTTCAAACACAATTTACAGTAAACCTTTTCAATTAGTTGAAATGGATGTTTGGGGACCTGCTCCTGAAGCTTCCAATGGGTATAGATACTATCTGTCTTGTATTGATTTGTTTTCAAGGAATGTACGAGATTACCTTCTTAAGAAGAAATCAGATGTTTGTTTGGCATTTCAAGAATTTTATGCTTTAGTTAAAAATCAGTTTAATACTAATCTCTTGGCTGTGCAAGTTGATGGTGGAGGAGAATTCAGGTTCCTTGAAACACAAATGGCTCAATTAGGTGTCCAACTCAGGGTCACTTGTCCTCATACCTCGCAACAAAATGGTATTGTTGAAAGAAAGCATCGACATATAATTGAGACAGCTCTTACATTGTTAGCACATGCTTCTTTGTCCATGAAATATTGGTCATATGCCGTGGTCAGTGCAGTTTATCTTATAAATCGCATGCCATCAAAGACTTTGAATTTTCAGTCTCCATTTCAGGTGTTGCATAACAAGCTGCCTAATTATAAATTTATGCGTGTGTTTGGTTGTCTATGTTATCCCTATTTGAGGCCCTTTAATCGACATAAGCTGTCATTTCGCTCTTCTCCCTGCATATTCTTGGGCTATTCTATGTCTTACCATGGTTATGTATGTCTTGATCAAAAAACTTCAAAGGTTTTCATCTCCAAGAATGTTGTCTTTGATGAAACTGTATTCCCACACAGTAATGAATCTTTCACTCGTTCCACAGACTCAGGCTTATCTCATCCTTTTCATATGCCACAATTCTCAGGAGATTCAGGTACATCTACTGCTAATCATCCCATTCATGACGATGATCCCTCGCCTACAACTACTATTCCGCAAGATGCCACAACACCTCCAGAGTCAATGCCAGGTTCTGTTGATCCAATTTTTGAAGTCCCTGGTGCTCCAGAACCTGCTTCTGTTACTCAGGATCCTGAGATAGTACCATCTAGTTCTCATGAGTCAGCAATGCCATGTGATCCAGCTCCCCCAATTGTCACGAATGGTGGTTTCCCAGAGTCTCATTCTAATGATTTTGCACCTAGTTTTTCCGTGTTTTTTTTTATAATGATGCTACTCAACCTGCTTTAGCTGATCTTCCAACTAACACACATGCCATGCGAACTAGGAGCAAGGACGGTATTTTTAAACCAAAGGTGTATCATCTTTTGATGGATGACGTTCCAAAAGATGTTTATGCAGCACTTGTAAATTTGGAATGGAAACAAGCAGTTCATGATGAGTATAATGCACTCATTGACAATGGCACATGGCAGTTCGTTCCTTTACCTTCAGGACGTAAAGCCATAGGATGCAAATGGTTGTTTAAAATAAAGAGACATGCTGATGGTTTTGTTGATCGATACAAAGCTTGATTAGTAGCCAAGGGCTATTCTCAACTTGCTGGACCTGATTTTCGGGAAACTTTTAGTCCAGTGGTTAAATCTTTCACTGTCAATTTGATTATTTCCTTGGTTGTGACTCATAGGTGGCAGATTAGTCAAGTCGATGTAAATAATGCATTTCTTAAGGGCGATTTACATGAAGATGTATAAATGGTTCAACCAGATGGGTTTCAACAACTTGCCAGTGATGGAAGTGAATTGGTATGTAAGCTTCAGAAAGCTCTTTATGGTCTCAAGCAGGCTCCAAAAAATTGGTTCAATAAGCTTCATTCATTTCTGGTTACTTTGGGGTTCAAATCATCCAATGCAGATGCCTCACTGTTTGTGTACAATTCAGCTGGTATCATTACTTATATGATAGTGTATGTCGATGACATTTTGATTACAGGTCATTCTCAAGAACATGTTAATTCTGTGGTAGCTCAGTTGGATCGAAAATTCTCTCTTAAAGACCTTGGTGAGTTGAATTACTTCCTTGGCATCGAGATCAGACATGTTAATGGTGGTATGTTTTTGACACAACAAAAATATATTACTGATCTTTTAGTCAAGACTGATATGAGAGATGCAAATGATGTGCCCACTCCTATGGCTGCAAATTGCAAACTCAGGAAAAATGATGGAGAGTTTCTTTCGGATTCTCATCAATATAGAAGTATTGTAGGCTCACTTCAATATATATGCCATACGAGACCTGACATTTCTTTTTCGGTGAACAAGGTAGCCCAATTTATGCATCAACCAACTGAGATTGGGTTGCTGTCAAACGAATACTTCGATACCTCAAGAGCACTATTGATTTTGGTTTGTGGTTCTCTTCACAACAGACCATCACTCAGGAAATTCATTCGTTTGCCGATGCTGATTGAGGAAGTGATCCCGATGATAGAAGATCCATTTCTGGTAATTGTTCTTATCTTGGCGCACATATTATTACTTGGAATTCTTGAAAACAACGAGCTGTATCCAGATCAACTGCTGAAGCTGAATTTTGAAGCATTGCTGATGCAACATCCGATGTGCTATGGCTTCAAGCAATTCTTCAGGACATGTTTGTTTCACTTAGTGTTGTTCCTGTGGTTTGGAACGATAACACCAGTGCGGTAGCCATGGCTACTAATCCTGTAATGCATGCTAAGACTAAGCATGTTGACTTAGATACGTTTTTTGTGCGTGAGAAGGTTGCCTCTCAAGCTCTCGAAGTCAGTTATGTTCCAATTAATAGTCAAGTTGCTGATGCTCTTACCAAATCACTTTCCATTTCAAAGTTTCAAAAATTTTGGCGTCAATTATGTGTTCAACAGTTCTCAGAGGTTGAAGAAGCAAGGAAAATATTAGAGTACTGAGAATATTGATTTTGTTATAACAAACTCTCTCTAGAAAGTTGGTTTGTTAGTCTTGGCGCCATTCTCCAGCAAATCATTTACTCTGCTATATAAGCAGCCTATTACTCTTTGTAAATACACGATGAATGAAAATATTTTTCTCTTAGAAATTCTATCAGTTATCTTGTAAGTGTTACATGCGGTAGGTGTATTTAAAAAAAAATATTATTCATAATCGAATTTAATTGAATTATACTTTATATGTACAGTAACAAATGTTATAAATTGAGAATTAAAGTCGATTGTGTCATAGATTAAAAAAAAATCTTATACAATATTTAAGTCAAATTATAGTTTTTAACAACACTCCATCTTTTATATTAAAAATTATAATAAAATTATTTTTTAAAATCAAATTGAATCCGATAAATATAAATTGAACTCGACAAACTTTGAACTCGAGTCAAGTCTATAATATAATTTCTGAGCCTGGTCAGACGAACCAGTAGCAAGTTTTTAAACAAGGTTTTCCCCCTAAAATCATAGTATGGATTTATATGATTGGGTAAAATCATGGATAGGAGTGTAAAAAATAGAATATTCGACCAACAGTTTATGAACTAGTCACGTAACGTTCGTTTATAAGATAAATAAATGAATATGAAAAAAGTATTATATTCGTTAATAAACGAATAAACATAAATAAAATATATTTAATTATTTATATTTACGAATAAAAACGTTTATAAAATAAAAATATCTATAGATGTATTTAAAACGATATATTGTTTCGATGAAAAAAAATATCTTTTGTAGGAAAAATTATATTATAAATCATTCTTACTACGTCGTCCATAAAATCAATCAATTAAAGACATCTATTTAATTATTTTTTCACCTCATTATTTTTATAAATTAAATTTTAAAACAATTTTTATTAAATAAAAATTTATTTAATAAAATAAAAAAAATTAAATTTATACTTTTAATTAATTGATTTTATAAATAAGATAACGGGTATGATCCTAATATAATTTCTGAGTTAAATCAAGGGCAAATACAATGGCCACGTAGGTCATCCGCAGCCATTTCCAATGGATCTCACCACGGCCCACCACCGCCCTTTAAACCTCCGACAGAAAAACCCTCAACCCTAAAAATTTCCCAAACGCCATTTTCTTTATATTCGTCGTTAACCACAAACCCTAAATCATTAAAACCAACTAATTCCCCATTCTGTACTCTCCATTTTTATCACAGCAGCAAACTAAAAAGAAAAGAGAGAATGGAGGTGGAAAGAGAGCAAGCGGAGACGGGGAAAAGCGTGATGTGCGTATTAACAGACCCAGAAGGAAACACTCTGGGAGGCACCATGTACCTTCCCCAGAACGTTGGTCCTCTTCAGCTTCAGCAGATCGTCAATACGCTTCTAAAAAATGTAAGCTTCTTTGGCTGCTATGCTTCATTCCATTATATTTTGCTGTAACTAGTTCCAAGTTGTTAATTCTCTGTTGTTGTTTTCGTTTAATTTACATTCGATGCATTTATTCCAAGTTTCATGCAATTGCTTGTATACTTTTGGTTGAATTATTCAAAATTCGATTTCTTTAAGATAATAAATTGCTTCTAGAGACTGAAATGAGTCATGAATTTTGGGGTTTGGGTTTCTTCAGGAGGAGAAGCTGCCATATGCATTTTATATATCTAATCAGGAGCTTCTTGTTCCACTTGGAAACTACTTGGAGAAAAATAAAGGTTGGTTGGGGAACTGTTGAAAGTGAATTATGTGACAGTTCAACTCTATTATTTGGTTCTTTTGTATTTCTCAATTTTATGTTGGTTGGTTAATTTGAATTAACAAATTTTCAGTTTCCATGGAGAAAACATTATCTATAGTTTATCAACCGCAAGCGGTCTTCAGGATTCGTCCAATTAATCGATGTTCTGCTACAATTGCTGGTATGACATATTGTGATTGATATATATTTGTTATAAAAAAATTTAGTTGCGTTGAACTCCGATTTCTATTCTTCATGAAAGAAACAAATTGCATCTTGCATGAGCTCTGGATATTATGATATTATTCAGCTTTGAAAAGGAATATTTTTTTTTCAGTTCAGGCTCAGCTTATTTTATTTTCAATAAGGAACTTCCATTAACATATTCATATTTTTTCTTTATATGGACTAATTAGATGTGAACTGTTTACTAGCATTCTTGTAGCTTAATTGGATTGGTTATCCTAAATCTTTATTGTTGCTTTGTCACATTAGGTCATACTGAAGCAGTACTTTCTGTTGCCTTTAGTCCTGATGGAAGACAGTTGGCAAGTGGCTCAGGTGATACCACTGTCCGACTATGGGACCTAAACACTCAGACACCAATGTTTACATGCACAGGTTAGAAATTTGTACTTGATGCTGTTTTCTTCGTCAGTTTGACTGAAAAACTAATTTAGCAATGGAGAAGCATTTAAGCGTACATATGGAGTTAGAAAAGAGATGCCATGTAACATAAATTCATGTTAATTGTAATTATTGGCATTCATTGCATTTCTCTTTTTTGTTAATCATTTATCTTCTGATATTTTTTTCAGGACACAAAAACTGGGTTCTTTGTATTGCATGGTCACCTGATGGTAAATATCTAGTCAGTGGGAGCAAGTCTGGAGAACTAATATGTTGGGACCCACAAACAGGGAAGCCTGCCGGCAATCCGATGACTGTAAAGTCTTTATTCTTGAATAACTACATTATTATTTTTTAATAATTCAGTATAGTTGATTGCCTTATTCATATAAAACATGGTGCTGATTTCTTGTATTCTTATAGGGCCACAAGAAATGGATCACTGGTATCTCATGGGAGCCTGTCCATCTAAATGCTCCATGCCGTCGCTTTGTAAGTGCTAGCAAAGATGGTGATGCCCGCATATGGGATGTTTCCTTAAAGAAATGTGTTATTTGTCTCAGTGGCCACACACTTGCTGTAACTTGTGTGAAATGGGGTGGAGATGGAGTCATATATACAGGGTACAATTCTGTTCTGTTTCTATGATTCTGATCAGATTTTCTGTTTGTTTTTTCACTCTCTTCTATGAAAGTATAATCTCTGTTTTCCTTGGAAATTGCATAGAAGCAATAAGCACTTTGTACTCGTCGAGTCTTCTCGTCAATTAACCACTTTTATTTAAACTCTTAACTGGTTAGTACTAATGAGCTCCCTTCTATCTAACTGGCTGAAGATCCCAGGATTGTACTATCAAAGTATGGGAAACGTCACAAGGGAAGCTAATTCGTGAACTGAAGGTGGTTTATTGCACTTTCTAGAACATCTCTTTGTCATATGTATACATTAAACTGCTCTTTTGCATGTCTATGCACTAATTGTTTCTGTATATGTCCTGAATTTTTATATTACAGACATTCATTTGCTTGTTCTACTTGTTTTAGGGTCATGGGCATTGGGTTAATTCCCTTGCTTTGAGCACAGAATATGTTCTTCGCACTGGGGCTTTTGATCATACTGGTAAACAATATTCGTCTACAGAAGAAATGAAGAAGGTATTGATACTTGTTTGGTGTCATTAGTTCGTGTACCAATGAAACTCATTTTTTGTGATTTTACTGTATAATATACCTCTCTTTGCGACAACCATTTTTTTTGTTATTTTACCTTGATATATTCAAGTCAAGCTTCCTTATTTTTCCTCTTAAGTAGAAAAGTAATTAGATTTCCTTATATAATTTAGGTTGCTCTAGAAAGGTACAACAAAATGAAAGGCAATGCCCCTGAGAGATTGGTATCAGGATCTGATGATTTTACCATGTTCCTATGGGAACCTGCTGTCAGCAAACATCACAAAGCTCGCATGACTGGCCATCAACAGGTACAATGTATACCGCTGCTTACTCATTCTGATTGAGATCCAAATTGTTGATTTCTTCATACCTAGAAATAAGTTCGTACATTTTGTTGGTTGTTTGCAGCTTGTAAACCATGTTTATTTCTCACCTGATGGGCTATGGGTGGCCAGTGCATCATTTGATAAGTCAGTCAAGCTATGGAACGGTACTACCGGAGAATTTGTTGCTGCATTCCGAGGTCATGTTGGGCCTGTTTATCAAATAAGGTTTGAGATATTTCTATAGTTTGTCCATGCCACTTTTCTATTTTTTTTTTCTCAGGATTAATAATTATCTTGCATGTTACTCTTCAGCTGGTCTGCAGATAGTAGGCTTCTTTTAAGTGGAAGCAAAGACTCCACCTTAAAGGTAAGTCCCAGGATATTTTATCTTTCCCCCTGTTTTCGGTATTCAAACATCCTGAATTTTTTTTGACGTAGATCATTGGGCATTCTTTTATGAACATACTCACATGCTCTACTTTTGATGTAGTGTAGAAATGAACCAAACTGAAGTTACATTTCATTTGTACTTTCCGACTTAGTTGAGTTTTGTTATTGTTCTGCCATGGCCTCAATGTTATTATCATTATCCTTCTCTTGTTCGGCCTCTGTTACACATATGTCCTCCCTGCTTTACTCTCCCTTAGATCCCCTCCCCCTATGCCGCCGCCCCATCTTCAACCCTACCCTAAAAGTCCCGATTCTTCAATTGAGGCCTTGGATGGAATGCTAATGTTGTTTTTGACAAGCTGGTTATTCTTGTTACAAGGTATGGGATATCAGAACAAAAAAGTTGAAACAAGACCTCCCAGGCCATGCGGATGAGGTAAACTCTCCATGCTACTAGTAGTACCAAAGGCAAAGAATCATTGATATTGGTTTGCCGACAAACTGGAGACTGACCATCCTCATTCGAACAGGTTTTTGCGGTTGATTGGAATCCAGATGGTGAGAAAGTTGCCTCTGGTGGTAAGGATAGGGTGTTGAAGTTGTGGATGAGCTAATCAAGGGGAGCCTAGATTCATATTGCAGCATGGCAGTGAGTGACATGTGCAACTGCAATGAACCAAAAACTTCAGAATCAGTCCAGACTGATCATTGTTTTCAGGATTGCTTGCTGTATACTATATACTAGCTATACGAGACATTGCAACTGATGTAATATATTTTTTGAAGTGTAATGCAAATTTAATTTATTTAGTGTAATGAGTTAAACACAATTCTATTCAAACAAGTTTAATAAATGCATAATTTTGGATTTTTTTTTCAGTAAATTTTACTGAAAGTAGCCTGCAATTTTAGATGTGCATGCTTTCATTGTATCTTCTGACCAAGTAAAATTGCACATTTATCATCCTTTCTAATCAAAAACACCTTCGACTGTGGTAAAAAGAAATAAAAATAAATAAAATTGATGCTTAGTCATATGGTGATGATGATGATACAGGTCCCAGTCTGTATACAAAATGATAATCTGGTATTGCCCATACCCAATTTCACTAGGATTCCATCCAAACATCCCCTGCCCAATTCCATTGTGCACTTGCATGTTCCCACATGGAATGCCCACATTGGTAATTGAAGGGTTGAAGACATTTTCAACTGTTAGTAATCATTCTTCTTCAAATGTTTGATGGAGGCTTGTAATCAAGCATCTCCCTGATATTTAGCTTGATCGAAGGACCCATCGATGTGCATATATGTGCACTTTTCCAGTATACTCCTTTTGCACCTTTCGGCTTGTTTGTTTCGATCGATTTCTGTCAACAACAAAACCATGTAAACATCAGAGTTCAATTCTGGTTTTCGTATCACAAAATGTGTTCGCAAGATAGAAACGGAGAGCAAGAAGGCGGCAGGGTTTGACATACAACTGCTGCAAGAAAATTCACAAGGAGGTCGTCTTCAGAGAAGTCTACTTTGCCGAAAGGTATGTGGACAATCCCGGTTTTATCAGCTCTGTATTCAACTTTACCCTTTTTGAATTCTTCTATAGCCTTCAAAAGAAATGATTCAATAAACATTATAGTTAATATCACCATTGCTAGCTACCACACACCATTCAATTGCGAATTCATTGAAACTAAAATGATCAACAAGAACTCATCAAAGCATAACAATCAGATCTTACCTGAGGTATATTTGGGGTAACAGTACCAGCTTTCGGATTTGGCATGAGCCCACGTGGTCCTAGAATCTTTCCAAGGCTTGCAACCTAATTTAGAAGCAGGAAGATGTTAAAATAAACCCATAGTGACAATTATTGTCATTTCGACCAAAAAGGGACATCTCATTAATTGAAATAAGAGCAGCAAACCAGCACCTTAACCATCATATCTGGGGAAGCAATTAACTTGTCAAAGTCCATGAATCCTCCTTTTATTTGTTCAATCAAGTCCTCACCACCAACAATATCTGCTCCAGCATTTTTTGCTTCATCAAACTTTTCACCTGCAAAGATATTACAGAAAAACAATTAATTTGTGTTGCTAAACCTCAGAAAAGAAAACTTTATCCTAATAGGATTCCATTTAAGATCTTTAACTACTATCACTTGCCTAGAGTACATTGTTCTAAAATGATTACTGTTTATATTTAGTAGTTCAGAACCTACTCAATCTTGGGACATGAACCATAACATGATTCAGCTATGTTTCCTTGCTGGAAATATTTGAGATATTTCAAAAGAACATTATCTCACATCTTCTAGCTATTTAACCTGTTATTTATATATCATGGCACCCACTTCATTAAATTTATAACTTCTAAAAGTTTGATGGATTTATCTCCTGCTTTTTCGCCTAAAAGTTCACTATTCCTACCATAAGTACCCTTGTTCTATGAAAAGACAAATTTCTTTAGAGTATTCTTTGGTTTTTCCTTGTTTTAGATCTTGTCTTGCTCTCCAAATTGACGAGCTTATTTAATCCTTGGTGATGCATGTGAAGCTTTAATCTTGGACGATACATTCAAGCTTGAAAACATTGTTCTATACACCAAAAAACGCATCTCCTCTCATTCTCTCTTGCTTTTTCTAGCCCAACCTTTGCAGACAAGCCTATAAATATCAAACCTGACAACATTGTTTTACAACTAAAAACGCATGTCTCCTCTAATTGTCTCTTGTTTTTCTAGCCTAACCTTTGTTTACAATTCTATAAATACCAAGCCTGACAACATTGTTTTATACACCAAAATATGCAGGTCACCTATCATTCTCTCTTCCATACCATTGAGTATTTTTCTTAAGAGTATTCTTTGCTGTTCCTGCCCCTATTCTTCGAATAGATAAACTTGTTAAATCTTGAGGATACACTATACGACGAATTATTCTTAAGAATATTATTCAATACGCTCCGAGCTTTATAATTCAGATTTCAGAATTTGGTTTGTTCAATTTAGCTGAAAATACCCCCACACATTTATTCAGTAGCTTTCTCACAATTTTATGCAAGAATTTGTAGATTTAAAAACAAATTCCATTACAAATGAAATGAAAACAAGTTATGGCAAAAAAGATAAGAATGCATCGAAGTGCAGTAACTACCTTGAGTAAGAACGGCAACCTTAACCTTTTGTCCTGTTCCCTTAGGCAAATTCACCTACAAGATAAAATAGTCCAACGAAAGTAGTAGGATATTAGGCAAAACACCAAAGGTCAGTCAGAACATGGCTACGATGAGGTTATCATACAAAGCACAAAAAACTTACGGTTGCTCTAAGCTGTTGATCATTATACTTAGGATCGATGTTAAGACGGAAATGAGCTTCAGCTGTCTCTACAAACTTTGTACATGACATTTCCTTTAGCAAAGATATTGCTGTCTTTACATCATATTCCTTTTTGTTTTCCCTTAATTTTTGAATTTCCAAGAATCTCTTGGACCTTGTCTGCAGTTTGAGCCGGAAAATAAACTGAATTAAATAACTGAATGCAAGTAAACATCACAAACATATACATTAACCGCATATTTAACAAAGTAACCATTTCAGATAGACCATGACTCCATATATCAAAATACTTGAACTTAAACTCGATTCGATTGTAAAACCTTTACTGCATTAGAAACTGTGTATTTAACAAAGTAACCATTTCAGATAGACCATGACTCCATATATCAAAATTCTTGAACATAAACTCGATTCAATTGTAAAACCTTTACTGCATTAGAAACTGCGTATTTAACAAAGTAACCATTTCTGATAGACCATGACTCCATATATCAAAATTCTTGAACTTAAACTCGATTCGATTGTAAAACCTTTACTGCATTAGAAACTGCATATTTAACAAAGTAACCATTTCAGATAGACAATGGCTCCATATATCAAAATTCTTGAACTTTAACACTATTCAATTGTAAAACCCTTCACTGCAGTAGAAACTCAAAAACTAAAGGATTGGAGTGGGGAGGGGAAAACCCTTTATTTGGAAGGAATTTTTAATCATGGTAAGTAAAACTGTACAAGTAAGGGAGATTGAGTACTCTTTCCTTTCAGCTTAAAAATTCAATCTTTTATTTAAGACAACACAACAAACACTGTTTTCCCTAAGCTAAGCGAAAACCCAGACACAAAATTATCCAACATATTTAATAAACAAAGGCACAGCAGGTAAAAATTTCGAAAACCACATACTCTGTCTCTCTTAAGAGGCAACGCGGCCTTCCCTTTCTTGGGCTTGGACGGGGCAGTAACAGTAGCAGCAGTAGAGCCACCGTCCTCTTCCTCCGCGGCCTCAGCCACCTCGACCTCCGTAGCCACGGCAGCCACCATGACATTCTTGGAGCCTCTCCGGGCACACAGATCAGCCCATCTTGCGCCAGATTTTCCGTCTATGGAAGTCTTGAGAGAAACGACGGGTTTTTTGGAGTTGAAAGACAGAACCGAAAGGGTGAGGTCTTGGGGGTGTACGGTGGATGCGGCGTATGTTAGCATCAACGATGATGAAGGTGCTGTGCAAGTAGCCATTGTTTCTGAACGAGAGCTTGTTTTTGGGCAATCTATAACTATTCTTATCTATCCATCCATAGTCGAAACGAAGAGGATAAGAGAGGTTTTTTTTTAATGGTGCAGTGAAATTTCTCAATTAATTTTTTTAAAAGTAATAAATATATATTTTTAATAACAAATATATTATAAGTTTAAGAATAAATATATCACTCAAATAGTTTTTTTATAATAAATAATGTCATTAAATTAAAATAAGAATATGATTTAATAACAATTTTTAGTTTCTATAACTTATATATTCTATTAATTTTGCTTTTAATTTAAAATAATTTAATAAATTTAATCTTTCATATTTAAAATTTTTACACCGTAACATTCGTGTTATTGTTCTAAATAATTGATAAACTAATAGAATATATTAATCTTAATGTCTATCATTAATAGATATAGTCACTTCACTAATAAAAATTTTAAATATAAACGATTAAGTTTACTAAATTATTTTGAATTATAACCAAATTAATATAATACATAATTTTCATGAACTAAATTCTTATTATTAAATTTATAATTAAGTAACATCTAGTGTAATTTATCTATATTACTTTTAGAAATAAAACTTAAAATATTTTTAATTTAAAAAAATACTAATTATTTGGTTTATAACCGTAAAAAGGGATTGATGACATCGATAATTATTGATAGTTTTGATCGAATATTGAAAAATTATGAGGTGACGTTAAAATGTAAATTATGCGACTGAAAATTGCATTAAAAGAATTAAGTTGGATTAAAAAAAATATTTTTTCCGTTTTTATGGAAAATCGGAAATGTAATAAAATTATATAATATCATAAAATTATATACGTATATCATATATATTATAAAAATTATTTAAATTAAAATAAATTAACATTATAAATATATAATTAAATTTTAAATAAAATTCTAAGCAATTATAATTTACTCTATCTAAATTTTATAATTTTGATTAATTAAAAAATTTAAATAAAATTTAAATTATAAAATAAAATAAATTAATTTTAACTTAAATGAAGCAATATATCAGAGATTTATTATTTTAAAAAATAATTGAATTTGAATTTTAGATACTTTTTGGATCAAATTTAAATTTATATAATTAAATTATAATTCGAACTTAATTTTTTTAAAAATTCGATTATTAATTAAATTAAATTTAAAATTTTTAAAATCAGATTTAAAGCCGATCCATTATCCTTCCTAATCGGATCGAGCCATGGCGAAGTGTTGTGGATCACAAATTAAAACTACCCGTCGGTTTTAATCTAAGAGTCTGTGGTTGGAAGAAGAGAACAAGATCAGGTGGGCCCAAGCCCTCGTGGCCTTTGTTCAACACGACTCACTCAAAAGTCTTCATCAGACACTAAGGAAAAGAATGAGTGAGATTAATAAATTTATTAATCAAATCATTAATTTAATTAAATTATAATAACACTTATAATTAGTATAGATTATAACTAATTATTGTGAAATTAAATTGTATAAATTAGTAATTAAATTATTAATTTAGTAAATTTATAATTAGTAATTGAATAAGTAATTAGAATGGCGTAAATTTATTGAATAATTTTATTTCATATTAGTTTAATATTTAAATAGTTTTAAACATATGTATTTTTTTTAATATTTAAATAAAATAAAAAGTCATTACTATAAAAACATTAGATAAAAAATCTAAATCAAGACATTAAATTCACACTCTTATGTTGCTTTTAAACTTAATAAAGACATTCTTTATTGATTAAAAAATAATTCAAGAAAACTCATCATTATTAGAAATTAATGTTTGTTTAACAAAAAAAAAACTATAATTTCTAACTCTAACACATTTTTTAATAATTTATATAATTAATTTAATCACTAAAGTCAACTTAATTTTATATTATATATTACAATAAAAATAAATATAATATATTTATTTATATAATGATTTATTAAATATCATTTAAGATATTAATTACATTTATAATACGTTATAAATATAATATATTTTATAAAATTTAATTGTTGTAACAAAAATAGTTATATCATTTAAGATATTAATCTTATATTTTATTAACCAAATATTATCATCTTACATTTCAACTAAATAAATCAAACAAAGTAAAATAATATTCTCAATAATTTATTAAATAATAATATTTCAAAAATCTTATTTTCAAATATAATCTTACATTTTCCCAAATGCACCTTAAATCTTATTTTCAAATATAATCTTAATATAATCTTACATTTCAGACATTTATTTTAAATTATTTGAAAGTAAATTACGGATTAAATATCTAATTATATATAATTACCAAATCGAATTATTCATATTTTTTATACAATTTTAATATCAACATCAATTAAATATAACATCTATCATCATTAAAATCCACTACTGTTAATATACAAGATATAAAATGTCATGACTTCACAATAATTTAATATTTTTAAAGATTTAAATTCGAATAATTTATATATATAATATATGTTTTAAAAAATAAAAATCAAAGAATATTTTATAATCACAATATAATATTAAAAAGAGTTAATTAATATAATTATAAATTCAAGGATTTAATCGGATAAAAATAATTAGTATTTTTTAAAATTTAAAGATTTTTTTTTCACATTTAATATATAGAGAAAATATTTGTCGACTGGTCTTCCACCGTTGAGTCTTACATTGCCTTCTTGTATCTTTTTATCTCCACCTCAGATGAAGCAAAAGCAACCCTTCAACTTCCATTTGCCTTCTCTTTGCCCTCTCTGGTCTCTGTAAGGCCAGAGACAGCGAAAACATAAAAACATCCTTTTGTCTTCGGTCTCACCACAAACACTCGCTCTTCTCTGCAATGGCAACCGCTACCATCTCCACGCGCTCCTTCCTTCTACACTCCCACGCTCACCACCACAAACAGCAGAGCTTCGCTATCACTTCCTGCCGTATAAACACCGTCAGCATCAACAGCCCCTTCACTCACTCTCTTTTACTGACCGTCTCCGCCAGACCCCGTAATAAACTCCACCCCGCCACAGTAGTTTTCTCCTCGGGAAATGGCGGTACTGGTGGAACTGGCGGAACTGGGAGTGGAGGTGGCGGAGGACACGACGGTCACGACGATCAAGACCGGTCACGTAATCGATCCGAAGCAATCCTAGCTCTAGCTGAGGTACATAACCATTTACAGACACGGTTTTATTATTATACACGCTTTTGTTTCTTTTTTACGTGCGAATTGTGGCGTATACAGGCAGGCAGAACGATTGAGAGCTTACCCAAAGACATAGCGGCGGCAATCGAGGCGGGGAAGTTGCCGGGATCGATTATTAATAGGTACTTTGAGTTTGAGAAATCGCCTGTATTCAGCTGGTTGCTTAACTTCGGAGGGTTTAAGGAACGGTTGCTTGCCGATGATTTGTTCTTAACTAAAGTTGGCATCGAGTGCGGCGTAGGTATTTTCACCAAGGTTAGTCTTTTCTTGTTCCAAAATCACTGCTCTTACAACCCTTTCTGGGATTTTCTCTTACTGCTCTCTTCTTCTTTTTCAGTCTGCTGCAGAGTTAGAAAAGCGAAGAGAAAGGATAACGAAAGAGCTGGACTTTGTTTTTGCCGATGTGGTATGTCTGGTTGCACGAGAATAAAAACAAAAACAAATTTTATTTTCAATACACGTTACTAACAATAACGATTCAACGTTTTTCAGGTAATGGCACTCGTTGCAGATTTCATGCTTGTGTGGCTTCCGGCTCCGACGGTCTCTCTCCGTCCACCTGTAGCAGTCAGTGCCGGGGCTATTTCCAAGTTCTTCTATAATTGTCCCGATAATGCTTTCCAGGTTTATTGACTTTATCTGTTGTCACATGTATCTAAGTTTTATCTGTTAGAGGTATGTATTATGTAAGCCACACATATGGGTTTATCTTATCTTGAGAATCCTGAATGCAGGTGGCTTTGGCAGGAACATCTTATTCATTGTTACAGAGAGTTGCTGCAATTGTGGTATATATTTTACAAACTCACCCTGGACCAACAACAGTATTTTATTAATTTCTGCATGGTTGGAAACTCAATATGCAATAATGGAACATGTCATTATATTGTCTTCCATGCAGCGTAATGGGGCCAAACTCTTTGCTGTTGGAACCGGGGCATCTCTGGTTAGTGCAGAACCCTAACTTCACCTACTATTATCATGCTTAGTGTCATGGTCATAGACAGAAAACAGAAGTATGAATCTCATGCCATGTATTCGAATGAATATTAATATAACTATGACAATAATCGAATATTGGTTTAGCCGGATGAAGCATTAGATTTTTTGAGTAAGGTTAGGGGTTCAAGTACCGAAACTATGCAATACCTAATCTGAATTAGTCGGTCAAATATTGATGCTGATGGTTATACCAAAAAAAGTATAAACGTTTATCTCGGTCGTAATCTGCATAAGTATATATTTAGTTCATGTCCTGATCATGTTGTGATGGTTACCTTTGTTGTTTCAGGTTGGTGTTGGGGTGACAAATACGTTGATCAATGCCCGAAAGGTTTTCGATAAATCTTTTGCTGAAGAAGCCGAAGACAGCCTGCCTGTATTATCAACAAGTTTCCAGTACGGTGTTTACATGTCTGTGTCTAGCAACCTAAGGTAACCATCACCGGCCACTGGCCACCGGCTTTAACCATGAGTTTTCCATCATATTTTATCGAATATATGGACCTGATTTGGTCAAAATAACTGAACCAGGTACCAACTAATTGCCGGAGTTATTGAACAACGAATACTGGAGCCCTTACTGCACCGCCAGAAGCTCATTCTGAGTGCAATCTGCTTCGCTGTTCGAACTGGGAACACTTTCTTGGGATCTCTGATGTAAGATACGACATGAGTTTTAAATATATTCTGTTGTCTGATTTCTAGAATCTGTAACAAGTGCTTGTCTTATGTTAACAGGTGGGTGGATTATGCACGATGGGTTGGAGTTCAGAGGTCAAGGGAATGAGCGAAGGTTATGTAGACGTGCAGGAATGGAGACACTTCTCTCATTGGAGGGTTGTAGTTTTTTTCTTTTTCAATTTTTTAGTATTATTAATTTATAACCTCTTATTTAATGGAGTACTCTAATTAATAGTAAGTAATATTCGATTCGAAATTTTAATTTTTTTAATTTCTGATTATTTGAGGTTGATTTTGTTGACTTGAATTTTATTATTTTATGATTTTGTTATTATTTCCCTTTTTTCTTTAATTTTAATTAAATTTAAATGGGTAAAATGTAACAAAAATCACTTAATTATGGTTAATGTTACATTTAGATCACTCAATTATAAGTAAGATTGCATTTGGGTCACTCTTCATGTTTGAAAAAGTACATCAATTTAATCGTTTTTTCTTCTAAATCACTTGTATACCTTTGTTAACGTTAGAGTATTTCATTTGAAATCATTAACTAATCTAATACGCGAATTGATAAAAAAATTCAAATATGAAGAGTAACCTAAATGTAACCTTACCTAGAATTGAGTGATCTAAATATAACTTTTAACAATTAAGTGACCCAAATATAACCATACTCATAATTAAATAACTTTCATTGCAATTTACCCATTTAAATCACGTACTCTTAAACTTTAAAATAAAAATCTGTCATTTACTCCAGGGTTTTCAATTATGAAGACAATAGTAACAACACTGATGTTCTTTCTTTCTTTGTTTTGGTTTATTGTTCGCTCTTTAATTTTATACCACTGTTCAAGTCATTCCAGATTGTTGAATCCGAATAAGATTTTTTGTCTTTAATTTTATTGATGACAATTGTGTGCCTTGTAATGATTGCGATAAATATAGTTTATAACGGCGTTAAACACCGCTGAACATTATTAAATTAATTTATAAAGAATAAAAATCTAAAAAACAAATCATACAATTATTAATTATATGTTGAGTTTATCATTCTTTTTATTAATTACATACTTAGTCTTTGAGATTTTAAATTTTTATTAATTAATTTAATGGTATTCAATAATATTTAACATTAGTAGTGTTTAACGATGTTTGACGTCTGTGGTAGAATTTTATTATATTTGATAATAAATAACTGAGTTAATCTGGTGATTATGTATCATGTCTTTCACGAGAAATTATATCATGGGTCACTCCCACCACGTTATCCATGAGACCGACCAATAAAAACTACCCACCTCATTATTTTTTAATTTTTTAAGTGAAAAATCACTTGAAAAAAATATGACATGGAAAGATAGATAATTTTTATTGGTCGGTCTCATAGACACGTGGTGGGAATGAGTCATGATAATTTTTCATCTTTCACCCACTAGGTTTAGGTTTCATTTCTAACTGTCAACTCTCAATTTATACCTCTTAAGCTTTTCAATATCATATATCATTATTTATTAGTTAAAATACATATTAAAAATAATTATATATTTTTCAAATTAATGATACGTCAGTAAAATGATACGTCAATATATCATACCATCCAGGGATGGGCACGAAACCCGACGGGTTCAGACTCGATCTGGTTCGATCGGGTCGAATTTTTTGGTGAAAAATTCGGGTTTGGGTCGGGTTTTTTTGTCAAGGGTGGTTTCGGGTTTAGGATGAAAAAAATCCGACTCGACCCAGGACTAATAGGGTAATTCTCCCATATATATTTTAGGAATATTTGCAATAATGATCCCGCTTTATACATATTTTATACAATTAGATCACTAAAATTAAATATTTTTACAATTAGATCCTTAAAATTTATTTTTTTACAGTTTAATCCCTAAAATTTTATTTTTTTTAAATTAGTCGGGTCGGGTCTGGTAAGATTTTAAAGGTTAAAAGTCGGGTCGGATCGGGTCGGGTTTTTTCACCTAAACCCGGGTCGAGTCGGGTTGGATGACGTGTGGAGGGTATGATTTTTCGGATCGGGTGCAGTTGGACCGAAAATCCGACCCGACCCGTGCCCATCCTTAATACCATCAAAGCATGTTATGCAGATATGTGATATATGTTAGTAAAACATTAATTATTAATTAACTAAATAATTTTATTTAATAGGATGAATTTTAAATAAAAATAAAATATTAAGGGATTATTTACAAAATAAAATAAGAACTAAAATAACCAAAATGTCAAACGTTTAAACTATTTTTGATTTTATGCCTAAATAAATTGTGAAAAAAATAATTTTTGTTACCTTTTAATCAATTGATTATAGTTAGAAGATTTAATTCAGAAATAGGTGCTTAAACTATATTTTTTTTTATTAAAATAGGTGTTCAAAGTTTAACCATCTAAAAAAATTAAATTTTCTAAAAAAGTACCAAATCCATAAAACCTCAAACCTCAAAATTTTAAAATTGACACAATTATCGTCATCGACAGTCTCGCTAGATTTCACCTTCGTTTGTGGTCACCGTTCGTTTTCTCAACCACCCATTCATCAATAATCAGTGAGAGGCATTGTAATCGGACGTTAAACGATTAGAGTCTTTCGTGTTTGTTGTTTGATGTCTGATTAAAATCCCTCTTATTGATTATTGATGATAGATGATTGGAGAAAATTGAAGGTGGCCTAAGACAACGACGATGAGTTAAAAATTGTTTGAATAGATAATACTTTACGATCATTGATATATTTTTACATTAATTAAAGAGGTATTACATTCCCATAGTGGGATTCAAACCCAACAAAATGGGATCATATGAGTGTACACATAAACTGATACTCAAGATGCTAGGGAGTTCATTCTGAAAGATAAGCAGGGGCTTGACGGCTTAGAGCTACAATGGAGTGCTGCTGGAAATGGTGAAAATGCAATGCCTGTTTTCAGTATGCTACAACCTCATGAAAATCTAAAGAAAATTACGTTTTATGGTGGTACAAAATTTCCAACCTGGTTCGGTTGTACTTATTGGCTAATATTGTGGATATAGACCTCTCTAACTGTAGAAACATTAAGTCCCTTCCGGCACTTGGGAGAGGGAGATTACCTACTTTTAAACCTTTTCCTGTTTTGGAAGTTCTACAATTTCAGAATATGTTGGAATGGAAAGATTGGTATTATCCTAATGATGCTAATGAAGGAGAGGGAGAATTCCCTAGTCTATGTGAGGTTATGATTCATAATTGTCCAAAGTTGCAGCAGTTATCCAGATACCTGCCTTCTCTACTGAAGCTTACAGTCAAAGGATGCCCGAACGTGGCTGATTCAGTCATGACTATGAGCTTCCCATCTCTTCATGAACTAAATATTGAAGATTGCAATAAAATGGTTCCAATGAGACTGATTGACCTTACCTCTCAAACTACACTGAGAGTACGGAGTTTGCCAGACCTTACATGTCTTCCAGATGGGTTTGAACAGTTTTCAGGAGCGCTATAGCATCCTTCCATTTCCAATGGATTGACACCCTTGCTGCAGCAGGTTACTGGATGTGAGGATGTTGTTTTTATTGAGCCTGTAAAAATCAATGGAAGTTCTACTAGGAGATTACTTGCAGTGTATTTATAATTTCATGTTCCTAAAGACTGAAAATCATCTGTCACTGACAACAGGTGGTGTGATCTTGCTCATCATTTAAGCTGTTGATAGTGAGTTAAGAGAAAGTTAATACTTCTGATGCATTCATGTTTATTGGATCCATCGCAGAGAAGGGGCCATCTTCCCCTATGCCACTCAGGCACTCACTAGGGCTCTAGTTGTGCCTACGAAAACTTTTGCATTATCTTGACTGTATCAATGTATTTTCTGGTTAGAGCTTAAAATTGAAGATTCTCCCTGCAGGACTAGAGACATGAACTGAAGTTTGTGTATAAACGAGGATTATGTTTTGGAGTGTTATATGTGACCCAAAGCCTTTGATTAAACTGGATCGATTCGACTTATTATTGTGTGCCAATTGTCAATTCGTCATTTTTTATTTTATCGATTAATAGGATTGAACTTTACATAACATGCTGACGCTGGCCTTATGAAGATGATGGTAGTCCCCTTTTAAAGTGATTACAGGCTGTTGAGGAATAAAAAAGAGTTGGCTTTGTTTGATGAAAGAACCCACCTTGACGTGTACAAAATTGTCTTCTACAAGTTTTTGGGTTAAAAATTATGACCAGTCCTTGTTAAACTTGATTGGGACATTCTGGTATTATTAAATTTTCAGCCTTTTCTTGCTGTTGTTGCTGTATTATTGGACTACCAGTTGTTTGTGGCCCTTCCGAGAACATGGGAATAAGAAGAAATATCTGAGAGAAATCCTTTTCTTGATTCAATTATGTTGATCATGAAGCTTATTATCTATGGAGACATGATTAATGAAACCCTGTTTCAAATATTGTCTGTTACAGTCTTCAGACCAAATAGTTTTGTCAACAAAGATAACCCAAGACCAATTCTAGTACACAATGTGAGATTCATAGAAGATATTGTCTGTTTCGACTCATCGAGTTTCGGAGTTTCGCAATTTGATCGACGAATCCAAAAAACCAAATGCATTTCATTGAATAATTTAGAATCATTATTTGTGTATGTTTTTCCTTTGTCCAATAGTTCCAATGAGAGAAGAATATGGAGATATGATATACAAATTTCCTGAAATCAGACCTATTGAAGACGATGATGGAAACAATGAAAGACATCAGTCATAGCGTGAGGTATCCGGGAGAGGTGTGCCGGCAAGAAAGTGCTTGATCAATGAAAGTGCTCTCTTTGGTTGGAAGCTTGGCACTTGGTGTCCCGCCCCTCTTACGGTAGCAAACGTTAAATCTCCCTTGTACAACTCCGTATAACCTCCGACCTGCCATATGAATAATGTTTGGTCCATATCTGAAATAATTCGAAACGACTTAAACAGAAACTTTCGAAAGTTTTACCTCCCCATCAAGGTACCATGGATGCCACTTAGTTTTAACAGGAAGCTTCATCTTCTTAATGGAGTACTTAGTTGAAGTAAAGGGTACTCTCCCATCAGTATCACCACTGCATTACGTCGAATAAAATGCATACTGTCACATATTCACATATCTTAAGGACACAACGATGATACGTATGAAAGATGATATGGCAATACCTGAAAATCCACACTCTGAGTCCATCAGCCATTATTTCTTGTAAAAGGGGAATGATTGTGGAAGGGCTATCTCCCCATCTGCTGATGATGTCGCTGCAGGGTTCCCAATCATGGTCTAGTTTCGTTACATTGGCATGCATGGCCTCCTGAACATCAGCCCTGTTTAGATAAGCATACACGTAATCATCGCTGCACGGATCAAAATTCACCACCTACACCATTGTTAATGAAACAACAAAGAATCAGATTACCGGACTTGTCATCGTTTGAATGTTCGATGTTTAACCGTTGTTTAGGTCGACTTACAGAAGGCTTCTTGGGAATGACCGTGAGACTGGAATTGTGGCATAAAGGAGCATAGATATTGTAAATATCAAGGTAGTAAATATCCCTAGCTATCTCATCGTTGACTGCTTCGCACTCGGTACTGATCTCCTCAGACGAAAAACTACAGTATTTGTTAATCCCATCTGCAGTTTCATCTGAAATGAGAGCATGGCTACCCAAGTAATCATACATTCCTTTGGTATCAGTTTCATCATTGATCACAGCATTCCCAATCTGCAACATTTTTTTCGTAAAAAATAAGGTTAAACAATGACAGCTGCACCATAATGTCCTAAGCTTCAATCATGTTGGCAAAAGAACAGAATCATTGATTAAAAGATAGGGAAATACTAGGATTCCTTTGAGATTGATGAGGGTTTGGTTAGCTTTGTTGTTGTGTTGGAGAATGGTGTGAGCAAGTTGAGGGACATAGTGCCCCGCGTAGCTTTCTCCAGCGATGTAAAACTCCCTGTCCTTGTATTCAGGAAATCTCTCCAACCAGTTTAACAGGAAGACATAATTGTCAACAGCTGTTCTACTATCACCACTCTTGTCATAATCTGATGTTGCGTTGGAGTATGAAAATCCCACCCCAGCTGGTGACTCCACAAACAAAACATTTGCAGCTGCAATTAAAAAACATAAATTCAACTGATTCGAATGTTGGCATCTGTAGTATCTGATCCGAATTGATCGACCACTAGATCCGGTGAATATACCAAAAAAAAAAAGCATTAGAAGGTAATGTTATATGATGTTACCATAGTTCCATGAGTATCTATTTTTGTATAGCGTTTTTCCATTGCTATGAACCCTGAAGGGTCCAAGCTCTTCCATTGCTCCGTAAGCTAGAGATGAACAGCCAGGCCCTACAAGATAAATCAGACCATCAAATTACTGTTTTCACTGTGGCATTTCATCAAACACCAGTTACATTTTGCCATAAAGTCAAAGGGTGACAGTTTTTATTTTTTTTTATTTCTGAACATTCTAACAACAAACAGGAACAACAGAGAAGTTAGAACAGTAAAACCCAATAATTTAATCATAACAAAATTGACATCACTCATTCAACCAACTTGGGATTCTCAAAAACATAATGATTGTAATAAAAAATAGTTGCACTAATAATATGACAGACAATAAGCTTCATAGAAAATTGCTTTTTTTAAAAAAAAAATATTAAATTGGTAGAGGAACATGCCAAGAAATCCTCCACATGAGTAAATTATGGGATTTCAAACATGCCATCCCCGTAAAATGTGGTAGCTAATAGATCAAAAAGATAAGTACAGACATGATTAAAATATGTTTCAATCCTACATCATTATTAATATATACCAATTATGCACGATGGTTAAAAGAATGATTGTCCTTCCTAAAGGTTACGAATTCGAGCACTAATATTACAACATATTGATTGAACGATCAATATCCAATGATTAAGAAAATATTCTATAACAGATACTATTATAATTACCGTAACTAATTTAATATATATATATATATATATATATATATATATATATATATACACCAACTATATATACCTACATCATGCATCTTTTTGTGTTATAATAGTAGCCATAGAATTTATTGCATTTCACAGAATTAAAAATTGTCTGCACGTTACAAGGGTGGCCTCATTATAGGAAAGAGAGTGACAGAGAAGTATCCAAGCAACTACTTGAGCAATAATGGAGATATTAAATTTTTCCAGATAAGAATCCTATGACTTGAAGAATGAAGGATCATCTTCATCCTATAACAACAAAAAAAAACAGAATGCCTATCAATGAAAAGAATACAATCAATTAATCAAACGTACCTCCATTAAGCCAAAGAAGAAGAGGTAGAGACTCCTTGGAATAATGCTGAGCCTCGACGAAATAGTAATAAAGTGCACGCCCCGCCGATTGATCGACCGTTACGTATCCGCCGTACTGATCGAATGATACACGAGGCTGTCCCGGCAACGTTCGAATTCTGTCCTTTTCTTTCATCCCTTGCTGTGTATGTACATTGGTCTTGCTTATGTGATGAATTGGCTTGAAATGCCTCTTGTCAATTCCAGAACTTCCCTTCACCTTGTTCTGGTAAAGACGGCTTAGAGCTAGTGCTTGATTCTTGGAATGAATTGGAGCCACCATGGATGAAACAATGAAGAAGAGAGTAAGAAGGAAGAAAGGGTATCTCCCCATTGTGTTTTCTGTGGCACAGAGAGAAAGAGAAGGAAGAAAGAAGGATAGTTTTTGTAGATCCAAAAGTGAGTTTGTTATATATATATCTGCAGGGGACAAAATGTCAATCAAAGCCAACCATACCATGCATGTCCAAAGAACATGTTATACAGCACAGGTAAAAACATGACAGGGAACTGAAACACCAGAAGTTTGTTCCAGAGTTTGAAGCAAATGATGATAATAATTGATATGGATGCATGGCTTATCCGATTAGTAGAGTAATCAATCATTCATTGATATTTGATGTCAATAATTAATAATGAAACACTCCTTGAATGGGGGACCCTTTTTTGGTTTTTACTATGAGAAAATTAGTTTAGTTGAAATGAAAAAATGGGAAAGATGGCCACCTTGCCTGCATGATTGCCTGCTTTGATTCTGTTTATAGAAAGAACTTGTTTTGTAACGTTGTATTACGATTAATTATATATTGAGTTTTTAAAATTTTAAATTTTTTTTAATTAATTTAATAATATTTAACGATGTTTAATGTTAGTGATATTTAACAGTGTTCGACTCTCGTAGTAGAATTTTCCAAAAATATATCCAGATCTTACTGAAATTTCTCCGTAAGTCTACTGTGTGAATTCTTTGCACGGAGTTTGACTTTTCATACTTGTTAGACAAGATCTCTTGTAATTAGGATTTTCTTATATATGATGTAATTGGGTTTTTCTTAATTGGGCTAAAACCCAGATAAAAATGTGTAATTACGATTAAGATTTAAGGTTAAGTTTATGGAATTATAATACTGTACAGTGACAGAATGTTTTTTCAAGGGTGAGATAAACACAAATCAAAATACTTTTTAAGACGAATATTAATCATACAAATCTTAATTTTAGGTGGATAGAAACTATAAAATTTAAGGATTAATTTATAAAAATAATAAAATTAAAATCAAATATATGAATTTTAAAAAGTTTAAGATAGATACAAGCCTACCTAAAGTTATATGTGACTCCGCTGCTCACTTTGTGGCTCCGCCACCGTAGTGTATTTTTAAAATAAGGTTTAAAGTTTATAATTTAGACTTAATTATTAAAATTTATTTTTTTTAATTTGAGTATTAAAATAAAAAATATCTTTAATTTATTGGCCAAAATTTATGACAGTTGTCGACTGCCGACGGTAAGGGACTATTGCATGTCGCCTTGAACGACGACAGTAGAAACGAAATATTTACAGGTTGGACTGGGTAATATTGGATACCTAACCAATTTAAATAGAATTGGTTCTGATTTAGGGTACTACCGGATCTTGAAAATTAGAAACAGTTTTGATCTCGGTTACACAGGGTCCTAAATTTTAAGAACCAGTCCTGTTACTGGTGGAAACTAGTTCCAATACCGGGTATCTGGTCAATTAGTTTATTCTTAAAAAAATTGAGTAATTGAAGAAAAAAAATTCAACCACCAATAATAATATTAAATACATAAAATTTAAATAATGTAGGCTTGAAAATTAAAGTTTTAAAACTAGTCATACTCATAATATTCATACATAAAGAGAAAGTTTGATAAGAAAAATAAATAAAAAAATTCAATACCGGATATTTGGTATTGGTCCCGGTTCTATTGGGTACCCACCTGATTCCGGGTCCAAAAAATCAAGATCTAGTCCCGGTTATGATCGAGACCTAAATTTTGGATCCAGCCTCAGTCCCACCAAAACTAATACTAGATAAAAATTTATCGAGTCTTACCAGATCCGAGACCGAGTAATCGAGGTTTTTGCTCACCCCTATCTACATGGGATAACGTAGTCCTCGAAGTCTAATTCTTTACGGTAATAAAGATTCGTATAATTATAAATTTAACCTTTATTTTTTCATTAGTTAAAAATTTGGTCCTTATTCCTTTTTCCCGTTACATGCGGTTCTAAATATTTTATTTTTAATTAAATTATTTTTTAAAATTTTAAATCTAATCTTAATCCTACCTAAAGAGAAAAAACCTTTAAGATAAAGAAAAAAAATATATTCTTAATAGATCTAGAATTCATGACCTACAAAAATATAAGAGCATAAAAATAAATAATTTAACTAATTCATCAATATATTTACTCAAATTATTTTTTTAATTATCAATATAAATATTTAATTTATTAATGGATAAATTCAGATAAAATAATACAAAAATTTATTATAAAAATATTTTTCTCAACTTTACCCGTTATATTTATAATGTTAAAATATTATAAAATAATAATTCAGTCGTTAGGATATTTTATAATACTAATATAGTTATTTTATGGCAGACATGTGTATTTCATTATTAACGTAGCAAATTGTCATATTAGTAGGTAACTTTAAAATTATAAAAAAAATTCTTTAAAAAAGTTAATTTATTATAGAATAATACAAGATATGATATCACGTCAAATAAAATAATATCATATTGATCTTTTTCTCTTAAAGTTTAATATTAATTTTTTAAAGTTAAAATTTTAAAATTTTGACTAGAGTTATTTTAAATATTTTAATTTATTAAATTTTATAAAATATATATTTTTTAAACTACTTGATTATAGTTTTTTAAAATATATATTTTTTATATTTTTATCAACAACAGATTTAAAGTTATAATGAGTCAAAGTTAAAAAAATTTGAAAAAAAAAGTCAATACTAGACAAATAAAGTGAGACGGGGGAGTAATATACACATGATTGTCGCATAAATTGTTATATCAGTATAAATAAATAAAATTGAAAAAATATAAATATTAATAACTAAGTATATTATAACATTAAAATAATTTGATGATAAAGCACGAATCATTTAATCTTATTGATTAAAGGAATTATTGTTGTTTCTGGAGGTCACTGGTTCGAATACCAGTAATGTAAATAAAATGATTGAACAATCAATATCTAATAATTAAAAGCATACTCTAAAACATATACTATTATAATCACTGTAATTAAATTTTTAAAAAAATTAATGATAAAACATTTTAAATTTTAATTATTGTTTAAAATTATTGGATTCAAATATTATTTAATTCCATTATGTCTAAGAAAACGTTTTACATACTTATCATCTAGAGCGGTCCATTCTAGGACGGTCCAAAATGATACCCTTTTGACTTGGTTTTAAATTTTATAACGTAATTTTTTTAAATGTTATTTATTTTGGAAAATAAAAATATTTGGAAAAAAAATATATCATCACTTTAACGATATTAGTTAATGATACAAATAGTGGTGTTTAAATGGTCGGTTAAACCGAATTAATCGACCAAACCGAATTAATTCGGTTAAAACGGTTGGTCACCGAACTTTGTTCGATCGGTGAGTGGTTAAAGTTTTTTAAAAAGTTTGGTTCGAAACGGGTTAATTAACCGAATTAACTGAATTAGCCGAAATATAATAAATATTAAATATACAATATATATTATTATTAAGCCCATATCCAACTTGTTTTGTTTTATCATAATGTTTAATCTAAATTTCTAATATTTTTATCTATGTTTAGATATTATTTAAATTAAATGTCAATTTATCTTCGTAAATTAAAAAGTATTTTCAATGATTTTTATTGTGTAATAACTTTGAATAAGAAAATTAATAAATTTTGGTTAATTCGAAAACCGACCGAATTAACCGAAATTTGTTCGGTTCGGTTAATATATTTCAAAAAAAGTTCGGTTCGGTTAACGATTAAAGATTTTAAAAGTTTGGTTAATTCGTTTTTTGGTAATTCGGTTCGATTACCGGCCGAATTAACCGTTTAAACACGATTCAAACAATTTAAATCTACAAATAACATTACAGTGGGTGGGAAGTTCTATAAAATGGTAAGATTAAAAAATATATATATAATGAATTTCTTATAAAAGTTATAAGAATTTTAATATATTTTTTTGGTGTATATTAAATTTTTTATAAAAAATAAAAATTTTGGTATATATCAAATTTTTTAAAAAAATATAAGAAATTCAGTATATACTGAATTTTTTATAAAAAGTGTAAGAATTGCGGTATATACAAAAAAATTTATATTAAAATTTTTATAATTTTTGTAAAAAAATTGGTATAACTGTTTTTTAGCTATTTTTAACCCATCGTTATTTAGAAAACCCTTAAATGTAATGTTTTAACTCTTATTATTTAATTAAATAATTTTGTTGGTCGTTAAGTGAGTGTAGATGTAGAACGAGTAGAAGATAATTTTTTTGAATATTTTAAAGGTGATTATAAGATATTATCGGTTATATATGTAATTTTAATTCTTTGATAATATACATATATTTAACAGATAAATTAATTAAATTTAAATTTTATAAAATAAATATCATCTATTTTTTTACGGATGATCTAAGACTATTATTTTTAAATAAGTTCTAAGACTACTTGTTGGTTGAAAGAGGAACATAATCTTAACCTAGCTGTTGTGGATTAAGTGTCATGATAGACAAGAGGGGCTAAATTGCACAAAGGGTAAACTTATAAACTGAAAATGAATATTTTAGAATTGTTCGTACGGTTTATATAATTGTTCCATATGTCTGAAAAACAAAATAATAAAATTTTAAAAAATAGAATTTGAGGCGTCCAAATCACACTTTTTTCATTTGGGTGATCCATCCTTCATTTTCCACCCTTGGATTTCTTTAGAATCGGTGAGAATCGATCTTGGCCCTTCATTTTGTAGTAGAGGTAGAGGATAAGATTTCAACAAAAGCTGAAATTTTCTTGGATTTAAAAAATATATATTTATTTTAAAAATTCAGATTTTATTCGTTTTGTCTATCAGGTATATGTATTGATACATAATTAAGAATTTAAATAAATAAATATTATCTTATAATTATCTTTAAATTATTTAAAAAATAATTGATTAACCATTATAAGAGTTATTAACTATAATCTAACTATTAAGAAATTGTTAACTATTAAATTTTTTAATAATTAACCGTTATAGCAACTAATATCTTTTTAAATGGTCCGATTATATTTTGGATAAAATGTGTGTTGTATTTCATCCAAAGCTTAGCAAAGCTACAAACAATTAAATGATAATATTAATTTGGTCTATACATTTAATATTCTTCCCTTTAACTATATTTTAGATTTAGTGTGTTAATTCCTCAGAAGAATAAAATTATCTCTAAGAAATATTATATTAAAATTTATAGAGAATATTTAAATAAATAAATTTTAAACACAAACTTCCTATTAAAAGATGCACTTATAAATTAACTTATATATTAACCATTAATTTAACTCAGAAAAAAGAGATTTTCAAATTAATTTATTCCAAGTAATCATGTTATTCAAATTATGGGATTAATTTTAATAAATATTTTAAATTATTTGAATTATCATATCATACCAAACAACGACATCAATTTTGATGTTGATTATCGATCGTCACTTTTTTTTTAGTTTCTAATAAGAATAATTCTATTTTTATAACACATTTTCTATGTTTTTATGACATGATTATCTCTTTCTTTTAATATGTTTTTTTCTTTCTTGATCATTTGATTTTTTTTATTTTATACTTTTTAAGGTTGGACTTTGACGACGTGACTGATCAAGATGATGTTTATTTGTTATCATGTTGATCTTTCTTGTTTTGTCTCAATCTGAATTTAGTGAATGTATGAAAAATTCTTAGTGTGGATAGCTAAGACAATAATAATAATAATAATAATAATAATAATAATAATAATAATAATAGTAAAAAATAGGGGTGTGCATACGGTTTGGTTAACCGACCGAACCAAAATTATTTTGGTTAATTCGATCGGTTAATTTTTGGTAAATTCGGTTAATGGTTATTTTTTTTTGATAATTCGGTTATCAGTTAATTCGGTTCGAAATCTGTTAATTAACCGAATTAACCGAAATTATATATATTAAATATTATGTATATTATATATATTTATTTTTAGTCATTTAACTTTTAAAATATTATAAAATGTTCATTAAATTTTTTTATATTATAAATTGGTCACTAAATTTTGTATTAAATTAATATAAAATAAAAATTTAGTGACTAAAATATTATTTCAGCTTATTTTAGTGACCTATTATGTAATTTAACTAAAATTTATAATAAATTTCGGTTAATTCGGCTAATTAACCGAAATAATTTAGGTTCAATTAATTCGGTTAATGAAAATTCGGTTCGGTTAACGGTTAAGATTTTAAAAATTTCTGTTAATTCGGTTCGACCATCAACCGAATTAACCGAATGCTCACCCCTAATAATGAACTTTAGTTAAAAAATCGAATCACTATAAATTATTATTTTTAATTTTTAATTTTTAATTTTTCATCCACCAAATAAAAACTCAATTCACCATCACAACCCCATCGGTATTGAGTTTTTCCCAGCCACGGGGCGGAGGCTGCCACTGAACTCTATGAATGTCCACCTGTAGGTGTGGAGATCCCCACAACATTCTTGTCCTAAACGCCTGCTTCTATCAAGAACGGTTTCCCTACCCAGCCTGTCCGGATCAAAGAGAAACATGTTTCGGTAAAGCCCTGTCGACCAAACAACGGTTAATAAAGTAAAACTCGTTATTGTTAAATTAATTAATTTGATTAAATACTCCCACCAAGACGTGTACGATATTTTCATCCTATAGTTTTAGGACATCCATTCTAAACGGTGTTGAAGGGAGGAGTTGGTCAAGACCAATGGCCGAGTAGAAAGCTCTTGAAACTGCCTCTGCGTGTTGAATCCTATTGGTCAGCGACAAGGACGGGGTTCAATCCATCTCTTGGCTTAACGTGTAACAACAAATTTGTTCTTTAATAAAATATATCCGTGGACAATATTAATTTATTTTATCAAAAAGTTTAAATAAAGATAATATTTATTTTAAAAAATTTGAACTATTTTAAAACAATTGAAATACTTTTTATAAGGAAAATTCTCCTAATATTATATGAAGAATTTTTATTTTCAAATCTATCGTAATGAAAGTGAAGTCGATAGAAGTACAATCCAATTTTATTGTATAACCTATTTTTTATTAAACAATATTGAATACAGAAGCTCAATTTAACTCTGATTTTAATTATTTTAATAAAAAATAGTAATATTGTAACAATTATAATAGTTTTACAAATAAACTAAGTTGCGTCATACTTATAAAAATAAAAAAGGGGAAAGCAATATTTATGCAAAGTGTCTCTTTTTATATGGCTTAACCATAAAATAATTGTTTAAATTATATATTTTTAAAATTGATATAAATAATTAATTAAATAATTATTAAATAAATTTAACTTATCATATTATATAATCTTATTTAATAAATTTTTATTTTATTTTTAAAAGTAAAATTTCATTTTTTAAAATAAATTTTTATATATTTTTTTTTATTCACGGGTTGATTTATTTTATGTTCTCCCAGAGTCCCGGTTTTTGCTTGCAAATTACTCTCAAACACCAAATTGTGCTGACAAAACCGTGTCCGAACAGGATAAGAACATTTGACCACAGCTACTGCGTCACATGTTCTACCGGGAACTGGCCGATGGTTTTCAAACTTTTGCTCATGTTTTTCATGACCTCAAACAACAACCAACTCTTCTAGACTTTTCTTCTCTACTATTCCTATAAAAAAAAAAAACAGATTTCAAAGCATTTTACCCATAAACAAACTACAACTTCATCATCAAAATTAAACCCAAAGCTTCTCTTTTATTGTTAATGGTACTCTTGGTACAAAAGCTTAGCAAATTCTACTCCAAGCTGGAAAATCACAACCACCACCACCACCACCGAGCAGAGGTTGATGTTTTATTGGCTTCTTTACAGGCTTTCAGGTCTGATGTTTCCAATTACATGAACCAGTTGTTGTCGTTGAATCCGGAACCCAGTTCTGAAACCTTGTCCTTTCCATGGATACAACGATGTTTCCAGCTCCTTCCTCTAATCAACAAGGCGTTTCTAAAGCTAGTACAGAACATAGACTACCCCATGACCAGCTGGGAAGAGGATTCTCTCGATCAGTATCTCAACTTCGGCTTGCATCTGCTAGAGCTTCTAAATTCCGTCAGCTCCTCTCTTTCTCACCTGTCGCAGTCTCGGCTTTCATTAGCTCATGGTCTCACCCTCGTTGAGAATTCACCTTCCATGGCTCTAAACCATCTCAATCCTATCCAGCCCCAAAGTTCAAGCAAGGACATCAAGGGATTGTTACAGAACGAAGGATGCTCTGGGAAGTATGGTTCTTGCAAGGAAAGGGTAATCAATGAAGCTATGATGGAGATGAAGAGTGTTGGATTTTGGGTATTTGCGGTTGTTCTGGCTTCCTTGTCGGGAGAGACCAAACCATACTTGGAGATGAAACAAGTGATTTCCATGTTCAATGGTGCTGTGTTGGTTAACGTGATAGATTCATGTGTTTTTGATGTTATAGTGGAGAAAGGTGAGACGTTGAAAGAGGTTAAGGAGCTTAACAAGGCAATAGGTTCACTAGTCTCAGCAATAATCTCCGGAGAAACCAGTGCTGCTGCTGCCATGGATCTGAAGGGAAAATTGGATGTTTTCGAGAAGGAGATGGAAACCCTGGAAAAGCAAGCGGATAGCTTGTTTTCAAAAGTCTTGGCAACCAGAAATGAACTGATTCACGGCGCTAGACAACACAAACAATGACATTGAATTCACAGTTTCTTGTGTAAATAGAGACAACACAGCATACATACATTTGTTGTCTTGTTTTTTTATATTGTATCTTCAAAATTGTTACTGGAAATGGAACAGTTTTACTTGCAGGGGAGATTGAGAAGTCTGCAAATGTGAAATGCAACAATGGAAGAAAACTAGGACAATTTTGATACAAAACGAACTCTTTCCCCAATAACAATGTGAAATGCAACAATACAAACTAAAAATTTTATTTTATTTTTAATTAAGTCCCTAATTTTTTTTTAATGATTCGGGTTGAGTCGGATTTTAAAACTTAAAAAGAATCGGATCGGATCGGGTCAAATAACGGGTTGAAGGTATGATTCTTCGAGTTAGGTGTGGGTGGGCCAAAAATCCAATCTGACCCGTACCCATCTCTACCAACGATTAGTAATAGTCAAAAACTCCTTGAATGATTTAAAAGCAAGTTTTCAACGGCTATGGAACAATAAAAAAATATCTCTGTCAACATTTAATATTAAAGAAATAATTTCACAGGACAAACATAAATCACAATACAAACATATATATGATCAAAAATAAAAAATAACAATCTAAGAAAATAACCGAAATTGTTTGTACCAACTATATCTCATAAGCTTTTACTTGCATATATACGGACTAAATCGCAAACTTTCGTATGGTAAAGAGATCAAAATCAGAATTTAACCAGTCACTGTGTTCCGCTCATAAAAGAAAAGAAAAGGAGAAACCAGTCACTGTGTTCCGCTCATAAAAGCTTCCTGGCCTCGTTAATCCTCTCTCTCTCTTAATTCCCAAAATCAGATCAAAACCTAATTATCCAAATTCTCATCGTTTTCATCCAAATCAGATTACTTATCAATTCGCTCAGACAATTCGTAATTGTTTTTCGATCTTTGTTTATTGATCACTGTATCTACATATACAATTAATAGGCACTTTTGGGGATAGGGAACCGTATAACTTGCGTGTAATCTAATGGCGTGTATAAAAGGGGTGAATAGATCGGCGTCAGTGGCACTGGCGCCGGATGCGCCGTACATGGCGGCCGGAACGATGGCTGGGGCGGTGGATCTATCCTTCAGTTCATCGGCGAATCTCGAGATCTTCAAGTTTGATTTCCAGAGTGACGATCGCGAGCTTCCCCTCGTAGGCGAGTGCCCAAGCTCAGAGCGGTTTAACCGCCTAGCTTGGGGCAAGAACGGATCCGGTTCAGATGAGTTCTCGCTTGGACTCATTGCTGGTGGTCTTGTTGATGGTAACATCGATCTTTGGAATCCCCTAAACCTGATCGGGTAAATTGGATTTCTTGGGCTTGCATTTCATTTTACTAACTTAAATTCGATTCAGTTGGAAACATTTTCAAGTATTTCTTCATTTTCTTATTCCTTATATTGTGGTTTTTAAGTGTAAAAATTGCGTGGGTGAGAATATGTTTTGCCTTTGTAGCTACGTGGGATTAAATTGTTCCGTTATCTAATCGGCATTGATTCATTTCGAGTGTGGGCATTCTCTAATTTTGTAGCTTCTTCGAGGCTACAGGCCTACAGCTTTTCAGGTTTCATTTAGTAATAACGTGCCCACGATTTGTTAGTTTTAGATTCTTATTGTAACTGTTTTTGATGAATCGTTGGTTGAAACTTGGAAATGATCTGAATGAATTATTATTTGAAATATACTTCCATGTTAAGTTTTTTTCTGCTTTGTTTGTTCCTGAGCCGGGTAGGTGGATAAAATGGACGTTGGTCTGGTGTGCTAGATCTTTTCTGCATTTCCTTTTGAGTAGGCTACAACCTACAGGCATGATTTTCATTTCTTTCACGTGTCAATGGTGCTCTTGGGCTGTTAGGAATCGGGAATGATGATTAATGAATTGATAATTGAAACTTTATAGTTTAGAACAAAATACTGATGTTGGCATATTTGTTGTGTTATGTTTCCGTGCATGTTCAGTATTTGAATTATATGTCGGATTGATTATTTTGTCTTGGGCTGTGATTGAATGAGTTATAGAATGTGGTTAAAGAGAGTAAACATTTTTATTTCTTGGTATCTGTTTCTGGTTACGTTAGGGCACCGTGCTGTATTTTGCTAGGGTCTTAAGTGTCTGAAAGTAAAAGATAAACTTTAATTTTTGGGGAGTTCTTTTAAAATAGCTGGTTTTTATTGGGGACTTTTCTTATGGCAGTGACAACTTTTGTACCTGTTCTTTTAGGTTCTTTGTGTTCTAGATCTTTGGGCTTGATTCCTTTCATATTTTGTTTTCAGAAGCTTTTTGCTAATTATTACCAGATTTTTCCTTTGGGTGCTATATATGATTAAACTAGTAATTTGTTCTTGCTTCGTTTCCCCAGCTCCGAGGCAAAAGAATCAGCTTTTCTTGGACATCTTTCAAGGCACAAAGGGCCTGTGAGTTTCTTTTTTCTGTAATAAGTGCTTGATCCAAATACATGATATTTTTTGTCAAGCATTTGAAGTCCTTTCCCATATTTCAGGTTCGTGGCCTTGAGTTCAATGCAATTGCTCCAAACTTATTAGCATCTGGGGCAGATGATGGTGAAATCTGCATCTGGGATTTGGCAGCACCTGCACAACCCTCTCATTTTCCGCCTCTTAAGGTATGTGATTGTGTCTCCTTCTGTATATTCATTGCATGCCTTTTAAATATACTTTTTCTTCTTCTGGATATTAGTGTACCCCCCACACACAAAAAGAAGAAAGAAAAATGCCTGGAGGCATCTGAAAGATTTTTTGGTGATCGTGCAGGGTAGCGGCTCGGCCACTCAAGGTGAAATCTCATTTCTGTCTTGGAATAGCAAGGTTCAGCATATATTGGCATCAACTTCATATAATGGAACAACTGGTGAGTAAATGAATGGACACGAGACATTTTTGTCTTGTTATTTAAGCTTTCTCCAGAAAGATAATATTTATGGTTTTATCTTTCCAGTTGTTTGGGACTTGAAGAAGCAAAAACCAGTTATAAGGTAAATTTCATGTTCTACCAAGTAAATATTCTGTGTGTCCACATGTTACTTCTATTTTGACCTGGAACATCGTTTGACCCAATCTGTTTCCCCCTTTCTACTTACAGTTTTGCCGATTCCATAAGAAGACGATGTTCTGTTTTGCAGTGGCATCCTGATGTTGCCACACAACTTTTTGTTGCATCCGATGAAGATGGCTCTCCTGCACTTAGGGTAATTGTCTTGTTTATGATATTACTTCTGTTGAGGATTCCTATTTGTTGGGAATTTGTTAATTTTTGGTATTTTGCAAACAGCTTTGGGACATGCGGAATATAATGTCACCAGTGAAGGAGTTTGTAGGGCACACAAAAGGTATCGATCATGACAAGTTGATGCATTGTTTTAAACTTGCTGATGTTGTCACCTTATTTTTACTTAGGATGTTTGTTTCTGTAGTTGATACAAGAATTATACACTATTGAGTATTTTCTATTTTGCTTTTCACACATCCCCTAGAACTGAAAAGCAGTTGCCTAAGATTTTTTCTCAATAAGAATTCCAATACCAATGGACGGGCCAAATTATTGATTAACTGATTTCTTTTAAGCTGATTGAGACCATAGAATATGAAATGTTTGTAGTTAGCTTCTTAAAGTTGGACTGATAATTAGATATTAAGACTGAATAGTTGCCTTAGTTGGAAGTGATCCATGATATATTAGGATATTGTCTCTTTTCTTGTTTATGCATTATTTTCTAGGTCTTTTGTTTCTAAAGTCAAATAGGATATTTTTGGTTCTGATATTTGATGACTTGTCTGTATCTATTGTTCCAGGTGTAATTGCAATGGCTTGGTGTCCCTCTGACAGCTCTTATTTACTCACATGTGCCAAAGACAATCGGACTATTTGTTGGGATACAGTTACTGGGGAGGTAAATGAGCTAATTATTGATATGCACTTCAGTTTTTCCTTCTGGCGATCTGTCTGTTCTTTTTATCAGATATGTATATTCTGAATTGTGATTTTCTTCTCTTTTTGCTAATAGGTTGTGTGTGAATTGCCTGCTGGTACCAACTGGAACTTTGACGTGCACTGGTATCCAAAGATACCGGGAATAATATCAGCATCTTCATTTGATGGAAAAATTGGCATTTACAATATTGAGGTGTGACCTTGTTTAAGTTGTCTTTCATGATGTTGTTTAGGGATGGCATGTTATGTATCTTGTTGGGACTAGTTCTTTTGTAATTTATGGTGGGAAATTCTTATAAGCTTATTGTTCTAGCTTGTTTGTTTAAGAAAACAATACCTGTCTAGTACCAACAATTGTGCCTCACAGAACTCTTTCCACCTTGCACCCTAGATTTAAGACTTTTGGGTAATCTTTTACCTTTATTCTGCAGGGTTGTAGCCGATATGGTGTTGGGGATGGTGATTTTGGTCCAGGTAATTCATCTATTTATTCTGGTATTTGCATTTTAACCGCAGTGTTGGTTTGTACTGTTTGGTAGCTTTCAATTTGATTATGGTTGAAATATCTATGCTCACCATCTATGTTTGTATACTGGGTTTTGGTAGGTCTGTATTGAACTTAGAATGCATGCTACATGTATATATGTATGTATATTATTGTATATATTGTATCTTTATCAATATTTGACCTTGTTACTTTTAAGCTTCGGTAGTCAAGGATAAATGAATTGATGACCGTCAATATAAGTTTGGGAAGATAGGTGGACATGCATCAATGCTGCTTAATAGTCATCATTTTTTATCTCTGTTAAACACAACATTGTTTTTCTCAGATTATATTAAAATATATTTTTCTTCGCATTTCCTTCTTATGCAGTGTTTTTGAGAGCTCCAAAATGGTATAAACGTCCTGTAGGAGCATCTTTTGGTTTTGGAGGAAAAGTTGTATCTTTTCGGCCTCAGTTATCTGGTTCAGGTGGTTCTGCATCTTCAGAGGTAAATATTGCTAGCCCCCCACCAATTATATTTAAATGCCACTGACATTCTTCTTGTTGGGAACTTGTTGTCCTATTTGCAGGTGTTTTTGCACAATTTAGATGCTGAAGAAAGTCTGGTCAGCCGTTCATCTGAATTTGAATCAGTTATGCAGAATGGGGAGAGGTCTTCACTAAGGGTTTTATGCGAAAAGAAAGCTCAAGATTCTGAGTATGTGATCTGAATTAAGGAATTGTAATTGTTTTTGTTCTTGTCTATTGTCAAATAATTTGCCGCTTCTACCAGTTAATACTTTTGATGATTCATTTGGAATTCTTTACAGATCTCCGGATGATCAAGAAATTTGGGGCTTCTTAAAGGTGATGTTTGAAGATGATGGGACGGTCAGGACAAAGTTGCTCATGCATCTTGGTTTTCATCTACCTGAAGAAAAGGATACTGTACAGGATGACCTCTCTCAGACTGTAAATGATGTTACGCTTGAGGATAAAGTGGCAGATAAGGTGGGCTCTGCGGGTGAGAAAGAGGCTGCCTCATTTGCAGTTGATAATGGGGAAGATTTCTTCAACAATCTTCCGAGTCCCAAAGCTGATACCCCTGTTTCAACTTCTGACAATAGCTTTGCTGTTGAGAGCACAGTTCCTTGCGCAGATTTAATACCTCAAGAATCAGACGGTCTGGAGGAAAGCTCAGATCCATCATTTGATGATGCGGTACAGCGTGCATTGGTGGTGGGTGACTATAAGGGAGCAGTTTCTGTATGCATTGCTAAAAATAAAATGGCTGATGCTTTAGTTATCGCTCATGTTGGTGGTCCCTCCTTATGGGCGAGCACACGTGATCAGTATCTTAAGATGAGCCGTTCACCGTATCTGAAGGTGAAGTAACTTTTTATATTTGCTTATACTGAATGGTTTAATTATATGTATCTTTGTAGAAATAGGAATTTAGGATCTAATTCTTTAATGAGTTATATTTTCCATTGGCTACAAGTTTGCTTCGTTTTTTTGTGTGTGTGTGTTTGGAAATCATGTGTTAATTCTTCTGTCTTAGGTTGTCTCTGCAATGGTGAACAATGATCTCATGAGCCTTGTCAACACCAGGCCTTTGAAATTCTGGAAAGAAACATTAGCGCTCCTCTGTACAGTAAGTTTTTATTTTGGAAGTACCTGAATAGTGGTTTATCAACATATTATAGAACTTTTTAATGTTATTATTATGCACTTATTAATCTTATTTGATGAACAGTTTGCACAGAAAGAGGAGTGGACTGTACTCTGTGATACACTTGCTTCGAAACTAATGGTCAATGGGAATACTCTGGCAGCAACTCTCTGTTATATGTGCGCAGGAAATATTGATAAGACAATAGAGATTTGGTCAAAGCGCCTGTCAACTGCACATGATGGGAAATCTTATGTCAATCTTCTCCAGGTAAGTTAGCAATGTATAGAAAACAACAAATTCAAATTTAAGTTGGTCTGGTCAGAAATCTGACAATTGAGGATTGTCTTCTAGGACTTGATGGAAAAGACCATTGTCCTTGCTTTGGCAACTGGCCAGAAGCGATTTAGTGCATCCCTATGCAAGCTCGTTGAGAAATATGCTGAAATTTTGGCAAGTCAAGGGCTTTTAACAACAGCAATGGAATACTTAAAACTATTGGGTTCTGATGAACTGTCACCTGAGCTAGTGATCCTAAAAGATCGTATTGCGCTTTCTACTGAGCATGGTATGTACTTTACATGATGGACAATGATTTCTGCTTTGGTGGTTTTACATGTGTTTTTGATCTACTCATGCTGATTTATTTTTGTTCAAATGACTCATATGAAAATGGTTGTGCTAGTGGCATGTCAAAATACATTGACTTGGTAGAGAACTTTTTTGAGTGCTTAAGCTTTGGTGCTCTAGATTAAGTCAAGAACTATAAGATACATTTTTCTGGTGTCCAATTTTCTTTTGTTCTATTTTACATGTTTTCTTGTGATGATTACTGACTAGCAATATTTATGAGGACATGAAATTTGTTTCCTGACACAAGCTAAGTCAAGGACTTTTATGTGCTCGTTGAAGATCTCTAATTTTTATCTTGCAGTGAAAGAAACTAAATCTTCGGTTTTTGAGAATTCTCATCCAACAGGTGGACCAGTCTTCGAGCCTTCACAGCATTTATATCCGGTGCTTTATCTTGCACTTCTCTTTTATATAATCTGTTTTTATTGAATTTTCCTTGATAATCTGTTCTGATACTGCCAATGGCTTTTTGGGGGTACTTTTCATCATTGCTTAGGATTCAGCTGCATCACAAGTTCAGCCAAGTGTTCATGGTAGTGCTTACGATGACAATTATCAGCGCTCTTTCTCTCCATATGGAGGATATGCTCCTCCCTCGTATATGCCTCAAGCACCGCCTGCCAACATGTTTGTTCCAACCCAAGCTCCTCATATTTCTCAGGTATACTGTATTTAATTTCTTCTTGTGCAAAGCACTCTATTTGATGGTAGACACCAATGTCACGGTCCGCGAGTTCAACAAGCCCAACGGTGGGGTTGCTACAGTCCAATCCGCCCAAGCCTATCTCACAAAGGTTTTGGGTCTGTCAAGCCCGCTAAAATAGCCCACTTAAGTAATGTGAACATAGGAGATTCTTTCCTTGTATAGTCGGGAATATTCTTAGAATGATGCCTTTGTGGTTGGTGGGAATTAATCCTAGTCATCGATGTAATTTAATTGTAACCGTTGGATGTGATGGGGGCCAAGTATAAATATAGGCTCACCCCTCCTCATTTTGTCACTTCATCATTGAGAAATACAAAGCATTCCACTCAAAAGCTCTCTCTCTCTTATTTGCCTTTCTTCGCTTGTTTGCTTTCCGCGAGTCACAAAGCTTTGAGGGCTTTGTGTAGAGACTGACTTAGGCGAGTTGAGTTCTAAGGCCGCACGGTTTTACTAGAAAAGTTCTAGACCCGTGACAAGTGGTATCAGAGCGAGGCTGTTCGGAAGAAATGGCACCACAGAGCACTAGCGAGTCTCAGCTACTGATCGTGAGACTCAGGCAACTGCTGCTGCTGGAAAGAAGAGGGAAAGTTCGAGGGATATCATCTCAGCGATGAAGAGGAGGGTTAGCAGGCTTGAAGAATCCATGACGGAGGTCAAAGAGGCTCAAGAAGCTGCGGAATCATACCATGAGCAGTTTGATTCCATGGAAGAGAACGTTTCCAAAACGATGCAGAAGCTGCTAGATGAGACTTTTGCAAAGTTGAATAAGAGGGACAATTCTCTTGAAGCTACTGTAGTGGCTATGAAGAAAGAGATGGACCAGCTCAAGAGTGAGCTGCTCATCTATAAGACGGCTATGCAAAGTGGTGTGCTAGGAGAGGTAACAACACCAAAGTCGAAGTGTTCCGAAGCCAAAGGAGTTCAACGGGACAAGGACTGTCCAGGACGTGAACTTCATATGGGGCTTGGAGCAGTATTTCCGATTAATGGAAATTAAGGATGATACTACCAAGGTAAACATGGCATCTGTTTACTTGGTGATGCTTTCTTATGGTGGCGACACAGATGTACTGAGAAGAACACCATTGAGACATGGAAAGAATTCGGGGATGAATTCAAGGAACAATTCTATCCAAAGAATGCTGTCGAAGACGCCCGCAAGAAGTTGCATAACTTAAAGCATGATGGGTCAATCCTTGACTATGTCAAAAAGTTCAAGGAAATCAAACTCCTACTCAAGAACATGGATGAAGACGAGGGGTATTACGCCTTCAAGAATGGGTTGCAACGGTGGGCACAGATGGAGTTGAATCGAATGGGGGCTACGGATCTTTCCAAAGCCATTAGTTCAGTAGAATCCATTGCGCAATTCGAGAAACCCGATTCTTCCAAATCTTCCAAACCTAAGCCAAAGTTCAGCAGCAATGGTGGGGGAGATAAGGAAAAATCTGACAAAACATATGGGAGATATCGGAAACCATCAAACACTTTGAAGGACGTAAAAGTCTCGTGGGATAAAAAGAAGGAAGGACCCATTGCGTGTTTCCATTGCCAGGGACCTCACATGGTAAAAGATTGTCCCCAGAAGGCAAGGCTCCAATCCATTCAGGGAGATGTGGAGACCGAAAATGTGGCGGTCAAGCTCAACTCAATTATGAGCTCCGTTCAAGTCAAGAGGGGCCATAAAGATAAGAGACTGATGTTTGTAGACATCATCGTTGCAGGAAAGAAGTTGAGTGCACTAGTGGATACAGGTGCTTCTGAACTATTCATGTCTGATGAAGCTGCCAAGAAACTTGACCTTCATGTGGAGAAGGCAAGTGGGATGATAAAGACTGTCAATTCCAAGGAGAGGCCGATTGTGGGAATTGCCAAGGGAGTCAAGCTTGAACTCGGACGCTGGCACGGTAAAGAAAACATCAAGGTAATTCCACTTGATGACTTTGACTTTGTCATTGGTTTAGACTTCCTTGACCGGATCAACGCGTTGCTTGCTCCATTTGCCGACCGTATCTGTATACTGGATCCGGGTCAAAAATGCCTTATTCCCACAAATCGAGAGACTGGAGTAGAAGGCAAGATGCTTTCGGCCATTCAATTTTCCAAGGGTGTTGTGCGTAAGGAGACTACAACATACTTGGCTTCCTTGAAAAGTGATGGGTCTTTGATGCCGACAGAAGTTCCAGCGGAAGTGGAACAAATATTGGAAGAATTCGCAGACACGATGCCTTCCGAGTTGCCGAAGCAATTACCCCCGAAAAGGGAAGTGGATCACATGATTGAGTTGATCCCTAATGCGGAGCCGCCAGCAAGGGTTCCATACCGAATGGCCCCACCGGAGTTGGAGGAGTTGAGAAGACAACTCAAGGAGTTGTTGGATGCCGGGTACATTAGACCCTCCAAAGTCCCTTCTAGTACACCTGTTTTGTTCCAGAAGAAGCATGATGGCTCTCTTCGGATGTGCATCGACTACAGAGCGTTGAACAAGCTCACGGTAAAGAACAAGTATCCGATCCCCCTCATAGCGGACTTGTTTGATCAACTTGGGAATGCAAGGTGGTTCACCAAGTTGGATCTCAGATCGGGATATTACCAGGTTAGAATAGCCGAAGGTGATGAGCCAAAGACCGCATGTGTGACACGGTATGGCTCGTATGAGTTCCTTGTGATGCCTTTTGGGCTCACTAATGCTCCAGCGACGTTCTGCACTCTCATGAACAAGGTATTGCATCCATTCTTGGATCGTTTTGTTGTTGTTTACCTTGACGATATTGTGGTGTATAGTGAGAGTTTGGAGGAGCATATAGAACGCTTGAGGCAGGTGTTCGAGGTACTTCGAGAAAATGAGCTATTTGTCAAGAGGGAGAAATGCTCATTCGCCCAGAAGGAAGTGCCGTTCTTATGCCACATCATAGGAGGTGGCGTGATCCGTATGGATAGAGACAAAATTCAGGCAATTGAAGAATGGAAGCCGCCAACTAAGGTGACGGAGTTGAGATCGTTTCTTGGATTGGCCAACTACTACCGACGTTTTGTCGAAGGCTACTCAAATATCTCCTCACCCTTGACTGATTTGCTGAAAAAGGACAAGACGTGGGACTGGAATGAAGATTGTCAAAAGGCCTTTGAGAAATTAAAGGAAGCCATGGTGAGTGAGCCTGTGTTAGCACTGCCGAACCATGCCAAACCTTTCGAAGTCCATACTTATGCGTCCGATGTAGCCATTAGGGGAGTCCTTATGCAAGAAGGACATCCGGTAGCTTTCGAGAGTCGGAAGCTTAATGATGCCGAGAGGCGATACACTGTCCAAGAAAAGGAGATGACCGCGGTTGTTCACTGTTTGCGGATTTGGAGACACTACTTGTTGGGTTCAAGATTTCAGGTACTCACTGATAACGTTGTCAACAATTATTTTCTAACCCAAAAGAAACTGTCTCCCAAACAGGCAAGGTGGCAAATGTTCTTGGCGGAATTCGACTTTGACATGGAGTACAAGCCGGGAAAGGCCAATTGTGTGGCCGATGCACTAAGTCGAAGGTGCAACATAGAGTTCATCAGCAGACCCGAGGGACCACTGTTATCACGCATCAAGGAGGGCTTAGCTCATGATCCGACAGCCCAGTCCTTGATCAGTCATGCCAAGGAGGGCAAGTCCAGACGGTTCTAGCACGAGAACGACCTCTTGTACACCAAGGGACGACGCCTCTATATCCCGCAATACATGAAGTTGCGGAAAGAGCTCATGCGAGAATGTCACGATTCCAAGTGGGCTGGCCATCCAGGAATGCACCGTACGATGACGTTGTTAGCGGAGCGGTACTATTGGCCACACATGGACAATGACGTGGAGGTTATGTGAAGACTTGTTTTACTTGCCAACAAGACAAGATCGAGGCTAAGAAACCAGCGGGATTATTGCAGCCATTAGCAATCCAGAGCGTCCATGAGAGAATATTTCTATGGACTTTATAGTCAGTTTGCCGAGTACTGACGGATTTGCCAGTATTATCGTGGTTGTTGAAAGGTTTTCGAAGTATGCCACCTTCATTCCTGCCAGCAAGGAGTGCCCAACTGAGGAAGCAGCTAGACTTTTCCTCAAAAATGTGGTAAAGTATTGGGGGGTGCCAAGGACGATCGTGAGTGACCCGGACCCTCGTTTCACGGGCAAGTTCTGGACCGAGTTCAAGCTGATGGGGATAGACTTGAACATGTCCACGAGTGTTCATCCACAAATCGATGGGCAAACCAAACGAGTGAATGCTTTATTGGAGATTTATCTCCGGCACTATGCTAGTGCGACTCAGCGTGACTGGCCGAAGTTGCTTGATGTGGCCCAATTTTCCTACAATTTGCAGCGGACGGAGGCCACAAACCAAAGTCCTTTTGAGATCGTAAACGGACAACAGCCACTCACTCCCAACGCTGTTGTGCTCGGTTACGAGGGGCCTAATCCAGCTGTTTACCACACTGTCAAGGCGTGACAAGAGCATCTTGACTTAGCCCGAGCTTGTTTGCACAAGGCGGATAAGCGGACTAAGAAGTGGGCTGATCGAAGGCGCAGGGACGAAGAATTTCAAGTTGGCGACCAAGTCCTTACCAAGCTTCACTTGGTATTGAGGAAACCAGGAGTTCACAAGGGGCTTGTGCGACGGTACGAGGGACCATTCAAGATCGTAAAGAGAGTAGGAGCTGTGGCCTACAAACTGGAGTTACCGCCAAAGCTCAAGGTTCACCCGGTTTTCCATGTAAGTATGCTCAAACCATTCCATGCGGATACTGATGATCCGGATCGAGGCAAGTCACATAGAGCACCGATAGGAGTGAAAGTCTCCTATGAGAAGGAGGTTCGACAAATCCTTGCAGATAGGATTGTCCGACGGAAGAATCATCGACCAAGGCAGGAGTATTTTATCCAATGGAAGGGACTTCCCGACAGCGAAGGGAGTTGGGAACCAGCCGAGGACCTTTGGCAATTCCAAGACAAGATTGCCGAATTCCACTCTCAGGACGCAACGAGGACGTTGCTGAATTCAGTGGGGGAGAATGTCACGGTCCGCGAGTTCAACAAGCCCAACGGTGGGGTTGCTACAGTCCAATCCGCCCAAGCTTATCTCACAAAAGTTTTGGGTCTGTCAAGCCCGCTAGAATAGCCCACTTAAGTAATGTGAACATAGGAGATTCTTTCCTTGTATAGTCGAGAATATTCTTAGAATGATACCTTTGTGGTTGGTGGGAATTAATCCTAGCCATCGATGTAATTTAATTGTAACCGTTGGATGTGATGGGGGCCAAGTATAAATATAGGCTCACCCCTCCTCATTTTGTCACTTCATCATTGAGAAATACAAAGCATTCCCTCAAAAGCTCTCTCTCTCTCTTATTTGCCTTTCTTCGCTTGTTTGCTTTCCGCGAGTTACAAAGCTTTGAGGGCTTTGTGTAGAGGCTGACTTAGGCGAATTGAATCCTAAGGCCGCACGGTTTTACTAGAAAGGTTATAGACTCGTGACACCAAGTAGTGGCTAAGTTGCAATAATATTTTTTTTTACCTTTTGGTATTACTTTTTGTAACCCTAAAATTTAACCTAATTTCTTAGATTACAAGTTAAGGTTTACAATATTGTAACTTGATTCGCAAGATAGGGTTTTTATGAATTAAATTGATGTTCGTAAAAATTATTAATTATTCAATAATTTTAAATACTGAAAAGTTAAACGTAAAACAAAATATAGAGTTTAACCCATAAGTGATAAATATTAATAATTCAGAAAATTTCATGTAAAAGTCCAAAGTCCTTATTACAAAAATAATATTCAATAAAAGTTTATAATCCGAAAATAAAACTGTAAAACATACGTTATTAAATAACTGTATCAGGATCCTCCAAGTACCGAACGATGCTTAGGACTGAGATTTTGAAACAGGAAACTGAAAGGATGTAAGTTAGGGAGCCTAGTGTGTCTCTAGTGTACAGATAACAGAATTTCAGAACAGTGTATGCAAAAGTTATGAAGTATGCATGATATGCACCCCAACTCCGAACACTATCAGAAGAGTAGGTTCCCCCCTGAACCACTCTAACTCCATCACACCAACAGAAGTGGAACTCGACCCGCAGGTGAAGCCACTGAACAGAAGTGGTATAATACAGGACCACTGAACAGAAGTGAATCAATCACTAACTTCCTCCGTACAGAAATATTCTGCCAGATGCAATGTAAAGTGCAGATATAAAATCAGAATGCATGCCCAATAATCTAACAGGAGGCATACATGACAATTTCAGAATCAGAAATATGATGTCAGGATGATGCATGATCATATGGAATTTATTAGAAACTTATACACATGGAATAACAGAATTAACAGAAGAGAACACACCTGTACCAGAAGACTCAACGTCGATACTGACGTTTACTGGACTCGGCTCTACCACTGGAATGAGCAGGAGTAGAACCTACGAGAAACAATTAACATTAGACACCCTACTATGCCACTATACCGAAGAATACACTAATCAGAAATAAACCGATACTCACGTGCAGGTCCCGAATGCTGATGAACGGGTGGACGTCCAGGAGGAAGAGGAGGTAGGTGCTCGGAGTCGGAATCCACGTCACCTGAAGCCAACAGAAATGATTTTAGAATCCATTAAAGATAACTTCCAGATAACGTATTCGAACATAAAAGCCCTAAAAACGTCACTTCGGGTTCGAATTTCGAGAAACAGACTGCGCCATTGGACTCAGGACGTCGAAAAACATAAAGTGGGATCGGGTCGAAAAAAGTCAACGCTGACGTCAGCAGTGACGTCGGCAGATGACGTCAGCCAGGTCGGGTCAGGGTCGGGTCAGGTTCGGGTCGGGTCGGGTCTCGGGTAAAGGGCTAGGCCGGTTCAGTCTTGGTTGGTTCGGGTTGGGCCGGTCGGGCCCTGAGGTTGAACTGGGCGGTTCGGTCGGGCCTGGGGTTTCCTGGATTTTCCCGAGAAAATCTGGAATTTCCAGATTTTCCGGTGACCCAAACACGAAATTCAGGCTTTAAAACTCCCATTCTTGGTTCGATTTACCATTTTTTTTGATCCACATCGATTCTAAACAAGATTTAAACAATCTTCTAACAACAAAACAAACCAAAAGCTCTCCCTCCTCACCGACCGAAGCTATTCAAGCTAAAACACCCAAGAACTCACTTAAACACGAAATATAACGAAAAAGAATTAAGCCGAAATTGAAATAAACAAGAAAAGCAAACGAAAGCTTACCGGAAAGCTTACCAAATAAATCGGAAAGTCACAAAAGAAATTAATTCAAGATAACACACGAATGAAACTCGGTTGATAGAGATTAAGAGAGGAAGGCTCGGTTCATTCTTGGTTTAATTCAGGAAATTAACAGAGGACTAAATCGGCAACTAGATGGAAAGAAAAGGAGGAAATTAATCTTTTCATAAGAGCCGAACATGAAGAAGGAAACAAGAATCTGAAATTCTTGAACAAGGGTAAAATTACCCTTTAAGGGTCCGAGCTTTACAAGATTTAAAAATTGAACTCTTAAACCTTTAGAAAAAGCAATTAAGCCACTGAATTCGAATTAGAAAATCCCCAATTTCTAGGGCACAAAACTAGGGATTTTGACTTAATTTGGGAATTAAAAATTCAGGGTGTGACACTTTTAATCTGGCATGCTACCTCAGCACGTAGATACTGGCTAGTTCAATGGATATTTTCATTCATTCTCTATGAATCATACCATCCATTTGGATGTATTCTCAGGAAAAGAGAGTGTTTGTCTAGAGATTGTTTGACTGAAAGATTGGATTTAATTAAGACAGCAATGCCAGGCTAAAACTAACATTGGATAATTATATGTTTGCAAATGTTGCACCTAAAATGGTTGTGATCTTGATTGATTTGATAGTTTTTCAACTGAGAAACAGCTTTTACCACCAATGTCTAAAATATGTGACTGGTTTTCTCTGAGACACACTAGCTTCGGACAAAATTAGAAAAAATGAAAATCTGTCTACAGAAAGAAAATTAGCTATTGCATTGAAAAGGTTCTGTGCTATCCAAAATGAGCAGTATACCTCTGGACTCTGGCTTACTAGTTATTTCTAGCTTTTATTTGATTTTAATGCTTGATTTTCTTTGAAGTTAGTATATCACCTTGATGCTTGACTAATAGTTTCTTGTTCTTCCAGACAAATTTTGCTTCTCCACCTGAGACCACTCAGCCTACTATTAGACCCTTTGTTCCTTCAAATCCTCCCACTCTAAGAAATGCAGAACAATACCAACAGCCAACTACCTTGGGTTCTCAGTTATATCCTGTGCGTATAGCTACATTTAATTTATGGTCAATACCATAGTTATTGCTCCAAAACTGGTATAGTGAATTATTTTTGCATGGCTCTCAGGGTGCTGCCAATCCTACTTATCCTGCTCCCCCTGGGGCTGGTTCATTTGCACCTGTCCCATCACAAATGGGATCTGTTCCTGGCCCCAAAATGCCACAAGTTGTAGCTCCCACCTCATCACCTATGGGATTTATGCCGGTTACTAACACATCTGTTCAAAGACCTGGCATGGGCCCAATGCAACCAGCCAGCACTATACAGTCAGCACCTGCACGGCCAGCTGCAGCACCTGCTCCTCCTCCACCAACACTGCAGACCGCTGATACGTCAAATGTACCTGGTAATTACTAGTTTCTTGGTTGCTAATGCTATAGATGTTTATTGGATTATGGAGATAATCATCTACACATATGGCCTGCCACTTCCCTTCTGGATTACTCCAGAATGAGTATTTTACTATCCAAAACAAAAGTAATATTTATCTTTAAATTTTCAAAAGTGGTAACTGTGAAATTTCTTTTGTATCCATTGCACTAGTTGTTCCTCTTGATTTTGCATAGTCCACATTAAATAAGACTGAAAGTATAATCCGTGGCTGAGGAACTCCTCAAATCAATCAAAATTGTTCATGGATGTTATCTAGCTAATAGATGAAGATATCTGTGTACGTATTTATATATGCTGATGTAAATACTCTTTGTAATGCCTTTACCTTGTCTATTTTCAGCGCACCAAAAACTTGTAATCGCTACCTTAACTAGACTTTTTAACGAGACATCTCAAGCACTGGGAGGTGCGCGTGCCAACCCAGCAAAGAAGCGTGAAATAGAAGACAATTCAAAGAAAATGGGTGCCTTATTCGCCAAACTCAACAGTGGAGACATTTCAAAAAATGCTTCTGATAAACTTATTCAGCTCTGCCAGGCTTTGGACAATAATGATTTTGGTACAGCTCTCCAAATCCAGGTATGGTGGGGAAGGACTGTTTCTTCTGATTTCTTCATGACGCCAGGCAACTAAAATTGCTTCAATTTTTGTCTACTTTTCTCTCTTCCTTGAAACAGGTTCTTCTTACTACGAGTGAGTGGGATGAGTGCAACTTTTGGCTTGCCACTCTCAAACGAATGATTAAGACAAGGCAGAACGTAAGATAAGTTGTGAAACGGAGTCTCCGAAGATGGAATCCGAAATCTCATTAATATTTTATTCCTCATGCGTTCACTGATAAATCCTCTGATGTGCACAAGAATGACTTCTCTCTTGTTGGCTGGATTTTGATTCTTTTGCTCCATCACAGGCTTCCTGCTAAACTACTTACCTTTCACATTAATACTCCTTTTCTTTTTCAAAGCAGTTAGTGGAAATAGTTTTCAGGACATAATGTTGATTGTTTTCTCACTAGACATTTTGTAGCACTGAGAAAGTAGAGTTGCCTCTTTTTGCTCAGATTTTATCCCCCCCCCCCCCCCTATTTGTTTGAGCAGAATTTCCATTAGTGATCAAATTTGATTTGACATGCTGTTTTTCACAGTTTGTTTTCTGCATGGACCATTATTACTTGTACAACCCATATCCATATGCTGATCTCTCCTTTTCTTTTATCAATTAGTATCTCCAGATGAATAGAAAAGTTGTGATCTTCAAACTCTGTGTACAGTTATGATATGTTTGGCAATTGGCCTAATTCAGACACTTTGGTCAAGTTTTAATGTTCAAGGTGTCCTTGTCAAACATGCAAGAATTTAAACAAATTAGAATCCCAAAATCCACTGAACTTCTTAATCGGTGACCCCTGGTAAACACCAGTCTGATAATAAAAAGTAAACATCATGCAATGATTAAAAAGAAATATTTTTTTTAAATGAATCTTCATTTTTCTCTTCTAATGCATACCCATAGCTGGAATACTCGAATAGTTTTCCTGTATTGGAGAAAATGATGACAGCAAGCTCAGCATCACAGAGAATGGCGAGTTCCTTAGCCTTCTTAAGCCAACCTGCACGCCGATTGGAGAAGGAAGGTGACTTGCCTTCTTTGACAACATTTTTTCACGAAATATTAATGATTTAACAGATAATTTTAAGTCGACAGACATTAAACAGTGTAAAATATCCTCATCGGGATATATATAATTGAGTTTACACAAATTATATATATATATATAATTTTAATACATATTATATTTTATAGAGTTTTAACAGATAATTTTACACAAATTATATCCTCATTGGGATATATATAATTTAACAGATAATTTTAATATATAGAGTTTACACAGTTTTTTTTATATAATTTTATGTTATAGTTTTTTTTTATAATTTTAATACATATTATATTTATATATATAATAGAGTTTACACAAATTATATACAATACATGTTATGTTTTAATATTTTTTTTAATTTTATAGATATTTTAAAAATATATATTTTTATTTTTAAAAATTAAAAATTTATGCAAATTTTTAATATTCTAGATTTAAAAAAAATAGAATTGTAAGTAAAAATGTAAAAAAAATTACTAAAGTCATATTTTGGTTAAAGTTCATAGTCAAATTTGGAATTAATCCTTCTCGTTCCACATCATCAATATAGCAAGAATTAGCTTCTAATTGATTTTTTTATTAATCAATAAGTGATCGTAATATAATTTCTAAAAAAACAATGATAAAAATAGAAGAAAAATGAAACAAAACTAATATTTCTCATAATTTACCTACTATTGATATTGAACAAAAAGCGTTTGTCTAAGTAATAAATAGTTTGATTTCACTTAAATAGGTTTCGGAATTAAAATATTGTATATACAAAAAAACTTTTATTAAAATTCTAATTTATTATAATTAAATATACGCTATGAATAGATAAAACCCTAAAAACCGAAATATTGATAAAAAATACTAATATTGAATTGGTTTTATGGCCCAAAAATATCAGAGAATTACTGGCTTTTGGATTCTAACCAAGCTCAATACCAAACTCATCGTATCATATTAGACGTGGATCCATGTGTCACTTTCTGATTCGACAAGCTTACAAAACAAAACGTCTTTTGTTCCTTTTCTTTTAGGATAAATTCCAAAAGTATGCATAAACTTTGACTTATTGTGCAATTTGGTACGTATACTTTGTTCTTGAACAATTTTGTACATGATTTCTTTTAGAAAGGTATGCATCTAATATTTTTAGAAAAGATATAGTCTTTAATATACAAATATCTAAAAGAGTCTGTACTAGTACAATTGTTTGTGTATCGATATGTTATTTTATCTTTAATGGTTAATTTTTTCAATAGTTAAACTGAATAACGATACGGATTCAACCGTATCGATACTTAAGGACATGTATAGATACATTAATATTGTATATCAATGTCCAATGTAATAAATGTTCAACGACTTTTTTTTATTTAAGACAAGTACTGACACCGATGAGCTTAAAATTATATTTATGACTAGAATTAAAGTCTCTAACAACTCTTTTCAATCCTCAACGATTAGGGATGGACACAGAACTTAAACTCGACGGGTTTCGATCGGGTCAGATTTTTTGGTAGAAAATTCAGGGTTGGGTTGGGTCAGATTTTTTTTAAGGGTGGTCTCGAGTCGAGTTAGGTTTAGGTTTAGGGTGAAAAAAATTTGACCCAACCTGGGACTAATAGTGTAATTTTCCATATATATTTTAGGGATATTTGCAATAATGATCTATATATATATATATTTTATACAATTAGGTCACTAAAATTAATTTTTTACAATTAAGTCACTAAAATTTTATTTTTTACAATTAGATCTCTAAATTTTATTTTATTTTTAATTAAGTCCCTAATTTTTTTTAATGATTCGGGTTGAGTCGGATTTTAAAACTTAAAAAAAATCGGATCGGATCGGATCGGGTCAAATAACGGGTTGAAGGTATGATTCTTCGAGTTAGGTGTGGATGGGCCAAAAATCCAATCTGACCCGTACCCATCTCTACCAACGATTAGTAATAGTCAAAAACTCCTTGAATGATTTAAAAGCAAGTTTTCAACGGCTATGGAACAATAAAAAAATATCTCTGTCAACATTTAATATTAAAGAAATAATTTCACAGGACAAACATAAATCACAATACAAACATATATATGATCAAAAATAAAAAATAACAATCTAAGAAAATAACCGAAATTGTTTGTACCAACTATATCTCATAAGCTTTTACTTGCATATATACGGACTAAATCGCAAACTTTCGTATGGTAAAGAGATCAAAATCAGAATTTAACCAGTCACTGTGTTCCGCTCATAAAAGAAAAGAAAAGGAGAAACCAGTCACTGTGTTCCGCTCATAAAAGCTTCCTGGCCTCGTTAATCCTCTCTCTCTCTTAATTCCCAAAATCAGATCAAAACCTAATTATCCAAATTCTCATCGTTTTCATCCAAATCAGATTACTTATCAATTCGCTCAGACAATTCGTAATTGTTTTTCGATCTTTGTTTATTGATCACTGTATCTACATATACAATTAATAGGCACTTTTGGGGATAGGGAACCGTATAACTTGCGTGTAATCTAATGGCGTGTATAAAAGGGGTGAATAGATCGGCGTCAGTGGCACTGGCGCCGGATGCGCCGTACATGGCGGCCGGAACGATGGCTGGGGCGGTGGATCTATCCTTCAGTTCATCGGCGAATCTCGAGATCTTCAAGTTTGATTTCCAGAGTGACGATCGCGAGCTTCCCCTCGTAGGCGAGTGCCCAAGCTCAGAGCGGTTTAACCGCCTAGCTTGGGGCAAGAACGGATCCGGTTCAGATGAGTTCTCGCTTGGACTCATTGCTGGTGGTCTTGTTGATGGTAACATCGATCTTTGGAATCCCCTAAACCTGATCGGGTAAATTGGATTTCTTGGGCTTGCATTTCATTTTACTAACTTAAATTCGATTCAGTTGGAAACATTTTCAAGTATTTCTTCATTTTCTTATTCCTTATATTGTGGTTTTTAAGTGTAAAAATTGCGTGGGTGAGAATATGTTTTGCCTTTGTAGCTACGTGGGATTAAATTGTTCCGTTATCTAATCGGCATTGATTCATTTCGAGTGTGGGCATTCTCTAATTTTGTAGCTTCTTCGAGGCTACAGGCCTACAGCTTTTCAGGTTTCATTTAGTAATAACGTGCCCACGATTTGTTAGTTTTAGATTCTTATTGTAACTGTTTTTGATGAATCGTTGGTTGAAACTTGGAAATGATCTGAATGAATTATTATTTGAAATATACTTCCATGTTAAGTTTTTTTCTGCTTTGTTTGTTCCTGAGCCGGGTAGGTGGATAAAATGGACGTTGGTCTGGTGTGCTAGATCTTTTCTGCATTTCCTTTTGAGTAGGCTACAACCTACAGGCATGATTTTCATTTCTTTCACGTGTCAATGGTGCTCTTGGGCTGTTAGGAATCGGGAATGATGATTAATGAATTGATAATTGAAACTTTATAGTTTAGAACAAAATACTGATGTTGGCATATTTGTTGTGTTATGTTTCCGTGCATGTTCAGTATTTGAATTATATGTCGGATTGATTATTTTGTCTTGGGCTGTGATTGAATGAGTTATAGAATGTGGTTAAAGAGAGTAAACATTTTTATTTCTTGGTATCTGTTTCTGGTTACGTTAGGGCACCGTGCTGTATTTTGCTAGGGTCTTAAGTGTCTGAAAGTAAAAGATAAACTTTAATTTTTGGGGAGTTCTTTTAAAATAGCTGGTTTTTATTGGGGACTTTTCTTATGGCAGTGACAACTTTTGTACCTGTTCTTTTAGGTTCTTTGTGTTCTAGATCTTTGGGCTTGATTCCTTTCATATTTTGTTTTCAGAAGCTTTTTGCTAATTATTACCAGATTTTTCCTTTGGGTGCTATATATGATTAAACTAGTAATTTGTTCTTGCTTCGTTTCCCCAGCTCCGAGGCAAAAGAATCAGCTTTTCTTGGACATCTTTCAAGGCACAAAGGGCCTGTGAGTTTCTTTTTTCTGTAATAAGTGCTTGATCCAAATACATGATATTTTTTGTCAAGCATTTGAAGTCCTTTCCCATATTTCAGGTTCGTGGCCTTGAGTTCAATGCAATTGCTCCAAACTTATTAGCATCTGGGGCAGATGATGGTGAAATCTGCATCTGGGATTTGGCAGCACCTGCACAACCCTCTCATTTTCCGCCTCTTAAGGTATGTGATTGTGTCTCCTTCTGTATATTCATTGCATGCCTTTTAAATATACTTTTTCTTCTTCTGGATATTAGTGTACCCCCCACACACAAAAAGAAGAAAGAAAAATGCCTGGAGGCATCTGAAAGATTTTTTGGTGATCGTGCAGGGTAGCGGCTCGGCCACTCAAGGTGAAATCTCATTTCTGTCTTGGAATAGCAAGGTTCAGCATATATTGGCATCAACTTCATATAATGGAACAACTGGTGAGTAAATGAATGGACACGAGACATTTTTGTCTTGTTATTTAAGCTTTCTCCAGAAAGATAATATTTATGGTTTTATCTTTCCAGTTGTTTGGGACTTGAAGAAGCAAAAACCAGTTATAAGGTAAATTTCATGTTCTACCAAGTAAATATTCTGTGTGTCCACATGTTACTTCTATTTTGACCTGGAACATCGTTTGACCCAATCTGTTTCCCCCTTTCTACTTACAGTTTTGCCGATTCCATAAGAAGACGATGTTCTGTTTTGCAGTGGCATCCTGATGTTGCCACACAACTTTTTGTTGCATCCGATGAAGATGGCTCTCCTGCACTTAGGGTAATTGTCTTGTTTATGATATTACTTCTGTTGAGGATTCCTATTTGTTGGGAATTTGTTAATTTTTGGTATTTTGCAAACAGCTTTGGGACATGCGGAATATAATGTCACCAGTGAAGGAGTTTGTAGGGCACACAAAAGGTATCGATCATGACAAGTTGATGCATTGTTTTAAACTTGCTGATGTTGTCACCTTATTTTTACTTAGGATGTTTGTTTCTGTAGTTGATACAAGAATTATACACTATTGAGTATTTTCTATTTTGCTTTTCACACATCCCCTAGAACTGAAAAGCAGTTGCCTAAGATTTTTTCTCAATAAGAATTCCAATACCAATGGACGGGCCAAATTATTGATTAACTGATTTCTTTTAAGCTGATTGAGACCATAGAATATGAAATGTTTGTAGTTAGCTTCTTAAAGTTGGACTGATAATTAGATATTAAGACTGAATAGTTGCCTTAGTTGGAAGTGATCCATGATATATTAGGATATTGTCTCTTTTCTTGTTTATGCATTATTTTCTAGGTCTTTTGTTTCTAAAGTCAAATAGGATATTTTTGGTTCTGATATTTGATGACTTGTCTGTATCTATTGTTCCAGGTGTAATTGCAATGGCTTGGTGTCCCTCTGACAGCTCTTATTTACTCACATGTGCCAAAGACAATCGGACTATTTGTTGGGATACAGTTACTGGGGAGGTAAATGAGCTAATTATTGATATGCACTTCAGTTTTTCCTTCTGGCGATCTGTCTGTTCTTTTTATCAGATATGTATATTCTGAATTGTGATTTTCTTCTCTTTTTGCTAATAGGTTGTGTGTGAATTGCCTGCTGGTACCAACTGGAACTTTGACGTGCACTGGTATCCAAAGATACCGGGAATAATATCAGCATCTTCATTTGATGGAAAAATTGGCATTTACAATATTGAGGTGTGACCTTGTTTAAGTTGTCTTTCATGATGTTGTTTAGGGATGGCATGTTATGTATCTTGTTGGGACTAGTTCTTTTGTAATTTATGGTGGGAAATTCTTATAAGCTTATTGTTCTAGCTTGTTTGTTTAAGAAAACAATACCTGTCTAGTACCAACAATTGTGCCTCACAGAACTCTTTCCACCTTGCACCCTAGATTTAAGACTTTTGGGTAATCTTTTACCTTTATTCTGCAGGGTTGTAGCCGATATGGTGTTGGGGATGGTGATTTTGGTCCAGGTAATTCATCTATTTATTCTGGTATTTGCATTTTAACCGCAGTGTTGGTTTGTACTGTTTGGTAGCTTTCAATTTGATTATGGTTGAAATATCTATGCTCACCATCTATGTTTGTATACTGGGTTTTGGTAGGTCTGTATTGAACTTAGAATGCATGCTACATGTATATATGTATGTATATTATTGTATATATTGTATCTTTATCAATATTTGACCTTGTTACTTTTAAGCTTCGGTAGTCAAGGATAAATGAATTGATGACCGTCAATATAAGTTTGGGAAGATAGGTGGACATGCATCAATGCTGCTTAATAGTCATCATTTTTTATCTCTGTTAAACACAACATTGTTTTTCTCAGATTATATTAAAATATATTTTTCTTCGCATTTCCTTCTTATGCAGTGTTTTTGAGAGCTCCAAAATGGTATAAACGTCCTGTAGGAGCATCTTTTGGTTTTGGAGGAAAAGTTGTATCTTTTCGGCCTCAGTTATCTGGTTCAGGTGGTTCTGCATCTTCAGAGGTAAATATTGCTAGCCCCCCACCAATTATATTTAAATGCCACTGACATTCTTCTTGTTGGGAACTTGTTGTCCTATTTGCAGGTGTTTTTGCACAATTTAGATGCTGAAGAAAGTCTGGTCAGCCGTTCATCTGAATTTGAATCAGTTATGCAGAATGGGGAGAGGTCTTCACTAAGGGTTTTATGCGAAAAGAAAGCTCAAGATTCTGAGTATGTGATCTGAATTAAGGAATTGTAATTGTTTTTGTTCTTGTCTATTGTCAAATAATTTGCCGCTTCTACCAGTTAATACTTTTGATGATTCATTTGGAATTCTTTACAGATCTCCGGATGATCAAGAAATTTGGGGCTTCTTAAAGGTGATGTTTGAAGATGATGGGACGGTCAGGACAAAGTTGCTCATGCATCTTGGTTTTCATCTACCTGAAGAAAAGGATACTGTACAGGATGACCTCTCTCAGACTGTAAATGATGTTACGCTTGAGGATAAAGTGGCAGATAAGGTGGGCTCTGCGGGTGAGAAAGAGGCTGCCTCATTTGCAGTTGATAATGGGGAAGATTTCTTCAACAATCTTCCGAGTCCCAAAGCTGATACCCCTGTTTCAACTTCTGACAATAGCTTTGCTGTTGAGAGCACAGTTCCTTGCGCAGATTTAATACCTCAAGAATCAGACGGTCTGGAGGAAAGCTCAGATCCATCATTTGATGATGCGGTACAGCGTGCATTGGTGGTGGGTGACTATAAGGGAGCAGTTTCTGTATGCATTGCTAAAAATAAAATGGCTGATGCTTTAGTTATCGCTCATGTTGGTGGTCCCTCCTTATGGGCGAGCACACGTGATCAGTATCTTAAGATGAGCCGTTCACCGTATCTGAAGGTGAAGTAACTTTTTATATTTGCTTATACTGAATGGTTTAATTATATGTATCTTTGTAGAAATAGGAATTTAGGATCTAATTCTTTAATGAGTTATATTTTCCATTGGCTACAAGTTTGCTTCGTTTTTTTGTGTGTGTGTGTTTGGAAATCATGTGTTAATTCTTCTGTCTTAGGTTGTCTCTGCAATGGTGAACAATGATCTCATGAGCCTTGTCAACACCAGGCCTTTGAAATTCTGGAAAGAAACATTAGCGCTCCTCTGTACAGTAAGTTTTTATTTTGGAAGTACCTGAATAGTGGTTTATCAACATATTATAGAACTTTTTAATGTTATTATTATGCACTTATTAATCTTATTTGATGAACAGTTTGCACAGAAAGAGGAGTGGACTGTACTCTGTGATACACTTGCTTCGAAACTAATGGTCAATGGGAATACTCTGGCAGCAACTCTCTGTTATATGTGCGCAGGAAATATTGATAAGACAATAGAGATTTGGTCAAAGCGCCTGTCAACTGCACATGATGGGAAATCTTATGTCAATCTTCTCCAGGTAAGTTAGCAATGTATAGAAAACAACAAATTCAAATTTAAGTTGGTCTGGTCAGAAATCTGACAATTGAGGATTGTCTTCTAGGACTTGATGGAAAAGACCATTGTCCTTGCTTTGGCAACTGGCCAGAAGCGATTTAGTGCATCCCTATGCAAGCTCGTTGAGAAATATGCTGAAATTTTGGCAAGTCAAGGGCTTTTAACAACAGCAATGGAATACTTAAAACTATTGGGTTCTGATGAACTGTCACCTGAGCTAGTGATCCTAAAAGATCGTATTGCGCTTTCTACTGAGCATGGTATGTACTTTACATGATGGACAATGATTTCTGCTTTGGTGGTTTTACATGTGTTTTTGATCTACTCATGCTGATTTATTTTTGTTCAAATGACTCATATGAAAATGGTTGTGCTAGTGGCATGTCAAAATACATTGACTTGGTAGAGAACTTTTTTGAGTGCTTAAGCTTTGGTGCTCTAGATTAAGTCAAGAACTATAAGATACATTTTTCTGGTGTCCAATTTTCTTTTGTTCTATTTTACATGTTTTCTTGTGATGATTACTGACTAGCAATATTTATGAGGACATGAAATTTGTTTCCTGACACAAGCTAAGTCAAGGACTTTTATGTGCTCGTTGAAGATCTCTAATTTTTATCTTGCAGTGAAAGAAACTAAATCTTCGGTTTTTGAGAATTCTCATCCAACAGGTGGACCAGTCTTCGAGCCTTCACAGCATTTATATCCGGTGCTTTATCTTGCACTTCTCTTTTATATAATCTGTTTTTATTGAATTTTCCTTGATAATCTGTTCTGATACTGCCAATGGCTTTTTGGGGGTACTTTTCATCATTGCTTAGGATTCAGCTGCATCACAAGTTCAGCCAAGTGTTCATGGTAGTGCTTACGATGACAATTATCAGCGCTCTTTCTCTCCATATGGAGGATATGCTCCTCCCTCGTATATGCCTCAAGCACCGCCTGCCAACATGTTTGTTCCAACCCAAGCTCCTCATATTTCTCAGGTATACTGTATTTAATTTCTTCTTGTGCAAAGCACTCTATTTGATGGTAGACACCAATGTCACGGTCCGCGAGTTCAACAAGCCCAACGGTGGGGTTGCTACAGTCCAATCCGCCCAAGCCTATCTCACAAAGGTTTTGGGTCTGTCAAGCCCGCTAAAATAGCCCACTTAAGTAATGTGAACATAGGAGATTTTTTCCTTGTATAGTCGGGAATATTCTTAGAATGATGCCTTTGTGGTTGGTGGGAATTAATCCTAGTCATCGATGTAATTTAATTGTAACCGTTGGATGTGATGGGGGCCAAGTATAAATATAGGCTCACCCCTCCTCATTTTGTCACTTCATCATTGAGAAATACAAAGCATTCCACTCAAAAGCTCTCTCTCTCTTATTTGCCTTTCTTCGCTTGTTTGCTTTCCGCGAGTCACAAAGCTTTGAGGGCTTTGTGTAGAGACTGACTTAGGCGAGTTGAGTTCTAAGGCCGCACGGTTTTACTAGAAAAGTTCTAGACCCGTGACAAGTGGTATCAGAGCGAGGCTGTTCGGAAGAAATGGCACCACAGAGCACTAGCGAGTCTCAGCTACTGATCGTGAGACTCAGGCAACTGCTGCTGCTGGAAAGAAGAGGGAAAGTTCGAGGGATATCATCTCAGCGATGGAGAGGAGGGTTAGCAGGCTTGAAGAATCCATGACGGAGGTCAAAGAGGCTCAAGAAGCTGCGGAATCATACCATGAGCAATTTGATTCCATGGAAGAGAACGTTTCCAAAACGATGCAGAAGCTGCTAGATGAGACTTTTGCAAAGTTGAATAAGAGGGACAATTCTCTTGAAGCTACTGTAGTGGCTATGAAGAAAGAGATGGACCAGCTCAAGAGTGAGCTGCTCATCTATAAGACGGCTATGCAAAGTGGTGTGCTAGGAGAGGTAACAACACCAAAGCCGAAGTGTTCCGAAGCCAAAGGAGTTCAACGGGACAAGGACTGTCCAGGACGTGAACTTCATATGGGGCTTGGAGCAGTATTTCCGATTAATGGAAATTAAGGATGATACTACCAAGGTAAACATGGCATCTGTTTACTTGGTGATGCTTTCTTATGGTGGCGACACAGATGTACTGAGAAGAACACCATTGAGACATGGAAAGAATTCGGGGATGAATTCAAGGAACAATTCTATCCAAAGAATGCTGTCGAAGACGCCCGCAAGAAGTTGCATAACTTAAAGCATGATGGGTCAATCCTTGACTATGTCAAAAAGTTCAAGGAAATCAAACTCCTACTCAAGAACATGGATGAAGACGAGGGGTATTACGCCTTCAAGAATGGGTTGCAACGGTGGGCACAGATGGAGTTGAATCGAATGGGGGCTACGGATCTTTCCAAAGCCATTAGTTCAGTAGAATCCATTGCGCAATTCGAGAAACCCGATTCTTCCAAATCTTCCAAACCTAAGCCAAAGTTCAGCAGCAATGGTGGGGGAGATAAGGAAAATCTGACAAAACATATGGGAGATATCGGAAACCATCAAACACTTTGAAGGACGTAAAAGTCTCGTGGGATAAAAAGAAGGAAGGACCCATTGCGTGTTTCCATTGCCAGGGACCTCACATGGTAAAAGATTGTCCCCAGAAGGCAAGGCTCCAATCCATTCAGGGAGATGTGGAGACCGAAAATGTGGCGGTCAAGCTCAACTCAATTATGAGCTCCGTTCAAGTCAAGAGGGGCCATAAAGATAAGAGACTGATGTTTGTAGACATCATCGTTGCAGGAAAGAAGTTGAGTGCACTAGTGGATACAGGTGCTTCTGAACTATTCATGTCTGATGAAGCTGCCAAGAAACTTGACCTTCATGTGGAGAAGGCAAGTGGGATGATAAAGACTGTCAATTCCAAGGAGAGGCCGATTGTGGGAATTGCCAAGGGAGTCAAGCTTGAACTCGGACGCTGGCACGGTAAAGAAAACATCAAGGTAATTCCACTTGATGACTTTGACTTTGTCATTGGTTTAGACTTCCTTGACCGGATCAACGCGTTGCTTGCTCCATTTGCCGACCGTATCTGTATACTGGATCCGGGTCAAAAATGCCTTATTCCCACAAATCGAGAGACTGGAGTAGAAGGCAAGATGCTTTCGGCCATTCAATTTTCCAAGGGTGTTGTGCGTAAGGAGACTACAACATACTTGGCTTCCTTGAAAAGTGATGGGTCTTTGATGCCGACAGAAGTTCCAGCGGAAGTGGAACAAATATTGGAAGAATTCGCAGACACGATGCCTTCCGAGTTGCCGAAGCAATTACCCCCGAAAAGGGAAGTGGATCACATGATTGAGTTGATCCCTAATGCGGAGCCGCCAGCAAGGGTTCCATACCGAATGGCCCCACCGGAGTTGGAGGAGTTGAGAAGACAACTCAAGGAGTTGTTGGATGCCGGGTACATTAGACCCTCCAAAGTCCCTTCTAGTACACCTGTTTTGTTCCAGAAGAAGCATGATGGCTCTCTTCGGATGTGCATCGACTACAGAGCGTTGAACAAGCTCACGGTAAAGAACAAGTATCCGATCCCCCTCATAGCGGACTTGTTTGATCAACTTGGGAATGCAAGGTGGTTCACCAAGTTGGATCTCAGATCGGGATATTACCAGGTTAGAATAGCCGAAGGTGATGAGCCAAAGACCGCATGTGTGACACGGTATGGCTCGTATGAGTTCCTTGTGATGCCTTTTGGGCTCACTAATGCTCCAGCGACGTTCTGCACTCTCATGAACAAGGTATTGCATCCATTCTTGGATCGTTTTGTTGTTGTTTACCTTGACGATATTGTGGTGTATAGTGAGAGTTTGGAGGAGCATATAGAACACTTGAGGCAGGTGTTCGAGGTACTTCGAGAAAATGAGCTATTTGTCAAGAGGGAGAAATGCTCATTCGCCCAGAAGGAAGTGCCGTTCTTATGCCACATCATAGGAGGTGGCGTGATCCGTATGGATAGAGACAAAATTCAAGCAATTGAAGAATGGAAGCCGCCAACTAAGGTGACGGAGTTGAGATCGTTTCTTGGATTGGCCAACTACTACCGACGTTTTGTCGAAGGCTACTCAAATATCTCCTCACCCTTGACTGATTTGCTGAAAAAGGACAAGACGTGGGACTGGAATGAAGATTGTCAAAAGGCCTTTGAGAAATTAAAGGAAGCCATGGTGAGTGAGCCTGTGTTAGCACTGCCGAACCATGCCAAACCTTTCGAAGTCCATACTGATGCGTCCGATGTAGCCATTAGGGGAGTCCTTATGCAAGAAGGACATCCGGTAGCTTTCGAGAGTCGGAAGCTTAATGATGCCGAGAGGCGATACACTGTCCAAGAAAAGGAGATGACCGCGGTTGTTCACTGTTTGCGGATTTGGAGACAACTTGTTGGGTTCAAGATTTCAGGTACTCACTGATAACGTTGTCAACAGTTATTTTCTAACCCAAAAGAAACTGTCTCCCAAACAGGCAAGGTGGCAAATGTTCTTGGCGGAATTCGACTTTGACATGGAGTACAAGCCGGGAAAGGCCAATTGTGTGGCCGATGCACTAAGTCGAAGGTGCAACATAGAGTTCATCAGCAGACCCGAGGGACCACTGTTATCACGCATCAAGGAGGGCTTAGCTCATGATCCGACAGCCCAGTCCTTGATCAGTCATGCCAAGGAGGGCAAGTCCAGACGGTTCTAGCACGAGAACGACCTCTTGTACACCAAGGGACGACGCCTCTAGATTAAGTCGAGAACTATAAGATACATTTTTCTGGTGTCCAATTTTCTTTTGTTCTATTTTACATGTTTACTTGTGATGATTACTGACTAGCAATATTTATGAGGACATGAAATTAGCTTCCTGACACAAGCTTAAGTTTGTGGCCATTAATATGTGCTGGTTGAAGATCTCTAATTTTTATCTTGCAGTGAAAGAAACTAAATCTGCAGTTTTTGAGAATTCTCAACCAACAGGTGGACCAGTCTTCGAGCCTTCACAGCATTTATATCCGGTGCTTTATCTTGCACTTCTCTTTTATATAATCTTTTTTTGATTGAATTTTCCTTGATAATCTGTTCTGATACTGCCAATGGCTTTTTGGGGGTACTTTTCATCATTGCTTATGATTTAGCTGCATCACAAGTTCAGCCAAGTGTTCATAGTAGTGCTTATGATGACAATTATCAGCGCTCTTTCTCTCCATATGGAGGATATGCTCCTCCCTCGTATATGCCTCAAGCACCGCCTGCCAACATGTTTGTTCCAACCCAAGCTCCTCATATTTCTCAGGTATACTGTATTTAATTTCTTCTTGTGCAAAGCACTCTATTTGATGGTAGACACCAAGCAGTGGCTAAGTTGCAATAATATTTTTTTTACCTTCTGGTATTACTTTTAATCTGGCATGCTACCTCAGCACGTAGATACTGGCTAGTTCAATGGATATTTTTGCATGGGTTCTCAGTTATATCCTGTGCGTATAGCTACATTTAATTTATGGTCAATACCATAGTTATTGCTCCAAAACTGGTATAGTGAATTATTTTTGCATGGCTCTCAGGGTGCTGCCAATCCTACTTATCCTGCTCCCCCTGGGGCTGGTTCATTTGCACCTGTCCCATCACAAATGGGATCTGTTCCTGGCCCCAAAATGCCACAAGTTGTAGCTCCCACCTCATCACCTATGGGATTTATGCCGGTTACTAACACATCTGTTCAAAGACCTGGCATTGGCCTAATGCAACCAGCCAGCACTATACAGTCAGCACCTGCACGGCCAGCTGCAGCACCTGCTCCTCCTCCACCAACACTGCAGACCGCTGATACGTCAAATGTACCTGGTAATTACTAGTTTCTTGGTTGCTAATGCTATAGATGTTTATTGGATTATGGAGATAATCATCTACACATATGGCCTGCCACTTCCCTTCTGGATTACTCCAGAATGAGTATTTTACTATCCAAAACAAAAGTAATATTTATCTTTAAATTTTCAAAAGTGGTAACTGTGAAATTTCTTTTGTATCCATTGCACTAGTTGTTCCTCTTGATTTTGCATAGTCCACATTAAATAAGACTGAAAGTATAATCCGTGGCTGAGGAACTCCTCAAATCAATCAAAATTGTTCATGGATGTCATCTAGCTAATAGATGAAGATATCTGTGTACGTATTTATATATGCTGATGTAAATACTCTTTGTAATGCCTTTACCTTGTTTATTTTCAGCGCACCAAAAACTTGTAATCGCTACCTTAACTAGACTTTTTAACGAGACATCTCAAGCACTGGGAGGTGCGCGTGCCAACCCAGCAAAGAAGCGTGAAATAGAAGACAATTCAAAGAAAATGGGTGCCTTATTCGCCAAACTCAACAGTGGAGACATTTCAAAAAATGCTTCTGATAAACTTATTCAGCTCTGCCAGGCTCTGGACAATAATGATTTTGGTACAGCTCTCCAAATCCAGGTATGGTGGGGAAGGACTGTTTCTTCTGATTTCTTCATGACGCCAGGCAACTAAAATTGCTTCAATTTTTGTCTACTTTTCTCTCTTCCTTGAAACAGGTTCTTCTTACTACGAGTGAGTGGGATGAGTGCAACTTTTGGCTTGCCACTCTCAAACGAATGATTAAGACAAGGCAGAACGTAAGATAAGGTATGAATAGTGCTCGGAATCTGTGAGGATATAATCCGAAATCTCATTAATATTTTATTCCTCATGCGGTCGCTGATAAATCCTTTGATGTGCACAAGAATGACTTCTCTCTTGTTCGCTGGATTTTGATTCTTTTGCTCCATCACAGGCTTCCTGCTAAACTACTTTACCTTTCACATTAATACTCTTTTTCTTTTTCTTTTTCAAAGCAGTTAGTGGAAATAGTTTTCAGGACATAATGTTTGATTGTTTTCTCATTAGACATTTTGTAGCACTCAGAAAGTAGAGTTTCCTCTTTTAGCTCAGATTTCATCCCCCCCCCCCCCCCCTCATTTGTTTGCCCAGAATTTCCATTAGTGATTAAATTTGATTTGACATGCTGTTTTTCACTGTTTGTTTTCTGCATGGACCATTATTACTTGTACAACCCATATCCATATGCTGATCTCTCCTTTTCTTTTATCAATTAGTATGAAAACAGAGTTTTTTATCAAATAGATATATTAAGCAATTTGTTTATAATAAGATGCTTGTTTGGAATTATCCATTGTTGGATCTTTTGAACAATTATACTGAGGGTTTGGATTTGATCTCCAGTTGAATAGAAAAGTTGTGATCTGTCCATATTCAAACTCTGTACAGTTATGATATGTTTGGCCTAATTCAGAGACTTTGGTCAAGTTTTAATGTTCAAAAGGTGTCCTTGTCAATTAAAACTTGAAATCAACTAAAAGAATGTGTAGTGTCGGATCATATTATTTCTACTACTACTACTAATAGATTTTCATTGTTTTGAAAGAAAAATGATCAATTTTATTCCAATTTTCATAGGGTTTGACATTAGATACAAGTAAATAAATGGACCCACCCCCTTCAAACTCTAATAAAAGTCTACTCTGCAAGGAAGAAAGAAATGGGACTCTTAAAATGAAAGCCACTGAATTCGTCGGTAATTGACTTTTGTTTTTCCATGGACCATTTGCTTCCCCCAGTCATTCGGCATACGTGGTGGCCACAATCGACTGTGTTGCATCTTGCATACCATGTAATGAAACTGCAAGTAGCTAAGCCTATTGATATCTGGGACTGGGAGATGAATATAGTCTTTGTTCCTCTTCCTGCTAACACAACTTTGGATACGATTTTTGGTTTGTCTCATCGTTTTCTACTTGTCTTAATGCTTGATTGTATTGTTTATTGCGATAGACTCTTAACACAACGTAGCCAAGTAGCCAACTCGGGTGCTTGTGCTGTCTTTTTCTTGGACAGACAAACTTGAATGCGAAACCAACTATTTCGGATTTTTCAATGTTCGGTCACTTTTAGACTTCATTTTGTAGTGCATATTTTTCCCATTGACTTCTCATTGTCATTGTGCTGGTGATGCCGACTAGGGACGGTAGATTCAATTCGTCCGGAATAAATATTTTAGTATTAAAATAGTGTTTTGGGATAGGATGAGGTGGGTGAATATTTAGAATTTTTGTGGTTAGTGTTGAGTTTAGAGTTTAAAATATTCGACCAGACCCGGTATATTATATATTTAATATATTATTATTATTACTTTTAATATGTCTAGTATGATATATTAAAAATTAAGATTGAGTTTACTAATTTATTTTTTGGGTGGGTTAAGGAGCAAAAACTTGTCACATTGCCATCGACTGCTTAAACAAGTCAACATTGTACCAATATAGTTAATCCTAGTGATAAGTAGTTTAGTATCACTTAAACAAGTCTTGAGTTCATGGCTTGTTTAAGCAAAGTCAAGTGTAGGATGCAAATTGATCTAGGTTAATCAAATCGAGAAGGTAAAAGAAAGGAATTTTTTTGGTATTTTGTGATAAGGGCAATCCCACATTGCCATTCATTCACACAATTCCTAGCTTGCATTTGCAGATTTGAAGCCTTGAAGATGAGAACTTCTTTGATGAAAATTCCATGAAAAGTAAAAGTACCAATCTGGCAATTATTCAATTATTGTCACAGCAGCATTGTCCTAATCAAACATATACATTGAAAATCAACACCAACCATTGCAAATTAAAACAATCTTAAAGAACCTTGTTGAAATCACCAAAACAAATCTCAAATGTACATTGTTGAGTTTCACTCTCCATTGCCATTCATTTCAATGTAAAACCATTTTTCATAATGAACTAAATGGCACTTACAGCCTGAGAAGTGAAACTCAGTCGAGAAAACGTATCGTCTTTCCCAGAAAAGAGTTCACGACTTTCTCCGGCTGAATGATTCCTCCTCAAACCGAAAACACCATTCTCGTTTTCGGCATTCGTTTGTTGGCCTCTCCCTTGGTTACCATCAGCCTCCCCCTCATCAATACTAGTGATGCTGATGCCCATAAGTTCCATCAAGTTGCTCCTAAAGCCTAAATCGGAATAGACTCTGCGAGAGTCCTTGGCAGGGAATGTACCATTGGCTGCATCTGAACTATCTTTTGCGTTTCGAGATTCAACCGGATGCCCCATTGTTTCCACCATCATACATGGATTGTTGAAACCATTCCATGTATGCAAAGGAATCAATTTGCTTAACCCGGTTAACCAACCAACAACATCTTTCATCGCGGGGCGGCGCTCCCTGCAGGACCTCACACATTTGGCTGCTACCACGGCCAACTGCTTCCTAACTATAGGATCCTTGGGAGGTGCAATCCTAGGATCATAAACAGCAACAATATTCCCTTTCTTTACAAGAGGACTCGCCCAATCCACGATAGAAGAAAGCGAATGCGCGACATCGATAGCTTTTCTACAACTTATAATCTCTAACAACAAGATCCCAAAGCTGAAAACATCAGTTTTTGTACTCAAATTATCAGGGGTCACATAACATGGATCAAGATACCCCATAGTACCAGCTGGTGGCGTTGATCTAAGCCTATAATCATCAACACCGCACCGGATTGCCAACCCGAAATCGCCCAACCTTGCATTGAAATTCCCATCGATCAACACATTTGCAGATTTGACATCTCTATGGATAATCGGGGTTTTTTGTGAATGCAGTGTCTCTAAGGCTTTGGCAACTTGCAAAGCCAATCGAATTCTTCGACCCCAATTCAAGGGCCTTGAAGAATTGGAGTGAAGAACATCATATAATGTGCCGTTACTCATGAATTCAACGACCAATAACCGATCTTTAGCGTCATTAGAAAAGCCAAGGAGATTAACCAATCTTGGACTCCGAATCTTCGACAAGATTTCAATCTCGTTATCGGCTTCCTGACTGGTTTCTTGGTTCCTCGAAGACGGTCTCTTGATGGCAACGTAGCGTCCCCTGAGAACGGCCTTGTAGACGGCGCCATGGCTACCTTTGCCTAGAAGTCTTTGGTCGGAGAATCCCTTGGTGGCTGCTTCAAGGTCACGGTAATCGAACTGTTGGATCTTGATGGGTTTTTCTTGCTTGCCGGCGGCGACTTTCGCAGATGAATTCTGGGTCGTTGTGGAGGCGGAGATTACAGAAACAGCCACTTCTGCTTTACAAGAAAGGTACCCCATCAAAAAAGTTGGATTCTTCTTCTTCTTCTTGAAACTGGAAATGTAAAATTCGACAAATTTTCCAAGTAATGCAACTCAAACCTCAAGACTCGAGACTTTTATCCGGCTGTCCTATGCTGGGAATGCATGAAGAGCAAAAGGAAAAGTTGAAGACTTTCTCAACATCCAGGGAGAAAAAGAATGGGCTTTTGGGACTTGGAAAAATGTAAACTTTTTTTTATTAGGAAGAAAGAACCCGCCAAATTGGAATCCCAAAGTTTTTTTAAGCTATAATTATGGCATAGATTGCGTGTGCTTTACTTGACATGTTCGGTAATATCATAAGCTTATGCTGACTAGGTTATCTGTATCCTTCATAGGCTACTTATTTAGTGAACATTCAGCATCAACGATTATTCTAACAGACCATCTTTTTACCCAGATTTGCTCTAATAGACGATGTCTGTGCCACAAACATACAAGACAACTATGTAAATGTGCGTAAATCGACTAAGATATTATCTTGTAATCGAATTAATATGGATAGATGTTCGGTCATAATGCACGTTTTGTGCATGTATGCCGAGCAAGGGGTGTAAGATTTTATCAACCATCACTCATATCGAATCAATAATCATACATTCAACTATGTTGGTATAAACAAACCGAAATTTACATCATCTGGCTATGTTGATTTGTTTTCTAGCTTGCCAAAGCCAGATTTGAAGTAAGATGTTATCAGGTTCCAGTATGAGAATTTGGATCCTAAGAATCGCACCATTACTGATTTTTTTGATCCTTCCCTCACAAATTCCAAGTCCTTGCTGATGCTGCGCTGAATGCTTTCCTTTTCCAAATCGTCAAGTAACGGCAACGCCACCGCACCCTTGGATTCCAGGTTTCTGATCCATCCTCGTAGCAGATAATTCACCACCTGTATGAATACCGTAACATAACATAAACATGAGAAAACTAAGCTCCGATCCAATGGATTCGTTAACATTTGCAGTTGTATTGTCTTTATAAGTTGCAATACTGAACCGGTTTCTTTGTCGTAATAACAAGTTACAACACTAAAGCCTGTCCTAGTAAAGCAAATTCATAATTGAGATCTTATGTGCCAAGCCAGAATGATTGTCAGTATAAGACATACCTCAGGAACTTCATCGTGAGGGCAGTGACCGGCTGGGCTGATCTGGTAGTATGGTGCTTCGGGAACTTGCTTTTTCACCTGAAGACCCCAGACAGGCTTTACCCAGGGGTCTTCTTTTCCATACATGAGACAAATAGGCACATCGTTCATATGACACCTAAAAGTAACAAAAAAGAAAACAATGAAGTCGAAACTTGAAGCAGATATGTATATTTTCTACATAGAAAACATGGATTTGGTTAACAAATATAAAAATATTCATACTACTCACCTCGATAAAGCCTCCCTGAAAGACATCTCTCCTTGAGGAGCAAGCATAATTGAAGCAAATGATGCAGCAGCAGCAGGGTGTTGTGTTGTCTCGAGAATACGAGAAAAGACTTTGTCAACGTTTATAGAATGATCCGTATAAACCTGTCTAAGTACATCCGCAATACTTTCAGGATCACTTATTTTTTGCCAACTGAAATAAAAAACGGCAGAAAAAGAAGTTAAGAGCGAGCAAGATGAGATTTCAAATGAAGTGAAGAAAACAATTGCACAATCACTTCAGCTCTTTCCTTAGTAGAAACCTCGATACGATAATTATTAGTACATGACATCTATGGGTTTAAAGTGCCCTATATTTCACGGTGATGAACTGTTAATTTACATGATGAGAAGTCCATATCATGAAATAAAAAGGGGAATGAACTTACACAAATTCTGTCAGCTTCCTAACGTTTTCCGGTAGAGGAAATGTTCCGGACCATGAAAATATCCTCGCTAGCCTTGGAGATTTTATCGGATTAGGAGAAAATCCCCAAAAAGGAGTAGCATTAAGCAGTGTAACACCCTTCACTAATTGAGGATTGCATGCTGCAAAGTATAGAGCAACAAATCCTCCTAGTGAGTTCCCTACAATGTAAACCGGTTCCCCAATGACCTGTGAGAGAAAGAGTTAGGTTTATATTGCTGCCATTACATTTCATTTATCTGAAATATTGAGTTATACGATTACGAATTCATAACCCTGAAGCCGTGTTAGCTAGAGCACTAGATTTTCTCACTAAGACATCTTTTTTTTGAAGGGTAAACGCAAGTTGGAAGGAGTTCAAGTGTTAATGCAGATTGCTTACAACCTTAAGACATGAGAAATAGAAGCTTGGATGTGAATCTCTTCCAGCAACTAATGTTATCCTTAACTAGTAGTATTCTTTCTGGTTATGTTCTCGTGAAAGTGAGAGAGTAGAGAAACTAGAACACCAATGCAAATGAGTCGGCAAACACAGATTAAAAACGATACTAAAATGGAAAGATTAGCGGCCGCACAAGTTAAAACTACATTAAGATGAAACAAGTTTTCACATATAAATAGGACTTCTCTAACAATAACATTAAGTCCTTCATGTGAACCATTAAGTTCTGGATAAAGTACTCAAGTAAAATAGAGCGGATTAGAGTTGATATGTAATTGTACCTCCTCTACAAAATGGCGAACCTGATCCTGCCATAAATCTATCGAGTAAACCAGACCGGTTGCCCATGGTTCAGTTTTATCCCCAAAACCCCACAGTGAATCCTTCCCTTCAGTGACACCCTCCTCCTTAGAAGAGCAAGTAGGATTTTCAAAAGGCAATGACATGCCTTGCCCAAGAAAGTCAATCGCCCAAACCCGATAATCACGGCCTAGATCCTTCAGTTGATTTTCATAATGAAAAGAACCAACACCAAAACCAGGAAGGAAGAGCACCGGTGGGGAATTCAAATTTTCGGAACCCGATTTCTCATAATGTACATTGAATTTGGGTTTCCACTCCCAGAAACAACTGCTTATCTGAGCACTACATTCCCCGTTGGACTCGTCCGGCAACCCCGGAATCAAAACCTTAGTCACCGATTCCCCGGATTTTGACATTCCCCCAACCTCATCTTCACCAACAATCACATAACTATCATAATTCCCACTCAACACCTTTGAATCAACATTGTTAACCCCTTCAAGAGCCTTGAATGGCCTTGAACCTTTCCCATGCCAAACATTCTTCGAAAAGAGTTGATGTTTATCAGATAACCCCAGTGACCCACTTCTAAATTGAACCCTAGAGCATAAAATTCTGTGTTTTCTACACAAAGGGATCTTTACTTTCTGTCTACTTGAGCTGTTCTTTGCTAGTAATCTCCGATTTAAATTACAACATGGAGGGGAATTGTATGAGATGACTTCCATGGTTAGAAACTTGGCTCTGTGATTATCAGCAAAACAAAACATGTTAGAAAAAGAAGCTAACTTTACTTCATGGGTTTGATTAAGAGAGATAAAGAGCAACCAAACCAAGCATAGAACATGACCATAACATTGATTTAAAAACTGTTCTTTCCGACCCAAAATTAGGTGTTTAAAATCATGGAATAAATTGTAACAAAACATAACCAAAACCCAAGCTTTTCTGGGCAAGATTTCTTCTTAAAGAACCCCAAAAACCAATTACAAGAGAGATAGCTTCTGAACTTATTAAAGAAAGATAAACTAACGAACCAGACAAAGCAAAAGGATTTGTTTATTCTTAAGATAATATATAAAAAGAAGCTGCTTACCTCTAATCCTGGAAACAAGTATGATTGGGCTTTGCTAGTGTTTTTTTAAGGGAAAGTTTCAATCTTTTTGTCCAAGAACAGAGGAGAATCTAGCACAATCTATAAAGAAATTTGAGGAAAGTAGGTTGCTTCAAAGCTTCACCTTCCCTATAAAAAGCCAACAAATTTTATATCAACGGTCTTAATTTCATATTTTTTTACTTTCAAACATATTTAATTAAACATGACAAAAAAAATTGTTTAATGTTTGTCTTGTAATGAATAATTTTATTTGTAAGGGTTGAATTCATGTGTTAATTTTAACATTCAAGAGTAAATTAAATTAATAATATAAATTAAATTAAAATAAGAAATATATCGTTATAGTAAATTTTATGATATTTCACTTGAATTAAATAAAAAATAAAATTAAAGGGTTAAAAAATTTATTGATTGATTGATTAAAGATATCTATAATTTCAGAGAACCACAAGTTTAAAAGAAGAATAAAAAATAAATATATAAAATTATTATAAAATTATAAAAAAATTTAGTATCGATTTATATATATATTAATTTTTTAAAAAAATATATAATTTTTTTAAATATATATTAAAAATTTTATAATTTTTATAAAAAATATAAACTCTTTTAATCCATCTCTTTTTAGAAAAACCCTACAACATATAACAAAAGAATCGGCACTTGTTATTTTCACTGCCATCAGATTTTCTCCCACCACAATAAATAAATAAAGCCCATAAATTTGGCAAACAAAGAAAGTCTTACACGTGGCGCTGTCAAACACTACAAACTTATTAAAATATAATTAATTATATTTAAATTAAAATCTTATTACAATATAAGTAATTAATTTTAAAATACATTAAAATTACAAAGCTATTGCTCTTGTGTTAGTTTTAGGGGAAGGTTGTTAATATGTGTGTTTTAGTTTAAAAATTATAAATAATTTATCTAATTTAGTAATTACGTTTTAAAATTTTTGACTTTTAGATAAAAACTATTTGTTTTTGAAAATCAGTTTTAAAGCATTTATAAATAAGAGAAGTATTTGATCGATTCGAATAAAATATTTTTAAATAATAAATTATATTTTATAATTTAAAATTATTAATGAAGATATATATAAGAAGTGAAGCATTCTTCTCTTGCTCGGCACTCGCTCTATCTTCTCTTGAAGTAAATGAGGTGCAAGGAACATTTAACCGACCTCAGCAGCGCCGTCGGCGTATGCGCCACTTGTCTCAGGCAGCGTCTTCTTGTGGTACTCGCCGCACAAGCCCAATTAGCACGCGCTGCAGAGAGTCGTAGGAAGCCTGAACCCCCACCGCTGATTTTCCCTCGATCTGTTTCTCCTTACGTCAGTCGACGGAAATATGAAGACGACGGTTCCAATTGGATATACAACCAGAGACTCTACAGCACTCCTCAGGTGGGGAATACACGCGGCACCGCGAACACCGGCGATTTTGAAGCGGACAGGTCTTTCAAAAAGAAAAACAGGTTCTCGCTTTTTTCGGATCTGTTCAGGTTGAGATCCGGGAAGTTCAATTTGGATCCTAGTGACCATTATCATCGGGACTCGTCTGGTAAACCGTCCTCGTCATCCCCATCTTTGTTCTCGGCAATCTTTGCTGTTCGTCGGAAAAAGAACCAATCTTCGAGGACAACACGTGTAGAAGAATTTGGCCATTTCGATCCAGAGGATCGTAAACCGTGCAGGATCACGGGTCTAGGAATGTCGCCCGCGATTGAAGCAGATTCGGGAGACGAGTGTGATCAATTACCTTCGGGAATCTCGCTAGAGGCTTCCCCACAGTGGAAGAGGACACCGAAGGCGGCGAGGAGAGCAAGGAGCGCGGCAAGGAACTCCTCGGGCATGGCCTTCTGCTTGAGCCCACTGGTGAGGGCGAGTCCGAACCAGCACTGGAACCAGAAGGGCGGGTTGCCACCTGATATGTCAATCACCGGAGATGGTAGACCGCCAATGAAGCCCCAGCTTGCCAGTGCGGCGGGGTTTCCCGCGAACAGGTCCAGGAAACTTGCTGACATGGGCTAAATTGACTGAATCCGACGCATATTTCCAGACTTCCAGTTCCAGGAGGGGAAAAAGCTACCGTCCAAGTACAACTGAATCTATGGAGTGAGCTTCTTCTGGTACAGTCTGTGTTTAGTTAGCGGACAGCAAAGGTGGTAAATTTCTTGAAAATGCGATGACGTTGATGAAGGAGTTGGAGGTGGTTAGGTCGGGTGGACCAGCATTAATGAGGTGGCATAATGCTGTACAGTTGACGGTGGGCCTATCGTCTTTAATGGCGGCGACTCTAAAGCTTAGAAAAATCAGAGTCTCCGGTCGCAGGAATTACTAAGCACGATAAAACACTGGAAAGGCACGTGTAAAACACCTGATGTTTCATTTTCAATTGAAAATTTAAAAATAATGTTAAAAAAGAAAATGAAATAATCATTTTTCTTCAAGTCAAATTCAATATGTTCAGAAATAAACTATAATTAAATAAGATAGTTAAAGATTTAATATTATGTTTATGTTTTTAGGAACTATCGTTTTTCTATTAACTTTAACAATCAAATCAAATTATAGTTATAATGTAGGGTTTCACTCTCGCACCTTCAGACCCACTTAATTCTAGTCCGTAAGTGTCCTTTACCGGTATATAAACCATACTAACAAGTCATCATTCAATGGCGAAACCACGCCTTCTTTTCCCTTGAACCCGTTTTCATAAGTCGTGGAGGCGTCCAGGATCGAGCTCACGTCGATGTTAGAATCGTCGTATCGCTTGGCATTGTCATCTTGGATGGCCTGTTTCGCCGTAAGTGTCGCATCCGAATAAAGATCGAGACAATCACACAAGCATGATCTTACGAAAGGGTGTCTCGTTTTCTTCTTCAAGTGCTCGTTGGTTAATAATGTAAGACCATGAATTCGCTAAGCTGCGACCGAGCAGCTTGATCGATCTCTTGCCGAGTTGGCGAAGATCATAGGCGCGGTGGCTGTTGAGAGGTACCTGTAGAGAGTTGACGCAGAGATTGTAATTGAGATTTCGGTCGCTCTGTGCGCATTTCTTGAATGGAAATCAAGAGGAAGAAGAAAAACGTTGAATGTATGGGGAGGTTTGAAATTCTTTACGAGTTCAATCCTTGTTTTCAAAAAATTATTAGGGGATTCTGTTTATCACGTCATCCGTGGTCCAATTAATCAAGATTTTTCATCTCAATTTTTTTTTTAAGGTGAATCATCACCTCTTTCTTACATGTAATTAATGAGTGAATAATTATTAGAAAAAATAAGATGGTTGTATAAATAAATTTAATTAAAAAAATATTATATTAATTCTAAAATTTGATTTTTTTTAGGAAAAATATTTTATGGAACAGGATAAAAAATAGTTTTTACTAGAGCAGGATTAATTTAGAGTTTAGAAATTTAATTTAAGATTTAAAGATCGTAGAATTTAGAATTTAAGGATTTATATTAAAATTTGAGGTTTATGATTTAAAATTTAGCGTTTAAAGTTTTAGGGTTAAAAATTTAAGATTTTTATTTTATATTTTCATTTTAAAAAATAATTTTCAGTTTTCCAAAAATTAAAAAAAAAAAAAAAGAAGCAGCAGCTTGGTTAATAGGACCTATTTCCAGTAAATCAATCATCCAAGTTTCTTAACATTTAACATTTATATTAAAACATGCCTAGTTTCTGTTCCCAAATCCACCTGCAAGCAACACAAACAATTATGTTCCCCAAAGAAACCTATGGCCATGATTGAATCAGAGATTATATCTAAAAACATACATAAACATAACAGATATCATCGTTTCGGTACTTTGGTTATGTTCTTACTGCTAAAATTTGCTGGTTGCCACAATTTATTTTCTAACTACATCCAATATTGACAGATACCAACATACCGCAAACGAAATAAGACGAGAAGTTATTTTTGCCAAAAGAAATGTCAACTAACCTCATAAGCATTGACATCAGAGAAGAGAACCTGCAATTGCAGAAACATAAGCAATGTTCTAGATGGTATTAGAAGAATAACTGCATAAGTAAATGGCATCACATAGTATGAGATCACTCGGAAAATTTAAAATACAGGGCCATTACCTTCTTTCCCGGCTCCACTTGTCCTACTTCGGTACCAACTGAAACAATCTGAAGTGGAAGATTGTAGAATTAATCAAGAAATAGCAAGCATTCATAAAGGATTCTCACCGTACCTCCCCCATTAGGTACCTCTCAAACTTGACAGCTGATTTGGGTAACAAAATTCCACCAGCTGATTTCTGTGGTAAAAAATGGCCAATTCGGTAGCTCGAGAACTTAAACCGGGGGGGAGGGGGGATTCATCACAGAAGATAAACAGAATGTAGATGATCCATACAAGAGAGCCGAACGATTGGCCAAGAAAAGGCCATTCATCCACCAATAAGATAGTTTCCCTTTTTCCTTAACCACAATCCCCCACCATGCGTCTATATATTTCGACGCATAAATTGTTTGACCGAGTTAATACCATGAGTAAATTCCATGTACATGTACTTAAAATTTTTTTTTTTTTAATAAACTAATAGTAATTATAATAGTATCTGTTCTAGAATATAATTTCTACCATTTGACATTGATCGCTCAATCATTTTACTGGTATCGCTGGTACTCAAACCCGTGACCTCTAAAAACAACAAACATTTTTAGCCATTATCAAATTGCAAACAACAAGAAGAATAGCAAACTTATGCAAGCCAATCTTTATTTCATACAAATTCAGAGATCAGGCTAGCAAACAAGTCCCACAATTGCATTTAAGGAGCAAAATTGATACTAAAGAAACACAGATTTCGGTGGACACACTCAGGCAACTTCAGTACTAAAAATAAAAAGTGAATAAGAAGCCAATCAACCTCGGGTAACTTTCAAAAAAACATAAAAAAAAAAAACATTATCGAATTATTACATTAATTCATCGTACGTTATAAATTATTGATAAATATTAAATTTTTTAATGATTATTTTTTTAATTTAATAAATTTAATTATTATTTTATGTTAATTTTATAAAGTTTAATGATCATTTTAAAAATTTAATGACTAAAAATGAATATATATAAATATATAATATATAATATATAATATAAAAATTTTGGTTAATTCGATTAATTAATCGATTTCGAACTGAATTAACCGATAACTAAAGTTTCAAAAAAATCATTAATATTTAACCTATTCAATTTAAAATTAACCGACCGATTAATCGATAAAATTTTGATTCCATCTATTAATTCAGTTAACCAAAATTTTGAACACCTCTAGTTTTAATCGACGATAGAATCAAAATAAAAAATAGTGACCAATATAGAAAATACATTAATAATTGGATGACCAATTATGTAGTTTATGAAACGAACCAATGGAATCGGCCGAAACGCAACGGTTCGGATATTTTATTGCTCAACATTTTTTGAACGAAGAAAGAGACTGCAAGATCCCCTCTTCTCACACCCCATCTCCGAACCTGCCAGAGCCGAGCGATCATCCTCCAAAACCCTCCGAGAATGTTGCGTCAAGCATCGAGGCTATTGGCCCATCGACCCATTTTAGCAGCAAGGGCTCGACTATTTTCCACTGATCTGTCGGCGGCTGATCAGACCGCCGATGCCACGTTCACGGAGGCGTGGAATAAAGTGGTCCCCAATATTGACCCTCCTAAAACTCCTCTCTCTTTCATGAAACCTCGTCCTCCTACTCCTTCCTCCATTCCTTCCAAGCTTACTGTTAATTTCGTTCTTCCTTATGCTTCTGCGTTGGCAACCAAAGAGGTAAATTTTGGGTTTTATTTTTAGGGATTTTTTTATTTGTTTTAGATTCTCTTTCTGGGATTAGGAATGTGGAAATGGGTATTTTATGATATTCGCTGATTAAAGGCAAAGGTTAAACATTTATGTTAGTTATTTTTGGGGGTTCATTGCCAATGCATCTTTATATCGGATTACAGATTCTGAGGCAAATTTGAAATCCCTAAAAGACAGTCAATTGTAGTATCGCATTGCAATTTAGAGTGTATTCATATTGCCTTAGCTGATTTTCATAGAGTTTTCAGAAACTGAGAGAATAGGATGTCTTTTAGGCTTTTAGCTGCGTCTCCTTTATCCCAAAATAAGCGTTTTTGAGGTTACCTTTTAGCACTTGTTGTCTCTTTCATGTTCATAAAGAAGTTTATACGCCAGTTCCGCGGCCACTCCTTTTAGATAAAGAAGTTTATGGTCATATCAGGTTTAATCTATTGCGATTTCGATAGGAATGACACTTAGAAGTGCAGTGACATTGATAACTGTTGTCCTCAAATCCTCTAGTAGAGAAATAGAGGGTGAGGGTTGTATTTTTATTACCATTTGTTTTGTACTTTAACTCGCACATTTCCGCGCGCATTGTAAAGATATTTCTAGGCATCCACGCATATAGGTGAGAGCATTTGTGATTGGAAAGCTGGATTTGCTTTTAGTCAGATTGTTTCAAGTAATTCAGAGACAACAGTAACAGATAAATTTCAGTTGTTATTACTCTATGATAATAATAATAATAATAATAATAATAAAGCCTATCGGTTCACATTTTCAGTTCCACTATTCCTTATTATGCAATAGATATTTCATTTTATTTTCAAAAGCATTTGCCTTGCTTTGAATTTTGTTCATTGATTGGACTCTTTCATAAGTTGCGTCAAAGATAATTGATTTCGGATAATAAATATAGATTGGTTGCAGTGGGAAGTGTAATTCTGAAGGATTGCTCCTAACTACCGAAACAATTGTGTATCTATCACTCATTTTTGTGATATTGCTGATGGTTGATCAAGTTCTTAATCCTTGCTGTGATTTAATTTCAATATTCCGAACATTTTTCCTTCCATTCCATCTTTTAAACCTGGTCATATCTAGCCCTTCTTTTAAACTTGAGTCACTCAATCAACAAAGCTTACTATTAAAAGATATTTTTGTATATATTTACACGACCTTTTCGTGCATAGGATTAGGTGATTATTATTATCATTATTATTGCTGTTTTGTGAAATTTGAGCGATGGTGAGATAATGAATTAACAACTCAGTAGTGTACTGTCCCTGATGCACATGATAACTTGAGAGATAACTAAAACGGAGACAGATAGAGGTATAGAGTTATTTATGTTCTACTCGTCTTTGGTTTGGTTGTGGTTTGGCAGGGAGATTATAGGTTGTTCCATGAAATGTTAAGTTTATGAAAATAGAAATAGAAATGCAGATCTTCACGTTGCCTTTGGAATAAGCATGATCTAATACTTGAGCAAGAAAACAGTGAATGTATGAAGGAAAATAATGGCTAAACTCATACGCAAACTCTTGCAAATTAGCTGGATTCTTGCCTGATAAATTCTCGGTTTCCAGGTTGACATGGTTATAGTACCAGCCACAACTGGGCAGATGGGTGTTCTTCCAGGACATGTAGCAACAATTGCAGAACTGAAACCCGGAGTTTTATCAGTGCACGAAGGAAATGAAGTGACAAAGTATTTTGTCAGTAGCGGTTTCGTTTTTATCCATGCCAACTCTTTTGCAGATATAATAGCTGTTGAAGCTGTGCCACTTGATCAACTTGATGCAAATCTTGTTCAGAAAGGGCTTGCAGAATTCACCTCGAAGCTGAGCTCTGCCACAACCGACTTGGAGAAAGCTGAAGCCCAAATCGGAATCGATGTACACAGTGCACTCAACTCCGCCCTCACAGGCTAGTGTCATTTGCCATTATGTTCATTGATTAGTTGCTTTTTCCTCATTGATTAGTTAAATTGTTTAATTTTCTAAAGAAATTAGTAGTTGATTAACAACATTGGATTCTTATATTCTCCTCTTTCGCCTTTTACTGAAATTCTTTTCTTCTTTGGTTTGAACGGAAGATAATACTAAAGGGTCATTTTTATATCGGCATGTCGACCGTGACAATCGTTGCCGTGGGGACCCTGCATCACCTTACACTGCAGGGCATCCCACTGCACTGTATATCATGTCTCCCACTAAAGAATATGCAGACTGAACCCACCAATAACAGTTCCGATACGATCTTAGAGATCCTACAGATTATATTATCTTTTCAAAGAATTAAGCAATCTTATAAGCCATGGTAGGGATGACTTAATATGCAAGAACACAGAAAAACAGTACATGAAATATAAAGGATACTGCCTTGATATTTGAATCGAGGGTAATATATATCTTCGCACTTTGGACAGTAGATTTTCAAGTTACCAGTAGAACTTTGAGAACAAGATACGACAGAGTCGACAGAAAGCAAAGAGAAAACAGGAAAAATGGCAGCAATATTTACCATGGCAGACATTCCCTTGCTGGTTAATAAGTAACGTACATGTATAAGACCATACAACATCTCAGCAGCCGATTCAACCAATTCATTCTGTTCTTCAGTGAACATATCACCTATAAAATCCAAAGACATCTACTTAATAGCAAGAACGAATTCCCATCGATGGCTGTTGAGTTAGTTGATTATCAAGAACCAGAAGCAGACACAGGTAAATTAGATACCAACATTATGACCGAAAAACATAAAGGTCGAAAATGCCGTAAAAAAGCAAGGTTTAAAACAATTGCAACAGCATAGTTCCTCAATACACTAGGTGTCAAATTTCTGATGTTAACATGTTGCTGCAAAAAAGCACTAAAGTAAAAAAGAAAATGTTCTTCAAAACAACAAAGCATTGTCTCAAGCAAGAGTAAGAGTTCCATGTTAATGGCAGATAGAGAATTCAGTAGTTCAGCATTATGAACCTGCAAGATCATTGAACAAGTCTCAATCACTACAAAAGGAAGGTGCATAACTAGTTTGGTAACTACAACATGATCAGATTGTCATCCAGTGAGTTATTGAGTCAGTGAAATGCTATGTGAAGATTCAACATCCAATATTAAATCAAGAACTTGTTGCCTCTCAAACCGTAAAACCACGAGATCTAAGACGAGTCATCTTCATCGGAAGCACTAATATCCGACTGTTCATTCTCAGTTTCAGATTCCTCTGCAATCAAGGGCAGGAATTAGCAGGTAATAGAAAATAACCCCACATTTTATATTACCTGCTTATATCAATAATGACTAATGATCTGAGATTCTCAACAGAGACATGACAAGAAAAATGTAAGATTTAACGTATAAACCTTAAACCAAATCCTAGCTGAACATGGCAATTAAAACTTGAAGTTTATGATAACAACAAGCAAATACAGCATATAACCTCAACGGAAGGAAGGGTATAACATACACAATTTTCAAACTTTCAAACAAGGAAATACAAATATATTTAAACGCCATTATCCTACCATATCAAATTGAGCAAGCCAGTAATAGAGAAGGAAAGTGACTTAAAAGTAACTACCATCATCTTTGGAACGTGACTGGGAAAGCTGGGATTTACCGGCGCGAGCTGAAGAAACAGGGTGTCTTCCGATCCAACGGTCCTCCCCCTCCTCCTTGATCTCTAAGACCATGCATAGTATTTCCACAACCCCAAATTCCAAAAGCTCCCATCTTTTTCTCCAATACCAATGCATGGACAAAGATCCAACCTTTTTTTCTCGGATGAATCGTAAGACAAAAAAGAATCCCCGGAATTGAGAAAACAAGGGGTTTTGCAGAGTGGGATGACTCAAAAACTGCTTTTATTTGCGAATCAAAAAACAAGTTCGAGGTTAAGGAAGTGTGGATGAAGATGGAGATGAGATAGATTGGAGGATACGGAAACAGATGAAGAACAAGGATTTCATATTAAATTATTGGATTCCCAAGGACAGCTCCAAGTCTCAGGCACATAAAGAATCAAGCTTTACCTCTAAATTGTTATATTAAATACTGCATGTGATACTTGCTATGTTCTTTTTTTAGCCAGAAGAAAATGAATTGAAAACGAAAACATCGCCAAGGAAATTAAGTATATGCCATACTCCAAAGGGTCGTTTTCAAGCTAGATTGAAAAAATATTAATTGAATTGGGTGGATTTCTATTTATTTAAAGAGGAGTGGATGGAGAGCGAAGTCTGCTGAAGTTGAAGTTGATTTTATCATTACTGTTAGTGTGGATTCGAGGCAAGAAAAAGCTGGGATTGAAGCTTCAAGACCAAGGAACAACATTTGGGTTTTCAGTGCAGGAGAGATGCATTCAATCTGCCACCCCAGAAAATGCTTGAACAAGTCACTATCTCTACATCCAACTACAATTCAGAGCTAACATTATAAAAAAAAAAAGTCCCATATATTTATATATCTGTATTAAACAGCTAGTTGTTGATTTTGGTGAGAGGTTTCTTCTTCATTGAAACACAAATGGGCTGCTTTTAGTAATCCAAGGCTTAAAGAGGATTCTGCAGTAATAGTTGGTGGAGACTGCTGCATCATCATCTTCCTCTGCAGGTGAGAGCAGTAGGTGTGGAAGGTATTTGGGGTTACATTCAAGTCGAAACCCAACCCGAATAGGAAATCCAGTTCCAGGAAGTTCATTTCTATGGTGCTGATTCCTCCTACTTTTGCATAGTAAGCATTGTTGTAAGACCTGAAAACATGTTCCAAAATAATATAGATAAGGTTTTTATACGTTAGAAAAACTGATGTATGTTTAAGAACTTACATATCATCCATGAACTTAGCAGCAACCATAACGCTGGTAATAAGCAGCCGATGAACGTTGAAAGAATTGATGGGCAACGATGGATGCTGCTGTGCAAACCGATCAAGATAAACATACGCAACAATAAAGCAAGACGGGCTACAATTTGCATACTTGTGGATCCTGTCTAGATAGCTCTGAATCGAGATAGTTGGCCGAGTTAGCCCGTGAAACACCGAGATGTTCTGAACCTTGAAACCAGAGTTCACATCATTGTATTATTTCTTCCAGCAGAGAAGATAGAAACGTTAGCAGATTCGGCATCCTGGTAGGTTTCTCTAACTCTGCGAGTCGGACCAAGAGTGTTGAATGTGTGTAGGAACTGGGAATTTCTGGTGTTTATAAGGTTCCTTTTCTGTACACAAAAGGTGTGGGGTTTTGAGTTGGCTAATATGATTATTAAATTTAAAAACTTTACTTGTTGAAGAGGGAAAAAAATTGAAACTTTGTTTCCTTGGTGGATACAAGCCATTTTCCAGTGCTGAACCTTGTGGCTACTGTTTTGTGGTGATGGGCATGCCATACCCATCATGTGATTCCATGTGGGAAATTCTTTTCTTGTAATTTGTGGGATCCCACTTTTGTTTTTGGTTGGAAGATCTTGCATGTCATGTAAATCTACACTAAATGTTTTTGTTTTGGTAGGGAACATGTCCTTGTGCCATTGTTCTTCTTAATTTACCTCTCATGTTGTTTGGCATCATATTAGAGATGTTGCATAAGATTTTCCAAGAGAAACATGGCAACAAACAACTTTGACCTTGAAGAACACCCATGGATCCTTCTGGTCTGCTTGTCTTTGGATTCACATTTAGATATTATCTCCTGCTTGTCTTTACGATACATGATTCAGATTAATCGATTAATAAGTTGAATCTCGATAATTACGAAAGATATATCTCTCTATGGACCCTCTCTTCCCTCCCTTTCCCATCCATGATTTTTACCCTAAGATCCACTTGAGTATATAACTTTCACTATGCTAACTGAATAATTACTTCCATTTTCATAGTTTTGAAATCCTAAGCATCTAACAGAACAGTTATATAAGACACCTCTTTGCATGTGTGTTTAACTCTCTTCTGTCTCTGGTCTTTCGTATCTTTTTAGGTCATGAGTTTTAAATTTATCAAGAATATTTTTTTTCTTTTAAAATTCTTAGACCATGAATTCTAGATTCAGTAAGAACACTTATATTATTTTCTTTAAAATCTCTCATCCTCTAAACAAAATTAAAATTATATTTAAGATTTATATAAAAAATCATCATTTTTAATAAATCTCCCAACAGTACCATTTTAAATATTCAAATTTAATTCTTTCACTAAAAGTACATTATATTTTATCATACCACTAAACATTATAGGTCATATAATAAAATAAACCTGATTTTATAGTTAATGTCTGGGTTAACATCTTTTTAATGCTTTTTGATTAATGTTAAAAATTAAAAGTTTTTAAATTAAGTTTAAAATTTATATTGAAGTTTAAGGTCTAGAATTAAATGCGTAAGGTTGAGCGTTAAATTCAAATATTTAAATTTTATATTTTAGAAAAATTAAGTAATTTTTTAAATCAAATTATAATACTTTTATCTTTAATCTAAAATTTAGAAATTCATACAAAATTGTGCTATTTATCAAAATTTAAACGGATAAATTTTAATGGACTCGATTAATATTTTATAAATATAACGGATTTATCACATTTCAAATGGTTAGAAAATATAGTTATTTTATTTGAATAATTATTTTTTAAGAATATTTAGAGTAATAAAACTTTATGATTTTGAAAAATAATAATGACATTTAAATTTTATTTTATAACAAAGATAAGGTGGACTATATGAAATAAAATTACTAGAATTTGAAAACCTTCCCTCTCCATGTGGCATTAGAGTCATTGTTTAAAAAAAAAAATTAGATCATTCTCAGTCATTTATAAAATCAACTAATCAAATGCATCTATTTAATTTTTTTTCACCTCAATTTTTTACCAAGTGAATCTTTATTAATATCTATTATAAATTAAGTTTAAAAATACTTTTACCAACTAATAGGGATGACAATATAATCCGAATGCGATTAAAAAAAATCTGAATCTGAATCCAAGAATAATATCCGAGTCCTAATAGGAGGTGGATCGGATATGGATATTACCATGATCCGATCCGAATTCAATCCGAATCCATATTCGATATGAATTCAATCCATATATAAATTCGAATAAAAATATTTAAAATTTTTATATTTAAAAAATTTGATTTGTTATTATAACTTGTTTTATATTAGATTGTAATATTTATCGAGATTTGTTTGTGCTATAAATTTAAAAATATTTGTTTGATAAAAAATATTTTTTATTTAAAGATATTTGTTTGAGTTGTTACTTTAAAAAATAATTGGATTTAGACTTTTGGATTTGGATTTTAGATATTTTATTGGATTGGACTTGGACCTTATAAAGTCCGATCCAAATCCGATCCATTGCCATCCCAACCAACTAAAGATTCAATTGATAAACATGAAATGAAAACAAAAAATATTTTTGATTGGTTGGTCTCATGAATAATGTGACGAAAATAACTCATAGTATAATTTCTCCCGTTTTAAAATACTAAAAAACCCTTTTTAAAATTTGTTCACTAACCATAAAACTAAACCATGATACCAACTGAAATTCTATTCATACAAACCAAATTCTATTGAAATATGTTACTGCTAGTGCAGGCATCAATCGAACAAACATCTTAAACGGTAATTAACTTAGTAAAAAGTTCATAATTCATAAAAAAAGGTACTAACAGTAAATAAGCAAACATGATGTACCATGATCTGCAACTGCAACAGCTTAGTCTAAGAATCTACTCATAGATCCATGGGTGGACACTGCTCTGCCAGTTAACAGGGCTTTCAGGGAACCACAATGCAATCTCCTTCCTTGCACTCTCAACCGAATCACTTCCGTGAATCATGTTCCTGCAAAAAAAAAAACAACCAAAATCGATACATTTATATGATATACAGCCGGTTAAAAGGAAGGGAAGAAGAACTATCTGTACCTGCCAATGTCAATTGCAAAGTCGCCACGGATTGTTCCGGGAGCAGACTCAGCAGGGTTTGTGGCTCCGATGATCTTGCGACCAGTGGTAACAACATTCTTACCCTCCCAAATCAATAGCAACAACGGGACCGGAGATAATATACTCTACAAGTCCATTAAAGAAGGGCTTTGCAGAAAGGTCAGCATAGTGCTTCTCAGCAAACGATTGATCCACAGTGATGAGTTTCAAGCCTAAATTCAGCACATCCAAAGTGAAATAAGTAACACTCAACCAGGAATCAACTATAAGCTACTTTAGAACCAATTCTAATAAAACTCAGGAATCAACAAGTAAAAACATATGAAGTTATCAGAAAATTGATGGTTTTACCTTTCAAATAGAAACCTTTCTTCTCAAATCTACCAATGATTTCACCAACCTGAAAAACATAACCGCAATTAGAAATACAGGTTTCCTCAATTTTCAACACACAATCCAACAAATAACATGCTACAATAGAAAAATAGGTGAGAACAACTCATATGTTCCCAATTCATTTCTCAGGGTTCTTGATTTCATGCCCTTCACATGCGAAAAAGATTGAAATAAAACCAAAATAACATTCGTATGCTACCCAGTACAGAAGATTAGCCCAGTTGGACCAAGTTGAACCAATATTCAATTAGATCTACGAACTTGACTATAGGATTTCACTAAGTTCCATGCAGCTGAAAATCGAAAACGAGTTGTTCTACTTGGAAAATCAAAAGAATAACATTCGAATAAACTTAAAGATTAACGAAATTAAAAACTGCGAGAGTGTAAGAAGTGTTACCAAACCCCTTTGGACGCCGTCCGGCTTGATCATGATGAATGTTTGCTCCATCTCTTCTCTTTCTTTTCCGTCTCAGTGCTATCCGCTTCGGTGCTCGATATTTATGAAAGGTAAAAAGTGAGTTTAAGGTGTTTATATAGAATCGTACTACGCGGCCGTAACCCTAATTCAGCGGCGCTTTGCAATAGAATATCCCAGCCCTAAACCTAGATTTGGGATATGCTGTCTCAAAGTGCTGTTGGTTTTCTATAAAAGACGGTTACAATTATTTTAATATATATTTTTTTAATTTGTTAAGATTATCAATTTTAAAATTAATTTTTAATCGCCAACGTGATTTCACCATGTACTGTAATATTTGTCAAAGATTCTCCATTTATTTTTATTTTTTTAATATTAATTTTGAATTCTAATATTCCCCAAAATTTGATGATATTAAATCTTGATTCACTTTTATTAACTACTCTTCCCGCTTTATAAATATATTAGAAAATAATAACTATTTTTAAAAATAAAAATAAAATTGTTTTTGAAAAATTAGAGTTAGAAAAATAATAAATAGGATTTTATTGAGTATTTTTTTAGAAAAATCTCGAGATAATATAGAGTGATAAATAGGTGTTCAACAAATACATTCTCATAAATCAAAATCATACTTGATTTAAGTTAGAATTTGATGGTTTAACCTTATTTCTTTATCTTGTGCAAAAAATTTATCATGCTTAGAAAAATACATGGTCGTGATGAGAATTAAAATTCTCACGAGAACTTAAAACGAGTAATAAATCATGATGGTAAAATCTCCGAGTCAACATCCTTTGAAGACTTTCGAATCAACATCCTTTGCTGGTATAAATATGCTCACATTACCGGTTTAAGTATATTAGTGATTGCATGATACATAATGAATTTTGAGAAAGAAAGACTTAGGATCAAAAGGATGAATTGACTTGAGGAGTTCTAAGGGAAGTACATACGCGAAATCTGTTGACAATTTAAGAGATCGATCTTATGGTACAAAGGAATCAATCGATCGGTGTTTGCAGGGATGGAACTACTAAGGGTGAGAGGGGCAATCGCTCTCCACACCCAATTTTTTTTTCTACTTTTGTTCCTTATTTAAATTCTTTTAAAAATTATTTTTTCTTATGAATTTGCCCCCCACTTCTAAACATTTATGTATTGTCCCCTTTAACTTCCTAAGTGTAGCCAACAGACGATGTAACTTGAGAAATAAGAATAACAATATAATTTAACCAACAATCAATCATATATATATATATATTGTATAATCCTTCGCATTAACATTGATTGTAGAAATGAATGAGATCCTCTAATGAGGTTTTGATCCATAAGTAATAAGTTTGCAACTTGATTAGTTAAGAAATATGTAACCTAACACGCCACATAAGCAGCATACTGTTTCTTGCAGAAGAAATAGAACTTGACCTATTAGGAAGAGCAGCAGCCACTCTTTTGTTCAACAGGCTGTCCTCTAATCTGTACAGTCGGAGGCCTTGCATTGTTCATGGCCGGTTGGCTTGCCATTCTGCATTCAGAGGCAATTTTAAGGATCAAGCATATCACACCAAAGTAATTGTCAATCAATAGGTACCACAACGACTTTGTGCTAACTTGGTCTAGAATGTTTTGAATGCGATAACGTTTTATTCCAAACACATTTTTAGCATAATTGTCTTAGTATCTGATATTTGTAATCCTAAAACTATTTAGGAAAAAAGAATATATGGGTGTACCTATCCTTGATGGAAGCAGCCATGGCCATGAAAGCCTGTTCCACATTCATGGAATCTTTTGCACTGGTTTCCATAAAAGGTATGCCAATTTCATCTGCAAACGCCTGTGTAAAAAGGGATGGAAAAAATGCAGGAATACGCCAATAATTAGAATTCATATATCATGGGGCATGATTAATACGGCTGCAAAGATTCTCCTCAAAAGAAAATAATTTATGCTTAACACGTAAAACTAGCAAAATACCTTGGCGGCCTCATATGACACGGCTTTGTTTTCTGTAAGATCACATTTGTTTCCAACCAGTAGTTTGTTAACATTATCACTAGCATAGCGATCAATTTCATTCAGCCACTGCTTGACATTGTTGAAGCTTTCTTGGTCCGTCACATCATACACAATCTAATGGGGGAACCAACAGTAAATGGGGGATAAGAAAAAATGTTTATGAGAAGCATAAATAAGATAAAAGGATGAAAACTAGAAACGAAAAATCACCCACGATTATGCCATGAGCCCCGCGGTAGTAGCTGCTAGTGATTGTCCTAAACCGCTCTTGTCCAGCAGTGTCCCACTATACATTCAACCAAGAGAAAACTAACTGGTAAAATACAAAGAAGTTAAACTGAAACACAAAGGAATTACAAAAAAAAAAAAAAAAAGAAAGAAAAAAAGCAGTACAATTTTCTAAAACATACTATCTGAAGTTTAAGGGTCTTCCCATCCTGCTCCACAGTGCGGATTTTCTACCCAAAAAAGAAGACAATAAATTAGAATAATTTCCATAAACTTGGCATTCAAAAGTTAACACCAGGGCCTGATTTACTCACAAAATCAACCCCAATGGTGCTTATGTAACTATCTATATATGAATCATCCTGCACCAAAGAATTACATAATGATCAGGTCCAAGATATCATCCTATGTAACCATTTGAAAATATCCATATATGCAACTATGAATAGTAACAAAACTCCAATGCCAAAAAGTACTCAGTCAAATTGGAAAACATGACATGGCGTGAAGGGATAAATTTTACTCTCAATATAATGTCATATATGCAATGAAACCTTTTAATCAAGCTACTAATGTCATCTAAACAACACAAAAGAATATTAACATTCAAGGTAATCATATAAACATGTACAAAAGAGCGATAAGGTATGTGTATCTCTTAAAAGTAAAGGTATTTACTTTTCAAATGCCAATTTGAGTCAAGAAACTTACAGCAAATCTCAAAAGAAGACACGATTTTCCTACACCGGAATCTCCAATAAGCAAAAGTTTGAAAAGATAGTCACTGAAAAAGAGTGCAACTAGATTGTATTAAAAATAATTTTCAATGATACAATAACATAACATCTCCAAAGTAATTTCCCAAGGATTAAGCTTTTTGATCCCAAGTCATTGGCAAAATATAGCAAGTGAGTACATGTTTCCTACATCACCCCAAGGAAATACAAAATCAAGGGGAACTGCTTCAAATCATATAAGTTTGTTCATCATAATTCATAAAGATTCCATAAACCCAGTTACAAATTGGTCAACAATAGGAGCAACAGAAAGAAAATAATATCAGAATTCCATCATCAGATCTAAAACAAAATCTCATGGATTTCGAGGTTTACTTTCAACACCGACAATTATTGATACACAAAATTTATGTATTAAAGACAAATAAATGAATAAATGATTAAGGCTTAATCTGAACATCATAGCATACGAATTAAAAAATAATAATTAAATACAAATGAGGAGAAAACTTACTATTCGGGATTCATAGTGGATTAAAGAGAGAATAGGATGGAAGGATGAGGCCGCCGGAATCCGAATGAAAATTCCGGCGATAGACCACGGAAAACACACGCACACAGGAACGGAGATTTAGATGACACGTAAGAATGCGAACCTGGAAATGGGGAGAGACAATAAATAAACAGTTAGTAATTCAAAAAAATAAAAATAAACAGTTCAAACGTTACCGTTTTAATTAAATTAATAAATTAAAATGGGCCTTTAGAATTTGGATTAATGGATCAGACTTAGACTGATCAAAACCCAATATAGAACTTTAAGTGGGTCTTTGAAGTATGGATTAAGAATATAATATATTTGAGCTTACTTAATTATAATTTAAAAATAAATGTGACATTTTTAAAATAAATATATTATTTTATTTTAAAAGTAACAACTTATCATTCAATTATAAATTAAAAAAATAAATATATCATTCAAATATTAATTTATCATTATGTCATTAAAATTAAAATTTATTATATTATAATAATAATTTTAATTTTTAAAATTTATATATGTAATTAAATTGATCATAATTCAAAATAAATCAATAAACTTAACGCTTCGTATTGACACTCCTCTGGTCATTTTCTAAATTTTATGATATTATTTATTATTATAATGAACATGTTCAGGGATAATAAGATTTAGAGTTGAAGGAGACAAAATATAAATGTTTAGAAGTAGGGAGCAAATTCATAAAAAAATAAATTTTTAAAAAAATTAAATAAAGGAATAAAAAAAAAAAAATCTTCAGGGGTGAAGGGCGATTGCTTCTTCCCACCCTCACACAACTCCATCCCTAAACATGTTTATTATTAGATTTATAATTTTTTAATTAACGAATAATGATTATAATAGTATCTGTTCTAAAATATAATCTCTATCATTTGACATTAATCGCTCAATCACTCTACTGGCATCACTGGTGCTCGAACCCATAACTTTTGAGAACAACAACCGTTCATTTAACCACTTAGGTTAGAGGCTCATACTATTAAATTTATAACTTAAGTGACTTGTGATGTAATTTGACAAAAATTGGAATCATAATTGCCATTTAATTCCAATGCACATGTTCTTCGTTATCACTAAATATATGAAGCAAGCAGTTTATTACAATACATGATTTCAGTTTCAGACATCTAAGAGCATACATTAATTATGTGAAACCAACGTATTGGTTTCCTGATTTACTATGAATTTTTGGTTGTGAGAAAAATCTATACAAATAAGGTTTTATTTATTCTGCTGCTTAGGATATCCCATCTCTTGTAACTGTGCTTTTAATGCAGAATGCTCATGCCGCATCCTCTCTAACCGAGATTCAACCATACTCATCTCTTCTTTAAGGTGATGAATCCGCTTCTCCAACCAAGCCACGGCCTCAGCTCTGCCTTCTACTCCGCCACCGCCGCTACTCATCATGCTACCCATATACTCGACTGGGTAACTCACATGAACGTGTTGTGGTCGGTTTAAGAGCACAACAATGCTTACCTACAGGTAAGGAGGGAAGAGTTGTAAGGATCCAACGATACGATGTGAGGATGCTAACTCCGTATAGGATTGATTAGTTGTTACAGACAAGCTTATGTACTGCAACTATTAAAATTAAGTTAATAAGTTAACCGAGAACGACGAACCTGCATCAGGAAGATCACGGCAAAGGCAATGGCTAATACTAGTGAAATATGGCCTTGGCGTTTCAAGTATGAGCAGGATTTCCTCACAAACTCTATTAACAAAGAGGCTATGGATGAAGCGCTAGTCAAACTTTCTTGCAAAAGATTCCTAATTTGTTGGTTAACATCCTGATGAGAATCGGACATCTGCAATTCACTTGTACCGTGAGATCTTTCTGAAGGTTCCATGATAGTCGCTCGACGTTCAACTTGGACTTCACCCGTTTCAGTCTAGCTTCCAGAAGGATCTTCCCCTGCTTGAAACAAAGGAGATTAGGTCAGTAAATCTGATCTCTACATTACTGCCCAGATCATAAACTTCATTAGATGAAATTCTTCAAAAAATAATCTGATGGTAAGATTTCGAACCTCCTTGTTTTTCAGTGTTCCGCTTCAACAATTCATGTGCCTGAAACATTAACGATAATAAAATATTTTCGATCAATGTTCAAACAAACTTTACAAAATAAACATAAAATACAGGAGAAATATAATACCATGTCTATCCATGTTGCATAAGCTTCTCGACACTCTTCCAGAGTAGACTGCACTATTTTCCCTGTACCATGTGCATGGATGGCATGATATGAAGGAAACAAATAAGAACACCATAAATCCTTTGGAGAGCATCTTCAAAGAATAAAAAGACCGTCAAATTCCCAAGTTCGAAACAATTTAGATGCAACACAGGTTTTGCAACTACTGAAAATTCTCTCTATTTCTTGCCAATTAATTCCTTCCTCTACAAACCATAAATAATCTATTTCATTGTAAGGGAAAATATTTTTAGGCACTTCTGCAATAATATTTCAGACAACTAAAATACGAGACATGTAATGCAAGTCTTTGCAACTGGAGTCACAACCAGTGTTACCTAATTCGCCTCCACCCCAGAAATCTCGTTCGTTCCAATTCAGGGTTCGTTTGGGTGCCAAATTGTTAAGGTACGTGTGCTGTAACGATTAAATTGGCATACCGAAAACCCAGAAGTCATATTTTGTTCATTAATGAGGGAAGAGAAAGAAGCATCTAGAATCTAGCCACAATCAATGTACTAGCATCAGGAAGAAGATAAAATTAAGTTGCAGTGTTGCACATCTCTTCTTAGGGGAAAAGTCCATTTCTGATCCATATAATGAATCAGCCATCACCAAATTATACACCATTCAACTACGATCTTCTACAATCATCTCACATAAAAAAATATTCACCCTTTCTGATTCTATCACCAAACATCCTATTCTTATTCCCTAATTATCCCACCAATTCCAGTTATGGTATTTGGGAAATGGAGGAAAGACCGAAATTCAAATGAATATGAAAAGCCCATCTTATCATTCTAATCACAATCATTGGAATCATGATACTAAAATCCGTTCCAAATAACCCCCAACAAACCGCAAACGGTAAAACTAAGGAATTGTGATACCATACCCGTTCAACGAACCAAAGCAAACCACGAATTAGGTAACACTGGTCACAACAATAGAAACCCAGCAAATCAAAATGTAAGGATGTGACACAAGAAATGCATAACCATATAAACACCCCATAAACAAGAGATTCATCAGCATTCAGCAGAGGCAAACCTTTCCAGACAGTTCTCTTACTAAAAGCCACATTAACATAAACCCGTAAAATGCAGCCTTCTTGTGGGCCATCACCGTCTCTTTCTACATCCCAAAGCCCCTGATAGAATACAGGGTGATTTCAAGCACATATCAGAGACAGTTTTGACTGAGCTAAGTGTCGCAAACAAAACAAAAACAGACTATGCACAAAACAAGGAATCTTTATGAACAACTAAAAGAAGAAGTGTTGTTCACTACCTTTTTCCACAGCTTAGAAAATATTCACATTCAGCATCTTCATAAGTTTTATCATGTCACATAAACTTAAACAGAAAAAGTAGAGCTTCAATACCTCTCATCCACTCTCCATGATATATATCCCATTATGAAGAATTCTAAAGGAGATTAATATTTAAAAAAAAAATCCTATTTAAGTTAGCTCTACATCTTACATGCAAGTTCTGTTATACTTAATACCATGATATAGTTTAGCACATTGACCAAACCAGGGAAAGCAAAGAGTTGGATCAAGAAAGATTACCAACCTAAACATCTTGAAATGCAATGGACAGATTTGTCTACAATATATTTGCATAAAAATAGACCAATAAGGTGTAGACACATCATCATGCTTTTGTTTTCGAGTTCCCAATTTGAAGCGCTAGAGTATAATTTTCCTCTATGTCTGAAAATTCTGACCCATAATCTTCTCAGGAAATAAGCAGGATAATTTATGCCTAAAAGTGACAAACTAGGGAATGGAGAACAGTAGAACAATTCACACATTAAAGCATGTTTAAGGGAGATTCGGTCTAGCTTGTACCTTTACAAGGAAATAATCTCCATATGGTACGTCACTGATCTCTTGTGAAGTCTCCAAAACCAAATGACTGTCCCAAGAGTGGTATTGTCAGGTTATATACAAGGATAAAATGAATGCAAAAGATCTAAAGGAAAAACAAAAAGACAGGCAATCAAAGAATGAGAACTGAGAAGTTAATGTCTATTCCTAGTTTGAGGATTGTGTTTAATGCATGGAAGAGTACACTACTTAGTGAAATGTAAGGGTAGAAAAATAATAGCATAAAATTTTGGCTTTAGCATAAGAACAAGAAACGAAAATATTTTAATCATTCTGTGTATCAACAACTGCAACTTCAATAATATTGGGCATTAACTAAAACTATAAACAGACTAATGGCTCTAGTTTTAGAATATACTTACACCTTCAGAGTAATAATATTTCATATGCTGTTTATGAGTTGTTTTTTGACTATCAAGCATTTCAAGAGAAATAATAATAAGTAAACAGTGTCTTCAACTATATAATAGCATATAAGGCGCCACAAAATATAATCAACCTGTTTCTGTAAATTCGAAATTTCTGGGCCTCCTGGCAGGTACCAAACTTTGCACCTTGAACAAAACAGAAGCCGTCAACAATGAAAGAAAGGCAGCATCAAAATGACTTGATACTTAAACCAGTACACAATCAGTCAAAAGAATAAAGAAAAAAGGTTTCTTATGCCATTAAATTTTTTGTTATCCTCATTTCAATAATAATAATAATAATAATAATAATAATAATAACTAATTAAAACAATCATAAGAAATGATGTTAATCTCAGAATAAAAATCATTCCAGGACAAAAGGATGGCATAAAAAGGACTAATACCAAAGTATATTTTTATTGGATGTTGAAATGACACATCACGGACATGTCCAAATTCATCATGAGGGCACCATGAAGAGCACCTAAATTCTGTAAAAATAACCATTTATTAACTATAACGGCATATGTGCAATAAGTGATCACTTTTATGATATGATATAATAAAAAATTAATCACAATTCCGTGAACATAAAATAAAATGCATATTTGAGAACTATATAACTCTTGAAAGTTCAGAGCAGAATACCTTTATCTCCACACCTTCTACGAAAAGATTCAATGAAATTAACAGCGTTATCTGAAAAAAACAAATTGAAGAACTCCTCTACCGTAATCTGCAGACAAGACATATTACTTATTTCAGACAAAAAAAGAACATACCAATGTTAACAAATACTTATGGAAGAACTTCAGGGAAATGAGTTCATAATTTATTACCAAGAACTTTGTCTCAGCAACCTTGGTAAAACACTCAGCAACTGCATGACAAAAAAAAGCATAGATTGCAATGACATTTACATAACGAAAATGAAGTATCATATATAAAAATGAGACAAACTAGATGCAATGTATCATTCCTCAGTACATAGGAAGAGAACGGAGAATCTATGGCCTCATGTTTGTAACTGAATAAGAAATGTCAGTTTAGTTTCCTCACACACTTAAAAATTTCTATCACCAAAGCCCACAAATGCTTTTAAATAAGCCTTTAAACACATCTACTTTCTATTGCCACGTATACCCTCATTTTCCAGCAAAAAGATGATGGTTCTGCCCATTTCTACAAGAAATGATGAGCTTCCATAGTCTGTCCATTGGGTTTACTTCTTCTTGCCCTTCAGAACCAGCTAAGTCACAATTTCCCTTAGCCTTGTAATAAGTTGATTTGGAACCACCTTTGTGGATTTACATTTATATTCAGTATTTTGCATTGATATTGAGTTTATTTAGTTTAGGGCACGTAAAATTTAGTTGTAATCAATGTTATAAGAACCAGACTAGAGGTCGAACTGATCAGACCATCAACTTCCGGTTCAATAATTAAATAAAAGATGAAATCGATTAAATAAAAAAATAAAGAAAAAAACAGTAAAAAATATGAACCGTCAGTTTTTTGCTCCCAGTTTCCATTTTTTACTGGTTCATAATGGTTTGCTCTGTTTCCAGTTTTATCTCACCGCTCAGACCACCAATTCCTGGTACAACTGTCCGGTCCGATCCTATCCTAACAACAATGGTTATGATCTTCTAAGGAGCTTTTGGAATTATTGATACTTCGGGCTATTCGGGATTTGACAATTTATCCCAACTTTTTCTCTTCACTGTCTTCTTCCTCTATCGTTCTCATTGATCCCCCTGGTTCTCTGGTTTTTCCCCCTTATTTCAGCCTATTACACACTCTATTTATCTATTCTCATTTTCCCCTATTTCTGTTTCTCTGCTTTCATCCATGGTACATCGTAGTCCTATATTCAAGATCATTCAGGTCACTTGTCTAGTGTAGAGCCAGAAATGAAACCCAATCGAATAGGAACAGGGTGAACACATAACATTAAATACGTAATTAATAAACTGGCTATCTAGTAAAGTGTGAAATTGGACAGACACAAACACAACTCAAAATGATGAACTCAAATTGAGAATTATGAGATAATATGTAGAACATGAGAAAGTTACAATTCAGAACTGCAGTAACTAACCCTTTGGCGCATCACCATCCTCTACTTTCCATGAATAAGTATCTCCAGATTCCAAAACCCCATCATTTATAACTGGTTCAGGACTTACTTCTGCACTAGTTTCAGACGTGGATGGAACCTTGGAGCCACCAGAAGTGGGAACATCCTCATTCCTGTATGGAAAACGCGGTTAAATAAATAATCACGCCTTTAAATCCATAAAATAAATAAATAAAGCCTCCAAGGATTCACAAGAAGGCTCCCAAACCATTCTGTTCATAAAGAATACCTTTCTGCAGATTCCATGTCATTTACTGGGTTGTTAGAGCTATTGATATTTTCAATTGCAACAAAGCCATTCTCTTGGGTGCTGGACTCAGACATGGATTCCTAAAAATAAATGGAATTAGAAAGTAACCAATGGGGATAAATACACAATTAGCTATTACATACAGATAGAGAACAAGAGTAAGAAATCAGCATGTGATACAAACTACCACTAAAAGAAACACAAGCAGTAAGAAATCAGCTGTTCACATTTAAGATATGCATGTGTGCTGTATCAAAAAGGAGTATTAAATGATTTGGTTAACATTTACCGCATAATCAATGAATTGCTTATAGTAAGAAGCAGAAAAATCCTCTTCACTAATACTCCTAAACTGTGATCTTTATTTCTAATTTTTCAATAGACAAGTTGTGAAATAAAAGATACCTGTTGTTCTGTAATTTCTTGGACTCCGTTACCATACTTCAACCATCCATCAGTAATGAGATTGAAAGCTTCATCACGAGATAAGAATGATGCAAAAAAGTACTGCCAAATCAAGAGGTCGAGTCAGATTGAAGAATTAATGCATGAACACTTAAACAAGCACATAGAAGAAAAATGCATGGCAAGTACTATTACCCTCCTTCCTCCAGCAAAAATTTCTATTGCACTAGGAAAGATTCCGGCAATCTTTGCTCTGTTAACACTTGTAATTTCATTGAAGGCAATTATTTTCTGCAGAAGGAACTCGTGAGATATTGCAAGATCATGTCATTGTTACATAAACGTTTTAAAAGGGTTGCTAGCAAAATAAGAAACTAGAAAACAAACTAAGAACAAAAACCAACTTCTCTGTAATACCTTTGTTTCAAATCCAAATATATTGGAATAAAAGCAAATGTAATGAACAAACAGGTACATATGACCCTGCAGCAGAGTAAAGAATGCAGAGTAAAGAAATCATCTAAGTAAATCATGCAACTTCAAGGAAGTAAAGGTCATTGTAAAGATGTAGGCTACCTGAAGAAGAATACTCTCCTGTAATGCACAGTTGAAATCCTGAACAAGAAACTGCAGCAGAGGATGGAACAAAATGTTTAAAAACTATTTTTTAAAGAATTCTAAAATGCAAGAGGGTGAGAAATTTCAAACAAAAAGCAATTCAATTAGCAAGTATTTTCAAACCTATTGCAAAAAGTAAACTAAAATAGATTGGATATACCATCCAAGCTATATGAATGTTTAGGTATCAGACATTACAATACTTGCATGTCATATGTTATTGTTTCTGTCACACTAACCATGCTATTAAAAGCAATTACAAATCAAAGAATGTCAAAAACGAAAGACAGAGGAGACAAGCGGAGAATTGCTAACAGCCATTGATTGTGACTTATTAGAGACGCTCACCTCTTCAGGTGGAAGCCTAAACAGTTGGCGGTATTCTTCACTCCTCAATGCTGAGGGAGACTGAAATTCAAAAGCAACAGATTTAGCCATAGTGCTAGAAGTTTCCAATCCTCTAAAACTAAATTCTCAACAATATCTAATTAGTCCGAGTTCAACAACATTGATGAACCATCGTCTTTTCTATCTCTTATTGGATAAACTATTTTCAAACCATATTTCTCAGTGGCTACTTAACGAATTTGACCATGAAAACAACAAAAATTCAATAGATTTCTAGTACTAGAAAGTATGGTGAGAGCATCCTTCAAAGAAAAATGTTTGGTGAAAGTAAATATCACTAAATAATGATGTAATTACTTCGGAACATGGGCATAGAAGTTAAGAGTTAGCAAAACTGAATTCAAAACATAATCCTAATCTATTTACTCGCGTTTTTCTCAGTACAATTGTAAAGGGAGCGGATCAATGAATCAAGCTATTAGAGAGTGAAAGAAACCTGAGTTTCAACATCTTTGTAGCTAGAGTTGGGCGAATAATTGGAAGGATCGTTGCGATCGGGCGTGTCGGTGAGAGGCATAGCCTTTGGCGGAGCTAAAGACTCAGAAACATCGCCGGATGATGACTGAGAAAACGAACCCTCCATAGAAGACCTCGGAAGATCGATCCTCTCTGCGGCAGCAGAGGTCACCGCCATAGGTGGGGGAAAAGCCGACAGAGAGGCGGAGATCTGAGTTTTCAGTTTTTTGGAGGGGGAGGGGGGGTCCAAGGGGGTAGTTGAGGAACTACGTCGTTTGACAAACAGGGAAGCTAAGACAAGCTTGCAGTTTTGCAGTCTATTTCACTGCCACGTCAAGCCTTTCAAGAGAGACGTTGACTATATGACACGTGGCGTATTATTTTGAGAGGACAGAAACGACAACCGACGGTTCTCCGGTGGAGTCTACCACGTGCTGTAGTAAAAACATCGGGTCGAGTTCGGAGTTCCTTTCTTGTTGTGAACATTTTTCCTGTCTCTTTTGGGCCTATTTAAACCGGGTTTTTGTTTTGGGCTTTCTACTACTATTATTTATCTTGTATCTACTCTTCTAAAAATATCTATACCAATTGGTATTTTCCCATGGTTTCAATGGAAAGCGTTTCTAGGAAGGATGAGTCTACGATGGGCGTCAAACATTGTTTTGAACACTGTTGAACATTATTAAATTAATTTATAAAAAATAAAAATCTAAAGGACTAATCATACAATTATTAATTATATGTTAAGTTTATCACTCTTTTATTATTTACATATTGAATCTTTGAGATTTTAAATTTTTATTAATTAACTTAAAGGTGTTCAACAATGTTCAACATTAGTGGTGTTCAACAGTTTTCGAGGCCCGTTGTAGATTTTTTCTTATAGGAACATAATTATTGAAAATATGACTACCGGGAAAATGGTGATATACATACAAAAGTGATGATTAAAAATTAAAAAAAAAATAGATTTAAATTTTTATTTATATTTTTTTTGGAAGTATGATTATTTATTAGTCCTAAAGAACTAAATAAACTTATTAAGTATTACGCGAATAGACATTACTTCGTCTCAAACGATGACATCCCGACTTGTAGCTTAACTTGGTTGATACTTAAGGATTGTTCATATCATCATCATTCAGGATCACATTTGTTTGGTCCAAAACAAGCTTGTTAAGTTAGGATCGACATACAATAAGAGATATCTTTGATATTCTCTTGCATTTTCTCTATCGATGGCCGCATTTTCTCGAAGAATCAATGTAAATTTTGTAGTAATGAAAGTTGGTAGTAAATAAATGTGAGAAAATATCAAAGGGTGAAACCAACGTGGATTAGAATGGGCAAGCAAATGGTCCAAATTCCTGCAACTTGAACAACACTGAAAGTAGTTTGTCCTATTTTGACCGTTTCTTCCAGCATTTACATGAAACATGTTGCACCTACTTCAATAACCATAACTCTGTCTTATTTGATAAAAAGCTTTCATTTTCAAAGAAAAAAAGGTAAAGGTTCATCTGCTTGGTGGACATGGTCAGCATTTTCAATACAAAATCCAAAACCCAACACATTTATTATCTTCCTTGAGACACACCACCCAACATGCAAAAGAAGCTTTCACCTGTACCAAGTTCAATCCTTAAACAATCTCTATCCCTTTTTTAAGACAAATATACAAAACATACCAAGTTGGAAGAAAGTTGGAACTGGGACATGTATTCATCTGTTGAAATTGCAAGCTGTGTTTTTTCATACAATAATCTGAGCAATTTCCTATACACACACACACTTGAACTTGATGATCTGACAAAACCACAAAAAGAACTCACTAGTATTTACATATTTCAAAAAAAGAGAGAATTAGGACTTAAAGATATTAAATAAGAATCCACAGACAGAGAAAACCCAGATCTTACAATTTTCAACTAACCTTGAAATTTCGATGTATTCGTCTATTTGATATGATAGGAGCGTGAGCAAACTGAGTCGAGTGCTTCCATAAATAATGCAGAAAAGCTGGTCAATGCTAGGAAAACTCCTGGCAAGCCTGTTTGAAGATTATTCAGTGTCATTGCTCTTGTAACTTCTACTGCTTTGGCATGCCTCAGCATTTGATCTTCCACCAGCCTTTGGGAGGCTGCGAGCTGGGATTTCTTTTCAGCGAGGGGATCCCGAGCATCTAGAGCCAGCCCATGATCAGGCCCGGAATCAGGAAGTCCGGCACCGACCATGGAATATGAATGGTAGAACTTCCTTTCTATGTTGCGGAGAGATGACGCCTTTTTCTCGAGCTCTTTTGATGCAGTTTCAGTTTGCTTCTTAACCTTAAGCTCTTCGGATTGTTTAATAGATATGACATGGACAACATTGATAAAACTTTTGATAGCTTCAGAAGCTACTGTGTCAGGAAGTCGGTCAAGAGCGAGCTTCCACTCGTCACAAAATGCATATACATTAGAAGGCTCTGTGTTTCCACTGACATTGTCGTTGCTGACAGGAACAAGGGTGAGCTTGAACCAACCATGGAGGGAGCAGATAAAATCCCGTTGAAATTTTATCAAACGGCAGAAATTAGCATGCCATGCAGAGACCGCTGACTCAAGATCACGTGTTGCCTGCCGGTGCAGTTCAGAAGTTGAGTCACCTTTAGCTGATCTGTTTATGAGGCCACGGACTTGCTGCACAATATTGTTCTGGACTTCATGGTACTGATTCATTGACGCCCACATATACCTGAAGCTGCATATTTTCAAAATGACATTAATTTAGCACCAAAACGGTGACAAATATCTATAAAGAGAATTCAGAATAAGGTTTTAATCTAATATCAAAATCCAGGGATACAAGGCAAACATGCTAAGGGCATGACCATGTGGCATAGCAGAGCAGTGAATCATAATGATTCACCTACTGTGCAGCATGCCAAAATCTACAATACAATGTTCCACTCCTGAATAAGAACTCGAACCGCCTGGCAACAAGTTCTATTAAGAATGAATTTCTAAGGATGGAAAATTGGAAAGTAAAATTCAAAGAGGCAACTCACAAACAATATGAGGAACAAAGAACGAATTTCTAACACCGGTATTTCATGATCCATTATCCATATAAAGCTTCAAACAGAGTATCACTAAATGGTCTATGGGACGCATATAGTTGCATGGAATGATAAACAACACATCAAAAGAAAGTCTTGTAGTTGTCCATTTCAAGATAAAAACAGAGAAAGAATGGAGGAAAAGATTACTTACGCATGACAAATATCTACAAGCTGAGGAACAAGATCACTGTCTCTAAGCCCGACAATGGCAGTAGAGGTGGCAGAAACGGCCTGAGATGTAACTATAATTAGGGACTGCAACCTTGTTATGGAAGCTTTGGTCTTGTCTATCTTGGTTTCATCATCCCCCTTGTATTCTTGACTTTGCAATGCGGACAACTTTTTCTCATGCTCTATCTTTGCTCCTTCTCTAGCCTGAAATGGTGGAAAAAATGTCTGCCTGAATTAGCCACTCATCCAAAACAACAAAGCTCCAACATACATCACTGTAATGGCGTAAATTCATCCTTATATTTGCCCCACAAGTTTATTTTGAAGATAGAAAATGAAACTTTACCTTAACTTCCTCGTACAGCTTCTTCTCCCAAGCCAAGAGCCTGTCCAAAGTAGAACAAAGGCTCTTAGAACGACCTGGTTCACTGAGCGCAGCTGAATCGAGCCTGTATTTCACAGCCAACGGAGGCTTTGAAGTCCAGCTCGAGCTCAAGTTACTCAATACACTACTCGAATGATATACCGTCTCTGTAAAAAAACAGATACTTTAATCACAAAACAAACTAAACAAGATAATCACTTTATTGAACTATTAAGAGTTGTAGATGTTAGCAACTCACTTTTCAATTGCCTGAAGCTTTTATCAAGCTGTTCTTTACTGATCTCAAGCATCTCCGATACCTGATCTCCAGCTGCGGCGGCTTTCTCGAAATTCTCTTTGATCGCATCCACAATCCCTTTCAAATCCTTGTGCCTAACCACCATCTTCATATCCGTCATAGCACCCGTTCTATAACTGCCTGCTGATGATCCCGCATCCTCCGACTTACTACCCATTTTATTACCAGCGGCTGCTCCATACATCTGCTGCGGTGGCTGGGCCGGCGGAGGAGTCTGATTATGAAGACTAGGGAACTTCTCAGACTCCTCTCTCACAGAGGACCCGAATTTCCCATTCTCGGATCTAGATGCCAAGTAATCGCTCTCCTCCGCCTCTCCATCTGATGAACTCGTTGTAGTGTAACGGTCGTGATCTCCCCATTCACTGCATTGCACTTCTTCTCTTCCGGATTCCTCATCGAAATTACGCTCGGAATTGATATTGTAACGATGATTCGATTTTTGTGGATGGAAGAAATCGTATTCTGATTTCTCCGTTTCGGTATCATCATGGCTGCTGTTGTAATCTAAATGACGGTGATTCCGTTGGGGAAGTTGTTGCTTCCGATGTTGGAGTTTCTGGTCGAAGAATTCTGAGTCCGGCGGGGAGGGAGGGTAAAAATTTTCCCAGTTCCAAACGGAAGAAGCTTGAGAAGGAGTATTTGAGTAAGTGGAATTAGCTTGAAAAGCCGTGGGGAAAAAGTTGTTTGAAAAACCAGATTTCGAGCTTCGAGGTGAAGAAGAAGGACTCGACTCGGACAAGATGTGCGGGAGTTTCGGGTGTAACTTACGTGGCCGTCGAGGATTAGGTGCCGGAGACGGCATACTTGAGGCGGAGAGTATGTGAGGCAGTTTGGAGCTAGCGATTGAAGGAGAAGGGGAAGGAGAGAAGGGAGGAGGAGGAGGAGGGGGGTTGGATTGAGGAACACGTGTAGGGACAGGATTGTTGAGTGGCTGAGAATGTTTTGCAGGGTTGATAACGACGGCGGGGGTATCGTCGGAGACGGCAAGTGGTTCACCAGCAGCGAAAGATGATAAAGCAGAGCCTGTGATACGTAGAGATCTGCAGTACTCAGCGTGAGCTGCTGCCAGGTGGTGTCTGGCTAGAACTGCTTCCTTCATAAATCGTTTCCTCTCCTTGCACCTCCTTACAGTGTCTTCATTCTCTAGCTTTGACGCCGAACACCCCATGTTTAACCACTAATGAATCCAGCACCAGAATAGAAGAAGAGGATCCAAGGACGGTGTCTGCGGTGGCCGGAGTACTTGAATCTTAGAAACTGTGCAGTTGTCGTTGTTTTGGTTTAGAACTAGATGACAAGGTTCTGTGCAGAAAAAGTCGTCCTTACAGTGTCCTAAGTCCTACCCTAAGTGAAAGTAGATTTATAAATTAGATGAAGAAAGAGAGTGGGTTAATAAATGCAGAAGAAAGTTAGAAAAGGTGTTTTTGCCATCACAAAGTGTAAAGAAAAGGAAGAGGGTTTAAAGTGAACCGAATAGATTTCAACTAAAAATAATTCAAATCGAAGATAATCTAAAATAATATATATATTAAAAAATAATAAAAGATTTAATGTGAATCATTATATAATTTATTAAAAAAATCAAATATATTAATTTTATAAAGTTATATCTGATTTTAAAAATTGATATGGCCTGAAAATTTATTGAAATAAATCGTTTTTCTATTGAACTAATCTTATCAAACTCAAAATAATCAATCCAAGATCAACCAAATTGATGGGACTAGATCTGACCCGATACCTAACCTGTATCACTAGACCCAAATTAAAATTGAAATAAACTATATCGTACCTAAATTGAATTAAAACCGAATATAATTAAAACTAAATTTAATTCAAACAAAAATAATCTAAATAAAAATCGATCTGAATAACTCATTTATTACCTTTAATCTAAATTTAATTGAAAGAGTCGATAGAATTTTAATGATAAACATTATGGTTTATATAACTTAAAATAAACGATTTTGATGTATATTCCTATAGTGATTATTAATGATGATTAGATATTAAAATTAAAGGTTAAAATCTCTTTCTCTCCGTTTTTGGCTAAACTTAAAAGTTAAAATGTTAATTTAAAGTTTATGAAAAATTAAATGGTCAAACTGATGATTTGACCATTACCTAAAATAAATTAATTAAAAGATAAAATTGAACCATTTTTAAAATTGCTCACGTTTTATTAAAATTGATAAAAAAATGTTTTTCTGTGTGTTTTTTCAAGAGAATATAGATTTTTTTTATTTTTATTCAATACTATATTATTAAAACCGAATAACAATAACTGAAAAATAATAACGAAACCAACGATATTGAAGAACAATAAAAAAATTTTTCTTTTTTAATATAATCAAATATTAATTAATATAATTATCCATAAATTTATTAATAATCACTCGATAAGATAATATTTTTACATTATATCATATATATGAGAAGATAAATGCCCAATCACATTTTTACCTGGTTAGATATTCCACCAGGAGTGTTTCCTTTTCAAACAGAGCAATGAATGACGTGTACAAAATAATGAAGAAAAGTGGGAAACGAAATGGACCCAATCCCAAAAGTTTACCACTCTTGTCTCTTCTAGGAACGACAATCGAACCACAATCATACCCGTATAAATAATTATAATTTTTTCTTAAAATATTTAAAAAATTCTATTATATTTTATAGAATTTTAAAAATATATATACTCATTTTTTTATATTTCTAAAAAAATATATACAATAAAAAAACTAACTATATATATTAATACCGCAATGTTACATATATTCAATGATTGTGAGTATTTTAAAATATATATTATTTTGTCTCATTTTCTTATTCACGTAGAAGGTATCCGTTATGTATAGGTACGAATTATTTTTGTATTAATAGTTAATAGAACGGTTGTTCTTCTTAAAAGTTATGTATTCGAGTATTAATATTTGTAACATAGTAATTAAAAGATTAATATTCAATGATTGTGAGTATTTTAAAGTATATATTATTTGCAACAACCGTAGTTGATTTTAAAAAAATGATAGAATAATTTATCATTGTATATAATAAATTGGGTACCCAAGAATTCGAGCATACTATTTTCTAGGAGTCTAAAGGTAGGTGACAACACAAAGAAAATATTAAGGATGACAATATAATCTGAACCCATTATATTTAAACCCGATTCAATCTGATAAGGACGATTTTTTATTAAAATTTCTTCCTCATATTAGGCTAGATCGGGTTATTGAAAAAATAAAACCAGATCGGATCAGATTTAAGTTTAGAATAAAGTTTTTCTACCCGATACATTTATGTATATTTATTATATTTTTATATATGATATTTAATATTTTATTTATTTTTTTAAGATTGAATTAAATTTATTCAATTTTTTATTAAGTTATTTGAATTAGATCAAAATTTAATTATAATTTTTATTATATCAAAATCAAAAATAAAATATTTTAAAATTAAATTCAAACCAAAATAAATCATTTAAATTTGAGGTTGAAATCGAGTAAGGCGCCCCACCCATTCCCATCCCTAAATTTAACCGATAAGACTGTTGTTATCTTCCTGAAAGGGACTACATTTTATAGATTGGATTATCTAAATCTTAGCTTTTCTTTTAATGGACATGTCTGGATTAGATTATCAGGAATAAAATTTAATTCAATTAAAAATTTGAATAATTTAATTTGAGATAAAAATATTTATTTTATTTTAATTCGATTTAAATTAAAAAAATTCAAATAAAATATAAATTAAAAAATATGATTCAATTTTAATAATTTTAAAAAATTATTTAGTTTGATTTGATTGAACACTCAGAATACACCCAAATCTCCGATCCCCCTTAGCAATGCCCTTTCTTTTCTTATAATCGTCCTGACATAGTAGATCCATCCTTTGTTTTTTCTTTCAAACCCTAACAGACAAAACTTGAGTTTTGTTGATGCTCATTCCACAAAACATGAACAGGAGCTATAGAAAGAAGTGTTTTATTAATACTACATAAAGCAAAAGCAACCGACCAATCTGACCCCATAAGTCAAGGTGGGAATTTATGTTACATGACTTTTGGGTGTGGTTTAGGGCCCACCACGTTGTCTTTGGCAAACAGCTAGCCTAGCATTGGCAATGAAGAAGAAAGGATTCAAACAAAATAAAATCAGCATATAGAGATACGAACAGTCACCACAGCCACACAGATAGTCCTTTTTGCAAGTTGGAAAAGATTGGGAACATGAACAAGCCAACCTACCTGAACGATTGGGCAGCAACAGAGAAAAGTTTAAAGGTTTGGAAAACCAGAAAAAAAAAATAACGAAAAGGCTGATAATGAACTTAACCGGTTATGATTTATACAAGTTTAGTTTAATTAAAAATTAATTTGAGTGAATTCGATTTGAGTTTAGGGTTAAAGAATCTTCTGCTGTAAATTCTTTCATGACTTCAACCAAGGTACTCTCTTTCTTTAAGACTGATGATATCTGTTTTCCTTTCTGAACGTAAAAAAAAAAAGGGGGGGGGGGGGGACAAAAATGGTGCCTGGATACTAAAGCCAAAGAGATTTGTGAATAATTAAAAGTTAACGTTTGTCCTTTGTGAGTATCAACTAACAACAACATAATAGGGAACTTTTTGGAACATTTTAGTGTAGTAAAAGGAACAAAGCCGGGAAAAAGTGAAATGGAAGCAAGTGGTAACTGTTTTCCGTGTTAACTGTGTTGCAGGTTATCATTGTTATTTTTGTCATTATTGCCGGATCTTTCAAAGTTGATGTAGATAATTGGTCTCCTTTTGCTCCCAATGGTTTTAAAGAAATATTGACGGGTGCTACTGTGGTCTTCTTTGCATATGTCGGGTTTGATGCGGTTGCTAATTCTGCTGAAGAATCAAAGAGACCGCAGGTATTCTTATTTTGAGAGCAACTCAAAGTCTTATGCTTCATTGTATTGTAATTTGTGTTGCAAATTTTTATGTTGTACACTATTCCTGTATAGTGTCTGCATGATAGTTGGAGTTTGCTTATATTTCCCCTGTTTTGATTTTGATGTTTCAGCGGGATTTGCCGATAGGAATCTTGGGAAGCCTTCTTATATGTGTTATTTTATACATTGCTGTTTGCTTGGTGATCACTGGGATGGTACCGTACAACATGCTAGGAGAAGATGCTCCTTTAGCTGAAGCTTTTTCATCCAAGGGTTTGAAATATGTTTCTATTTTAATCAGTATTGGAGCTGTCGCTGGGCTTACAACAACTCTTCTAGTTGGTCTATATGTCCAGGTGAACTAACTTGTAATTTCTATGTTTTTTCATGTGATGATGTCCTTCTTGAGTGACATGTTCCTAAGTGCACATGATGAAAATAGAATGTTCTTCTGAGCAGTCTCGATTATATCTTGGGCTTGGAAGGGATGGTTTATTGCCTTCAATATTTGCTAAAGTGCATCCGAAACGCCACACGCCTGTTCATTCTCAAGTCTGGGTTGGTATCATTGCTTCTGTTTTGGGAGGGCTATTTAATGTGCATGTACTATCACACATTCTTTCAGTTGGCTCACTGGTATGCCTTTTTTCCCCCTTTTTTGAGTATCTTTTGCCCAATATTTGCTTAATTGTACTATATGTTTATTAACTTCTCAAATTATTGTGCCTTTTACATTGAAAATGATTGATACCAAACATGCATTGCTCAGAAATTTAGGTGTAACCTGCTTCATCATATGCTATATTCATAGCTTCATGTGTAAGTTATGGCGTAGTTTATTTCAGCTTTGGATGGAAGCCGATGTGTATCTGCATAATTTAGTTCTTTCTACTAACCTTTAACTATAAAGTGCATTTGTTGGTTTCTGTCAACATGAAGTTATGTATAGAAGTGAAGATATTGGATGGTTGTGGAGTCTAATGAAAGTACTTGCATAAATTTGGTCGTTGTTTTGAAGGAGAAATTGTGTTCGTCTGTACATAATTGTGAAGCACATGCACCTCATTTTATGCTTTGATTTGTTTCAGACTGGCTATTCTGTCGTTGCTGCATGTGTTGTAACTCTTCGCTGGAAAAAAAGGACAGAAAATCGAAATTCTTCAAAATGCATGTCAACCTGGTGTGAAGGTGTCATATGGATTGTCATACTGGCATGCTGTGGTTTTGCTACCGGAGCTTTTTATCGTTTCGGCATTTCCTTTATTTTTATAATTGTTGCATTGGTGATAGCCATATTGGCTTGTGCTGCTCTTTGTTTCCGTCAGGTGAATGAATTTATCTCTATACATAATTTTTTTCTACTTTTTCTTTTCAGTCCCAAGAAGAATGAAGTCTTCTATTGATTGCAGTTGGCTTTTCACAGTGCACGATTTTTGCTTTCGTCTTTGTTTAAAACGGTCAGCTGAATATTGTAAACCTCTAATAAGATTTTCTGAACCCATTACTGTACTTTTCTCAGGAATATTCAGAAGCTCCAGGGTTTTCCTGTCCATGGGTTCCTATTGTCCCATCTGTTTGCATCTTTTTCAACATCTTCCTGTTTGCACAGGTATGCCTGCAAAATTCCCTAACCACACTCCTTTGAAATGAATGAATTGAATTCCCTAACCACACTTCTTTTCTTGGCACAGTTGCACTATGAAGCATGGATTCGATTTGTCGTCCTCAGCTTAATATCTGTCGGTATTTATGCATTTTACGGCCAGTATCATGCAAATCCAAGTTCCGACGAGACCATTATTTACCATATGGCACCCGAAGAAGATGGACATTAGTCACCTGCACTCCTTGGTAGGGCTTGTAGTTTATTTTTCGTTTAGGCCATTATGGTAGTGCTTGAAGTTTATCCTTCCCTTAAGTCATCATCTGCATATAATTCTATTTGTAATAATAGATAGAGAATTCTATTAGCCATTGATGTCTTCTTGGAAGCCTAATAAATAGAGAATGTGTGTATTTTTACATGGTCTTAATCTGCAGATCATTCTTGATTTCTTATCAACTGGGCAGGCTCTCCACAACAAGCAGGTTCAAATGTAAATTCCAACTTTTATATAATTTACAAAGTAATCAGGCTCTAAGTATATAAGGCTTCTTAAATAATCCAAGAATTAGATTTGTCCTAATGGATTAAATATATGTTTGATTTATCCCTGTTTTTGACTTTTGTATTGATTTTTTTTGTATTGATAGATGTTTGTAATCACCGACAATAGTTTGCGGTTAAGTTGTGAAAATCTAATAAAATGCATGTGAATTATTTTTTGTGTCTATTTTTTTTAGCTCTAAATTATTCGTTAATAAAAAAAATTATTAACCAAATAAAATGCGATAAGTGATATATTTTAATTCTTAATTATTTGTTAAATATTTTTTTTAAAAAAAATTAACAATTTTAAATCTTTATAAAACAATCTCAAATATCTAACCTTATCATCGACGTCGTTATTTACTGTCTTACAAAAGATCACCACTATTGCTATCAGACTGTCACGATTGTTTCTCTTAACCATAATTATCGATAATCGACGATAGGTGTGTCGAAGACTTCTTTTTCATAATTTTGGTTTCTTTCGACGTTAGAAACTGATCGATACACTTATCACCGGTTACCAAAGATAGATGGTTTGAAAAAAAGATTATGGTGATCCGACGATAGTAGTAGTGGTCTTCGGTAAGGGAATAAATAACATCGGCGGTAATTTGGAGATTTTGTGTTAAGATTTGAGAATGTTTTTTTTAAGATTTAAATTGTTATTTTTAAAAAATATATAAGTTAATAATAAAATAAATTTAAAAAAATAAAAAATAAAAAATTCTAATAAAAATAATAGTATTTAATGATTAGGTACTTAAAGCCACATAAACTAAAATTTTAAATATTTCTTTAAAGTTAAAAATAATTTAGGTGTTGTAAATGATCCAAAAACATAGTTCGGGCTTATTCGAGTAATTTATATTTCAAATCACTGAATTTAACATCCACTTTCATTTACATCACAAACCTTCAATTTAATCAAATTACATCATTCAACTTTTATTATTAGTAAACTAAATCATTTATGCTAACACAATTAAATAATTTTAACAAAAAAACATAAATTAATACTATTACTTAATATATTTTTCACATATCACTACTAAATAATGTTTAATTGACAATTTTAATAATTTTAGGTGGAAGTTTTTTATTTCGTTTAAATAAGTTTAAAAGAAAAATAACAAAATTTCTAAATTTCAATTTTAATTTTTTTATATAAAAAATATATTAAATAAAAATTTCAATTTTTAAAATATATAAAAATATATTAAATAAAAATTTCAATTTTAATTTTTTTCATTATAGATATTTAATGATACCAATATAAGTGACTTAATTTATAAATAATGAAAGTTGAATGATATAATTTGATTAAATTAAAGGTTTACGATGTAAATGAAAATGAATGTTAAGATTAGTGATGTAAAATGTAAATTAGTCGGCTTATTCGAATTAAGCCTTAATCGTAATAATTGCCCAGGCCGTTGAAATGACCGAAATGAGCTTGCCCAGGGTAGCTCCGCTCTGGGTGGAAAAAATCAAAACCGTTGCTCTTATGGGACCTTAAACGTCGCCATATGGAAAAAGGATTTTCCCGGGAAAATTATATTATTTGTTGAGGTTTTGGATCAGAGGAGCAAGAGAATTAACGATTATGGCTGAAGTAGAGAAATCTCTGGAACCTGGTAGCGAAGAGGATATACTCACGAGAATCGGAAACAAATCTGAGAAGATCGAGAGCTTAATTAAGCAGTAAGAATTTAAAATACGAAATCAAATGTCCCCTTTAGATTTTGGAAAGGGAATAAAAATAACCCTAATTTTGCAGGAATGATTTGAATTTTGATCCTATCTCAGGTTTAAACCCGTTGAAGCTCTTAAAATTGCCCTCGAGGACTCTCCTCCCCAAGACGAGCACGGCAAGGTTTGGTACCCAAAAACACAGTTTATTTTTTCCAGTTTCTTATTCTTTTTTTTTTGGACAGTCTGCGAATTGGACAGTCGTGCACAAAGCATTAATGGCCATAAAAGATGTTGAAGGAATGCTGATTTCTTTAGATCCCAAGTACTATGACATTCTTATGAAGTGAGTTGAATAATGCCTTATAACTCGTTCTAGCTCTGTGAAATTAATGGCAGATTCTCTGCAATTTGCATACTTGATATCCTGAATCAATGACGATGATGGTTGCTATGTTTTACAAGGTATGTGTACCGAGGATTGTCGACCGGAGATCCCGCCACCTGCGACCGGTGTCTTAAGATTCATGAGAAGTTGACAGAGAAAGCTGGGTTTGGATGCATACTTCGGTCACTTGCAGACACTGTGAACACAGTTTGACTCTAATAGGCCTTTCTTTCCTTAAAAATATCAGTTATTTCTTTCAAAAATTTGAATCTTGAAATTATAAATAGAACAAAATAAATTTTATTTTTTTATAATATTTTTTTATAATATTTGATCTAATTTAATAATTCGTTATATGCAGATATTTATATCAGATATTTATATCATATCATATTTGTCTATTAATTAAGAATTATGATTTAATCTGAAACCGGCATGTTTCGACCCGATAGAGACAATTTCTATTAAAAATTTAAGTTTGGGTCAAGTTATTGAAAAATTAAGTTGGATGAGATTAAGTTTAAGGTGAAGAATTATTGACCCCATCCAATTTGATATATTTATATATATAATATATATTTTTTGAGTCGGATAAGATTTAATAGAGTTTTTTAATAAAAAATATCGGTATTGAATCAGAATCAAATTATAGTTTTTATCATATCAGATCGGATTGAATTGAGAAAAAATATATATTAAAACATTAGACCAGGGTGAGGATGAATATTTTGATTCTCGGATCAGGGTTGGTACGGCAAACTTCCCTTCCCCGTCCTGTTGTCATCCCTTACTAAAACAAGCCATCGAATATGAATAGGGTGACTCAAGGCCCATGGTATTGGTACATCACTGAGATAATAATGGATTTTTAACTTGCAAATATCCCAACAGATCTAAATCCATAACCGGGTCGGACTTCCCCGCCCATAACAGGCCTTCAAGTTTCAATGAAATATGGGAAGTGAGTTGAGGGTATAAATGTAAATTAAGTACAAATTTTGAACGAGAGAAAAGATTGGGAACGTGGGGATATTGGCGGAGGATAGTGGGAGTAACCGTCTTAACCGTCATAACCGTCATTACCGAAAGAAAAAGAACATAAAAACAAGAGAAGAAGACTCCATAAGTATATCAGACCAAATTCGTTACCCAAATTCTCCACTCGGAGAAGAGAACGTGTCTTTCCTAAGTGTAATTTCTGGGTTTTCATTCGGGCAATGGAAGGAAATCGAGTAGAGATGAATCAGATAAGGAAAGGGCCATGGAAGGCGGAGGAAGACGAAGTGCTAATCAACCATGTCAAGAAATACGGCCCTAGAGACTGGAGCTCCATTCGATCCAAAGGACTGTTGCAACGAACAGGAAAATCTTGTCGTCTTCGTTGGGTTAACAAACTCAGACCCAACCTGAAGAAGTATACCCAACTACTACTGCGCTCTGTTGCTTTCATTTCATACTAATTGTTTGTAATTCACAGGTATTTCTTTGTTTGAATCTTATAGTGGGTGTAAGTTTACGGGAGAGGAAGAAAGGGTGGTGATAGAGTTGCAGGCACAATTTGGGAACAAATGGGCTAAAATTGCAACGTATTTGCCTGGGAGGACTGATAATGACGTGAAGAATTTTTGGAGCAGTAGGCAGAAGAGACTGGCTAGGATTTTACAGAATTCGGGGACTCCCTCTTCTTCATCCTCCTCCTCCTCCAGATCACTCAAAGTAAAAAAGGAAATCCCTGGTTTTCATGATGTTACTGTTATGGAGGTAAACATAGTCCAATCTCTTTAATTTCTACTGCTTTCTGGGATTATCTTAATCACTTTTGTCATTTGGGAATTAGTATCCATGTTTGGTAATTAAAATTCCATACAATGTATTTGATTAATTGTCTCAAAGAAAACTTTGTAATATTCCATACAATTCATCATGGTTTCTTCTGTAAAGTTTAATCCTTTTGATATGGTGTGTGAAGATTATGTTTTTTTCTTCCTTTTTGGGTCAAATATAAGGCTCCAAAGTTGAGCTCATCAATGGAGGAATTATCATATTCCAAGGGGCAATCATGCTCATCATCCTACCTTGACAACTCTCAGTCGACTATTAAAGTGGAGCAATGCCCAGAACTCGTGAATCCAAAGCTGTATACCGATGCAAACATCGCACAGCTTGAGCTTATGTCTCGAGGGAAAACACCATACGCCGAGGCTCAATCTCAGGTTTTCTTCCCTCATATCCCGCAGCCCCAACCATACCTGACGTTATCACTAGAAAGCCAGGACCTTTTGGCTAAATTTGAGGACCCTTACTTTTCTCAAGTGTTTGCTCCCATGGATGTTCCTGATCTTGAGGGTGGGAATTTGAACGTAGTGCAGCCATTTCTTGAACCAGTGACAAGCAGTGGGTTTGGAGCAAAGTACGAAACTGATAACCCCATCACCCCGGATGCCTTCTTTGATGATTTCCCAGCTGACATGTTTGATCAAATGGAGCCTCTGCCAAGTCCATCAGAGTAATTTGACTTGTGTTTAACGTTTCTAACCAGTTTCTGTAGTTACAGAGTTGACTTGCCTTATATTATTTGCTGTTTCATTGTGTAGGGACTCCTTTTAAGTAATAACTAGGTGGTTCTTCATCTGTCATTCATGTGCTAATGTTATTATTTAAATATTCTAATTAGGTTTAAATAGTTATGTTAAATTACACAAATATGGAGAATATAAAGAAAAAGTTGAATAATATTGGCTTCAATGAAGGATGAAGCAATGCCGCACATTAGACAGGCGCAAGGCTTAGTAAATCCTCTACCGGACATGGAGGGTGATGATTGCGAAGAGATACAACTGTAAGTTTTATTAAAAATCTTCTTAAATTTAATCGAAAGAAAAAAAATATTTATGATAATACTTATAGAAATAGACTATGAGATTCTCTCGTCAAAGTTCGAATTAAAAGGAATAGTCAAACCAATAGAGCAGTACAATCATTATGAACAATATTAACTGCTGGTGATCAAAATTGGAATAATTTAAAATTTTAATGGTCTGATTGATGAGTTGTACAATTAAGTAGTTAAAAATAGAATCACCTCAAAGTTGATGATCACCCGAATAATTTACCCTTAAATATCCATTTAAGAGTTAAAGTGAAAAAAACCCGTATTTTCAAACCAAATGAAGTATTAACCCAATGATTAATGCCACAAATGAATCTTTTGATTCGGTTTTAGTTTGGATTATTTTGATTTTGATATCATTCATTTTAGATTCAGTTTGATTTATGTTTATGATGATTTAGTTAATATTGTGTCAGTTATGTCCAATACGGGTCAATGAGAGATCAATCAATTTTAATCGGATTTTTAAGTCAAGTCATTTTTTTACACGTTATATATGATTATCTAAAGTAAATATATTTGATTTTTGGGTGAGTTGTGTGATAGTTCACATGTCTTATTTCTTTATTTCAAATCCTTTGTTCAGGTCCATTCAATTCGAGTTCATTTTGGTTCAACTAAAATTTAGGCCAATTTTAGTTTGATTCGATTTTTTTCTAATTTTGAATCAAATTTGAACCATCATATATATCGGGTTTCAAGTAAAATTATATCATACAAAGTAAAGTTTTCCAGATATATATATTCCGTTTTTATGACTGTATTAAATCTTGAATCAAATAAATTAATTCAAATTTCAAATCAAATTTATCAAGTCTTAATGTATATTCGATATGAATGTATATTTTCTAAACTTATATAGTAAAATAAATTTTTAAGAAGGCTATAACATATCCTCAATGTATAATATATCATATCAAGTAAAGTATAAACATCTTTAATTACATCATCAAGCCAAGTTTTTGGTGTGGCTAATCCTTTACCATGGCTGATGGCAATCCATTCCCATTAAAACATAAAGCTGGTCAAACTCATAGGAAAGATGTTCATCTTAGTTAAACGCATCATTCTGACTTTAGATTTTAGTTGATTTTCAGAGAAATATACAGGTACCAATGTATGTTTATATCTAGTTCTGTGTGTTCTGAAAAACGTGCTCGATGGGATGACAATTTAATTTAAAATCGCCGGTTTTCGATTCCACTCGATTCAATAATTTTTTATTAAAATAATCAAATTTGAATCAGAGTATTAAAAAATAAAATCAAATTTAGGGTAATAATTTTTTTATCCACCCAATATATTTATATATTTTTATATATGTTGTGAATAAAGTAAAGAACAAGAATAAAATAAGAGAATAAAGATGAGAGACAAAAGGGAGAGAGTTTTTATTATATTCTCAAAGTAAGAGTTGTGTACAATGCTATGCCAAAAGTCTATATTTATAGGCATAAGATGAAAACCCTAATTTCAATGGGTATTAAACCCTAATACTAAAGCCCATTAAAGTTTAACTTAATATATGGATATCCACCATAAATAAATATATTTATAACACTCCCCTTGGATATCCATGAAGATAATGTGCCTCGTTAAAACCTTACTAAGATAAAAACCCCGTGGGAAAAAATTCTTAGTGAAGGAAAAAGAGTACACACATCTTTGATACGCATAACATGTCGCCTCATTAAAAACCTTACCAGGAAAACCCATTGGGACAAAACCTTGGTTAAGGAAAAAAGAGTGCAACGCGTATTTACTCCCCCTCATGAAAATATCACATAAGATCTTTGAATCTTCATAATTCAATATTGAATACGATCTTCAAATGTTGAAGTAGATCATGCACTAGTAGATAAATCTTCCAAATCATTACTTGAAATAATTCATTGAATATTATTCATCTGAAAATCATGAGGGACGAAACTTGAAGAAATATGTTTCGTTTTATTATATTTGATTTATCCACCTTGAGATATAAATTTTGTATTATCTCTATACAAGATAGCTTGCATCTTATCTTGTGAAAAATATTCACATATCTTCAATATATGTTTAGCCAAACACATATTTCGGCTTTGTCTCATGCATAACAATTATTTAAAAGTAATGATCTCGTAGCACTTAAATAATATTTCTGGACCAGCTAAGATACGAAGCTTCCAGAGCAAATAATGTGTATATTGTGCTTTAGACCAAGAATATCATTACCCTTTTCGTGAGGCGAAAAAAATCTTTGTTTAAAGTAAGAGACCTAGCAACAACCATAAGGGTGATCAATAGATATGCGTTATGCATGTAAAGTCTCTTTCAATATTTTTCTATATGTCGATAGATGCACAAGGATTTGAGGAGATCTCTTCACGAGTCTCAACGATATTCAAATCATCGACATACACAACAATAAAAATTCAGAGCTAAACCTCTTAATAAAAATGCTTGGGGAAATAATTCATATAGCATTATACTAATAAGTATTCAATGAGGCGATCATATCAAATACGCCTAAATTGTTTCAAGCCATAAAAAGATATATTCAATATGATTGAATAATGTTCTCGAGAACTTGAATGAACTGCTTGTGGCAATCTAAATCTTTCCGGAAGTTTCATGTAAATATTACTATTAAAAGGCTCATTCAAATAGGATGTAACAACATCCATTAGGCAGAAACTAAGTAATTTTATTTATTGCCAGACTGATCAAAATCTAAAAGTAATTGCATCCACCACCAAGGAATATATTTTCCTCATAATCAATTTCATATCTTTGTGAGAATCCTTGTGCAACCAAATGAGCTTATATCTCATGATTTCCCCTTTTGATTTCTTTCTCACAAAGGCTCGTTTATGTCCACGAGCTTTACATATTTCAATGTACGGGCTATAGGCCCAAATATTTCTCTTTTCAAAAGAGATTTTAGTTTTGCCTCAATTGCCTCTTTCATGTTGGCCAATCATTTCTTTGTTTATATTGCCCAATTGACAATGATTCATGATCCACATCATCAAATAAAATCTCTAGTGATATATTGCATGCAAATATATTAACGACGTTGATTTAATTTCAGTTCCACTTATTACCAGACATGACATAATCTATTGAGATATCTTTATTATCAGGTACCTGAGTCATGTCAATGTCTCTGTTGGAGACCATTTAATCTCTTCTAGAGATTTTCATAATCATTGATTCCTCGATCAAACCATCATAAAATATAGTTCCTTTTCTTTTTCGAGGATCTCTTATCTTTGGAACTTACTTGTCTACTACGCTTTAAGCGTAAGTTAGACCCATTAGCAACTAGAGTTTGTCCTTCCATGACATCAAATTTAATCGGAGCATTCATAGCTGGTATACGTGACTTAGTCACTCTTTTATGGTCAGCAAAATATCTGACAATTGATTTGCTAAATGAATTATCCTTTGAACTTATAGTTCACATTGTGTAGTACGTGGATCAAAATGAGAAAAATGATAATTCATTCTAACTTATTTCTTTCCCCAGCTATTTATTTTCTCCCCCTAATGTTGGGTAAACTGACTCATTAAAATGATAGTCAGTAAATCGGGTTGTAAATAAATCCCCTATCAGAAGCTCTTATATATATTCCCAACAAAACTCATCTTTGTGCGTTATGGTGGAGCAATTAGAACATATATCGCACACAAAAAAATCTATGATGAGAAATATTTGGTTCCTGACCAAAAACCATTTGTAATGGGGAGAACTTATGATCATTTGTTGGCTTGATGCGAATTTGTGATACTACATGTAAAATTACATGTCAACAACATTATCAAGACTGATTGTCTTTAGAAAATAATCTGGAAAAATGTGCTCGTAATTTTATCAACTGAGCAAGTAGCCTCACAAACACCAAGTTGCGGGTTAATAACAAGGATACATATAACCATCTAGTTGATGCATCGATAAAAATAATAAAATATTTAGATGGACTTTTAGAAAAGGTGTATGAGCCCATATATATCACCTTGTATCCGTTCCAGAAAAGTAATAGATTTACACTTTATCTTAGCTGTTGATGATTTGTATAATCAAATTGCTTTTATAGCAAGTATCACGTGAAATATTACCATGAAGAAAATCTTAGTTCTTTAATAAATGACCACATGAAAGTGTCAACAAATTTTTGCATCATAATTGAACCGTGATGATCTAACCGGTCATGCCAAATAAAATTATCCGTAAACATCTAGTTTACAATAGCATGAGCTTCAATTTGTACTAATTCTTTTGTAGTACAATATGGATGACAGTGCATGTAATTTTGCCAATATTTCCTTATTGCCTTGAATTGTACTCGTAATATTGAGATAGTCAGCATCCCTTGACTAATATTCTCAATATATTTTTGTAAATATCTTTAAAATTCAATAAGTCTCTTTGTGACTTTGACGATCATAATATAATGTAAATATGAGATAAAGTCTCATTTGGCAATAACATATTTGCTCAGTCGGAGCTTTCTATGATATTAATACTTCCGGATATAGTACTCATATTATTCCCTTGCATTTAAAATGGGAAAATATGCATAATTATGCACCTTTTAATATGTGCTTTATTTCATTTACTTCGGGGAATGAAAAATATGTGCTTTGTACCATTCACTTCGGGGAATGAAAAATATTAAATATAGCACATTATATCAACTCGGTTATTTATCAAAGATAAGCTCTCAAAAGCTCTTCCGAAGCATTGATATTTCAGTACTTTGAGATATAGTACTCACATTTTCCCTTGTATTTAAATGGAAAAATATTTCTTATGCTTAAGTATAGTATGAGTACTTGCATTGTCTGCTTGGCATAAATAGCCACAATTCATTATAGATTTCATTCCCGAAGTGATAATATTCTTCAAAGGATAAATTAACATAGAATGTAAATAAATAATATATAAAATAAATTAACGATAAATTAAAATAAAGCGTAAATAAATAATATATAAAATAAATTAATATAAATATATAATAAATAAAAATAAATTAAAACAAAATAAATAAAAGATCAATTATTTCCTTTAGATGTTATAAGGAAAATAAAATAAATGGCGAATTGTTCTCTTGAAGGACTATGAGAAAAATTATCAATATCCAATTGAGTTGGATCAATAACACCATTATTTTCGCCACAAAGAAAATATGATTATATTTTCTTTAATTTATCATTCATGATTATGAATAAAGTCCATAATACTTCGGCGTTTGACAAGTACAAGATCAATGGTTTATACCATCACATTGATAACATAAAGATTTTAATATGATCTCTATCATTCTTGTCATCTTTATAATTCCACTTCTTATGGATATAAGTATTCTCAAAATAATTATCTTATCCATGTCTATTTTATGACTTCAATCGCAACTACAATTACTAATGTGGCTTTTATTCATTCCACTATATAATGTCACATTCACTTCAAGGAATGGAGCGAAGCCAATAGGTCTTTAAAACCTTTTCACGATATTGTGTCTACAGAACAACTTTAATGTGTGAAAAGTGGAGTATGTTTTTCTAACATATCCTCATTAATGATACTCTGGCATATAACTGAGTTTTATTCACTAACCATATAATGAATTATCATGTTTGCATTCACTTCAGGGAATGACATAAATCAAATAACCGCATGGAATAATCATCATGCTTGCATTCTCTTCAAGGAATGTCATAAATCCAATAATTGTATGGAATAATCATCATGTTTGCATTCACTTTAAGGAATGTCATAAATCCAATAATCGAATGGAATAATCATCATGCTTGCATTCACTTCAGGGAATGCCTCCCATAAAAATTCTTTGATCAAGACGATTTTCATAACTTGAACTTGGGAGAAGTCTATAGTCGAATTTTTCAACATAAAAAAATATTGCTTCCAAGCAAATATAAACTTTATAATATTCATACTATTAAATAGTAATTGATCAACCAATATATATACAATATATACAAAGAACAAAAAAAATTTAATCCTCATACGCGGCGTTGTTAAACCAGTCCACAAGGTCCTTTAAAAAAAGAACCTCCTTTGAGACCAGTAGCCTCGCAGAACGGGATGTCCAGCCAATATACTCGGATTAAACCAACATAACAAAGAACATATTAATTGATTAAAGGTTTAATATTTGTTCTAATATCATGTAATACTTAAAACATGATTAAAACATAAACTTTTGTCATAATAATAAAATAAACAAATATTGATTATAAATAAAGATAAAAAATCTCAAATTAAATAAATAAAACATACCGGACTTTCCACTAATTTGAATATATGAAAAGTTTAATCACCAATATTTTGTTAAAATCCTTTTTAGGAATTGTCGACAAGCACCACAGGAATTAAGTCACTTTATCTCTACACAAACACCAAACAACCAAAGATTTTTAATAAATTAAAAATCAAATCAAAGATCAAGAGAGAAAAATAATCGGTAATTAAAATATAATTGAGGAAGAAAAACTTATCTTTGATTTATACTAGTAACAAATTCTTGTCAATAACTCCTTTAAGATTCGAACGACAAATACCTCCGTTGGTTAGAGTCTCGTGCTGATAACGTGTTGTGAATAAAGTAAAGAACAAGAATAAAATAGGAGAATAAAGATGAGAGACAAAAGGGAGAGAGTTTTTATTATATTCTCAAAGTAAGAGTTGTGTACAATGCTATGCCAAAAGTCTATATTTATAGGCATAAGATGAAAACCCTAATTTCAATGGGTATTAAACCCTAATACTAAAGCCCATTAAAGTTTAACTTAATATATGGATATCCACCATAAATAAATATATTTATAACAATATAATATTTATTATTTTTATTTTTTCCAGAACAAGTCAAATTTAATTATATTTTCTTATTAAAATATCGAGATTGAGCTAAAATCGGATTATAATTTTTGTTACATCGGATCAGATGCAAAAGTCGGGTTATATATTTTTAAATTTTTGTATTCATTTCTCCTTTGCTTTTCAATTGAAAAAAGAAGAAGATAGAAAGCAAATATATTCCTTTAATCATGAAACGTTGAATAACCCCACCTCTCCCAGATGCAATGTTCTTGGTAGAAATTAATATGAGTATTAATATTGTCATAATATGCTTTGGTTCAATATAAACGTGAACGTATAATCTATAGAGATAAAGAAGTACACATTTCATGGTTATTGATAATGATTCTATTTGACTTAATTATTATTTTGTGTTTAAAGACGTGTTCGAATAGATAAAGATACATTTATCGATGATAAAAATTTATAAGCTACAAAAATATTTAAATTAAACAAATTTAATATATCATATTCCATTTTGCGATATTTGAGAATTAATGTCAATATTTTGATACATGTGTTAAGAATAATCCTTTATTTTATAATTTTAGGACTCCATTTACAACTAGTCAATTAAGAATTCTCAAATGTACTAGTATTGGCAAATGATTCAAAGATATAATCGTCAATTCTTGGAAGAGTTATGGGCGTAAAATAAAAATAATGTGCTTGTTTTATTTTAGTCGAAAATATTATAAGATGAAAAACTTTGTTATACAGTTTGTGTAAATAAAAATTTACACATATTTGTCATATTTGTGACTTAAAAGTCCAGTTTGTAGAGTTTATAATTTAAGATTATAGTTTAGTGTTTAGATTTTAGATTTTAAAGAAGGTTGAGTAAAAAATTACATAAGTTGTGTATCCAACTATACTCTACATATAAATAGTAAATCAGATTATGAAAAATATATCGAATTAAACATTATGTGAGATTATCTATTCTAAAGACAAGAAAAATTAAATGCAATAAAAAAACTTAAGAACGAAAAATAATAAATAAAATTTATTAGAGATGGTACGGGTCGGGTCGGATTTTCGGCCCACCCGTACCCGACCCGAAGAATCATACCTTCCACCAGTCACTTGACCCGATCCGGGTTTAGGGTGATAAAAATCCGACCCGACGCGATCCAAATCTTTTTAAAAAATTAATTTTAGGGACTTAATTGTAAAAAATTAAAATATAGGGATCTAATTATAAAAAATAAAATTTTAGTGACTTAATTATAAAAAAAATAATTTTAGTGACCTAATTGTATAAAATATATATAAAGAGGGATCATTATTGTTAATATTCCTAAAATATATGTAAAAATTACACTATTAATCTCGGGTCAGCTTTCTTCCACTCTGAACCCAACCCGACCTGAGATCACATTTGAAAAAAAAACCCGATCCGACCTTGAATTTTCTATAAAAAATCCAACCCGATCGAATCGGGTTTGGTTAAAACCTGTCGAGTTCGAATTCCGTGTCTATCCTTAAGATTTATGTTTATGTTGTCTGACCTTATATAAATACGAAATTCAATATTTATTTATTTTAGATAAAAATGGTAATGATCCACCAATAACCAAAAGAAGAAAAAGGCAAAAGTGGAAATTATTTGTTATCATTTATGAAGAAGAAGAAGCAACCCGAAGAAGTGTTAGATATGGGTTAAGCAAACCTTTAGATTATTTGTTGAAATATCCACAATTAACATGCAAAAACAGGAACTTGATTTGACTTAACTACTTTGTTAATGGACATATCCATGCAACAATCAACTAGGGTGGTTTGGATTAGACAATGTAGGGCAAGAACTTCTATTACATCAGACAATTATTGCCCCTTGAGTTGTTCTTTTACTTGAATCATTTAAAATCCCTTCTCGTATCAGAATACCACTCTCTTCCTATATGGTTAAATTTGCAGATTTAGATATTATTCGAGTTTCCCTGGAAATTCTGTGGATGGTTAGAGATGGGTTGGTGCCAATTTTAGGTTAATGATATTAAAAAATACGAACCATTTACGTGATGTAAAACTATTTAAATCTGTCAAAGTTTTAAACACGAATATGATATATGTATTAAATATAAAACGTGTCGTGTTTATACGTGATATGGTAGTTCTAAAAGGCTGTGATTGTCCATTATTGATGGTAAGAATCTTAGGAAGGAAGACATGAGACATGCAGGCCGGTAGTTTCGTTTTGCACGAATGAGACATGAAATAAACTAGCTTCATGGGGTGAGGCTCTGGATTCCTTAAAAACAATTATAGGAACACCTCTATATATGTTCCTGTGAATGTCTTTTCACAGGTGGTCCGGATGCCATTAACTAGGGCTGCTATATGTCTCATCAGAATGTTCATAGCATTAATACGAATATATTTAAAGAAGAATACGGGTCGAAACAACATGACCCAAACAGTCGTAGGAAATATTGTTCGAATAATCTGGTCTCTTTCTATCTCAACACAGGTTGTAATTTGAGAGAAAAGTTTTAAAAAATAGAAAAATGGGATTTTTTTTGATCTGCCTAGTTGAGTCGCTAGCTAACAGGAAATCTGGAATCAGAGAGCCTAAGCAGATTGCTTACAAGGACCCCACAAGCATGTGGCCTCATGTGTGTTCCATTGTAATAAACAGTGACCAAGAAAAAAAAACACATCCCCGTTCTTGCTTTTGTCATATGTTCCACCTTAATACCTTCTTCAAACGATGATTAGCAAGTTAATTAGATTAAACAAAATGGGGTATTCGTTAAGCACTGTTTAATTAAATGTGTAACACAACCCACGTGTTAGCTTTCAATGTCTGGTTACAATCTGTTCTTTGCTTGTACATAATATTTCCATGGAAGAAGATGATTAAAGAGAGTGAGAAACATACATGCATGTGAAATCGAAAGGACTGTTAGTGGGGTCTTTGATGAGTTCATGTGAAATACAGTACAATGGGGGAGTAGAAACTTGTTGTAATCAACTAGGATTAGGTAGAAATACCAGAAAATGCAAAGCTTGAATTCACTGTAGGTAGAAACTGACATCACAGCAAAGATGATCTCTTAGTTGCAGACATGTACATTTTTATTTTAATATGCGACATGGGAAACAAATTAGCTGAACTGTACTGACTTCATGTATTTATATATATGCCATGGGGGCCTGCCTTCTTTCCTTGCATGATTATGAATTCTTTAGGGAACCAGGTTTCGGGGGATTGAGAATCTTATAATACCTCTACACACCACTATTGTATATGTCATTCGCTTTGAAATTCTCTCTTTAGTCTCTACTTTACTGCCAACTAGGCTTATAATCTGTCATGGAATTGGACAGGGATAACACCAACGAGAATGATGCTTCTCTTTGTTCTAACAACTTGCTTAGCTCTTCTTCCATCTCTTCTTCTTCTTCCTCTTCCTCGGCATTCTCGATTTCCGGTTCGCATCGAAACGGTGTAGCCTATAAGAGGTCTGAGAAAGCTGGAGACATGGAAAATCATAACGAGGACAAGAAAAGGCGAAGGAGTAGTACTGCCGGTGGTGATAATGACAGCAAGCATGCGACGTACCGAGGGGTGCGTATGCGGAGCTTAGGTAAATGGGTGACTGAGATTCGAGAACCGAGGAAGAAATCGAGAATATGGCTTGGGACATACCCGACAGCCGAGATGGCTGCTCGTGCTCATGATGTAGCTGCACTTGCCATTAAGGGTCGTTCGGCTTACCTTAATTTCCCTGAACTTGAAAAGGAGTTTCCACGCCCTGCCAGTACGTCTCCCAAGGACATCCAAGCAGCCGCTTCGGAAGCAGCAGCCGCGACATTTCTCCAGACAAGACCACGTCACATCGAGGCCGAAACAGAAGCTGGACTAAACCAAGAAGAACTTCCCGTTTCACATGTATCCGACAACATACTGGAGTCATCAAGTTCACCCTCCATCAATGCCGAAGATTCGTTGTTCGATCTGCCTGATCTCATGACCGATGCCATGGACCGAAACGATGGATTCTGCTCTTATTCTATATCAGCATGGCAAATATGTGAAGTCGAGGAGCCATTCACCTGGGATTACTACTAGGAAGGACACATCATTTCAGAAAACGTAATGTAATCTCTCCACACAAATAAAGTTCCACTGCCAAGGAAACCAGTCCGGAAACATCGCTTTTGAATCGTCAAGTTTGTGTTTTTCTTGTCTACTTCAGTTCTGAGATAAAAAGGGTTAAACCTCTCCACTGTAACATGCAGAAAACTAATAATGGGCGAGTGTAATTCATGTAAATTGTAACTTTCTACTCAACTGACTTTAAAGTCTAAAGTGATTAGCTAGAGTTATTTGTCTGAACAAAAAAGAAAAAGGGTAATCTGTCTGTCTATAGGTTGGAAAAGAACACCCAAAATGGCCAAATCCATCAAATGGTGACTGATATCCAGGCAAAATCATGTTCTTTAACCCGAACATTTTAACAAACGAACATGAATAAACACAAACAAACTATATTCTTTAACAAACGAACACAAACAAAAAATTATGTTCGTATCCATTGATTTGTTCGTTTAAGTTTAAACGAACGAACATAAACATACACTTATTCGTGCCCGTTGAATTATTTATATACCTACATAATTTAGCTAAAGTTATTCTCAAAGTACAAAAAATATCCTCCATTTTATTATTTTGCTAAGAGTTTTTATTCAATATTAATTTGATTTACAATGCAGTTATAATATTCAAAAAGTACATATTTAAGTGTGTTTAAAAATAATTGTGATTAGGGATGAGTAAAATTCGACTCGATTCGAAAAAACCGAACGATTCAAGGCGAAAATACTTGATTCGTTTTGACTTGACTCGACAAAAAATTCAAATAAAGTTCTAGTTATAAATTGAAAATTCAAATAACTCAAAATTTTTAGTAATTAAAGAATTTATTTTTATGTTCGAGGAGGTGAGTCTCTCAATTTTTTATGATATATGAAGAAGTATTGTCACATATGAAGAAATATATGTACATATCTTGTATGATTAAAGAAAATCGTTTAAATTGAAATTAAATTGTAGTATAACATGATAAATAATTAAAATTAAATTTTTATAAGAACTCAAAAATTTGACTCAAATTTCTTAAACTCGACTCGAATCGAAAAAACTTCAAATAAAATTTGAGTGGTAAAATATGACTCGTAAACTCGAATAACTCGATTTTTTACTCGACTTGATCAAATACTCACCCTTAATTATGATTAGAAGTAGTTAGTGTGGCATCACCCTCATTATCTCCTTATATTATACTTCCCATTCTATAATTAAGCCAAACTTGGTTTAGCCATTGGCCATGTGTCTTAGAAGAGACGAAATATCTGGTAAACCATGTTATAAACTAATGACCCACCAAGTACCTAATCATTTGGGTTTAATTTTTGTCTTTAGGGAGACTGATTAGAAACTGGTTTGAGTTTTTCTTATTTATAGATGAGGTTAAGTACTGTTAAACATTTCCTTAATTATATATTGCAATTTACAAGACAAAAAAATAGAGAAATATGGCAGGCCACTCAAAGACAAGAATATAGAAGTTAATCGACTTGGAATCTTACGAGTCCCGAGGAAGAATTTTTTAATACTAGTACAATTATATGAATTAAGATAACGTATAAATCATCAACTATCTTGTTTCTGTGATAGGAAAGATATTTCACTCGATCTGATCGGGTTTTGATTAGACCTAGTTTGATTGGGTCGAACTTTTTGATAAAAAATTAGGTTTAGATCAGGTTAGATGATTTTTTAAAGTGATATTGGGTCGGGTTCGGGTTTAGGGTGTAAAATATCCGACCCGATCCAAGAATAAATATGTAATTTTTCATAAATTTTAGGGATATTTATAATAATAGTCCTCTATCTATATATTTTTTTGTAATTAGATCCTTAAAATTAGTTTTTTATTTATAATTTAGTCCTTAAAATTATTTTTTTATAATTAAGTTCCTAAAAATTATTTTTTTTACAATTTAATCTCTAAATTTATTTATTTTTCTATAGTTCGGGTCGGGTCGACGTCGGGTTTAGAGTATTTGTATTCGGGTCAAGTTCGGGTGGGCCAAAAATCCGACCCAACCCAACCCGTGCTCATCTCTATCTCAGTGGTTAAAGAAAATATTATTGTTTTTAAAGGTTACATGTTTAAACATCAATAACATTAGTACAATGATTAAGCAATCAATGTCTAATGATTATATAATATATTCTATAACATATACTACGATAACCCCTGTGACCGATTAAAAAAAGATAATGTATAAAAATATAATTAACTTATATATGCTTAAAATTTAGCAAACCGAAACCAATAAGCTATTTCATTATATTCAATTTAAATTTAATTTGGTTTAATTTAGATTTATAACAATTTGAGTTAAATCATATTAGTTTAGTTGATTTTTTAACACGTTGATAAAAATAAATCAATTTTAATCAGATTTTTAGATCAAATCATTTTTTATATTTTTATAAGTTATATATAGTTTTATAATCAATATATTTAGATTTTTGGTAAGTTGTTGAAACGATTCATATCATATATTTTTTTATTTTTTAATATTTTTTATTTTATTATGTATTGTTTTTAGTTTCGGTTCATTAGGTTCAGTTGAAAATCGGTTTTAGTCCGTTTCATTTCAACTAAAATTTGAGTTCATTTTAGTTCGATTTATTTTAACTTTCAAATCATCATATTCGAGTCAATATCAAATCTTAATATATATAGTTCGATTTGAATCTCAAATCAAGTTTACTATTTCTATTTATATGCTTCCATTACAACACTTCGTAATCGTTTTCGTTTTCAACCAAATTGATTACTCCATATTCAACAAAAAGACTGAAATAATTAATGCAACGAGTCTTAAATTAAGTAAACGATTAGCAAAATCTTTAAACAATCTATCTATCTATCTATCTATCTATATATCTTAAATTTAAATGTAACACATCTAATAAATGATTAATGAATCGAATCCATATATATTATACATAAAATAAATGCAAGCAAAAGAAAGATCAAATTAGCTGCCTAAGGAATAAAATATACATCAATTTTTCATGACAATTAATAATTTTTATTACAATTTTATTAATATAAAATATGATTAATATATATTGATAATTTGAGGATAAAATTAAAATATTTAAAAAAATTAAAAGATCAATTTAAAATAAGAGTCATAATTTAAGGATTAAATTGGAATGTTTAAAAGTTTAGGGATATATTCAGAAGGAAAGTCATTGTTTAAGGATAAAATTAGTGTAACGACCTAAATTTTAAAATCCGTGAATCGGTTCACTCGAATGATAGATATTACATGTTGGGCCGAGATTCGGGGCCCACTAGGTGCTTGAAAGAACCTTAGTGGGCTTCTAATTGTAGTTGGATTTAGGTGTTTCGGTTGTGGAATGACAAGGAGGTAAATTACCTTATTTTGGATGAAAGGTAAATAAAATAGTAAATGATGTGAAATTATAAGATAAAGTGAAGATATGTTAGGTTAAAATTATGAATTAAAATAAAAAATAAATTAAAAACATAAATAATAAATATATAATTAAATGATATAAATTAAATACATAAGAAATTAAACACACAAAATTATAGATTGATTTGAATTAAAATAAAAATATCATAGGGTCAAAATATAATATATCCGAAAAATATTAAAATTACGGATCTATTCAAGTTCGGGTCAATAATAGGATAAAAATTTAATCTAAATATGATTAAAAAATTATCTGAATTCCATTCTAATCAAATTTAAATAAAAAAATTATCTGAATTTGACAATTTTAATCAAGAGCCGTAACGTAACCAACACTTACGACTAATTAATCAAAGCCGTCCGATTAGCAGACCATTGAGATTAACTAAGCATGTGGGCCAACGGTCTCACAGATAGGAGAAATCATACGCCACATTGAATTCTTTTTTCCTATCCAGGTACAACTCCGCAACACAAACTCCTTTCTCTCTCAACCTCGTTCGTACGGATCCTTAGGGTTTCAATCTGTAACTTCGATCGAATCGCTAGGGCTTTGATTATCGTCTCTCATCTGGTTGTATATCGAATCGAAGTAAGAATTTCGAAAAAGATGGTTCTTTCTCAGAGGATTCATGAAGCATTCAAAGGAACCGTGGAGAGAATTACAGGGCCCAGAACCGTCTCTGCTTTTAAAGAGAAAGGAGTTCTCAGTGTCTCCGAGTTCATCCTGGCTGGTGATAATCTCGTATCCAAATGCCCTACCTGGTCTTGGTATATTCTCCATGCTCTTACTATATGTGTTACGTTTTTTAAAGTTTTATAACTTCATTTTGATGGTTTTAGATTTATATGAATGTATCTTTATTTTTATTATCCTATATCGATATCAAGGGATTAGTAATTTGGGATAAAATTGTTGTTTAGATTCATGAGTTATGGTATAACAATTTGACTCAGTGGATTGTTATGATTGTTAGGGAATCAGGAGAACCAAGCAAGAGGAAGTCCTATTTACCACCTGAAAAGCAATACCTGATTACAAGAAATGGTAAATTAACTACTATTTGTCTTGATTTTCTTTTCTTGTTTGGCCTATTGTTTTCTCTTTGGATTGTAATTCACGATTAGTACTAGTAATACTATTTGATCATGTCATGGTTAGTCCCTTGCCTAAGGAGGGCTGCATCGGTGGAAGAAGAATATGAGGCTGCTGGAGGAGAGGTTCTTCTTGATAATGAAGGCAATGACGGTTGGTTGGCTACTCATGGGAAACCCAAAGGTATTATCTTCTTCTTTGAGATTGTACTTGTTTAGATTCTACTATGGAAATTTGGGCTATACACAATTCATCTTCCTGACAGGTAGAAGTGATGTGGAGGAAAACCTGCCTTCAATGGAGACTCAAGAAATCAGACATAATGAAACTGTAAGATCAATACCTTCATATTTTGGGGGTGGGGAAGACGAAGAAGATATACCTGACATGGCCGATTATGAAGAAGCTGACAATCTTGTTGAGACTGATGCAGTAAGTGTTAAGAATTTTTGATTCTTAGATTAAAAAACTATCCGGGAATATGGTTTTTATTTTTGTTTTTACCTTTTTCTGTTTTGTAACCAACTGATGTCAAAGTTCTATGCTTATCAATCAATGTCCTGTACTATCTTAATATTATATATCTTGGTTAATATGGATGAGGGCGGGTGGGGGAAATAGAGAGACAGAAAGGAAAAGAAAGGTAAGACTATGTTGTGATAAGGTGCACGATATAGTTTTATGCTTAACAAGCCTGTTCTTATGTATATGGATTCTTATTTATTCTTCCTCCCTTAGATGTTCAAATGTTTGTATTCTGAGATGGTGTATCTGATCAATGCAGGCAACTTTACAAACAACATATCTTGTTGCTCAAGAACCTGATGATGACAATATTTTACGGACCCGAACCTATGATGTCAGCATCACGTAAGACAATTCTGGTGCCTGCAAACTTGCTTAGGATTTGTTTTCAGAATATGCATTTTCTTATGAAATTTCAAACTTGCTCAACTTTATCATTTTCTAGGTATGATAAATACTATCAAACTCCTCGTGTGTGGCTTACTGGGTATGATGAGGTTGGTGTTGGAGAATTCCTATTTTTATTGATTTATATTTGTTGATTCAAGTATCAAACTTCTTCAATTTGGCTGCAAATCTTTGTCCTCATCTGAATTTTGATCGTAGTCAAGGATGCTTTTACAACCAGAGCTTGTTTTGGAGGATGTTAGTCAGGATCATGCACACAAAACGGTATGCCATATTTACTAATTTACATTCTTATTCTCATTCATTTTCAATGGGCAAGAGTATGGATTTCAGTTTTCTCATCTCATTATTTTATCTGCATGCTCCAAAATAAATTTTGAAAATGTCTTTACCTGGGTACAGGTTACTATTGAGGACCATCCTCATTTACCTGGGAAGCATGCATCTGTGCATCCTTGCAGACATGGTGCAGTGATGAAAAAGATCATTGATGTGCTTATGTCACGTGGAGTAGAACCTGAAGTTGATAAGTAAGACTTCTGGCCCCTCATTTACTCCTAAATTGCTTTGAATTGACCCTTTTAACTTTTAGAAAACATCTATGCAACGCCAGTAATTATTTGGCACAATTTTCCTTTAAAAATAACAGTTGCATATTTTTCTCTTACCCTCTTAAAAATGCAGTATGCATGTAGTGGATGGATTAATGCAACTAATTCAATTGTTAGTGTACAGTAATTTTCTGACAGTTTTTACATGGTGTGACATTTTCCTCATGAATTTTGAGCTCAATTATTGCAGGTACCTTTTCTTGTTCTTGAAATTTGTAGCCTCTGTAATTTCGACTATTGAGTATGACTACACCATGGACTTTGATCTTGGCAGCACCAGCACTTAATTTAGAGGTAAGCCATCAATAATTGAAGGCTTTCTTAGCTTTAGATCCAATTTATTGTTCAGGAAATTTGTAGCCCAACAATTGAGTATGGCTAAACCTTCATTCTTCCTCTTTCGGTTTTTGTACAACCTGAAACCTGATTTGCATTATTCAAGCGAGTAATTATTATCCATGTCCCCACACACTTAATTCTGCAATGTTCAAAATTTTGAAAATCCAGTACATTTGGGGGTATAAGACTTTTAACCCAGAATCTTTATGAAGTATCTTTTTGTTGGTACTATATATGTTCTCATTTTTGCTATCTGACTCGGATCTTTTTTTTTCTCTTCTTCTGAATATACAGCTACATCTTTATTTTGCAGCTGGTACATTATCTGGTATACCTATAATGCAGAAGCCACTGCTTGTAAATGCATACATAGTGCATGATAATCACCCTTCCTCGCATTCATTGTTCAACTGAAATATGGAGTTCTGATGATGTTTTCATTGCACGTTTCTTCATACCCTACTCAGTGCCGCCACACTTGTAAATACCACAAGAGGTGGTACCAGACAGACTGAAACAAAACTTTGTTTTTATCATTGTTATTTGGAGTGTTATTTGTGTCGCAAATATTATTTGATGTCAATTAGTTGATTGTGCGTGGCAAACTTAATCTGGAGTTGTGAAGTAGCAAGAATGCCTTCAAATGTAATTCCAGGACCAAATGCCAAGCCAAGCCCCCATTCTTCCCCTCCCTCCCACTTCAACTCTTCCCTCGTGTATTCAATCACATAGAATATGGTGTTGCTGCTCACATTTCCATAGTCCTTCAGTGCTCCCCTGCTACATTATAGCTTCCCCTCTCTCAGTTTCAGAAGATTCTCCAACCGGTTGAGTATCGCCGGCCCTCCAGGATGAACTGTCCAAAAAGTCATTGAATTCTGTCACACCAGCCTTCGACATGAGTTTCTTGCAGAATGCCATGATGTTGTCTTCGATCTTCTGCGGAAGGTCTCTACCAAGTTTGAAGTTTATGCCTTCTTCAGTAAGGCACCCATCAATGACGTTGTGTGTCCTCAGCAGATACTGTTGCATTGCATAATTGAGTTCCATGAAAGGAGGTTCTTTGCCCGTTACCGGATTGGTTCTGATGATCACCACTGCCGCTCCTCCATCTCCGAAAAGTGCAACACCAACTAGATCATAAGGGTGTGCTTTGTTCGGAGGTCGAAAGCCAAGGATTGTCATTCCAAAGTAGTCAGCAGAACCCGACTCCCTGGGTTGTTTTCAGCTATGTCTTTAGCCACTTGAAGGCCAGTGGCACCACCGTAACAACTGAGAAAGTAGAACATTACCTGGTTAACAGCATTTCTCAATCCAAGTTCGGTAGCAAGGTAAAGATTACCCCCGGGTAAACATATTTCTCTGGAGGAAACATAAACGATATGGGTGATATCAGTTGCAGGCCTCCCCCATTCCTTTATGCAAGCAGCAGCTAGGCTTGCCCGCAATGCCATATCAACCACTGCAGGATTTGTTATTTCAAGCCTTTGTTTGATTGTTGATGATCCCTCAGTTGCCAGTTCTGTGTATTTATCTAAAACCTCCTTGCACATCACTGTGTACCTAGTCTTCACAGTAGTCTGTGTATGTATCGCGTATGTAGCTCTCCACTAAGCATTCTTGAGGGATGAGTTGGCTTGGAAGGGCCTTGCCGATGGCCAGCACTGTGGCCTTCCCTGGAATGGAAGCACGCTTGAGAGCACCGTTATGCTCAGTCTTTGACATCTTATCTGCAGGAGAGATGGAATGAAGAGACTTTTATGTTCTGAAAAAGTAAAATTCATGAGCAAAAATATATGAAGGAAAGGTTGGGTTGCTGTTGGAGAGGGTTTTGGTTTCAAGAAAGCCTATCATGTAAAGTGGGTTCTCTATTATTTTGGGCAAAGGTTATTGCAAGTCTGAAAGCTCCCTAGACAGTAGTCTTTTACTTCTTTTGATTCACCTAACTAATTGTAATTTAAAACTGTTAGGAAAGTATAATGAAAAAATAATTAAAGCCATATCAAACAGTTAAGACTTACTCTATAAAACAATCTTGGTTATAAAAAAACCCTTACTTTTGTAGTTATACTGATTTAATCACCAAATAATAGGAATACTAATTTAATCACATAATCTTTAATCATTAGAATTACAATAAATTTTAATTTAATTACCAATTAAAATTTGAGTTAATATGTAAAGAAGCGAGCCCATGCAGCAGGGAGTCGAAATGTTAACTTAATTCTATCTTACAAAAACAACACAAATTCTTATGCAGACACAAGATAATATAGTTCTGTATCAACCCACCTTCTGAGGCATAACATAATTGGAAGTGGTCCAATATTAGAGTGTTGAAGAACTAAGAAGTGAATCCTATCTGAAGGCTCAGCCTATTTCAATGTCAATACTACAGATGAACAACACAAAAATTTCCTGTAGTCAAGATGCTTGGTCTACTTTACCTGTTTGACACCTTAGAAAATGAATCAAATTATAAAAAGAAGATCCCAAGGAATCATTGCTGGTGAAACTTTGGCATCCTGGTGCTGAATTTTGGCGAGGCGTCATTAACCTGCAACTGATTCCGCATTCTCTTTGATACAAACTCAGCTTCATCTAACCTTCCTCCGGCTTCTAATGCCATTTTCAAATTGTCAAGGCATCTCAACTGTTGATGTTTTCCCCTCTCCACCAGTTCATAGTACAAACCAAATGCTTCTGAAAGTCTCTTGTTGTTGCAAAGACCTTCTATGACTATACAGCACATTTCAATATCAACAGTTTGGTGCTTTTCCAAACTAAATTGCATCATCTTGCACGCCTCTAAAAGCATTCCGCTCCGGCAAAGGAAACAAATCAAGTCTTCTGTATCAACCATATAACCATTATTGTATAGTAATGCAAGAACTTGAAAAGCTTTATCCTGCATCCGCCTTCCAAATAGCAACTTTACAGTCTCTGTCGAAAGAACAATATTTAGTCTAATTCTTGTGTCCAGCATTAAGGTTACTAAACTGGCTGCTTCTCGAGCACAACTCCTCTTCAGAAGTTCTGCCAGCACAGAATGAACAGAAGATGTTCGAGGGAGATGTGAGCTCTTCAACATCTTCTCTAGGGTCAGGTGGGCAAGACGAGGTTCGTCCTTTTGCAAGAGACCAGAAATCAGTGAGTCATAGATCTCAAAACCAGGTTCAAAGTCTAATCTCAACATCAATACCAAGATCTCATATCCAGCTTTAAACATTCCTTCCTTGCAATGCCCTAAGATTAAAGTCTGATAAGCATGAGGGTCCTGTCTTCCCCTCTTGAATAGCTGTCTAAACACACTCTCAGCTTTCTTAGTTTTTCCATTACCACATAAATACTCAAACATGGGATTATAAGCCGCGACAAGAGGCATGCAACCTACATGACTTAAAAGGATCTCCTTTTTGGCTAGCTCGTCAAAGAACTCCTCTGCTTTCTCAAAATTCCCTATTTGACACAAACTCCTAATTATAACACTATAAGTAGCAGAATCTGATTGTACCTTCAATTCAGACATCCTTTGGAACACATTCAAAGCTTCATCTATGTTTCCAGCATTGCAGTGTGCGTTTATTAGCGTGTTGAAAGTGCATGTATCCGGAGTAAATCTTCCACCTTCTCCCATTCCCTCCAAAATTTCTTTTATCTTATCATACTTTTGCACCTCACAGAGCCCTTTAATTAAAGTATTATAAGTAACTTTATTCGGTTCCAAGCCTTTACGGACCATCTCTTGGAAAACAGCCAAAGCTTCATCAATATCTTGCTTCATACAATACCCTCTAATCAAAGTAGTATAAGTAACAACATTGGGATTCAAATCCAAACTTTTCTTGCTCATACCTTTCACCACATTGTGGGCAATTCCAACCTTTCCCACCCTGCACAATCCATCAACGATAGTATTATAAGTGACAGTGTCGGGATCACATTTAAACCGCTCCATTTCCTTGAAAAACCTAAACCCTTCATCAACCATTGAATTCATGCAAAACCCCTTGATTAAAATGTTAAAAGTATACACATCCGGAGTAACCCCAAATGTGCTAAGCATTTCATCGAACACACTCTTTGCCATATTCGTGCGTCCTCTTTTAAGCAAAACTGACAAAAGATTATTGAATGAAACAACTGAAGGAGACACGCCAACGCTTTTCATTGTTTCGAAAACCTGGATGGACTCTTGAAACAACCCAGCTTCGCCGTAGCTCCTTATCAAGCTGTTAAAGAACTTGTCCTCCAGCTTAACAGACCCATTAGACCTTTTCTCGATTGAAAGCAGTAAATTACGAGCTGCATTGAGATTTCTCCCTTTACCCAATATTTCAATCATCAAGAAAAATGATTGAGCATCGTGAGGGAAGCCCATTTTTGGAACCCAGTTAAAGAATTGAAGAGCTTTAGATGGGTTTTTAATGAGGCGAAGTGTTTGCAAAACGGTGGTTTTGGAGAGAGAGGGAGATAGAGATGAAATAGAGGATTCAAGTTCACTTGACCATGGCGTGGAGTTGATGACACGAGCCATAATTTTTGCCCCCTTGGTTTTGGTGGATGACTTTGCTTTATTACCCAATCCCTGTTTTTCTTCATCGGTGCCATCCTCGCCATGGATTTTGATTCCTCGAGAGGAGAAGCACCTATTTTGGGAGGGCTAAAATTAGAAGAGAATATGAAGAAACCAAAAGAAATGGAAACAAAGGGAAGGAAAAGAGAGAACTACCGGATAACAAAACGAAGCGGAGACTGGTAGAGAAAGAGTTGTTTGCCGGCACGGTGGTGAGGAGGACTAAGCGCCATTTCCATGAACATAAAAATACCACAACATATAGTTTTATTTCATCAATTAGCTCAGAATAATTATTTAATTAAAAATATATGTTAAATAAAAATAATAAAATATATTTAAATAAATTAGGTAGTATATGTTTATATTATAAAAATATATTTTAATTGTTTAGATTAATTTTTTTTTAGATTTTTTTTCTAAAATTAAATTTTGTTCTAGTTATAAAAAAATCTTTAAAAAAACCATCTTTTATAAAAAAATATAATAAAATTATTAATTATAAACCAAACCAAATCGAGTCCGACAAACCTAAACTAAACCCAACGTGTTTCAAGATCAAACTAAAATTTTAAATTTTAAACTCATCAAAATTATAAATTCGATATAACTATTTTTAAACCGAACCTGAACCGTTATCACCCCTATAAACTACTTCCATGGTAGTTAACTATAGTTGCAATAACGAATATAATTATTGATTTCGTTTACAAATATATTACTCAATTAATAAATTATTATAGATATTTTACTATTCTATTCTTATACTATTGTTTGATATAATAACATTTTGGCATAAATATAATTTTTACCCTTAACGTTTATAATTTTTGTCATTTTGGCCCTTATTCTTTTTTTGATAAATTTAGCCTTTGACCTATGTCTTTTTAACAAATAACTCATTTTTTAACTATCATAATAACTGAACTGTTAAAAATTTAATAATGATGACATGCCATATATATGTAATAATATATTTTAAATGACTTAACATCTAGTATATCAAATACATACATGTGGAATATAGTTTTATTCCAATCTAAAAATATAAAACAATTAAAATTCAAATAAAATATTAAAAATTAATTATTTTATTCATTAAAAATTAATTAAATCTAAAACAAAAGGCTACTAAACATTCTCAACCTTATTATAGTAAAATCAAAATTTTATCTAAAAATGTGTGAACATAATCTGAAAAGAAAGGTTTTGTATAATTTATTACCAATTAATCAAAGATAAAGAATTTTGATAATAATCAATTGGATTTTTATTATTTTAGTTTTAATCTAAATCGGAGTTTTAAGGTTTTATAAAGATATTTTAGTTTAGTTAGGGTTAAAAATATTTAGTAAATTTTTATTTTGGATTTAATTAATTTTTAATAATTTATATAAATTTTAATTATTGTATATTTTATACTAAAATAAAATTATATTCTATATATATTTAATATATTAGATTTTATATCATTTAAAATATATTATTATATATATATATATGACATGTCATCATTATTAAATTTTTAACGATTCAATTATCATGATAGTTAAAAAATAATTATTTGTTAAAAAGACATAGGTTAAGGACTAAATTTATCCTAAAAAAGAATAGGAACTAAAATGACAAAAATTATAAACGTTAATAGTGAAAATTATCTTTATGCCTAACATTTTTAGTCTTAAACGATTCAAAATCCTCAAGTAGTCTTAACAAATTCATATATTTACAGCACGTAGAATAATTCATTATACAACACATTCAACCTTCCCTAACGTTATTGAAGGAGAAAATCACTTATGGCACACACAACTATGAAGGTCATGAGACATAAACAACAATTCTCTTTCACCAAGTTACCGACGGTAATAATACCTGCACAAGGGAAATGAAAGTAGTTTATTATATATGTTTGCAGCAAAAAGGAAAGAGATGGCGAGAGGGGGATGCATACACATAGATCTTGACACCATAAATGGAAGCATATTTTCTCAGAAGTCGTTCCACAGTGTACCACTGAGATCAATCCGATCTGTCTTGATATCCGATACGAGGCATGTGGATAGAAGCTGTTAAAAAGAAGGGATCAAAATGGTTGAACCAAACAAAAACTTGGGTTCTTCAACCCCATAAGGATTTTAGACATTTTTGGTGGATAAAGGTAGTCTTAGATGCATGAAGGCAAAAGATTAGACAACTAGATTGCATCCTACAGGTAGTTTTGCATAATGTAATGATCAAGTAGTTAAGACCAATAGAATAAAAGAGTAGAGAACAGCAGTGTCTAACTTGAATGCTTTTCAGATGTTGATGACAAATGCATTAACTTAAAAGTATGTACCGGAATTTTCAGCTGCTGAGAATGATGCCTTTGACAAACAGCGTTCCAAATCAGGCATAGAGATGTCACTGCGGGGAATTTTAAGTCTCGGATTATAAGATTGTACAACAGCCAAAGCAACCCACAGCGGAGTATTATTTCCCTCGACATCCTCTGCATAGCAGAAAATGATGATTGAGAAAATTGAAACATGTGTAAAAAACAAAAGGAGAATTCTCAAAGCTAGTTAGCTGACCATTGATTCTTATAAGATGGAGATCACCAAGATGAAGATCTTGAAACTCAGAAGCTTGTTCATATGCAATAGGAATACTAGCAGAAAGCTTTGCTAGAGCATCAAACATTCCACCACGACCCCAATTTCCAGAATTATCAATATAACTGTCGAATAACATTAAATCAAAGATTAAAATAAGGGTAAAATTTTGATACACAAGCTGTGTAAAACTAATTTAAACAAGCCAACATATTTACAATATAGAACCAAAATCCTAAATTTCTAACCCTAACTCAAAAAAACCTCACAACCTAACCCCCTATGCTTTAAACCTTAAATTAAAACCTTAACCCCTAAAACTAAAAGGCGCATGTAAACTAAAGTTTACACTTCACACGGCTTGTGTAACAAAGTTTTTTCCTTAAATAGACATATGATTTTAACTTCCTAGGCATTTAAATGTCCAAAATTTGATAAGAGGCACAAATTCAACTTTCTATGGATGTGTGCAAATAAGAAACCCATAAGTTGAAATATTAACATGAATATAATACGAACACACTTTTATGCTACCTTGGTACATAAAAGGGGTGTATGGAATCACTTGAAATATTAGGGAACAAGCTTACTTTCAAATGCTAGAGATGCAGATGATATTCTGCAATCAATGTTCAGAAATGCTTCAATGGAGGCTCACAATCTAACAGTATGTTTGATCATGGAGGAAATTACCCACCATCATTAGTCCTCTAATGAGCATAATAATGAGAAACCTAGGATGGATGTCTACAAGAAACTAACCTGAATATTATAGCAGGCTCAGATAGACAAACTTTTGAGGGATCAGTACAATCACCATAGACAAAAAGAACAGAACCATTATCAGACAGCATATCACCATCCATTGGGCAAGGATCTTGGACAGAAAGTGATTTGTATCCAAGAGCTTCCCACTTAGCCTTCTTCTTTTCCTCTGCCTTCTTCTTTGCAGCCTCAACTTTCAGATGCCTTTCCTCGGAAAGGTTCCTTCTACTATCCAACTCCATGATTTGATTATTACCCGACTGTGAGGCTACCTTGAATTTTTCAACCCAAGAGAGATATGAAGCCTCATCAAGACCAGGATCAGCACTGACGGAACTCTCCCTCATAATAACATCATGGCCGTCCTTCAAATCCCCTGCATTAATCTCAAACTTGCTATCATTCTTGCCTAATATTTGCTCATAACGCATTGCAATTACTTTCTCAGCCATAATACTTAGCTCTGATGTCTTTAACTCATATGCTCCTTCATTATTGATCTCAGTAGGATCAAACATATGCAACCCAAATATGATGGATCGCAAATCACCCATTTCAGCTCCTGCCATTTCTTTCCCCTCCTGGTCAATGATATGATGATCTCCTACAACATTATGACTAAGCTGAAGCTTCCTTTCTGCTCTTCTCATAATGATCTGCATTAATGCAACCAAGTGCCAGGAGTTAGTATGGTGGCCTTTATTTTGACTGGTGTATATATATATATAAGATCTCACCTGCTCCACGCTATGTTCTGTAACAAGATTTATGGACAACACATGATTCATTTGGCCTATTCTATGTGCTCGCTGCAGAGCCTGCTTGTCTACCTGAGGATTCCAATCTTGCTCGTAGAATATAACCTGTGCTATCGATTGAAATTAGATGGGTAAAGAACGTATGGATATAGAAATGAAAAATAATGGGAACATTTAAGATGTGCTTTAGAACTACTTTAAGAGAACTTTAGATCCAGTTTTTCATCATTCATAGTTCCTTTCTTGAAACACAGTTTATGCAACCAAATCTCTCACATTATGGTTGCACACACCCACAATACTTTTCAAAGTAAAAACTTGATTCTGAAATGAATGGAACAAAGTATCCTAGAACAAAATAATAGGAACAATTCCATACCATTAAAGTTGAGAAAGGATTCATCCAAGAACGGAATTGAGAAAACTTACAGTATCAGCCGCTACAAGATTCAAACCAACACCTCCAGCTCTTGTAGAGATCAAGAAAACAAAAGCAGCATTTTGGTCGGATTCAGAATTCAAACTCCCTTTGGCTGATTGTTTGCTGAAACTTCTTATAGCAGCAAAGCGCTCTTCAGCTCGAATGGATCCATCAAGCCGCTCGTAGGAATATTTTCGTAACTCTAAAAAATCCTACATTGCAATTTAGATATACTGTTACACATAACATTAGCAATCTAGCAGAAGCATTCCTGTCATGGATGACTAACCTGTAAAATGTCCAGCGTATGGGTCATCTGAGCAAAGAGGAGGACACGATGCCCAGAATCATATAGCTTCTGAAGTAGTTGATCTAAAACCATAAGCTTCCCACTGGCCTGCTCAGGAAATTTTAAGATAGTGGTGGGTGTATTCCAAAACTAGAAGTTTACCCAAAGCGATAACAGTGATGAAGGTAAAAGAAGAAAAGTTTTTCATGTATTCTATTATATTTTTGTTCTTACAAGCAAAATAATCTTGACACAACAAAAATTTATTTGAACTCTTCATTAAGAACCTCATTTTAGCAAAGCTACATGCAAAAATGCAATACCTGAACTAGATGTTCACCCTCTTCATATGGCTCAGGCTCAATGCCAGGGAAGAGGTAAGGGTGGCTACATGCTTTTCTTAGCTGAATTACCTGCCCGATTAAAGTTTAAAGAATATTTTCAAAATAGAGCAGAAGAAAAATTTAAAAAAAATGCCAGAAAGCATGTAGGATGCAAAATAACTTTTTATGAGCAATAATAAGGGCAATGTATAGGATGCAAAATCAACTACTTTTGAAAAGATTAAAGAAACAGGGGCAATGTATGTAATAAACCAAGGAATGCCTCAAGAAATGGATGCCCTAAAATGGGCTATTATATCCAACAGATAGAAGAGCCTAGAACTATAATTTGTGCAGCATCTCAAGGACCTGAAGCAGACTTATACATAACAGCTATTACATGAGAAACAGCACCAGTTACTAGGGGTAACATTAGGAGTAGAATTGGTGTTACATGAAAAAACCATTATTTAGAACAGTTAACAGTAAGAGCAGAACAGAATAGAGAAAAACAATATTTAGAACAGTTTGTAGCTACACGAGAAAAACATTATTTAGAACAGTTAACAGTAAGAGCGTAACAGAACAGAGAAAAATACTATTTAGAAGAGTTAACAATTTGTAACGATAGGAGTAGAAACTGTGTTACACGAGAAAACCCAGGTATAGGACGCCATTTGAATATGACTGTGTTTGGCAGTCGTTTTCTTGTTTAGCCTTCTATCTATGATTCTCGTCAAAGGGAGAATCCACCACGGGACTCGTTTGGGAGAGTCGTCTGATCTAAATTCTAGGTTTAACAAACTTCTTGATTTTTATCGAATATTAGAAGACCTCTTATAAAGAGTTTACAAGGAATACAAGAGTCATTAGAAAGATAAGGAAATATAACATTATATCTGTTTGAAATAATAATACTTTCTCCTAATAAAACTATATCAGCTTGAAATAATAATGATGTTCTCTCTTGAAAAAATAATTTTCTTTTCTTAAAAATAACTAATGCTATGGTAACATTACCACTCTCCAAAACCTGGGGAGGTAGATTTTTCCAGTAGTGGAATAATTGGCCCCTAATAAGATTTCAATAACTCAAAAGGAAGGATAGTATATTGGTAAATGTAATATGAGTTTCCAGCATGAGACATGAGGTGACTTATAAGATGTTTAAGAAATGCAGGAACAGCAGCCTTGGGTTAACTATTGATTCATATTACGACATAAATGTAAATGCTTATAAGAGAACATCGAAGCTAAAAAGTTTGGAATCTAACATACAATATTTTGTAATGATTGATGGCTAGACGATCCAGAAGACAAAGCAAGAAGTTTTGAAAGCTCCTTTCTTAATATTGAAGTATACACCTTCTTTTGCAGGCTTATTAATGGAGCCATCCTAAAATATAAAAAATAAACAAAAAAAAACGCATTAGCATTAGTAACATATAAGTTTCTCAAAAAGTCAAGAGACAGAACTTACACAGTAATCTCAGTAAGAGGCGGGAGTACTAGATTTCCAGACTCAATAAGTTTGGATTTTGTCCGTCGAAGCATAAAGGCTTGCAATACATATTTTAAACTCTTAAATAACTCCTTGGACTTGGATGATGAACTATCTGGTAAAAGGAAACCAGCAAAGGTGTAAGACATGTGCCATAAATCCCCTAATATCCATGTAGAAGCCAACAATAAGGTAAGTAAGCAGCAATAGGCATTATGTGATTTACAGGTCCTCAAAAGTCATAAATACTTGATTTCAAAAAAGAAACAGATATAAGAATAGATTTCAATCCATGAAAAAGCCAAAGCTTAAAATTGAGGGAAACAAGAGTATCAAATGCTAGATCCGAAGACATATGCCATGATCTGAAAGGACAAAACACATATACAGAAGAGGTATAAAGTTCAATAACCTATTTAGTAAAGAAAAAAGACAACCTGATGAAATATCTCCAGCTTCTTTGAACAAAGAAAGAAACTGATTTAGGGTCCCAAACACCGAGGGCATACAGAAATGCATCAAAGCCCAGAGTTCAGTGAGATTGTTCTGGATAGGTGTACCGGTCATCAACAGACGTCTTGGCATAAGAAATCTATCGTTAAGGACATTATACAGAACCTGTCAAGATCTACAAATTAGAATGACATATTTAACCAACTGGATCAGACGTACTTAGAAATTAAAACATGAACCTAACATCAAAAAATGAAGTAATATGTAGGAGAGCATTAAAGATATATCTTGCTATCTTAATCATACACTGGAAGGATTTTTAAGCCTTTGAGCTTCATCTATTACAGCATAGTGCCAGGGTATTTGAGAGAGAAAATCTTGATCCATCAACGCTATGTCATATGTTGTCAAGAGCACATCAAAGGGTAAGGACAAAGCCTACAAATAAAGCAGAAAAATCCTCAAACATGCTGGTAAAGATGTTCCAAACCTTCAATATACTGAGTACCAGAATAAAATTTCTTGGCCAGATTTCAAACATAATTTAAATCACGTAGCAAGAAACTCACATTTGCCAATGACTTATCTTTCACATGCTCGTATATAGTCTTGCGTAGACTTCGCCGGTGCTCTTTCTCACCAACATACCTAAGAACTTCTAATTTAGGAGTGAATTTAATTATCTCTGACACCCAGCCATCTGTTACACTTAAAGGGCAAAGCACCACTACAAAATAATTCGACTACAATGAGAAACCAGGGTACAAACTGTAAATAAAAAAAAATAAAAAAATAAAAACATTCTTAAAATCAAACCAAAAGTTCTAACTCACAAAATGGCCCTGGCGACTTCCGATGGAATTTCAAATAGTTCAGGAAGGAAATAGCTTGAAGAGTCTTTCCCAATCCCATCTGTCAAACATTGTCAAATTATGGAAATGATTATATAAGATAGTTAGCAGGAAACTAACCGTTAAATTTACAGATTTCGATTCAATTTTGAAATAAAGCATACCTCATCCCCTGCAATATAATTTCAAGAAACCAAAGAAGAAAGGGATATACATTAGAATCAAAAAATTTCAAAGAAAAAAGAACTAAAACCACAATAAAGGCGAAAATGACCTACCAAGAACAACGTTGACGCCGAGAACATATCTCCGAATAAGCCAAGACACTCCCTCAACTTGGTGTGGTTTCAGCATCGCGATGACTCCAAAATCCGCACAATCCAAAGCCTCTTCTCCGGCGCGTGCATCGCACTCGAGAACGATTTTTGCAGCGGCTTTAAGCCTCCGTTCGTAATTCATGTTGCTCTTGGTATCCATTTTGTTGTTCTGTGGAATTGTGAGGAGCTTCTGGGTTAAGATTTGGCGGCGGATTTCAAAAATGGGAAAGCGTGGGAGGAAAGCTAAAAAGTTTCAACGGTGCCGATCCACGTGGCTGCAATTCCAGGTTCAATGGGTCAGCAGCATTTTAAATGGGTTAATTCTATTAAATACCTCCAAACTCTCTCTAAATTTTAAATTAGTCCTTAAATTGAAAATGTTGTAATTGATTCCTTACTTTCACCGTTAACTTAATCGTTAATTTAAGGATTAAATACTATAGCTAGATATGACGTGTAGTACTTTTCAAGAGATTTAATAATATTCTTTACTTCAATTTTTTTTAAAAAAATATTAGGCAACTCGGTATATAAAAATATAAGTGACAAAACATTTATAAATTATTCGTATAGTGTTTATTTATTAAATTAAATAAAAATATATTTATTTAATAAATAAATTAACATAAAAATATGTACTTAATTTATCTATGTTCAGGAATAAATTAATTCATTTATAAACTCTTATTGATGATATTTCTTAAAAAAATTAAAACGTTCTCTCTATTTTTATATTGAATTTCAACTTATTAATCTATTAAATATGTATATTATATTTGTAATTGCTAATTATAATTTGAGAAAATTAGTCACCAAAGCTAATACTCAATTAAAAAAAACATAACGTTATAAATAATAGTAAAAAAAACACAAATTATAAATGTATCGTTACTTAACTTATTTATACAGCCGTAAATAAGTATTGTTAATTTGCTTATACTTGGTCACTTATATTTGTTAACATATAAATAAATATATTTACGAACATTAAAAGAAACGACCTCGAATATATTAAATAATAAATAAATTGAGATCGAACATGATATTAAAAAGTTAAAACCTGAAGATATGATATCTTCATCCCTGTAGTCCTGCAGGTGAAATTAAATCCGAAACCTTATGCAAGCCTTTGATCACTGGAGAAGAGACCTTTTCTTTGTGGTTGCTAGGTAACCAAGAAACATTCCATGTATCAATGGAATATAACATATGAACATCCTAGTACCGAAACATGATAGATGTGCCAACATGCAATCCTTGGAATAACCTTGTTTTTAAGTAAATCAATGGAGAAACATGTTTTAAGATAAGCCACATAATTATCGGTATTCGACAATTGTATGTTAATCCTCATCGGTGGGGGGTTGGACAAGCGTAATAAAAGTGACCACACAGGCTCCTTAAAAAAGAGGGTCTAAAATTTTAATAAACTATATTTATTAGATGATGTTAATCTCGAAATTTATTATAAAATTTTTAAAAATGCTCTTAAGAAAGTTCAGTTATAATTGTTAAAATGTTATAATTATGTCCTAAATGTGACAATTGATTATAGAATATTCTTATTGATTATTCATATTGTTTCTATAAAGTTAGTGAGGTTATGAACACGCATAATAGAAACGACTACACAGATGCCCCTAAAAAGACAATTACTTTTAAGGGTAACATTTTTAGAACTAATGGGGTTATGAAAGATTGTTTCTAAGGGCTATATTTTAATAAATTATACAGTACTTCAAAATCTTTGAACCGCCCTTAATCCTGATCATTCAAAGATCCCAGAAATTCCAACGACTTGCTTGTAAGTAGGACAATGGAAGGTGGGGGAGCGAGCAAGTGAAAGCATTTCATGACTGATTGTTTGGAAAGAAAGAAAAAAGTGTATCCACTGTGGATAATTCCAGTCAAGATTGTTTCATTAATGGTGACTTTTCGCTATGAAAGAGAAAATAAAAAAAAAAAAGAAGAAAGGGTTTGTTGTCTGGTTTCTTATGGAATAAACTTTATCAGCTAATTTGTTTTGTACTTGAGAGATATTTTATACTACAACTACGGGTCTACAATGCAGAGTACAAGCAAGAAATATCAACACCAAATGACTTAAATGAATGGCCTAGGACTAGCAGACTAGGACAAGGAGCAACAATTTGCTCAAAGAAACTCTCACTGTCCTTTTCCTGTCCCTGCTAGCTAGTCTAGTTCAAGGCCAAATAAACATCTACCATGTTTTGACATTTCTTTCGGTTTTGAAAATACCCATAATAATGGAGGGCCTAGACATTAAAGACTTTCAATGAATCTGCTCAACTTTGCTTCAACTTTTGCAGCTTTTGGTAGTATGAATTCTTTGGCCAAGAGGCAGCCATTTAAGTGTTTTCAGAGACTCATCAAGTTTGTGAAAAGAAATGAAGGTGTTGCTGCTGGTGCATCTCATGTCCCAATGACCCTTATTGCCATGAAATTATAAACCCTAGTGAAAACCATGGTGCCAATAAATCCATTCATCATCCATGACACTTGAAGGAAACACAACTTATAATTACAGGCTTTGCTACTGTGAAACACAGGACGATTTCTTGACACAAACATTTTGTTTTTCTGGTGTTTTTAACACATCACGTCCTTGAGAAGCTTGTACCTGCGTGTCGTAGGCCTTGGAGAAGGGGTTGTTCTTGTTCTACTGGTCTTTCTTTTGTGATCGCCACTCTCTTGCTTGATTTTGTTGCCAGAATACTGGGATTGGTTACCGGCGGATGATTTCCTTGAAGAGCTCCCTTGCTTTGGGTTTCTTTCTTCGCTCTGGCACCAATCACACAGTTCAACAGGTTCCGCGAACTCGCTGTAGTAGTTACTGCAATACCTGCCAGAATATGAGAATAAAGATTAACTAAGGTAGGATGTTCGCTTGGTGTAATAAGAAACCATTATGTTTGGTGGTGGTGGACTGGTGGTGGTTGGGTGGTGCTCGGTGGAGATAATATTAACTGATGTAGTCATCATTCCCCATCATGCTGATGATGATGATGATGTGATATATGCATGTGTGTACATACATATGTGTGTGTGTGGAGACAGATGGATTAGGTGGTTGTGAACAAGAAAACGATCCATACGAGTGTTGAAATCGGTGTCGGTATTTGTTGCATCGGAAGAGTTTGTCAGGGAAACCGACGTCGCCGCACATGCAGCAAAGAGTTTGAAGATCCACCATTGTTGGCGGCGTCGATTCTTCTGAGAACAAAGAGACAGGAAGGAGGTTTTGGCTGAAGAGAGAAAGAAAATGATGATTCAATTCCAGAGTCGTATAAATCCCCCATACACAATTTTTTTTCTTTTAAATAGAGATAATAAAATACTCCTACTGTATCCACAGGTAGACCACAAGTTGCTTGGAGTCGTTTTCAGTTAGGGAGAGATGTCAACCTTAAAATTAGCACTATGGTATTCATGGATTTAAAGAATGTTTACGGTCTTATTTTTTATTGCATAGTTCGTATTTATTATAGTATAAGTGTCGTTATCGTAAAAAAATTTAAAGTTTGGATAACTTATTGTAAATTATATTAGATATAAATATAATAAATTTATTTATAATTTTCTTTTGAATTTTTGAACTTCTAAAAATAAAATTTGATTAATAATTTTTATTTTTCTAAGTATTCTTAAAATATAAGATAATAACAAAAATAACATACTATTATTATCGTTATTAATCATTAACCGTTAAACTGTAATTATTATTAATGTAATTTTATATTTAATCATTATTTATACTATTAACGATTTCAACTAATAACGTTACCGCTAAATAGACTGATATAACAGTCGCATAGAGTTTCTTAAATCTCTGGTCGTATCCTGTGCTGTGCTGGAATTCAGCCATTCCTTTTTCCCTTCTTTTATCCTCTTCTCGTTCTGTTCTTTCTCCGGTCTCGCCCACCGGCCACCAATCTATTATCACTAAAATCCGTGTTACGAAAAATTATATTATAGGTCTGACTTATCACATCAGTTATAGTCTCATTAACTTATTTTTTTTCATTTAATGAATCTTTATTCATCTTTTTTATGTTATTTTAAAAATATAATTTCTGAAAATTATATTAATAACATGGTTGATTAATAACGTAATGAGTCGGACCTATGATATAATCTCTCGTGTTATAGATTTAGACGTGATTCTCAACATTTTTTATACGACTTTTTAATGTCCCAATATTTTATTCACTGCATTCTTAATGTGTTTATGTCGTGTTTAACATTTTCTATACCACATTTTGAAAGTAAAGTCAATTAATTATGTCACGACCAAAGTTTGTTCTTTGTATCCATTGTTTTATGTACATGTCCTTATTGTGACGTATCTAAATATTGTTGCTGGCAATGGCATTTTCCATATGTCGGAAACAGGGACAAAGAAAGGGAGATATTTTGTACATAATGTCCGAACAATTTTGAGTGATTTGCTAGAGGAAAAAAAAACGTGGAATGCATTTAAAAATTAGAGTATTTGTCAAAAAAAATTATTATATGTGATACTCGAATAAAAAAAGTAGTGGATGATATAATATTTTATTATAAAAAAAATTAGAGTATTTGTTTTGTCTTGTTAATAATAATATAATATTTTATTATATGTAATACTCGAATAAAATTAGTAGATGATAGTAAAAGTTTTTTATATAATCATTGATATTAAATTTATTAATTAATTTAAATTAAATATGATAAAAATTGTTGTGATGATTTAATTTGCTTTTTTTTTACGATAATAAAATTTAAATATTTATTTTTGTTTAAAATATTTAATATTTTATCTCACAAGATCAATGGATGAAGTGATAATAGATGCTTACACCAACAATTACTTATCTAACCTTACCCCCAATTTACGTTTGGAACCTACTAACCTCGTTCTTTTTTGGTAGGATGAGTAAAACTCGACTCGATTTTTTTAAAATTTTGATTTATTTAAATTGAATAACTCAAAAAAATTTAAGTCGGATTCAAAATTTTAAAGTTCTAATTATTCTATTTTTTGAATAACTTGAAAATTTACAGGGTCTAGTTACACATTTAGTCACTATAATTTTATTTTTATTTTTATTTTAATCATATCTCCTTTTAATTTTTTGTTTTTTTCTTTTAATTTTTTTTCTTTATAATATAATCACTTTGTATTTTATTTAATAATTTTTTCATCTTTTATATTATGTTATTTAAATTATACTATTTATTTCATATATTTTTTAATTTTTATATTTATTTTATTATATTTAATTTATCGTTATTTTTTGTCATGTTAAGGTGTTTACTACTACTAATAATAATTCAAAATTTTATTTACACATGTAAAAACTAATATGAAGAAATATGTATGTAGATATGAAGAGAAAGTCATTTAAATTGGAATCAAAATGAACTATAGTATTACAATTAAAATTTATATATAAACTCGAAAAAACAAATTGATTCGAATTCAACTCAAACTGACTCAAATCAAAAAAATTTAAAAAAAAAATCAAATTATAAAGTATAATAACTTAACTCGAATAACTCAATTTTTTAACTCGACTTATTTAAATTCTCACATGTCTATCCTTTTTTATCCCTGTATCAGAAGAAAATTCCATAGAGAGCTCTAAAGGTATGGCGGTCATCTCGTCAAATTCTTCATCCCAGTTAGGCCCAAATCGATTTAGTTCCGTTCCTTAACGCTTTTGCGAGTGCTTTTGCATTGTAAACGTCAACGAACAATCAATTATCGGCTCTAAAAACTGCTATCCAGAAGCACTTATGGCTTTACGCAAAAAATTGAAAATCCTAGTTTATTTTTTTTTTAAATAGACATTATTTATATATTCATTTATTATTTATAATTATAATCATTAAATATTATTTCATTTTTAGAGTTATCACCATAAATAAATTATTTATTTAATTAAAAAAAATAGTTGTCTTTTGGTTATTTTGGATTTTGTCTTTATTAATTCAGACTAATTCTGTTACACATCTAACTGTGGTAAGTGAGTCTTTCAATAGAGATAATAATTAAATATAGTTTTAGAGGATTTGAACATGATACAAATATGACACATAAAATTGTTTAATTTAATTAAATAAATATAATAATTAAATTTAAAATTTGTATATATTTTAAATTATTGTTAGTGGACGATTTAAAATTAAAATTTTAAAATTATATTAAATTTATTATTATATATTTTTAAATCATCATTTTAATATAAAAATCAATATTGTTATATTAGATTTTTAATATTTTTTTATTAAATATAATTTTTATTTTTAATACAAAATCAGAATTTTAAATTATATTAAATTCATTTTGCTAATCTAAACTCACAAACATAATATAATTTTAAATTATTAATAGTATTTTATTTATAATTTATTTTAATTTTTTTTTGTAGAAGTATATTTTATATTTCTAGTATTTTGAAATTTTAATTGCTTAAATTTTTATTTTTTTCATTTAAAAATAATACATAAAATAATTCATATCTTGAATTTTCTAAAAAATCAATTTTATTTTTAATCTCTCCAAAAATTAATTTTATCTCGAAACTCTAAAAATCAAATGTTATTTCTCTGTCATGTTAGTATTTATAAATAAATTTTTATGTTTATACATTAACAATCAACATTAATTAAAAATTTATATAGTTTACAAGTTTAATAATTAAATTAGATATTATATATTTTTTTCAGGAAAGGCAAGTAATTATTTAATAGTAACTTAGAACCAAAAATACTCCTTAAACCAAAAAATTAATGTCATTCAACCTATCAAAAATCTAGGAGAACACATGTTATGATTTTAAAAATGAATAATTATTATATTTTATAAATTAATTAATTTAATTATTAAAGATAAATTATTTTAGTTAATTGAACTATTAAAATTAACGATTAATAGTTAATATATAATTTTTTTATCTAAATATAAAGTTTGTATTTAAAATTTATCTATTTTAGTTATATTTTTAATGAATATGTAAAAAAAGTTTATGATAAATTATATGTTTATTTGTAAGTTTTAATTAAACTATTAAAAATATTATTTATTATAAAATTTAACGATTATTTATTTTATGACGATTAAATTATAATTAACAATTTAATTATTTAAACTACACGATATTGTTAATTAACTCTAAACATCCCTAGAGATGGGAACACGTGGATATTATTCTTTGGTCCATTTTTTAAGGACAGAGTACGCTTCAAATATTAATTAATAAAAAAATGATTAAATTATTTAGAAGTAATAAAATTATTGTCTGCTTTGCATGTATCATAGTCACATGCTCACACGAATTGCGGCCTTTCGGCCCATGCCTAATCGTTAAGTGCTGAAATATTAGGAACATACTTAGACTACAAGCGTAGGCTTTCTGCGATGAAATATAATTTAAAATTTGAAACATAAAGATATGGGATTTATTAAAATAATTTATTAATTTTAGTTAAGATAATTTTTAAAATATTTGTTATTTTATTAAAATAATTATTATATGATTTTTTAAAATATCATAATAATAGTTGTAAGCAGAGTATTAAAAGTATTCTTTTCATCTTATAATGTATCTCGTTTTGATAAAAATAAATAAATTTAATAAAATTTATATATAAAATATATTATTACATATATATATATGATACGTTATCATTATTAAATTTTTAACAGTTCAGTTATCATGGTAGTTAAAAAATGAGTTATTTGTTAAAAAGACATAGATCAGAGTTAAATTTATCCAAAAAAAGAATAGAGACCAAAATGATAAAAATTATAAACGTCAAGAGTAAAAATTATCTTCATGCCTAAAAAATATCTTTATAGAAATTTATTCTGCATACGTTTATAGGCGGTGCGGTGTACTTATAAATTAATTGTTTATAAATTATTATTATTATCTCTGATTTGATCATTAAAATAAAATTATTTAAAATAAAAAATAATTACTTTTATTAAAGATTAGGCTTAATGCAAAAAAATATTATCTAAAATATATTTTTGTTTAACTTTAGACGTCTAAACGTTTTTGATTAAATAAATGTATAATATTTTATTTCGTTAATTTTAAATATGTGATTATTAATTGTTTTTTAGAAAATCATTAATCAATTAGGGTTTTGAGAGTTGAAGTTAAAAAATAAAAGAAAGAAAAAAGAAAAAAATAGAATCAAAATCACATGCCAAAACAATTTTTGGTGTTGAATTTTTATAAACGGAATGACTTTAAATTTGTAATTGTATAAATGTTAGGCATTAACGGTATAAATGTTAAAGACATTTATTTTAATCAAAATAAAATTTAAAAATCTAATATTAAGAAGGATGAGTCTACGACGGACGTTAAATATTGTTGAACATCATTGATGTCGAACACCGCTGAATATTATTAAATTAATTTATAAAGAATAAAAACCTAAAAGACTAATCATATTATTATTAATTATATGTTAAGTTTATCACTCTTTTATTAATTACATATTGAGTCCTTGAGATTTTAAATTTTTATTAATTAATTTAATAGTGTTCAATAATATTCAACATTAGTAGTGTTCAGTAATATTCGACGCCTGTTATAAAATTTTCCTATTAAGAAATATAATTTGAACTCTCATTTCCTATTAACTCTAAAAATTATATAAAAATAAAAATGTTATTATAATAATATTTAGAGAAAATATGTCATTCGTGAAATTTTTTGTTTTTAGAAGTGACATAAATTTAGGTTTTAAAAACTTAGTTTAGGGATTAAATTAAGGTTTATGTTTAAGTGTTTATAATTTATAGATTGTTGCTAGAAAGTAGAGTTTTAGTTTTAGGGTATAAACTCTAAATTCAAATCACGGTCCTAAATTATAAGTACATAAACTTAAACTCTTAGACTGTAGATCATAAATTGAATATGCCTAAAATTAGAGCACTTAAAAAATTTCCAACACGGTACATGGTATGCGTACCTTAATTGTCACGGGGTTAGAGTTTGACCAGCGAAATTATATGGTCTTAATCAATATTATCGAGATAAATGATTAAGTCAATCTTAAAACTTTCTTTGAAATATCAAACTCTTTCTAAAAACTAAGAATATTGAATCGTTCTAGCGTAGGCAAACAAATAAAAAATTAACTCAAGAACAAAAAAATAAGCTTTTAAGAACGCTAAGAACACAGAAAATTTTTAAAATAATAAATTATTTAAAAATAAAATAAAAAAATTTTATTTATAGTTAAATCATTATACAATAAATGATCGGAGATTAATTTAAATCTACAGTTTATATCAAAAGCTACCAACTGCATCCCGATTAACTATAAAAAGTCTATTACATTAAAATAATTTTCATAAATTCACGTTCACCTGAATATTTACATAATTAAATATTTATTTTTCTTATAATATGCGATGATAAGATGTATCTATTAAAAATTCGGATTTTAATATGTTATTTATATGGATTTTTTAAATATGATTCTAAGATTACATATTTATTAGAGCCTATACTTTACTTTTCTCTATTTTTTTAATAAAATAAATATTCAATTTTGTTTCAAATTCAAACTCAATTTAAATTTAATTAAATTATTTAATTAAAAAAAATAGGATGAGAATATATTATTCCATGTTATCAGAGTTATTATTCTGTATAATTTTAATGTTTCTAGCCACATGGCTATGCACGTGCTGTGCCTTTGCTTTGGGATCACCAAAGTCTTTCATGTCACGTGATTCCACCCTAGTTCTTACACTAATGCCAAAACACGTAACAACTCAACTCTTCATTTTCTCTGATTCCTTTTGCTCATCCCTCTTAATATTTTACTATTTAATTTACCATCAGATTATAAATTAATTAACCTAAAGTTTATTTTTACAGTTGAAATTATAAACTATAACATACAATCATATAGTTTTATTTTCTTAAGTTTCTGTCCTATAAAAAAAGATAGAGAAAATGGAAGTTGTCGGTGGTAGTAATTAGGTTAAAACCCTATCCCTACGGTGTTTAAAAATGGTGGGTGTGGGGGAATAATAATATCTCAGTCAACGTGATTACGTCAACACATCATGTTTCGGATATAAATCGTATATTCTTTTATTATATATTTATTGACGTTTCTATTTTAAATAGTGTTAGGAGTAGAGGTAAAGTGTGAGATTTAGGGGGTAAGATTTGAGGTTTAGTATGTGAAAATTAGAGTTAAGGTTTAAAATTCAATTCTCAATAATTTTTAATGTGAGACATAAAAAACATGATTAAGGGCAGAAGATTTGCGCTCATTGAATTCTCTCTTCTCTACCCCTAAAATCGAAAAATTATATCATAAACCTTGTTCACCATATCATCTATAGTCTAAGTAATCAGATACGTTCATCTTTAAGTAACTACCCACTCACTAATCACATGTAAGAAATAAATGATGATTCACCTTAAAAAATAGGTAAATCTGCTTGATTGAGAACCACAGATAACGTGATGAAAAGAGTTTATGATCTAATTTCTCCCTAAAACCAAACAAAGTTTTCGAGTAAAAATCCTCTACGATCTTCTCCATGCCTCCTTTCATGTTTCTTTCGAAAATTTTCTAAAAAAGTAAATTTTAGACCTTAACTTTTATTTTCTATATCTTAAATCCTAAACCCTACACACTAAAAAATACAAACTACCCCTAATTCCTTAAACCCTAACTAAAACCCTTAACCTAAAACCTTTAACCCTAAACCTTTAATTTAAAGTGGAGGCATAAATAAAAGCATAGAGAAAAGATAGATGATTTACTCCCAAAGTTTTCCATTTCCATTTGGTATTAAAAGAAAAGTGGTCCCTTTTAACTTCCATATTGCACCACCCCCATGCATTGCCTTCCTGCCTCCATACACCTATACATATCTCTTTGCTTGCTTCTTGAACATGAAGCCAGGCATTTACTTGTGTTAGTTTTCATGTAAATTTGGAAATCTGTATATACACCAACTTGTATTAACTCTTTCTTTTTCTTCTTCCTTCCTTCCTATCTCTTTGTCTAGATTTAAAAGCTTAAATAATTCAGAGTAATGGCAGATTGGCAGAACTACTCTGAATCTGACCACTAACGTTGAAAGGATCATGTGTTGGAGTAAATGTTAGGAATACAATGCTTGTTATTATAAACAAAATGATCACTGTAGGGTTAGGTCTTTATTTATTTACAGTTTAATGCTAGCTGCTGGTATTTTTTTTAGTTGATGAATTTACGTATTAATTAAAAAAAAATCATAGTCAGGTTAGTTTTAAAGTTTAGGGTTTTTAAGTTTAAAGGATTATGTGTATGAGTGTAAATTTAAGGGTTATGATTAAAATTTAGGATTTAGGGTTTATGTTTTAAAATAATATGTTAGAGATTTAGGTTCTAACCTATGAACCAACTGTAGATGTAAGAGTAAGTTCGGGAGGAGAGAATATATCATAGGTCCGGCCACATCATCCGTGGTCGCTAGCCAATGAAAACCACCCATTCCGCCACTAATCAACCATGTAATTAATATAATTTTCAGAAATTACATTTTTTAAATGACATGTAAATTATGAGTGAAGATTCATTGGTTAAAAAAAATGAGTTGGCAATTAGTGGTGAAGTGGGTAGTTATTATTGGATGGGACCATGGCTGACGTGGTAAGCCGGGCCTATAATATAATTTCTCGTTTGGGAGTTCTTATGTTCATCTTTAAATTTTTAAAATTCACACATTTAACTTTAATTTTTAATTTTTTATGAATTAGTTTTTACTTTTAAATTTTTTAAAGATTTGTGTCCATCTTGTAATTTTAAACATTTTATAGTTTGTGCCCACCTTCAAAAATATTTTAATTTGTGTTCACCCTAAATAATATTTTTAAATTCGTCACAGTTATAAACCCTAAATTATATATCTAAATCCATATTCTAAGCTTATATACATAAATCCATAAAATCTAAAGTTTAAATACTATACTCTAAAATTAAAATATTTATAAAAACTTTTTTTTACTGTCCATACATTATATAATGTTTTTATTATTTTAATTATATGTTATTTTATCTTAGATAAATGATACATTGATCCCACATCATCGAAAAAACGTAGCTATTGACGTATAAACGATAACGCATGGGTGCAAATCGTCTGTCTTCTTTCTATGTCTGCATTTATGCCTCACTTCAAATTAGAGGATTTAAGGTTTAAAGTTTAAGATTCTAGGTTAGGGATTTCGATTAGGGTTTAGGGAGTTAGGGGTAAGGTGAAATTTTTAGGGTGTAGAGTTTAAAATTTAGGATATAGAAAATAAGGGTTTAGGGTTTAAAATTTAATTTTTTAAAAAAATACAAAAGAGACATAAAAAAAGACACATAAAAAGAGAGATATGAAAAAGACACATAAAAAAGAGAGAATTTTTCCTCTAACGCATGGCCGGTAGAAATAGCAAGAGGGGGAGCCAGCAATTTCTACGTCATGCCAATTGTCAACCTTCTATATATGTATTTGTTTTTACTTATTTAATACTATTTTTAATTAATTAATTTATTTTTACCATAAAATAAGTTGAGAAATTATTTTATGGATTAGTTCTATTATGTTATTAATGGTTTCCACTAAAAATTAGTCAATTAATTTTATAATTTTTATATTATTTTTTCTTTCCTAATTAATCCCTATGTAACTAACTACCCACTATCTATTTATATGGCAATAAAAAGTGAAGTTTCATTTTTAGAAAAAATATAGAGAAAATATAAAATTAATTGACAAATTTTTAATAAATAAAAATTATAGATGACTTGATAAAATTGGTCTATATAATAATTTCTGGAATAAGTTATATTATATTAATAAACTCTACAGAGACACATGCATGTATGTGAGGATGCATTTACAATATCACTATTTTTTGTTTTTGTCTATTTATTATATATAAATCACAAATCCCATATACAAGAAAACAATACTCTTCGTGCACGTTCTTCTTCCCCTTCATATAATCACTCAAACTCTTCCTCTATCATTTCTCTGGGTTAACTGTTTAGCGTGTGCCAGAGAAAGAAGACATGGATATCTACGGGCATGCAACTGCTGAACAAATAGATATTGATGATCTGTTGGATTTGTCCAACGAGGAGCTTTTCCCCTCAGCTTCAGATTCCACCAACAACGACCATTTTCTTCATTCTGGAACAACTTTCAGCGACGCTTCGGCCTCTTCTTCCACTGTCGCGATCGTCACTCCCACTTGCTCCATGGGATTTACACACGATCTTTGCCTTCCTGTAACAACTTTGTTCCCTGTTAATTTTATGTACGTTTTCTTTATTCTTTTAGTTGCATGATTAAATTGTTGTCTTTCTTTTGGGGTTTACAGAGTGATGACGATGTGGCTGAGCTGGAGTTGTTGTCGCGGTTCGTCGAGGATTGTTTCACCGACTTCCCATCGTGCACGCTCCCTGGAATCTTTAACCCTAGAAGCGATCATCACTCATCGTTTTTAAGCAAAGCTAGGAGCAAGCGTTCGAGAACGGTACCAACTACACTAAACGGAACAAACTGGAAGACGACGACGACGATGCCGGAAGCGGCGGCTAATTTAACTAGAAAGTCGAAGACCAAAAGGGAAATCCAACAACGTCAAACATCCCCAGAGGCAGAAGGAGAGGTGAGACGATGCTCGCACTGTGCGTCGGAGAAGACCCCACAGTGGCGAACAGGACCATTAGGACCAAAGACATTGTGCAACGCGTGTGGGGTTCGTTATAAATCTGGTCGGCTTGTGCCAGAATACCGTCCCGCAGCGAGTCCAACATTTGTGCTGAGCCAACACTCGAACTCCCACCGGAAGGTGATGGAGCTGCGGAGACAGAAGGAGCAGCAGGTGTTTCATCATCACCACCGTCAACAACGTGACTTTGAGGTGTGCTGACGTGCGAAAGTTACGCTTTTATCTATTTATTTTTGTCGGAATTTGGTTTTCAATTTTCATAAAACAAGTAGAAGACATTAAATATATCTTGGCTTGGGGTTTGAACTTTGAATCTGGTTTCGCTACCATTTGCTTTAACTCTGGTTGAAACAGTGATGAGAGTGACTTTCCACGTGACGCACCGGCAGATGAAACGCCACCATTACTCTTCCTCTCCCCCGCCGCGGAAATTGGGTTTTCAATAAACAATATGACTCATGATTAAATTAATTATATTTGTTGGATACGTAAAACTTGTGGAATGATTTCGATGATAAAAGATAATGTATTTTAAAATAAATTGAGTTTATGTATTATATATATATACTTTTTATTATAAATTTTAATTTGGTCCTTAGGGATCATCTCATAAGTATATCAAGATTTAGGGGTTAAATTATAAATTTTAGACATTTATAACATTTTTTTGAAAATGAAATCACACAATTGAAATTCATAGTGCAATATACTTCCCTGTAAGTTTTCAACCCATTTGAATATTTACTCAGTTAATTAGTGTTTTAGTCCATGCAACTTACTTTTAACTAAAATATTTATCTTTGGTATAATACTCGAGAAATCTTAACGGTACGTATGATCTTTATTTTGGTGTAAAAATTTTAATTATACATTTAATTTTAATTAATTATATATTCTATTAATTTAATTTTAATTTTAATTTTAATTTTTTGAATTCAATAAATTTAATAATATTTATTTTAATTAATTTATTTTATTTTAATGACTATCTAAATGTATATCTGGTTTTGAGTATTAAATGTATAATTATACAAATTTATTTATATATTACGCGTAAGAAAATTGTATAATTGAAACCCTTATTTAAGTTAAGAGTTGAATTGAAGTTTAAACGTACCATCATCATTAAAAATTTAAAAAGTAATTTAAGTTAGAGGTGTTTAAAAATATCTAATCAAATTGATCTGATCTATTTATCTATTAATTTGATTTGAAATTTTGGATATCTGATCTGATTTTTATTTTTATATCAAAGATTTGATTTGATTTTAAATTTTCGAGATTAGATACGGATCACAATATTTTAAATTTTGAATTATTTAAAAATTTAAATTTTTATTAATCTTGTTACATGTAACACTTTATTAACTATTATATTAAAAAAATTAAAAATTAAAACTTTTATAAATATAAATCTTATTATATTTAATAATTTATTATTTATTATATTCGACTTTAAAGGATAAGTGATTAGAAGAGTTGGGGTTTAATTCCCCTAACTATTCATCAGGTGGAGAAAGCTCAGACACGTCAACGGCCTATGTCTGAATAAAAGTGTCCTCAAGCCCATGGCCTTTGATTTGTAGGACGCCCAACCCTGGGCTAGTCCTCATGTTACGATCTCGTCAAGATGAGATAGGCTAGTTCATGATTTAGTTGGGAACCAACTAAATATCCCACATTATTTAGGAAACGAAATGACGAACCGTTTATAAGAATGAAGCAACCGACATTGCTCGTCCCTTCGGGGACATCCGATAAAATTGGAACGATACAGAGAAGATTAGCATGGCCCCTGCGCAAGGATGACACGAACAAATCGAGAAATGGTCCAAATTTTTTTTTTGATTTTCGGGTTCGGTCTTTCTTTTCACTCTTGAACATATTCAGTATTTAGGATTTGAGATAGTTTCTGTTTTTTTTTTTTTTTTTTTTTCATTCTAATTGCCTAATAGTTATATAACTTAGATAAGTGGTAATTTGTAGTAAATCTTATTACTTTTGTTTGCCTTTGTTTAAACAAGAACTTCTGTTCTGTTGATAGATGATTTCTTTAGAAATTGGTTGTGGAATCATTGATCAAATGCTTTCTCACACCGTTGGCCAGTGAGAAAGATTGTGGGAAAATTCTGGGTTTTGAAAAAGAAAAAGAGACCTTTTTTAATTATCAAATTATAAGCATGCTTGCTGCAAGGTATATTTTATGTATGCTGATATGATATTCAATCTTGTCTGTAGAAATTGGACTTATCTTTTGTATATCTTTTCATAGCCTAACCGTTTGATTTTCTTTGTATTCTACAATTATTCTCTAAAATATTGCAGGAATTTGTATACATGATATGCTAAACACTTTGCAATCATCTGTGACAACCTTCTCATTTATTACCAGAATTTATGTGCCAAATACTGTAGGATGATTTGGATGTTGGTAGCATACAGGAATGAATTTGAACCGAAAGATCATGGTTAAGCTGTATTTTTCATGCTGAAAGAGGTTAGAACAACCGAAACTTAAGGTATTTGTCTTGCTAATTCAGACTAAGGACTGTCATTTGTCACTTTGAATCCATAAAGGTTGTTGGTTGTGGTTGTCCCTTAAAAGAAATTCTCAGTATGACCTGAACTAATAGCTGCACTCTCTTACCTTGTAGACGCCATACTCAGTGTGATTTGTACTGATTAAACTTCTGGTTTTAGTTGAAACCTTGCGGAATATCCTACATCCATTTGTATCGGGACGGTAAAATGGGATAGAAACCAGTAAACAACATAGATTAGCATGATGGGGGGAAAATCATGAAATGGTTTAAAAATATTATGTCTTCTCTGATGTTTTTTTCTTGCAGATTTTAGTATGTCAGCTTCCATCTCAGTTTTCTTTGCATTTGTATGCTTAGTTTGATGTTCATCTTCGTGGATTTTGCTCACTTAATATTTCAATTGGAAGTGTTTTTTCTTGTCTGTTTATGTTGGCATACAGGTTTATACAACAGGGTTTAAACAGGAAGGACTTCATCGAAACGAATCCGATGACATGTTCTGATATGGCTAGATGAGTGTAAGAATGGAATCTCCTCCCCTGTTGTTACCATCATGAACATATAATGTTATGGAATCTGGATTGTTGTTGTAGAATCCTATACATGTTTCTTTCACATCTTTTTTGCAGCTGCTTCAAACCCAGATGCTTGGAATCAAGAGGCATGATCAATCCTTCGATCTTTTAAAATATACATAATTTTTAAACTTGTAAGCTATAAATCTCTAAACATTATAGTTCTTTCCCTCGGTCATCCTCCTAGGGAAAGCTGGAAGTTAATTTTCAAACAACAATTCGACAAAATTGTGAGCACATTGAAGAATGGGAATAGATTTTCAGCAAACTGTCCCATATATTTGGGTGTCTGAATTTTTTATTTAGCTTTTGGGTGACTGAAGTGTCGGTAAGATATTTTCTCTGTTGGACCAAATGCTATACCAAAAATCATTTTTAATTTTGAATATAGAACTTAAACCATCCCATTGTAAATAGTCGTGTTTCATTTGTGTCTCCACGGTAAAATAGTGGGTTTAAAATTTAGAGTTTAAGATTAAAAATTAAGGTTTAAAGAATTAGGATTAAGATATATATTTTTTGATGTAAAGTTTAGGATGTAAAAAATTAAGGTTATTGTTTAGAATATAATATTTTAGGATTTTAAGTAGGGGCATGAAAAGAAACACAACTAGTTTTGAAGATTTCTACTCCTCGTGGAATAATTCAAACGAGTAGAAATCTCAAGGTACAAATCGTATACTTCTTTCTCATGCTTCCGTTTTAAATTAGAGGATTTAGAGTGTAGGGTTTTAGGTTAGAGGTTGTGGTTAGGGTTTAGGGAATTAGTGGTATGGTGTATTTTTTATGGTGTAGGGTTTAGGGTTTTGGATATAAAAAATAAGGGTTATGGTTTAAAATTCAATTTTTTAGAAATTTTTAACAAGAAGCATGGATGAAAGCATGATAAAGAGGTAAAGGATTTTTACTCAAAATCTCATGCCCCTAATTATAACTCCTTCTGTCTCCTATTAAAAAAATTTTAAAAATTAAATTATAAATCTTAACTCTAATTTTTTATATCTTAAACCTTAAGTATATCTTAAAAATGCACCTCCTAATTCTTCAAACCTTAATTATAACTTTTAACCTTAAATCTTAAACTTTAACCTCGTGAAAACGAGTGAGCCAATTTCTTGTTGTAAAATCCATGGCTTGTGTGTAAATTCCCAGCGACAAATAAAACACATAACTCACGAGTTCCATCAACATCCCATGATGTTGATAATCAGTATTCTGAAAATTTATAATTATTTCCATGTAAGCACCGGTCGTATAATATTCCACCTTTTTTACTTTTTCTTTCGCCAACACTCGTTCTTGGGACGAAACTTCCCCAGCATCACACCACCAGAGAATGCGTCCAAATTTCAGCCCATCTAAAACTAGCTCCACCCTTGTAAGATTTGTCATCGTTAAGTTTATCCTACAGAACTCCAAGAATACACTCGGTCCCTTTTGCGAACATGCATGGAAATTACTCCTATGGCTTGTAAGTTGTATCTGCTAGGGAAAACAACAGTTAAACTGCTTAGGAAAAGAATGACAGGTCATTTAATTATCACAAGTGTCTTGTTGTTGTCAATCTAAAACAAACAAACCAGAGAGGGACATCAGACAGGACACGGTTGCTTGCATATGACAATGCAACACAGCTCTAGACTAGACTTCAACCTAGCTCCCTTCTCAACCAACCTAGATAAACTTTAGTTTGGTATTGCAGTTGACAGTTGTAGTCTAAGATTATGATTAAATGCGATGTTTAAACCGGAAAAAATGTGGGATTTTCATTTCCTGTTGAGCTCAACACTTACAGATGAAGCTCAAAGAATACCTTAAAGCTCACAATCGACCAACACTGTCCTAGTGTCTTGAAAATCGAGAATTTAGTGTCGACTAGGATTAAAGTGATGTGTCTTAGTGTAATTTTTACTCTTTATAAAGCACTGTAAAAATATGTGTATTGGTCGACATGAATGAATTAGAAGATAAGTAATAGGACCAGCACTAGGTCAGGGACCGAGTCTTCAAAGCCCTAAGAAAACGGCATTTACTCCTTCATAGAAATCGTCTTTCTCAATGACAAGTTAGTTATTGCAGAATCTAGATATATTTATATTTGATGTATGAAGAGTATAGACAATGAATTCGATGAAGTCATATCATTAAAAATAAAATTATTAATTTAAGGCTGATATATAAAATTAGAGATAATTGTATATTTAATACTTCATATTTATCCGTTTTTATGTTATAATATTTTATTTATTTTTTTATAAAATAATATATAACGTTATATTTTATTTTTATTTTCATATCCGCCATCAAAAATCAACATGTTTATCGGAAAAGAAAAACACACGTAGCATGATGATTAGAGGTTATGACAACTTGTCACGTGTTTTTTTTTTCCTCATAATCAGTTTATTATTGATTTTTTTAACAATGAGTACCAATATAAAAACAAAACGTAAAAATAAAAAAATAGTAAAGGTGAGATGCCAAATATATTTATCCCATAAAGTTATATGATATAAACACAAGGGTCAAAGCGACAAGTAAAAATCATCTGATTTTATATGGTGTATCTTTTTATGTCTCCTTTAAATTTTTTTTTAAAAAAATTGAATTTTCAACCCTGATTCTTATTTTTTATATCCTAAATCCTAAACTCTACACCTTAAAAATACACCTTACTTCTAATTTCCTAAACCCTAGCCTTAAACTCTAACCCTAAACCTTTTAATTTGAAATGGAGACATAAAAGAAGGCATGGAAAAGAGGTATATGATTTTCACCCAAAAACGATTTTTGGGTGCAAATCGTTTACTTTTTTTTCATGTCTCCATTCGTGCCTCCACTTCAAATTAGAGGGTTTAAGGTTCAAGGTTAAGAGTTGTGGTTAGAGGTTAGAGAATTAGGGGTGTGTTGTATTTTTTAGGGTTTAGGATATAAGAAATTAGTGTCAGGGTTTCAAATTTAATTTTTAGTAACCAGCAGGCATGCAAAAGCTACCAACACTGTCAGCGCGGGTTTCAAGTTCTGGTTCATCGTTCCATCAAACTCGGCAAAGACAGTTCTGTTTTAGTTTCTTTTTTCTGTTAATAAACCACTTCTTCTTTTGCACTGGTAAGAAAAGGCAGTTGGGCATGCGTCGATGAAGAAAAACGGGCAAAGTCCTCGCATGTTACATGTCGCTCATCCTCCCTTCATGCATACACTTCCATTAAAACATTATTTATTCATATTTTCCACTTTTTAATACAAAATAAATCACCCTTTTAATAGAAGAAAACCCCATTTTCTATATTTAAATTTATTGTGAAATTTTGAATACTTCTCTGTATCGATGTGTATAAGATACGTATGTGGATGAATGCTTGTCACTTACTTTATTTGTTCTTTCACTCTCTTTCTATGCTTCTTTTAAACTCACAGCCCTTTACTTTCAGACATACATAAACGTAAACATCTACTTCTGGTCTGTTTCTTTGTGTTCTTAGCAATGGAGGATCACAAGTGTAAGCTTTGCTTGAAAAACTTACCAAATGGAACAGCTTTGGGTACTCATATGAAGTCTAACATGTTGAATCTTCCGGTTCCAATTCATCTCAAAGTACAACCCAGTCAACTCAGTGAAGAGTCTGAGGCAGCTTCATATTCATCAGAAGGGGAGGAAGAAAAAGATCAACTTTATGAGCTTAGAGAGAATCCAAAGAGAAGTATTCGCTTAGTAGACCAAGAGTTTGTTGATGCTGACTCGGTTGTTGTTGAAGCCAGAGAAAGTGAGACCGAGTCGTCTAAGAACACAACTCGGAGACGATCTAAACGGACATGGAAAACACTAGAGCAACATGAAGAAACGAAGAAGCTTAGAGTCAACACCGACCAACCTAGCCAAACCGAGTCATGGGAAGAGCCTGAGGCTGAACTGGTGAGTTCCATCTCCGACACCACAACTGATGATCAAGATGTCGCTTTCTGTCTCATGATGCTTTCAAGGGACAGATGGTCATGGAAAAGGAAAGTACGTAAAGAAGACGAAGTGGAAACAGATGAATCAGAAGAGTACTTCACAATCACAACCCGAGCTAAGTACAGATGTGAAACGTGCAACAGAGCTTTCAACTCATACCAAGCACTGGGTGGACACAGAGCGAGTCACAAAAAGATCAAAGCTCAGGAAACCGAGTTGACACCAGCCAATACGGGTACTCGTTCGATGACAGAAAAGAAAACACATGAATGTCCTGTTTGTTTCCGAGTCTTCTCATCAGGACAAGCTCTCGGTGGACATAAAAGATCACATATTATTACCGGTCAAGTAACAGCAGCAGCAGCAGCAGAAGCAACCCAACCCTGTGTTAAGAATTTCAATTAGTTGGTACTTCATTTGATTGACCTTAATCTTCCTGCTCCAGTAGATGAAGACGATGGGTTTCTAATGCTGAAATAGTCCAACCATCTAAATCAAATGAAGAAATTGTTATATTCGTGGTTGCTTTTACTTGTTTGTTACAGTCAAACTACTCTGTCCTAACTTCTAACTGTAATTTCCTTTTTCTCCGGATGGTTTTTTAATCAGATTTTTAAAAAATTTTGTGAGAAAATTTAATTAAAATTTTAAAGTATTAAGTTTAATATAAATTTTTAAAAATTTTGAAGGGATAAATTGAATATTTTTAAAGTTTTAAGGGTAAATTTGAATTTTTTAAAGTTTTTGGGATATTATTTTTCTTGTCTTTTAAAGGATCCGTGCCTTGAAGAGATTTATTATGGGGTAACTTCTTAATTAATTTTCTTCATTCACAACGTCAAGACTCAAACTTTTAATATTATTCAAAAATTTTAATATCTAATCTTATTAGATAAACTCATTGTTGGCGTGTTGAAAGCTTTAATTATCTTATTCAGACTGTTATTTTTTGGGATATAATTAATTTGTATTTGATTAGTTAATTAGTTAGTTAAGTATTAGTCCGTTAAAGATTATTGGGTCGGCTGTTAACTGTCGGAGTCTCGGTTACATCGGGGCTATATAAGCCGAACATACGTAATGGTCTTAAAAAACATAATATATTTGTTAAATAAGAAAATCAGAATTTACCTTCGTCTCTATTTTGGTTCAATCGTTAATGCTAGTCTTTATCATTCCATGTTCACCGTCGTTCAACAACTCCGGCCACCGACGGCACCCTTTTCACGATCCAAGCATTTCAAGTTTTTGTATACATGTTTCAGAGAAATGCAGATCATATCATTTTATCAAGGCTATTGAATATGAACCGTGACATCGCAATATCGAATATACGCTTGAAATGCACAGTTCTTGGGAACATCGGAAAAGAGTTTGTATATAAACTACGGACCTTCAATAAAATAAAATGAGCTTAGAAAAAGATATGAATTTGAATGGGCTGAAGACATAGCCCAATCTTCGGGTGATAATGAGTCGAGCCGAGCCAGACCTAGTTCGGGGTCGGGTCGGTTCAAAAACAGACATATTTGGGCTCGGTTTGGCTCGAGGCTCGCCGAGCTCAGAATTTTAAGCTCGAGCTCGGCTCGAAAATAATATTACTGAGCTTGGCTTGGGTTCAAAGCTTGTCAGGTTCAGTTCGATTTGACTCGAAATAGACAATTTTCTATATTATTGTGTTTTATTATTTATTTATTTATCTGTACTTTATTTTTTATTTATTATTTGTAGTTTTGTAAATTTGTTTTATTTAATAATATTTAATTTATTTTATTTAATTTATTTTTAGTGGATTTATTCTCAATTATTTATTATTTTTCTTTGTTAAACAAATTATTTTTAATGTATATATATATATATATATGTTTATATATAATTATTCCGAGTCTGGTCACGAGCTTTTGAAGCCGAGCTTGGGTAAGCTTGGCTCGGCTCGTTTAGATTCCGAGCTCACTCAAGCCGAACTTTGACCGAACTAAACCCAAGTAACTTGCGGACCGGACAGGCTCATTATCACCCCTAACCCTATCCAATAAGTTGCATGCAGATTGCAGTGTTGTAACCTAACCTACCTCGCAAGAGTTCCCAGACCTTTTCTGATAACTCCTCAGAGGTATTCCTCCCTTTCTACACCCGAGTGCTGATCTCTGTCCGACTCTGACTCTTTGTATGGGTGGTCACTGCGCAGGTAGTTTCAAGTGGGCTTCAAACAATGGATGGCATTCTAGGCAACAACAAATTTGACCACCATTGTCCTGGGGGTTCAGTAGCCATGCAGTAGATGCCACAACCATCGGCCCAGTTTCGCACTCAACGGTAGTTTTCACGAGTGATCAAGTGGTTATAGGTTTGGCTTGTGAGTATGCAGGCTAGCCAATTGGTTTCTGCAATTAATGGTGAAATATATATTTTTTCCTACATTGATCCAAATTGTAAACACGGCAGCCGATGCGATGGCAACCTCACTGTCATTTCTGGACCCATATTTATATTGTGTGAAGGTAAAGAAAATCGATTCCTCTCTTCATTCCTTTTCCTGTCAGAGATTTTGAAGAAGCAATGGCATTTACCAACACACCACACCCACACACATCAATTTTACTACAAATATGAAGATTCATGCAAGAAAAAAGCTGTTGGGGGACCAGGTTTGCTCCCTTAAATACAGACGTCGACATGTTTCAAAAATTCAAACCCATGTCTGATGAAGGTTCACAACTTGTGTTCATTTGAAGACAAAAGACAAAAGGCCAAGGTGTATCCTGATACGTGGCAGAAACCCACAGCAGGAGAAGCCAGGGCATCAATAAATGCCAAACACTTGTCCTTGCTTCAGGTGACCAAAAATACCCTTCATTTCTCTCATCAGGATATTTTCCCCTTACCCCTTGGTTCTTCTTATCACGTATAGGCTTCAGCAAACAAATCTAAAATCAATGAACCGGGATTTAGTTCGGGTTCAATCAAACCGTTTCCATTGCTGATCCTGTCTCATTCGTTCATAACTTAGAGAAATATGGAACTTGTAAACATTATTGAAGGGGTCCATTGGAATTTGTAGTAAACATGGCAGGAGGGAACATGCTGGAGCTGGCTGGACACCTAACTTACAGATGATTCAAATAAATGAGACCATCACCTCCAACTTGCTGCCATGTGATGAGAATTTTTGCCAATAATCGAGCCGTAGATCTTGAATGCAAGTGGCAGAAACTAAACTGTGTTCATCCCCTACCTTTATAGAAAATAGGGTTTAAAATGTATAAAAAGTTTATTTTTGAAACAATGGAAATGACCACTGAACTAAAAGGTATCTAAGCTGGCTAAATACACTATTCCACTGTAAAAAGCAAAAATTTTCCTGGAAATTTTCATGAAAAGAAACCAACTTTTTACTCTGATTTAAAATAATAATGAAGATTTTCCTTTTATCCTGCAAACCCAGTAATTAAAAAGGAAAGGAATCAAGTAATATACAGTAGTAAATCTCTGTGGAACTGTAGAAGAGGGCCTACACATATCTCAAAGTAGTAAGCCTAGTAATATACATAAATAAAGTAGATGTATTTAACTACTAATTTAATGCACATCATCATGTTCCAAGCAAAATTAGTGAAGATAGACTAGTCAAGTCAAGACATTGGCCAAGGGAACAGTAAATAATTGAGCATGGCTTTAATGCTGACTTCTAATTTTGTCCATATTCTGTCCAGGAAAAACAAAAAGAAAAAAAACAGAAGGTGACCTTTCCTGGATTTGTAATAATTTTCTTGAGCCATTTGAAGAACAAATTCACACTCATGTACAGATATAATGGAAAAAGGATACTAAATACACCACTCTGTATATATTATTAGTTGCTGTAATAATTTAGAACTTATTTGCAATGGGGGAGGGAGGAGAGTTTACATGAACAAAACTGGGATTTGGAAGATGGTTTTTGTTTAATCAACAATTTAATCTGTAAAACAATGTCCCAAACTCCCTTACCTCTCTCTCTCTCTCTGTTTCCAGAGAAGAACAAATTCAATACAGTGGAGCACGTTGTGGAGTTTTCTTTCTCCGGTTCATCAAACTTCCTGAAACTTCGGATACTGTCGGAGGGCATGTTGGACGACATGCTTTCAAGCTGCTTCGTTTCTTTCTCGCGATCTCTGTCGTGGCAGTGGAATTAAGCGACATCTCACCGTACGCACCAGACCCGGAAGATGTCTTGGTCGAACATGATGGTTCGAGGACCGAGTCGGGTGTCACCAAACCATCCTCTGATCCTGCCTCGGGTAGGGGTAAAAAATTGCACTCGAACAGGAACTTGGACACCCCATCTTCTGTTCTTAACAGATAATTTATCTGCTTGAAACAAAACAAAATGAACAATAAGATAGGTAACGATTATAGGGCTAAGGTGGAACTGAAAAAGAAGACCGGAACCTTGCATGAGAGAGAGCAAAAGAGATAAGGGTCTTGCAGGCTTCTGTCGCAGGTACTGCAGAAGTTGCCGGAGCCTCTGAACTGTCTTGTTTGTGGCCTTTGGTTTATGAATAACACTTTTGCGCTATTTGTTATATAGGACTGACCACATAAAAGGAGAAGCACTGAGTATCATTGAACAATAACAAAAATATACATACTTTCTTTCTTCTTCTATATTTCAGATCTTTTCTTCTTTCTGGATATTTAAGCTTCTTTGTTGTTGAATATCAACACTGTTGTTTTATTCAGAGAGGAGGGGAGATGCTTTTCTAATGTTTGAATTATGACTTACTTGGACAAAAGCACAGTCCATTAGTTTTGTTGCATCATCCAGCCTTATAACATCATGATACACATACCTTCTTATCTGGAAAAAATGGCCAAGGAGTCTTTCATCAAGGAATTGGAAGGAGGAAGAAGGAAAAGGGGGGAAAACAGTGAATTTTGAAGTTCAGTAGGTACCTGTAAGAGTCTGTGAGAGCTGTGAGGGGACAAGCAGTTAGGGCAAATACTGATACAACAGTCCAAGCAATAGATATTCTTCTCGTTTTTCTTGGCATCTTCATGAATTATGCAGGCATTGAAGAACTTCTCAGTCAGAAGAACTTGAAGCCAACGAGGTGGATGTGAAGGAAACAACTGTTGTGTAAAAGCAAAACAAAAAAAAAACTAATTCAATTAGCTACCAGGTTTTGTTCATGAATTTTGAAGAAAGAGGGGTTATGAAGAAAAGGGTGGACTCACCATTATTGCAGCGAAAGAGAGGGAAGAGGATGGGTGCAGGAAAAGAGAAACGGCGTCTGGCAACTGCAACTATGTGGGTTGGCCACATTTAAAGAGGTGCACTGCCTTTCTCTTGTACATCATTGTAATAGTTAAGTCTACCATAGTGTAAAGCAAGATTATTTACAAACAAAAACTAATATTTTAATTACAGGCAGGTTGGAAAATGGGACGCTGGGACTAGACTGAGTGCATAATGATCAATTCTTTTTGTTATTATAATGCTGTTCACTAAAAGCCCCTGTCCCCAAAACCCTAAAAACCTAACCATTTGGTTCTGTGTGAATGGGTGAGTTCTCTGATATCTCTGTCTTCCCTGTGCTTAGTGCAAGATGACAAAGACCAGAAACACTAAACTTTTTTCTCAGTTATCAGTGTAAAAACAGAGAAAAGAAACTTTCAAATGGGTATTGGGGGGTTTAGAAAGTGACCCAAATTTTGATTTTACAGAATTACTTAGATTTGCAGTTTCTAATCTGCATGAACTCTTTCTTTCTCATGGTTATGGCCAAAACCCTGTTCAATGTAAATAAAAGAGAGGGTTAGGAGGAGGAGGAGGGAGATAGCATCAAAAATGGTACGACTGAGCCTCAGCAGCCAAGTGCAGCACTGCCACTGAGCCAAGCAGCGTCAAAACCTCCTCTTTTCATAATCACACCGGCTCTTGCAGTACTATTCTAGCAGTGTTTCAGCTAATCTAGATACAGAATTTTAGGGTATCCCTTACAATAATTTTATGAGATTACAGTTGGTAATACTAAATTACATAAAAAATACTATAAAGAACTGAACTTAGCTCATTTGATTGTGAGAATACTAAACGACATAAAAGTGTATTTTAATGATTATAACTTTTAAATTAAAAATACTAAGATAAGTTTGACTCATCACGTTATCTATGATTTCATTTAATAATAATTTTTATTTTATTTTATTAAGATGAATCTTTATTCTTTTTTATATATCATTAAATAGATGAATCTCATTAGAAGAGGCCATATATGATGTGATGAGTTAAGACTACTTAAGATTTCTACTCTTAAATAACATTGTGACAAGTGTGTGCTCAATATATGGGCCAACACAAAAAGATTAATCATTGAATTTGTTCTTGCAGACATTTTAGAAAACTAAAGATATCTTCAGGTTTCTAAAATCATAAAAATAAATAAAAGTAGGTTTAGAGTTCGAGACTTATGTATATATAAACAATTTTTATTAAAAGATTCATCTATCAAAATTAAATGTACGACATAAATTTATTCGGATTAGTCAATATAAAATTTAAAAAAAAAAAGACAACAAAATTTCAAATAAATAAATAATATTTCACATCTTCGCTTTCTCTCCTTCTCCCAAATCCAATATCAAAATTACTATGTATTTAAAATTATTTAAGTCCACTTATGCATTTAAATAATTTTCACATATATACAATATGAGGGCTAATACTAAGTTATTTAAATATTTCTCTTTTGTTTATGATATATTGTACAATATGAAATTTTTAATTATCAAATAACATAAATAACTTCTTGCTTTGATTATATCTACCAAGGTAAAAAAATTTCGTTGAATTTTGAGTTAATTAATAGGTCATTTGGTTATAAAATTATATAAAATTGAAAAAAAACTATAAATGTAATTAATATATTAATAAATTATAAGTTCTTTTAAATCAAGTTCAAGTTAAGAGACACATTTTTTTTTATATATTTATATGAAGAATCAATATTTCCACAAAAATATAAGGTATATAAGTCCCGAAATGTACTTGTTAGACTCATATAGAGAATCAATATTTTTTTTGAGAGATAGAGTTTTCTGTTCACTTAAATAAATGGGTTGAAGCTTGAATATAGAGCTTATATTATGCCAAATTTTAAAATACGTAAAATGAAATTATATTCATATATAAATAATTAAATCAAATTTTTATAAACTTTAGCAAATTTCGACAATAAGATAAATTGTACTTGAATTGTATCTAGATTATTTTTTGTAAAAATAAAAATTTTCTTAGCGGAGTCATTAGATTGTTGTAATTTTTTTAGACTTGATAAAATAATAATAGGATTTTATTAATTTTTTTCGAAATGAGATTGAATCACTTAAAATGAGTCGGATTAAATCAAATACGGTGTTTTTAATGGCTTCATATACTTAGTGGAACTTCCCCACTAATGTTCTTGGGCCGTGGCATGTTTTAATTGTGGATGGACAGGAGGAAGAAGTCCCTACTGGAACAAACATAATACAGAAACAGAAAGACTCAGTTTTATCATAAGGCCACCTATGGTGGTAATTGTTTCAAGACAATCATATTAAATCATAACATATTTAAAATTATTGTTTTAAGCAATTTCAATTTCTGTATAACCATAACTCGATGTTTAAAGCCAAAACTAATCTTAGCAATCGGTAAAAACGCAAAATTTATCCTCCATCATTATCGCGGATAAGACCACCTATCGATTCTGTATTAGTGTTGAAATGAACTGTTCCATCGATATTAAGACACACCCATTTTGAACTCGGTTGAATCCAAAAATAAGAAACTACCAAGACACTTGGGGTTGAAAGACAAAGAGTGTTCTTGTAGAAATGAACCCCATTATAAAATGTTAAACGACGATTGTTTCAAATTTTTAAAAACTAGATCATTCTTACTCTTTTAAATTTGTCAAAGTAGAAAAAAAAAATCAAATTTATTTTTAAATGCATAAAATATAACATAATTTAAAGTTTAATAAATATCAAATCATAATTTCTATAGTTGTATATTAATAAATTTTTAGGGTAAAGTATATAAATGGTCACCAAATTATTTCTAAAAATAAAAAACGATCATCAAAATTTTAAAAGTTATATAATGAGCATTAAACTTTAATTTTTGTTAGAAAATAATCATTGAATCGTTAAACTGAGTGACGTGACGATTATAGAAGTTTAAATGATATAATATTTAATTTTTATATTGACACATTTTATCAATTTATTCTTAATTTAATATTCATTATTGATGTTTAAATATGTAAAAATAAATGATTAAATATATTATTATATAAATTGTTGTAACCGTCACGTCTCTTAGTAACAATTAACAACTTAATAACTATTTTATAATAAAGGTTAAAATTTTATATCTATTATATAACTTTTTGAAAGTTTAGTGACGATTTTATATTTTTAAGAATCGTTTATATACTTTAATTTTATTGTTTGAGTAGTAGTATAATATTAACTTTATTGCCTATTAATGATTAATAATTAATTGTCACAATCTTTCATCTTCCTTATATGTTATTGTCATTAGAATATTCTTCGATATTTTCTCTTCGAAAAATCATTTTTTTTAAAAAAAAATCAAAATAAATTAATTAATATATGTCCATAGGTATTCATAGTTTTAAAACAATTATTGATCTACACGTCTTAGAAATTTCAAATATAATGATTTTATGTTTTTAATATAAAATCCTTTTTTTTTTGTTTTGTTTCAAAAACTATTTTTAACGTCAAATTAAGTTAATAATTTCTTGTTTAAATATCAAGAAGTATCTAAGAATATGTTTTATTTTCAATATAAACATCTTTATTTTTATTTTTCAAAAATATTTTTAAATATCAAATTAAGTTAATCAATTTCATGTATGAATGATATTTTATCTAAACAATAGTTCTATTAACAATGATGAGCTACCAAAAGAACTATTTTTAAAAAATATTTCAAATATAAAATTAATAATATAATAAAAATAAAAATTAATTTAGTTAATTTACAAGTTTCAATCCCTATTTAATATTAGGGGTGATCAATACCGGATATCCAACCAATTTGAATAAAATTGGTTTCGGTAACCACCGATTCCTAAAAATTGAAATCAGTCCCGGTCACATCGGATCTTAAATTTTAAGAACCAGTCCCGTTACTGATGGGAACCGGTTGCAATCAGGTACCCGATCAATTAGTTTATTCTTAAAAAAAATTGAATAATGGAAGAAAAAAATTTCAATCACCAATAATAATATTAAATAATAAAATTAGAACATTATAGACTTAAAAATTAAAGTTTTAAAACTAGTCATACTCATAATATCCATACATAAAGAGAAAGTTTGATAAGAAAAATAAACAAAAGAAAACCAATACCGAATATTTGGTATTGATCACGGTTCTATTGAGCACCGGGTCTAAAAAATCAAGATCCAGTTTCAATCTCGATTATGACCGAAACCTAAATTTTGGATCTAATCTCGATCTCATCAAAACCAATATCAGATAAAAATCTATTGAATCCGAGACCTGAACCGAATAATCAAATTTTTTACCCACCTTTATTTAATATATTATAGATAAATAAATATAATATAATAAATGGACGAGAGCTTTCAGGTCAGGTTTAGGAAAAATTATATCATGGGTCAGTCCCACTACGTGTCAATGAGACCGACCAATAAAAATTATTCATCTTTCTATGTCATATTTTTTTTAAGTGATTTTTCACTTGAAAAATTAAAAAATAATAATATAATTTCTCCAGGTTTAGGGTGTTAGTTTTAATACAAAACCAATGTGAACAAGATAAGCATGCAACGCCATATTTGACTAAGCAATTCAATCTTTATATTTCAAAGGACAACTTTAATTATTAAATATATATATATATATTTAATAGTATAAAAAAAAGAAAAATATTCGATGCATTATTATTATAAAATTTATCGTATGATTTTAATTATTCAAGGATAAACATAAAAAATACTGGGATACAATCTCAACTCTTAAAAATTTTAAGTTCTTTTATATTATATATTATATTTTTTTTTATTGATAATATAATTTTCAACTCTATAAACTCTTATAATTTTGTACTCTTATACTTTTAATATAACTTCTTGATAATTTAATACTCTTTAAATAAAATTTTGGATTTATCTCTAAACCTATTTATATATATTTTTAATTTAATTATTTTTAATATTTTTTTTTCTGTCCATATCCCCTTGTCCTGTAGACTATTAAGATTATATATACATTTTTTTTTTATCGCTTTCATAAGATATTGATATTTCAGACACAATTTGCTCTTCAATATTTACGATTATAAAAATAAGGGTAAATTACATGGATAGTCATCATATTATAATATTGATATCGAAATGGTCATAATATTTTAAAAATGTTAAATATACCGATAAACTATTAAAATGATATTAATATAAGCACCAACTGTTAAAAATTAACAGATTGATGATGACATGACCACTAAAAATAAATTAAAATAATTACATATTTACTCCCTGTGATTTATATATTTTTATAAAAATTATATAAAAATTTTAAATTTAATATCTACTTAAATAACATTAAATTATTTATTATTTAAATAAATACATTAATATTTTTCCAATTTTCACATGAATACGGTAAAGTACGACCTTTCTGTACGGCGACTTTTATCCACCAACCGCCCAATCTTTTCTCCTCTAATTCTGGTGGCTTTGTCGTGTGTTGTTTCACAAAATTATTTAAATTAATAAATTATTAATTTAAAAAGGTGAAAAGAAAATGTTATGTCTAAATTAATAAATTAGTGTGATTAAATAATTTAAACTTGTGAGAAACGAGGGAATAAATAATTTAATACCCTTTGAAGTTTTCACATAAGAAGAGAATTCTCCATTTATTAGCCCTCAAAAATTTGGGAGATTTAAAATTTTTAAAAGCTATGAATAGATTTTTTCAAAATTATTAAAAAAATTTAAAATTATTTGTTTGCATAATTTATAAGACAAGTATTGACGTATTAATATGACAAACAAATAGAAAAATTATTATATGGGCTTGATTTGTCGCATAATTTATAATTTTATTCATTAAAGATTGATTAATTAATTTCTTTTTATATTTTGTATTATTTTTTAAAGATAGATTTTTACACTTTTATTATATAAATAAAGTGTGAATGATTATTTAAAATCAGGGATGAAATCATGATTTGAGGTTTGGGGCCAAAATATAAATAATTAAAGACGGGATAAATTCATAAATAATTTAATTTTAAAAAAATTAAATAAAAAGATACAAATAAAATAATTTTTTGGGGAAGAGATTGTCCCTTCCGACCCCACATGGTTTCGTCCCTGCTTAAAACTTAATTATAAGTGAATTAGTGACATGAAAAAAAATGACTGATTTTTAATAGATGAAATCATAGACGACTTAGTAAGGCAACTCATACCAATAATTTCTCTACCGTTAAATATAATATAATATTTTAATTAGTATTTTAATATAAATAATAATTGTTATTTAGATTTATTTTTAGTGAAATAATTTTAAAATAATTACTAAAAGTATTTTAAAAAAATAATAAGTTATTCGCAAACCTATCAAGTCAAGTTAAATTTTACTCAATTTAACTCGTTAAGGTTTCAAGTCAAATTTAAACTAAAACAATTTAAATTGACGTTTCTTAAATTTTGATTGAATTTAATTTAAATAACTCACGAACTGCTTAAGTCGTTAAATTTCGCTAGTAGTACCTATGTAGCAACAAATAAAAACTCCCACGAACCTCAATAATTTCTCACTCTTACTGAAAAAATATTCGCGTGGTCACAAACTTGAGGTGTCGTTCCTCGAATGATAAAAAATATTTGATAAATCTTATTTATTACGTCATTTATAATCTCAAATAATTAAAATCGTATAAATAATTTTAATTATTTAAACTAAAAATAATACAATAAACATAATTCACCTCATAGTCACGCCTCCTACTAACCCGGTGGAGTACAACCACAAAGGACAAAGTACATCCACTTGAGCCGTTAGCGCAACAAGTACGAAATGGTCGGACACAGGGTCAACAGCGAAATCACAAAGTTCGTACAGCGCGACGATTCTATCCAATATTTGTATAGACAAATTCAAATACTTTTATATGTACTATTGTTTATAATTACACAAAATAAAATTATTAAATAAAATTTTATGTATAATATTGAGATTTTCTGAATTGTTATATTTTTAATATTATAATATTAAGTTAATTACAAAATAACACCTGTTCATATTTTTTCTTATTTTTTTATGATAATAGACTTGTAAATAAAATTATTTAATTTAAATATTCTAAAATAAACATAATTTTTTTCGATATAATCACTTGTCAAGACTCAGGACTCCATTCCCCGTGCCACTGTCCCGCCCCTTCTCAAAACTCCGTTTCCTCCGCTTGTTGACCTTCCCAGTTCCCTCCCTCTTCTTCTTCTTCAACCTTTCCGAGTGTTGCTTGCTTTATATCGTAGGATTTTATCTAGGATTTTCCGAATGAAATACTCGGTTATGGAGAGGCATAACGATGTTAAATATACCAACTTCTCTCTCTGAAGTCTGTCTCATCTTCCCTTCTGTATTATCCCCGTGTCCATGAGAAAGGTAAGAGGTTTCAGGATCGGAAAACGGATTGTCCGGATCTCGAGATGGCTCTTCAGCAAAGCTCGAAACCCACGTGGGTACTGCCGACTGACACAACAAGGATCATTTTGTAATTCAAAGCCTGTCTCCAAGCTCATCAGTTGGGGTCGCCGCTTCACGAAAAGAGCTAAATCCATGTGCTCTGCAAAAACCTGGTCGGGTTATGTTCCTATCGGTCAAGAACCGACCAACGAGAAGATGATGGAAGTTCCAAAAGGGCACTTGGCTGTTTATATCGGCCAAAAGGACGGGGACGTTCATAGAGTTTTAGTGCCAGTTATTTACTTCAACCACCCTTTGTTCTGCGAGCTATTGAGGGAAGCCGGAGAAGAGTATGGTTTTAGCCACCAAGGTGGAATCACCATTCCCTGTCGGTTCTCGGAGTTCGAGAAGGTCCAGACATGTATCGCTGCCGGAACCAGTGGAAGAAAATCGGCCTGGAAGAGCAGCCACCACCATCGAGCGGCTGCACGCTGCCGGTGGTGGTGGTAAAAATTGTTGATGACGACGATAAGTATGTTCAGACACTGTGACAACGATGTTTTTAAGATTTTTGGTTTAAAGTAGAATTTGTTTACGTTTCCTCATTTACTTTCAAATACATTTTTTGTAATAGGTCGGTAAATTTGCAGAGATATTAATGTAGATTTTTTTTTTAATATTGTATCTTTTATTTTATTTTTCAGAATATTAATAAATTTATAATATTTGAAAAGTCGGTACTATTAGACTCTAAAATTAAACAGTGATTTTAGATAATTTGAGTAAAAATTGAGCCTTTTAGTTTCAACTTTAACATCTTCATATGATATATTCATCCTTATACTGTTTAAAGTCGGAATCTAGTGGTGTCGATTTTTCAAATATTATAAAATCATCAATATTCTAAAAAATAAAGTAAGAGATATAATATTTTGAGAAGTTTTTTAAAAATTCAATACTTCTAAAAATTTCCCTGGGTCAGGTGTACATTTATGGATAATATTTACTTTTATTTAGTATAGAAATTAAACAAAACCGAACATAATTAATACTATAAATTAAATTTAATAAATTTTATTTTATTAATTTATAACAAAATATATTAAAATTAATATTATCATCTATCATTGATTGATTGAATCACGATAATAATTCGATTCTAATTTATTTTAGACTTTTCTTCCCCGACAAACTCTGCCCCACGGTCCTACGGTTCACTTCATGTAGTCGTAGATGACAAGTTAATTTATCACCTTTTCAAAGATTAGAATATATATATATATTTTTTTTTTATAAATGTCTAATTTTGATCATTAGACTAAAATGGTCTTAATTTAATGGACCTTTATCTTTAATTTAAGACATTTCAAAATAATAACAAATGGTTTGGCAATGCTTGTCACCATAAGTGTACCTATCAAAATGCTTTAACAGTTAAATGGGTGTTAAATTATATCTTTTGTTCCAGTTAAGTGCTTAAATTATTTTTTGAGTTAAATAAATATCTAACATTTTATTTTAAAACTCATTTAAGGTTTTAATTATGGTGGATATTAAATTTTTCGTTTTTAATCAAAAGCTAACACGTGACAATTTTTTTTTCTTCTTGAAATTAGTTTAAAATGATTTTTTTTCTTCACTCAATTTTTTTATTGGGTTAATTATTAGGATGACCATTTATGTTTTCTTAGTACAGTGTTAGTTATCGATTTTCAAAAAATTACTAATAGAAACACTTACGTTTTGGGGTTATAAACTTTTAATCATTCAACCATTTGTTGTCGTTGATTATAGACGGTTTACTGATATGATAATAGAGAAAATAAGGGTAAACTAATACAGTGACCATTTTCATTTACCACGTCACATGTATATTTTTGAACCTTAATTTTAAAAATTAAATTTTATGATCATTATTAAAAATATTTATTTTTAATTTCACTCTTAATTTTAAAAAATTTATTTTTAACTCTAAAACTAAGCTCTGTTAGGTGTATTTTTAAGAACTTTCGAGTTATTCTAAAGTAAACTAACCCTAAAACGGGGATGTTCGGTTCACTCATGCTAACATTAGCTAGGCTCGGATACAAGCCCTCTACCGATTTGCAGACTGGCTTGAAGAAATTTGTCAAATGGTATCTCGGTTACTATTCTGGTGGGAAGAAGGCTGCTGGATAATCCATTCTTAATATTGTGGTCAGATCCCCTGAATTCTTGTTCAGGATCATTGTTTTTCGACATTTTTACTATCTGTAAGCTCTCTTCCTAATGTACCCGTATCAGATTCGACTAAAATGAGGGAAAATCATACCACCTTGTAGATCAAGCTAGCGCTAATCACAGAAATAACTAACCTTGCGTGCCACAGAGAGTAGTTTCCCAAATTCCAACAACTCATTCCCTTTCATCAATGTATGGTAGGATGTACTATCCACTCAAAAGTCATACTTTGTTCTCCCACTCTTCAAGATGAGGCACAACATATCTGAAATGTCAGTAGAAGAACTGAAATAGTTCCAAGCTTCAAGCATTAGGCGCTTCCTCGATCCTTTAAAATGAACAACCTATATCCAGTTAAATGAAAATTACAGTAAATTCATTCATCAAACAACTTCAGCATAAAATATACATAACCAAAATGATTATGAAAGACTTAAATACCTTCACATCCAGAGGCATGCCATGAAACTGGCCAGCGCCCTCAGGCGGTGTCCAATTATATGTAGCACATGGTAAAAACAGCACTGATGCACCACCAATCTCCTTGGTAAAAGCCTGTGCTTTACTAAATCTTTTTGCATCGAAAGAGGGATCAGATTTTATGACCCAGAAGAGGGCCAGCTGGTCACCAAGCATTCGGGAAGCCTTCATGTATCTCGAACTATAGACTTCTAATACTTTCTCGAGAAATTTTTTTGCCCTGTGAGCAATTTCACATATTTAGCTTCTTCAGAGAATTTTGATGGCACGTTTGCAAAATATCGAGAAGAAAGGATATTGTTTCTTCAAGGTTCATTACAGATATTGTGAGAGTAAAAAAGGGTCCTCACTGCAATAAATCCAGAATTCAGAGGCTGATCTTTGTTGTTCCTGAAGGTAAGAGCCAAATGGAAATCTTGGTACTGTTCAAATATCTGACCCAGGTCATCAATTACAGCGATGTCGGAGTCTGTAAAGATGAAATGAGTTATATGCTCCTGATCCTGAGATAGCTTCTCAAGTCTGATTTCGAGGAAGGTCTACATAGAAAAATGGCAGTTTGGCAGCTAAATTAGGATAAATGTTTTCATAATTAAACTATAGAATTTGGACTTATACCCGCGCTATAAATTATAGACAACTTTTCTACCTATATATCAATACGATGTGCTCTTACAATGTAAGACCTGATTCTTTGAAGCATTAACTTGTCTCTGGAATATTCACCCTGAATGGGAAGTACAGTAACTCTGTTTTGGTGCAATGAGAGATCTGATTCTGGATCAGTTAGAATAATAACATTGCTCTGAGGCATTCTCATCTGAAAGATTAATTCACAACCCCGATTAGGTAAATGCTTCAAAGCAATCGACTCTAGGTGATGTAGAACAAATACTCCAGAATAACAAGACTCAATAATTATCAATATCAATGTTCAAATTTCAATAATCAACAAATTTGCTAATAAATTCAATCCTACCTAGTACCTCCTAAATTAGGTCTAGAATAGACATTCTTCCAAAAATTAGCAGAATGCTCTCTAGAACTATGTTTCCTTTGATGAATGCAAGATACAAAATAAAAATTAGAACAATTTTGTAAATTACAATAGTACCATAATTCATTGGAAGATGAGTCAATAACTTTAAAATTATATAGAACTCATATAAAACAGAGGCACTATCAGAGTTAGTTCTGAAACTTCAAGCAACAGAAATCTCTAGCGGACACTATGGTGTTTAACTGAGGAGTTACCTGAATGAAGTTAATGAAGACATTCATAATGGCCACTGATCGCTCTGGCTTGCTATATGAAGCATTTCCAACAGTAACCAAGTTTGATAATCTAGTATTCACATGATTATCTGGTGAGGTATTGTACACGGTAAAAACAGTGACAAATGCAATACCATCTCCAACACCAGAGGCGTGAGCTGGGTTTGAAAAATAGGTTTTGTTGAGAGCTTTAACTCCTGCAATGTATTGAAAACATAATTTTCTATTATAAATATATACAATGTAGAATATCACAGCGACGAATTTAGGATCTGAGAGCTCAATAAAAGTACTTTATTATTTATTTTCAACGAGAATATCATAAAAAATAAAACGAAAGGAAAAAACGAAAGTCATATCACATTTGTCTAGACAACAAACTCCTAATCCTGTACCCCAGTTACTTCAGTACCATAATTTTAGAAGTAAATGCAAGTCTAAGGTTCCTTCTATCAAATTACTGTACTTGCAAGTAGCAACAGGTACAGGGTAGTAAGAACCTCGGCATTGCAAACGGTTGGGTAAGCCTTCTCCGGCAGCGGGTCCAAGAACCAAATGATCAAATTTCTTGGTTGCTTTCTTGGGGGCATTATCGCCGCCAACCAATGAATTCTGAACATCAAATTTCTGTGTGTTCTCCTTGGGGGCATCCCTGACTACTTGGTTTTGGTGCAATTCCAGAGCTGAAAAACATGAGAAAAGAATCAGTTAAAATCTTCAAGAACAAAACAAAAAAGAAAATCAAAAGAAAAAAACCCACAACTGAATTAGGAACAAACCAGAGAACAAATGCGGAATGATGAAAAGAATTGGGAAGCAGAAGAGGAAACGACGCCACCCAGCACAAGCTTTCATGCCTAATGAATCTTTCAATGATAGATACTAATTCGCTTCACCAATTCGATCTAAATTTACAAAATGAGTTATTATTGATTAATTCGAGCTAAATTTACGAAACCCATCAACTCAAACATTCTGTAATCCAGCATTATGACAGATCTTAAGGAGATGCTCCAGTTCGAACTGTGAAGAGCTAAAAGTATATGAATTGCAGATCAGGCAGAAATATAAATACATTCAGGAGCATACCATAAACAATGTAAGTTTTTTATAAGATCGGAGAAAAGAAAAACTTAACGACGAGATGCAGTTGAAGATATCCAAACCTTAAGCGATTGGGTTCGATTCAGAGATCTGAATGGTCTTTTAGTGTTCACCCTTTCTTTCTTCTGCTCTTTTCTAGTACGCAAATATATCTCATGGGGGCACGCAAATATTTCGATTTAGAATTTAAGTTTTAAAGATTAAAATTATGATTAATATCTAAGTAATGTGTATAATTTAAAGTTTAAGATATACAAAATTAAGAATATAGTTTATAATTTAAAGTTGTTGTTCCTAAAGGTCATAGGTTCGATTACTAGAGTGATATTAGTAGAGTGATTGAGCTATCAATGTTAAATGACAGAGATTATATTCTAGAACAGATACTATTATAATCAGTATTAGCTAATTCAAAAAAATATATAAAAAGAGACATAACTATGTGACAAGAATTTTTTTTTATTACGGTGCGGCAAAGCGACAAAAATGGGACACTATATAAATTTTTATTATTTTAATAAAAATATGGGTAAACTATAATAGAGATCACTTAATTATGAATGAGGTTATATCAGAATCACTCAATTATGAGTAAGATTATATTTAGATCATCTTTTATATTTAAAAAATACATCAACTTAGTTATTTTTTTTCTAAATCATTTGTATATCTTTATTAACATTAAAATATTTTATTTAAGATCATTAATTAATCACATATACAAATCGATATATATTTTTTACATATAAATGGTGATCTAAATGTAAGTTTTTTTTGCCTCGGGAAAACCGATCGCAGAGGGGAGTAATTAAAATCCTAGGCACGTCAAATAGCTTGTGCAAACGAACCCAAATTATCTATCCCTTTTCATGCCTCCATTTATGTCCCCATTTCAAATTAGAGGGTTTAGGGTTCTAGGTTAGGGGGTTTTGTTAGGGTTTAGGGAATTAGGGGTAGGGTGTAATTTTTAGGGTGCAGGGTTTAGAATATAGAAAATAAAGATTTAGGGTTTAAAATTTAATTTTTTATAAAAATACAAAAAGATATAAAAGGAGAAAAAAAAAAGACAGAAGATTTTTATTCTGTACAAACGGACAAAGGAAAACAAGATGCTCCATATTTTTCCATCTTTAGGGCATTTATCACATGAGTGTCTTTTTCCTTGAAATTTATGTTTGAAGAAGTATTTTGTAGGAACGAAATAGTGGCAGGCTTTTTATAAGAAACGTTTTAAGTTTATGAGGCAGAGACATCCCGAAATCTTTGTGTCAGAATGAATATTATCCCTAACAAGGACTTTTCTTGCCGCTTGAGAAAAAAACAACTTAGATTTATAACTTTGAAGTTCTTCTAAACCTTATCCATCGTTAAGGATGGATATTTTATCTGATCTAATCGAATTCTGATTTAATCGATTTGAACGAGTGAAATTTTATGAAAATTTTATATTCAGATTGTGATGAGTTTTTATCAAGGTAGACGTAGAATTGAATTCGAGTTTAGAATGTAAAATACCGATCTAACCCAAGATTAATTATATAATTTTTTTAAACTTTTCAGTTATATTTATTATAATAATCTTTTATTTATATTTTTATAATTAGGTTTTTAAAATTATTTTTATTTATAATTTAATCTTTAAAATTATAGTTTTTATAATCAAATCTCTAAAATTATTTTTTAATAAATCAGATCAATTTTTTTAAAAAAATTCAGATTAAAATTAAATTTATCAAATTTGAATGGACCAAAAATTTGATTCATACCTATCTCTATTCGTCATTGTTCACATGATCTAAAAAGGGGGATTAGTATCCCATGGTAAAAGGGACTTGTCCCCTCTACAAAAGAGTAGAAATCCTATGTCTCTTTCTCATCCCTTCTTTGAAAATTTTTTAAAAAATTAAATTTTAAATCACAACCCTTATTTTATATATCCTAAACTCTATACCCGATACCTACCCCTAAACCCTAACCAAAACCCTTAACCTAGAACCCTAAACCATAAATTCTAAACCTCTTATTTGAAGTGAAGGCATAAATGGAGGTATAGAGAAGAGGTAGACGATTTGCGCCCTCTACAAAGGGTGCAAATCATCTGCATCTTTATCATGTTTTTATTCGTGCCTTCGCTTCAAATTAGAGGATTTAAGGTTTAAGGTTAGGGGTTAAGGTTTAGGGAATTAGGGGTAGGGTGTATTTTTTAAAAGGTAGGATTTGGAGTTTAGAATATAAAAAATTAGAGTTAAGGTTTAAAATTTAATATTTTACAAAATTTTAACGGAAGACATAAATAAAACCAAGAGAAAGAGACAAATAACGAACAACCAAATCTTGCTTTACATGGCTTCCTTTTCATAATTTCAAAGTGTTTTTAGTTCTTTAATGATAGAGCTCAAAGTTCGAAAAACACAAATTATATAATATATTAAGATTCGTATCTTAAATTAAACTTCTGCTTTACAAACAAACATGTAACAAATCTAATTAGGAACATGTTTTTTTTTTATTCTAACCCACCATGTTAAAAACAAAAGATAATTGTAACATGAGGTTCAAAAGTTGGAGACATGAGACCTCCAAGTACCCTCTTCATTCATGCATGGAACAGTACAAATTAAAGGGCATCAAAAGAGGATAGAAAAAGAGAGTCTTGGGTTGGTGTCATGTATAAATCATCATTATTTGCTTCGACCTAGGGTTAGGGTTTTGTTTCCTTTTCCATGTCCCAGTTGTCTCCTTCACGTGTCTTGTTACCCCATCCATGGTTAATGTCCGAAGGGAATCAAATAACAGTTATGGACATTTCAAACTTTACAGAGAGTGGGAATTGGGAAGGAAGTATGATGACAAAGCTGATCACAAGGTGGAGCAAACAGTGTTACAGAAATGGTGACAGAGATTTCATGCGTTGATTTTGAATGATTTAAGGATGTTGAAATCAGGAAAGAAATAAAACCAATGGTTGTGATCTTCAGACACTGACCATCCAACTCAAGAAATCAATCATGAATGCCAAATCCCACTTTCTTTTTTCTTACAGAAAGCCTGCATGTGGCAAACTGGCAATGAATGATCTGAAACTGAAATACAACCAAAGCAAGAACATGTTTTTGAATCTCAGTTGAATAGTGACGGTTTTAAATTCCAGTACCAGAAGACGAATTTGAATAATAATAATAATAATAATAATAATTTAGTCTTACATAAGAATGAGGTGAGGAAGAGGTCACTCATGGCCTCATTATGGATTAATAAAATAAAGAGAAACTATATAATTAGTACATCAATTATATATGCACTATTGTTTTAATACGTTAATTATTATTGTTGGTAAAATAATATTAACGTTATATTTTTATTTTACTTTGATACTTGAATATTAAAAATTTATAAAAATGATGATATAATTTAGTATAATCACGATTTTAATTTAAAACGTTATTTTTAAGTACTTTTTTGAGATTAAATTCACTTTCAAAAATGCTTTTAGTAATCACAAATCCAAGAATTTTTCACTCTCTTGTATTCTTGTTGAGAGAGATTTATACAATTTCGATCTTATTTTATTTCTTTTTTATCTCTCGCATTATTATCGGTATTTCAATTATTGAGTTTGAATCCTCTTATCGACCCTCGTTAGTCCCTTAAATCTTAAAGTTTTAGTTGTTCACAACATGTTTTTAAACCCTAAAATACAAAAAATATTCAACAAGAGAAAAAAAAGAAAAAGAAAATGATGATAATTTTAACCCAAAAAATAAAATAAGTTTAAATTGATAAAATTTTAGAGTAAATTGATAGATTTTATATACTTTTAAACTGAAATTATTATTTATCACAAATCATACCACCATTTCCGTTAAAAAAAAGAAAATGAGGATAATTTTAATCCAAAAATTAAAAAAAAAACATAACACTTAACATTATTTTGTCAAAAATAATAATTAAAATATCTAAATAAAGGATGAGTCTATCACGTGCGTCGAACATTACTAAACACCACTAATGATGAACACCACTGAACACTATTAAATTAATTAATAAAAAATTTAAAATTTAAGGACTAAACATAATTTATAATTATTTAAAATAAAATTTAAAAAAATTATATATAATATTTTATTTTTTAAAATAATTTATTTAAATTATTTTTAATTTAAAAAATAAAAATATTAAATCAAAAACCTAAAACCCTAAAGTCAAAGGCCTAAAATATTAAACCTTAGATCCTAAAATCCAAAATAATAAATCATAAACTCTAAAACCTAAAACAATAAAACCCTAAACCCTAAAATCTAAAAATATAACCATAAACCCTAAAATAGAAAATATGAAATTCTAAAAGCATAAACCCTAAACTTAAAACCTAAAATTAGTTGAAAAGTTTAGGTTTTATGCTTAGGCTTTAGGGTTTTGGTTATTTTAGGGTTTAAGATTTTATGATTTGGATTTAGTGTTTATGGTTTAGTATTTTTAGTATTTTTGATTTTAGATTTTGGATATAGGGTTTTAAGATTATATTTTAGGGATTGTAATTTAATGTTTAGTGATTTTGATTTTGATTTTAGGGTTTAAAGTTTAGGGATTTTATTTTTTAAATTAATTTTTAGAGTTTAATATTTTTTATTTAATTAATAAAATAAAATATATATAGAAATTAATTTAATAAAAAATAATTTAAATAATTTATAATTATATTTTGAGTCCTTAAATATTTTAATCTTTATAAATTAGTTTAATAGTGTTCAACGATGTTCATCATTGACGGTGTTCAACGATGTTCGATGCCTGTTATAGAATTTTCCCTAAATAATAATATAAATATAGTTAAAGTACTAAATACTCCCTCCGTCCCATTATTTTAATCCTTTGTTGATTTTCACGTAGTTTTAGGAAGAAAAAATTTGTGTAAGAAAAATGATATAAAATAGTTGAAAGGACAATTTTATCCTTAAAAGGTTAAATTTTATTTTGTTAGAAAACAAAAGAAAGGGTAAAAAAGGAAATATACCTTATAAAAATTGTTGATTTTTTCAATAAGACATTTTAAGTGAGACAATTTTAAAACACAAAAAGGACATCAAATATGGGACAGAAAGAGTATATAATTTTCCGTTAGATAAAATATCACGTGGTCCTCACCTATAACTCTGGTAAGCTACGCGAATATCTTTAGAAACACACCTGGTTTTCCATTTTCATTTTCAAAAAAAATAAATCATTGAAAAACGTATCTGGTTAAAATTTTGAAATATTTTTTTCCTAGAAAATAAAATATGTATAAGCTAAAAAATAATATAGAGTTATTTTCACTATTTTCATTAAAATTATTTTATAAAATTGAAACAAATAGATAAATCTAACAATAAAATATAATTATTCATTGAAATACAATTCCCCATAAACTAAAAGAATTTTAAATTAATTAATTGACACGAGTTTATATCCATGTAAACATAAAAACATTTTTTTATAATGTTTTAAAATATAAAATCGATACGAATCTGTATAAATATAATAGATTTCTATTTTATTTATCATATTTTTATTAAAGAAAGTAAATAACCAAATACATCGAATCAAAATAAATGTAATATATTATTTTTTATCACATTTTATTATAAAAATAAATAATTAAAACACATTTTTCATTATTTTTATCATTGAGAGTGTTTTTTTATAAAAATATAATTTTTTTTTCTGAATTTTGAAAATAATTGAAATATTCATTGATTTGGACAAAAGAATCCGTTGCATAATTCACTGTTTAAAGTCATGTAACTGTTGACTATTGTGGGCCCATACATTTCAAATCCTCAACGAAAAACACGACAGGCAGATGCCTAATAAAATAAACTTTATTTTCTCAATAAAATTAGGATTAAATTATAAAAATATATAAATAACAGAGAATAAATATATAATTATTTTATTTTATTTTTAACGAATACGTTATCAGTTTATTGATTTTAACCGATCGATAGCTATTTCAATAATAGTTAATCCGTATATTTGATATTTTTTAAAATATTATGATTATTTCGATACCAATCATATAATATGATGATTATCTGTATAATTTAAACCTAAAATAAAAAAATTAACCGGAAAATTCAAGAGAAAAGAAAAACATTTTTATCTGCAGGACACGACTCTGGGCAGTAACTCAAACTCAAGCAAATTATATGTAACAAATTCGAATCTCACTCTGAAACTGAAACCTGTTGTTTTCCCACTCTTTCCCATATTTTCTCTCCATCCAAACATGTCCCTCTTCATTCTCTTCCTCCTCTCCACCCTTTCTTTCTCCCTCTCTTCACCTGCTGAACGTGAACTTCTCCTACAAATCAAAGCCTCATTGGACCCAGAGAACCGATTCTTGTCATCCTGGACGCATTACTCCGACCCATGTACCGCTGGTTCATTCGATGGGGTCGCATGCAACGGAGAGGGCCGAGTGGTCAACATTTCGTTGCAAGGGAAAGGTCTCTCCGGTCAAATACCGGCGGCTCTGGGTGGACTCAAGAGCTTGACTGGTTTGTACTTGCATTTCAACGCGTTGAGTGGGGAGATACCCAAGGAGATTGCTACTCTGACTCAACTCAGTGAGTTGTATCTCAATGTAAATAACTTGTCCGGAGTGATTCCTCCACATATCGGCAACATGACTGATCTTCAAGGTTCTTAAAAAAAAAACTTACTTTTTTCATATATATTCTTATGTCTTGGAGGTTTACGTGTCATAAAAAAGTTGAAGTCTTTGTAATTTTCTTTCTTAACTTTGTCTGATGTTAATTGCTTTGTTTTCTAATGGACGAAAAAGTAGCATTTCTAAAGTCATAATCTTTAGTTGATGTTTTTCTTCTTGTTTTTCGAGATTCAAAAGTAAAGTAAACATCTTTAGATCTGTTTCCTTATGCAGCAATGAGTTCTTGATATGTTTCATATAGATTATAAAGTATCTGATGGATAACTTTCATGAGATTAACATTAACCAAGTGTGAAACAATTCTGGGTTCTTCTGGTTGCAGTGCTTCAGCTGTGTTACAATAGGTTGACTGGGAGTTTACCAACACAGTTGGGCTCTGTACATAAGCTTACTGTCCTTGCTTTGCAATATAATGGGTTGACGGGTGCAATTCCTGCAAGTTTGGGGGATTTGGAGATGTTAACAAGGCTGGACTTGAGCTTTAATAACCTTTTCGGTTCGGTTCCAATGAAGTTAGCCAGTGCTCCGATGCTGAAAGTGTTAGACATCCGCAACAACACCTTATCCGGCAATGTCCCGACAGGTACTCTCCCTATTTGACAGTGCACTCATCCTTAAACTTGCTGTCTTTTTCATGTGTTTAATCAGTATCTTTGTGGATGAAATGCAGCTTTGAAGAGACTGAATGCTGGGTTCCAATATGAAAACAATCTGGGTCTGTGTGGTGTTGGGTTCCCTAATTTGAAAGATTGTGCAGAATCGAGTAAGATACATGGGAATAGACCTGAACCGTTCAAACCCTATGGTCTTAACCGAAAGAACATCCCGGAGTCTGCTGATTTACAACCTGGTTGCAGCAACACTAACTGTTCAAGGCCATCCAGAAGTACAAAAATCGGTGTAGTCTTTGGCATTGTTGGTGTTTTTCTTGTGCTGACAGTTGCAACACTTTTCACTTTCACGTGGTACCGTCGGAGAAAACAGAGAATCGGGAGTGCTTTCGATGCATCAGATAGTCGGCTTAGCACAGACCAGGTCAAGGAGGCTAACAGGAGAAGTGCCTCACCCCTAATTAGTTTAGAGTATTCCAATGGCTGGGACCCTTTAGACAAAGGTAGGAGTGGGAATGGATTTTCCCAGGAAGTTTTCGAGAGCTTTATGTTCAATTTAGAGGAAGTAGAGCGTGCTACTCAGTGTTTCTCGGAGGTGAATTTGTTGGGGAAGAGTAATTTCTCAGCCATCTATAAGGGTTCCTTGAGAGATAGGTCTGCGGTTGTAGTAAAATGCATTGCCAAGACAAGCTGCAAGTCTGATGAATCCGAGTTTCTACAAGGTCTTAAGATATTGACTTCATTGAAACACGAAAATCTAGTGAGATTGAGAGGCTTTTGTTGTTCCAAGGGCAGGGGGGAGTGTTTTCTCATCTATGATTATGTCCAGAATGGAAATCTGTTGCAGTATCTAGATTTAAAGCAGGGCTGCAGAAAGGTTATTGAATGGTCTACTAGAATTTCGATCATTTATGGTATTGCCAAAGGTAAATTATCTTAAAGATTTGGCTTTTTATGTAATATTCGATTAAATGAATGCCATAATGGTGGGATAATGAGTTTTTGTGCTTAGTCAGGGATTCTTCTGATGTTCTTAAACAGGTATTAGGTATCTGCATGAAAGCAAAGGAAGCAAACCGGTCCTCGTTCACCAGAATATATCTGCAGAGAAAGTGCTTATAGACAACCGATCGAATCCTTTACTCTCGGATTCTGGCCTGCACAAACTCCTTGCAGATGACATTGTCTTCTCCTCACTCAAGGCCAGTGCTGCAATGGGATACCTTGCTCCGGAATACACCACAACCGGACGTTTCACCGAGAAGAGTGATGTGTATGCATTTGGTATGATTGTATTTCAGATACTAAGCGGAAAGCGAAAAATCACCCAACTGATCCGCCATGCTGCTGAGATGTGCAAAGTCGAGGATCTCATCGATATGAATCTTGACGGAAAGTACTCAGATTCTGAGGCCACGAAACTTAGTAGAATCGCATTGCTTTGCACCCACGAATCTCCTTACCACAGGCCATCCATAGACAATGTGATACAAGAACTAAGTGGATTAATGAGCAACTCATGAAAGTTCTCAGGAGCTATTGCCTCGATGTTCAAGTGAACCAAGGCAGGATTCGGCTAGTACTAACCTCTGGTTAATGCCATAACTGAAGCTGCGCTTCAATTAATCTAATCCGACAGCATTGTCCTTTACTAAGGATTTGAACTCTCTGAATGTATCAATGTTTTTCAAGTCTCGTATCTTTTTCGATGTAATTGATGTCAAATGAATGGTTTTAAAACGCAACAATGCTGTTATTTTTGTAGTAGTGTTTATAATGGTTCTCACTTCTCAGTTGTCTGCTTCATTAGATAGAGGTGAGAAAAGGCTTACAAATAAGTTGAAGGATGTGGAATTTTAGGGACAAGACATATCTGGGCACTGCTTTTTTCTTTCAAACAGACAGTTGAACTTTATGCTCAAGATGGTAAGAGAAACGGATGGATACCTTTTCATTTTTACTCCATTCCAAGTGAGAAAGTTGCTGCAGCCAGCACGTGAAATCATGGAACATGACCCAAAGAGAGTGAAAACATAAGGACAATGTCGTGTTGCAGGGAGCGGAAATGGCCAACGAGCTTATGGCCAGGTAATGAGTCGAAAGAATGAGAATGAAGCCACCCCCACTGAATAATGCTTTTAAATAGACAGGCTGTTTTCTGCAAATTATGACCTAACAGTAGTCCAGTCCAGTACCAGTGACAGCCAAGGATTTACTAATTCTAACCCACCAACGTCCAAGTTGGAATTTTCTATGTTTCATATTTTAGGTATTTTGTTTCTTGCTTCTGCAGGCTTCTCGACGGTGGACTCTTTAGATTTGCCTTCTCCTTAGCATCTTTTCAGTGGTTGATAGGTGTCGACTTCATTATATCCCAACCTTTCGTTGGTCCTGATGCTCGACATCGTCCCTCTTCGATATTTCCATTGGTGTTCATTGCCAACCAGCTCAGATATTATGGCAAGTTTTTGGTCGGGATCTGTTGTGTTATAGGCCTTCGTGTTTTTATTCTCTGGATCAAAGATCGGTATTTTATCCGGCCAGATTGGATTTCAACTCGATCCGGTCCGATTATATTGAATTTTTTCATGAAAATATCAGGTTTAGGTTCAGTTTTTTTTAGAGTGACATCGGGCCGAGTCGGATTCAGGTTTAGAGTATAAAATATCTGACTTAACTCAACTTGGACTAAATATATAATTTTTTCATAAATATTTTAAGAATATTTATAATAATAGTCATTTATCTATATTTTTTTATAATTAAGTTCTTAAAATTAATTTTTATTTATAATTTAATCCTTAAAATTATAATTTTTATGATTAAGTTCATTAATTTTTTTTTTATAATTTAGTTCTTAAAGTTATTTTTTTATAGGTCAAGTCGGGTCAAAATCGGATTTAGAATATTTATTTTTGATCGGGTCGAATTGAATTTTTTTTTTAAATATTTGAGTCGAATCATATATAGGCTTAGGATATTTATGTTCGGGAGGGCCGAAACCCGACCCTTGCCCATCTCTACTCTGGACTCATGTTTTCTCTGAGTTTCTCTTTTGACTTTATCTAATATTTACGAGTCATGTAATTTTATATTTTTTTGAATTAACGTCAAATTTTAATCTTAACAATTGAAAACAAGGACAAAATTAAGATTCAATGTTAAGAAGAGTAAGAGTTTATTATAAATTTAAAAATTAAGAAAAACAAAAATTTTATTTAATTATTTTTTTGGATAAATGATTTGTTTTCATTTGAATCATCAAAATACTAAAAAGAGTTTACAAACGTCTATACATCAAAATCAGCAAAAATAATAAGAGTGTTAAGACAAATTCCATGAAATAATGAGAGAAATAGAAGAGTAAACAAGCTTCCTACAACATCGCAATCGCATCCCAACATCAAATTTGATTTGCATCTTAATAGGGATGGACATTTTACCCGGCCCGATCGGGTTTTGACCTGACCTGGCCTGATCGGGTCGGATTTTTTAATAAAAAAATCGGGTTCGGGTCGGGCGATTTTTTTAGTGGTATCGAGTCGGTTTGAGTTCGTTTTAAGGTGTAAAATATCCGACCTGACCCAACCCGAGACTAAATATGTAATTTTTCCATAAATTTTTAGAGATATCTATAATAATGGTCCTTTATTTATATATTTTTTTATAATTAGATCCTTAAAATCAATTTTTTTATTTATAATTTAGTCCTTAAAATTATATTTTTATTATTAAGTCCCCAAATATTATTTTTTTACAATTTAGTCTTTAAATTTATTTTTTCTATAGTTCGGGTCGGGTCAGAGTCGGATTTAAGGTATTTGTGTTCGGTTTGGGTTCGGGTGAACCGAAAATCCGACCCGGCCCAGCCCGTACCCATCTCTACATCTTAATAACCCAAGCACTTCTTACACCTTTGCTATGCAACTTATTATTTTTTTCTTGCCAAACATAATACAAAAAGACTCCCTAAACTACACGAATAATAACAACCCTCAAAGATTTACTTTTACTATGTTTTTGCATCCAGTCGAGTAGCACTTCTCATTCACCCACTATAGGCCTAATATCGCAAGCCTGCAAGATTAATTTGTCAAACATCACATGCAAAACAATAATCACAAAAAATGATTTTTGTTTTTATAAAACTCTCAGAAAACACTTTGGATCAAGCATGCATCCCTAAAGTAACATACGGTTCTTAGTAGGTAGCCTGTTTTTCAAAGCCAATTAAATAATAAAAAATGTTTAGGGAGAGTTAAACCACCCTATATGATACGAAATTATCTCACTCTTTTTATCTTAAATTTTTTATTTAATTATTATTTAAATTTAAAAATAATAAAATATAATTATACTAAAAAAATTTGAAATGACAACAATCCTTTCACCCCATACAATATGCATGGCTCCTTTCCAGTCTGGGAACAATAACTATACTTCAAATATAATTAAGCTTATCCAACTTGCATGGGTTGGTTTGGAAGCATTTTCCAGCTCATTTACTTAATTAAAATCATTGTCTCTCTCATTAATTAATATTGTAGAGTACCAGTATATTAAATACTACATTTATGTACAAACCAACCAATCAAAAATAATTGTAACCATGGGAAGGGACACAGAAGATTTGGGTGTCTAATAACACCTTTAAATTTCTAAAAAAAATATTTTTTTATGAAATTTATATATAAAAAATTAAAAAATATAAAAGATTATTTATAAGTTAAATAATACCCTTTTATAAATAATTATTTCTCTTTAAATATAATTAAAAAATAACATCTTTTTATAAATAATTAACTCTTTTTAAATATAATTAAAACAATGACATTGCTTAAATAAATTTTTGGTTTCATCCTTAATTAATAATTATATCCATCATTATTATAAGTCGTAATGAATAAAATTATATAAATTCGGGTTAGTTTAAATATTATGAAATTTTTAAAAAGAATTAAGTATATTTAATATTTATAATATAAGATTAATATCCGTCCAGTAGTGCTGTAAGAGTTGACAAAATTAAATTATATAAGACGATCCGGTTGGTTTGGTATCAATTATCAAGAAATAGATTTAAAAGCTTTCGTAGACACTATTTTTTTCACGGAAATATTAAATTTTATTTAATAAAAAAATATATATAATATATATCTCATTAAAAAAATTATAAATATAATAAGACTTGAATCGAAAAAAATATTTTTTTTAGTTCGAATCGAGGTGAAAATATTCGATTTGTTTTGATTCAACTTAGAATTTTATAAATGATTCGAATCAAAAAATTTAAAATAAAGTTTGAATTGTAGAATAAAAATTTTTATAACTATTTTTTTAGTAATTAATATATTGATTTTTAAGTTTTAGATAAACTCCTCAATTTTTTTTTCTGATATATACATATATTAATAAAAAAATATAAAAAAATACAATGAAGAAATATGTATGCAATTAATTTATAACATTAGATAAAGTTATTTAAATTAAAATCAAATTATACTATAACATGATAAATAATTACAATTAAAATGTACAAGGATTCAAAAGCTCAACTCAAACTTAACTCGAATTTCAAAAACTCGACCTGAATTAAAAAAAATTTAAAATAGAGTCTGAGTTATAAAATATGACGTGTTAACTCGAATAATTTAAATATTTTTTATTTAACTCGAATGATCACTCTTAAATAGTTCAATCATTAAAAATACAATTTAAATATGATTTGTATATGTTATCATTTCCCTTCTCTACTTCTGCCTAAATCTATATATAGACTCAAAAATTCGATTCGATTTTCATAAATTCAATTCTATTTAAAAAAAATTTAAAATAAAGTTTGAATCATAAAATATGACTTATAAACTCGAATAACTCAAATTTTTTGACCGAGGCTCTTGAAATTTTGAAAATTTTATATTTTAGTCTATTTTTAAAAAAAAAATCATATTAAGGTTTAAAATTTTGGAATATTTTTTAATTGAACCCCTCCCATCTTTTTAAAAAGTTCTCATGAAATCTCCCACAAGTTTAAAAATTTTAATTAGACCCCCCAATGTTTGAAAATACATAAATTAAATCCTTAAATTTTTTGAAAATTTCAATTTAACCCTTTATTTTTTTAAAATATTAAGTTTCTAAGTAGGTTGTCAGTTCCCAAGTAGTTTCTTGTTTGAATTCCACAAGGCAAGTAAATGAAGAAGAAATAGCTTTTAACTTTGATTAGAAGAAGAGAAAGACAGTGGTATTACTGTAAATAGATTGATATTTAAATTTCGTAGGATTCCCCTGGAAAAGGATTAGGGTATTCTAAGGTACCTAAAAAGCGGTAACTTAAAAAACAGCTAAAAAATAATTATATTAAATTTTTGGCTTTAAAAAGCCCTTGAATTTTTGGGAAATAATTAATTAAGCTCCTATTTTTTTTTTTTTTACATTCAATTAAGTTTCCGAACAAAAAAAAATCGATTAAACTTTTGAACCAAGAAATTAAATCAATTAAACTATTTGACCAATTTTAACTATTGATAGTTTTTTTTTTCAGATACTATCGATACATGATACAATACAATTCTATCATGTTGCATTTAAAAAAAAAGTCAAAAAAATAATTTTTATATTTTTTTGAGAAATTTTAAATATTAAAAAAAATAAGTATAATTTTTTTAAAAGAATATCTAGTGAAAACACTGTGACACGTTGTACTGAAACAATAGACCAAAAAAATTGTTCAAATTTAATGATCAAAATTGGTTGAATGGCTTAATTGATTCTATTTCGTAGTTTAAGGGCTTAATTGATTCAATTTCTTGATTTAAGAGCTTAATTGAGTAAAAAAAATTAAGAGCTTAATTATTTTTTTTTTAAATTCAAAGCTTCTTTGACCTTCTATTTTTTTTTTTTATAAAATTCGTAAGAAATTCAGTATTAAATTTAAATATATATCAAAATCCTTATAATTTTAATGATTTTTCAAGCAGGTCGTTCCTTAGAACTACTCTAATTCTAATACAAAATGAATCAGGCAGGCTCACAAGTGTAGCTGACGTAGCATTGGGAATCTTCAGTTCAACCATTCTTTTCTGGTACTATTTAAATCGCCACTATAGGTCTGCGGTGACGGTGTTTGAAAACGCATAGATTCCAAAATAGATTCCTTGAACTGGGAAATCAGACGTAGAGAACTATATTTTTTAAATTAATATTCGAATTATATATTTTTCAAATTAATATTAAAGAATTATTAAAAAAATTATACATTTTTATCTTAATTTAAAATAATTTAATAAATTTAATCTTTAATATTATAAATTATATCAATTTAGTAAAAATATGATATTATCAAATTAAGTGAGTATATAAGATTAAAGAAACAATTAATTAACTAACAGGGTTAGTCCAAGTGGTAAGCGGCTTGGTTTCACTTAAGTAAGTCTCAAGTTCGAGACGTTGTCTAATTCAAATATCAACTTTAGAGTAAAAATTATTAAAGTATCGACTTGAGAAAATGTGTATAATTTAAGTACTAATTCGTAAACAAAAATTTATTAGGTACTAAATTGAGAGAATGATTCTAATTAAAATACCAAATCTATATTTGAACCTTACTTAATTAACTAAAATTATTTTTTCTAAATTGATATTTTATTATAAATATGAATTTGAAAAATATACACCAAATATGAAATAATATAAAACATTTAAAATGTATATAATGATTTTATTAACTATCGATTAGTCCTCTAATTGATAAATTTAATAGAATATTAAATTTTAATAAAATAATTAAGAGTATAAGAAAAAGAGAAAATTATTTTATAAAATATAGTATTTATTACAATATTTGAGTAAACGTTGCCTATACATGACGTTATCACTTAAATTATTATTATTATTTTATAAAAAATAACGTCATTTACAAGTGACATTATTTTAAAAATAATAATAATTTAAGAGATGATATTATATATAAATAACATTATCTTTTAAACATTATAAAAAATATTGTATTTTATAAAATAAATTCTCTTAATATCTTTAATTATTTTATTACAATTTAATATTCCATTAAATTACCACTACTGATTAAATCATTATAAAGTCGTGATGCATAATTATATTCTTTTAAATGACATATTTTCCTTTTAATAAATGCGTCGCCGGCGATTCTCTCGGATCAGGAATAAACTAAGGCACTTATATTTCGTTGCTTAAATTATCGGGTTGACCTAAGTGTAAAACGATTCAAAGGGTTTTATATAATTTATTAAAATAAAAGATTTATTTTATTAAAATTATTATTATTATTATTAAAGATTTTAGGAATTGTGCATCATTTATTCAAAAAAAAATATATTTTTTTAAAAATTATCATAATAAAAAACATTATTAGATTATTCTACTAAACAAAAAATAAATATTAAATATTTAAAATTCAAATATTTTTATTTTTTCACCTAAAAATATTTTTTTAAAATTTTAAATAATTATTTTATATATAAATATAATTATAAATATTTAATTTAATTTTTATATTTTGAGACTCTCTCTTTGGAGGAGTTTATAATATCATTTCTATTATGTCTGTCTAGAACTCTCCCTGTCTAAATGATAGACAATTTGATAAATGATAGGTTATTTAATATCATGTATGTAAAAATTCTCATTAAAAGATTTATAATTTATTATCTAAATTAAGTATATAATACGGATCAATTTAAATTAACGAAGATAAATCTTTATATTTAAAGCAACCAAAAGAATCGTCACTAATTCTTAATTTTAGCGACAATTCATACAAATTTTGTCGCAAATGCAATAATTCAATTTCTTTTAAAAAAATTATGTTTTTTTCATATTTTTTTAAAGATTTAATTAATTTATCGCAAATTCTCGTAATCTCTTTCTCTTGTTACAAAAATCGTAAGGCTTAATTTATAGTTTATTTCGTTGTTCGATTAAAGATTTAAAATTTAACGTTTATGATTTATTTTTCGTTTGTTTATCGATTTTTGAAGATGTAAGGTTGGGTTAATGTGGAGAGTCGACGATAAAATTAGTGGTTGATAATGATTTAGGACTTTTTTTTTTTAAAAATAGTTTTTTTTATAAGTTACAATTTTTTATTTTTTAAATTAAAAATTAAAGAAAACTAGAGAAATAGGTCACATATCTATTTATTACCGGATAATAGAAAAAATTAATAATTATAAAAAAAATCTTACAATAATAATAAAATAAAACGTTAAGCATTTACTTAAAACAAAAATTACTTTAAACACTAATATAAAAAATACATAATTTAAACATTACTTTATGTATTAAGCTTTAAAATGATATTTTAATATTTGGTTATACACTGGATCTGACTATTATTTTCTATTTTGTTTTATCAAAATATAAAAAATAGTTAAAAAATAAAATAATTTAAAAATATAAAACATAACGTATGTGATAGTTAAAAAAATTATATTAATTAATATAATAAATATGGTCATAGACTTATCAGTCGATAAAATGGTCCATTACATTAATATAATAAATATGATCATAGATCTATCCGTCGATGAAATTATCCATTCAACTTGGGAAAGGGATTTCACCTTGGATTGGGTGAAGTGAAATTAATGCTATATTATTATTATTATTATTATTTAATGTTTACTCTAAAGAAATAATATTTTAAAAATTAAAAAAAAATACACGACTTATCTTGTTTTAATGGTTAAGAAAATAATATTATGTTTAGAGGTCACAGATTTAAATATCAATATTTGCAGCACAATGATTAAGGAGCATTTTTTAATGATCGAGAATATATTATAAAACAAATATATTTTTATATCAATTTATAACCCCAAACAAACAAAACAAGCTATGTAATTGGTTTGAGTGCAAATCGTCAATCTCTTAATCGCGTCTCTATTGATGTCTCCACTTTAAATTAATCAGTTTAGGATTTGAAGTTAAGGGTACGATGTACTCTTTAAGGGGTATGATTTAAAGTTTAGGATGTAGAAAATTAGGGTTAAGATTAAATTTTAATTTTTAAAATTTTTTAATAAAAAATAATAAAAAAACATAATTAAGAGAAAAAAAAAAATTCTACTCGCATATACTTTTGTCTATATAAAGATCTTCGCAAGTAATCAAATTATCATTTTCAACACATCAACCAAACCCAAAATTTGTTCTCATATCAATGGAGCTTCTATTACCAAATTCTGTAAACTCAACCCCCTTAACAACTTTAGGCTTCCTGGAGAGAGCTGCTGTGGCCTACGGCGACTCTCCTTCCGTCGTCTACAACAATGTTTCATACACATGGTCGCAAACCCATCGTCGATGTCTCCAAATGGCGTCGTCTTTGAAATCCCTCGGCGTCCAAAGAGGCCAAGTGGTTTCAGTTGTCGCCCCTAATGTCCCCTCCATGTACGAGCTCCAGTTTGCTGTGCCCATGTCTGGAGCCATCCTTAATAACATCAATACTCGCCTCGATGCCAAAACTTTGTCGGTACTCTTACAACACAGCGAATCCAAGCTTGTTTTTGTCGATCACCAGTTTAGTTCGCTTATTCTTGAAGCAATCTCGTTGTTTCCGAAAAACATAAAGCCCCCACAACTGGTCCTCATCGACGACGAGATGGACTCGTCAGGAAGCAAAACTGTATTATCAACCGTTGATTTTCTTGATCATTATGAGGGGATATTGGAAGATGGTGATCCGAGATTCAAGTGGGTCAGGCCGAAGAGTGAGTGGGATCCAATGGTGTTGAACTACACGTCAGGCACGACATCTTGTCCGAAAGGTGTGAGTTTAAGCCATAGGGCTATTTTCATAATCACCATGAATGCTTTGGTTGATTGGTCGGTTCCAAATCAACCCGTTTACTTATGGACTTTACCCATTTTCCATGCTAACGGGTGGAGCTTCCCTTGGGGGATGGCTGCCGTCGGAGGGACCAATATTTGCCTCCGGAAAGTTGACCCTTCATTGATTTACCCTTTGATTAAAAAGCATAAGGTGACCCATATGTGTGGTGCACCCGTGGTTCTCAACATGCTGTCAAACTCACTAGATCTTGAACCATTGGATCACCCTGTCCAAATTCTAACCGCCGGTTCACCCCCACCAGCACCAGTCCTAGCCAGAACCGAGTCAATGGGGTTTGTGGTAGGTCATGGCTACGGGTTAACCGAAACAGGAGGAATCGTTGTCTCATGTGTATGGAAAAAGGACTGGAATAAACTCCCATTAACAGAAAGAGCCAGGCTAAAGTCAAGACAAGGAGTTAACTCAGTCGCTTTAGCAGAAGCCGATGTTTTGGATCCCGAGACAGGGGAAAGCGTGAAACGTGATGGGAAAACAGTCGGCGAGGTTGTCTTACGCGGTGGATGTCTCATGTTAGGATATCTCAAAGACACCGAAGCAACATCCAACAGCATGCGTGAAAATGGTTGGTTCTACACCGGCGACGTCGGTGTAATTCACCCGGATGGTTATGTTGAAATCAAGGATCGATCCAAGGATATAATTATAAGCGGTGGAGAAAACATAAGCAGCCCCGAAGTTGAGTCGGTGTTGTATTCACATCCAGCGGTTAACGAGGCAGCAGTGGTGGCTAAACCTGATAAGTTTTGGGGTGAAACACCGTGTGCGTTTGTGAGTTTGAAGAAGAACGGTGAGTTGAATCGTGTACCGAGTGAGAAGGAGCTTATACAGTATTGTAGAGATAAGTTGCCGCATTATATGGTTCCCAAGACGGTGGTGTTCGAAAACGAGCTTCCCAAGACATCAACGGGGAAAGTACAGAAATTCATTCTCAGGCGAATTGCCAAGGCTATGAGTTGAGTTGACTTCGCCTGCATGCACTCGGTTTGGTATTGTAATAAATTTATTTCACGTGACGTATCAATATTTTGTTCAATAATTGGTGTACGATTCCTTATTTCAAAGAACATAATTTGAATCATGCATGTGATCATATCTAAGTCAATATGAAAAAAAAAAATTATATGGTAGCATGTTACATGTACGTGCATATTTTATCTTGGCTTTACCAACTTGCCAAAGCTAATTAATTGCTTCAAATATATAAAATATATAAAAGTTGTTCCCATTCTATACTGCAGGGGTGTTTATTGTCGGATATCGGATTAGATCGGATTTAATTTTTTTAAATATTCAAGTTTTTGAATTGATGATATAGTGATTCGTATCCGATAAAAAAACGAATATTCACATATTTGAATATCGGATAGTACGATATCTGATTATCCAAAAAATATAATTTGATTATACTAATTTTTCGAATTTGAAGGTTGTATTTGTAAAAAAATTAGAATTTCGTATATAATAAACAACAAATTACTAAATACAATAAGATTCACAATTATAAAAGTTTTAATTTTTAAAAATTTTAAATATAACAAGATTAATATTAATAAAAATTTAAATTTTTGGATTTTCGGATAATCCGAAACTTGAAATATTGCGATCCGTATCCAATCCAAAAAAATTAAAATTGGATCGGATATCTGATCCAAAAATAAAAATCAGATCGAATATCCGAATTTTTAGATCGAATCAATAGATAATCGGATTGGATCGACCATATCTGATACTTTTAAACACCCTTACTGTACTGTTACAAAATTGTGAAAGACTTGAAAATTTTAGAGTAAATTACATATTTAGTATCTTATTTTTTATATATATTTTTATTTGGTAGTGAGTTTGAACGAGCGCAATAATAACGGTCGCATAAATCTCCTAAAAATATAGAATCCCAAATTAAGGGTCTCGTTTTAATATGTTATTCAGAATCTTTAAATCTTTAAAATGTTGTTGTCATTCAACTAATAATTTTAATAAAATAATACTTAATGTTATATTTTAAGCTGCTTAAATGACCAAGAATAACTTTAAGTTTTAAAAGAATAAGAGCAACGAAAGTGATATTCCTGCTTATAGATTTAATTTCCATTAATTTCCATCTGATATTATATTCCTGTAGAAGGAAAGGATTCTGTGTTCTGATCTGGACTCTAGCGTCTTCCAAAGTCAAACTGATTTTAATAACTGACATAATCAGTTAAGATTTAATAGTTTTAATTTTTTTATTTTTTATTAATTAATTTAATAATATTCAATGATATTTAATATTAATAAATAATATTTAATGATATTTGATGTCCATCGTAGAATTTTTTTATCAATTAATCATATTTTTAAAATCATCTTACCTCATTAGTTAAGAGAATGGTTGTTGTTTTTTAAAATTATAGATTCGAGCATTATTATTTATAATATAACAATTAAATTATCAACCTCTAATGATCGAGAGTATATTATAAAATAGATATAATTTATATTTAAAATAATTTATATTAAAAGGTTAATTTATGTAATCAATAATGTCATTTATGGGTAAGTAATACAACCCATATTTAGAAAAAAAGGTGGCAGGAGAAGAAATATAGATATGTTTTAGAAGTGGCTAGAGCCTTGAGTTTTCATTTAGTAAAATTCTGGAGCTGTTCTTACAGCCTTAATTAGCAGGCTTCCTACTGTTGTTCTTCAATGAAAAACACTATTGGAACCACTTTATAAAAAACCTGACTTTGATTTAGTTTTTGTTTCCTAGTTCTAATTCAGTTCCACTTTCACCTTTTACTTCTTCACCTTCACCTTCTATATCTTTACCAAGTCATTCTGTTTCTTCAAATGATTCTGGTGTTGTTCCTCAAGATTCTGGACATTCGCCTAACACATTGATCCAGGACATGTATGATGGGGTTATTAAGTGCTGTAATGAAAAAGGGTTTCTCTAGTAATTAGCTTAGCCATCTCTCTCGAGCATGGCGAAGTTCGACATTTTCATGAACATCTTTCTCTGGTTTAATAACAGGAAAATCAATGTGTTTTCTCTAGTGTTTCATGTCTGGTCAACTGTTTAACAAATGACTTAACCTTGAAAGTTTCAAAGCAATCATGGAAAGTTTCTCGCTTATCTAATGGCATGGAGTGCCGAAGTTTAAACCTTGCCAAAAATGACGGACAATCCAATAAAATGAATGGCCATTCTCACACTGCTCCATCTTTCCCTCGTTTCAAGCATAAGTATCCGATGGACTCGTCGAGTATGTGGCACTTCGGATGCTTGGAACTCCATCAGCTGATGGTGGAAAATTGAGTTGGATGGTACTCATAATGGATAACGTGACTGTCAAAGTCATGTCTCATTCATGTAAAATGGCAGATATCACAGATCAAGGAGTTTCCCGTATGTTTTTTCAAACATTTATGTCAAAAATGAAGCAAAACATCATTTTATTTTATGTTCCAAATATGCAGATGAACTTGGAGTACTTTCCTGTAGATAGTCAGGTAAGACGGCAAATGGACAAGTCATTGTAAATTTTGATGCAGGCGTACATCACTGATCATAATCCAGCCGTGGTAGAACTCTTTAGTCTTTAGTGAAGATGTAGACAAGTCTCAGAATTTGGAAATTTTGTTGAACATAATGGCAACTCGAATGGCCACAGTTTTTTACTCGATGAAGGTGAGAATAATATAAGAAATTAGTAAGCAACTATGGTACTTGAATAACAAGTGAAAGTATGATCCGACTCGGTAATGAATGTCGTGTTGTTAGCTTAACGGTTTATACTTTATATACCTTTCTGTGTTCTAAATTCGGTATATTACCTAAATCGTAATAAAAACGATAGGGACTGTATTTATTATATAATTTTTATTACTCTTTCATATATTATTCTAAATTAATCGGTCAACCGGGTTAGATTTAGATATTAATTTTTTCTTTTTAATCCAATGGTTAAGAAAACAGATCACCAATCTAACGGTTAAAAAATTCATGTTTTATTTTAGCTATTTTTAGTTTTTTTTTTTAAAAAAAGCATGCGATTATCTCTCCTTACCCTCATTTAATTTGGTCATTGTTTATTGTCTTAGTTAGTGACACATTCATAATATTTTTTAAGATGGGTATAATTCAAAATATTTTTAGTGTGACAGAAATCATAAATACCTCAAAATTTTAGAGTATATATAAATTATAAAATTTAAAAATTAATTTATAAAAATTAAAATAAACACGGATCCACTTAAAAATATATGATTTTACAACTGCCTATATAATAGTTATAATATTTATATGAAAAGTTATTCCATACACATATGAAACGATCCTTAGGCTGCTCAATCATTTTTGTTTTAAATACAAGGAATTTAGTTTAAAATTTAAAATATAACAATTTAAATTTATGATTTAAAATTTAAAATTAATATTTAAAAATATATTTTTAATTACATTTTTAACCTTCGATAACATGTATAAATATTTAAAATTCGATCTATTAAAAAAATGATAGATGTACTTTTTAGTAAATTTCAGTAGTGCACACTGCACGGCACGTGTAAATCGATATCTGATATTTCCACGCGGAGAAGGGGTAGAACAAAGTTGACGTCTTACCTCCGCCGATTCCAATTCTCCTCGAAGCCTTGATTCCTCCCACTGTACTTGCTTTCTCTGGCATCGGAAAGAAGGAAAATCACTGTTATTTCTTCACTCGCTAATGGATCCGGTTATTGCCATTGCGGCTCTTTCAGTTGTTCTCGGAGCTTTGATCGCTTTCATTTTCTTCAGAAATTATCTTCTCAAACAAAGATCCGAAGTCCAAACCATTGCGAAACCGGAGCTTCATTCAGATCCGAAAAAGCAATCGAAACCGCCTCAGTCTATTTCTAAAAAGTCTCACCCTAAATCTCATTCTCACGCCTCTGACAAGGTAATTATTTCTCTCTTCTGTTGATCGGCGATGAAATTAGACAGAGATCCAAAGCACAATTTGAAGTTTCACTTCTTAATCTTACTTCCTGATTTGTATACCAGTGTAAACGGAAACGGAAATAAAAAGAATTAATTACCCAATCCATTAGACTTTTTCTTGTTTTCTCCAGAATTTGGGATGTTTTTGTGATAATCTGATATTGCTAGGGTTTAGTCTGCGATTTTTAGTACTATATAAGAAATGATAGAAGGTGATTAAAAATACTTATTGTGTAATATAGGATTCAAACAAGCGACATCATCCATTGGATTTGAATACTCTTAAAGGTCATGCGGATTCGGTTACAGGGTTATGTTTCTCCCCTGATGGTCATAATTTGGCAACAGGTAGCTGAGAACTATTGGTGTTTTTTTTAACAAAATACTTGTGTGTTCATATTCATGAATGTTTCATCTTAATTCGGTTTCTCGTGTTTCTGCAAAGCTTGTGCTGATGGAGCAGTCAGGGTATTTAAGCTGGAGGATGCTTCAAGTAAAAGTTTCAAGTATGAACACGAAGCACTTTTTCTAATAGTTATATGACCCTGGGAGGATTGCCTCTTAGTATCATCTTGTGCTACTGCTGTGCAGGTTTTTAAGAATTAATCTGCCTGCTGGAGGTCATCCGCTAGCTGTTGCTTTTTCTGATGATGCATCTTCTATAATTGTGGCTTCTCAAGCTATGAGTGGTTGTTCCTTGTATATGTATCAAGAAGAAAAACCGAAAATGGCTAATGACCCCAAGCAGCAGACAAAGCTCCCTCTTCCACAAATTAAGTGGGAACACCATAAAATCCATGACAAACAAGCAATCCTGACCTTAACTGGGGCTACATCAAGTTATGGAACTGGAGATGGGAGTACCATTATTGCCTCTTGTGCAGAAGGTTTGGCATTATCCACGTCACAAAATACCTGTATATATTTTACCTAAACAGTACAATACTTAATTCAGATCTAATATAAGTATCTCTTTGTTACTTCTCAGGTACTGATATCACACTTTGGCATGGAAGAACTGGGAAAACTGTAGGGCATGTCGACACTAATCAATTAAAAAATAACATGGCTACTATATCACCAAATGGCCGTTTTCTTGCTGCTGCAGCCTTTACAGCGGATGTGAAGGTAGGGATCTCTAAATTCCCTTGTATGTGTAGCACAATATCAATACCATGATCAATATGTGTAAATTCTGAAGTTACACCTTAATAGTTTAAGTTACTTATCACTAATATTTTGCTGAAATTTTGAATTTATGATTGTGTCCATGTTCGACATCATGAGGTTAACAAATCACTAAATGCATTACAGAATTCAGTTACACATTTATTTATTGGAAGAAGGTATCGGATATTAAGCCCTATTTTGTATAAATGATCATTCCTGTTTTTTTTTTTTTTTTTTTGAATTCTTACTATATTGATGGTCAGGGCATGCATGTGCTGCATATAGAACTGAAATGACTGGTTTATATTTGCCATTTATATTGAAGATGCAGTGCATCATGTTACTTGGTGCAGTAAAGCAATCATAATTCTACATTGTATCCTTCAGGTTCATTAGTGTGCTAAGTATTGATATTTTCTTTGTCAGGTGTGGGAGATTGTGTATTCGAAGGATGGTTCAGTCAAGGAGGTTGTAAAAGCTATGCAGCTTAAGGGGCACAAGGCATGTGATTTCAATCAATAGTGCTTTCATTTGGTTCAATTACTTATGTTCCATCACGTCTCAAATTGTATTTTCTCTGTTTGAGGTTTTCAGAGTTTTTATGATAATTTATATAGGAGAATGATGGCCAAAGGGTTTACTTTATGAAGGCTTTTCACTTCTGTTCATGGTACTTAATACTGATGGAAATTGCTGCTCTTGATTTGAATCATGTTTATCCAAATAGGAGAATGGTTTTTAATTTGTTTTGACTTCTTCTAGCTAATGCATCTCATCTATTCTTTTATGCGGCATATCAGAAATAAATAAACAGGCTAATAGCTCCATGACTTGCCTTGAAAATTCTGTTTGTTCTAACCTTTCCTTTTTTGTGTTCCTTTTTCCTAAATGTCCAGAGTGCAGTAACTTGGTTATGCTTTTCTCCGAACTCAGAGCAAATTATCACAGCATCCAAGGATGGTTCGATAAGAATTTGGAACATTAATGGTCTGTCTGCTCTCCTTAGTTTTTCTCCCTCTTTTATGCACACATTCTTCCATTCTTGATGGAAAAAAATCAACTTTATAATGGTTGGTTTCCTTCCATGTATAAAAGAAAAAGAGACTGGGGTTGGAGGTGCAATAAATCATCTCCATAAATTTGAAAGACGTTGCTCATATAAAAAACTCTAAATGATGTGCTAATTTACAAGTTTTTGTGCCAAAGCTTTCCTGGTTCGGTAGCTATTTCCATTTCTCATATTAATAGTTACTATTTTGTGTCTGCTGACTATTCTAATTGATTTGTGAAGTTCGATACCATCTTGATGAGGATCCAAAAACTCTGAAGGTGTTTTCAATACCACTTCATGATTCAAGTGGTTCTGCTTTGCACTATGACCGTCTCAGCTTATCTCCTGATGGAAAGATACTGGCAACTACTCATGGTTCAACATTACAGTGGCTATGCATCGAAACAGGAAAGGTCTTGGATACAGCTGAAAAGGCCCATGATGGTACATCCCAAGTACCAAACATTTTGTTTTATCCGTACCATATTGTCAGATATGAATCTATAGAAAGGGTGTCATTAACTACATAGTGCTAATGTTTTTCTTAACCCTGATGCTCTATGATGACTGTCACCCTGGTTGGGGCACTTCTTTCTTGTATGATTGATTGATATCAAATAGGAAATGCTATTTGTGATTCTGGCATTCAGCTTCATTTTATGCTGCAGGTGATATTACATGGATTACGTGGTCACCCAAGCCTATACCTCTCGGTAACTAGAATTTTATGCTTTTGTGAGTTTATGAGATATATCTCCAGCTGTTCTTCTTACGATCAATATTGTTTGAATAGGAAATGAAGAAGTGGTGGTTCTGGCTACGGCAAGTGTTGACAAGAAAGTGAAATTGTGGGCAACTCCTCCCGTAAGTTCTTCATGAGCAACTCATTTATCATACAATGTCAAGAAGTTGATGGACATCCCGGGCATAGTTGTGGATTCAGTTTAGTTCTGGCTCTACAATCTTTAACATCAATAGAGAATTCATAGTCATACTTAGGCTCTTATGGAGTGGTCGAATAATTAGATTTGTATGGTAGGCGTGATTGGAGCCCAGATACGGAGGAATCTTTTCATATGTTTGGTTGAATAGGGTTATCTTATTACTGAAATTTTGCTTACTTGAAAGTTTTAAAAGAGATGTGGTGGCTGTGTGTACCTCTTAACTTTTCCTGAATGCTGTTGGCTGTTTTACTAGTACTTCCCTTTTTTACAATAATTCAGTAAGGGTGAGTATTCGATTAAGTCGATTTAAAAAATTTAAGTTATTCGAGTCATATTTTATAATTCAAACTTTATTTGATTTTTTTCGATTCGAGTTGAATTTAAGAAATTTGAATTGAGTTTTCGAGTTTCTATAAATATTTAATTGTAATTATTTATCATGTTATCGTATGATTTGATTTTAATTTAAACGATTTTTTCTAATTATATAAGATATGCATATATATATATATATTTTATATGTAGCAATATTTTTTTATATTTTTATATATTAATGTACATATATTATAAAAAATTGAGAGACTTGTCTCAAATTTAAAAATAAATCTTTTAATTATTAAAAATTTTGAGTTATTTAAATTTTTATTTTACAACTTAAATTTTATTTGAAATTTTTTTGAGTCGAGTCTATGAAATTTCGAGTTGAGTCAAAACGAATTGAGTATTTTCGTCTCGATTTGAGTTTAGTTTTTTTGAGTCGAGTTTTTTTCACCATGGAGGCCATTGTCCTGTGTTTATGAATTATTGTTTGATTACTGGCAATCGAAGTCGCAAATTCTGGCTGCTGCCTCGTGGGAAAAAAACTCACCTCCGTGATGCTTGAAACAAGTTAAAGAGCCTGTGCTCTACCGAGTTCCTACTGAGCTATACAGGGCATAGTTTCTATGTACTATGATAAAGTATTGTTGATCTCTCAAAAAAGTATTTTTTTTATGGAACTGTTAAAAACTTGAGATGTTTTGTCTCATTCCATCCAAAATTATGGGAATCATTTATGACAACAATTTCAAAGTTGTCACCCTGAATTAGAAAAAGGAGAGGTAGTTGACATTCATGCTCCTGATCGAAGTCTCGACGGAGACAACAGACAAGGGAGCTTATCTTCTAACAACATATATTTAACAGCATCCTGAGAGACCAAGGATTTTATATGATAATTTCAAAGTTTAAACGAATCAAAACTTAGAGTATGCAAAAACTAAGAACAACCTAGACTAGCAACAGGAGAGGACTCGAGGGTTCAAGTTGGTTATCTAAGAAAGCCACGATGAGCGTTGAACCAGAGCCTTGAGAGCAGTATCCGACCTTCTCATAGGAACCAACTAACAGCATCATATGTGAAGACACAACCCTTTCCTAATGGTTTAACATAAAAACATTAATTCTCATTTTGGATCAAACCCATTTTAAAAAACGATAAATGAGAATCGTGTTGAGGCCTGCACAAACACAGTTTCCTTAAAACAGTTTTTTTATCACTCCTAAGGTACTTGAGTATGTTGGAAAATAGATAAAAATAGATAAACGGTTTTGATAATCAACCATCAACACTTGTTCTACTTTTTCGACTAATTGATTGTATACATACATTAAGGTTGCTCTTTCTTCTAGATTTCCATTATATATAATAACAATGTCATTCGAACAACTCTAGAACATGGGCATGAGAGGAGACAGGAAGGGGATGACAGGGACGTTTCACTCCTAAATGGAGAATTTCCCTATTTAGTCCCTTAAATTTTCAAGTTTTAAAATTAAGAAAACGGTAAAACTTCCTTTTGACCTCCCTAAAATGATCCATTTCAGTTCAGTCCTATTAGAATATATAAATGTAGGCTAAAACAACGATGAATAATAAAACTATAAAAATATATACTATTTAATTTTATGTTTTATTAATATCAGTTAAATCATTTTAAATATTTATTTATTAGGTTAAAAAGCTATTAAAGTATAATAAAACTACAAAAAAAACATTTTATTTTTATCTACAAAAACTCTTTAATTAGTTAACTTGAACAAGAAGGTAAAAGAAGTATTTAAACATTTCTCTCATTTTATTATTTATTTTGAAGAAAAAAAAGGCAACAGAGGTTGAGATTTACACGAGAAAGGGAGGAGAAGAAGACGAAGAAGGCGATTGCGATGGCGAATTTGTTCGTAGGTCTCATCACCTTCTTCGTCCTCGTAGCTCTTCTCGCCATTATAGGTTATCAGGTCAGATTCTGTTTCTTCTCTTTTTTAATCTAATGTAGATCGTATATTTATAAATCACAAATTTAATTAATTTGGGATTTCTTTTTGCAGTTGATGTGTTTTGCGGATCTGGAATTCGATTACACTGACCCGCATTACGATTCGGCATCACGGATAAACAATGTTGCCGTGCCGGAGTTCATAGTGCAAGCCGTTTTCTGTTCCCTCTGTTTATCGACGGGACAAGTCTTTCTGGGTTTCATGTCTCTCCCACATTTACACTATAATATCAGATTGTAAGTTTATATATATATATATATATATATATATATATATATATATATATATATATATATATATATATAATCTCTAATTCGTTCAAATTATTCTTGTTTCCATGTTTATAAAAAGGAATCTGATATGATTTTGAAAATGAATGAACAGATATAGAGCAAAAGCACATTTGGTTGATGTAACTGAGATCTTCAATAATAAGCTGAACTGGGAAAAGAAGCAACGGCTTGTTAAATTTGGCTATCTTATAGTTATTTTTGTTGTTTTCTTAACCAGGCAAGAGCAACACTTTCTCCTTAAAACTACAATTTATGGAGAAATTGTTTGTTTGTTTTTTATCATTTTCAATCGATTCCTGTTTACATCTGTTTCAGGTTGCTTTGTGCAGTGGGAATTGATGATTGTTAAACAGATTTTTGGTGAATATTCCACCTTGTTTTGAGGTATGAAACATTAGAACAAAAGATGTCTTTGTCTGAAACATTAAAACCTATATTTAATATTCAAGAACTCATAGACTCATCTTTTCCAAACAAACATGGGACAGAGATGAATGATTTGTTTAAGTTTTAAAACTAAATTGAAGGTAAAGATATGTTGATATCAGTTGTTGAATTTCTTGTCTCCTGTATGTTGGCCCAATTTTCTGTTCTGAAACTTGGAGTGGCAAAGTTTTGTTTCAGGGTATTCAAATTTTGTTGTGAATGTATTACGCCAATGCCATCCTGTTTCTCTCCGTTTGATGCAGGTTCGTTGACCACGTTCGGGTTCGGTGTAACAGAATCTGGAATGGACTTGTGTCTCTGCTTCTTGGACTTTTGGTCGTGCTGGTTGCCCGGTAAAAAGCTGCCCACGACAACCTGATGATTCAACGAAAGATTAGCCAGCGTGTTCTCTACCGAAATGCAGGAAATGTTAGAATGGCCAAAGATCTATTCCGGTATTATTACTTGAACTATTGGTTAGAGTAGTCGGCTTACCTGTACAGGACTAGCAGCTATGAGAAGGCCAGCAACACCTCCGCCTACAACACGTCCATCCGGGCTTGCCAATGAGACACTCATCCCACCAGATCGACTTCTAGTTCCTTGAGTTTCCGTAGGCATGAAGGAACCAGACAAGGACAGTATCTCAAAACGACCCTACAAGAAGATAGGACAGATAAGTGTTTCATTTGAGGATTAGAATCTTAGTTTTACCTAGAAAGCATACTCCTGTCTTCTATCATGTAACAAGCCTAGATTTCGTGTCCCGGAATAAAACACGGCACAAATACACTACAGTTTTGCAATAATATCAATCTTTGCATTCATTATCGAGAAATTCTAATCGGAAACTAAACCTATTTTGGAACACGATGGTAGTTTCTCATTAGCCTAACCTCATACGTTAGTGTACCCCCGGAAGAATTAGGCTGACGAAGTGTAACATTCGAAATTACTCCGTTAGCAGATAGAATGCAAATGGCTCTTGGTCCTTGTTGAGAAAATGATATCACCTTCATTGTTACATCCTTAAACACCAGAGAGAATCAAAAAGAATTTACATTCACTGGTAAGTGAAAAAAAACCTTCCTTGACACCAATATCATAAGATTGCTTGCTTAGATAACTAACAAAACTATCTCTTTCCCGTCTCGGGACATACCTCACCAGGATCAACAGTGATAATATGCGGCACAAAATTTGTTCCGACAGAAGTACCGGCCAACTCACCTGTAAAACAATATATGAATATGGAATTTTGCTGTTAGAAGTACAGATTATTTGCTGATATACACCATATCATTCACAGAACCAGCATTGTTCTTCCAAATCCGAACAACGGCATCTTCGATAAAATCCCACAATACTTCACATATTGAACTTAGTTTGAGGCATACCATGAAGAAACAGAAACCAGAAACATTAGCAAATCTAGAACATGGCAAAACTCGAAACCACAAACAACTTGCTAACACTTGAACTAAAAAAACAAACTTTCTTCAGAAGGATAACCTTCATTACCTAAGTTCTCCATTTCCTTTCCCTTATGATGCTTAATCCGATAACCGCTGCCTCGGCCTCTCCCCTTCTTTCCTCCACTCGGAAACTCACCCGCGACTGGAGGGACAGATGAGGAAATAGGCATAGGCGACAATGCCCTTACCATAGTCCCATCTGGTCCATATTTCCTAGGCCTACCTCTCTTCTTCTTTTCTGTACTTCCAGTTAATCCTACACAAACAGGTGGAACATCAGCCGCCATTAACCCACCGGCGATCTGATCGGAATTTTCAGTCCTTGGCGCCATATGAAAAACTGATGGAGCTTCTGCTCCTATAACTGTAACACCTGAATTTGTTTCCATTCATATATTGCAGATTCAAGGCCAAAACACCTGCAAAACAGAAATTCATGCAAAAATACAAGTGAGACTGCTAATACTCAAAGCTCAAATTTTTGTTTATTTACAGATCAGTCCCTTAACAAAAAAAAAACTCAAAAGTATGAAAATTTACACTGACAAAACAACCTAATATTTTCCCCCTATCTTTTCAAGCATTCAATTACATCTCAAGGAAAGAAAAGAGCAAATCATTAAAGCATGAATTTTCCTTTTTTCAATCAAAAAATATACTAAGAAGCTTTGAAGTTAACAAATGTTTCCATGTAGAGATCATTTACCTGTAACTTATAAATACAGCCCAGAAAACTCTTCACTGACACAGTTCACCACCCGGTCATGTTCACATTTTTTCAGAACTGAAACAAAGTACTTTGAATATCATTTTCTAGCCAACCAAACAGGAAAAGAAAAATAATTTGCTGAGAAACTGTTTTTTCTGAATTCCTGGTCGGAACAAAGTGAAAACTAATACAAATATTTTAATAAGGTTTTAAATGATTATTAATTAGTAGGTAAAATTGATAACCCCCCAATAAATATAATTTTGGTTAATAAGGAATTTCACGTCCGTTCGGGGATTTGAATTTGTAAATTTAATTAATCTGAGGGTGAATCAGTAATTTAGTTATATTGGGTAAAAAGGTCATGAAGAGTTTTTATTGAAAAAAGTAAAGTATTTAAAGTTTATCTTATAATCTATATCAAAAGTTACGGTATATGTATAAAAATGTTACATGCCGTAAGTGACATATTTTATTTTTTAATGTTTTAAAAGAAATTTAAATTATATATACATAACGTTTTCTTACTTGCATACTAAAAATTAATTTAAAATTTAAAATATAATAAAAATTATTTAATTTATTTATTTTAATTTAAATTATTTCCAAAAAAAATCATAATTTAATCTAAAAACGTGGAAATAGCATTTTTATTCTACTAAAATATATTATCACGTGAGAAAATTCTATAACGGATATCGAACACTGTTGAATACCATTAATGTTGAACATTGTTAAACACTATTAAATTAATTAATAAAAATTTAAAATCTCAAGGACTTAATATGTAATTAATAAAAGAGTGATAAACTCAATATATAATTAATAATTGTATGATTAGTCCTTTAAATTTTTACTTTTTATAAATTAAGTTAATAATATTTAACGGTGTTCAATATTAACGATGTTTGACGCCCGTCATAGACTAATCATGTTACGTGTGATGTGTCCTCCATTCAAATTTCAAAGCTGCAAAGTTAGCGTTGAAGGGCCGACCATTTTATTGCCGCTGACCTGCTTTTTGTCTTGTTTGTCAAATTAAGATTAGATTATGCCCTCCACTTGTTGTGTTATTCACGGTTATGCCACTCATTTTGCGGTCCAGAAATTTTAAAATACAAAAAATTCGGACCGGATTATCGTCTGATCCGATGGAACCCAATAAACCGGTTTTTTTTCTTTTATTACTGATTGGTTGGCGTTTTTTTCTGATTTTCCTCCTGGTAATAATGAGAGTTAGGAGAGATTATATCATAGGTCCGGCCTATTACGTCAGTCGTATCCCTAATCAATGAAAACTACCTATTTCATCACTAATCAGCCATGTAGTTAATGTAATTTTCAGAAATCATATTTTTAAAATAACATAAAAATTCTGAGTGAAGATTCATTGGTTGAAAAAAAAGAGATAGAGATCAATAATGAAATGAGTGGTTATTATTGGATGTGACCATGGCTGACGTGGTAGGCCAGGCCTACGATATAATTTGTCGATAGTTAGTGACTAAGGGGTATGCGCATCACCTGACGGTGAGATGAGTTAATGTGACGGTAGAATATGATTGGCTACTGTGGCACGCAACTGCCTGTCAGATCTGCAATTATCTGTTTGGTCGGTGATTTTAAGGTGTATTGAGATCCGAGATCTTTCACGCGCGACAGGGTCAAATAAAATCCTGACCTAAGTTCGTTGTGTCGTGTAAAGTTTATACTTGTCCGAGAGATGCTCTGTCTGAAGACGGCCACGTAATCATTGACGCTAATGCATGTTGAATTCAATTCATACGTCATTATTATGGACCTAATTTTGTTGAGATTTGATTCGATTTGATTTTTTTTCATTTGTAATATTAAAGTTTTGTTTAGGGTTATTTTTTAAATTAGATTTTAGTATTAAAAAATTAGCTCGAGATAAAAATAATATTAAATGGATAATTTTTTAGGGAAAATTATGTTTGAAAATGATTTTTAATTAAAATACAAAAATTTAAATTTTTATTTTTTATTGTTGGAAAAATGTTTTAAGAAAAAAATTATAATTTTAATATTTATTTTCTATTATGTTTATTTATAATACATAGATTTAGAATTTTAGTAAAAAATAATTAATAAAATATTTTTTTAAAAAAATTATATATATATATATTAATAAAACATTTTAAATTATTATATTTTTATAAAACATATATAATCGTTAAAAAAATATATTTATTAGTAAAGATATTTTTTATATTTATTAATGATTGTTTAAGTTGATTTATTTTGTATATTATAACATTAAAAAATATAGATATCATTTATATATATAATATAACTTATAGTATCATATATAAGATAATTATTTATTTTTTAAAAACACTATTTAATTGCAATACTAAACAATTAAATCTCACATCCAAAAATTTAGAATCATTTCTGAACAAAATTTTTCAACAAAATTTTTTAAAAGTCATATAAACTGGTTCTAAAATTTAAAATTTTAATTTTATTTTAAAAAATATATATTGTTTTATTCCGTTAAATTAATTGATTGTGGGTGTATATACATAATTTTTATTAAAAAAATAGTAAATTGAAGAATACTAAATTTGTGTGGTAAATTTGATTGATATATTGATAAAAAATAATTAATTATATTGTTCGATAGTAAAAATTTAATTTAAAATTTATTTTGTATTGTTTTGAAAATTTTAGATAAATTATATTTACGAAAATTTTAATTTTCATATTTTTATCGAAATAGAAAATAATTAAATAAAAATAGTTTATCTAACTTAATGATATAAAATTTAAAAAATTTGATTCAATGTCATAATTTTAGCACCTTACACGATATCATAATTTTACATATGTTATAATTAAATCTAGCTAATAATATATAAATATATTATAAAGGATATTTTTATAATTGTTTTGGATTTATCAAGATGAGTTCTCTTTAAATTTTAACATATCTCGAAACTCAAATACTAAAAAAATCAACATATTATTATATCAAATACATATTTTTTATCTTTTATTAAAATTACTTTTTAAATTTAGATATTTAAAAATTTTGAACTTGTTCTAAGAACTTAATAAATGTCTCTATCAAAAAAATGGTCTTCATTAGTACTGACATGACAAAAGAAATAACTAGAATCAAATACTCATTTAAATTAAATAATCTAAAAATACATTTTAAAAATATCTTAATTTAAAGAGCATCATATAATTTATTATATATTTAAAATACATTAAATATGAAACTTATAATTTCCCCAAGCATGTGCAAATCACCTTGGTTAATGGTTAATATTAAATTTAGGGTGTTTTTAAGAAATTATTCATTATTTACGATACGTTAAATAAAAATCTTACACTTTTGTTGAACTCTTCATTTTTTTTAAAAAATTATCATCATCACCGTATTTTATCAAGATTTACATAAATATGCATATTATCACGAGGTTAAAAATTTATAGTTTTAATCGATGTGTTTAGACAAACAACTAAATCAGTCTCACTAGTTAAATCTTAGCCCGTGATAATACCTTCTACTTATTATTGTTCATAACTAAAAAGTGTTTTAGTTATGCTTTATATTATTTGTCACTATTATCATTAATGTATGAAACAAAAATAATCGCTATGAATATTGTGCATATAGGCTACTGTAACATGAGATACTTACTGAGTTAATCTTTACCGGCCGGTTCTCTAAACCAACACCAAATGACTGTGAAAATGAAACTAAAGATGAATATTTTAACACTAATGCATGGATTTTATTTGGCAGCAAATTCTCTGAGGACTTGTGCACCATGTTCGACTACCCTGAGCTTTTTAAACCATTGAGCCAGCTTCTTTTCCAAGCAACCACAACTCCATCTCTCTCCAAATCCATGAGAAAATCCAGGGACTTATTAAGCTTCTTCTGTTGTTCATATGCAGACAACACCAACACCAGTGCTAATGCATTTGTCGCTAGGCTCGAGACCGGTTCTCCTCATGTTTTCAAAGGCAATACATGCCTCTTCACTTGGACCCGACACTTGATATATGTTTATCACGAGTGCGCAGAGTTTAGCAATCCAGACAACCTGATGAGCACCAAACACTCTTTGTGCACCTTTGGTTAGGGGTTAGCGTTCGAGCGAGTCGAATCGAATCAAAAAATTTTGAGTTATTCGAGTTGAGTCAACATATTTTACAATTTAAACTTTTTTTTTTATTTTTTTTATTTGAGTCGAGTTTTCGAGTTTATGTATAAATTTTAATTGCACTATTTATAATATTATTGTACATTTTGATTCTAATTTAAATGACTCTATCTTTGTATCTACATGCATATTTTTTTATATTATTTTTTACATGTATAAATAAGATTTTAAATTATTATTATTATTATTATTATTATTATTATTATATATCTTAAGTATGAATATGTCATTTCATTAAATTACGAGTCTCGCTTAAAACTTTTTTCTTATATATAAAGGTCAAAACGAGATAAAAATAATAATAAATTAAATACAATAATATAAATACATAAATTAAAAATATAAAATAATTTAAATAATATAAATAAAAATTATATTAAATAAAATAAAAAATAAATATGAAAAGTGATCATATTATAAAAAATGAAAATGAAAAGGTAAAATAATAAAAAAGAGAAGATAAGACTCAAATAATACTAAAAGTAAAACTACAGGGACTAAATGTGTAATTAGACCCTGAAAATTTTCGATTTTTCGATTTGTCGAGTAACTCAAACTTTGAAAATTTAAATTCGACTCGAAATCAAATTCTTTTTTGAGTTATTCAATTCGACTCGAATAACTCAAAATTAAAAAAATAATTTTTTTTAATTCGAATCGAGTTTTGCTTACCCACCTTTCATGTCACCATTCATGGAGTAGGCTCTCAACAGGACCTTGTAAACCTCACTTCCAGCATAGATTTCTTTGTTATCCATTTCTCTGAGCATGATCTCTCCTCGTTAATAAAGAGAAATGTAAACCAAACCTCAAAATAAAGAGGGTGTTCCGTTATCATCAATTCTTTAACAATTGCTGGGATTCATAATTTTAACTCTTTTACTGAGACGTCGTGTAGTGTTAAAATAAAATTTTTTATTCTCAATAATAAATAGAAAAATTAAATATAGTAAATGAAAAGTAAAGATCGATGTCACAGGGACTAAAAACTTCCTCATTATGTTTATTCGATTGATAATTTAAGAAGGTTGATCGAATAGTGATTGTTTAAAAAGGGGAGTTGTTGAATAAAATAAAACTAAATAATGGAAAAGATTGAAATAAATAAAATAATTTAATAAGATAAAAATTAGCCTTAGGCTTTCGCTTTGACTCGATTTTAATAGATCATTGGAAAAAGATTTTTACTTCGGGATTTTACGTCGGTAATTAGCTTTCAAGGTTTATCCTTGAAGCAAAAATTTTAAATTGAATACCCAAGTCTATCTTTGATATTGGTTTCATGGATTAATCACCAACTAAATGTTTGTAAAAAAATCATTTAAACCAACTTAGATTATGTTATTTCAATAATAACTGATTCAATCTTAGTTTTCTTCTTAGCAATCAATTTGCTAAGTGTGTTCCTAGGAAGTCGGATTGTTCCAATAACCGATCTTTCCTCCCACACAAGCAATTAAATTAAAGTCTTGACTAAAATTAATCTTTAGTTTTAAAATCAATTTAATTTTGGAAATAAGTTTGAAAGAATTATGCTAGACGTAATAAAAAATAAATAAAAAAAATAAAAGCACGGAAAAATAAAGAAAGAAAATAAAAGAAAACTCTAGGATTAGAAGATGAACTAAAGATTGTTTTAGGCTTACCAAGATGAGTATTTATAACCTTTTACAAACCTTAAAATAAAGAGAAATCCATGATAATTCTAAAAATATTTAAATTCAAATTACAAAAGATAAATCTTAATTTAAAATTTAAACTCTTTTTTAAAACATTCGAGATTTATCGTGCAAAACACATTTGTATGGAAACATTTGTATGAAACCCATAGTTTGTACAAAACAAAACATGGGGTGACTTGGTGGAGGAAAACACCAGATTCCCATGTTTTCTCTTCAACAAATGAGATTGGAGATGTGCTCAAGTGTCGGATAAGAAGTCCAGAATGTTGAGCACAAGGCAAAACTGAGACCGCCGCGACGTCTAAAAAACTAACCCAAGGACAAGGGTAGTTGAAAACGAAATATGCCGGCACCCCACTCGGTCGTTCATTGTTTTTTCTATCAATTCAGCTGGCATCCACCAGACAAGACTTGATCAAAACAACGTTTAAAAAGGGGTTTTATCGTTATCTTCATTCTCCATTACTACCCTCTCGATCCCATTCACAAGCCTGAAAACCATGGAAATTATCCTATCTCTAAAGGGTTTGCTTGGTCTTTTACGTAAGTTATCGTCCCCATAAAATTATGACAAGTCGACAAATCACCAAGTTTCTGGAAAAGAGACATAACTTTCAGGTTTCAGCTTTACCATATACCACGAACCATAACTTTTAGGACCAATGCTAAGTTCTTGCAAAACCTGTTGGGTCTCTCTGTCTAAGAGAGCTCAACTGTTCTTTAATGTCAAACGTTGCAAGAGAAGATCAAACCGTCACAAGCTGTCGTTGAGTTTTGATCTGAAAACACCGTCTTTCGCCGCCATGGAGATATCAGGTCAGTTCAAACAAGTCTTCAAAGTGATCGACTCAAATGGCGATGGAAAGATATCTCCATTGGAGCTCAGAGAATTGCTTTTGTGCTTGGGGCATGAGAAATCCACAGCCTCCAAAACAGCCGAAGGAATGATCAGAGAATTGGATTTCAACGGAGACGGTTACATCGATTTGGACGAGTTCATGCATGCAGTCGTCAACGACACCGCCGGCGACGAAGCGATTAACAACGGGGAAGATTATCTAATGGATGCTTTTCTCATCTTCGACCGTGATAGAAACGGCTTAATCTCGGCCAAAGAGTTACGTAACATATTGAACAGCCTTGGGTTCAAAAAATGCAGTCTTCAACGGTGTAAGCGCATGATTAGAGGCGTTGATCAGGACGGCGATGGCTTTGTGAACTTCAAAGAATTCCGATCAATGATGAACGCTACAAAGCATGGAGAATAGTCAAACAACCTTATTATATTTTGTCTGAAAATCTAATGAGTTGACTGTTGAGTTCTGCTGTCTGTAATTTATTAGCCATATCCGTTTAACGTATTTGTTCACGTAATTATTTAAGATTAAACCCTAAAATTCTTAATATAGTTTCTTCCGATCGGTGAGTAGTACACTTGCCGGCGCCGGGAGTTTGCCGGAAGGTGAGACTGTGCCATATATTCACAGAAAACGGAGCATCCTTTACGGAAATAGACCCATAGCTTAAAGTTCCACGTTTGTTTGTAACATGTTTTTGGATTTTTCCAAGATGGGAATCAAAGGTGGTCCTGTTTTGCTTCCTTTTTCTGGTTTTGTTTTGGGAAATAATTTTCCTTCATTTTTCATGAATTAACAGTTACAAGAATCTTAATTAAGACAAGTGTTTGGGGGCGATGAGTAGACCGAATCGAATATTTTTGTTATTTTTATGTATGTCTCTATATTTACTAATCAATACATGGGTAATATTTATTAAGACGAGTAATGAGTATATGATATTGTTATTGATTTTATTGGATATTTATCAGATACCAAATTCAAAAAAATAAGATTCAGTCTTATCCTGATGATAATCGAGATTTAAATTTTGAATCCAATTTTACTCCCACCAAAATTATTTTTAAATAAAAATTTATCGATTCTAACTGAATCCGAAATCAAAATCGGATAATTAAGTTTTTTACCCGTGCCCAATGGGCTACTACTTAGTAAAACAACATATTTTTAGTTTTGTCTTTATTTGGATCGATTACAATTTCCCCCCTTTTTTTTTCTTTCTATCATACATTTAGTTTATTTATATCAAATAATATTCAATATTGCCGTTAATTCTATGTAAATACACAAGTAAATGTATTTATAAATATAATAATAATAAATAAATAATTTAGATAAATGAAACTTCATTTCATCCGAGAATACGAAAAGAATCTATACAAAATACCACTCTGTATACTCGAAATCCCTGTACAGAATAAAAAACCCGTGATATAGTTATACTCCTATTTTTCAGAATTTTAACTCTTACGTCATTTTTAATAACAGAAAAAAGGACTTCTTTTACTCTTCGATTTTTTCTACGCAACCTTCGATTTCGTTCTTGCCATACATAATAGTTGAACCCCCTTCAAACAAAACGAATGATGATTGCTTTTAAGGATTTTCCCTTACTAATTTGTATGACCCAGTTAAACATGTCTTCCCAACAATCATGAGAGCTAATCATACCCCACTCTACCGATATTAACTTTTAAAGGTGAGAGAAAAACTTGTAACTACCAAATAAATGGTCCCTGATTTTTATATCTGTCCCACATAACAAACACATAATGTCTACAAGGCAACCTTATTGTCTTATGCGATGTTTTGTAGGCAATCTATCTAGCACCGTTAGCCATGATATGAAAGAATGTCTAAGGATAATTGATCCACTTCAAACAAGTCTATGCCAAGAGACAATAATCTGTTTGTGTCTTATTTCCCCCCAAACCACCCGAGTGATAAACTTCTCTGAAATATTTTTCACTGTCATGAAATCAGTTCTCAACTTTAGTATTTTCCTTCAAGCCCAGTTTTGTCCTGATTTCAAACAAACTTGCCAAATGAATTGGCCTCTCAGTAAATACCTATATACCTATGCAACCCATAAAGAACAAGCCTTAATGAGGATCAACCACAAACATCTCATCATACATGCTCTATTCCAAGACACAATATCCTTAACACCAAGACCCCTCTCTTTTTTTGAGTGACAAAGAAACTCTCAATTCACCCGAGCTCCTCTAGCATTATTATCAACTCCTTTCCATAAGAAAGCACTATACAACTGATTGATTTTTTTGACAATTTTCATTGGTAATAGAAAACTTGGCACCAAAAATTTTGCAAATTGAAGAGAATTGTGTTGAACAAGTTGTAACCTTCCAACAAAAGATAAACATTTAGCAGGCCAACTTTATATCTTAGTAACAATCTTTTTGACTAAACTGTCACAATCAATAAAAAATAGATTTTTTGTAACTAAAGGTACGCCAAGATACCGAATAGGTAGTTCACCTAACTTGAATCTCAATTGTTCTTTCATCTGTTGTTTCACAATATCATCAATACCGGCAATAAATATCTCACATTTCGATTCATTTATCTGCAATCCAAACATATAACAAAAAGCTTCAAGCACTGTTTTTATTCTCAATAACGATTCCATATTGTTTTTTGTAAAAATATCAAGTCATCAGTAAAATATATATGCGTGAGCTATATACCCCTACATTTAGGATGAAAATCAATAACATTGTACTGTCCAACCCAATTTAATAATCAGACAAAACATTCATAACCGTACTAAACAAGTAAGAGGATAATGGATCTTCCTGCCTCACACCTTAATTTATACAATAAGTTATATATAAAAAATCATATTAATAATAGTTTAATTTAATTTATTAATATTTTTATTTATTGATATTTACTGTACCATTATCATCGGTATTTACCTAAATATCTAAGAGATCTGCTAAAAATTCTTATAATTACAAAATAATATCAATTTATTTTAAGAGATTCATTAAAAATATTTATAATTATAAAATAATTATTATTTATAATTCTTTAACAACTTAAATTAGATCTTTTCTTTTATTTTCAATAAAAGAAAAGAAAGTATAGAGCAACAACGCTGCTCACGACAAAACCCTAAATCTACATAAATTAAAGCCAGCCAGAGACTCATTTGGTCTCTTCTCCACCGCTTAGCCTCTCCGACGCACTCCACCATCCTGCCACCTCATCACCGGATTCTGACGTCATGTCTCAGAACTATCACCGTCACCTGAACTCCGCCGTCTTCCAAAGCTTTCTCCGACCAACCATTTCCGCCACGATTATCACCACCATTTGAACCATCATCAGCATCACCATTCATTGAGAGAAAAAAACCTTTAATCACCGTCGGATTATCACACATTTTCAAATTTCCACTTCGAAGTTCAAATATTATAGACTGTTACTGGAGCCAAAATCTAGCGTTATCTAGAATATCGTTCGGGCCAAGTTTAATCGGACACAGCTTAGCTGTTGATTTATTGAAAGATGACCAATTTGAAGAGCTATTTCGTGTGCTCGAGAGGATCAACGCCTCAGTTTCGCCGTCCCAATCTCTGCGATAATTACAAGAGGTTTTGACGCTCTATATACGTTATCAAATTTGGTAGTCCTTAAATTATTCAATTAATTTATTTTTATCAATTTATTGGCTGATTTGGGTATTAAGTGGAAACTCGTTAATGCATCCAAAAACTATATCTGAAAAGATCTGTTTGCCTGTTTATGGCTTTGTATTTGTTTGAAATATTTTTATGCTTTTTTTTTAATTAATGTTACCTCGTGCTTGTTGACTGTTAATCAGAAGCAAGGTTAGTCTCTATTTGCATATTGTATAATCCGATCAACATCTTATTTGTTTGCTTTGTTGCAGGAGAAATGCAAAATGGACACCCCCACAAGCAGCTGTAATTCCTAATATTCATCTCCCAATGCGTAGTTTCGAGGTTAAAAACAGGTAACTAATGATTTTGTACTAGGATCCGATATCTGATTGCGGTTTAAATTGGTAAAATTTCTTGTTTGTTTACTATAATTGCTCGGTTATAGTGTAACTATTGCATATTGGTATGAAGTATCGATGTTGGTCATGTCCTCGTGTCTCTCTGTTCCCTGTTCTGTTCCTTCTTATTGCTTCTGTAATGAATTTGCTTTGCATGTGCCAAGAACCCGAGACTTTTTGGTTAACCATACTTTTATCAATAGGCGTAGTTTATTGAACTCTTAGGATTGAGTGTTTGAATGCCGCATGAGTGTTTTATGCAAAGATAAAATAACCGAACACTTGGTTTTGATCTGTGATTATTGTACAGTTGTAATGCATAATGCTTATAGAAAGTATATGACATTATTAGTTCCATGATTATTGTGGCGCATTATGCATTTTCTTTGTGATGAAATTGTGGTAAATGTTTAATTTATTAGCCTCCTATTGAGGAAACCATGGTTTATCTGTCGCTGTGTATTGTTGTTGAGAGCTGCATTTTGTTGGTAATGAATGTTTTGTATTGAAGAATTGCTGCCGTAGATGATTCATCTGCCTTCTGATTTGCAGGACGACAGCAGAAGATATAAAATCTCTTCGATTGATAACAGCCATCAAAACCCCGTATCTACCGGATGGAAGGTTTGATCTTGAAGCATATGATGACCTGGTGAATATGCAAATTGAAAACGGTGCTGAAGCTGTAATTGCTGGTGGCACAACTGGTGAGGGCCAGCTGATGAGCTGGGATGAACATATAATGCTTATTGGCCATACAGTCAACTGTTTCGGTGGATCCGTTAAGGTAATTGGTAACACAGGAAGCAACTCAACCAGGGAAGCGATTCATGCCACCGAACAAGGTTTTGCTGTCGGAATGCATGCTGCCCTTCACATCAATCCTTACTATGGCAAAACATCTCTGGAGGGCTTGATTTCCCACTTCAATAGTGTGCTGCCGATGGGACCTACCATCATATACAATGTGCCATCACGAACTGGCCAAGACATTCCACCACATATCATCAACTGTGTAGCTGAGTCTCCTAACTTGGCTGGAATTAAAGAATGTGTTGGAAATGACCGAATCGAGCAGTACACAGACAATGGAATTGTAGCGTGGAGTGGGAATGATGATCAGTGTCACGACGCTAGGTGGATCCATGGGGCTACCGGTGTGATTTCTGTTACAAGCAACCTGGTTCCGGCATTAATGCGAGAACTCATGTTCGGAGGTAAAAACACTGCACTTAATGCAAAGCTCTTACCTCTAATCGAGTGGCTCTTTCAAGAACCTAACCCTGTTGGCCTTAACACGGCCCTTGCACAACTCGGGGTTGTGAGACCGGTTTTCAGGTTACCATATGTACCTCTTCCATTGAATAATAGGGTAGAATTTGTTAATCTGGTCAAGGAAATAGGGCGGGAGAATTTTGTAGGAAAAAAAGATGTTCAAGTTCTTGATGATGATGACTTCATCTTGGTTGGGCGATATTAGTTAGTCATTTGTCAAAGTTCCGAGAACTCGAGAGTGTAGTATGGATGTCGTGTCTCAGTTTCGAGTTTGCTTTTAGTTTTCGTTTATGTTTCATTCATTTAAGTTAAATGAATATGTTGATGAACCGATATGTTTAAAGATGTTTACTGACGAACAAAAATTTATTCATAAACGATAGATTAATAGTTTAAACCAACAAACCATAAATTGTTATACGTTTATATTTTAGATATAAAATAATTAAACAAAAATATTAATAATTATTACATAAACTTTATTGGTTTATAAATATAATAGATACAGTATATGGTTTGGTTTGAGCATCAAAATAAACAGTTGATTAAAATAACTTACCAACAATTAATTAACAGTTGATTTTAGTCTCAAATCGTAGTAATTTCTCCAGAGAAACATTTGCTATTAAATATCAAAATAAAGAAATGATTTGATTACATAGTACTAGTCGTTGAACTATATAATGACTGTGCTGGATCCAGAGGAACAAGTACAAACACTTTTTATCCTTGGAACTGTTACTAGTTTAATGTGCTGAGGGAAGACTAACCAGCGAGTGGATTAGCGTGTATCGTCACACGGTTCAACCTTATCTCTGCAAGAGGACGATCACCTGCTCCGGTTTGAGTCTGCATAAAGAAAAATAGAGTTCAGTCAGGTTGAACAAGCAATTGAAGGCGCAGCAGCAAACCAATATATTCCACAAACACATACAAAACGCTGTACAGTTCAAAATTATTTTCAGTAAGACTGGGATCCAAGGAGATGAGGTTCGGTTCCAGACAACAATTCACTTCAGATTCATGATAAATGTCTTTCTTTGGGGGTACCTCAGCAATTAGCACTATAAAAATAAGGGAAAACTACCCAGATAGTACCCCAGCTATTGTTACATTATCGTTTTAGCACTCAAACTATTTTTTTTTACAAAATGGTACCTAACATTAGGTTAGGTTTTCATTTTGGTACCCCACCGTAAAAAAATTAACATACCGATTAAGAGAGGTTATTCTCTCTCTTAGTCAATATATCAATGTGCTTTTTTTATGATTTTAGTCGATGTACCATGCTTATTAAGAGAGAATGAGGTGACAACCTACAACATATGATTTTTTTTTCTCTACAAACCGATTTGCAAATAAAAATGAAACATAACATTAAGAATCATTTTGCCAAAAAAAAAAGTTGGGTACTAAAACAAAAATGCAACAATAGCTGGGGTACTATTTATGTAATTTCCCTAAAAATAATCTAGAATTTCACCTACCTTTTGAATCCCCAAATCATCTTTGAGAAGATAAGTAATCCAGCATGGACAAGTACGATTTTTTATAACAAATGATGTAAATATCAACACAGAAAGTCACGTGGACAAAGAAAGAAAGAGTTTGCATGAAGAACTAAATCCCAACATGATCGTCTCCAAGGCATTCTAAATCAATGTAAACTAGGCGGGGAAATATGATTGTATGCTAGCACAATTTACCTTTTCCATTATATCCAGGACTTCAAAACCATGGATAACCTTGCCAAATACAGTGTATAATCCATTGAGATGTGGCTGCTTTGCGTATGTTATAAAGAACTGGCTCCCATTAGTATTAGGACCACTATTAGCCATTGCCAATATACCCCTTGCATTATGCTGTAAGCAGGTTAAGCTTTGTCAGAGAAAAACGGCACGTCAACATTCAAAACGAATGAGCAATTCAATATATGGAAAGTGTTGAAAATTGTATCTTGTAACAGGACATTAAGACTAAGCTTTAGTTTCTATGAGTATGAAAAGCATAACTGTACAAAAACACCGGGCAAATAGACCAAGATGTGTAGTTATGATGATTCAAACATAGAAGATAAAGGGTGGGAAGGTTATAGAAACCAAAGTTTCAGACCCAAATAACATGTTGGCTAAACAAACTACATAGTACATGATAAAAAAAGCACAACCAAACTCCTCAAGGTTCCATTCATTTAGTAAGGTTAAAACCTTCACTTCAAGCATAATGGAAAATCATAGCTTCTTCAAAAGAAAGCTGACCAATCCTCAAACAAGAAAAAAGAGTGTTTTTTGTTCTCCTTCCCCACACTCTTAATGGGTAAAAGTTGATGAAAAATTCTCTCAAACCACTTTGAGAGATCGCCCATGAAAAGCTTTCTGGTTTCATTAACTATTAAGGTTAGCATACCTTGAGGGATTCTCTAATCTCATCATTGAACTTCTTGCCCCATATGCTTGTTCCCCCTTTTCCTGTTCCAGTTGGATCTCCACCTTGAATCATGAAACCTTTAATATTCCTGTGAAATATAGTCCCATCATAATATCCACTAGCACACAGTGCTAAAAAGTTCTGCATTCAAACAAAAGACTAGTATTATTTACAAGGGAAGAGCAAAAAACAATAAGTACTTCATAAAACATAAACGAATGCATTCACTAAAATAGATGCCTCAGGAATTTCTACCCATTATGAGGCCAAATTCTCCACTGTAATGAAATTAGGCAAGACTTTAATTTATGCGAGAAACACACCAAATAAAAGGTATAAGTATAGCCTATGTTACTCGCACCCAGGTACAAGTGATCAATATAGGTATGAGTATGACATGCATATGTTTAAATCTTTTCGATTTTTTTCCACGCATTCTGGAGGTGGAGCTATACTCCCATACCAGTGTTCTTGGGTGTCTGACACAGGTATTTCAAAAACATGAAAAAGTCTAAGCAACATAGACTATAGGTATATAGCAAAACTATATCATAAAGAATTATACAGAACCCATTGATGCAGTGAAAGGAAACAAATTCCTTTCAAGAAAAGGCAAATAATAACAGTTGAAACATACAGAGAATTTGTCACCACCAATTTCCTAAATTTTGGATTAGGGCAGAAATTGATACCAAAGAACAATCCTTGAAGCAAAATGCTAGTCCTAATGTATACTTTATCATCTAATAATTTTATTCCTGAACAGCTTGCGGAAGCAGAACATGAAGCTAGTGTTCTTTTCAGATAAATAAAATCAGAGTACTGAAAAAGAAAGGAAATATTTGAAGGAAATGAAGGTCCTAACCTCCGCTGTTTTAGCGACCTCGTCGCAGAAGATCTCGCACTTAATGTCACCAAGATTTGTATGCAAAGTAACCGACTGCAATACCAAGGAAAGCATAGGTTAGATTTTGGCAACGCATTGTATATGTTCGATAGAATTACTCAAACAGAACTCACCATGTTATGAATACGCTCACAAACAAGAATCGAAGGTAGAGGAGTTTCTTGGGTAGTTCAAGCGTCTGGTTTCCGGTGATTGTAGAATCTAAGAGTTTTCGTCAGAGCTCACACTTCGTGGCTTCTTTGCACTTCTGGGTTCAAAGCGAAGGGCTTACAGCCTTGAGAATTGCCGTGTTTTTCCGAAGATTTTTCTAGACTGCGGTCGCGACTTCCGTCGGCCAACGCCCGACGCTACCTTTATATTATATGCAAGAATTGGGCCAATGGTTCATGTTGGACTCCGAACGGGGAGATTCGTTACGGGCCCAAAAGTAAAGAACAGTTTCATTTTAAACTAAAATACGGAAGGGTTAATTTTATTCTTGTAGTAATTTTAATTTGTAATATTCTTTTTAATTTAATTTTTAAATTTAAAATTGCATCGTTTTAAGTCTTTTTGATTATTTTCGATTAATAAAATTGTTAAATTATGTGTATGTGATTGTTATATATTTTTTTACATCTGTTGTTATCGTAAATTATCTTGTAATATCAATGACGAGATACCGATTTTGATGACGTAGTAATATAAATAAAAAACTTAAAAATATTTATTTATTTTGCATTATAGATTTAAAAAAACTACGTTAACTATTTTACCCGTTTTTCATTTGACGGGAGTTTATTAAAGAAAATGATCTATGGACATAGTAATTCGTACTATATTAATTAATTAACGATAAAATATTTGGTATAATAAAAAAATAACTATTGATAATAATTCTGTTAATCGATAATAATTAAATAACGAGATTAATACAAATTAAGTATTTAAGGGTTAAGTTGACAAAATTAAAATATTAAATGGATTGCTCCATTTGCATTGTCGTACACATTTCGTACGATTTTGGATGGTTTAATTTAGATCGGATAAATTTTAGTTCTAAAAAATTTCGAAACCAAATCGTTTTGAGTTAAAGATTTATTTTAGATTTATGTAATTTTAAATTAATTCAAATTAAATTATTTTAAATGGATTTATTGATAAAAATTTTATAACTTAAACTCCATTAAGTTTCGTGCTTTTCATATTTAATTATTTAGCTCAATTCCAATATTATAGTTATATTTCTAAGTTCTATAATCCATTACTCTCTATTTATATAATCAAATTTATAGTTAGATAATTTTTTTAGACGCTTTGATCCGACCCGAAAAATAAATTAAATATTTAAATTTATCTTACCTTACTTTTTAATATTTCTGATCCCAATATGATACGACCCTGGCATAACAAAAAAAAAACATAATTCAATCTTCAATCATCCCCACTATTCTAATAAAAAAACCAACCTATTCTAAATATTCAAAACCAACCTAATTCGAAAAAATAATAAAAATATTAAATATAATATATAAAAATATATAAATCAAATTAGATATTTTAAAAACTAAACCCGACTTTAATTTGATACCAACATTTTAAATATTCACATGCCCTCATCCTAAAATTCAATTTTAATACTAAAAATCTACCCCGAACGATTCGAATCCCGTAGGGGACGGATATTACTACTATCCCTAAATTCAAGAGCAAAATGTGTCGAAAAAGAGCCTTGGCTTATGGAATAGATTACATGACAGCAATCATTCAAGGATGTAGGATATACTAAAACCCCATCAAACTCACTTTAGCCTTTGAAACCATTTATAACTCTGATCTGGAACTGTTAGAGGTCCTATTTTTTGCAAGTACCCATAGGGTTTGCATACTTAACAATCCAAGGGTGCTCCATGATCTTTTGAAGAGATAGCCGTTTAGTGGAGTCCTTCACAAGAAGCTGCAAACAAGATTTCAATTCACTGCATTCAGATTTTCAGATCTCGATTTCGTATAATAATTATTCATAAACGATTCGTATCGATACCCAAGTGATGAGATTTTTGGCTTCCATTGAGACAGTAGGAGTGGATGGGAAGCTCAAATCAACCTTCATAATCCTGTAACATCACAAGCTTGATCATCAATGCAATGTTTTCAATCCACATTTAGATTGAAGCATGAGAAAACTCCTGTTTCTACTTACCTTTTGAATGTATCGGTTTGACTCTCGGACTCAAATGGAGGGGATCCGTAGAGGAACTCATAACAAAGAATACCCAGAGTCCAATTATCCACCGCATAATCATGAGCTTTGTTTTCCACCATTTCAGGTGCTAAATAATCCAGAGTTCCACACATTGTGTGTCTCTTGCTTCTTGATTGTACCGACCACCCAAAATCTGCAATCTTCAACCGACCCTATACATGTACTTACACACACACAGTCATATCGGATTCGGAACTACTCGAACACGATTCGAGTAACATATGGCAACAGTAATGATAAAACCAACATACAATTTCATACAAAAACCTGCAATTTGTACTTATAAAATGGATTTCTAAATAATCTTGAAGTGGATGCAAGAAATGCATCGGCTTACCTCATGGTCAAGCAGCAAGTTTTCTGGTTTGATATCCCTGTGAATTACATGTTTCTCATGACAATATGCCAATGCTGTTGTCAGACTAGCAATGTACTGAAAGAAAATGTTTCATACAACAAAAAATGGATGGATTAGAAACCAAAATCTATTAAGAAGGTGAAAATAAACTAAGCAATTGAAACCCAGAACGAAAAAGAGAGAGAAGAAAAGGATTGGGTCGTTACCGTGGCAGCTTGTTCTTCACTGAAATGACCATGTTTTCTTAGCTCGTTATAAAGTTCACCCCCATAAGCATACTCAAGAATCAAGAAGATACGTTCGCTATCATGGAACCATCCGTAAAGACGAAGTATATTGGGATGGCGAAGACTGGTCTGGATTTCCATTTCTCTCCTCAACTGATGGTGGATCCTGTATTTTTCTAACTGTTCCTTGAATATGATTTTCAATGCCACAATGTATTTGCTCTAAAAAAAAGAAAAAACCATCAAAAACCGACGGATTAAAGAGACAAAGAACATGAATTTTAGAGGAAAGAAAACTGTAAGAAATTGAATGAAAAAGAAAACCTTGACTTCTCTGGCGAGATAGACTCTACCGAATTTGCCTTTTCCAAGGGGTTTTCCGATGTCGAAGTCTTGTATGGACCATTTCCGTTTTGAATTACCTTCGGCTCCTTCGCTTTGAGAAATCATTTGGATCTGATTCTGTGACTGTGGAAAGAATCGGAGATAGAAAATCAGTAGTGTGTTTGGCATTTGGGATAGGGAAGATAAAGAATTTGAATTTTAGAAACCGCGCGGGAAACTTGGGCCTTTAGATTTTTAATGGGCCAAAATTTTATTTTTTAGATCCAATAATTCCGGAAACAAAAATTATTTCGAAAATAGATAAAATAAAATAAAAAATCGATCTAGTGTAATTTCTGGAAAATTCTCTGAAAAAAAATTACTTAACCAAGTCGAATATTCAACCCAAAATAATTGGACTGGATCTGAGTGAATTTTTTAATTATCGGATATATCTAATCTGATAATTTTTAATATATTTTTTAATTTTAAATTATATTTTATTTTAAATTCTTTAATATTTATACTTGAAAGTAATTTAACTAAATTAATTCTATGTTTATATTATATATTTTTAAGTTTTAAAAATTTCAAGTATATTTTATTAATTTATTAATATTGAAAAAAAATTAATATTTTTAATGTTTTTTTAATGATACATTTTAATATATATATATATATATCAAAATATTCTAAAACTAACTTTAAATCATTAATTTTTATTTAACAATAAATTATTAATTTTAACTTTTATGTTTAGTCATATATCTTTCAATATGTTATTTTTAAAAAGATAATATATATATATATATATATCAGGTACCCGTTACACAATTTATCGAATACCTGAATTTTACAGGTACCCAATTTAAATAAATCAGAACATTGGCCAGCAAATAGATACACTAAAAAATCAGGTACCCGATAATATACATCACTACCAATTATCATCATAAAAAAATAATTACTACTTTTTCAAATTTGCTAAAATAAAAATTTGCATGGACATTATATAACGTAAAAAGTACAGTACACGCAAAAAAAAATTATTTTCTTTAGTACTAAGAAGATAATGGGCATGATCGCAGAAATCACTATGCCATTAGTGCCAAGTAATGACTCATTATGCAAAAAATACATAAACTACAATGTATAATTACAGTTTATTCACTATTATATAATAAGACGATACATTGCAAAGTTAATGAAAAGAAAACAGACAGAATTCGAGACATGATAGAAATGTTCATATATGTTAAATCCTGTTCATACGAGGTTAGATATTCTGTCTAAACCGAACTAATATCCCAAATGGAGAAAGAGGAAAAATGATCATAGTGTGCCTTCACAGGTTAACATTCATACAATTTGTTAACTCATTACGATGCCCGAGTGATTAAGGGGGTGAATTTAATGAAAGAAGAAGAAGAAGAAGAAGAATTAATGTGGGAAAGAGAAAAAAAAAACGTCAAGCTTTTAATTAGTCAAGTTCACTCACTAAGGTTGCAGCTGTGAAGGTAGGGATGATCATACTTGATGTATTTGGTCCAGTATGATTGATATTTGGTCTTCGCCAACTCGAGCCATGGTTTCATGTTGCCATTGTAGTGGACAACTGCTGCATGTTCGATTTCCTTTTTGTCTACGCTTGGATTGTAGCCCAGACCAAGTACATGCCATGACTTCTCGAGTGGGTGCGTAAGACCGTAAAATGTAATCAGCCCAGGAGGGAGTGTCCCAAGCTTCCACAATGTTCTATCTTCGTTCTGATAAACAGTTTAAAAAGGAACATGACAAATTATACCTGGGCCTTCTTTAGTGTCAGCTAGAATGATATATGATGATTGGCAAACTCTATGATTTGACCCCATAACAATTATATGCATGCATGAAGGAGAAAATAAATAACCTGAAATCAGATATATGGTCTTTCCATAGACTCACCATATTCTGCCACTTGTGGTATATGCCAGTGATATCCCTCCTTTCCACTCCTTGAGATCAAACATATTCATACCATATGCCCACCCGCAAGCATTAGGATCAAAGTTCCGTGAAATACGAGGATTTGAGAAGTTGAGATACTTATCAAAGCGATGAAAACTTTCACCACAAGTTTCAACTGCACCATTTACTTTCCCATGGAGATCCACAGACCATAATCCAGACAAGTCTTTCTGGACAACAATATCATCATCAAGAAAAAGGATCTTATTTAACTTGGGGTATACTTGTGGCAGATAGAACCGCAAGTGGTTAAGCATTGATAGATACTTTGGGTTCCGATACTTCAAGTTGGAAGATGCAGATTTGGTTGGATTATCTGCCTTGAAGTAATACTCTTTCATTGAAGCAGACTCAAGCTGCCGTAGGACAGGGCAAAAAGATGAATTAAGCCACTTAAATTCATCAACATTTTCAACATGAATGGTAGCTTTTCCAGGGGGATTCAACAGAAACCACATGTTCATTGCTCCAAAATTAAGTTTATCAGTAACAAGATGGAAAACATGTTTTGAAGGATCCTGCAACACCAAGAAGAAACTTTAGTCAAGACCACAGCCAAGCCACAATTCTTAAAGATATATCAATTAATTTTTATTCTAGAAGTGCAAACCGAAAGAACAATCACGACAGTTAGGAAATTTTCTTAAAAAAAAAAAAAGACAAGGCAAGTAATATGACCTTGGCATTCATGATGGTTGAGTTGACACTTGACAACAACTGATGCAGCCAAGACATTATCAGAGAAGACAGCATAATGGTAGAGGTTTGGATTTTCCAAATTCTCACTTCCAGGAAACTTTCTCTTCTCTATGGGAAGGAGATAGTATTCTATGGTCAAACGCATTGACAAGCAATGAATTGGATTGGGAATAGTTTTGGCGGCTAACTGACTCAGGAACGTGCTCTGCTTTTTCAAGCTTCTAACTAGTTCTTCAGATGTCTGAAGCATTGCTCTGAGTTTTCCAATGACAAACTTGCAATCATACAATTGCTCTCTTGCTTTGGATAGAACCTGGCCCATTAATTTAATCTTCTCTTGTGCACTAAACAAAGTTGAATGAGAAAATAGAATAAGAAATTTCCAGAATCATCGAGAGTGAAAAGAGAAGGAAACATAGACTGCACATTGCCAATGAGATTACAGATATACCATCCTCTACCTGTGAGGTAGATCAGCATCAACTGTTGATTCTCCAACGGCACGCTGACTCTCTTTGAGCCTGATCTGCAGTTCCTGCAGCAAATCAAGCTTATTTTTCATCTTTGCCATGCTTAAATAAACTTGTGCCATTATAATTTGATCCCTCATTAAGCGCACTGTTGAATCTGGGTTATCATTCTCAAATTCTCTCCTCCATATGTTGTATCTGCCCAGAACAGCAGAGTCCACAGCTTTGAATCGCTCAATTGCAGAATTTTCAAGTTTCAAAATAGCTTCATTATCTTGTTTCACCAATTCAGCAGCCCGCTTCGCACGTCTATTATCTCTCAGTTGCTGCAAGAGAAGTGAAATGCACATTTATAATATGCTTCATTTTGATATTAAATCAAAGTGTATAAAAAGATGGTAATTACCCTTCGAATTGTTTTTGCAGGTGTATCAGGTGAATGATCATCTGCATCAAATAGGCAAGTCAGAATGAAAGAAAGTTATTAAAGAAAATTATGCATATATTTCTGGTGAGACATTACCATCTAGAAGCCTTCCCTCTTAATTTGAGACATTTCTTGTTTCGAGTCTGTAGCCTTTTGATTTGACTATGAACATGTGAGAATCCAATGAACATCAATCAATCAACTAAAATTGGGGGGAAATACGGCAAAAGGCTGTAAAAGATAGAAAAGTTCCCAATAGATGTAGCTGGTGAGGTACAGCATCACTATGAAACCAACCTGAGAAGTAACATCATCTTCGACTGATGTCTCTACCCCAATAACTTCCCATGATGCAGACAAGTTGCCTTTTCTGAAAGAATCTAAACTTAGTAGCCCCAAATCAGCAGTGCTTGTAGTTACAACATCTATAACCTATAATCAACTCAAGTGTGGCCTCAGACAATAAAATAATTGACAATAAAACCTATCACTTATTAGAGCAAGAAACATGATTAACTCAGCTTGCATATTCTCCAAAATACCTCTTTAGTGAAAAGGTTTCTGATAGATTCCAATGCCAGCCTTTCCCTCCAATCAACATTCTGCAAAACTCAAAACATTTTAAAACCATTTAAAGATAGTGTAATAAAGAAGTCAAATGAGTCTCACTATAAAGTATAACAGCAATGTAAATGAAAAGCTTTTAAAGATGAAACCTGTTTGGTGTAATCACTTTGAACACCATTTTGATCTGCACAAGAAACAAATTGGCAAGTATCAGATGCAATCAATTGGAGAAAACCAAACCTTTAAGATAAATTAAAAAGGCACGATACTCAATATGGATAAAAACACAATTGAATTCATATATCAAATTTAGATTTACAAAGCAATTAAACAAAGATTAGATGAAGACTGAAGTCTTTGGTTCAATTAAAAATTCGGTGAAATTTTTCGTTAAAATTCCTATTGATTCAACGTTAAATTTATAAGAAGGGGGGTAACAAGCTTCAGTTACAAGTGATATTTACAAAGAACAAGGATTCGTGAAAATTTTAGAGTAACTAATGTAGACCACTTGACTCAAAAATTTCTAATGAAACCACATGTCAAAAAAAAATCACCAACCTAATATCGAAACCAATCACAAAAAAATTATCAATCAATTAAACACCGAATTAATTGATATCATTTTGAAATTTGAAATTATTTTTCTGAATTGCATTAACCAAATGAATAACAAAATCAAAGTGATATATGCTAAATAGTAATTAAATGCGGGGGAAACGAAGAGAAAGAAAAAGAAAAAAAGCGAACCTGATATATAAAGCCCACGGCCGACAAAGAAAAGAAGCGGAGCGAGAACTGAGAAGAGGACGAGAATCACGATAGGGAATCGAGATCCAGAACCTCTGTTCCTGTGGACGCCCACACTGGATAGTCCCCGCTTCAACGCCATTGGCAATCAAAGCCTAAGAACAACAACAAATCACTCGGAAATATATATATATATATATATATAAGTGAAGAATCAAAAAGGGGGAAAATGATGAGAATTACCAGTTAACGGCGATGAGATCTCGTGAAACTGAGAGACGCGGATCCGTAACAAAGCTAGAAGTAGAGATGAAAATCCATAGCAAATCAATAATCAGATAAAAGCGTTAATCAGATGCCTTTTTTAGCGCGCAGAGAAAGTGAAATGCAGCTTCAAGCGTTACATTGGATTCTGCCCTAACCAGGCAAGCAAAGAGAGAGGGAGAGAAGTGATTAAAGTTAAAATAAGAAAAGATAAAAAGGACAGGTGTAAATTTCAATCTGAGCTTTTCTTTTCTCTTCTTTTTTTCTGATGGTATTTCTTTTTGTTTTCGCTCTCGTCCTGGCTAACGGCTTTGAGAGAAATAGATAATTACATTCTTTTTTTCTTAAATAATGTCAGGTAGCCGACACAAACGGTGTCGTTTCATCGCCAGTAAGGTTAGAAACATGAATATAATAGGGGTTAATAGATTTTAAAAATATTAGTTTTATAAATTAATGTATAAAACTAAAAGAAATTATATTATGGGTCAGTCCCACCATGTCATTCATGGATCAATCACTAAAAATTATTCAGTTCATCAATTTTTAATTTTTCAAGTGAAGATTCACTTAGAAAAAAAATATGACATGGAAAAATTGATGAGGTGGATAATTTTTAATAGTTGGTACTATGGACACGTGGTGGGACTGACCCATGATATAATTTTTCATAAAACTAATGTATATGTTTTTTAAGAAAAAAATTAATTTTTCAAGTGAAGATTCATTTGAGAAAAAAATATGATATGAAAAAATTGATGAGGTGGATAATTTTTAATGGTTGGTACCATAGACATGTGGTGGGACTGAACCATGATATAATTTTTTTATAAAACTAATGTATATGTTTTTTAAGAAAAAAAATTAATTTTTCAAGTGAAAATTCACTTGAGAAAAAAAATATGACATAGAAAAATTAATAAGGTGGATAATTTTTAGTGATTGGTACCATAAACACGTGGTGAGATTGACCCATGATATAATTCTTCATAAAACTAATGTATATGTATTTTAAGAAAAAAAATTAATGTATGTTTTTTAATGTAAAGAGTTTAACGTGTTTAAGGTATAATTAACTTATGAGTTTAGGTATTGTCGGTTGACACTGAGATTAACGTGTTTAATTCATCGGTAATTGGGTATTTAACAAAAAATAAATGTGCTTAGGGAACAAAAATAAATGTTATAAATACAGCTTTTATTGATAGAAAATAATGTATACCTTCTGTGAATAATTGGAAACTATTGCCAGAAAAAGACTAGTTTGTCGGATTTAATTGTTTTGATTCATAAAAAAAAAATTAATAATAAATTTATATAAATTAAGTAATAAAATTATTATTTCAAAAATAATTCAATAATTATTTTGATAATTAATTTGTTACTTTAATTAATTGTACGTATTTATTTAATTCATCATTAAGCTATTAACTTCATTTAAAGATTTTATATTTATTTTATAACGGAATTTGAATTTAATGTTTTTTTTTTAAATTTTAAAAATTTAATACTAAAAAACCATTTGGAATTTTTTAGTGACCATCAACAAAATTTACCAAAAAAAATTATAACCACACAATTATTATCTTATTTTTTTATCAAAACAATTATTATCTTATACCCTTATCTTTAAATAAATTTATACTTATTTTTCCAATATTCATTACATTTTGACACAGGTCGGCATGTTTTATTGCTGAAAGCTGGGGCTAATGGTGAGGGGACAATAGGCATACCAGAAATGGAAAGGGTGCAATAAAAATATTAGGGATGAGCACAGAACCCGAATTTAATGGGTCTGATCTGATTTAATTTGATTGAGTTGAATTTTGTGATAAAAAATTTAGGTTCGGGTTGTATTGAATTAGGATTTAGAATGAAAAAAAATGGCCCAACTCGATCCGAGATTAACATTATAATTTTTTATATATATTTTAAGGATATTTACAATAATGATCTCTTCTTATATATATATTATATAATTAGGTCATTAAAATTAATTTTTTTATAATTATATCACTAAAATTTTATATTTTTATAATTAGATCCCTAATTTTTTTACAATTAAGTCCTTAAAATCTATTTTTATGATTCGGGTCGGATCGAATCAGGTCTAATTTTAAAGCTTAAAAATCAAATCGGGTTGAGTCGAATTTTTTTTTACCCTAAAACTGAATTGGGTGACAGGTAGAAGGTATGAATCTTCGAATCGAGTATAAATGAACCGAAAATTCAATCCGATCCGACCCATACCTATCTCTAAAAAAAACACTTACGAATCTTAAAAAAAAAACTTTCCAGAAATAGTAAAATCTATCTAACCACTGTTACTGTGTTTTTTTAATCACTGTCTTGGTTCAGTCGGTGGACCCATTTAAAGTTAATAAGAACAGATATACTTAACCTTAACTGTTCATTTTCTATCTTTCATTTTTTTTCAACTCTTTTCCTGTTTTCAGCAAAATGGTAGTCATTCTTAAGTTGATTAAGATGAAAAAGAATGATCATCATTGAACGATATCTAAATAAATTAAAAAAATAATTTTGTAATTAATACATCTAATTAAATGTAAATTATTAAGTGTACACATTTAAATAAAATAAAAATAATAATTCAATTAAGTATATGATTTGGATAATATAAATTAAACTAAGATCTAAATAATCTTATATTATTATAAATAATTTTCGTGAGATTTTTTCTCGCACTATTTACATATAAATCATAATAATATTTCTAAAATAAATAAATAAAATTTAAAATTTTAATTCAAAATCAAGAAAATTATCTGATGATGAAAGAAAATTGTATCAATATTTAAATAATCGGTGTCCAAAAAAAACATTGTCAAACCTATGTTTGCAAATATAGCAAACATCTATCAATATTTTAAACATTCTGCCCATTTTTAATAATTGCACAACTCACGATATAATAACACTAATATCGTTTTTCTTTAATTATAGGTAACAACTTTTTATGAAGTATTCATAAAACGTAGATATCATTTATGAACAATATTATATAATTTATCCAGTACTAGTATACCTTCAATAAACCGTAGAGTATAGACTCGAGTGACCTTATAAATCGCATCAACTGTACTATAATAATTGAGCGTTAATTTACTTTGTAACCAACTCATTTTTACTTGAGACCCTTTCATATTTGTTCCATATCACATTTTCTTATTTTTCACAAATATTTTAAATTGAACATGGAATATGCTCGATTAATGACTTCATGCTTACCGAGACCTTGATAAATATGATCACATCTTCAAATATGATTGTACATGCCCACAAGACATAGAATGCATGTATTTTCGATCTTTAACACTCAGTCAAAGCAATATCAACCCGAACACTAACTTGTACTCACAAAAGATCGAATGATAAAATTAAGATATTTATAACTATTGAGTGATCCGATTATCTGAAAGATTTTTTCAATTAATGTATCCATCATATCCTATATTTAACACATAAATAAATAAGTATTATTAACAGACAAATTAAAATATGAGCCAACTTGATTTTCTAATAAATAAATTATTAAAAAAAATTATACCCTATCATCCATCATGGAACTAGTTCTTGTTTAATCATCCTCCAGGACAAGTGAAAATATAATAATAACACAGGATAAAAATCTACTGTATTAAAAATTAATAATCATAATCAAATAAAAAATTTAAAATATTTTTAAATTACAATTATATAACTAAATTAAATTATTAAATTAAATTTAAATCAACCAATCATCGTTAATTAAAATTTCACTTCAATCTATTCTAGTAACATGCAATTAATTTTTTAAAAAAATTAAAATAAATAATACAGCTTACTACTAAAGTAAAAGACTCAAAATTTAAAAAAAAAACTCACGTTTTACTAACTATAATAATAATATAACTAATGAACCTAAATTAAAAATTAAAATACAAATCTATTTATTTTTCCAATATTCGAACATATATCGAAAATTTAAAAAAATCTTAAATTATAAATAAAGTTAATAAATCATAAATTAAACAATAAAATACACACCGATTAACTATAAACATCAATTTAAAAATCTAAAAAATAAATTAAACAATAAAACGCACATCTATTTAGTATTTAATATATTTTCTTCAAATCTTTCCTTTTTTTTACTCAATCTCTTCATAATTTTTTTTCTTTTCAACCTAGAAACAAAAATTCAAACATAAAATTTTCAAAAATCAACTTCAAAATTAAAAAATAACGAAATAAAATTCAGAAACTTTAACTTAAAAAACTAAAAAGAATAAAATTTTATAATAACTACAAGAACATGCACCATTAAAAAATAAACTAATTAAATAATATTATTAAATTAAAAAATAAAATACATATCTTATCTACTTATAATTTTTTCTTTAATTCTTTTTCTCTCTTCTTTCTCTCTTCTCAAAATTTTTATTACACAATCTACCATCTTCAACCTTATTTAAACTCAAAAACATTAAATTTCAACTACAGAACCCATCTACCAACCCTCCAATCAATCATACAAAATATAATTACAAAACTAAAAAAAAAAATCATTTTCCAAACATACACGTAACAACCTCATTATTTACTATGCATATAAATCTACATGCATCGTTGATTATCACTGTTAAAAACGGGACAACCCATCTTTAAACAGTAAATGACCTATATATACAAACTATGTAAGGTTATTTGAAGATAGATTGAGAACTATCCATCTTTAAAATTCACTGTTTAAAGGCAGATTGAAAACTTTTACTTTAATTTTTAATATCAAATTTAAATTTATTATTTAAAATCAGATTATATATAGTCCGATTTTATTTTTACTACAAAAATAGTAATATTATGGGAAATAATCTCTAATGTACTATATTGGATATATGAGATAGTTATTGTTAGTTGTGAGGCGTGTAGAGGGGTAAAAATCGTCTGCTTCTTTCCATTTTTTCATTTATAATTTTTGTTTAAATTTGTTAAAAAAATTAAATTTTAAAATATAACCCTAATTTCTTATATCCTAAACCATAAACTATACACCCTAAAAATACACTCTACTCCTAATTTCTTAAATCATTAACCCTAAACCCTAAATTTCTAATTTAAAATGAAAGTACGAATGTAGGCATAAAAAAAAATAGACGATTTGCACCCACGTAGAGATGAAAGCTTTTTCTCAAGTCACTCTCAACCATGGGGAATAACTTAGGTCTAAGAAACTCGGCGTACCATTACAAACCAAACAGGGAGAAACAAAGATAAAGCCAAAATTGAGGGATACACAAAATTACTACTAAAAATCAAATCTTGAAAAAGAAACAGTATGGGGTTTCCATTTTCATTACAAAAGAAGATTCAGCAAGTTTTCCCTTCTGCATAATTCACATGTTTATTTAGCCTCTTAAAACTTTCATAATCATTTACTTAGCTATCCATTAATTCATCTCCCTCATATATTTAAAGTGTTTACAATCCATTGTTCAGAAACAGAAAGAAGAATGGGGAGAGGAAGAGTGGAGCTGAAGAGGATAGAAAACAAGATCAACAGACAGGTGACTTTCTCTAAGAGAAGAAATGGTTTGCTCAAGAAAGCTTATGAGCTTTCTGTGCTTTGTGATGCTGAGCTTGCGCTTATCATCTTCTCCAATCGTGGAAAGCTCTTCGAGTTTGGAAGCTCTGGGTATATCAAGTTACATTAGCTTTGATTATGGTTATTTCAAACACCTCTAACTTGTCTGCAAAAGATCTGACATCTCTCTCTCTCTCTCTCTTTGCTTTTGGGCTTATGTTCTTGGGAAACTTGAGTTTACCAGCTTGTTTTCCAATGGCAGATTGACACGTTTCATCTCATTTCAGAAAAATGAAAAAACCCTTTCGTTATCTATCTTAACTGGGTCTGTTTACTCTTGGACTTGTTGATGTTTTTCACTGATCAGCGGGAGAGTACTGGTATAGTACGAGCGAAACTCTTATCTTTCAGAAAACTAGTGTTTTGTCTTCTGATTCCTTTGCAAGATCTAGGGTTTCCCTCTGTCTTGTTGTCTTTTAATCCTACGATCTCCTGGTTTTGTCAATGTTTTTTATCTTACTGTCTTTTCTAACAGCAGTATCATATACATATACACAGAGGTTGTAAAAGGCTGACAAAATCAAGCACACCCATTGTCCAAAACATTCATTTTTTTCCTTTTGGTTCCTGTGGGCATCCCTAAGGGCTAAGGCTCACATATTTAGCTGAGAGCGGTTCACAGCTTGTCTTTTCTTCTTTCCTTTCGGCTCGATCTGTGCCTCAGTACAAATTATTGTTTTGTTGATTTTTAAATATCGTCCTCATAGAGGGTTTGCTTTCATTTCTCTGTCTCTAGCAGATGCATGATTATATAACTAGTTATATTAAAATTTTAAGAGGAAGATAATCTTATAAAATATATAAACTATACGAGAATTTGAAATTTTCATGGTGCGACAATCATCAATGCACGATGTTTTCATTCTTTATCTTTTATTTGCAGTACGGCCAAGACCCTAGAGCGATACCAACAATGCTGCTTTCCTCCTCAACATCAACACAACATCCCTGAGCATCAAACGCAGGTTAATTACCAAGTTCATCAACATTAGGTGTTGGAGAATTATTATCTGCATCTTGACTTGATTTATCGAAAAATATCAGTATTCGTATCCGATATATATTCGTATACTGTATGGAATATATTAATAATTATTATAGCCTGGCCCTTTGCTTTTATCAATGCAGAATTGGTCCCAAGAGGTAATCAAGTTGAAGGGAAAATATGAAGAAATGGAACGCACCCAAAGGTTTTCATGTTGTTTCCGAGTTGAAATCACTGTATTGTTAAGTAGTAATTTAACAAAGACATTAGTTAGTTCGGTTCTAATTCATTTTTATGTCTATAATTACATCAGACATTTGCTTGGAGAGGATCTTGGGTCATTGAATCTGAAGGAGCTGAAAAACATTGAGAAACAACTTGAAGAAGCTCTTGCACTAGCTAGACAAAGGAAGGTACTTTAACCAAGAACTATAGTTCACAGTGAATCATTTTCTATGATTAATTCGTGTAATGTATTGTTGAAATTAAACAATTTGATTGAATCCATGTCTGAAATTAAACAATTTTTATGACATATACTTCTTCTTGTCATTCTTAAACTGCAGACACACATTATGATGGAACAAATGGGTGATCTCAGGAGAAAGGTACTATACTCAAACTCTTCGTTTTACTTTAACCGATCGTGTTCACCCCGGAGAACACAGGAAAAACTAAATATATTCGTGTCGGATACACACTAGTTATATTCGAGTAACCTAGTAAACATACGAACTACAAAGCCTTTTGGTTTACAGCTCCCTTTTACATATTTTGGCAGGAGCATCAGCTTGGAGAGCTTAACAAACAGCTGAAAAGCAAGGTCATATATCCTGCTCCATGCATGGTACTAAACTTAATGTGGTTGCGGTGTTGCGTGACCTGTAAAACCGTTTCGATGCGACCGCAATATGGCTCCATGACTATTATTTAATATATACTCTACTGTTACATCATTCATGATAACCGTATAAGTAGATTTTCTGTATTTTGCTATACTCTTCAGCTTGATGAGGAAGGACAAAGACTGAAAACAATCCAAGGCTTGTGGAGTTCTAGTAGTACAGCAGCTGAAAATAGCGAATTTGCGCTGCAGCTTTGTCATCCCAACCCTATGGAATGTGAGCATGAACCAGTTTTACAGATGGGGTACAATGATACAGTCTATTTAGCAGAGTTTAAGGTTTAGATTTAGTGTTTGTTTAAACAGAAAAGCATCTTACGATGAATTTGATGGTGTTGTATTAGGTACCAGCATTATGTTCAAGCTGAAGGACCGTCGGTCTCCAAAAGCACGGCCGGGGAGACCAGCTTCTTCCGCGGATGGATCATTTGAGCCAACTCCATCTCACATCAAAATACAAATCTTTTATATATATTGTGATTTTGAGTCTAGTTTGTCTTAAAATTGGGATATCCAATGTTGACAATATATATATGACGATGCTTAAAATAAAAAGGGCTTGGATTCTAAGCTACTTTTCCTTCTCTGACATAGTTATAGGAGAAATTATTATATATTAATGGTTTATTATGTTATTTATGATCATAATTAATGAGATTCATATATGATATATGTAAGAAAAGATGCATATTCATCTTGAAAAAAAATGAGATAAAATTATTATTGGATAGGACTATAGATAACGTGGTGAGCCATTCTAATAATTTTTTTTTAGTTTAGAGAGGGATTATGATGCATCGACACATTGAAAAATTTAAGAATTATATATATAAAAATGAGATTCAGTTACACTATGTAAAACTCGACTATTTTTTTAAAAGTATATGGTATATAAATATTATCACATGAAAAAAATAAAGAGTTAATCTCATGCATCAATTTTATCAATCTTGAAGAACCCAAATTTGTCCTAACCTAAAATAATTATTAGGTACAAATTATCTAGCCTCATTGGTTAAAGGAACGGTTGTTGTTCCTGGAGGTCACGGGTTCGAGCAACAGAACTATCAGCACAATGATTGAGCGATCAATGTTCAATGGTTGAAAGTATATACACTAAACTAAAATTAAAGTGCCTCAAAAATTTTAATTTCAAAATGGAACCGATCCAAAATAATCCTTATTTTTACATATAACATTGATTATATAATATTTGAATGGAGAGCTCAGAAACATTGCCAGATAAGCAAAGTGATTTGCCAGCTAAACAAGTTTCTCTCAAGTCTATTATATTAGTTTTTATATGATTCCAAAAGCTTTAAATTGCTTGAATTGGAAATTAAGGCAAAGGGTTCTTTGATGTGAATTTTCCATTTGTTTTCAAGCAATTTTCTCAACTTAATCCTTTGATATATTAACTGGAAACTGATCCATAAACCAAATCAAAAACCCTTTCTTCAAGACAACATTTTAGCCTATGATCTTATACTATTGGCCCTAAGCAACCTAACTTGAAAATTTACTGTGGCATTAGCAAATTTATTGTTGCTGTCAGTTCAGTTGAACCTGCCAATGGCCTTAAACTTTTGTTATTACTATAAAGCACAATGCTAGAGCTTTGAGGAAAGCTTAACAAGGCAAATTCTGAAAGCATTTAGCATGGGGAAACTGGGATTTCTTTCTTCAGTTCTTAGCTATCTGCTGCTTCATCTTCTTTGGATTTTGATTAGTCAGAATATGTTGCTTAGGGAGAAGAAACAATGGTGCATTCTTCGTTTGTTTTAGCTTTATCGAACTGATATGTATTTGGTTTATGACAGTAATCTATTAGTGTTTAATGTTATGATTTTTACATTGTTTACTTGAGAGATGCTCCAGTGAGCAAGCAATCTGCAGTTCGGAAACACATAGGCCTTCTTTCCTCTGTCAAAGGAAGGTAAAGCTACATTGTAATTTGACTAGATAAATTAAAGAAATCTCTAGTTTTCAACATTTGTTTTGTGCAGTGAACATGGAGCCAAAGGTTCCATTGTTTATAGCTACACTAAGAGCTTCAATGCCTTTGCTGCCAAGCTATATGAAGATGAAGCTGAGATGTTGAAGGGTACTTAAAATTCTTACTTCTTGTTCATTTAATTTCCATTTTTTTCAACAGTAAGATTTGCTTGAACAGTGTTTGAGATGTTTAGGCCTAGAAGAAGTGGCATCTGTGTTTCCGAATCGGTATCACAAGCTACATACAATGAAATCATGGGACTTCATTGGACTTCCTTTACTAGAAGTTAGTAATTAGTTGGTTAGTTGGTTTAATTACTTTGTTAATTAGTTGTTAAACCGTTCATCATCACCGATTATCGATGTCAGAGTTTTCACATCCTTTAACAGCTAGAAGAAATTTGAAGTTAAAGAGGAATATAGTTGTGGGTCTACTTGATACAGGTTGACAAAAAAACATTTCTTATCTCAGTTAGTTAGTCACAATGTTTGGAACACCATGATGTCCAAAAGAAATCTTCAAAATACATTGTTCTTCCAGTTATTACTCCACAGTCAGAGAGCTTTAGAGACGAAGGATTCAGTCCACCACCGTCGAAATGTAAAGGAATATGCAGTCGTTTTGTGAATTTCTCAGGCTGCAACAAGTAAAAACCATGCATTCTTGAATTTAACTGGTTTAATGTTTAATAGGTAATGTTTTAGGTTTTTAACCCCTGGTTTAATGTTTGCTGTTCATTTTCTTGGACCACCTTGATTGGGATTCTAAAGCAAGATTATAGGAGCTAAATACTACAAACTTGATGGCAACTCTGACCCTGCTGACATTTTATCACCTATAGGCGTTGATGACCATGGAACACACACTTCTTCAACACTAGCGGGTAACCTGGTTCAAGATGCAAATCTTTACGGGCTAGCCACAGATACGGCTCGTGGTGCAGTTCCATTGGCTAGGATAGCAATGTACAAAGTGTGCTGGGCCACAGCTCAGGGTGTGCCGATATGGATATTCTTGCTGCATTGGATGATGCTACTAGCGATGAAGTGGATGTAATATCTATAGCGATCGGTGGGGTGACTCAGGATTTCATGACAGATTCTATATCATTACTGTTTCTGCTGGGAACGACGAGCTTGAGTTCGGTTTCTAACTATTCCCCATGGTTTCTTACTGTGGCAGCAAGTGGGATCGACCAGCAGTTCTTGAGCAGAGTCAAGTTGGGTAACGGGAAAAGGTTTTCGGTAAGCTTGATATATCAGTTACATATATGCTCTTAAATTGTTACTGAATACATTCTTGAAACTCATACACATGAGCAGGGAATTGTGATTAATACATTTGAATCAAAGGAAAATTTCTACCATTGTCAGCGGGGCCGATGTTGCGATGAACTCCGGAAGCAAGTTTCAGTTCGCTAACACATCGGATCCTGTCAAGGTGAAAGGAAGGCTTGTTTATTGCCTCCATGGCCTTCCATGGCCTGTCCGCATGTTGCAGGTGTTTCAGCCTACATAAAATCATTTCACCCGACTTGGATGCTGTCTGTGATCAAATCCGCAATCATGACCACAGGTAAAGATGTTAATCATTCTTGGTATGCTTAATGTAATTCACTACTTCAATGCTATCATCCCTTACAATCTTGCTTGCAACGTACTAACAATCTACGCAGCAAAACCAATGAGCTGGAGGGTGAACAAAGATGCCGAGTTCACATATGGTGCTGGTCAATTGAATCCTTCAAGAGCCATAAACCCTGGCCTAGTCTATGACATTGATGAGATGTCTTATGTACTATTCTTATGCCATGAAGGCTACACTGGATCATCTATATTCTATAGCACATTTAGTTGGCACAAAATCCATAAACTGCTCCTCCATCCTTCCTGGATTCGGCTGCGACACTCTCAACTACCGGTTGATGCAGCTCAACATGAAAAATGGCCAACAGCAAACCGTAGGTGTTCTCCGGAGAAGAGTCACCAATGTAGGTCCTCCATCCGTGTACAATGCTACCGTTAAGGCCCCTAAAGGGGTGCAAACACGGTTAGGCCGACAAGTCCCCTCTTCACTCGTCCATTGCAGAAGCGGAGTTTTAAGGTTGTGGTGCGAGCTAATCGCACGGCAAGCAGTCAATTTACGGTGCTATCAGCTTCACTTGTATGGAAAAGCGATCGTCACACTGTGAGAAGTCCTATGGTTGTTTACAATCTCCCAGACTAAAATAATCATCTTTGTATATGAAGCAAATGAGGAGCAAGCAGTTCATTTGTTTGCACATTTATGCTTGCATCCTTGCTAAGTTGTAACTTGGTAATTTCATGAAAATAATTGCTTCCACTTAAAATGAACAACATTGGGGGATCCCTTTATGCAAGAGTTTCTCCTCTGCTGACTACAGCTAATGCTAGGTGTGATAACGAGCCAGGCTCGGCACAACTCGAAAACAGTATTATTGAATTCGGGTTGGGCTCGAGGTTTGGCGAGCTCGAAATTTTAAGTTTAAGTTCGGCTTGAAAATGATATTATAGAGTTTGGTTCGGTCTCGAAGCTCGTCAGACTCAGCTCGGCTCGACTCAAAATAAATAATTTTGTTATATTTTTCTATAAAAGATAAGATCTCGTTAAAAACTCTTTTCATAACCAACAACGAAACAAAATTCAATATTGAAAAATGGAAAAAATACTCAATTTATTTTAGTTAATTTATCTTTAGTAAATTTCTCCTATTTTATTTTATTGTTTTTCTTTTGCTAAAGAGATTACTTTTAATGTATACGTAGCATATATATATATATATATATAATATAATTATTCCGAACCTGTTCACGAGCTTTTCGAGTCGAGTTTGACTAGGCTCAGCTTAGCTCGTTAAGGTCTCGAGCCAAACCCGAACCCGAATCGAGCTCACTCAAACTGAGCTTTAACCGAGCCAAACCCGAATAGCTCGCGAACTAGTCAGGCTCATTATCACCCCTAACTAACCCCAACTAATGCATATCAACTGTGAAAATGTAATGTTTAAAGAATTTCATTTTCTAAAATAATTGTGCTAATGTAACATTATCCAACAACACAATAGAATGCAAAATTAGGTTTCAATCAAGTCAAACAATGTTGCATGATACTATATTTGTCCCGAATGAATCAGCAAGCGGAAAAAGGGAACATATAATGTCATAAATAACAGCAATCAGGCCTTGGCGTCTCCTTTTCGGAGTTTCTCGAGTTCTGCTTCAGCTTCTGATAACTGTTGCTTTAACTTCGATATTCTTTGCTCGAGTTCTTCAACAGTTCCTCTTTTGCAGGATGGTTGATATGGTAAAAGAAAATTACGCGAAAATGCTTTCAGAGCTTCAATCCCAGTAACCTGATATAAACCACACCATTGACGATATCAACTAACAAATATGAAAATATCAACTAATGAGAACTTTATGTTATTACTGATTTATATATAGTTGAACTCACTTCTTGTGGGAGCAGTGGCAGCTTAGTGATGTTAAAGTCATCATATAACATGTAAAACTGGTCGATGTACTTTTGTTGCATCCGCATTCTTGCTTTTAATAACTTGGACTCGACATCTTCAATTAAAACACAGGCCAATTGATGGTAAAACTTGGTATTTAAACAAACAATTGTAATGGCAAAGAATGAAGAAAAAGAGAGAGAGAGAGATGGTACGAAAGTAAGCATACCTTCGTCATCGAAAATTACTTGGTTAATGATAATATTGTGTATCAATCTCAAACTTGGTGAGTTCCTGCACCAGTCTCTCTGTTTCATAGAGAGAGAGGAATTCCGGAATGCAAACGCAGACAAAGGTCGTCAAGTCCTGCCAAAATGAAACTGTGTTATACCAAAAGCATGGGCACATCGGGAAAGTTTGATTGAGATAGGAAAAAAAAAATGTCATGTTATAAGTTTTAGCAAGTTGCAAGACTTCAAGAAATTAAAAAAAAAATAAAAGTTATCAACACACTTCACTAGTGTTTAACATTTGCAAGTATATCTCCATGTATAGGCACAGCTTTCCTCCTCTCCTTTTTCATAAAAATAGAATATTACCATGTAATATTTAACATATCATGAATAACAGAGTCAAAGATTATATTTGTATATAAACAAAAAACACTATATTTGTGGTATATTAGGACAGCTAAACTTAGTATGCTAGGTTACCTACTTCATTAGTCAGAGAGCATGGGAACCATCTACGTTGTTTTTATAGATCTTAATATGCTAAATTAGGACCAAGAACTTAGTACAATCCGCCCCTTATAACTCCCGGACAGATCCTTATCAAAGTTCTAGTTATATTTCAATTTTCATCATGCAATAGAGAATAGATACTTACCGGGTCTTTGAACTGCTTATTAACTTGTTCAATCACATCTTTCATGCCTTCAAGCCTCCCCAAAATTGCATCTTCCCCAAATTCATCATCAATACCGAAAATACGGGTCATCTGCCATAACGAGTTCCAAAATTTATGAGCTACAACACAGAAAACCAACTAGGAATAGGAGTGAAAACACTTTTGCACTGACACGTGAGCTATGTAAACACTTTTGCACTGACACGTGAGCTATGAAAAACAAAGAATGTAATATCCACGTCCCTATGACATGTGATCAAATTGATCACCTGAAATATGATATTCAAGAAAGATGGTAACTTTTCTAGAAATACCACAAAATTTTATTATCTATGTGCCCATTATTGAGAGAAAATTCTTGGAAGACCAGATGAGAAAATATCAGGTGACAGGACAGGACATACTAAAACATAAAGTTATACCTGACTTAATAAGCCACCGAATTTGTTTTTCAATGACATCATTTTTGTGAGTCCCTTCTCTAATGTAGAAGGAAACTGTAAAAGCCGAAGTGTGTGTCCAGTTGGGGCAGTGTCAAATACAATGCAAGAATAATTCATTGTTTGCACCAATCTGCAGGAACGGAGCATATTCATAAAACAAAACACCAAGCGTATACGAAAAAAAAAAAAAACATGCAGAAGGTGACAAAGAGCATGCAAAACAAAGTTTACAAAGAAAGAAACCGTCATAATTAGTCGTAAAACATTTGGAAAGAGAAGGGATATTTTTCAAATAAATCATAGTATCATCAAGCATTAAAAATGAGAATAAAACGGTAGAAAACAAGCAAAGTCTTCAATTTGATTACTTTATTTGTCATGCCACAATACTTGAATGTTTGAATTAAAACTTTCAAAGCTAAAACATAGAGAATGCATTCAACTGGTGCAACTGAACTTAATCTTTCTTAAACCAGAACGTAATAATCGGTGCCTCTTTTAGGCTCTTCATTGAAAATCATAAAGATAAATTAAGAATACACTGATAATGAAAGTCGAAAGCGTGTAATAAAACAAACATAGTAATTGTTAACTCATTCCGAAAACATTTCTGTAAACAAAAAACTGAAAATGAAGCAATGAACAGCTAATGCATCTTAATGATTGATCACAATCAAAGTATCAACCAAAAGAGAACAGTCTTACTTAAGCATCTCGGCAAAGCTCATTGCCTCGTCGATTCCTGGAATTGCATTTGCCAAATCAGAAAATAAACCATCCATTCCTTCAAGCCCGTTCACATCTTCATTTTCTACAGTAGGATCCACCTCCTGTTATGACATCATAAGTAGTAAGAAATTAAGGCAAACTATAAATCATCAGCACAATCCATTTTCTTTTGGCCAAATCATCAGCAGAATCATATAATTAAGTTTCTAACGAAGAACTTGTCCCTAATGAAGAAGCCATGCTTTAAGCAGGGTGAAATTGTTCTTCATTTCAATTGAAAGAAGTTGAAATTGGAGAATTGACGGACTGGGTATTTACAACTTCAAGAAAGAGAATCAAACCATCCATAAATCAACAATCAAACTCTAAACTAAGAATCTCTTACCTAAAAAGAGGGAGTAAATCTCAAAACCACGAATTTACAACAAAAAACCAAACCAAATCTCAGAAACAGAAAAAGAAGGCAAATCCCTGAATACCCAGAGATCGGATTTAACTAATAAGGTTACCATGGCATACAAATTGTTGAATCCATTGACCAAAGTTGGAGTCTTTGTGAATCGCTGCTGAAAAGCATCGCTGAGATTATGAGCAGGATCCGTGGATATAATCAGGACAGAGGATCGGACCCGAGCCAAGAGGATGGAAAGAATCGAGCTACAAGTGGTTTTACCTACACCTCCTTTGCCTCCAACAAAAACCCATTTCAATGACTCTTGGTCCAGTATGTTCTGGACAGTTGCTTCTGGTAATTCAAGATTGTCTGCCATTTCTTCTTCTTTTGTTATCAATCGAAGAAAAATGGAATTGAAATACCCAGAAAATCTAGGCAAAGAACCGGAATTATAGTTGTCGGGGGATTTTCTTTTCTTGGTTTAGTCTTTTCAAAACAATGTATAAATCCAACTCGCGAAGCTGATCTTAATAGGGGTGGTGGGATAGATCGGGTACCCGGTTAATTTGAATAGGGTTGATTCCGGTCTTGATAACTATCAGTTCTTAAAAATTAAAATCAATTTTGGTTTCGGTTATATTGGGTCATAAATTTTAAGAACCGGTCCCGTTACTGGTGGGTACCAGTTCCAATATCGGGTACCCGATTAATTAGTTTATTCTTAAATTTTTTTGAGTAATGGGGAAAAATTTTAACCACCAATAATAATATTAAATAATAAAATTAGAATATTGTAAACTTGAAAATTAAAGTTTTAAAACTAATCATACTCATAATATTTATACATAAAGAGAAAGTTTGATAAGAAAAAAAAAACAATACCGAATATTTGGTATTGGTCCCGTCCCACTGGATACCGTGTCAAAAAAATCAAGATCCAGTCTCGGTCCCGGTTATGACCGGGACCTAAATTTTGGATCCAGTCTCGATCCCACTGAAATCAATACCAGATAAAAATCTACCGGATCTTACCGGGTTCGGAACCGAGACCGGATAATCGGATTTTTTCCCCTCCTAAATCATAATATATATGTCCAATCGGCGTATCGATAAATAACTGCAAATTAGAGGTTAGTATTGAATCGAGTTAAAGTTAAATTGAGGGGAAATTTTTGAATTAATTGATATTTTGAGTATCCTTTACTTTTATAAATTGAGTTGTCCAATCTATCTAACTTTAATGATTAAAAGAATAATTCTTATTTTTAAAAGTTATGGGTTCGAGTATTAACAATATTAACATAGTGATTGAGCGATTAACGTTCAATAATTGAGAAAATATATAGTAGAACGAATACTATTGTAATCATTGTATAACTGAATTAAAATAAATAAAAAATTAAGTTAAGTTTATAGAACTTTTGTTGAATTGATTAATATTTGTTTGAGTTTTTTTTTTTAATTTGTATTATTTAAATTTAATTAAAATGAACTTAAAACAAGGGAGAAAATAAAAAAAATCACAAAAAGTAAAGGATTAAATTAAAAAATAAAAAAAATTATCCATGAAAATAAGAATTAAAGCTACGTAAGTATTAGCGCTGAGCATGATTAATCGTAAAACCGAAAATTGAACCAAACCGATACAATATGGTTCATAAATTTATGAAACGTAATTATTAAAGATTTTTTAATTGATTTTTAATTATTCTTATAAGGTAAAAATATATATTTTATACTTAAAATATTATAGATGTATTTTTATTTTTTTATTTTTTACTTAAAAATAAGTTTTTAATAAATATTTATGAAAAATATCTCAAAACTTTTACCTTTTAATGTTTAAAAGTCATAAAATAAAGCTATTTTGTCAAGATAAAATATAAATTTTTAAAATTAAGGTTAATATGGAAAAATCGAAAATCGAAGTTAACCGAACCGAAAACCGGTGGTTACTAAAATAGCTTACCGAATTAAACCGAAACTGAACCGAATATACCCCTAGTAAGCATTGTTATGATAGTTGAGAAGCTTGTGGTATAAACTTGGTCCAAATAGACTTAAAACAAAAAAAAATCAAATCACAAAATAATTAAATTACTTTGTTAAAAACCAAAATAACATCGTTTTGAAATTTTATTTTTAAAACTTTATAAATTCAAAATGAACTCAAATTCAAAATATGATCTAAAATTTTAAATCAATTCAACTAACTTAGAATTAAAAAAAAAAATCGAATTCCACTCACCTATAATAAACTACCTAAATAATTATCCTATAATAATACACTTTTAATTACAAAGAATATGAAAAGTTATAAAACATTTACATAATTTAACGTGAAGGGGAATTTTTTTTTCTCGTTAAAATGGTAAGCAAAGATGACGTGAGAATTAATAACAAATTAATAGAGTATATTATAAAATTTGGACACTAAAATTATTATATAATTAATATGTCTTTTTTAGAATTTTTTTTAATATTTTTTGTTTTTCTGATAATATTTTTTCCCCGAGAAATAGATATTTCGTTCTTAACTCAATTCGAAATTTCATAAATTCGATTTGACTCAAAAAAATTTCAAATGAAATTTGAATCGTAAAATATGACTTACTAACTCGAATAACTAAAAAAATTTAACTCAATTCGATTAAATGTTCACCCTATTGACAATGATGCATTCCTGTTTGTAGCTAATTGTGTTATTAAATGTCGTCTTAGTCCGAATTCAAAAGTGAGTTGTTACTCCCACTTCACCACTTATTTATTCCTTTAACGTGCCCAACTGGTTGCAGTTCTTTTCAAGAATTTCCAACATGGGGATGTTTCATTTGCAGGAACCCTTTGAATGCTACAAATTGTCGGATATTGAAGCTGGTCTTGAACCCAACATGCAAGAAGAACAACTTTTAGAAGTTGATGAAGAACCCATTGGTCTGTTGGATGAGTCCATCGAGTCCCAGATTCATGTTGATGGATGCTGGATCAGTCCATCGAGTTTCTCCAACATGGCAGTGGCAGTGGTGCAATGCAACCAAGCATCAGTATTCCCCGTGCGACCGATGAGCCAGCTTCGGATTGTAGCAATGAACGGATCAGGTTTCTCCAACATGGGCTCGATTTAGATGGGTCGAATATCAGAGATCCTGAACATACAGGTTCAAGGTTTTTCCAACCTACATATTCAAAATCACGTCATTCATAAGACCAACCACTAAAAAATATTTATCTAACCTCCTACTTTTAGTGGGTCCATCATATATTATATTATAGTAGGGACAACTAAGGGCATATGACTTTGGATTTATGGAGCAACGATCCTCATGTTGTTTTTCAGATCATTCTTAAACAATAATAAAATGATGATTTGTGGCAATTTAATTTTTTTTCAAAAAATAAACTTGTATTATAAATAAAAAATTATATTTACGGATAACTTGTGAAATACTGATTATAAATTACATTTATGATATGGGCATTGGGCATGTGTTTCTAGAGTGATCCATTCCATCCTGTATTTGTCGGTAGAAGATCCCAGTGGCCAGTAGCCAGTAGGTGTGGTTTCCCTTTCTAAGCTTGTTCCTACTTCCCTTCCCTTTCCTACCCGTCTTGTGTTCATCTAATCAATCGCAATATTACTACATTTTTTTGACCATCAAAGATGTGTCACACTCACCATACATTAGACACGACTCGATTGATATTATAAAAAAAAAAATTAGATATTACCCGACAAACGAACGACAGCCTCTCATCTTAAGCATCAGGGATGTTTTAAAAATTTTCAGTTAATTGAATTAACTGATTGAATCAAAGTTCTTCGGTTAAATTTAGATAAATCGATTAATAATTAATAATTTTTTAAAATTTTGATTGTTGGTTAATTTAGTTAGAAATCGATTAATTAACCAAATAACTGAAAATTTTATATACTATATATTATATATTTTTATTTTTGGTTATTAAACTTTTAAAAATTATGAAATGATGATTAAATTTTGTAAAATTAACAGAAAATAATAATTAAATTTATTAAATTATAAAAAATAATCATTAAAATTTTTAATATTTATCAATAATTTATAATATGCGATCGATTAATGTAATAATTCAACAAGTCTAATGATCTTTTAGAATTTTTGAAAGTTCAGTAGCTAAAAAAATTATTTTAACATAAATTAGTGACCATTTGTGTAATTTATCTAATTTGTTTTCAAAAAGTTCAGTTAACCAAATTAACCATTCAGATTAACTAAACTTTTTTCGGTTCATTTAAAAACTTTTGATAAATTTCGATTTAATTAATGGTTAATACAAAAAAAAATCGATTGATAAAAATTTGAAGGTTCGGTCGGTTAACCAAACTGACCGTTTAAACACCTCTACTTTACGCCGCTCTGACTCATATATTTAATCAATTGATCAAATTATTTATTATAAGTTATAAGTTTTAAACTTATTATAGATATTTTTTTTTCTTTCCTCTTCTATCTGAAGCAAAGAAAAGAAAATCTGAATAAGTAAATTCATAGAAGTCTATAATTTCAGTCTGTCCCCGAGTGAAGTATTTATAGAAGCAGTATCTGCCAGTACTTTGCATTTTTATTCCCCATCCTTGTACTCATTTAGTTTCTTAAGTTCCCTCAATAATTTTGAAAATATATATTATTTTTCAATTCAATTAATAACTACATATTTTTATATTATATAAAAAAAAGGTTCGATTCGAACTTAAAAATACTTAACTAATTATTAAAATATTAAATTATTTAATTTTTATTTTATAATTCAAACTTTACGTATCTTATCAATATAATTACTTAAACTCTAATTTTTTTTTTTATAAAAAAAATCTATCTTTCATTGAAATCATCGTTTGAGTTCAATTTGAGTAGTTGTTTAAAAATAATTAATATTGTAATATTTAAATTTAATCAATTATATTTTAAATTTTTATTACGTATCTATCGTTTAAATATATTTTTATAAACGTTAATGTTAAACTATAACAAAATAATAGTTTAAATATATTTGTTGAATTTAGTTTAACAAAAACATTTTAAAACTTAATAAAAACTATTATTTGTTAAACTAAATTCAACAAATAAAAAGAAATCTAAAAACAGAATTTATGGAGTCTGAATTGAAAATTAATAAAAATAGATTGTAAAAATATGTTAAAATATTAGGAAGAATAGTTTGAAAGTGTCGAAAGATGATGATGAATGGTGAAAAACAAGTAAATTAGTTAAATTGATAAATTTAATATAAATAATTAAATTGATTAAATTATTTTAAAATAAGATAAAAATATTAAAATATAAAAATTTTAGAAAAAATAATTATTATATCAAACCGCTTTAGAATTATTTTATTATTCTTTTGATTTTTAAATTTTCACTTTATGAATTCGGACTGACTTGTATTACACATTTAAAATTGATAGATGAATCTTTTAACAAAAATTTTCAATATATATAATACCTTAAACTCGAAACTTACTTAAGCGAAATAAATATAATTTTAAAATTTTTTAAAATACGCTATTAATTTATTTTAAATATTAAAATATTATACTAATTTAAAATAGATTGTTAAAATGTGTTAAAATACACTATTAATTCTTATTATCATTGAATTTAAAATATAATCTCGATTTAGTTTGGTATTGTATTTAAGATGTAATTAGAAACGATAAATTTTAAAATTCATTTAAAAGTTTAAAATATTAATTTTTTTATTGCTTTTATGATTTTCAGAGTTTAATCTTGACTAATCCAGACCGACCAACGTCGCACACTTAGCGAGATTTTCTACATACACATTTCGAACCTGAAACTTACTTAAGCGGAATCAAACTGCTTACCACTTGGATCAATCATTGTCGATAAAATATTATTTTTTAATAATATTTTTAATTATAGTTTTTATATTTAAAAATTTAATATTTATAAAAAATATAAAATGTTATTAAATAATATAATAATTTAAATTTTTAAACAACTATTGAAATTTTCAATTTTTTAAACACACTTTTCCCCATAATCTTCGCTCATACATGCTGCATCGATATCCACCACAAAACTTGCTATTTTTCAAAAAATTCATAACTGTCCCATCTCACACGTGGCAAGAAAATCGTGGGCCCATCGGTAACGTTAAAAAATAAAAATCGAAAAAAAAATTCAAAATTTCATCCAAATTCCAAACGGTCGAAAATCCTGTCCTAAACCAGATTCACAACCGTACGATCCCCAAAGCTGCACGACATTTAAACGCTCCTTGTCTGAAGTAAACGACACTCTTGTCCTTCTCCTTCTAATACCCCACTTATAAGTAGAAACCAGCAAGACCCCCGGTAAAATAATGTAAAGATTCTGACAGAAAGAGAGAGATTTTAAAGAAGGTTTTGATTTTTGAATCTGATTGTGATCGTTGCTATACTGTGTTTAATCTCTTATTTGTCCGTTTCTGACGTTGTTTAAACCTGGAATACTTAAAAACAAAATTCTTTCTTGTTTCCGAGTTTTCAAACTTGAGCTGAGCTGGTGCTTGGGTTTACAGTTTTTTTTTTTTTAATTCTCTTTCTCGTTCTGAACTCATGGTTTGTTTGGAATTTTAGGTGCTTCAAGCTTTGTATTTGTTTACTTGATACAGCTGAAGTGGATTGTTTTGATCAAAGTTCATATCTAAAACCATGGGAGAAAGTACCGGAAATGGTGTTCTGGCTGAGAATCGGTCGGCCGAGGATTGGTTGCCGCACGCTCAGGAGCTTGTTCCGGTGGCACTTGACAAGGCAAGGGAAGTGAAGGGGTTTCCCGGTAGGTGGAAGATGATAATTTCGAAATTGGAGCAAATCCCTTCATGCTTGTCGCACCTGTCGAGCCATCCTTGCTTCTCGAAAAATACCCTTTGTAAGGAGCAATTGCAGGCTGTTTCCAAGACATTGAATGAAGCAATTGAATTGGCGGATTTATGTCTGAAGGAGAAGTACGAGGGGAAGCTTAAGATGCAGAGTGATCTCGATGCATTATTGGGAAAATTGGATCTGAATTTACGGGACTGTGGACTTTTGATCAAGACCGGTGTGCTCGGTGAAGCTACTTTGCCTTTGTCTTTTGTTGGATATTCATCGGAATCCGAGACCGCAACATATGGCCGTCTGAAGGAACTGCTTGCACGGCTTCAGATCGGGCACTTGGAAGCGAAGCACAGAGCTCTCGACGGCCTTGTTGAGGCCATGAAGGAGGATGAAAAGAGTGTGCTGTCCGTCATGGGACGGAGCAATGTTGCTGCTTTAGTCAGGTTATTAACCGCAACTTCTCCTTGTATCCGGCAGAAGACCGTGACTGTTATCTGTTCACTTGCGGAATCCGGGAGTTGCGAGAGTTGGCTTGTGTCGGAAGGTGTTTTGCCGCCTCTCATAAGGCTTGTTGAATCTGGCAACACGGTTGGTAAAGAGAAGGCAACGATTTCACTGCAGAGATTATCGATGACGGCGGAAACGGCCCGAGCAATTGTCGGGCATGGTGGGGTTCGACCACTGATTGAAATCTGCCAAACTGGAGACTCGGTTTCACAGGCTGCAGCAGCTTGTACATTGAAAAACATATCTGCTGTCCTTGAGGTTCGACAAATACTAGCCGAGGAAGGAATTATACAGTTAATGATTAATCTGCTCGAACATGGAATTTTGTTGGGATCCAAAGAATATGCTGCGGAGTGCTTGCAAAATCTCACGGCCGGCAATGAGAGTCTGAAAAGGTCCGTTATCGCGGAAGGTGGAATTAAAAGCCTATTGGCATACCTTGATGGTCCTTTGCCCCAAGAATCTGCAGTCGGAGCCCTGAGGAATTTGGTTTGTTATTTCGATCGAAGTTCTGACATCACTTGGTTTCCTCCCTCGATTAGTCCATGTGCTTAAATCCGGATCTCTCGGAGCACAACAAGCAGCTGCAGCAGCCATCTGTCGAGTTTGCAATTCCATCGAAATGAAGAAACTAGTGGGTGAAGCCGGGTGTATCAGCCTTCTTATTAGAATGCTGGAGGCTAAATCAAACAATGCTCGAGAGGCAGCTTCTCAAGCCCTTTCAAGCTTGCTAACTGTCTCTCCGAATCGCCGAGAAGCCAAAAAGGATGATAAAAGTGTGCCGAATCTGGTCCAGTTGCTCGATCCAAGTCCCCAAAACACTGCAAAAAAGTATGCAGTTTCCTGCCTTGCATCTCTCTCGACATGCAAGAAATGCAAGAAGCTTATGATCTCGTATGGAGCAATAGGGTATCTAAAGAAGCTGTCGGAGATGGAAATCCCCGGTGCAAAGAAGCTCCTCGAGAGGTTACAGAGAGGGAAGCTTAGAAGTTTGTTTAGCCGAAAGTAGAGGAGGAAGAAATGTAAATCTCTTCTTGGTATGGTGTTATGTTTCATTGTCTGAATGAAACGAAGTAGTTAACATATGAAACCATGGTGTTTCAATATTTGTAATAAAGATCAAATGCCTTCTGCAAATTCACCTTTATTGCACATCTAAGTGACGGTGATTTTCTTTCGTATCCCCTAACTAGTTCTATTTAACTTTGTTGCAAATTCACCTCCACAGCTCTATTTAACTCCTCAACTTCTGCTGTAATCTGAGGTTGAAGCACATCCTGGACTACAGCCTCCTTTTCGATAACATCGGTTCTCTCAACCACAACATCAGCTATAGCAGGAACAATAACATCCGAATGCATCTCATCCTGTAGTGAAGATTCCCCAACCTCAACTGTAGGAAGAACATCCACACCTGCAACACCTACTTCATGTTCCCCCACAACATCAGAATTTTTTACCCTCCACTCTGTATGTTCTTTAATGGCTACCTTAGTGTAATTTTTAACACTTTGTGCAACAAGGAGGGAATCAAGGCACATTAACTTTGACACTTACAAAAGTACCATCTTGTAGTTTCACTTTGACAGACTTAGGCAACTCAACACCAGCACCTTCTTCTACACTTACCTTTGCAAACTCCAATCTCTCCCTAAAAGTAAAATTAGTGCTTAAAGCACTGACAAATATAGCTAAAACACCTCTTAGAATACAATTCGAAAGGTACGTTATACAGTTGAATAGGCAGCATAGGTAAATTGAAATTTTTTTAAGATTCGATTCCCACTTCCTAAGCACCAGAGGCTCGTGCTGAATATGCCATGGACCATTTCAAGTACCTATTCCCCGGCTAAGCTAACGTTAGCTTATTCCCAAAAGATATGTCTAATAATATATATAAGCCATCGTTTATATATATTAAAACCTCTTTTTCTCTTTTTGCCGTGGGATTAATATCCCGTCTCTTCTCGAACATGACACTATCATACATAGTTATCTTGATATTAAATATAATAAGAGTTGAGTTCAAGTAATCATAACATAATTATGACCTTCAAAAGCATTTCTATCAAAAAAAAATATCCATACAAATTCCAGAATTAAAAATAGGAGGACTAAATTTTAGATTTCTAAAGAGTACAGGGATCAGGTGCAAAATTTGATCAAAATGTTACTTAACCGCCAACAGAACGGTCAAAGGTAGGACAGAGCTTCGCCGAATCTTCCGCGATGGGATGTTTTAGAATTTTGTTGTCAAACCCTAAAAAAAACAAATATTTGTTAATTACCCAACAGATTATCCAACACGAATCGTTGGATCTCTAACAATAAAGAATCCACGGCTCAAATTTGTAGTATCATGATTGGTTTTGATCCAGATTTGACCAACGGAAACATATATAAATTGTGGTTTTTATTCTTTTGATTTTCTAATTTCCTTTTCTTTCTTTCTCGTTCGTGTTTTCCAGGAAACACAGAGGAAAGAAAAAAAGGAGATTCTGGATTTTTTTTAACAAAAAAATATATCTTTTGTTTGGATTGTTTTATTCATATTCGGGGAATAGAAACGAAGGTGGAAGTAGAAGAGGGAAAGCGGGTGGGGTTTTCTCTCTTCTCTTCTACTTATATATACATATTTTTTGGCGATGAGGGCCAGATCCTTTGTTTTTAATCCAGGAAATTAGGGTGTGGTTTAGGGTTAATTTCAGATCATGAATGTGATGCGTCGTTTAAAGAGCTTTGCTTCGTCTCGATCTTCTATTTCTTCTGATCACGTAAGTTCTCCCCCCTTTTTCCATGGATTCGATCGGGGTTGATCTCTGTTTGTTTGCTGAGAAAATGGTTGCTTGCCATGCATCTCGAATATATTGAATGTATTCTAACCAGTTACAAACTTGTCTCAACAGGGCGAGGATAGCGGCACCAAGAGGGCAGAAGTTGATCAAGAATCAGAATTTAGTCAACCTAAGGGATCAAATTCATTTGAGAATAGTAGCTCTGGTCTAGACCAGCATATGGCTTCAACTTCATCGGAATCTGTACCAAGCTCATCCAATGCAGCTTCTGTTAATGTAACAGAGAAATCAGGTTTCCATCGGCAGACTAGTGGCCATGATGATAAGGTGATTCTGTGGTCTTATACTCTTCCAAGATCCAAATGTATCTGTCCATGTATATCTTGTTTTGAAATTAATAACCAAGTATGCTGAAATGCCTTCTGACTTCTGAGAAGTTATTCATCTGTTTGAAGTAGTCTCTATTTTAATCTATCTTCTTTGGCTTGAATTGAATCTTGGTTGGGAATTGGATTTGAATCAATGAGGAACCAATCTCTTTATTCCTAATGCTATGGTTTAGGGTTCTTAAAGAGATCATGTGACCAACTTTCTGTATAATATTATTTGATTTAAAGCCGTCTAAATTTTATTGATCTTCTATTATTATTTCAAAAGCTATTGTTTTGAAACTTGTATTGCACAGGATGCTGGGGATAATGTTATCAATGGAAATGGAACAGAAGCAGGTCAAATAATTACAACTGTTGTTGGTGGTCGAAGTGGGCACTCAAAACAGGTGATTTGATTTTGGTTGACATTTTGTTCCACATGATTTAACTGCTCATCTTGAATGAGAATTATGTTTAGCAGCCTATGTGTGAACTAATGTTGCTTGATACCTTTTCTTCTTGAAATTTTCCCGCTGCTTTTTCCTTCTTGATGGAGTGGGAATTAGTTTTTTTTTTTTTCTTTTTCTGTTGAGGTTGTTTCTTATAGTTTATATTTACAAAATTCTGCTGAAGCCATTTGTTTTGTTAGAATCTTGGTTTACATGTAAGGTATTTAATTACATTTGATTATTCTGTTTGTACTGAGCAACAATTATGCTTAACAATGTGTCTTTTTTCTATTGGGCTTCAGACTATCTCGTATATGGCTGAGAGTGTGGTTGGAACTGGTTCATTTGGTGTTGTCTTTCAGGTATGAGTATATTAACAGGTCACCATATTCATGTCTACAACCATAATCTCTTGGTGTTTGAATATGACGAAAATGTCTCTCTTTGAGTTAGTAACACATTTTTTATGTTTGTTATGTAGGCTAAGTGCTTTGAAAGTGGTGAATCTGTTGCTATAAAGAAGGTTCTGCAGGATAAAAGATACAAAAATAGGGAACTCCAGGTTATGCATTTACTTGACCATCCTAATACAGTCCGGTTGAAGCATTATTTCTTCTCATCCACCGACACAAATGAGCTCTACCTTAACCTTGTTCTGGAGTACATACCCGAAACAGTTTTCCGAGTTTCAAGACAGTATTTTAGATTGAATCGCCCTATGCCCATGCTTTATGTGCAGTTGTATATATACCAGGTGATTCTTGTCCTTGCCTAGTTTAGCTAATTAGTGGGTAGTGAAATTCCAGTGGTTCAACTTTTGATCTAACCATTATGCTTTTATATTCTAAGTGCACTATTATGACAAGCTATACTGCTTTTTTGTTAGCTTTGCCGCGGTCTAAATTATTTACACCATGTGGTTGGTGTATGCCATCGTGATATTAAACCACAAAATTTACTGGTAAGGCATTTTCTGCATTTATGTTATAAACTGGAGTTTGATTAAGAAATTATTTAATCTCTTGTTTGAGAGTTTTACCTATCACCTCATTTTGACAAATTATTATTTTTATCTTGAATGCACTACACTGTGTGACTCCGTCTATGTTGTTATGGTTACTCATAATGCTTGTCCTAGGATTTCTCGTGTATGCGCGTGATGTCAATTGTCTTGTCTGTGCTATTGATTTTAATGTCGTTGCTAAATCATATTGGAGCAAATATCTTGATGTATTTACAGGTCAATCCCCACACTCACCAGTTGAAGATTTGTGATTTTGGTAGTGCTAAGATGTTGGTATGTTGATTTTTTTTGGAAGTTTAAAAATCTCTTTTCTGGTCTGTGGACCTTTTGATACTTGCTCTGTAATCTTCAGGTGCCAGGTGAACCCAACATATCATATATATGCTCACGATATTATAGGGCTCCTGAACTGATATTTGGGGCAAAGGAATATACAACTGCTATTGATATGTGGTCTGTTGGTTGTGTTATGTCCGAGCTCATGCTTGGACAGGTGAGTTATGAATATATCCCTTTAGATGTAGCTTTGGTGTCTGCATGTGTTCTATCTCCTGTAATAATTGCACTGCTCTAGTAACGTGTTGGATGTTTTTTTAGATTATGCCAATTTCATTAACATTCACAATTCGAGTCTGCATTTCAACATTGTTACTTTGTCATCTATTGCTGGAACATCTCTTATGCAATCACTTTTGAGCCCTTGTAATTGCTTGTAAGATATATTATAGGGTTTCGACGTCCTGAAATTCTTCATTGAAGCACATTTTGCAAAATTAGGAATGACAATTTGATCTGAAACCTGCGGATTCCGACCCGACAGGAGTAGAATTTTTTCATTTAAAAAATCGGATTTGGATTGGATTATTGAAAAATTAAGTCGGTTGGATCGGAGTTGGATTTAGGGTGTAAATTTCTTGACCCGATATATTTATATATTTTTATATATAATATATAATATTTTTTATTTTTGTAGATTGGTTGGGTTTAGTCGGGTTTTTTATTGAAATATTAGGGTTGAGTTAGTTTTTATTATGTTGGGTCGAAGGGAATATATTAAGGTTAAGTTGAATCAGGTCGAATGTTTTAATTTTTGGAACGGGATCAGGATTCAGGGCTACCAAAAACCCGCCCCTCCGCCCTGTTGTCATCCCTGCATCTAACTACCATCTGCTCCCTTTTGAATTCTTATCCAAGGCATCCACTTGTAGTATGTAAAAGTTAAATGTTTTGAAAACTCTTTTCTATGCAATAATACTCTGTATTACACCATTTGCAGCCACTGTTTCCTGGTGAAAGTGGTGTCGATCAGCTAGTGGAAATTATTAAGGTGTATATCAAAGGGCTTCTTTATTACTCTAGTTTTGCTTTTCCTTCTGTGTTTTCCCCCATATTTTTCGCTTCCTTTTGTTTTACAATTTCAGAAACGGGGAACACCAACTAGAGAAGAAATTAAATGTATGAATCCGAAATATACCGAGTTCAAATTCCCTCAGATCAAAGCGCAGCCGTGGCAAAAGGTGTGTCTTTACCTTACTGGATCTTCTTCTAATAACCTTATTCACACACAAATGTTGTACACAAAAAAAGCATTATCTTACTCAGCTAAAATTGCAGATTTTTAACCGGGAATTACACCCTGAAGCAGAGGATCTTATGTCAAGACTGCTCCAGTATTCGCCAAACCTACGGTGCACTGCTGTAAGTATTTCACGTTACATTATTGTTGTTTTCAGCTGCATGCATTTATGCCTTATTGACTTGAATCTTGATAGGGAATTTCAGTTATGTAATTATCCCCCCTGCCTTTATATGATCAAGTTTTAGCTTAAGTTCTCTCTCTTTCAAATGGTCGACAATCCGCATTCATGCGAGTTGCCATAATGTTCTTCACAAAGTTTTACCTGTGTCTTTGTTTCCTGGCTTTCAGCTGGAGGCTTGCACACACCCGTTCTTTGATGATTTAAGAGACCCCACTGCATGCTTACCCAACGGCCGAGCTCTACCTCCTTTATTCAATTTCACAGATCTAGGTAAGCTAGCTCGGTTTATCTTTTGTGCACTGTATCGTTTTCGTCTTCTTCAATTACACATTCCAACTGCAGAACTTGCCGGTGCATCTGCCGAACTACGGCAATGCCTTATTCCGGAACATGCAAGGAAATAAGATCGAAATAAGATCAAATGAGACGGCATTTATAGGCAGATTTTGGATGATTAGTTGCCCACGCCACACCACACCACACCATTTCCTGTTAATCCAGAGTTGACAATAAAGGCCAAGCACCTATGTACATATCCACATACCCTACAAATGGATATGCTGATGAGGTACAGAATTGCTAGCCAAATAGCTTTTTGGGTTCTTTTCTCATTTATATATACATGCTCTGGCTGTCATATATAGTATCTGACTAGCATTCATTATTCACAAAACCCAAAATTTTCATAACTTCTTACATTGTAATAAATTCCCTACTTCCACTACTACATAGATCTAAATTTTCAATGAAATCCACGTTTTGTGTCCCATCTGCATCTAACTCGTATACCCAAAACAACATTGATCATGAACACCAATACCAATAAGTGTATCCGATCCGAATCAATATTTCGTTTGACATAAGAATTTATTCGAATATTCGGATAATATCTTATCAATCCCCATATGTACTGACGAACTGACTTAGAAAGTAACCCTTAAGTCTCTTAAATTGGTAGATAATTACATAATGATAAGAAGAAGATACATTTTGCCAAACCATTTTCACTTTGGGACCATCATAATTTTGAAACGGGATTATTATGGAATGTAGCACGAGAAGTAAAGGCGAGTTTCCCAGTTTTCTTCATCTTGAATTCGACCGAAACTACTGTTATATTCCTTCCACTTCTCACTACAGATCCATCGACGATCAGCTCTGCCTGCAGGTTGAAAATACGTATTGTTATTTTGTGAGCATGACCTTCAAACCAGGTGAAGGGGAAGATCAAGCAATGGAAATTATTAAAAACAACCCAGAACTGCATAGTTGTAATAACAAAAAAATGAAAATCCATGCATATTTGGGTGAAGAAGATCAAAACTATAATTTGGATCTAAAAACACACACACGAAAGATTAAAAAAATCGAAAAAACAAAATTGCTCACATCTTTTGGAGCGGCGGAGAGATAAGATACACCCAAATCAACAAGGAAAATCTCCTTGTCCTCACCAATCACCGTCCTAGCCGTCGCAATCGCCACCCTTTCCGCTATTGCTGCAACGGCCCCTCCATGCAATCCACCGTAATGATTCTGCTACCCTCCCCCCAAAAAAAGAACCCAAAAATAAATCAAAGAGTACTATAATTCTGATACAAAACGACAATCAAGTTCAAAAGGATTACGGAGATAGAGGTTTTGACGGTGGCGAAGCAGGTGACGTGGCCACGTCGGATGGTGTGGGTCTTGAGGGTGTTACACAAGAGATTGGAGTAGAAGTCTTTGGAAGCGTGGTTTTCAACGTTGGGATCGACAACTCCAACATTTCCAAAGAAACGCCTAATTAGAGGCTCAAACGGATTAGATTTAACATCGGATTCTGTGGAGGTAGTAGTAGCAGCAGAAGCCGTGGAAGAAGATACCGTTTGCGGCTCCTGAGAACTGGGATCTGTTGCTTTGGAACAGGGGTTTGCCATTGCTCTGTCTCGATATCTCGACGTCAGTGTATGGCCATAATAAAAATGAAAAAGGCATAAAGTTAAGGGTAAATTATAGATGGTTTTTCAGTTATGCTCTAATTATTTTCATATTTCTCGGTTATCATAAATTGTAAATTGATTTTAAAATTTATAAACTATAATAAATTATTTAGAAAATATCAATTGATAACGTCATAGTTAATATAAATAAATATAATTATATAATAAACCCTTAAGTTTTATACTTATTTTATTTTAATCCTAATCTTAAAAATTAACTCATATAAATTTAATAATCTATTAATTTAATATTTTTTTAACGCCAAATGTACGTTAAATTAAAATATTTTAAATTAAAATAATTTATGTAGTTAAAAGGTATTAAACAATTAATTAAAACATTTTTATAAATGAAAATTATCAATCAGTTAATAATATGTTACTTGAAATAATATGATAGATCTATATAATAATATATATTGACATAATATTATCATATAAATAAATATATAAATTTGCACAAAATATTATATTAATTAAAAATAATTTTATATATATAATATTTTTTTTATTATTTATGTTTTTAGGTTTTCGTCCTGACGAATTTAGATTAATCCGCATCGTACACCTAATTTTGGTGGATGAGTCTTTCAGTAGAGATTTTTTGCATATGCAACGTCTCAGACCTAAAATTTACTTAATAAAACCAAATTATTTATCCCTTGAACCAACTCTGTTAATATGTAAAGATACTTTAATATAAAATAAAATTTTAAAAAAATAATAATAAAAATTAAAATGACAAAATTCAAAAACACTAACCTTAAACGAACTCTAACTTTACCAAAAATCAAAAAAATCACATAATTCAAAAACACTAGTTCAAACCCTAAATCTCAGCTACTATTGTTGTCGTCACGACGTCGTCGAAATAAAGTCTCTTTTCTTTGTCGCACAATTCGCTCGTTATTCGTCTTCTTTTGAGATCCCTTCACTCACTGTCGCCATTTGCAAAGACCCTCAACTCAGCTGATCGTTCTTCTTGACCTGCAATTTCTCTTAGGTAACCGAATCTTCAATATTCCTTTCCCTTTTCGCTCGGCTATTGTCATTGTTTTTGTTTTTTTCCCTTTCCTTTTGATGTATTTTTTAGTTCTGATTTGATGTAATTACTCTGGTGGGCAGAGATTCAATCCATCGATCGATTAAATTGGGGACAAAATGGGAGGGGAAGAGCATGGGCATGGACATGGAGTTGAGGATTTCAGGAAGGTGTGGAGCATGTCGGGAGGTCCGAATTGCCGGCCCAAGCATTGGCGTCGCAACACTGCCATTGCCATGTTCGGCGTCTTCCTCATCTGCATCCCCATTGCCATGAAATCTGCTGAGCTGGAGGTTCATTAATTCCCACCCGCTGTTCTATCTTTATTACTGTTTCTAATTGTTATTTAGAAATAGAACCCCTGTTTGCCCTAACTAATTGAAATTGTTGACTCTAGGTTTAAGCATTTTGAAAATCTAAATGATTCAAACCTTTATGAATTGTTCATACTAAGACGGTGAGTATGGATTTGGTCAATCATGTAGTCAGGTACGAATCCAGGAAAAAATAATGGCGGAGGGAGTTGAATTAAAAAAAAAATTAAGAGAACAAAATACAATTTTAACATTGTATTAATTTAAATTTTACCACTTTTAAGGGACTAAGTCATAAAGTTGTCATTTTGAAATGTTACAAAATTGAAGGGACTAAAATAACAATTATACCAATTAGGGTTGATACTCAAGCTTGAAATTTTATGTAGAAACGAAGATAGAAGTGGATATGAGCCTATGAGGGTCAATTATGATAATCCCTTTCGAATAAGGCAAGCTATTGCCTATTAGCTATCTCTGTGGTCATTCAAACATTTAGTTGGCTGTTTTTGTTTAAATTTTAGCTTGAAACATAGTTTTGATGTTCATTCAACTTGTTCTCAGTTTCATCATAACCCATAAATGGTGCTAAAAACTAGACTTATTCTCGTAGCGGCTAGATTGGCAATTAGTCTTGAATGAATAACAATAGGCCTAATGCTTCCTAGTTTTCATGATAATGCAATTTTTCACGTTTTATTTCCTCATCTGATAACCTCAAGTTAGCTTCCTCAATGACATTTACACTTCATACTTGTATGTTAGAAGGTCATCTATCTATATGCCATCCAAGATTATCAGTTTTTCATTGACAGAATTTATGCCGTTTCTTCATCTATTTATCGAATGAAATGTCCATATTCATATTGCTTTAATATGCACTTTTTATCTTCTTAAACGGTCTTCTTGTTTCAACTGATCAAACCGGTTTATGTAGAAATCTGTGATTTCTTTTGAACCTGTGCATCTCAGTTTATCACCTATCTTATATTGCCATCGATATGTCTTTTTGTTGCAGCAACGCCCTCATCAGCCCGTCCGTCCGATTCCCTCGCAGCTCTGGTGCAAGAACTTTGGGAACAAAGATTATTAGTGTGGCTGGGGCCATTGATGGAGTACCAACAGCACTTCCAGCCAGTTCAGCAAAAATGTAATTGTTTATTTGCAGTGGATTTGATAACTTTCTATTGATGAATAAGTTGTGCTTGTTTTGGTTTCAGTGTACCAGAGAAAGATTTATGAAAAAAAAAGTTTCACTTTGAAAGTCGACCATTTCCTTTCCTTCTCCCCCTTTTGTTCTATATCTTTATACAACTTACCACAATGCAGTCTTCTATACAGTTTCTCTTTACATTTTGTTTCCAAACACTAAGAATCTTCATATTGCAAAAGTTACTTCTGTGACATTGTTATCATCCGAAAAATCTTACCGTTGAGCTTTGGATTTACTCATGATTCGGAAAATCCATAGCCAAGAGAACTTCCAGTAGCCTGACAGTTTGACGGAAACATATCAGCTTTGAGAATTGAATACAACTGAGAACACGGTTAATATCAGTGATTTGAAATTTTCTGGTATAGGAAAGAGGGGTCTGGAGTACCTCTGTTAGCTCCGCAAGATGACGGGATCTAAATTCATTGATTGTTGCCGCAATCTCCGACGCAGGAAGTTTAGCCTACGTAAAGAAATCGGAAAAAGTAAAAGGCTTGGATAACAAGTTGCCAATGCAATGAAAAGTTTGAATACCCAGATCATAATCTATTCTAAGGAACAGTTTCAAAGCAGTTTCTGTATTTGCCAAGGAAACAGGCAGTTCAGGATGACAATACAACCATCCATCGCACCTGTGCAAGAACAGCAGCTGCCAGCTGCAGACTGGGTTCCAAGCTCTCTGGCACAACCTGTGGGACAAAAAGCAATAAGAGAATTAGAGAGACAACAAAAGGTTGGAAGGAAAATTTAGTATGAAGGTATCGGAATATCACAGCCGTAGCGCCGGCCTTCTCTAAACTAAGGCCATGATCAACATCGTGGGCGCGGACAAAAGTCTTCACATTAGGGAAATACTTGCTCAGAGTCCAAACAGTTCTATAATTGGCACCAGGAGAATCCAAGGTTATAGCTGCAGCACATGCTCTTTCAGCACCAACATTATGAAGCACCTAGAACCCAGTATAAAAAATGTTATATATTGATCTACAACTTTAGCTTATTTCAAACTAGTTTCAGTTACAAAAAATATGAGTGAAGATTCACTTTAAACATATATGACATAAAAAAATAATGATAATGAATGATTTTTAATAGTTAGTTTCACAAATAACGTGATAGGATTTACTCATGATATAATTTCTCGATGAGTTGATATCATATAATAATTTCTCTTCTACTTTGAGCTTATCTTGGGGGTGTTGTTTGACTTTGTATTGACCACATTTATTATCCCCTCCATCATTGAAAAGACGTACCATATTCCCAATTTTACTTGTAATGCATGGACATATTCTTGGTTTAGCTCATTTTCCCTCGTTTTCTCACTAAACAAACAAAAAAAGAAAAAGGAAAAAAATGTAGGTGAATTATTTCATGTAATTTTCATATCCATTACTCCCTCTTTCCTCATTAATGTTTCCATGTCCTCTCTGAGATAGAATCCCATCATAAATGCTTTCCTTTTCACCTCCACTGCACTGAACTCACCCCCTGGTTTCTTTCTTTAATTTCTTCTCTACTTGTATACAATGGCAAGGAATCCCATCACTGTTGCTTTGTCATTATTTTCCCTCTCCATCATAATTTCAACTTGTCTTGAATGTTTTATGTTGTATTTTGTCAACCATCAATAATTTCACTGTTTTCTGTTTATGCATACGGCATATTGATTGAAAAGAAAAAACAACACCACAGGGTTGCAGCAGAAGCCAGCTTGAAACTCAACGAGGGACAGAGCTTTATCTGTATTTATTTTCTCTGATAATCACTTTCGATTTGCCTAGATAAGATCAAACTTGCATTTAAACCATCTCTCTATCTCTTGTTGCCTTGCATTTAAGTTAACTTCATAGCACTTGTCACTCAAAAACTCAGTCAAGTTGCTTCTGAATATGGGGAGGAAGCCATGTTGTGAGAACAAGGGGTTGAAGAAAGGGCCATGGGCGCCTGAAGAAGACGAGATCCTTGTCAATTATATAAACAAACATGGCCTTGGAAGCTGGCGGTCTCTTCCTAAGCTTGCAGGTTGGTTTCTGTTTAACAAAACACATCGTTGTGTCCACTACTAAGCAATGTGAGATTTCTTTTAACTCATTGGCAGGTCTTCTTCGCTGCGGTAAGAGTTGCAGGCTTCGATGGACGAACTATCTTAGGCCGGACATAATACGCGGACCCTTCACCATTGAAGAAGAGAAGCTTGTCATTCAGCTTCATGGCATTCTTGGAAACAGGTTTTCTTTTTTCTTTTTATGTTTTTTTTTATTAGCTTTCTTTGTGTCAAATGTTTGAATGTTTGTTGAATTCCCAGGTGGGCCGCCATTGCTGCTCAACTACCAAGAAGAACGGATAATGAGATCAAGAACCTATGGAACACTCATCTCAAGAAACGCTTACTTTGTATGGGAATTGATCCACAAACTCACAAGCCCTTTTCACCCTGCGGGGATCCGACCGTTGCGGCGCCACCGACGTCTACCGCCACTCGCCATATGGCTCAATGGGAGAGTGCTAGACTCGAAGCCGAAGCTCGCCTTTCGAAGGAGTCGTTGCAGTCCAATTCTCCGCGGTTTGCTAAATCGGACTCTGATTATTTTCTTCGGTTATGGAACTCGGAAGTCGGTGAATCGTTTCGGAAGTTGAACACGGAACATTCGACTGCATGTCGAAGCGCGGCATCTCAGTCATCTTCATCGACAAAATATGGTTCGGTTTCGGCTGTTACGGTCGATGTCTGCCCCATCATAGCTGGTTCCTCGACTCCTGCAAGCAATCCAATGGAGGAAACAGAGACAGAGTGTAAGATCTTCAAGTTCGATGCATCCGATTCATCATGCTCGAAGGAGTCCGAAGATTCATCAGACACTGCACTGCAGTTGCTGTTGGATTTCCCCATTAACAATGACATGAGTTTCCTGGAAAACTGCTGACTAAGGTAACATGAAGGCGTTACTTATTTCTCTATATGATGTAACAGTGCCTTTGCATAGGTTTTTTCCTCCTGCCCTGACTTTTTACCTATGCTATGTGATTAAACCATTGAAGCCACAGCCAGTTTGTTTATCATATGATACAATCTTAGCCTTTGGAAATTTTAATGCGGGATTTGCAAATGCTATGCTTATTTTCTTGGAAATGAATTATATAACCCCACATTCATCAGAATTCTTTCATTACATACCTTGAGGGTTTAAATTTAGATTTATAATCGTTATTTAGACTTTAATTTTAAAATTTTAATACCGTATAATATTATTATTGTAAAAATTAACGGTATATAAAAATCACTATTCATCCGTTATTATTTAAAACAATGATAAAATGTCGTAATAAAAACATAATCACAATCACGATTTAAATCCCTACACGTAACTCTATCCAGTGATACCATCCGCATTCACCAAGAGCTTCTTACCTGAATACAATTAACCCGAAATCAAATTCAAACATGATTTGATTATAAGAAGCTGCTCATTTAAATATTTAATCTGAATTTAAAAATAATTTGAATTTAAAATGACTTTAGATGAAAACATTTTTTTTAACAAGCTAATAGTGATTACAAGTAGTATCTGTTCTAGAATATAATCTCCATCATTTGACATATAATTATAAATTATTTAAAATAAAAATTTAAATAAATTATATATTTTTTAAATTTTTTGAAATAAATTATTTAAAATATTTTTTAAATTTAAAAAGTAAAAATACTTGATCCAAACTCTAAAACCCTAAACTCGAAACCTAAAATACTAAACTTAAACCTTAAAACCCAAAACACTAAAACATAAAAATAGTAAAACTATATACCCCAAATCTAAAACATAACCTTAAACCCTAAAATAGAAAATATGAAACTTGAAACGTCTAAATACTAAACCCTAAAATAGAAAATATGAAACATTAAAAGTCTAAACCTTAAACTTAAAACCTAAAATTAATTTAGGGTTTATGATTCTAGGGTTTAGGGTTTATGGATTTTGGTAATTTAAAGGTTTTGGATTTAGTGTGTAAAGTTTAGTATTTTTAGGGTTTAGGGGTTTTGATCGTTTAAGAGTTTTGGATTTAATGTTTAAGGTTTAGTATTTTTAGGTTTTTGATCGTTTAAGGGTTTTGAATTTAATGTTTAATGTTTAAGATTTTTAAGATTTTTGGTTTTATGTTTAGGGTTGTAAGATTTTCTATTTTAGGGTTTAGAGTTTAATGTTTAGTGTTTTAGGTTTTGAATTTAGGGTTTAGGGTTTTATTTTTAAATTAATTAAAATTGGTATTTTATTTAATTATTTGAAAAAAATAAAATATAGAAAATATATAGAAAATAATTTAATAAAATTTTTATTTTAAATAATTTATAATTATACGTTGAGTCCTTAAAATTTTTAATTTTTATTACTTAATTTAATAATGTTCAATAATGTTCATCGTTCATGGTGTTTAGCGATATTCGATGCCTATTGTATAATTTTCTGAAATGATTTATCATGAGAAGCCTAACAATTAAATATGAAATTATCTGAAATCAAAATAATATAAAATAATATTTTTTTAGGATTTTACTCTGACTATTTTAGATCATCTCTCATCGCATACTTAATTTTAATGGGTGAGTTTTTCAATGATAATTTTTTATATAAAGTCTCGAACTCGAGATATATTTAAATCATAACAAACTAATTATTATTTGGATCAACTCTCGTCGGTCAAGAATCTTTCATTTTAAATTAGTTCAATTAAGTCTATTTTTTTTAATTTTCATAATCTTTTTTATTTTTTTATTTTTTTGCATTATTTATATTTTTAAAAATAAATTCTTTGCAAGTAATTAAAAATAATTAATAGTTTTATATACTATTTTGAAGTAGGGATGACAATGGATTTTGGACCCGACCCGAATCCGTAGATTCAGATCCGTTTTATAAGGTCTGGATCCTAAAATTTTAGACCCGATGGATCTGGGTCGGATCTGGATCTTCTGATTAAAATACGAATCTGGATCTGGATCTGATATTTAAGACCCGAACCTAAACCCGAATTCTCTAATATAATAGTAGGTTTTATATTTCACATTATTCTCTAATATAATTATATATATATATATATATATAATAGTAGGTTTTATATTTCACATTATTCTCTAATATAATTTTTATTTATTTATGAAAAAAAGACTTTTTGAAAGAATACATATTTGTTCTAGTATTAATGAATTGTAATAATGATGCGGAAATGGTGACTATCATTGACAAGTTATATAAGAAAGTTAATATATTACATAACTTTAATATTAATATTTAAATTTCACAAATATTATTTTCATAAAACAATTTTTTCTCTTTAGTTGGTAGTTTCTTGTTTGTTTTAGGATGTTTATAATTTAAGTAGTGATGAAGACTAGTACTCTAAAAAATAAAAGTACGATAATCGGTTTGTGACAGTGAAATATTTTATGATCTATATTTCTTAATATTTGTGTTATTCAAAAGATATTTGTGTAATTGTTGAGTTTTTTAAGATTTTAATTTATCATTTTTTATCATGATACTAGTTAATTAAGTTGTAATATGAAATTAATTAATGATAGTTTTATTATGTTAAAAAATATGTCGAATAGTCATTTTTTAATAGATCCGTTTTGGACCCATTTTCGACCCGGATCCGTAAGATTCATTGGATCTGGATCTGGGTCTCAATTTTCTAGACCAGCAGATCTGGGGCGGATCTAGATCCATAATATAAAAATGGATCTGAATTTGGATCCAACTGGATCCGGTCCAGATTCGACCTATTGCCATCCCTAATTTGAAGTTGTTTACTATTTTGAAATAAAAAATATTTTTACATTATAAAATTTAAAATAAATAAAAAAGCTTTTCCATTATCAAAAAGAATAATAATAATTTAAGGACTATTTAAGTAATTTATTATTTTTTATTATGTCATGTCATCTTTTCGTCAATATTTAACGACACTTAACATTAGAGTGACCAAAACTTTACACCCAAAAACAATAATGATCTTACTGGTCATTTTTCAAAATTGGTAACTAAAAATGTACTGAGGATAAATGAAAGTGACTAGCACAATAGTTTATCCTTAAAAAAATCATGAACTGAATATCTGATATGTATCTGATTTTCAGGTACCTAAAATATCGGGTATCCAATTTTCCGGTACCAAGATTTTATGGGTACCCAAATAACGGGTATCCGAATGTAACAATCCACGATACGGACCGATAAAATAGATACTCAAATAAATTTGATACCCGATATTTTAGATACCTAAAAATCATATACCTAATAATGAATACTCTTAATTTATATCGTATAAAATTTATATATTTTATATTTTTTAAATCGTTTAATAACGAGAATAAATAATTAAGATTTTTAAAAATAATAATTCATATATTTTTTTCTATTACTCTGTTCTTTAACCGTAAAAAAATAAAATTTTACATGATATAACACGATACTTACCTCATCTACAGAACTCGAATTTCACACCTTTTCCCCAGTGGGCCCATTTATCTACTCTTATTAAAATATTAATTATATCACAGACCATGATTTTTAGTCCAGGATGGGACGAGAGGGAGAGGGACCCTTCAAGACTCTTTTTATTCATTAATTAATGACGTCTTAATCACAGAAATAAAATCCGAGAACCAGCGGAGAAAGAAAGCATCACATTAAGTTGAAACAAAGGTTCATTGATTATTTTAAAAGAATATTAATGTCGCCAAATATTAATTAAATTAATATTTTTTTAAAAATAGAATTAACAATATTTTATTGAATAAAAATAATAATTAAAAGATCTGTTCAAAATAATAATAATAATTAAAAGAGATATTTACGCATTTATCTGCCCCAATAATTAATATTAGTAAAATATATTAAATAAATGTTTAGATAATATAAGTTATTTGTTTTTTTAAACACGAGTATGCTAGTTTTATTAAAAGAAAATAAAATTTAAAATAAAATAATAATTTATAACTCTTTTTTTATGAGAGATTTTTTATAAATTAAATAAGACAAATAAATTTTGATTTAACTAAAATAAATAAATTATTTAACTTGATTCAACGTAAAAAATTAGATTTATAATCTCATAAATTTGATTAGGTTAATTTTTTAAAATAAAATTTAATTTATAAAATAAAAATCGAATAATTTAAATTTTTTAATATTTAATATTAAATATAATATATATTTATAATTACAAAATCAATATATATTATAACGTTATAATTAATTAAATTTAAAATTATACAAAGCTTAGATTATTTTTTAAATAAAACTTAAATCATAAAATAAAATTTATAAAATTAAATACTAATTTAATTTTTTTTAATTCAATTAAATCAAACGTCAAAAAACAATCATTCAATTTTCAGTTATGTTATCACAATATTTTAAAAAACACGCTAAATAAAATTAAAGATTATTCAACGGAAAACAACGAAACATTGGTGGGGGAAGAAATTTCTACACGTGTCAATAAAGTTAAGCGCGTATAAGTAACGGACACATTGGGGAGTGTTCAAAATTTAAAACCATGTAAAGAATTCGTATCTTTGTCGTATAAGATTAGAGGTGGAAAATAAACAAAAAAGAACGTTGGAAACGGGAAAATTGAGGAAATATTATCTCTTAAAATTAATTTTAAAATATAAAAAAATTAAGATTTATTTTAAACAATAATTTTTAGGGCGAAGATATCACCTAAAAATGATTTTATTAGTATTTTTATTTTTTATTATTTTTTAATTTAATCCCTAAACATCTGACAATCGTTGGAAACGGATAGTTAAAATAGTCTAATTCTGTTCTTAGTCCCTATAATTTTATATATTTTAAATTCAATCCCTTTACTTTTTACTTTTAGGAATTTAATCATCATCCCACACTTTTAATTTACTAATTGAATCTCAATTGATAAAAAAATCTTTAAATTGTAATATTATCAATTTTTTAAAATATTATTCTTAAGAAGCTAAATTCTCAACCTGCAAAGACTTCAGGGACTGGGAGCACATATATCCCTATATAAATTTAAACAGTGATCCTCCTTAATTAGTTCTGATATTTCTTTAAATCCCTTTGTTTTTTCCCATCCACCTCAAAACTAGAATGATTCAACTCGTCACGAGTCACGACTCTCTCTCAGTCAACGAGTAATTTCCTGATTTTTTTAAATAATCTCCTTCGTTCTCAAGTTTCTTAGATTCCATAATATATAGTTTCAAGCTTACCTCTCACTTTCCTAACCAAAGCTTTCAGCTTTTTAAACAGAGGTCAGTTTTTAGTCTTTTTAATCTTCCTATTTCTTTTCGTAAGCTTCAATTTTCTTATTTTTTATTGTTTTTTTTTTCCAGTTTTTTATACCCTTTGGTATCAGATTCTTGGGTGTTCTTTCAATTGAAACCTGGAAAAGTAAGTTGATTCTTCCTTTCCTTTGTTTAAACTTAAGATCAGAGAAGCTTTTTCACAAAAGGAAAGTTTTTGCTACAAGATAATGTTTTTTAATAAAAAAATACTAATTGTTTCTCTTAAAAGAAACAGAGACTGAGCTTTGTAGATAAAGGGTTTTCTAGATTGTATCTTTTGTTTTTGGAAAGTGAAACAAAAGGGTATTTGAAAGAATCCCAGATATTCTCTTCTTCCTTTCTGAATTTTGGAAATGGGGACGAGATTCTTAGGTCTTTAAATGATTCTGTATGTATATTCTCTGATGTGAAGTAAAAGTATGGTGACTTTCTCTCAAGATCTTGCTTTGGTTTGAGAAAAATTCATGGTTTTATTTCACTTTTTGATCTCTGTGTGGAATCTTAAATCACTTTCGTTTCCTTTTTTTATGATTTGAAATGATAAATTATGATCCTATATTGCTTACCTGGTCCAGAATTTGGAGAATTTAGATTGAAAAATAAAATATAGTTATGTATGTAAACAGTTATATTATAGTTTAATGCTGATTCTCATTATAGTGTTCTTGTTCTTTTCCTTTCTGTACTTTCATCCTTGCTTCTTCTGTTTGAAGTATTAGTTTTCCTTTTTCTTTCAGGTGTTGTTTCGATTACAGACGATAACTGATAGTGGCAAAGTGTTTTCTGAGTTCTGTTTTGATTGACTTGAACCATGAGTAGTCTTAAGTTAGGGGTGGAGGTGGTGAGCGCCTATGACCTGTTAGATAAAGATGGGCAGGGTTCATCTGATCCCTGTGTGGAGCTTGAGTTCGATGGCCAGAGATTCCGCACCACTACTAAAGAGAAAGATCTCAATCCAGTTTGGAATGAGAGTTTCTATTTCAACGTCTCTGATTCGAGCAAGTTGTCTAGTCTCCCTCTTGAAGCCTATGTTTACAGCCATAACAAAGCAAACAACACGAAAACCTGTCTTGGGAAGGTTCGCCTCACTTCAACATCGTTCGTGCCATATTCTGATGCTGTTGTTTTGCACTACCCTCTTGAAAAACGGACTGTTTTCTCTCGTGCAAAAGGAGAGCTTGGTTTGAAAGTGTTTGTTACTGATGACCCTTCGATCAAATCCTCAACTCCTCTTCCTGCCATGGAGTCCTTGCTGCATACGGATGCTGTTCCAAATTCATTTGCCAAAGATAAAAATGGTAAAAGACACACATTTCATCATCTTCCAAATGCTAAGCAGTCGGAACAACAGCAAAAGTCCCCCCCTATGCCTCCGCAGCAACAGATCAATTATGGAGTAAATGAGATGAAATCTGGACCACCACCATCGAGAGCTGTTCACATGTTCCCTGGTTCATCATCACAACCACTTGATTATGCTCTTAAAGAGACAAGTCCATTTCTCGGAGGAGGACGAATTGTTGGAGGCCGAGTCATACGAGGAGACAGACCAACTAGCACCTATGACCTTGTTGAACAGATGAGATTCCTTTTCGTGCGAGTGGTGAAAGCCCGAGATCTTCCTTCAAAAGATGCAACTGGAAGCCTTGATCCCTATGTCGAAGTGAAACTTGGAAACTACAAAGGAATCACAAAGCATTATGACAAGAAACAAAATCCAGAATGGAATCAAGTGTTTGCTTTTTCGAGGGACACACTGCAGTCATCTGTGCTAGAAGTTGTTGTGAAGGATAAGGATTTGATGAAAGATGACTCTGTCGGTTTCGTGCGATTTGATCTCAACGAGGTTCCAACTAGGGTTCCACCTGATAGTCCATTGGCTCCGGAATGGCATCGGCTGGAAGACAAAAAAGGAGAGAAAAAGAAAGGAGAACTGATGCTTGCAGTTTGGTATGGCACACAGGCTGATGAGGCTTTTCCAGATGCTTGGCACTCGGATGCTATTGCTCCTGGTGATAGCACTTCAATTTCCCCAACATATATCCGTTCTAAAGTTTATCACTCTCCAAGACTGTGGTATGTCCGTGTCAATATAATTGAGGCTCAAGACCTTGTTCCAGCTGACAAGAACAGGTTTCCTGATGCACATGTTAAGGTTCAAATCGGCAACCAGATCTTAAAGACAAAATCTGTTCAAACTCGAAATATGAATCCAATCTGGAACGAGGAGTTTATGTTTGTTGCTGCCGAACCCTTTGAAGATCATCTGATTTTTTCAGTTGAAGATCGTGTGGGTCCTAATAAGGATGATGCCATTGGAAAGGTTGTTATATCATTGAACTCCGTTGATAGGCGTGCTGATGATCGAACTATCCGTTCCCGGTGGTACAATCTGGAGAAATCTTTTTCAGATGCTGTGGATGGTGATCGTGCAAAGAAGGATACGGATAAATTTCGTAGTAGGCTCCATGTTTGCGTTTGTCTTGATGGGGGATACCATGTTCTTGATGAGTCAACTCAATATAGCAGTGATCTCCGACCAACAGCAAAGCAACTCTGGAAACCATCAATAGGTGTTTTAGAACTCGGAATTTTGAATGCTAATGGGATTCAACCAATGAAAACGAGAGACGGAAAAGGTACAACGGATACGTATTGTGTTGCAAAGTATGGCCACAAATGGGTTCGAACTCGAACTATAGTCAATAGCCTGAATCCGAAATATAATGAGCAGTACACATGGGAAGTTTATGATCCAGCCACGGTTCTCACTGTGGGAGTCTTTGATAACTCTCAGATTGGAGGTTCTGATAATAACAGAGATGCTAAAATTGGAAAGGTGCGTATTCGCATATCTACACTTGAAACCGGTCGTGTTTACACCCACACTTACCCGCTGCTGGTTCTTCACCCTTCTGGTGTCAAGAAACTTGGTGAACTTCATTTAGCAATACGATTTTCATCGACATCAATGCTTGATATGATGTTTCAATACTCGCGATCCCTTTTGCCAAAAATGCACTACAAAAGGCCATTGAGTGTGATACAGCAGGATATACTGCGACACCAAGCTGTTAATATTGTGGCAGCTCGGCTTGGTCGGGCCGAACCTCCTCTCAGGAGAGAAGTAGTTGAATATATGTCTGATGCAAATGCTCACCTTTGGAGCATGAGGCGCAGCAAGGCAAACTTTTTGCGTCTGACATCGGTTTTCTCGGGATTATTTGCAGCTGGAAAATGGTTTGGTGAAGTTTGCATGTGGAGGAACCCTATTACAACAGTGCTGGTGCATGTGTTATTCGCAATGCTCATTTGTTTCCCAGAACTGATTTTACCAACTGTTTTCTTATACATGTTCCTCATAGGGGTCTGGAATTATCGTTATCGGCCAAGGTACCCTCCTCACATGAACACAAGTCTCTCTTGTTCTGATGCAGTTTCTCCAGATGAACTGGACGAAGAATTCGAGACCTTTCCTGCAACAAAAAGCTCGGATATAGTTCGAATGAGGTATGATCGTTTAAGGAGTGTTGCAGGGAGGATTCAGACCGTTGTGGGTGACATAGCTAGCCAGGGCGAGCGGCTTCAGGCTTTACTAAGCTGGCGGGATCCTCGTGCCACAACTATATTTGTGATATTATGTCTTGCGGCAGCCATTGTTTTGTATGTCACACCATTTCAGGTGATTGCTCTTCTCTCTGGGTTTTACGTTTTGAGGCATCCCAGGTTCCGCCACAAGACACCTTCACCACCGATCAATTTCTTCCGTCGCTTGCCTGCCAGGACAGATAGTATGTTGTAGAGATAGGTTATGGGGATATTCCGGGGACTGTTGGCTTAGATTCTGGCTGTAAACTTGTTGTTTTTTTGTTGTTGCCTGTCGTGTTTTGGCGAATCTTGTCGCTAACAGTCAGATATTGTCACCTGTTTATGAGTTTTGGTGTCTTATTTAGCAAAAAAAAATCTAGAATCTTGTCGGGTTTCGACCAACACCCACACTGTATGGGTTGGTTTCGTTAAGAAAAGAGAAAATGGAGCATCGTCGGAACATGTCATATACCTATAATTAAGCTGGTACAATGTCGGAAGAACAGTAAATAAAGGCGAGAAACCATAGCTGCCTATAAACCAAAACATATTTGAAACTCATTTACTCATTGGAATGGTATTATTTAGACCTAAGAATGTTCAAAATGTCCGATTCTCACAGCAACCGAAGAGTTATTTTAATCATTCATAATGTTTGATTGAATAATCATTTAATTTTTATTTTTTAAAGTAATTTAATCATTAATATTTTATTTTAAATTAGAATAGCGTTATTTTGACTCGAAATGAAATAAATTATTTCAAAATAATATAGTCAAAATAAACATTTAATCGAACATTAAGGACATTTTTTAGCATTATTTCTTCTTTATAATAAAAGCTATAGGAATATTCCTTTTATTTTTTTCACTTTTTTATTTAGATGTATATTTTTACTAATAAGGAAGTGATAGAAATAATTATCGATTAATCTAACAGAATAAATTACTAGAATCTAATTCTAAATAGCATCCGACATTCAAATCTTGAAATCGTAAATAAAACAAAATGTATTATGAAAGTGATTTTATCAAACAATATACTTCAAAAAAATAATACATATTGGCCAAAATACTATATTGCTTTACTTCACTCAAACTATGAGAGATAAAACTAAGATAAAATATTAGGAATGATAAAAATTTATTAATTTTTAAATTTAAAAATAAAATAAATCAAAGATCTTATTTGACTAATATTTAAAAATGAGAAGGAAAAAAATCTTATTTCTTATAAAAGTTGTATTTGGTATCAATTTTTTAGTATATACCGAAATCTTTACACTTTTTATAAGAAATTCGATATGTACCGAAATCTTTACACTTTTTGTAAGAATTCGGTATGTACCGAAATCTTTATACTTTTTATACAAAATCCAACATATACCGAAAAATTGATACTAAAAATCTTACAACTTTAATAAAAAAAAACGGTAGAACCACTTTTTAACCGTTTTAAGCCCGCAGTTCCCTAGAACTACCCATAACATAGATCATAAAACTCTTTAAGAAAACATTACAGCAGGCTAACTGTTAAATGAAAAGGGTAACCTGCCATGCCAAATTCCAGATTGAGAAAATTTACTAAAACCCTAACATAAACATTCATAAAAAAACATGCAAACACTTAACAGACATCAACTTCACTTCCTAGATATGCTGTCACACCATCCAAAAGATTCTCATTTCTCAAGCTAACATATGCTTCAATCTCAATAAGTAGAATTTAATAACCATGAAGATCAAAGTTTTAAAACAAGAATGAACCTCATTTGTCGAGCTCCATTGCTTTAGCTGCTTTAGCTTTAGCAACTTCAGTTAACTTGGTCTTCAATTTTCTCTTCCCTACTTGAAGCCCGCTTTTGCATTTCTTCTTTTTCTTCCCATTTCCATCAACCTAATTGAATTTCAGGCATATCCATAATATAAATCCTTGTATAAACAAGAAATTAGAAACGAGATTTATTAACAAAATGAAAGAATAAACAGCTTACCTTCATTTTATTCTTCCTTGCTTGAAGCTTCTTATCCTTCTTCTCTTTCTCTTCCTTCTCCCCTAATTTTCCAAGATAAATACAAAATCGTAAACCCCTGCAAAAAAAAAATTAAAAGCAGAAAGAGAGGAGAAAATTGAAGAATTTCCTACTTCTGAGTTCGAATTCATGTTGCCTTTTCCTGCGAGCTAAACTATTCTTCTTCGACATATTCCTCTGTTGGTACCGCCTTTGAATTTGTTGTTCTCCCCCCCCCCCCCTTCCTAACCCTAACTTTTATTTGATTTTTAAGAGATGGAGCCTGTTGTTTTCGGGTTTTGAATCCGAGAAAATTGGCAACTTGGGGGACTGGCTTTGTGGCCCTTAGACAGTGCTCGTTTAATTTCATTTTAATGTTTAAATTATATTATTTTCTTTAAATGAGTATTCAAAGTAAATTTCAAATTAAATATTTAACATTTTTAATATTATTTAAATAAAAATGTCATCAATATATGTTAATTTTTACCGTAAACACGTGTCGATTTTTTAAAAAATTAAAATTATATTTAAAAAAAATAAAAAAATAAAAAAATTTAAATTAAACTCTAAATTTGAAATCCTTACCACTCAAAACTCAAATCATTATTCGATTTGATTTTATTTTTTATCCTACCAATTTGTTGGCAAAAATACACCAACACTGTGTCAAATATTAAAATTGTCAGAATGATTCATTCAAATAATTCACGATAAACAATAACATAATGAATGATTAATGATGAATAATAGCACAATAAATGATTAATGATATGTGGATTATTCAACAAGAAAATGATGTTTCATTTCATTATCAGAAAAGCAACCAACACTGATGAGATTGGTCGAATTTGAAGAATTTAGTGATTATTTTAAGATTATTTAAATTTTTTAGAATATTTTAAAAAATTCTAATTTACTTTTAAAAAAATAAAATTCATAGAATGTCTAATAATGCCATGTGTCATATTTATATTATTTTACGAATTCTTTTATCGAACGTTGACGACAAATACGTAGTTGAACAATATTAAAAACGTTAAGTACATATTTAACTTAAATTTACTTCAAGTACTTATCTAGAAAAAATGGTACAATTTAAACAATTTTTTTGCATCTTAAGCCTTTCTTTTATTAAATATAGAGGTATTATATTCTTATACTAGAATTTGAATTCATACAAAATGAGATAATATAAACATTCTTTGCTACTAAATTAATTATTGGATATTTGTACTCATTTAATGTCTTTAATTAATTTTGTTAATGTTATTTTGGATATAATATATATCACGTGAGCAAAACTCAACTCCAATTAAAACAAATTTTTTTTTATTCAAATTAACTCTACTCTTAATTTTATCAGCTTTTTTATTTAAGTTGTGAAATGAGAATTCAAATTAACTCATATTTTTAGTAATGTATTAATTTTTAAGTTCGAACCAAGTCTCAAAACTTTGCTCCATATATAATATATATCGTGTTAAATTTGTTTTTTTCCCCTCATATTTAGAATATTTTTTCTTTTCAATGGAATATATACTTTTAAAACAGACCATTTAAGCATGTTTTTTTTAAGGAAGCAATACTAGATTTGCCAGTATTCCAGCACAAAAGATTCCTAGGGTAGTCTGTCTGATAAATGTTAATTCTCCTCAAATCCAACTAATACATTATAAATTGATCATTAGTTGATTTAACTACCCAACCCAAGTTTAAAACTAGGTAGGTATGTTAAGGAATGGTCCAAAATAATTCATTGCAGCAATCCATGCTGAGTTCATTTCTACAAAAGTGTTTGTTCTATATACTATCAAACTAAGAATACACTACTCCCTAACAGGCAACCATGGTTGAGAGGAAAATGAAAAGGGGACATACTTTTAAGTGCTTTCCGACGTACGCCGTGCTATACCTGAGAATCAAGAACCGCTTCCCCTGCAGCGAAGATGATGAGACAGGGTTCAATCAGTTGACTCAGATGCTTAATATGTTATGCAATCTCAAATCATATCATGAGAGGACGGTTGCCGATGAATTCGAGAGAGAGAGAGAATGTAAAATTGTATATAGTAACTCACCATGCATTCGCTTGACAAACCGTTCAAATTCCATGAGATTCTGTCTCTCCATGAGAAGTGGGCTGAGCCTATGGTAAGTAAAAGATGAAAAATGTCTCCCGTCGGGATCATTTACCGGCTTGGCATTATCCAATATCTTGTTATAGCCTACTCTACCATGGCAAAGATAAGCATTCTCACTTGCAAGTGGAATGCAAACATCCCATGCAGCGTTCACCACCTGAAACAGACAATTACTAAGCCTCTGCCTTACTACATTTGAAATAACATATAGCATATTTTGAAAATTGTTAGATTGTTTCCAAAGAAAAAAAAAAGTCTCTACAAGAAAGGAAAACCAATAGCAAGTGAATACTGAATATCAGGGCTTATCGAGAGCTCTCAAAATCTCACCTGCCACATTAAACCCTGAGGATCTGCCAGTGCTTCCCGTAACTGATCTTGCTGTTCCAAACTGTGTAGCTCAGTACATGAAAAGTTTAAAGCAGCTCCATGCTTCTGGAGCATTGCGGCTATTGCACTATATCCATCTCGATTGCAGGGATTGTAGAATCCAGCAGTTAATTCAGCAGCATGACTGGCTGTTTTATACCACCAGTGAATACCTGGCAGCTGCTCAGCAATTAAAACACAAAAAAAGGATAAAAAGAAGAGAATTCTAAATGGCTTTTAGAAACACCTTCTAAAACTTGTTTACAAAAGGTAATAAAATTTAAATTGAAGTGAACCTAACAGCAGGAGGAAACCAAAACAAATTGAGGGCAATGAACAAAAAGGTATATGACGAGACGGTTGGGGGTGGGGGGGAGAAGACGTATATGTTTACGGACTGAAATGATCTTATTCAAAATGAATACTTGGCATTTAAAGAAACAGTAAAATAGAAAATTAAGAAGTGATAAAAAAACTTGTGTAATTTGATTAAGACCAAATTCTCCATAGAGAATCAAACTGGAATAGCACATATCACATCAATAACAATCTTCAATCCCCAAAAATTACTTTAAGCATGCATGTTAAAGAATAAAGTCTTAGAACAACAAAATGTTAAGCCTGTGTGACATTAAAAAAAAAAGATTTGGACCTTAAGAATATTTCATAGTCACCAGGGTTGAGGGAGTTGAAGGAAAAGAAGATTGTTTTTTTTAAGATAGAAAAAGATTGTTATTAGGCCAAACAGTGAATCCTGATGCCATTTTCGAGGTAATGAGAATAATATTTGTCACGTATAAGACAGTGCAGTCGGACTCACCTTTGCTGCAATACAGGTACCATCAAAAGCTAACTTCGCCAGAGAGAGTACCCGGTCACCATGGTTGACTAATACCTGAGAGTACCAATTAAGGAAAAACCTACCATAGTAACCATCATAGTCTCCTTCATCACAAAAGAAACCAGTTTCATGTGGCTGGGAATTGTAGGACCCGACATTATCTGGCCCTCTAGCCCAAAAGCTATGTCCCCTCATTTCTGCTGCTTTCCTCAGGCTTTTTAACATGTATAGATCATAACACTGCAAAATGAAAGTTATATGATACCCGGAGAAGACCATAAAAATGTTCTAGGCACTGTTGGGTTTCAAGAGCACAAACAAGCAACTACAGAGACATGACAGTAGAAAAACAAAGAGAACCGAACTTGATAGGCTGGCAATGGAGCAATACTAATAATCATGATGAGAATATTTACGGTAAACTTGAAAAGAATTGCCTGCAAGGCACCACTTCATAATACAAGCAGGACAGAAAAGAAAACCGAGAGTACATTCCGTATCTTGTTAATTGCTTTCTCTCCTTCTAAAGGCAAACATGAGTAAGAGGGAAGGAAATTGCAGCTAAGTTTCTGGTTGCATGAAAATGAGATGAGAAAGAAAAATCTAAGAGCCACAAAACATAAATAATGCAGCAACGCTATATATTAATCTCTATAACCTAAAAAAATCACTTGTCGTATTTAGGGATCAAAATGGAATTAGTGAATCTGGTAAGAAATACGTATTTTCTTTCAAACTTCCCACTAAAACAACCACAGTTCTTGCAGCAGCAACTTCATATCAAATCATTGTGAACCCAAATAAGTTAAATAAGGAACAATAAAATAATGCATAATTTGTCAGATACAGACAATCTGAGTCTGAGGGTTGAAATTCAAATTGTAATAAAATTACCTGAAACTCCCCAATCCCAGGATATCTCCATCCATGCTTAACTGGACAAGATGGGTATCGCAGCTCCCCACAGGGACCTAGACCAACTTCAACCAAGGATATGATACCATCCTCAAAAAATTCATCAAATTCCACACGGAAACTTCTCATGTAGTCAAAGTATACCTATGTTTGCCACAAAAAGTAGAAACATAAAAAAACTGCCCTAGAAAAGTAGAGACTAAATATGACTGACAATCCTATCAAATACTAATACCTCAACAGCAGTTCGTCCCCTTAAAACTCGTTCCTTATCAATACCCCACGAGAGGCATTCAGGGTTTCTTCTTCCTTCCCTGTCAGTGAAAAATATGTCAGGATTACTTCTACCAATCTCTGCAACCCAATGAGGAAGCGGAATACAAACATCATCACCAACATTGCCACCACATTCATGAAACGACATCACAACCTGATCCACCAATAAGGTAACTGTCACAATTGGCACAAATCTTAGAAGAAAGGAAGGGATCATTACCTTTGCCGTATTTAAAAACATATTTCACATAGAAGTGAAAAGACACATCACAAATGAAAAATATGCTCATTCTCAACACCCTAACAAGAAGAATATCATGCCTAATATTGGTAACTGGTTGAAATTTCATTTTTCCTTCCAATATTGAAAAGCTTGACCTCAAAGCTCTAAAATGAAGAACATACCCTAAATGCTTGGGGAGAGCATTTGTTGGTTCAAATTGATAAAACCGACCTCGGTTTTGGATGGTGTTTCAGTTATTGGGTCAGTTTTGTTGGTTATTTCGCTCAATTATCAATTTTTGAAAATCAAAACGGACCCAACTGAAAAATCGACTTCTATATAATTTTTTTGAATATATTTATAATATATAATAAATATATCACCTTTCCAACTAAGGCAAACAACTGCAGAACATGACCAATTAAATTGTTTTTTTTTTCTTTCACAAATTGCATCAGAACAGCCTTCGCCAGAGGAATACTACTGAGATTAGGTGGGGATTAAATAGGAAGGGGTATCAATGGATATGCTCTAACGAACAAATAAAACAAATAATTAGGTAAAAAAAAACAAAGGCTTATACAATGGGGTCTTGAACATATCAAATGTCAGAAATGAATGTTGAGTACTACCTCAAACAATAAGAAAACATTCAACCACATATACAACCTTACAGAAAACTCACCTGCAACTTAAGCTTAAGCTCACGAACCATCTGAAAGAGTCTTTGGTAACCATTCCAGTTATATTCCCGGGGAGCATGTGCTTCTACTATTCCCCACCAGCAGTCAACCATAATCCCATCTACATTGATTGATTTCAATACTCTTAGTTGCTTTAGCAGACCATCTGGATCAGCTAGCTCACACTTCATGTTGATGACGCCCAGCTGTCACAGTCAAAGTAAATCATTAGACTGGAACTAGGAAAGTATCTTTGTAGTCACATTTAGCACTTAGTTTGCTTCGCAGAACATTTCAGTGTCAAAGAACCCAAACTGAGGTGAAAAAAAGAAAATTATTTATGCAAGTCCATTTGACCTAAAAAATCCAATATTAAGTGCTGAAGAATAATTGGGATCCGATGTAAATATAGAGGAATAAGTTGGAACTAGAAAACTCACTGGTAGCATAACATAAACAGGAACATATGGAGTGCCAGCAAAATCACGTTCTGGTAGCTTGGTAGGTAGTCCAATAATCTATATAGTAAATTTGAAGAGAAAATGAAAATCACAAGAACCACCAAGAAAATAAGAAACTCAAAGCAACTATGTTTTACAAGAGATACAAGGATTAACTTAAGTTCCCAAATTATCAAAAAGCACATATGCATATGTCAAAGCATCAAATATGTCACTCCGCACAAGATCATATGATCAGTGGCTATTTCAACCTATTATTTAAATACAAATATGCATCAATAACATAATATCAGGCACTCAAGTTCTAACAAGGAATTTAGATCAAATTTCTGAACAACGTTTGGCATTGGCAAATAGTGACAGAATGCATAAATAACTATTCACATGTGAGCTCCATAAAACTGTCATACCTGTTTGTCATTGATAACTTCCATGGAGCCAGCAATAGGAGGAAGTCTTTCTGTCTGTTCTCCATCTGCAACCATACCTGAACTTTGAGCATGGGCAGCTGAGGAAAGATCATAAGGTGAAGGAGTGGACATGAAAACACCCTTCATATGACAAGCATTGTACTCCACTGTGGTACGATAGCCAGAAGAGACTCCCTGCAAAGTGGTAGGTGGAGATGGAGTCTGTTGTGACATCATTTGAGATGAGGATGAAGTCATGACAGTGGAAGTGCCAGCAGCAGGTGTTGAACTCTGCAAAGAGAAAACATCATTCATCAGAAATGAAAATCAAAAGACCTTTAAAGGGGTAGTGTAATTAAATGCATGACACATGGTTTTAAGCCTTACCATCAATATTATGCAGGACAGATTAGTACATATACATTAATCCAATACTAGGAAGTAAGGTAATCAATGAAACAATTAGTAAACCGATTGTTAAAGGTTGTGCATTGCAGGAATATCGAATGAAATAATTGATCAATTTAAGAAGAGAGAACTTGTGCATTTAAAAGGCTAGTACCTGAGATCTTGATGGAAAAGTGGTTCCATCCGGAAGAACAACCCAACCAGCTTCCCTGGCCAAAGCTGCAATCACATCATTGATATCAGCTCTAACCCTCAGATTATAGTTCCCATGCCTCCGCAGTCCTGCCAAGATCCTTGCTGTTATTGCTCTCCTATGCCGCTCTCTTAGTTTTGTTCGCTCTTTTTCTTCTAGTGGTCGTGACCTCCGAGCTCCTCCTCCACCTGAGTTGCTGACTTGCTCTTGAGATTGCGGCTGATATTGAAACTGATCACTACCGCTTGTACTTGGCATCACTCCATCAACACCCATCATCATCTCTGCAGCAATCTGCTTCTCCCTGTTCTCCTCATCCTCTTCTTTTACATCCATTTCCATGTCCTCTTCATCATCTTCCTCACTAACTCCTACCAGTTTCTGCATATTTGTAGCCATAACTTCCCACTCTAATCCTAAATCCCTACCTCCAAAATTACCTTAGGATTACAATTTTTCTACGTTAAAATGTGTTTACCATTTCCTTTGTGCAAAATTAACCCATGCCATTGGCTTCTCTTATAATGAAGCAACCAAATCTGTAGACCTAAGATTTCAGATTTTCCTGGCAACAATCACAACTTCAATACGTATCATTACACAAAAGGGGAACGAAGGACTCCTCAATTCTACACGTTTCCAAACACAATGACCAAAATAATAACAATAATCGTTATAAAGCACCTACTAAGCTTCTCAGACCTCAAAAAGTTCAAAACTCACTAAATTGTCGGTTAGGAAACTATTTGTCTCATTTGGATTTTAAATTTTTGTTCATGATAGTTCAGACAGCAAAAAACTAACAAAGAAAAGAGAAAAAAATGTTACTTTTCATCGTCTTTTCACTTCAACACTTTCTCAGCAACCACATGAAGACTTAAGTACTGAACTGAACCGATCGTTGTACATTTACCATAAGACTTATACGCGGAACAAAAAAAAGAAGAAGATTCTCTCTAGAACTTAAAATAAAAAGTTTCCAAGAAAATTTGGAAAGTTCTCTCCCCGAAAATTACCTTGAAAGTAGCTTCTTAGTTCTCCCTAATTATCACGCGAAACTTCATCTGCTAGAAATGAAGCTTCCAATATCTCCGATCCCTCACCCTCTCTTCGAATTCCACTTTCTCGCTTCCAACCGATTTATTCCCGGTGACCGGAGGGTATCTCCGGCGTAGTAAACCTACAATTCCTCCGGAGCTGAGAAGATACAAGAAGCTAAAGCGAAAGGCCGACAGCAAGGCTATTTCCGGCACGGTTGACGTGGCGCGTGAAGGAAGGAGAAAGGAGCGTGTGGAGTTTAGGGTTTCACGCGTGTGCGGAATTGGCGAGCATGTATGTGTGTGTGAAATTTAGGTTTTGGCACGAATGGGGCGTGTGTAAGATAGGAGTGTATTAAGCGGGATCTACGGACGTGAGAGGGAAACACGTGCCACACGTGCCGTGGGGTTTGATTGAGGGACCCGAACACCCGACCGGACTCGAGATTTTGGTGTCCCTCTTTAGGAAATATCACATGATCCGTGATTCATGCGAAACTCGGTTATGAACATCGTTTCGCAAATTTACACCCTTTGCCATTTTGTAGAAATATTTTCGTTTAATTATTATAATTTGACGAGTATTTTTTATTGTTCTTTTGGTTCTAGAGTCTAGTCCTGATTAATCTAGATCGACCCGCGTCGTATACTTAGTCTTGGTGGGTGAGTCTCCCAACAGAGATTTTCTGCGTACACAACATTTCGAACTTGAGACTTGTTTAAACAGAACCAAGTTGCTTACCACTTGAACCAATCTCTGTTGATAATTTGACAAGTACTTTTTTTTAAAGATATAAAATTAAAATTTTAGACATAATTGCTTTATAAATAATATTTTTAAATAAATTTTAATTAATTTTTTATCATTTAATTTAATAATTTAATTCAAATATATATATTATAAATCTCACATCCTCGGTGCGTTAGATATGGTTTCTGCTGACCAAAATCACTCACATCACATACTTTTTAATGCGAGTATTTTACTAAGTTTATATTAAATTTAAAAAATAAAAGTGATCATTTGAGTGGGTCGATGGTATGAGTGAAAAAAATAAAATATGATAATTTATATTGGTTAAGAACACAACTAATATGATAAAAAACAGTCTATAATATTAGGGGTGAGCGTCCGAGCGAGTTGAGTCGAATTAAAAAATTTTGAGTTATTCGAGTTGAGTCATCATATTTTATAGTTTGAACTTTTTTTGAAATTTTTTCGATTCAAGTCGATTTTAGCGAATTCGAGTCGAGTTCGAGTCGATTCGATTTTTCGATTTATGTATAAATTTTAATAATACTACTTATAATACTATAATATAGTTTTATTATAATTTAAATGTCTTTCTCTTTAAATTTACATACATATTTTTTTCATATTATTTTTTATATGTGTAAAAAAAAGATTTTAAATTATTATTACCATCAATCAAATATCTTAGGTATGAATATGTCATTTTATTAAATTACAGACTTTATTAATAATTTCCTTCTTATCTAGGTAAGACTAGGACTAAACAAAAAATAATGATACATTAATACAAAAATTAAAAAAAATAAATAAAATAATATAAAAGATACAAATAAAAATTTTATTAAATAAAATAAAAAATGAATCTAGAACGTGACCAGATTATAAAAAAGAAAATTAAAATATAGAAAAAGAAGGGACTGAAAATAAAACTACATGGGTTAAATGTGCAATTAACTTTTATAATTACTAAAATTTTCGAGTTATTTGATTTTCATTTTTGTAACTTGAACTTAATTTGAAATTTTTTTCGAGTCGATTCGAGTTTATGAATTTTCGAATGAGTTAAAACGAGTCGAGTTTTTTTACCTCGATTCGAATCGAGAAATTCGATTTTTCGAATCGAGTCGAGTTTTGCTCACCCCTATATAATATAATTTTTTTTATTCTTTCAAAAATTTTGTATAACTAGTTATTGTCGAAGTGGTTAAGTAGCATTGACACTTCTTTTATTTAATGTTCAACTTGTTAAGTAAAAATTCGATTGATATTAGACAAGATTATGAACGAAAGTTATGACAATTCATCACATCACCCTCGGCTCCACTCCAATAATGACAATCTATGACTCTTCATCAAATTTAAAAAAATAAATCATCAGATCTTTTTTAATAATCTTTCATCTAAATAAAAAATAAATAAACCGCCACGATTATTACCATCTCCTGACAATAACTTTATTACCAATTTTTGACATCAATAAGATTCAACCCTCTTATGCGCATATATATATATATATATATATATATATTTCAAAACAACACGTAACAAAAATTCAAACATACTTTTTGAACATAAAAAGTATTCAATGAACTTGGACATGTTCAAGATGGGAGACTAAAATGTAACGGTGTTAGTTACAAAGTCAAAGGAGGCCTAAACAAAGTCAATACCAAATCATTGTTGGAACATGGTTTAGTTCAAGCATCAATCAGACTACTATTCAGTACAATCTATACCAACATATATTTATGATTCTAAAAAATGTAAACAGACAACATTCAAGATCAGCATTTCGCGTGGAAGGAAGAAAGTTCTACCTGCAATTTTTATGATTATTATATGCCTTGTTGGTACCTTCAGCTTCAGTTTATAATTATGGGATAATGAGACTTCCTCTTTCGCCTCCTAGCTCTCCTCAAAATTTGTTCCGTCTCTTCCTTTGCTTCCTCTATCAAAATATTTGTTGTGCCATCTGAAAAAAATACAAGTTCAGAAAGATGATGATAAGAGAAAGTAGAACCTTTGCACAGCAGCAGGTGATGGAAATATAGTATTTATGAGATCTTATAAACCAAGACAAACCAACTGGTGAAAAAAGATATCTATGTTATCCAGATTCAGAACTGTTTTCGACATGGGTATTTCGAGAAAAATGATGAGTCGGAGCAACATAATTAAAATAAATTAGTGTTTGAAATCATCTCTGTAACTGATAAGCAGAAATTGAATCTTGTGGTCTCTCTTATTTGGTTAAGTGGGTACCTGTTTCCTTGCTGTCAAGCAAGCAAGAAAACCCTGCATCAATCTCTTCATCTGATTCAATTAAGATTCTGTGTGTTTCCTGAATCAAGGATTGTCACTTCATTTAAGCATAAACAACTCAATGCAGCAAATAAGCTAAAACAAACTATCAAATGGGGAAGGAATGCAAGTCCGTGCATATCAATTGCCTTAAAATATCCAGGCCAGTATAGCTCCATTTGAAAGCTTGAAGGATAGGAGTCGGGGAAAAAGTGGGAAAAATAAAAACAAAGGTGAAGTAAGAACTACCAGTTCAACAGTCGAAACTCCTTTCCTCTTGTCGTTCTCTTTGCGGCATGACCTATCATTTGAAGCAGATAGCTTCATTTTTACAGATTTCCAACCTCCTTTGTCTACCTCTGGAGCTAAAGAGGTTTGCTCATACACCTTTTGAGGCACGGCTTGCCTAGAAGCAAGATAATGTTATAGAGTTTCGAAGTGAATACAGTAACATTAGGGCAAAGAGTCTGAATATTACGTACTTATCTGCCAATGGTTTGGTTTGTGGTGTTGCACAGCATCCGGAAAACTGATGTTCACGATTAAGAAAGTTTTACTGAGAAACTATGCTGTCATTACATGACTGCTTTAAAGATATAGGGTTATTCAATGAGAACAATAAAGCACCTTAGGTGGAAGAGCAGTAGCAACAGGACAAGTTTGGCTGAGAGTCTTTACATTGCAAGCGATTGCCTGAAGGTTCCAACACAATGATAATAAAATGCATTTACAAGCTGAGAAACATGATGGACAAAATATTTGAAAATAGGGAACACCGGAGAGTTGTTTATATTGGGAAAAGGAAATGAGGATTTACTTCAAGAGAATTTTCATCCCGTTCAAGACCATGGAACTGAATGTATCATTTAAAAGTCTAAATGTTCTATGCATTTTGGATTTAACTCTTACAACATATACATACCTTTATTTCACTGGTGAAGGTGTTGCAAAGCTCGCTTTTTAATTTGATTAAAGAAGCTTCCACCTGCTGTGGTAATGCAGAAAGCACCAAGAACATCTGTTGTAACTTGTCACCATATATAGCATTGTTTAATTGATCTGATATAGCTTTCATGCTGCCATCAAGGCTAGCCTTGATATCTTCTTGTCCCTTGTTCTGTTTATCAAATCTCAGTTGTTTTAAAATTTCTATTGTATGCATGCTCATAACAAGGCTAATCAATTTACAAAGGAAAAGAGGAGAGAATGATGTGTTAATAGTTACCATTAGATGCAGAGAGGTATTTTCAGCTATCAACCTCTGCCGCATCCCTTCCACTGAAATAAAATTGTAAGAAACTTCAGTTAACTAATGGAAAACTAGGTTTTTAATTGCCTTATATCTAATTATGTGTTACTTAGTGGTATCCCATATCTTTTAAGTATTGGGTTTCTTATGATTTTGTATTTTAGTTGGCACATAGCATTAGAGCTCAGGTTCTATCATGTTTTTTCCTTTCTTTTGCCTAACCCCAGGCAAGGTTGTTCATATGAAGTCTCTCTATACGTGGGGACTGTTAAGTAGTTTTACCCTAGAATGATGGGGGTATAACAATCTTATGCGGAGTGCGGACAAACAAGTTATTAATGGTTATAACCACCGCAAGGAACTAAATGACTCACTTTCCAGCAACAGTTCTTTTGTTCCTTTGTTCACCTGCATTACATCACTTTGAACAGAATCTAAGATCATCCCAAATCTGTTCACTGAAGTTTCAATCACTGAAATCCGGTGCTCAAGTTCTTGTGAAGTTTGACCTAGTCAAGCAAATAAAAAATTTAGCATCCATCCATAGCTGTACTGTAACAAAAATGCAGTACCAAATCATTAAACTGGTCATATTAAACGTAGTAAATAATAAATAGTAATCTTACATCTATGTTCTGGAGCAGAAACAGAATTCCATTGGCGTACAGTGGAAGATCTAGAAATCGGTACTTGACTATCTTCTCTTGTGAAGTTGTTTGGAACCAAGCAAGAAATCCTGTTGGCAGTATTCTCTCGTTCTTGGGAACCAAATCTCTGCAAAGATGTACATGATGCATTTTTGTTCATTAGAAATATTAAAGAGATTTATATACAAACTTGAATGCTGGAAAAAGGGGGGGGGGGGGGGGAGATGAGATTCAACCTGATCTGCTGTCACGATTTCATCGAGTGAGTTTTGTGAGATCTGAGAAAACAAAGTATGCTGAGATGAAATCCCCTGTGAAAACGATTGTTGTGATGGTTGTGATCGAAGCTGTGATGATTGCGGTACGCTCGGTGGCAGGCTCGATCTCCTTTACATATGTTAAATAAACAGTGAAATTCAAATTGAAAATTCAACTCCTAGTTCTTAGACGATGCTAATGTTGAAATTATTTAAACATGATTTTCTCTGTAAAATAAAATTTCCACAAGTGATTCTTATTTCCCTAAAAGAAAGAACGAAAAAATATAGAACTGGAAATTTGAAAGAAAGAAAAATCCTTCCATTCAAACAGGCCTTTGAACAAGAGATTTGTTTCAGTTGAAAACGAAAGTAGAAATAAGATCATCTCTACAATTCCGTAAAGTAAGAGAAAACTGCAGAATAAACTCGATTACTCTACTTACAATTCCGTAATAATAGCAAAACTTCACGAATTAAACATTTTAATTAATTTCTGTATGCATTTTCTCGGGAAACAAACGATAACCGTCCAAAGTGAAAAGGAACCTTGTATGAGGAGGGAAAACAGAGATGGAGCCGAGATCGCAGGCTTTGTTGATCTTCAACTTCATTTATTCCAGAATCGATGAAATCTTTTAGAGCGAGGAATTCAAGCCCTAACTTAACGAATTGTGATCGTTAGTGTTTGAATTTCGATGAAAAGAGAAAGAAGGTTTAGAATAATACAACTGTGAAAAACTCTCACCAGATGAACGCCGATGCTTAAATAGGAGCCATGGAGGATGGCGGGAAACTGGAAAAGTCAAAAAAGTAACGGGACGGTAGCTTGTTTGTTTGGGTCCGGATTCTCGAGCAATTTGACCCGATGCCGGATCCAAAATTTTACCCATTTACCCAATCGGGGCCCTGTTTAATATTTTAATTTTTAGATAAATCGAATTAGATTTTTTTAAAAAAATTAGATAATTAAATTAGATACAGACACAATATTTAAGTTTCAATTTATCTAAAAATCTAAAAAATATTACGTCTTTTGTTATATTAAGTTAATTGTTATCTTGATCCTTAATTTTTTTTCTTCTAGTTTAATTTTACATAATTAATTATAATTTTAACTCTTTCGGTTTCTTATTCTTATTCAATTTGACCCCTCAATGTGTTTTTTCTTTATTTTTGTCTTTTATTTATTGCATTATATATTTTATTAGCACTATATTTTTATTTTTGTTATTATAGAACACCATTATTATTTTATTTATACTTAGCATACTTATAATTATTATTATTACTACTATTATTCTATAATAGATTTTCTCTATTTTATCATACTTATTATGATTATTTTTATTATTGTGAATCATTATTCACATCGTTGTATATTATTATTATTATTATTATTATTATTATTATTATTATTATTATTATTATTATGGTTTTCCGGTAATTCGTTATATTGATTCGGTGATTTAGTGAAGATATTTGTTTGCTATTATTCAATATCTTATTAATTTTTATTCAGAGAGTTCAATTAAAGTTCATATCAGATTTAGAATCAAAATTAAACTCAATTAAAGTTTATTTCATAATAATTAAGTACAAGATAAAATCATTACAACAATTATAATTTTTCAGTATAAAATTTCGATCACTAAAATCTAAATTCGAAAATCGATCGGTGTTACAGAATCAAAATTAAACCCTTTCCCCCACATGAAATTTGGGTTGAGTGACATAATAAAGCCAGATACGAAAAATGGAACGTATGATGTTCTCCTTGACACAAGTTTTATCTGTCTTTAAGGTTGCTTGTCTTGATTAATTTGACCATGCTTTACTTATACAGGTTTTATGCTAATTTTTGATCAGTGGTTGAACTGGTTTAAAAGTACTTTGGGTCATGTCCTAAAGCTTATGATTTTAACTAGAAAGCAAACATTACATCCTTCTTTACATCCTAGAGGTTAAAAAAGCTTTTTCAACTGCTACAAACTAAAATTGGCACACATTTGATTTGATTCAGGACACTTATTTCTCATGCTTCATTGCAGGGATTCATCTTTTTATTGCAAGGGCTGAAGTTGAACATGCGGACAAGGCCGTTCCGGTTCTCCTCTGGTCCACAGAGTTCCGAGATCACCTCTCGTTTTCCCCAACGTAAGAAAGGTTCCTGCAGGTCCGAACAAGCCATTCACAGTGAGAAATGAGGTCTAAGACAACCTTACATCTGGTTAGGAGCATGCTGTTCTTAATCTTATTGCTACTTACCGAGTATGAACGGAACAATGTAAAGCAATGCGGGTTGGCCGTGTCCGTCCATCATGTTCAAGGCCACGTACGTGACCGAAAGACCTGTGGAGTTAAATCTTTATGTTGCAAGACAGAAGGAAAAGAAAACAGCGAACTTATATATGTGGATTTGGCTAATGAGTGCCATTAAAGCAGTTTTTAAGGGTACTTCTTATTTCTTGATACCTAAACCATAAGCAGTCATTGCCCACGCGAAGTAGCCTGCTCGGAGATTCGTATTTGCCAGCCAATCGTATCTGCAAAAATCACCAAAACCATCAGTCATTGATCAAACAGAACACTGGAAACCAAATTCTTTGTTTGGAACAAATATAATTACTGTCTGGTTTGAATGATGATATCGGACTAGTACGAAAACAAACAAAAAGCAATGTTTTATCCGGTAAAAACTAGGCGGCGGATTGAATTCGATCAACTGCACATTCATAATACATACAAATGTTGTAAATATGATAGCCATGCAAAATGTTACATACGGTTCAAACGTTCAAACCTTAGTGAAAACGCCACGAGCAGTCCAGGTAAGATTATGTCTCCGAATCCAATAACACTGTAGCCGCCCCAAGGATCAAACATACGTGGAATTTTTAGAAGCATCGGTATGCCATCCTCTCCACTCCGATCACCACGAGCTACCTAATACATTCGAGAATTAATAAAATATGGTCGTTCTGTAAATGGTCTAACAGGTATACAGAAAGAATATCAACCATTATCGGAATTTTTGACTGGAGAAATAATGTTTGTAATCACTTACCACTATCATCACGCTCTCATGAAACAACCGTTTGGAAGCGAACACCCAGAAGATATCATACAAGAAAGCGCAGCCCAGAAGAACTGTTCCGACCTGATTCAAAAAAAACCATCAACACTAAAGAGCATAAATAACTTTTCAAGACATATAAGAGCAAAACATTCATGCACCTGTAAAAAGTACGTAAAAAAGCGGAACAAACCAAGGTACTAACCTTGAGGTTTGGAACACGAACAATCTGAAGGACCGTGATTATAAGCGCAATACCCTGATTGAGAGGGAAAGAGTGTCAATCAAACTAAGTCCCCAGGCATATTGATTCTTAATGAGAATGGAGACATTGGATAGTGGATACAATACAAGGTACTGAATACATAGGAAGATAAGAACACTAGAAAACTTGTCTTACAAGAATATCTTGACCTATCCAGGCAAAGGAGATTCGTCGATACACTGCCCAAACAACAGCGAATGTGATGCAGAAGGGACAGACAGCTAGAGTCAGATGTGAAACAGCTCCAAAGAAGGGTACTTTAATAAATGATTCGACAAAGCGTTGAAAACACCTGAAACTATATATACTCAGCCGTCAGTATCCATGTAGACATCGGATTTGGAAAGAAAAGTCATGTAGTCTATGGATAGTATTGTTTTTAAAAATAATAGAATAGAGATTTAGTTGCTGACTTCCTTTTTCAAAATATTTCTGAATGAGACATCGGCATAATGATGTTCAATTATAGTCACCAGAAAGCAGAAAATGGAGAAGATAATCATGTAAACATGGAAAAACAATCTCCGGTAAGGGTGGGGGGAACGCATACCTCGATAACAAAGCCACCAAGCACATTTGCAGACCCTGGCAGCACAAAGTTAGACCACAACATTACCGTCTTTAACATTAACAAATTACATCGACCAACATGAAACTTTTTTGTCGGTAACATAGGGAAAGGCATACCTCTACTCCACCGATGCAAAACAGAACCACCAGGACCTCAATAAACCAGAATGACATAAGCTTATAAAGCATGACTAAGAAACATGAAGCAAACACAATAAACAGAATTGCTGACATTGTATTTATGTCAACAAAACCACTTGAACCGGCACTCCCCATTTGAAGAAATTCTTCTGATGCATCCTGTGCAAACATCACTCAGCACATCATTCGGGCGAATATCAAATAGTATTGAATTTAACAAAGAGTGCATGAAAAAGTTGCTTTTACAAGTGTATAAACAAACCTTTAGCAGCTTATCTTGCTCAGTAGCAACTTCTCTTGCAGTCCATGCAGACCAATAAGAAGCAAGCAAAATGGTACCAACCGCCATTAGCCACAAAAAAACTTCAGCAATATCAACTGCTGGACGCTTTGGGGAGTAAAGCGCAACAGAAACTACATAAAGAGAAGTTCAGACAATCTATTATTCATCCCGATGTATTGTCATATGAGGTATTACAAAGCAAGGACAAAGAGCAGAAGAGAGTATCATTTTTCCTGAAGAACAAAGAGGACAGAAATGGGGAAGAAAGAAAGACATACCCACAGTGTTGTTATTTATATATTTTTCCAAATTGGAACCGGCATCCTGAGGAAGCATGACAGCTGGTATTTCTATATTTACATCAGCATCTGATTCACAAACCATCTTGAAGAGTTCTGTAGAACAAGATTAACTGGTTCAGTATTTAGAAAGCAAAATTATGTTTTGGATGTTCATAACTGCTCATAATTGTAATCAGTAATTATAATAAATTCTATCAATTCATCAAGGCAATGCCTCTACAGCCGGCAGATATCGCATGAAAACATGAACATGCATTGGATGTGGTAAAAGGACATGAGGTACCTGTTTGGTTGTTTATTATGAGGATAGCAGAAGCACCGGCTTCTTCAGCAACATTTGCCTTCACTGTGAAACTACAGTTACCACGGTGCACCAGAATAACCTCCCCTGTAAGCTACCGAAAGACGAGATAATTCAACATTATGAAGCAAAGGAACAAGTGAAAAAACGATCGATCAAATGAAACCACAAGCACATGATGGACTTTGTAAGGAGATCAAAATTCGAAAACCTGATTCCTAGGCTTGCTGCAACAATCAGGAGGATCCGCAAGAGCAAGCCTGGTATGATTTGCATGTTTCTCCTTCGATTCCAAAGTAGGTCCAAAACGAGCACCAACACCAACATACTCATTGTTTTCTATACCATCAATCCAGATTGGTACTTTTACCTATAAAAAATATTGGATCAAAACTAATATGTTAAGTCCATAGTCATAATTCTGAAAACAATATACCAACGAATAAGATTAAATCAAGAAAATAGATATGAACAAACAAAAGCAGCCTTTCTAACTTTAAAGTGGCTTGATCCACCGTATCCATATAGCAGGAAGAGAATCCTACTCTATGTCGTTTCGAGATTATATTTCTTTTTTCTTGAACTATATGTGATTAAAACCCACATCCAACACATTAGGGGACATATGAGCCTTCAAGGACCTTCTGTAATGACCCTCCAAATACATGAAAAAACTTTAAAAATTGATAACTGACATTCACACCGAAGTCGAATTAACACAACTACTAGATTAAGCCAAATTCACTTAGCTTAATTTAAACAAGTTTTTCCTTTTAATGCATAAAAACAAAAGGTCAATAAAGTTGATTTATTTCCTCTCAGCCATATATAACCAAAAAAGAAGAATGAAAAGGTTTAATTATGTCCCCAGTCCCTCTCCTCTCCTTTTGAAATTTAGTCCCTCTACTTGTCATATTTAAAATTAAAGTCTAATTGATAACAATTAATGAACTTTCATTAAATTTGAATATATGGCATTCTAATATTCAAAGGTCTAATTCAAAATGTATTGTCTAATTGATAAAACATATTCCATTTTAAATGAAATTCAATCAATAATATTATCAATTGGACTTTAACTTTTGAACCAGAGAAGTTGAGGGACTAAATTTTAAAAGATCAAAGAGCACAGGGGACTAGTGGTACAATTAGACCAAATCCATATTAACCTTTCCCATCAAGATCAAGCCACAAAAATAAGCCTAAAAATAAAAATTTCCCACCATTTTCTCAGTAATCAAACAGGAAGAACTAGGAGAAAAAGTCATAATTTGAAGTGAATAAATCCTTAAAAAACAAACATTTACACTACTTATAAAATCTAACAAAACATCACAAAAAATCAAGTACAACAAGAGCAAAAAACTAAATTTTTCATCATCCCCCCATTTTCTCAGCAACCAAACAGACAACAACAAAGAAAAAAACATGTAAAAAGGAAAGTTTAGCTCGTAAAGGAATACCAGAACAAAGTTATTAGCACAACCAGGTCTTTTTGGAGCAACGTTGTCCTGATGAACTATATCCCCAGCTGAACACAACCCAACACTCAAAACTAGTATTAAAATTACCATCGGTACGCCACGAATTGTTTCCATGTCTGGAAAGAATCACCATAAAGAAAAGAAAAAACAGAAGGGTTTTAAGGTTTTCCTTCCTTTACTACTTCAGAGGATTGAAGACAACAGACGGAAGAAAGTACAGAAGCTGGAAGCAGGAAGGAAGGGGGAGGAATATAATTTTTTTATTTTTTACTTTAGGTTGGTTGTCGTTCTGAAGTTCGGACATGAAATAAACACCGAGCGGTAACGCCCTTTTACTATTTCCCTGTGCTTTCACTCTCCGACGCTCTTGTGTAAGCGTGCATTTCACGCTATTTCTATTTTGGGCAGATCTGGGTTTCATCGAAAAAATTAGTTTTTATATTATTATTTACGAGATTTATTGAATTTGGTATTATTAAAGAATGACAATCGGTGTAATAATGTTTATAATTATATTTTAAAATTTTTTATAACTAATATTTTTAAAAATATATTATTATTAGTTATGACAGAAAATTTAACTTAAAGTAATTATATGTTATTGTCACACCCCTACAGTTTCACGCCCGTAGAACTCGACAACTCTATCCAGAACGTGCGGCCTTAGGCTTTGTAACTCAAGACAAACGCCTAAGTAAGCCTTTTCACCCTTTCCGGAAGATCAAACTTCCCAAGCACCGACAAACGCAAAGCGTTCTAAGCGGAAACGAATCAAACGAGATGAGCTAGGAAGAATTCTTCAAAAACGCTCAAGAACGTTCAAGAACACTAAAGAACAAAGAAAGAAACACACTCGGAGATTTAGAGAAAATGCCTTTATTCCTTGGAAACTTGGAATAACTCAATACACACTGATACATCAAATGAGGTGGGGAAGGCCTCTATTTATAGTTGAACTCCCCTCGATCCTACGGTCTATACAATTTTACACCGACGGCTATGATACAACCTTATCCATTTACAAAGCATAATTCTGTGAATATTCCCACCTAACTATGGAAAGAATCTTCTGTGTTCACACAAAGTGTTCACACACCTTGGATGGATAAGTCTCTTCCTGAATCGGGCCAACGTTGGTGGTCTTCGCAAGCCCAACATTGCTCTTAGAATTACTTGGGCAGGTCACATCACACCATGTGATGCCAATGTCTTGGACCTCAATCTGCGGGTCGTGACATTCTCCCCCACCAACTTGGCGACGCCCTCGTCGCGCCACTCGGACAACTCTGAGTTCGATCTTGGGGCTTCTCACGTACCTTGGCTAGCTTCTGTCTCGGAGTCTGGCTTGAATGTCCCCCCATAAGAACCGCTCTCCCCATAAAGAGCACCGGACTCTGATTCAGCTGTCCCCCCATAAGGACTGCTTGCTTCGGCTCGCACCGTCTAGTAAAATCAACCGTACTAAGCACATCTTGATCACTATCCTCGTGTTTAAGAGGTACTTCACTCATTGACCCAGCATTTTCTCTCTCCGACAAGACTTCTTCCCTGAAGCTTGACGCCCCATTGCTCTGCGGCAATGCTACACCCTTCGACACTTCAGTCCCCTTGAAGTTCGATGCATCGACCATCTTGTCCACGGATGGCTCCTCGACGGCATCCACGCCAATAGGCTCAGGCAACACATGCCTCACCAAGGAAATGTCCCCAACAGTCGCCTCTTTCACGATGACTCCTCGGCTTGGAGCATCCTCGATACGCTGAATAGTTGTCAACTTCTTGGTCCCTTGCCCGATGTCTCGTCGTACGGGTACAACACATCGTTGTCTCGGATCCAAGATACACACGACGTTGGCACACGGAATGATGATCGCTTCTACACGGTCAAGGAAGTTCAGTCCCAAAATAAAATCAAAGTCATCAATATCGATTACCTTGAAGTTTTCCTTCGACTTCCAATCACCAATCTGCAACTCAACTTTTCGCACAGTCCCGATAACAGGAGCTTCCTTGGCATTCACAGTCTTGATCTTGTCTGTAGAATCCACAACTTTCAGACCAAGCTCCACTGCAGCCTTCTTGGGCATGAACAGATCACTTGCCCCGGTATCCACCAAAGCACTCTTCGATCATCCCGCCACATTGATGTCGACAAACATCAACCCATTCTGCTTCTTGCCATTCTTCTTGGCAGAACTCAGAATCATCGAGCCAAGCTTCGCAGCCTCATCACTCTCGGGCTCGTCCACCTTGGACTGCTTAACTCGACCAGGGCACTCTCGCGCTATATGTGGCCCCTTACACCGATAACACTTGCGACCCGTCACCTTCGGCTTTCTACCTTCGACACTGGCGATCGCACCAAGTCTATCCGTTGGTTCGCCATCTGAGTCGTCATCCTTATGAACAATGGCATCGAGGCGGCTCTTCTTGTTTGGAAAATCCTTCACTATGTGAGGTCCTTCACAATGGTAGCACCTTACGGTTCCTCGATCCTTCCGTTCATTTGGCTTGTCGTACCGATTGGACTTGGGGGATGGTTTTCACTTGACACTCTTTTCTTTGAGTTCGTCCTCATCTTCCCTATCATTGCCCTTGTCATGGGGCTTGGAAGACTCGTTTTGTATCTCAAACTCCGCAATCGATTCAGCAGCAGTCATCGCTTCTGAAAGATCCTTAACGCCCATTCTCTCCAGCTCCATTCTTGCTCAACGTTGAAGACTAGATTTGAAGAGATACAAACCCTCCGATTTACTCAAGTCTTTAATCTGCAACTTGAGCTTGGTAAACCTTTTGACGTAATCCCGGATTGAGTCGTCATGCTTCAACTGATGAAGCCTGTCTCGAGCTTCCTCGTTGGCATTCTTTGGGTAAAAATGCTCTTTAAGCTCAGACTGGAAATCCTTCTATGTCCCGACTAGAATATCGTCATCCGACTCAGAACATTTGTTTCGCCACCACAATAAGGCAACATCAGTCAAATAGACTACCGCAGTGTTTACCTTCTCGGCATCATCAGTGATGCTCATTCCCCGGAAGTATTGCTCCATGCACCATATGAAGTTCTCAACATCTTTAGTCGACCTGGTTCCACTGAACTCCTTGGGTTTGGGGATGTCCTTCACTGGCTTAGGTGTCGTTGTCGAATTCAACACACCGTTCCGCATAGCAGCCTGATATACCAGCACTTCCGCCTTGAGTCCCAACATTTCCTCCCTCAAAGCCTCAAACTTGGCTTCGAGAGCATCTCTCTTTTCCTCCAGCTTATCACCTTGGTCATTCAGTTCCTCGAGGCGTGTGTCCACCACGTCGAGTCTCTCTATGGCATCCTTCACGGATCCTTCAATCCTGGTGACCTTGTCCTCAAGTGCAGACAACTTGTCCCTTGAGTTAGCTCGGCTTTCTTTGTCAGCCTGGGTTTCCACACCCTTCTGGCTCATAGCAACAACAGTCTCCCTCTTTGGTGTCATCTCAAACTTGATGCTTTCGTACCTCGAACGGCTAGAATGTTGCTCGAACAAGGCTCTGATACCACTTGTCACGCCCCTAGAGTTTCACGCCCGTAGAACTCGATAATTCTATCTAGAACGTGCGGCCTTAGGCTTTGTAACTCAAGACAAACACCTAAGTAAGCCTTTTCACCCTTTCCGGAAGATCAAACTTCCCAAGCACCGACAAACGCAAAGCGTTCTAAGCGGAAACGAATCAAACGAGATGAGCTAGGAAGAATTCTTCAAGAACGTTCAAGAACACTAAAGAACAAAGAAAGAAACACACTCAGAGATTTAGAGAAAATGCCTTTATTCCTTGGAAACTTGGAATAACTCAATACACACTGATACATCAAATGAGGTGGGGAAGGCCTCTATTTATAGTTGAACTCCCCTCAATCCTACGGTCTATACAATTTTACACCGACGGCTATGATACAACCTTATCCATTTACAAAGCATAATTCTGTGAATATTCCCACCTAACTATGGAAAGAATCTTCTGTGTTCACACACCTTGGATGGATAAGTCTCTTCCTGAATCGGGCCAACGTTGGTGGTCTTCGCAAGCCCAACATTGCTCTTGGAATTACTTGGGTAGGCCACATCACACCATGTGATGCCAATGTCTTGGACCTCAATCTGCGGGTCGTGACATTATCATTCAAATATATACTATGATAATTACATTTAATCATTTATGTGTAATTATTTGGATAATAGTTATTTTTTTATGTAATCAAAATATGGTGTTTACACATATTTTTTAAGATTAAAATTAAAATTAAATTCAAAATTTATTAAAATATATAATTAAAAAATTATACATAAATCATTTAAATTGTATAAAAAATCGGTTATCATTTATTTATAATTATCAATCAAATATATTTTAACAAACGTTAGAACATTATTAAAAAATATATACTTTGGAACAAAATTTTGAGAATGCTTTTCTAAAAATTTAATTACTTTGGGGAATTTATATAAGAGACAGAAATAAAATAGAAAAACATATATCATATGCGATAATATTATTGATATTAAATTAAAATTTATATTTTAATACATAAAATATATAAAAATATAATTTTATAATTTATTTATTTAAATTATACCATTTAAAAATTAGATTATAAATTTAACTCTTAATTTTAATATTAAACTTTTAAATTCTAAATTTTAAAATTTAAATTTTTAAATAAAAAAATCATAAATTAAAATTTATTTTTTAATTTTTGATAATTTATATAACTTGTATATTAATTTTTTTTTAATAAATACTTATAATGTTTAATAAAAAAGGGGAAATGAGAGGCCAGTCCACAAACAAAGTGAACGATTCCTTTTTCCGTGTTAGCGGTGGTGAGAGGACGCGTGGGACAATATCTACGTGAAGTTCAAGGGTTACTGGCTACCGTCTAGATTGGTTAAAAGTTTCCGTATAGACCGTACTGAGAAGACAGTACAATAAATTATTACCTACATGTAGATCAGGTGGTATCAACCTCACTGATTTCTGGGTACACCTGAGCGAATTATTGGTTGATTCCAATTCCAACCCATTCGGTGGAAGACACGTGTCTACGGAGATGGATACCGAGCTCAGGCAGTAGGATGGGTTTCTCTAGACAGACGGCACTGAAGCAGCAAAGGAGGGAGCCCACACAAGGACACCAGTCATGGTCGGCTATGCCCACATGCACTATCTATAATGTTGGGCCCGCGTGTGTGGACCCCTTCCGGTTATGGACTTCAACCCAAAATCGCCAAATTCTAATCCGACCCGATTAAGGTAGTTTATTATTATTATTATTATTATTATTATTATTATTATTATTATTAAAAATCAGATTCGTTCTGGTTCGAATTATTAAAAAATAAAATTGGATCAAATCAAGTTTAAGATAAAAATTTTCTAACTTGATCTGATATATTTATATATTTTCATATATATAATATTTTTATTTTTTAGGTCAAATGTTTAGTTAGATTTTTAATTAATATATCAAGGTCAAATCAAAATTAAATTATATTTTTATTATTTCAGGTTGAATTGAGAGATAAGATATTTTAATTTTCACCTTGTTGCCATCCCTATTTCCAGTATAAGGGATAACTCCAACTTAATCAGAGATGAATCGAAGGGTTGAAAAGAATAATTATCTTTTAAAATTGTAAATTCGTATATAATTTAATTTTTTTATTAAAAAATTATTTCTGCTCCTAAAATTTTTATACAAACAAGCTCAATAACCCTAAGATAAACAAAAATACTAATATTAGGATTTCAAATTTCCAGAATTCCAAATCTTAAAAATAAACTACATGAAGCAACAAGCCAACAAGAATATATACCGAGTAAAAAAAAGAAAAACCTTGCATCTATGTCCTCACATTCTACTGTGCTAGGCCTAAAGGGTTCTGGCTCACCTTTATGTCCTGCCTCAGTTCTTTCCCCTTCCTATTGGTGGTATACGATCATATATATATATATACAAAAGGAAAACAGGGTGAACGGGCAAATCTTACAAGAAAGCTGTTGAAGAGGTGGAGTCCTTATTTTGTTGTACAAATCATTGTAGCAGGTAGAAATTCTCCTTGCATGTCTTTGACAGTAACCTTTATTTCCTTGTTATTTCAACTTTAATTCTCTTCGACAAGTCTTTCTCTTCCTAAGAACCTCTTGAGAGAGAATCTTGGTGAGTCAACTGATAGTTTCCATCGGTCGGTCCTTCGTTCCCGCTGTTTAGGGTATTTACTTTTGAACAGAGGAAGAAGAAAGAAGATGTGTATATGGTGACATGCCAAACGCTGCATCAAAGTTTTACAATCAAATACAATTCATGTTATATATATAGAGAGAGAGAGAGATCGGAACGATTTCAGAAAACATGAAGGATGGAGAAATCCAAACCTGTGCAAAATCCAGTAGTTTTGACTGTTTTCGAGATCCCTGCTTATTGCTGCCATGGCCAGTGCTATAAAACCAGCAAGCAAAAAGCCCCACCGAAATCGTTTCATTATAGTTTTTATTAGATTATTCACCCATTCTCTGATCCGCCATCTGCAGTTAAAAAAGGGTGCTCAGCTTTCTTAGAATAGAAAGTTAATTCGTTCATCCGGTAAACACTAATGCACTATCTTAGGGTATTTGTTAGTCCACAATCTATCAGCCAGGTTATGCTCCTTTCTAGGAAGAGAAAATTTAATAGTTCATCCAGTCAACACTAGTGCACTGTCTTCGGCTATAACATTTCTGATTATACAGTGATGTTTCTTTTGAGAATCAACTTTTCTAATGACAGCATGATTTCCGGTTTCAGCTGAAAATCAGGCACTTGAAATGGCAGGTGATAAATCACAGTAAAACCAATGTTCAAAGCATAGTAAGCAAAATAGCTCAAAATTGTAAAGAAACGTAAGTTTTAACCCTCTCGGTATATATTACTAATAACTAAAGGTTGATTGTGTGCTAGTGCATGAAATCCTAAGTATGCATAAAGAGCAAGAAAAAAATATGCATGAACTGCATGATGATAGAGAAGAGAATCTCACCTATCGAGTGTATTTAAACATAAACCCATTGAAAAGGAAATCGATCTATACTTGGTAGAGAACTCTATCAACCACCCAACAAAAAGAGCTAGTGCACCGATTGCCATCACTAGAATAATATTTGATGACCTGCACAACTTAGCTCAGTCAAACACCTGCCCTATCTGTTAGAACATAGAACAGGGTCGTTATTTAAGTTGATAAAAAAGGCAATGAGATCCATATACCTTGTTGCCTTGGTTATGGCCATCAGGGCAGTAAGGATAGTCACGACCGTGTGGATTGCCCTTTTATAAACTTCACCAATTGTGGTGAGGTATACAAAGGTGCTCACCACAGCCAAGAATGAGAGCCAGAAGTCAAAAAACTGAAACATTTCGAAATTGCTATTCAATAGTAGTTCAAAATGATTAACTGAAAATATGATAGAGAACTTTAGCAGCAACGATATGCAATAGGCCCACAGGTTTGTATACAAGTTGGATTTGTGTTTTCCATAGAGTACTTATCATATGCTTTCTCAACGTTTGTCATGATGCATAATATGCCATCCTTCTTTGGGGGAATTACCAACATTAGTTTCGTTATTAGAGAATCAAGTCCTTTTTTCAAGTATGCCCAGAACAAAAGATTCCATATCTAAAGATTCGAATCCTTTTATAAACATACCTGTAAGACACTAAAGGATAATGCACACCAGGTACCCACATCACATGCATGATATAATCCACTTGAAATCCCACTTGCTGTGAAGATCACCCATTCTGCAAAAGCCTGCATAAAACAACTAAGTTTTGACTAAATAATAACTATCGAAGATAGAGTTAGCAAGTTCAAGTTGGACAATTAGAAGCAGTTCAATTCCAATGCTTAATGTTCCTTGCGCAAAAGTTGGTTGATATCAATTATCTCCAAAATACTGTAACCATGACAACTTTTTTGTCATATTAAAACCCTTCCAATTGATGTTTATGCGTGCCTTTGAACTGCTAATGATTCATTACAGAAGTTAATCGACATTTTCGTAAGAATTCTAAAGCATATGCAAATGCAAGTGAGCCCATGACATATATGGAGCTTTACCTTCTGCCTGAGAGCCCAAAAAGCAGGAAACACAGCTGCACCATTTGACGCTATTAGAGCAATTGATTGCCATATGTGTCCTGCATTCCAAGTATAGGATTGACTAAATTTGATTTAATAGCACTACCTAATTCCAATTTCCAACCCCTGGAATTCATTTCAAATGAAAAAAAAAAAAAAAACTAATAAACCTTTTCCTAAGCTAAGAGCTAAAAGTATATGCATCTTTTTGATGCACTTGACTCAGGGACTGAGCATAGATTAGAGATCACAACTGGAAAGCTATAGTGCCTGATCATAAACTTGAGTGGGAGTAGGTCATAGACTGAGCCAACGATTACAGGCTTTACTATTCTTTCCCCTCCACCCCCCCCCTTCACCCCCCCCAGCCACCCCCATCCCAAAAAACAAAAACAAAACAAATAATAATAATAATAACCTGCATTAAGTAGACATATGATCTAAATAATTTTCTGAAACAAGTCACTTCCTGGAAAGAGAGAATAAATAGCTACTTTGGAACCATAAACAATAATATTGATGAAAGGTAGTGGCAGGGATGTGAGCCATATTTTTGCAGTCAATCCCAAAAAGAATTTACCTTGGCGTGATACAATCTCAACGCTGCAATCAAAGCCTCCATGGTTTCGGTCACAGGCACAAAAGCTGAGGAGACATAATAGTACAGTTACAAGGAAATGAAGAATCCACTTCAGACGTTCATTGTGTCCTTAAACAAGGAATCACATGCAATTAAATCTAATAAATAAAATATTTTTAATAATAAAAAGCAAAAAAACAGAGATGAGTATTACCTGTATAATGTTAATCCACTTGCATCAAGAGCATCTTTGCAATCACCATGATAGGAGCACCTTTTCGGGCATCTTTCAAGTGAAATAGACATAGTAGTCTGCCCGTTGGAAGTGCCACCAGTCCTGTTTATATTCCTTAATGCAATATTCCAGATTCCTTCCTTAACGTACAAGATGTAAAAATCTGACCTTTTCTTCACTTGAACTGTACAATACAAAAAACATGGAATCGTGACTGCTGCTTGACTTGTTCACATAATAGAAGTCCCAGTTAACAAGTGATGGCAATCCACCATTTCTAACATATACTTCATAATTCATCTTTCTATCTGATGTCAGCCGGACATGGAGATTCCCACCAGCTGCACCACGAGGAATGTCTAGAATAAAATAAGTCCAGGTATCTTCTCCTCCAAATGAATAGTTGCTTAAAAGGGGCTCAAGAAGAAAATTGGCAGAATCCGACATCACCTTCTCACCATATGGCAAAAAATAGGATTCGAAAGGGGAGGAATATTTTCTGAGAACCGTCTGCAGACAACCATTTTCAGCTTGTCAATAACTTACTTCTGCAAATGAGTTTGTTCAAGCATCAACCAAAAGGAAAGATAGTCCAAGAATAAAACTGTTCATAAATCTGATTAAAATACAATAAAACTAAAATTGAAATCAGAAATCAATGGTTGCATCCCATTAATCAATGTCTAAGTAAACACTTAGATGGCAAAATTTCAAAACCAAAATCCCCCCTCCTTTGCTCAAAATGTGCACTTTTAACAATCCTCAATATTTAAGGCCATAAACTAGTTGGTGAAATTTCACCCTTTCAGTTCTTGATATCAGATTGTCAAGATATGGCGTCCAATCACCCACAAATGAAATTCACAGTGTCATCTTCTCATCTTTAGTTTTGTGTGTGCTTGTGTCACCACTAACAAACAAGTAAACCGTTTCTCTCTTTTTCTTTTTTTCTTCAAACCTGATATCTATTTTATCCTCAAAGATGTGAATGATATTATTCAATGTACAAATTTCACAGATGAGCATCAAAGTATAAAGCTAAAAAAAGAAAAATAAAATGAATCAATGAAACTTATAAAGAAGCAAATGACTAGAGAGTACATATAACACATTTCTTCACAATGCTCACCTGAAGCATGTATCGTTCAGATAAACAGTTTGGTCCGGCCTTCCCCAATGGACATTCAAGCTCTTGTAGTTCAAGGGAATAGCACACTTGTGAGACATTACCAGTTACCTTCGAGAGATTAAGGGCTAGAATAGAAATATACCACTGACCAACCTTTGGGGAGTTAATGACCAAAGGGGATTTATTTAAGTTACCAGAATAATCATGTATAGTAGCTGAAGGCATAGCACCGTAGCGAGCATAGCATATCAAGTCAATTCCGCTACTATTCCCAGTGTTACTTAAAGGTCCTAACCTTACATTTTCTGCTGAAATGGTTAAGAATTCAGCTATTCGTAGAATCTCTAAGGTGTATATTTTCGTTTCTTCTCCAAGGCAAGAGGTCTCAAAATTGTTCCTGCAAGAAACCATACTTTGATTGAAAAACCCAGATGCAGAACCATTTCCAGAATTATTGCGAGATAGACCACATGAAAGTTGCTCAACAGTCTGGTTGCAATATTGCCCCTGCATTGTTGAGGTTACACATCCTTCCACGGTGATATTGGCCGCAAAAGAGTAAGAAGAACCTCGTACAATCTACAATCCAAAGCAGTAGCTGCAAGGTCAATTTCTAGTTGAATGTATGGAACAAATGTATGAAAGCCTCTCCTCGAAGAGGATAAACTGGCATGAAAGAACAAGAAAATAAAACAAGAATGAGATAAATAGGAGCAAAAGCTAACATCTCCAAACAAGAATTCGAGGGTTCAGCAGAAGATTTCAATTCCATCAAGCTTAATACAAGACAAGATTCTTTTGGCAGAGAAAACTTGTCATCCAGCATCACAAACCAGTCTGGATATTTCCTTATAACCATCTTAACAAGTTTCTGTCATACAGATATTACCATTAGAATATCCATCTATCAACAAAGTTCTATACATGGTTCTTAGGAGTTTATAAGAATCTTCCAGAAGTAAAGAAACACGCGTGTATATGATCAACCAATAAGATGCTTAACCACGTGATACGGGAAAGATTGACATAGAAGAACTAGAGACAAAGAAGTGCAAGTCAAGAATAAGGTGCAAAATAGTGGAGCTAGTAGCCTTACCATCTTTGACTGTGTTCTTGTAGGCCCAACACCATTGAAAAAACCAAAATACAGAACACTAGCAGATATCTGAAACACATATTTTAAAGTTATAACGCCAATGGTTGAGTTTCTTAAAAACATATAAAAAGAATGAATGATTAAGTTTTGGAGTAATCCATGTGCCAAACTAAACATTTTACCCACCCACCTCACACCTTGATTGTGGGTAAAAATATGTCAAATGGATGATGCTTTGCAATACTTGCACAAGGATTTGGTTAAAAAATAAAACAATAATCCAATCAATCTAAGAATGTAAGGATGGCATCTCTGTGGCATAAAATACATTTGATAGCAAACCTGCTCATTTGTCAACTTTATTGTAATATTTCTTGGTACAGGATAACACTGCTCTGAATTTTGAAGTATTTCTGTCCCTTCGAAAGAGCTGTTAGATAGTGAAACTAGTTCTGCAACATAAGAAAATCTCTTAAAACTTATGGTTCATTTGAGTTCAAGAGTTTAGTAATTATAGAAGAAAATATTTTATGTTTGTTTGCAAGATACCTTTTAATGAAGTTTTCGAGACATCTGGCAACGGGAGGCTGCCTTCTCTGAAACATATCATCGGCAACACACTACTAGGAATTTTTTCAACACCTCTAATATCCTGCAAGCAGTTAGCAAAAGTGATAAGAAAGTATTGAAATTTTTTTAACAATTAGCAACAATAAAAGAGTAGAAATGAAATACGAACAAACAGAAGAAATTCAACTTCATCATATTGGACAAGCATACTTACAAGGTTTACACTTGACTTCAATGCTATCGACATAGAGGAGAACCATGGGGGTAAATCAACTGAGACAAGGCAAATTGTAAACCCAATGAGACATTACACAGTACAGTAAATCAAAAAGTAATACTATCTGATTCATCACCATAGATTTGAATCAACCCCATTTTCTAATTCACATCAGATTTGACTGAAAATAGAACAAAACATGCAACCTTTTTTCTCATTTGCATACAAGTTGCTATGAAAAACACTTCCAAAGCTTTCCAACAAAGGAAGCCAATCTAATAACCATCATGACAGAAAGGAACACCTTCAAACTTGATAGTTCTAAATCATTGTCTCTATATCCAATTTAACTTAACCCCGATGAAGCAGAATTACAATTAAACATGATGTAATAATTTAGTTAAACGGAATAAAACTTAAACCAACAACCAAATTCGACTGAGAATTCTAATATCTCGCTTTCATCATTAAAATAGACCAAAAAAATTCAAAAAAAAAAATCAAAGAAAATTTCAAATAGGAATTAACAACAATAAGCAGAAACAGCAATCCAATCCAATCACTTAAGCTGGAGTTAAAATTTTGACAACTACCCGGTAATCACAGCAGTCTATACAAAATCATTACGAAAAAAAAAAGTAAATTAGCCCGAAATGGCTAATAAAAAGCACCGCGAACAATAGTTTTCCGTACCTCGCATATAACGCATATCAAAAGGTCTGATCTGGGTTTCTGGGTATTTGAAGCTAGATATAGTGAAGGTGTTATATTCACCAAGTTGCTCAATTGAATCACAGTGCCCAAACAAAGAAGAAAAGATAGTGAAAAGACTAAGAATCAAGCTAGAAACAGAGCAAAGAATCGAATTTTCAGCCATTTTCTTTTTTTGTGTCGATTCTTAGAGAGAACCCAAAATACAATAATCACAATCAGGAGATTACTTAAAAATAAAGGAATTAAAAGCACACAATAACTATTTGGACACTGTTTCCCAACTCCTTAATTTAGGTTTCAGTGGGAATTGTATTTTAAAATGCTAATTTATTGACCTACGACCACAGTGCGAGTCAATTTAAGCAACAGGAGATGGAAAGACGACCACGCTCGAGCGAGAAGAAGGTGTCAAAACGCGACACCTCGTTCAGAGGGACTGTTTGGTTTTTTGGTATTTGTTCTATAAAGGCGAAAGGTAGGGGTGGCTCAAAGATTTTAGGGGTAAATGTCCTTTTTAGGAATCTTATGCGATCGTTTATATTGCGTATGTCCAAAACCTTATTAGTTTTACTAAAGTAAAAGTAATAGTAATAATCAATAAGATTTTATAATCAATTGTCATATTTAAGAAATAATTATCACGTTTCAGTAATTACAACTCATATTTTTTAATAGCATTTTTAAAATTTTTAACCAATTTCGAGATTATATCATCTAATTAATATAGTTTATCAAAATTTGGACCCTTTTTTTCGGGACCCTGTCCTATTGTACTTATCCAAAACTCTCACCGTAAAGGTATTTGAAGCTTGAGAAAGCCAAACAGAGATTACATTGTTTTAGAAAAATTATTTTGCTAGATCCCCTACCTTGTTTGGTTTAATTGTAAAATAAATGTTTAAATAATGTATTTTTTAATTAAATATTAAAATTATTTTTTGGATCAAATAGATATTAAATATCTTATTTTATAATCTATATAAGATTTTTCGTAATTTATATCGTTAAAAATTATCATTTCTAAAAATTTTAAAATTATATTAATAAATAAATAAAATTATTTAAATTTTAAAAAAAATCTTTATGTTTTCTAGATTTTACAAAATAGCCTCTAAAATTCTATCACTTCAAAACTTAAATATTGTTTAGGTCGATTTCACTGTTGATTGTCACATTGACATCTATCACATCAGTCATCGAACCATCATGATCATTTTCTTTCATTATTTTATCGTTAGAAATCGACCGATATCATGTGAAACGTTGAAATTGTCAAATAGTTTCTTCGAACGATTTATAAAGAATAACGATAAGACGGATAATGAATAACATGTGGGTTGTTCGACACAAAGAGAACATTTCATTTAACCATAAGTAACACAATCAAGGTTGATTGGAATGATCAAATTTAGGTTTATAGATTTTAGTGACTGTTTAAAAATATTTGAAAATTTTAGAATATGTTTTATTTTTATTTTTTAATATAATTTGAGAATTTGTAAATGATAGACAAGTATTCTTTAACGGTAAAAATTAATGAAAAAATATGTTATAAAATAAAACATTAAATATTTATTTAACTTAAAATATATTTTAAATACCTAATTAAAAAGCATAATTTAAACACTTACTTATATATTAATCTTAATTAATTTTATACGATCTTAACTCTCGCCAATTTTCGCTTTCAATTATTTTCTCACTTTATTCAAAAGACTGACGCTTTAAAATAAAGAAGAAGAAAAAAGGCATTAGCTGTTTAGCAATAGTAAACTACCCAGAAAAAAAAAATATCAAATCAAAATGTGTAGAGAAACTTAAATCTGCCGGAGAATGGAGTTCCAGCGATGACAACATCAACGGGGAAGGCTTGAGGAGGTTTTACGTCGGATTCTCCAATGGTTTCGACGAGGAGGAGATGATCGGGACGATGAATTCAATGGCGGATCTGAAGATGGATTCATCGAGGAGAAGAATTGAAGTTGAAAAGTACGGTTGAAAAGTAATTTTAAAAGTTTGATAGAAAAAGTGATTTTAAAAAGTTAAGTAATGTTTGTTATTATGTAAATATTAATTTTAAAAAATAAAATATTTATTTTAAATATGATGTTATAAAGTATAAATAAACTTAAATTATAATAAAAAATTATTTTTTTATTACTTTTATGGTTTTAGGGTTTAAACCTAATCAGACCGACCCGGATCGCACACCTAGTTTTGGTGGGTGAGTCTCCCAGCAGGGATTTTCTGCATACACAATGTCTCAACCCTAAGATTTGCTTAAGCGGAACCAAGCTGCTTACCACTTAAATTATAATAAAAAAATTATTTTTTATAAAAGTTAATTTAAAAACATAAATTATATTTTAGATTATATACGAACATAATAATTATAAATTAATAATAAAATATAAATAAAATAATTTTTATTTTTAATATAAATATTATAAAATATATATTATTTTATAATTATATATGTATAAATATTATTTTAGATAAAAAAATAATTTTATTTTTAAACTAGTTTTTCTAAACAAAAATCATAAATTTTAGCTTTTGAATTTATATGAAAAAATCAATTTAAAAAACAAAAACAAAAAACCAAAATTTAATAAAAAAAAACGCTTAAAAAAGTATTTTTGATTGCTTAAAAGCAACCAAAAACGAAACCTAAAATAAAGTTTTGTAAGTTATGACAAGTTGGGTTGAATTTAAGCTTACAACGATGAGTTTTATATTTTTTTTAATAAAATAATACGTTACATGTCACATTTTTATCGAAAGATATTTTTTATAATTAAAATTTTAAAATTTTAACGATCAAGATTTTATTTATATAATTTTTCAAAGAGCGTATATTTTTATAAAAAAAAAAATTGATTCTTGATTCTTGATATAATGAATCATAAAAAAATATCTAGACGCGGCTTATGTATTTTTTAAATGCTTAAATTGTAAATAATAGTTTAAAATATTTTTAATTAAAAAAATATGTCATGCGTAATATTTTAATCTTTTGACTTTAGCTTAATTCTTAGTTTGGTCCATATATTATATTTTAGTTTATCTTTAATACTATCATTATATTTAGGGGTGTTTATTCAACAAGTTAGGTTATTGATTGAAATAAATTAAGGTTGAATATTTTTTTTATTAATAAGGGATAATTCAATCAAGTTTATCGTTAAAAAATTATTAAACATAAATGAGAAAAAGAGTTCACTTGATAGATGAAAAAATCCTTTATTGGTCCTTAATTTTTTTAATCTTTATAATTTAGTCAAATGTTTTAAATATAATTATATTATTAGTAATTTTAGTCCATAAAATCGTTATTTAATCCAAAATTAACCATAACTTCCTTCTAATCTTTATAATTTAGTCTAATATTTTAAAAAAGAATTTTTTTCAATTTTATCCTAAAAATCTTTATTTATTCCAAAATTAACCTTATTTTCTTTTTATTTTTTTAAATTTAGGCTAATATTTTTAATATGATCTTGTTATTTTGTCTTAAAATTTTTATTTAAACCTAATTGTCTATATTTCTTTTAGTTTTTATAATTTTCTCTAATAATTTTAATATATTTATAATTTTTATTCTAGTCCTAAAAATATATCCATTAATTTTCGCCAAAAACAATTTATATTTATAAATAATTAACCCCAATCAAATTCGGGTAATATATAGGAGTATTAATTATTTTAAATCTTTTAACGAATTATATTTTTATTTTGTACTTGTACTTGTTAAATTTCAAACCAAGCGCATGTACATTGTATAGGCAAACCTATCAAATTTGAATCTTTTAGAAATAACAAAATTCTCTTTTCTATCTAAATTAAAAAATAGAAAGAAATGGGGTCAAATTTGGGTTAAATAAATATTTTTAGGACCAAAATGAAAAAAATATAAATATATTAAAATATTAGATCAAAATATAAAATTAGAAAGAAATAGGGGTAAAATTTGAATTAAATAAAGATTTTTAGGACTAAAATGAAAAAATGTCATCATATTAGAAATATAGGACTAAATTATAAAAAATAGAAATAAATTGAGGTTAATTTAGGGTTAAATAAAGATTTTTAAAACTAAAATGAAAAAAAAAATATGATTATATTAAAAATATTGGTCCAAATTATAAAATTAGAAAGAAATATGGGTTATATTTTGGTTAAGTAAAGATTTTTAGGACTAGAATAAAAAAAATTATCGTCATATTATAAATATTAGATTATATTATAAAAATTAGAAATAATTTCGAGTTAAATAATTTTTAAGGACTAAATTGAAAAAATATAATTATTTTTAAAATATTAAAATAAAATATAAATATTAACAAAATTGAATTTAATTTTGGGATAAATAAAGATTTTGAAGACTAAAGTTATAAAGTATAGTTATATTTAAAATATCAGACTAAATTATAAAATTAGAAAGAAAATAGGTGTAGTTTTGGGATAAATTAATGTTTTTGGACTAAAATAATATATGTATAATTATATTTTAAAAAATCTTAAAATAAATTATAAAAATAGAAAGAATTTGGAGTTTATTTTGGGTTAAATAAAGATGATTATATTTTGAAAAATATGATATATTTATATGATTGAATTTAATTATAAAATTTATAAAGAAATAGTGGTCAAGTTTAGGTTAAATATTGAATTTTAGGAGCATATTGAACAATAAAATAATTATATTAAAAATATTGGACTAAATAATAAAAAATATAAAAAATAGGTTTAATTTTAGGTTAATTAAAGATTTCATAAACTAAATTGAATATAATATCATCATATAAAATTTATTGGATTAAATTATAAAAATTAAAAAATAATTAAATTTTTTTAGGTTAATTATTTTAAGATTAAATTAAATAAAAATAAAAATATGATAATTTCAACATATAATTTATCCCTTATATTAAAGTTAGTTGATATTTTTAATTAAGTGATACATGTTGCATTTTAATTGTTTTATTAAAATATTTTTAATAGTAATTAACGACAGAGACTAATAGAAATTATGATTTAAAGATTAAAGGGTAAAACAACTTTAAAAAAACTTATAAAATAACTCGAGAAAAAAAAATATATTTAAAGGTCATTAATGTCATTATTTAAGTTTTTATCTATTTAATATTTTACAGTTTACATGTGCTTGTCACCCTTCTCTCACACACGTTTGACCTACTTTCCTTCTTCTTGTTCGATCATTCCCTTAATATCTAATTTTTGTTTAAATAAGAAATAAATGTTCAAAAACATATTTTTAATTTTATATACCTAATTTTTTTTATTTAAAATATATACTTAAAATTTATATATTAAAATTTTTAAGTGCTTGATAGTTAATTGTTATTAAAAATTCTTAATTAATCAAAATATAATATATGATTTTTTTTTCTAAAATTAAAAACTTAAAAACAATTTTTTACACAATTTTTTTTATTTTTAATTTTTATAAAATAATTCACAAATCCCTATTTTTTAAAACTAAAACCCAATATCGTCCCATTTTCATCATTAATCATTACTTTTGAATACACTCCTTTAATCGTTGTACTTAGGTGGTCATTTCTCCAATATATTATCGTTAAAATATCGAACGCCGTAACAATCGAATGTCGATTTCTCGTTAACATTCGTTTAGCACATCGTTTGAAGTTTTCAGTGATAATATGTGATGGAAATGAATTGTTAGGTTCGACAATCGAATAGATATTTTTAAGGGTTATGATCAATGGCGAAAACAATGACGATTTGGGGGTTGAAAAATTTTATGAATTTGTGAATTATTTCATAAATATTATTTTTTAAAAACTTTTTAAAAATTAATAATTTGGGGGTTTTTTTATCACGAGACTATTATCCTCTTCCTAAAAGATATGTCTGATAGGATGTGCAGCGCCATCATTTATATATCACAAGATCTCTCTTTTCTTTTTCGAGGCGGGATTAATATCCTTGTCTCTTCTCATGTGTGACATTCTTCTTCACTCAACATCGTGACACCCTTGTCACGAGCTTCTACTCTCGTAATTGGTCTTTTGTCACAATTGTTCACCTTGATTACCTCTTTTATTGACGCTCGACGTGAAATCGGATGATCAAATGGTTGCTCTAATACCACTTATCATGAGATCATTACTCTCTTCTTAAAAAAAAACATCAAGTCCATCAACTTTGTCTAATATATGTATATTGCATATAATATATATATCATATATTGTTGTAAAAAATATTTGAATTATAATTAATTAGTATCATAACATTATAAATGTTTATAATTAATTAAACAAAAACTCAAACAACTAACTTGCCTCAATTGAAAAAAATTTAAATAAATTTGAGTTATAAAATAATATTAATCACTTTAAAATTTTGTTGACTCGGTTCGATTTAATGTTCGTCACTACAACTAGTTAATCTAGCATGATAAACAATGTTCACCCTTACCCCTACGAAGTGAATCGGTTAAGAGGGGTTGTTATCCCTCCATAATATTTTGATATAATAATATTTAAAACTATTTTTAATTTAAATATTATTTAAATAAGATCTTTATTCTCCTTAAATTTTAAAATAAAGGTTATTAATAAATTTGTCTTCTCTTAATATGTGATGACAGTTTTATCCTTATCGCTACCACTAGTTAGTATAGCGTGATAAATAATTAAGTCCTTTAATAATTTCATATTTTAAATTTCAATGTTATGTATGTTGAGATTTAAATCAGCGGATTAATAAATATAATATAATTTATTATTTTATATATTCTTAAGATAATTATAAGGTAGTATTTGTTTATACATATTTTTAAACCTTTGATAAGACACACACCTTATAAACAAAATAATTTAAACTCGAATCTCTTAAGATAAACATGAAGAAATTATATCACGTGTCATTCTCACGACGTCATTCATGGGACTAATCAATCAAATGCATACATTTAATTATTTTTTTCATATCATCTTTTTTATCGAATGAATCTTCACTCGATAAAAATTATTTTTAGACTTATTTTAAAATAAATATTAATAAAGATTAACGTGATAAAAAATAATATAAAAACAATTAAATAGACACATTTAATTGATTGGTCTAATAGATAACATGATTAGAATGATACATAATATAATTTCTCTATATATTTTTCTACTGAAACTAATTGACGGTTAAAAATACCATTTATATTTAAGATATATGGTAAGTAATTTAATTTCAGTTTATAATTAATGTATAAACAGACAAAAAGAAAACCTAAGAACCAAATGGTGAAAGCCACACAAAATCGAAAAGGTCGAGAAAGCAATAGAAAATATAAAAAGAAAACAGACCCTTAGTATGTATAGAGTGCTGTGAGATCTGCATAGAAAGGAAGGAAAACACAGGCTTTCCGATACTCTTCTTCTACCTTCAGTTTCTACGCTTCAGTTTCGTTTGGTATTTTCTTTCCATTGTCGTCTCTTCGTCTCCACCTCCACCATTTGCTATTTCTTTGTCTTCTTTATTTGGTTGTTGTGGATACCTAATGAGATCATGAGAATTCGGAAGAACAAGAAGCTGTCGTCGCTGATATTCCCGCAAGGTTCAAGGCCGGACGGTGTCTACGTTTGCCGGCTTAACCAGTCGACATGGGATGTCGTTCCTTTATCTCCAGAACCGTATCTTCACCACCGGGTAACACTTCTCGTTCCCCCCTTTATTCTCCTTGTTTGTTTCTTACGGCAGATCTACTTTCGCCTCTTCCGCCACTGTCTCCGGTTGTCTGCAACCCTTATTCCCATTTAGGGTTTTAACAAACCCTAAATTCATTCGTTCTCGTCAGTCTCTCCTTCCATATACTCGATTTAGGTTAAAGGAGTATCTGATTTCCGGATTTTATTTGTTTTCTAGCTTGGTTTATTGGTTTCTTTTTTGAAAAAAAATCCAGTTCGAATATGAAGATAGCTTTAATGGAAATGGGAGCACCGGCGACTCTATCGGTGCTGTTGAGAGGTAATTTACTTCATATGCTTCGATTCGAATTTCGAACCCATTTTATCAATTTTCATCGCGGTATTGTATTAGGGTTTTATTTGTTTACTTGAATATTGTTGCCGTATTTACTGGAAATGCAGCGTAGCTACAATGGCGGAGAGCAAAGAGGAAGCAATTATGAAAGTGGGAGGCATGGTTATGGATGATAACGACGATAACAATGAGATCAAAACAGCTGAGCAATTCGGGTTCGAGAGCCAATGCGAAGAAGAGGATAAGGAATCCAATCAAGAGCCAGCTCTGCTGAAATCTTGCAGCAGCGGCGGAGGCGATAGTGGGAATATTAATATTAATCCCGGAAAGAAGGCCGAGAATTACAACAATCAACCGACGGAGAGCCGCCGAGGACGAGCCCGGACATCCAGGAGAGGCTCGTCGTCTGCTTCGAATCCGTATGAATTTTACTATTATTCTGGGTTTGGACCGTCGTGGGGGAAAAAGAGACGCGGCGGCGATAAAGTAAAGGGAATCAACAAGAATCTTGATATTGAGCTTGAAGAGGTCGAAAACAACGGAAGCGTTATCACTGCCCAAAACAATTCGGCGCCATCGTCGTCTTCACAAATCGATGATAACGAAGAATTTGATTACGAGGAAGAAGAAGAGGATGAGGAGAATGGAGATAGTGGCAAGAAACGAATGAGAAAGCCCGTCAAAGAAAGATCGTTGAAGTCCCTAATGTGAAGGGGGGGAAATTAAAAAGATAAAAAAGGTTTGGGGTTTTGTTTTTGTATTTTCTCCTTTTGTGTATAACTTAGTTGTGATTTTCGTACTTTTTCTTTGATTTCCCTTTTTATGGTAATTTGATTTTTAGGGTTTTAAATTAGTTATTGTCTGGAAATGGAGGGTGGTTTTGTCATTTCAGAGTTTATTTTATCATTTTGGGCTCATTTTTTAAAAAATGGGTGACGTGGCGAGAGGAAAATCTTTGTTCAAAATTGTGCCGTGTTTGGCGTCTCGTAAATTTGATTGGGCCACGTCATACTTACTTCTTAATTTGTCTAGTTTAAAATTTTCGAAAATCCTCCTTTTAGTATTTTTTTTAAAAATATAATTTCATGGTAATACATACTTATTTTAATATTTAAAAGAATTCATATAAAAATTATTTAAATTTGAATTGTTTAATAAAATTTATATATCTTAATTTTTTATTAGGCTCGTTCCTTGATTCTGTGACACCAAACAAAGGATGATACTATTCGGATGAGAAATTATACGATAAATCTTTTCCATCACGTCATCCGTTGTTCTAATCAATCAGATTCACTCATCTCATATTTTTTAAGGTGAATCATCACCTCTTTTCTACTTGTAATAGATGAGTGAGTAATTATCAGATAATTACTTAAAGATGAACGGACTTGATTATATGAACCACGGATAACTTAGTGAATAAAATCCATGATATAATCTTTCGTATTCGAACAGTTATGGCTGTCATACGATTGGAAACTACGAATGTTGGGTTTTCAAACAGCATTGGCGGGGTACGATTGAGGCCCAAAAGTATTCCGTCTGAACCCAATTAGGATTCAGTTTATTCCACCTATTGGGCGGGATATAAACCAAAATTATAGAATGGTACAGTCTCATAGACAAAGCTTTATATAGTGTAGGGAGGACAAATGTTTCATCTATAAAATTTTTGACATAATTACATTATAAATTCTTTTAAAGGTAAATATTTATTAAATAAAATTTTTGTATGTTTTAACTTTTTAAATTAAAAATTTAATAGATTTTTGTTCTCTCATATTCGATCCTAATTTTCTCGCTCGACTTTCTACCACTTTATTAATTGTTTCAACTCATAAAAATTCACACTTTTTTATGTTCATTTTTCTACTAAGTAAATCCTGGTTTATATTTTCACACAACATTTTTTAATTTTTTTTTTTTTGAATTACCAACCGTTCTTCTCTTCTCCAATAAAAAAACTGTGAAATTTGTTCTGAGCGCTATCCATATCACTTTAAACAGTTGAAGTTAAGGAAATTAGGTTTTAGCTTCATCATTTTCATGGGTTCATTCACTTTAATAAAAAGTGTTGATAATGGAGATAAAGAAACAGTTACGACTCATCCTTGTAACTTTATGTTGTCTCCGTGTACTCTTTGGGAGATGGCAGGTAGGGGACCCAAAAAAACAGGGTTGAGGCAAACCAAACCAAGGGGGACCGAGTCAGGACTTCACACGTCCATGTTTTTAGTGTTGCAGACACACACACACAGCTTAGAATTTAAGCCATTCAACAGTACCTGAGAAAGAGATGGGTCCAGCACACAATCCAACATCACCAATCACCAGAACCACTACACCATCATAATATATGGACTACTGGCAGTGGCAGACCATCAACATTAAAGCATATGCAACTCATCTTTCATGGAACATGAAAATTGAAATTCGACATCAATAATTTTGTAATATGGGGAATTAAAGGCTCGTTAAACAAAGCATGATTGTAATATTCAGACTGCAAGAATGTGGTCGGAAAAAGGGTTTTTTTTATTCATTTTTATTGGTTATGCACCAAATTGTCATGTAATCTATGTACAATTTTCACACCCTCTTTGCCGGCCGTGAAAAAATCTACAATCCCGGAACCGAACTGTAGTCGGTGTAGAAATCAGCGACCCCAGAGGCAGCCCAGAGCCGTTGATTGAACTCGTCCTGCAACTCATCGGGAACGAACTGCGTTCTACAAAGCGGACATGTTTTCTGGTCATGGTCCATCCAACGATCCAAACACGCCCTGTGGAAAACATGCCTACAGTTCCTCAACCACCTGATCTCCTCCCCTCCTTCGAACTCGTACAAGCAAACGGCGCAGCTATCCGGTGGATCCCCCTCGACGACAAGCTCCTCGAACTTTATGACGGGAATGATTTCCCGGATCAGGAGAGCGGAGGCGGGAGGATTCTCCGGTGATGCTCGGGTCGGGTTTTCCGGCCAGATGGGGTCTGTTTCTAGGAAATCTGAAAGGCCGATGTAGTTAAAGAACATGAAAAGCAGATTTCGGATGAAACCCAGAAAGGAAAGTGTGTGGACGAAGAGTTTTGGCAGGAAAACTTCGGTGTAACCAACCGGAAACCCCATGAAATTTAAATTCAGAAACTAAAAGAAAGAAGAAGGAGAAGAAGTGAATTAAATTATATAAAGAGAGAGGAACTGAAGCTTCTGCTTTCAGGTAGCTAGGGGTTTATATGGAGATCCTCTAGTTTAATTATGGCTTAACTCTTTAATAAGTGTTTAAAGTATACATTTTTTCTAAAATAGGTGCCTAATGTTTTTCTTTTTGGCTGAAATAAGTGCCTAAATTATATACTTTTTCTGAGATAAGTGTCTAATGTATTTTTTGGCTGAAATAGGTGCCTAAAGTTTTATTCCCTTAGTATTTTAAGGTAACACTGTTAAAAGAAAATTTTTTAATTTATAAATAAGTACCTAAACTATATATGTATTTTAAAATAGGTTCCTAATATAATTTTTATTGAAATAAATGCCTAATTTTTTTCTTGTAAGTAATTTATATTTCTTATAAGATGTAAAATTATTTATATATCATCGTTTTAATCTATTAAATTATTTATTATAATTAGTTAATAATTTATTTAAATTTGATTAGTAGCTGAAATTATGAGAAAAAAATATTTTTTAACAACACTAAAATAAAAATTAATTAAATTTATATGATTTTATATTAATATTTCCAATTCTTTTTCGATACAATTATAAATGTAATAGGAATATAAGAATTTTTGTATATATTCCCCATGTGAACCAGCGACATGTCCTTGCAAGTGAATCGATTTGTCCCATTGATGATTGTTGTGGAAAATATAAAAAATATTAATATAAAATTATATAAATTTTAATTATTTTTTATTTTAGTGTTATTAAAAAATATTTTTTTCTCATAATTTAAAAGTTTAAATAATTAATTTAAGATATAACTAATTTTATATCTTATAAGAAATATAAGTTACTTATAAGAAAAAATTAGGTATTTATTTTAATAAAAATTACATTAGGCACCTATTTTTTAAAAAATATATAGTTTAGGTACTTATTTATGAATTAAACAATTTTCTTTTAACACTGTTACCTTAAAACACTAAGGGAATAAAACTTTAGGCACCTATTTCAGCCAAAAAATACATTAGGCACCTATTTAAGAAAAATATATAGTTTAGGCCCTTATTTCAGCCAAAAAAACATTAGGCACCTATTTCAGAAAAGATATATACTTTGGACACCTATTATTGAGTTAAGCCTTTAATTATTTATAGTCCATACTAAGATGCGAGTGATCCGGTCACTGACTGTGACGTTAATTGACAAATTATGATTGGTGTGTGAGGGAGGACAGTGTGAGCGTGACGGTGAGAATAGGAATCAAGAAACGCTGCCGTTTGGAAATAGTCTTCGAAAATATTATTAAAATGGAGAGATTCTCGAAACATGGGACACGAAGGACTGAGAAAGTGGAAGTGTGGGTCCGCCTAATTAGAAATGTATAATTTAGTGATACAAATTATAATTAAAATATATTTGAAAATATCCGATTAACAAAATTTATATTATAATAAATTTTTAAAAATATTATAAAATAATTATATTTGGTTGATTGATTAAATTATTTATTTTTTATATTTTTAAATTATTAATATTAGATTTATTAAAAATATTTTTTTCTTTAGAGTTTCTTTCTCTTAGTTCACACATAAAATTAAAATTAAAAATATATATTATGATATTTGAATCATAATAAATTCTTACAAGGTGATAATTAGAGAAGAAAGTATATGAGAATAAAGAAGTGAAATCGCCCCTATCCCTGATTTTTTTTAAAAAAAAAATTTATATATAATTTATATTAAAAATTTGTTTTTATTAGATTTTATAAATTTCTCCCTTAATATAAAATTATATGTCTGTTTTTATATAGGATTTAGATTGAGAATAATAATAGAAGAAATTATATCATAAATTATTTTATTCATGCCACAATTAATAAAATATATTTATTTAATTATTTTTTATCAAGTAAATTTTACTATTATTTACTATAAATTAAATTTAAAAATAATTTCTATTAAATAAAATTTCAATCGATAAAAAATAAAATAAATAAATTTAAATTAATTTTATAGATAAAATAATAAAAATATCTATAATATAATTTCTCTTTTTAGTAATATTACGGACACAGTTCAAACTATATTAACAGTACATTAATTAATGAGAGTACGGACATCCCGTATTTTTAATGAAAGATAAAGTCTGTAGTATTTATTAAATGGACCGCTAAAATTAGACATTATTACAACATCGAACTCGGCTCCACTGTCTTTACTAACAGTAATTAATTAATTCCAAATCTGTCAAAGCAATAATTAATTTCTCATAAAACAAGGATTTTAAAGCTGCTTTTCACAAATTATAATATTTTAAAATTTATAATTTCCAAACTCTCAATACCCATCCCCAATCATTGTCTTCTCGCCCCATCCGTCGTATTATTTTTAAGGTTATTTTATCACTCTTTGGTATAGACGGTCAGAATAATTTGATGAAATTAGAAATAATAGTAGTGACAAGTTCGATTATAATTAGTTTAAATTAGGTTTGGATCAGTTTGAGTCTAACTTAGATTTTTAGTTTTATTTTGAGTTAATAGTGATTTTAATTTGTGTATCAGATCGAACCAGTTGATTTATTTGGTTCATTTAATATTATATCGGTTGATTTCGAGTTTGATCAATATCGAGTTAATGTTCGTCACTGCAACTCGACCCAATCCCGACCCAACTTGATATTATAAAAATTATAACCCGACCTCGATCCGACCATGATATTTTAATAAAAAACCTGAATAAACCGACCCGACCCGAAAAATTAATAAAAATACTAAATATTTTATATATACCGGGTTGGGTAAGAATTTTTCATCCTAACCCCGACCCAATTATATTTTTTAATCACCAATCTGACTCGGACCCGATTTTTTAAATAAAATAAAAAATCTACCCGATCAGGTTGTATCGGAACCCCACGAGGATGAATCAAATTGTCATCCAAAATAACATTTATTTATATTCATTTACCTTTTTACTAATTTTCAATATTTAAATAACATGAATAGCTTAACTCCATGTCCTATGTTTCTTAATATGGACAAAAAGAAGGAAGAGATTTGCCCAATTGATTACAGTTCTGTTATAATGTTTTTTTTAACACAAAACGATAGATTTAATATTGCTTCAATGAGGGGAACCAATGTTAAGCATACTTAATGATATGTCTTATGTGTTTAAATATTAATTTAAAACACATTGTAAATTAAAATTATTTATAAAAATAAAGAAATATCACATTTAATGTAAATTATTTATCTATAAATAAGATCAAAATCATGTTCAAAATTTTGGTACAATTTAATATTTATATTTTTTAACATCTGATGTGATTTTCGTAATAATATTACATATATTTTAAAGATAAATTAAAAATAATTTTTTTATTGAAATTACGAAAAGAGATATAATCATAATTATGAGAAATAACCTAGATTGTCTGTGAGCTGAACCCTGGCCAACCAACAAGGTGTGGTGTTGTGGATTATGAGATCGTCCTTTCGAAAGTGCGCACATCAAGTCCAAAGACTTGGTCTGGACCAGACATCCATGGCAGGACCCAACTGCCTACAACACAGTGAAGAAAAATAATTATAGAAATAAAAGGACACTTCAAGCAGGGGGGGACGATAGAAATTAAATAAATAATTTTTTGAAAATATTCTAGAAAAATAACTTTATAAAATATTATGGAAAAATATTGTTGTTTCAATACAAAACTCACTTTTAATTAAATGTGAGTTATTTTACTTGTAATTAAATACATATTTTTTTTCTTATATAGATAAAAAAATATATTTTATATAATTTTAGGGTGAATACAAATCTTTAATACTATAAAATTTAATGATAAATTCATAAAAATTAAGAAAATAAAAAATAAATATATAAAATTTTTAAAAATTAGGGTAAACATAGACTCACTTTCCATTCGATATGTCTGCCTTAGCCTATCAACTACTGATGAGACTCACAAATATATTGAAATTTATGTTGTATTCAAATTATTTTCATATATTATGATTATTTTTATGTATTATAATTAAATATATACATTTTGATTAGTTATTAGTTATTGTTATATTTATGACAGATTCCGTTTAATATTATGGAATAAAAAATATTTTTTAAGATAATAAAATAGATAGATTGTTTTTAATATATAATTTTTTTATAGTTTTTTTAAAGTTGGAATCAACTGGTTTTGTTTTCAAAACCTATATCATTTCTCTAGATTGTCTATCACTGTTCAAACACGGAACCAAGTGACTCTGATTTTAAATAGTGATAGGGATCACATGACAATAGAACCTTCAACACTTTAAACACTATTTAAAGTCGGATTCACCTAATACCAACTTTAATTGATCCTTAATTCTATTGTATAATATATAATATTCTGAAAAATAATTTCTCACAATCACTATGTTAAAAAAATTAAATATATTCTTTCTAAAAATTATCCTATATTTATGATTGTACATAATAATTACATTCATTTATTATTATTATTATTTTTTAATGCTTTTCGATTTCATCTCCTGTATTACCGACTTTCTTTATATCCACTGTTGACAAATTATTGACCTGTTTGTGGGATCCCACATTTTTTGGGACCTGTTTTTCTTAGCTGTGTCCGTTCAGTTCATTTGAGTTGTCGAATTCAAAACAAGAGTTATGGGTGCAGCTGAGGTGGATAATTAGAACAATATTAAAAAAGGATTATAGGCACTTTTTAGGGTGAATTTGAGGGGAAAATACAGAGGTTATAAAATGTGTTTAAAATTTTAAAATATAAGATTTTTTTATAAATTCTAAATTATTTTTTTATAATTTTTGAAAAAATTTAAAATTTTATATAATATATAACATAGAATATTATAAAAAAAAGTTTCGAAACTTGTAAAAGTTACCCTGAAACTAACCTAAAGTGTTAAAAAAGTGAGAAGTAATTATTTTGATAAAGTAAGACGGAATTAATAATTAATTCACAAAATTTTTAATTGATTACGTAATTTAAAGAAAAACAAAATTAAGATGCGATGAGAAACTAGAGTCTTTTATATAAATATTTAAATTTTATTATAAATATTAGAATTTAAATTTATATAAAATAAATAATAAATAAATAATTTTAATTACTCGAATAATTAAAACATTTCCACTCCAATCTAATATTTGTGGGTTAATCTTCACGTCCCTCTAAATGTGCCATGCAATTATTTTTTTTATTAATTAGAAATAACTATACTTTTAAAATAAAATATTTATATTTAAATTAATAAAACAACATAAATATTTTTATTCGCTCTACTAATTTTTTTATTAATTAGAAATAATTACGCTTATTGAAATATAAAATATTTTTTAATATATTATTTTATCAAATAATTTTACGTTATTTATCATCAGTTAATTAACAACTTTTACTTATAAATATATTTTATTTTAAAATAAAATATTAAAAACGAAATTACTTCAAAAATATAATCTAAAATAATTATTTAATTCAACGTTAAAAATATTTTTTAGTATTATGTTTTATTAACGAAGTGTACCTTAAACATACATGACATGCGTTAAAAGGGAAGATCAATTATTTAATTCATATAAAGGGAAAATGCTACTATTTAAAAAAATTATATTATGAGTAAGTTTTACCATTTTGATCTAATATATATATATACTAAAAATTCTAATTTGTTAACTATATTATTACAACCTTTGTATAAATTTGATGATTTTATTTTAATTTTTTAATATTATAATATTTTTTTTGAAAAACAATAAAAATATCAGTTATAATATCTATGTGGGCTGGTGTTATAGTGTGATATATGCCCATTACACGACAAATTTTCCGTATTCGATGGTGTTTGAACGTGCTTAATATTCTCAGTGTCTTCATCATTTTGATCGACATTATTTTAACATTATCAGCATTATTGTCTTGATGAGACAAAATGTTTTTTTTAATATAACTAATGATTAATATCGACTTTCATATTCACTAGGTTTATTATTATGTTTGGTACTGTAGTAAATTTTAAAGTACTAATAGGTGTATTACGATTCAAAACAGTAAGTCTATCAATCACTCTGTCATCTTCTCCAAATATACGACGAACACGTATATTCCATTCATGATTAAAAAACATTACCTATAAATATCTTAAATTTGTCAACTAATTTCATAAGACTATCCATCTTTTAACTCAATCTCTAAATGGTTCATTAATGCATACAAATTGTCTGATGATGGATGGACACTAAAAAACAATGACCGTAGAAATATCTAATTAATAATATAATTGGTAAGTAAAGAGGTATATGAGGACTAATAAATTAAAATATCTGGAAAGACACTTAAAATATCAACCTTTTACCTTGATTCGAATTAAATTTTATTTTTTCGACCGTAAAATAAAAACACGAACAATAAAATATTTAACCTATAAAATATAAACCCTAAATTTAACTATAATTCAAAATGAATAAAATTTTCATAAACATGCATGAAATAATTAACGGTTAGCTAAAACCTTGACAAGAACAGTATTTGAGTAATAGATCCCAGAGATCCGATCAAACTAAAAACCCAGGATTGGTTGGAAAATGATTTGAATTCATCGGGTCTCTGTTCCAGCTCTGAGCTCTCGGGTAATGATGAACGATGCCTCGATGCAGGATTACAGCGACGAAACCGAGGACTGTGGGCCATGTTCCATCCAACTACCGCGTCACCTGGATACATTTCTATTTTTCTCCGGTTCAAGGTCATTAAGTCGCGATTTAAGAAGTTGCAGTGGCGCATTAATCTCATATTTTACCCAAATGTTGAAAAGATTCCATTTTTATGCTTAAAAACGAGAGAGACCAATAAAAACAGTCTTCAGAAACTGAAACCAATATGATTTGCTATTATAATCACGTAGTGGCGCCACTTGTTGGGCTACGCTTTTCGATTGCTAAGTTTTCTGTATTGAGAGCAGAGAACTCTATGGCTTCTGATCTCTCCTCTGACAGCTCCGTCTTCCGCGGCGTATCCTCTTCTTCTCCCATCCGCCGCCGTGATCTAGTATTCGTCGTCAATCCTCGAGGTGTTTGTTCGATTTTACCTTTCTACCGCTTTTTGTTTGTTTTCTGAGAAAATGTCTCGCTTTCCGATTTGGGGGCAGGTGCTAATGGGAAAACTGGTAAAGAGTGGAAGAAACTGCTTCCTCATCTTCAATCTCGCCTCGGGAGTGATTGTAATGTGAGTTTATTTTTCATTTTTTTCGACAGATCAACGATTAATTCGTTTGGTGTTTATTCTTTCCCCTTTTGTCAATCTTTTACCACTTAAATAGTTCAAACTGTGCTTTTTGGGTGGAATTTGCTGAAATTTTTTTGCATGTGTGGCAGATATGTGAATCCTTTACTTCTGGTCCTTCTCATGCAATTGACATTACTAGGGAGGTAGGAATAAGGGCCTCTTTTACAGTTCTTTTTCCCAATGGAGACTATGAGATTGAGTTGGAGTTAAGGGTCACTATATATATATATATTTGTAAGTTATAAACGGGTAATGGTTTGTAGGCAATAAGGGAGGGTGCTGAGGCTGTCATTGCAGTTGGAGGTGATGGGACGCTTCATGAGGTGCAGATTTTTCTTTTTCTTTTTCATTTTAGTGTATATAATCAAATGTGGTTCCAAGATAGCAATGATCTAGTAGCATCTTCTATATTTCCCCCTTTTATTTGCATACTTCGTTTAGAAGAGCAGATGATAAATTGGCTATCGTTTTTGGATGTGATAAGCAGGTTGTGAATGGATTCTTTTGGGATGGGAAACCTGTTGCTAATCAGAAAACAGAGGCTGTTCATTCAACAGCTCTAGGTGTAAGAATTCCCATTAAGATTTTTATCCTCCCACCCTCTTTCTTTTTGAGAGGATTGTTGCTCGGCTTTGGTGATTGACAATCGTGAATTTATATGTTCTTGCATGGCAGTAATCTCTTTGTTATTTTTTCCCGAGTAACATACAACAATGTTATCCCCTTTTGCAGCTCATTCCCTTGGGCACAGGGTCAGATTTTGCCCGAACATTGGGCTGGTTAGTTTGTGCTTATTCATTGTAGAATGTAGATACATTTGTTACAAGCTTTTATGATATTATTGCTTTATGTCAAGTGTTTGTTCTGTTTTTCTCAGGAAAAATGATCCATTTGAAGCCATAGAACGAATTGCTAAAGGTATTTTAAGTCCCTTTCTGGATCTGCGTCTCCCTTGTTAATTTCTAGTAAACACAAGCTGTAGATGCTTTTATTTTCCTAGGATTTCATAATGCTGCTGTATCATAGGGGTGAGATCACGAATTGACGTTGGTGTCATTAGCAGAGAAGGGGAAGGATCTCATTATTTCATAAATGTTGCTGATATCCATCTGTAAGGTTCACTTGGTCATTTTTTAGAATTAAGCCTTGATATAACATAATCTCATTTCACTAGCCTCACTGAAGTCTTTTGTGGAATTTTACAGGAGTGCAAAGGCAGGGTATTATGCTTCAAGATACAAGAAATTTGGAAACTTGTGTTATGTTATCGGAGCTTTGCAAGCCTTTATTGGCCACCGTAACCAGGATCTTAGAATCAAGGTACACCTTTGTAGGGATCTGACGTGTATTACATTTCTAGAAGTTCTTATATGCTCCGATACATTAGGTTATAATGTACCCTTATCATACTTATTCTCACATGACAGCATTTAGACTTTTGAGTTTTGACCATAAAAGTAATTTCACATTACAGGTGAATGAGGGTGAGTGGAAAACATGCTCTCAAGTCACAGCCCTCTGTGTTGGAAATGCAAAGTACTTCGGTGGTGGCATGAAAATTACACCAAATGCTGATCCTCGCAGTGGAAGTTTTGAGGTGAAATTGTTTTTCTGTTCATCTATGTGATCACTAGTATTTGTTAATACTTAGATGCAACAATAGATTGTTTAAATTTTGCCCTACACTTTGCAGGTTGTCATTCTTCAGGACTTCAAGTGGTATGACTTCCTTCTAAACCTGCACAAGCTATACAATGGGACGCATTTGTCCGTGAATAATGTGACCTCAAGAAAGTAAGCAGCATTTCTTTTTGGTATCCTTTCTGTGTACCCTCTCCCTTCTGTCTGCTGTCTTCTTTCCTAATTTAGGTAGCTTTTTTTTGAATTAGCAATTGTTCATAACCTTAACTCGAAGTATGAGATGGTTTTCCTCTGAAATATTTTGGAGCCTTGAAAATCTTGAATACTATGTCAAGGTTTGGTGCCCCCTATAATAATGATAGGAGCGAAGGAACTCAAGGAATTGATGGTCTGAAAACCTTGTCATCCTCGAACCTTTGCATCATCGTATTTAAAGCTTCCTGAAGCTATCCATAATGTCAATGGGGTTTTCAGCCTTAAACTGTAAAAGAGATGGTATTCATGTAGACAACTTACAGACTTAGGTTGTTTTGTTTTGTTGCAGTGTATATACGATCGAAGTAGATGACATTTCAGGCAGTGGCAACATTTTCATTCAGTCTGATGGGGAACATTTAGGATTTCTTCCTAGGAAGTTGTCTATTCTACCTGCTGCTATCGAGATGATTTGCTGATTTGAATCCCAGAGGCCAGAAGAAACATCTGTTTTTGATTCGATTCGGTCGATGTATCAATTTACTCCAAAACTCTGCCATCTGCATGCATAAAGATGAGTAAGACCATCCCATCAAACTTAGAAATAGGAAGATATGAGACAGAACACTACCCTTTCTAAACTAGCAAACTATTGTGCTTATGTTGAGTAAATTTTGAGAAAAGCACCAACTTTCACCAATGCTGGGGGACTTTTTTTTTTTTTTTTTTTACATTATGTCGTAGTATTCCTTGTTTTCTTGCTAATGTCTACATGCTTAGCGTTAAGGTGCGATTTATTCGGTTGTAATTGAATTAATCGATTGAATCAAATTTTTTCGGTTAATTTTAACTAAGTTCGATTAACTAATATTTTTTATTATAAATAATTTAATTATTAATTAATTTGATTTGAAATCGATTAATTAACCGAATTAACTGAAATTATTATATATTATACTGTATATGTTAAATATATAATATTTTTTTTTATATATTATAAAATAGTCATTAAACTTTTATCAAATTAGCATAAAATAAAGTTTAATGACTAAAAAGATCATTTTAGTACAATTTAGTGATCTATTGTGTAATTTACCCAAATATTTATAACAAATTTTGGTTAAATTGAAAATCGACTGAGTTAACTAAAATAATTTCAGTTCAATTAATTCGATTATGAATAATTCGGTTCGGTTAATAATTAAAGTTTAAGAATTTTTGGTTATGACTAATTCAGTTCGACCATCGATCAAATTAATTGAATACACACCCCTACTTAGTGCGATACTTTTCTTACCATTGGATTGTCATATACATTGTTTGAATTATTCGAATTCGAATATGCATATTTATTTAAAGATCTGAATTTGTTTCTGTCCTCGAGAAAAAGGAAGAGTGATTTTAAATCAGATCGGATCCAAGTTATCGAATATTTACTTAATATGTTTGCTAAAAAGGAATAAATTTTGAGGTATGTGTTTCTTCGATACAAGTCTAATTACAAAAGTATATTTCAGAAGTAATTTACCAAAACATCTTAATTTTAATTATTTATAATTTTTACTATTAAAATTTAAAATTATTAATTATTAGAGTCCTTGATATTTTTAATTCTTTTTGTACTCATTTATTTCGCTATTATTAGTTTCGATGAGTTTATCTATTTTAAATTATAAATGTAAGTCTTGAGCATCTGTATCATCAATTTTAAAAAAATAGGTTTAATTTAATGAATTTTTTCTTTGAAAAATCTATTATTTTAGTGTGTAAAGGATTTTTGCATCCCATTTTTTTTAAAAATGAAATATTTTAGATCTTTAATTTTGAAATTTTAGATTCGTCATCGTATATATTATACAAATATTTTAGATCTTTAATTTTAAAATCTATTATTTATATCACAATAATTTTTAAATATTATTTATTATATGCCATAAGAATTCTATCTGTGTGCTATAATAAATTTATCCATATACATGCATGTTTAATTATTATTAAAATTTTAAAATGAATTTATAATTTACATATTATTAAATATGCATAATTATTATCTTAATTGATTTTTAATGCAACATAAAATTTTATGTACTCAGTTTAATTACTGATTTTTTTTTTATCAGCTACAATGTTATAATAGTATATGTTCTAAAGAATATTCTCAACCATTAGAAATTGATCGTTTAAACATTGTGCTAATTTTACTGGTACTCAAACTCTCTAGGAAGAATAATTATTCCCTTAACCATTGAGGTTAGATAGTTCGTACTAGATGCCCGAAGTTAATAATTTAAATCGAAATTAAATTAATATCAACTTGATTTTAACTTAAACTCAAATCGGATTAATATCAGGTTTGTGTTAAAACGGTTTTCACTGTATAAAGTATATACATTAGAGAATTCACAAGCTAAGCTATACTACAAGCTGCTGCCAAATCCTGGGAAGATCACACCTATGTCACACATGACACATCTACACTTTGTTAGCAAGTTAACAACATGCTGCCTGGATCTTTCTCCAGCAACCTACGGCATACAATCATGTCAAGGAATGAGAATGAGGCGACAGTGGGATGAAAAAGGGCATGCACTGTTTCAGAGACACCAAACTTACCTTGTTATGCTGTCGGAATTGCAGTCGCTGATTTTAGAGAATATAAGACAAGCTGAAGATAAGGAAGAGAATTTACATGATCCTCAAACTCAGGGCTTGTCAAATTGACAGAGAGGTTCCTCATTAACAACAGAACCTCAAAGAGGTAATAAACAGAACCATTAGTTAACCTTAAGCATTTAATCAAGCACACCCTTTTATGGGGTCCATCTGCTTCAACTTCTGCAAATGCCCGCTTGCACCTGGGTCAAAGACACTGCCAATGAAGCTGTACACCTCAGCAAAATCTGGCAGAACTACATCAGATAGAAAGTGAACTTGTCACTAATGGATATGTCAAACCAATAGATGAGAAAAGTCAACAGTATGAAGTTTTTCAAGTATAAAGTGGATATGTCAAACCAATCAAGCTTATATCTTAATAACAAGCACTTAATTCAGTAATAAACAGCAAGGGTTAAATCCCTAGATGAGTTAGGTTATAGCAGATGTTAAGATGTGGCATGAAGCTTCCCTATAAAATGCTAACCTCTAGATTGCTTCCAATGATCTCCCTGGTCAAGTATTTCACCAGATGACCAAGTTCTGGGAGTGCTTTCACTGCTGCTACTGTAACAGGAATTATGCACAACAGTTGGTCCGGCTGACACTGCATCATCTAAAAACATGCACGACCATACATTGTTATACTTTCTAAGATTAAAAAGGAAGTATAAAGGAGGTAAAAAAGTGAAGAAACAATTAAAAACCTTTAGTTATTTCAGATATAGTAACAGGCGGCACAGAGTTGTAACACCAGGAAGACAAAGATGCAGGGGAAATCGAATTTCCAGGCACTGCTGATGAATCTTGTCTGTACGTATAACCAGGTTCATGCAAAGCAGATGAAGATTGAAATGGTCCAGAAACTTGGGGTACAACAGAAGCTACACAGATGCAAAATAACAATGTCAATTCAAGATCAAGAAGTACAAAGATATAGATGATATCGAAACGCTGGCCAGACTGACCATTTTTGGGAGCCTTTTGCGGGTACGGATGAGCTGCTTTCCTTTTTGGTCGAGGGGGAGGCACATGTTCACAAGTCCCATTTTTCTGAACCTTTAGAAAATACTTCTGTGCATGGCTGCGTATCTGCCAAGAACATTCATTGAAACATTAAGTAAAACATGTTGAAAGCAACACATAGACAAGTTCTTGTGGAAAGAAAATCATGACATCTAAATTACCTGGATATTTTATTTTTAAAATAAAAAATGGTGGGTTTATTGGGCTTTATTGAAGGGTTATTCCCCTTTAATTGAAAAAAAATTTTAAATTAAAAAAAATATTTTTTTCAATTAAATAATACAAAGGAATATCGAATCAATACTGCCGGTTTACTGGATATGACAGTTAGGATTGTCCACCGCTTCTAAAGGTGTCAGGTTTTTCCGGTTTGGTTTTCCCAACCCCCAAGGTATGCGTTTAACCATTCAAGTATATTTATTAGAAATGTTAATATTACCTAATTATTAAAACAGTAAAATTAGTAACGATGTATTTTAAAAAAATTAAAGTATATGCACGAACCTTTTAATCCAAGTGGTTAAAGCAACGGTTGTTATTCTTAGAAGTCATGAGTTCGAACATCAGCGATTAAAATCAAATAATGGAGAGATTATATTCTTATTTTGTTGTTTGACTCAATCGAATTGAATTTAAATAGTTTATAAGTCGATCATATTCATTATCCGTCTTAAATATCGCACATGTGGCAGCAGTGTCACACTTCCTTTCCTAGGACCAATCAATTTTTGTTTTTCATATTGAAGAAAAAGAACGAGTTTAAGTCGTAACTCGACGGCGTGAACGTCATCATATCTCCTCCACGTTGCTTTAAATAATCTCATGTTTTAATTGTTTTCTTAAACAATCACACACTAACAAACAACTGTTTTTGTGTCATTCAAAAATCAAGAAACAAAAATATAGTCAATATTAACGTAGGATGAAGTGTTATTTTTAATAAAAAAATTACATTTTTTAGATAATAAATAAGTAAAATTTAGGGTTTAATGTTTTTAAACACGTTAATGGATAAGAATGAAACTTTTTTTTGTTGACTAATCACTATAATTTTCACATTGTTTTAATTGGTATATCAGTTTTTTAGAAATATATCATAGATATTTTTATCACGTTATTTTTAAAATTAATCAATCAAATATATTTATTTTAATTAATTTTTTTTACCAAATGAATCTCTATTAATATTTATTGTAATTTAAGTTTTAAAATAATTTTTACCAACTGAAGATTCATTCAATAAAAAAATAGAAAAAAATTAATTAAATAAGAGAAATTATATCATGGGTCAGTCTCACCACGTCATTCATGGGACCGACCAATAAAAACTAGCCACCTCATTATTTTTTAATTTTTCAAGTGAAAGATCACTTAGAAAAAATATGACATGGAAAGATGGGTAGTTTTTATTGGTCGGTCCCATGAATGACGTGGTGGGACTGACCCATGATATAATTTTTCATTAAATAGATACCTTTAATTGGTTGGTCTTATAGATGGCGTGACGGGAATAATCCATGCAAGGATGAACTTAGGGGTGAAGTTACATCCTTTAAAATTTTTAAGTTTCATTATATTTTATACATTTCCTTTGTATTTTTATTTTGATAATCTGATTTTGCACTCTTAAATTTTAGTAATTTTGTATCTTTATATTTTTAATATAACTTATTGATAGTTTGTACCTTTTTATAAAAATTAAAAAATTTAATAAAATAAATATCATTAATTAATTATTTTCATAAATAATACCAAAAAAATAAAGTACGATATAATTTCTCTTTTTTATGCACAAGTTGTGACTTATGCACGTGAGTAGACAAGGATCGGGTTTTTCTGTACCATGAATGTCACGTGAGTCTGACAGGACATGAGTAACCAACTTCAAACAAAGGAGTGGACCCCAGGCACGTTCCATGCGTATCATCTCGGGTCTAGAGTTGTACACAGATGACTTGTTTTTTAAATCACCGGACGTGGGTTCTCAACATGCGCATATTGAGACCATACATGGCCCTAATAAGCGGGGGTGAATAAAAAATCCGATTATTCGGTCTCGGATCTGATAAGATTTAATAAATTTTTATTTGGTATTAGTTTTAGTGAGATTAGGATGAATTTAAAATTTAAGTCCCGATCATAATCGGGATCTAGACTAGATTTTAACTTCTAAACCCGGTATCCGAAGGGTACCCAATAGGATGGGAACAATACCAAATATGTGGTATTGATTTTCTTTTGTTTACTTTTTATCAAATTTCTCTTTATGTTTGAATATTATGAGTATGACTAGTTTCAAACTTTAATTTTCAAGCCTATAATAATCTAATTTTATTATTTAATATTATTATTGGTGGTTGGAATTTTTTCTCTAATTACTCAATTTTTCTTAAGAATAAACTAATTGACCGAATACCCGATATTGATACCAGTTCCCACTAGTAACGAGACCGATTCTTAAAATTTAGGTCATGATATGACCAAGATTGGTTTCAATTTTCAGAAATCGGTGGTTACTCAAATCGGAACTAATTCTATTCAAATAAGTCGGGTACATGATCTTACCCACCCCTACTAATAAGGAAGGGATTCAAAAGCAAAGAACTATTAATTGATTAATTAATAAATTACAGTTGTTCGAATTATTAATTTATTAATTAAGATAATTAATAAATTATATTTCTAATATATTATGGATCATATTATTATTTCTGAATCATTCTTGATTACTAATGTGTAAATTATTAATTGATTAATTAAGATTTAATTTTGTAAAAAAATATTATACGAACCATTTTTTTAATTTATTTTTTTCATCTATGATATTAAAATTAAAATCTATTTAAAAATTATAGATTAAATTAAAAAAACTATTTAAACCTTAAAAATATACCGTTGAGTGTGGATCTAATATTTTTCTAGCAATCACTGGTATGGCCCAATTATACATTATTTTCAGTCCCAAAGTCAATAAAATGGATCCTTCCGATCCTCCATTTGTTGGGCTTCCTTTTCGTTGTCTAAAATTTTCTATAATTTTAGGGTTTAGGATTCAAAATTAGGGTTTGTAGTTACGATTTAGGAAACTAAGGGTGAGATATATTTTTAGATGTAGAGTTTAGGGTTTAGGGTTAATGTTTATAATTTAATTTTTTAAAATTATTTAATAAAAGACTAAAGAAAAAAATAATTAGAATTTTTTTTTTACTCCGATCCTTCTACCTTTAAAGCTCCTTGTCAAATAAGGAATAATAAAAAGGAAATGACTTGAGGAAGAGAGAAAATGGAAAATTAAAATTGTAGTAAAAAGATGTAAATTTGATAATTTTTTAAAATTAAAATTAAATTAAAATATAAGATTAAATCGATGTTATTAATTATCATATTATTTTCTTCAATTTTTAATTGTTTTTAGTAGGAGTATTAGTTTAGATTTTTTAAAATTTTAAATCAAAATTTTTGATTCATTCGAAAAAGTTTATAATTATGGGTTTAAAATGTGCATTAAGTTATTTTTATCGTAAATTCACAAAATAAAATATAACATTTTCAATTTTCATTAAGTTGTTTTACAGGGTAATGATACAGTAAGAACTATAAATCAAAAGAAAATAAATTAAAATACGGTTAATATTTAATTTGAATTGACATGATTCGAAATTGAGTTTGATTTAAGATTTTAGTGAGTCAAGTTAAGCAATGTTTAATTTTATTTGATAAGTTTGTGAGTAATTTATTATTTTTTAATAACTACCTTAAATAAAATTATATTCCAAAAAATCTAAATACTAGTTAAAAACTCTAAAAAGTAGTGAATTTCTAAATAATTTATCATAAATCAAAATTTTAAATCGTTTGTATTTTTCGAGAAATAAAAAATATTTTATATTAATAAAAATTGAATTATAATAATAAAACTTGTTTTTTTATTAAAGCCTTTCTTTATTTATGTATAAAAGTAGAAAGAAGAAAATTTTAAGTTTTCATTTTTCATATAAAAAATACAATTAAATGTTAAAACTCGAAATTTCTAATACACTCTCTTTTGCTGTTTATCAAAGATGGTTAAAAAATTAAAAAGAGTGTTGTACTAGAATATCGAATTTATCTTTAACTTGATCATGATAGGTTCGTTTATTTATCTTCTCAAACCTTACATTTCTTTTCCTGCATTTCTATGTTTATATTAAACTATATAGTGTCAATAGATTATATTGATATTAGAAAAGGTAAAAATTTTGACGAGCTTAACGAATATTAAGTTGAATCGAACAATAATATTTTTCAATAAATATAAGTCGAGCAAAATTTCATCAAGTTCAACGAACAACAAGCCAAATCAAATAACAAATACATATTAATTACTACTCAACTCGCGATCAACTCACTCGTTAAACACCCTTAAACAATATTAATATTAACATGCTTATTACTAAAAAATCAATTTAAACAAAACCATGATATACATGTATGGACCACAACGTTGTCTTTGATGTATCTCATGCCAAACCAGGTAGATACATGCATTCAAAATAAGTATAATTCCAGAGGACATTAGATATTAATAAATTAAATTTTTTATATATCTATAATAATTTTAAAAAAAATCAATTTTTTTATTTTTATTTTTATTTTTATTCTGTTTTCTGATTTTTATATTTTTTTAAAATTTAAATTTTAAAAAATGCCAAATGACATTATAAGTTTATGGTAAATATTGATTAAAAGACCAAATTAATTTTTTTTTCTTGAAAGTTTAATCGAGTGCAAAAAAATAAAAGATTAAATTGTTTTTTATAAAAAAATAATGATTTATTAAATCTTAAAATATACTCTTATCCCATAAATTTGTTCTTATTGACTTTCTATGTAATTTTTAAAAATATATTATAAAATAATTAAAATAACAATTTTATTTAAAAAATATATAGTTTGCTATATTAAAGAATTAAAAAATATATAAAAAATGTGCCCAATAAAAATTGATGAATCTTTCAATAAAACAATTTAAATGAGAAAATTCTAAAATACATAAAAGCATAAGTTTTATGAGACAGAGCGTAATTATCTATCCCCTTAATACAATATAGGCTTAATTACTACATTGGCCCTTAAACTATGTACATTTTTTATTTGACCTTTAAAATATTTTTTAGGATTTTCCCCTTTAATTAATATCGTGACTTCATCTGTCTCTTCCGTTGAAAAATTATCACAGGCCAATCAGACACACCACATATCATTTTAGTAAACTAACTTAAATAAAAAGGATAAATTACATATTAGTTATGTTAGATTTTACATTTTATTCATTTTAGTCCTTTACATAAACTGTTCATCTTCTTATGTTGAGATTCCATACTGTTAGATCAAACTCGAATAACGTTTGTGCTAATGCCCAGTGACCGATGTAAATACACCCGAGGGTGGGCCTGTGCCCACTCTGAAATTTTAAAACTTTATATATTTTACTTTGATTTTTGAATTTCTTATGAATTAGTCCTTAATTTTTAAAATTTTTATGATTATACCCACCCTGAAATTCTAAGATTTTATGACTTATACTTATCTTAAAAAATATTTTGATTTGTTTCCACCCTCATATATATTTTTGGATCCGCCACTGCTAATGCGAGTAGAAAACTTCAGAAGAAACTCCATGTTTCTCTGATTTTTGCCAAGTTTACTGTCTCATCTCCTTAAACATGCCTGATAGGCTCTTAGCTGCTGCCTGTTGTGCTGCAATAAAGAGTTATGTTTTGAACATATCTCTTGTCTAAAATATCAGTAAATGGTGTTACAGACACAGTGGAACTTACGAATCTTTCACATGGTCTTGTTTCGGTGGACAAATTACACCAGTTCACTACTGAGACATGAATTTAAACTCATTTTCTGTCACATTTTGGTGCAAAGGTTCTGTCTTGCAAGAAAAGTGATGAGATAGAATTTTTGATAGTGTTGGCTCAGAAGAAACTCTCAGTCTCAGTAGCTTTCTCAGAAGAAATCATGATTCCAGGCAAACTGGCATTTAACAGCAAGGTTTGCTACATTAAGACTTTTTGCATTTCTAAGGAGGAAGGCTAGATTTTTTTTTTTTTTTTTAATTTTTTAAAAGTTAAATTGAGTTTAATAGTGGGAAAAGATGAACGATTTATATAAGAGATTAAAATAATCAAAAAAATAAAGTGTAAATTGCAATGGAGGTGACTTAATTATGGGTAGGGTTATATTTGGGTCACTCAATTATGAAAAATTACGTTTGGGTCACTTAATTATGGGTAAGGTTACATTTGGGTCACCTAATTAATAAATGTTACATTTGGATCACTCAATTATAGGTAAGGTTACATTTGGGTCATTATTCATATTTTAAAATTTTTTATCAATTAGAATATTAGATTAATTAATGATTTCAAATGAAATACTCTAATGTTAACAAGGGTATACAAGTGATTAAGAAAAAAACGACCAAATTGATGTACTTTTTCAAATATGAAGGGTGACCCAAATGTAACCTTACCTATAATTAAGTGACCCAAATGCAACCTTTAATAATTGGGTGACCCAAATGCAACTTTACCCATAAATAAATGACCCAAATGCAACTTTACCCATAAATAAATGACCCAAATGTAACTTTCAATAATTAAGTGATCTAAATATAATTATACCTATAATTGAGTGACCTTTGTTGCAATTTACCCAAAAGTAAAATATGATATTCTAATGTTACACAGAATAGATTTTATGATTCTAAGATAAATCTAAAAATTAGATTACTAATAATAAGTATTAGAAAAAAAATTAGTTTTTTAATAAAAAATATTAGAAGAAAAAGTAATTTTAGTATATGTTTATTAATAAATATTAAAAAAAAAATTAGTCTCCTGATAATAAGTATTAAGAAGAATTGAACCTTTAATAATAAATATTAAAAAAATAAAATTTAAGAGTACACTCTAATAACAAATATTAGAAAAAAAAATCAAACCCCTAATAACAAATTTAAAAATTAAGACCTAATAATAATTATTAAAAAATTAGATATCTAATGTAAATATTTGAAAAAAATTAGAGTTTAATAACTAATATATTAAAAATATAATTTTAAGAGTAAAAAATAAGCTCATAACACATATGTTAAAAATGGATCTATAATAACAAATATTAAGAAAAATTAGACAAATAATAATAAATATTAAAAAAATTGAGTTTTAAGAACAAACTTCTAATAACAAAAATTAAAAAAAAATTAAACTCTAATAATAAGTATTAAAAAATTATGCATCTAATAACAATAAGTATTTAAAAAATTAAACTATAATATTAATTTTATAAAAAATTAAACCCTAAATAAATATTTTTTTATCTATACCAAAAATATATATAAAATCATAATTTTCAATTAAAGGATATAACTTTTTAATATTATTTTAATTTTAATTTTTTAATTAATCTAAATAGATCCATATCGTATACTTAATTTTAATATATAAAATTTTTATTTTATATACATATCTCAAAAAAACTAACATCTTAAAAAATTATTTAAATAAAATCCAATTACTTAACATTTATTAATTTTTTTTAAAAATATTTTAAGGGCCGTTAAGATCCTACCAACATTAATTACTACAGGTGTAGACTATGTGTCGTACTCCAGGATCAGTATCCTGGTCGTGTTTTCGCTTCATAGGCCTCATTCACACCCTAAACTTTCCCCCATGGTTTCACTTTCTTCGATGTTAGTTCAGTCTCTCTCTCCTCTTCTCTGCCCACCTTTTGTTTCTCTCTCCTATGCTGCAACTCTTGTTTTCATTCGGAGTTTATTGCCTTTATAATCTGTCATAACATCCCTAGTCTTTTACAAATCCCGCCTGAGCCTACTTTTTCTTGTTTTCAACAACCTTTCTTATCTCACTTCACCAAAACTTTCTCAGAATCTTTCTTTTTTATTTCCAATTCCTTCAGAAAAGAGGAAAAAGAAAGAGTTCAAGATCAACAAAAATGAAGGTATGTTTCTTCCTCTGGGTTAATCTCCTTGGTCTCGTTTTCATGTTCTTCTTTTTTCATAAAGGATTTGTTCTTGAATTTGGGTTTGATCAATTAAAGAAGATGACTTTAATAGACCATAACAATCGATTATGTCCCTTTCACTGATTTTTTTATTTCATTTTCTTCTGCTATAATAAAATATAAATTCTGGGTTTTGCTTGTGGGGTGTTGTTTTTCTATGAATCCATGGAATCTTTGCAGAAATGGTACTGAAAGTCTGAAATAGATCTATTTTGTTGTTGCAGAAGATTGTGCTGAAGCTGGACTTGCATGATGACAAAGCCAAGCACAAGGCTTTCAAAACAGTCTCAACTCTTCCAGGTAAAAGCATAGAAAAATGATGGGATTTCTTAATTATACCATATCTGTATGGATTTTGAACTTTAGCTTGGATTGTTTATTTGTTTAAACCCTTGATTTCTTCATGTTGACAGTGATTTTTGTTCTTAATTTCTGTGATTTCTACATGTTGTGTTGTTGTTTTGAGTATTTGGAAAAGAATGGTGGATTCCATTGATTGGCTTGTTCTTGTATTTGCTCTTCGAATTCTGTAGGAATTGATTCCATTGCCATGGATATGAAAGCGAAGCAATTGACTGTGATCGGCACGGTTGATGCTGTAAGTGTGGTGAAGAAATTACGCAAGAATTGGTCGACCAATATAGTATCTGTAGGACCAGCAAAGGAGCCGGAGAAGAAGGAAGAACCAAAGAAAGAGGAGCCGAAGAAGGAAGAACCAAAGAAGGAAGAAGATCCTAAGAAGGAAGAAGAGCCTAAGAAGGAAGAGGAGCCGAAGAAGGAAGAGCCAAAGAAGGAAGAGGAGCCTAAGAAAGAAGAACCAAAGAAGGAAGAAGAGCCTAAGAAAGAAGAACCCAAGAAAGAGGAGGATGAGAAGAAGAAGGAAGAGGAGAAACCGGCACAGCCGCCTCCGCCACCAGTGGACCCGGTTTTGGAGCTTGTCAAGGCCTACAAAGCATACAATCCTCAGATGACCACTTATTACTATGTTCAAAGCATGGAAGAGAATCCGAATGCTTGTGTTATTTGTTAAGTTGGCTTGGGAAGAAGATGAGTTTTTTTTCAGAAATTGGTGATTGATGAGAAATCTGAGGCAAACCAGAGAAAAGAATTCTGTATATAGAAGGTGATCCTTTTTGGCTTTAATGTATCAGTTAAGGTGTTGTTTAGGGACTAAAGTGAATAAAAATGGAAACTTGGAAGTTGTTTTGAACAAGAAATCAACCATTTTTCATGTATGCAATCTATAGTGCTAATTCTTCTTCTTTTGGAACTTCTTCTTGCCTTAAATATCATGCAGCAGATGGTTGGAACTTCCTTTCGAATTGAATTCATTTTGCCATCTATATTGCTCGTGTAAGTTTATGTATAGAAAAGCAAAGTTTTCAATCTCTTCCATATTTATTTCATTTTTTGTTTTAGTAAGCCACATTTATTCAATCTAATCAGCAATCTGAACAAATTAGTTTAGCCGGAAAAAAGGAATAAAAAACACGAAAAATTATATCATGGGTAAGTTTTACCACGTTATCCGTGGACCAACCATTAAAAACCATCTATATCATCATTTTTTTTCATGTAATATATAATTTTTAAAGTGAATCTTCACTTGAAAAAAAATATTTATAAAATAAATTTACAATAAATATGAGTGGAGATTAGGGGGTGTTCATTACCGGGTATCCGGTTCCCTCTGGTCATAAAAAATCGACTCGTGTCCCGACCCATTTAAATTGGGTATTTGTTATCGATTACCCGTAAAACCCGGGTACTTGGCTAATCGAGTAACGGGTACTCGATTCATAATTTTTATTTTTTATTTTAAAATTAAAAAAATTACATATTAAACATATAAGTTTTAAAAATTTATAATACATAACCAAACATAAAAACGAGTGATTTAAAGTTAATTTTAGAATATTTGAATTTATATATACATACATCTATATTTAATAAATTTTATCACTAAAATGACGTTAAAAGTATTAATCCCGTTTTTTTCTTTCGGTATTAGTAAATTAATAAAAATATATTTAAAATTTTTAAAACCTAAAAGTATATAATACAAACATAAAATTAATTTAGAGATTTAAATTTAATTTTAGATATAAATATTAAAGAAATCTAGAATAAAAATATAATTTTAAACTAAAAAATATATATAATAAAACTAATCGGGTCGGGTACTTGGGAATTCAAAATTTTTGGCCCAAACCCGACTCACTAATTCTCGGGTCGGGTACCCAACCTGATCGAGTATTTTTTTCCGGAAATTACCCGGTATTTTTGTTTCGGGTCGTCGAGTCAATTGGGTCAGGTAATTTTGAACACCCCTAGTAAAGATTCACTTAAAAAAATATGACACAGAAAAAAATGATAATATAAATGATTTTTAGTGGTTGGTCTCATGGATAACGTAGGGACTTACCCATGATATAATTTCTCTAAAAACACAGATTATTTTGATGCATCATTCCACGCGAAGAAACTAACTCAACTCATGGATTCAAAGTGAAAATTGTTGGGTTTGAATTCTTTAACCGATTACGTGTTAAGATAATGAAAAAAAAAATTGAGCGTCGATGATAGAAGTTACAAAAAAGAAAATTGAACACGATAATTTAAAGTGATTTAAACTTCTAATCAAACTCTATACTCATCAACTTAACTTTTTTACTAAAATTTTTAAAAATTCACTCTCAATATTTTTTTCTCGGATTCAATAAGTAACCCTTACAACACAAGACTTATACTCTAGTAAAACCTTCATGTTTATGCACTAACTCAAATCTAAACACTTGAGTAAAATTAACAATGAAAGCATACAAGGACTTAAAAGAAACATGTTAAATTTAAGCCTAAGACTCTTTTATAATCACAGAAAGTTGGTTTTGTGGATCATTAACTTTTTAATGTGTCTTTTATATTTTAAATAAGTTTGTAGTCATTGGTGACGGTTGATAATGATCTGAAGTAGTTGAGGATTAAATTTCAAACAAAATTACTTTTAGTGTAGGAGTATTGATATTCGAACTACGAACATACAATTTGAATTATGTTTATTTTAAATAAAATAATGTGAAAACAAGTACCTTAGAAGTGATAACATGTAATATTAGTTGTCTTTTTGAATAAAAATATTTTAAACGACCTAATTCAGAGAGTTTTTTTTAATAAAAAATAGTGATTTTACTGGTTGTTTTTCAAAATCGGTGACTAAAAATGTACTGGGGATAAACGAAAGTGACTAGTGCAGTAATTTACCCAAAAAATTACATCCATTAACCCATTCAAGTAAATAGTCCCTTACACCAAAATAAGATAGAAGATTAAAACACCAGCTATTATGAAACAAACATCACCAAATTCTTGAATTAGCATCCATCTTCCATGTGAAATTCATCAACCAATCTACCAAAAACTGAAAAAAAAATAGCCAACCCATAGTATACAACCACCAAGCAAAGACAAAATCATCACTCTATTGTGCCCATACTCGATATATCAACCAAATAAAATCAATACACGACTTCAAGTAAGATATACATTCTAACCCCGTTATCTGAGAAATTATATTATGGGTAAGTTCTATCACGTCATCCATGAGACTAATCATTAAAAAATATTTATATCATCATTTTTTTATGTTATATTTTCCTAAGTGAATCTTCAATCATATTTACTGTTAATTCATTTTAAAAATATTTTTTTTTCAAGTGAAGATTTACTTGAGAAAAAATATGACATGAAAAAAATTGATGAAGTGTATGATTTTTAATGGATAGTCCCATAGACTTACTCATTATATAATTTCTCTCGATAGCTAGAGTATCATTTATAGAATTTGTTTCTCGCACGCACTATACACCACTACATCATCCTCAATCAATCCTTTCATTGGGTATTATATCGTGCTTTTATGAGATTAGAGATGAGTAGGGGTTAGATTTTCTGTTAATTTATATTCGACTCGAACTTTTGCATTTGCATTCGATCCGATTTAAATTTAGGGTAAAAGAATCTGATCTGATCTGACCCAAATTTTAAATTTTAAAACCCGATCATACTTGATTCGATCTGAGTCATTATTTTTTTTAAATTAATGATTTAATTATTAAAAAAATAAAATTTAGGAATTTAATTATAGAAAATAAATTTTTATAACCTAATTATATAAAAAATATATAAGAATGAATCATTATTACAAATATCCCTGTATATATATAAATTCCATTATTAATTTAGGGTCAGGTCGGATTTTTTTACCCTAAACCTAAATTCGACCCCATTCAAAATTTTTACTAAAAAAATTGACCCATTAAATTCAGATTTCGTGCCCATCCTTATACAAGATGCACGATGTCATTTGTATTGTTTTTCTTCTCATCTACTAGGGTGAGAGTTTCCTGAGCTTCCTAATTAATTAATTTTCGAAGGATGAGTGTTTTTTTTTAATTTTTTTTATTAAGCTACAGTGGTTACAGTAATATCTATTTCAGAGTATACTCTTAATCATTAGACATTGATTGTTTAATCACTGTACTGGCATTACTGCTGCTTAAACCCATAACCTTTAAGAATAACAATTATTCCTTTAACTGACGAGGTTAGATGATTTATGCTATTTTTTTTGTTTTTTTTTTCAAAATTTCAAAAAAAAACCCGAACCCGAAATAAATAGGTCGGTCATAAAAGACCCCAATCTATACAAAGTTTATAATCTCCATTATCAAATCTATTTCTCTATATCAATCTAATTTAACAATTTCTTGAATAAAATCAACAACCAATACATGTTTAGCAAAACCTGTAGATTGTCTTGTATTTCTTTTCTGCCATAGACTATAAACAAATACAAACAAGTTTAAGAAGGAAAACAAAAAGAGATGAATTGACGTAGTTTTAAAATTTTTATGTATTTTAAGATGTTTTATAATAAAAAATTACAAAAATAATATATAATAATATTCGATATTATCAGTTGATCTAAAAAACTATTATATTTAACGAACAATGTTAATAAAAATATGAATGGATGATGTTTTAAAATATAAAAGCTTAATTGGGACAAAAAATTAAAAGATTTAGTTATGAACTTTTAATACCTTAAACACATTATTAAGGGATACATATTTTATCCGATTAGATCAGGTTGAATTTTTTGATGAAAAGATCGAGTTCGGGTTGGGTTGGGTCGGGTTTAGAGTGTAAAATATTCGATCTAACCTGATATGGGACTAAATAAATGATTTTTCATAAATTTTTAGGGATATTTATAATAATGACCCGCCATCTATATATTTTTTATAACTAGATCCTTAAAATTAATTTTTTATTTATAATTTAGTCTTTAAAATTATATTTTTTATAATTAAGTCCATATTTTTTTACAATTTAGTTCCTATTTTTTTTTCTCTATAGGTCGGTTCGGGTCGGAGTCGGGTTTAGAGTATTTAGTTTTAGGTTGGTTTGAAATGGATTTTTTTTTTAAAATATTCAGGTCAAGTCAGAATCGAGTTTAGGGTATTTGTGTTCGGGTTTCGGTGGACCGTAAATCCAACCCGACCCGTACCCATTTCTAACATTATTATTTATGCCAACTTATCAACATTCAACCCTTCGGCCTAACAATTGCCAAAATTAACATTACAGACAAAACATAAATGTATAAATATAAAAAAATTAATTTAAAAAATAAATAAAAATTAAAAAATAAAGATAAAATCCTTCCACCTTTATATAATTTCATCTCTGGTTATATATAACTATAAAACAAAGTCTTGAGCCTAATCCATGCTGGTTAATGGTTAATTGGTTATGTATGTTTGAAAAAGTAGACAGTCGTGTCCACTTTAAATCTCTCCTTATCTTAACTAATAACAGTATACATTCATTGTACTTGGAAAATAATTTTGGGGTCGGCGGAACATATTCAGTCAGGTCCACGTCACTCTTCTCAAGGAATTTATCCAGTCACTTCAAATGGAAGTTTCGAGTGGAATTTATGGATGAATCTATTACGTACGTTGAATATTAATGATAAACATCGTTAAATATTATTAAATTAAGTAATAAAAATTAAAGATTTTAAGGATTCAACATATGATTAGTAATTATATATTGATCTATTATTTTTTTATTAATTATATGTTGAGTTTTTAAGATTTTTAATTTTTATTAATTAAATTAATTTTTATTTTTATTAATATAATATTTTATAATGATATAAGATTAAATATATTCAAGTATTTAATGTCTTTAATTTTACGGTAAATGTTAAAAAATGGTTGTTTTGGTAATTAGAACATGTTTTTTTAAATGTTTAAAATTTTTAAAAATTACTTAAATCAAGGGGAAATACAATTATTTTTAGCGTAAACGAATTAAACGTTTAAGATACCGTTCGTGAATCGTTTAGTAGAAAATGTGTTCATTTATTAAACAAACAAATATGTATAAGATCTTTGTTCGTTTAATAAAATGAACAAACACAAACAAATAATTCGTTTGTTCACTTTTGTCTGTGATTGTTCGGTAATTTATTTATTTATGTTCGTTCAATTTTGTTTATTTAAATTTATTCACATATATCTAATTGTTTCTATTATTTTTCATAACACAAATATTGTATTTAAAAATTAAATTTATTCACATATATCCGTTCATTTGTGTTCATTTATTATTTTAATAAATAAACATGAACAAATACGAACAAGCCACATTTCTTAACAAAGGAAGACAAACAAGAAATTATATTCGCTTATTTATTTATATTTATTTATTTATTCGATTAAAATTAAACAAATAAATATAAATATATCTCTATTCATGTTCATTTATTTATTTATAATTTAAATTTTATTTGATTTTTTATTCAAATTGAGTTAAAGATCCAGTGGCTCCCTACACAGGGCCTACAACTACAAAGCCTTTCTCTTCCTAAAGAAGAAAAGAAAATCTTCAATTCTGTTTGGCCCAAAAGAAAAACAGAGAAGAAAAAGGTACAGACATTACACTCTACTTCTTCACTGGTACATGACACTGAAATTTCAGTTTAGGGTTTAAGCAGGGTTTTATCTTTGTAGGTAGAGAGAATGCGGAGATCGTTAACATCGCTGGTTCGACCACTTGCGGGGCAGCGTGGGTTTTCCACGAGCTCTGAGAAAATTGTGGCGTCGGTTCTGTTCGAGAGATTGCCCGTCATTATTCCCAAACTGGATCCTGTGGTTTATGCGTTTCAGGAGTTCTCGTAAGTTTTCATTTGTGCCTCCTTGTTTGGCTGCCGGGAAAATCTGGGAATGTTCCTTCTAGGATATCTTAGATTTCCATTTGCTTGAGAACAAATTGATTAGCTCCGTGATGAGAAATGAATAGTTGTAATAATTTGAAGGGGGGAAACCCGATTAACTCTCTGATTGATGGCTTATGACGCGAAATTATTATTCTTATTGTAATTTATGTTTTTTATGTAGCTTTCGTTGGCGGCAGCAATATAGACGCAAATATCCGGATGAGTTCTTGGACATGTCTAAATCTAGGCAAGTTTTAAGTTTGATTCCTTTGTATTACACATTATAGTAGGGGTGCTTCCTTGTATGTCAGGTCCTTTATGATCCATACCTAATTGGTTACTGGATAAGAGTTGTTGATTTTATTCATCTGCATAAGATACACCGAAATGAACTGTGTCTATTGAGATTTAGAGTTGTGAGTCCTCTGAAGTGTTGATTTAGGGAAGATGATGTGGAGTAATTTAGGCCTAATTTTTTCGATCGAGAAATGATAGCCTCAAGGTTGATTCATGATGTCTAATTTTGCCTCTGTTTTGAGATTTCTCAAAGGATATGAAAGTAATAGGAAGTCATTGTTCATTGGGTTGGGTTACATTATACTCATTGAAAAAATACGCAATGTTTTCTCGGGCATAACAACCCGATACGCCATATTGGGTACGACTTGGATAGTGGATACTCGCAAGTATTTCATCTCCCTATTTTTTCTTCTTTTATTTTCCCATTTCCCCCCCTGTTTTATCTTCCTTCTTTTCGACTTTCTCTTACTCTCATGATTCTTTGTGACTTTTTATTTTTATATTTTTCTAGAATATAAAATTTATTTTATATTTGTTGTATCCATACCTTGTCATTTTTGTATCCGCATTTGTATCTGTATAAGTGCAACATAGAGTACATGCATACAAGTACAAGCATGCAGATTCAGCTAATGAAGTGAAATTGTTGTATAACCAGGGGAAAAGGCGACTACCAAATTGACTATGTTCCAGCTCCAAGGATCACTGAAGCTGACAAAACAAATGACAGAAAGTAAGTGATACATTTCATATTGCTCATTGGAACTAATTACCGAATACCGATATATCATTCTCTGCTTGGAACAGATCTGATATATGTTATCAAGATTTAACAATCTTTAGGAATAAATGGCCTGAAATTTGAATTAATTATCTCTAGGAAGCTGACAAAATGAATAACGGAAATAAGGTGGTACATTTTATTCTGTTCAGTGGAATGGAACACTGTTACAGATAGGTTATCCTTTGTTTGAAAGGTGCAAATGTATGTCATGATGAATTCACAATTTGTTTGAAGAAAAGATCTGAATTGGATCTCAAAGTGCTTCTCTCTACTAGTTGAAGGATCCGTCTTTTTTTTTTCTATGTTAGAGTTGTGCAAAGGAACAATAAACATCATTATCAAGAAAATATTTTCTTCCTCTTGATTGTTGTGGCTTGTGTGGATAAAAATGTACATTTGTTCCATTATGGTAGTTTACTACTACAATATTATGATGAGGGAAGTTTTGAATTTTATACTTTTCAAGGTCATTGCAGAGAGCACTTGATAGAAGACTGTATCTGCTTCTGTATGGTAAGAGTAATGGAGCTCCTAGTGGGGAACCTGTGTGGCATTTTCCTGAAAAAGTTTACGATTCCGAGGAAACATTGCGCAAGGTAAGTGTTGTTTTCTTTTCTTGTTTCTTTTTATTTTGTTGATGTTGACATGTGGTGATTTAAGTGCGAAATATTTGTCAGTGTGCAGAGTCTGCCTTAGAATCTGTACTTGGAGACCTTTCTCACACTTACTTCGTTGGAAATGCTCCCATGGGGCATATGGTTATAGAGCATAAGGAGAATGTGCCCGAACCATATAAGGTATTTCAAGCGAAGTTGTTATATTTTCTTCTCCCAATGTTGATGTAATGCTTGCCTTTGCTAGTCCTTTTAAACAAATCCCAATCTCGTATGGATACGATATTTATTTCCCTACTTGTGCTTGTCTTTTTGTCAGCGATTCTTCTTCAAGTCTCAAGTGATTGATGCCAACGAGTTCAATGTCCGCAAATGCGAGGATTTTGTGTGGGTGACCAAGGATGAACTCTTGGAATATTTTCCTGAACAAGCTGAGTTTTTTAAGAAGATGATTATCAGCTGATGGCAAATTACTCCTTTTGATTTCCAAGCCATAGTCTTTCTTATAACCCATTATATGGTTTACTTGTTACTTTGAAGTAGAGTCTACATCCGAAGTTCATTCCGAGACAATACAACGGAACATCTGAACCTAAGTCAGTTAGGCTCAAATAATGAAACAACTCATTGTCCAAGGATGGATTGACTTGTCCCAAGGTGTTTCTTTCTTTGGCTGGTGAGTATTAATGCATGATCCTTTGTCTTCTTTTGTTGTAATCAGATAAGTTTGGTTCTATTACCTTTCCCCCATGGTGTTGGAATTAGTAGTATGAAGTCTGGGTTTTATGTTATTGTGATTGGATGATAGTGGGACTTGATAAAACTAGAGGTTAGAGAAACTTGCGGGTGACCTAATCAAGTTAGTCTTAATTTTAATAAATTTCTTTTAATAGAGTGGTAATGTTTATATAAATATAAAAAATTAAATATATAACTATACAAATTAATTTTAGTTTGATGGTTTAATTATCTAGATAATTTATTTATTTTGTGTCAAGTTAATATATCATCAGATGTTTAACGGTAATTAATATCCAAATAACTAAATATTTAATAAAATACATAAATGATCACAAGATTATTTGTTTTTTGTATTTGATGAGCAAAAATATACCCTTATTAAAAGATATAACTCTCTTTTTATATAAATGATAAATTTTAATATTTATTTTTGTATAACATTTTAAGTTTTTAGACTAAATATTAAAACTTTGTTTTATATATATTAAAATTTGTCAAAAATCACAAAAACTAATTTAAAATGATATTTAAAAGCTAATATTTTATGTTTTGGATAAAATTCGAAAATTATATAATAAGAATCTAAATTGATTACGGTGAATTCAACAACCTAAACTCATAATAATTTAATAAATAGTTTTAAATGACATAAATTCGAAGCGATTGAAACTCGTAATGATTCGATTCAAAAAATTTAAAATTATTTTAATCCAAATAATCCTAATCTAAACCTAATTCGATTCGCGTAGTTTAACTATATTAGATGAAATAAAGGTAGTAATTTTGAAGGGAAAAGTTTTTTTTTTTTAAATAAATTATATGCATATAGGGAGGTGTAGGGGCAGTTGAACAAACGTAGTTGAGATGTTGTTGGCTCCACCAAAGTTACAAGAGAACCAGGAATATATATGTTTAGAAGTCAAGTACATAATGCAAATTTTCTTTTATATTAATTTTGGATAATGTAGGTGTATAAATTGATTATTAAAATTAAAAGACGAAAATATTATTAGATATTTAGGAAGAAAAAAATCGATAATCTTAAGCATAAATTTATATTTATCAAATAATCTAAATTAATATATATTTTTAAAATTTGTAGATGGTTTAAATGGATATTATTGATACACATAATTTAGGGTTTATTGTTTTAAGTTAAGTTTTAGGATGTAGAATATAAAATTTAGGATTAGAATTTAGAGTTTAGGGTTTAAGGATTAGGTTTTCAATTGTTAGAGAGTTTGAGATTTATATTTTAAATTTTATAAAAAGGTTCTATAAATCTTTTACACATTTTATATGATCAATCACATAAATATTACAATATTCAGAAAATATAAAAATAAATTATCCTTAAATATAAATTTTAAATTTCAACTATTAAACTCAATTAGTATAAAAAAACCTATAAAATTGTATAAATGTATCCAACTCTATATTTATATACTCTCTCCTAAAACTCCATAAATCCATTTCTTTCCTCTTCTTCTAAAATGTCTGTGGGGTAGTCCAACCTACACCACCTGCTTTCCCCCTTTTATACTTCAGTTCTCAATCATTCCTGTCCGGTGGAGCCCTCAGAATTTTAGCTTCTTCAGATATGGATGGACAAGAAATTAGTACCCCTCCTCCACTCCCGCCGCCGTCGGCTCCAGCTCCACCGTTTTTTCCACCACTCACCACTCCTTCCTCCCTGCACCCTCTTTTAGATACTCAAATTATCCCCGACATTGATTGGATTAGCCTCCTCTCTGCTCAAGCCTTTCCAGGTGCCGACGATCAGATCAAGCCAGTGGTTGAAACTTGCTCTTTGATGGCTAAAAACGGAGACGATCATGGCATCGAGAACGGCAGCAAAGACAAGAGGAAAGGTAGGCGGTTCAAAAAGACAATCCGGCCGAGGTTTGAGTTCCAAACCAGGAGTGACGATGACATTTTGGACGACGGCTACAGATGGAGAAAGTATGGACAGAAGGCTGTCAAAAACAGCAACTATCCAAGGTTTGTTTATCAAAAAAAAAAAAAATAGTCTTGTCTTTCTCTTACATATGTTCTGTGTTCTTACGATATATACATATATATAAATGCATTAGGAGTTATTACCGTTGCACGCATCTTACATGCAACGTGAAGAAACAGGTTCAGCGGCTGGCACAAGACAGTAGCATCGTGGTGACCACCTACGAAGGAATCCATAACCATCCTTGTGAAAAGCTGATGGAAACCCTAATCCCTGTCCTCAAGCAGATGCAGTTCCTCTCTACGTTTCCATGACAACTTCTGTTCTTCAGCTAATCGCTTTGGATTGATTTTAATAGGTCCGACAGAAAATAATTTTATTACACATGTAAAATGTGGAGTTGCATAAACAATTGATGTTAATATTATAGTTATGTTCTTACCTTCTTTTTTTTTTTTATATGTGTTTAAACTCGAATCTAATTAAGTTATCAAAGGGTTAAAGTTATTATTGAATTGATCCTATGGTTATATATATGTATTGAGGGATCGATGAACACAAATATAAACAAGATCAAAAATTAAAATAAGATGATAAAATATAATTAACTATTAAAAAGACACTACAATCAGGACGGAGATGTGTAGGGAGTGGGAGGGACTGCTGTCCCTTCCAAAATTTTTAGTATAATTGTATTCTTAGTCTCTTTTAGTTTAAATGTTAATTAAATAAGGTTTTTGCCCCTCCCATTTTTAAATTTAAAGGTTTAATAGACTCTTGCCCCTCCCAATATTAAATCCTAACTTCGTCCCTGACTACAATAATATAGATTTTTAATAATAAATCGATAGTGACTAAAAGTAAATTTGTCGCAATTCACAAATGTTAAATTTTTTTGACAATTTTTTGCGCGACACTATTAATACAAATAATTGTGATCTATTTTTAGTGATAAATTGTAAGTGACTAAAAATAATTATGACATTTTTTTATTTGGTCGTTGTAATAAATCTGTTGACTAAATTCTATAATATCATATTTTAATTTTAAAGATGATATTATAAAAAAATAACTGTAAATTAAATTTTTTTAAAAATAAATAATAAAATTGAGAAAGCATTTATTACTTAAGTCGAAATTCAAAGATAGCATAGAAAATGAACCCCAAGTCAACATAGAGCAGCCTAGAATTTGAAATGCAACACAAATAAGAAAAATATCTAATCAAATAAATGATGCCAGAACTGAATTTTTAAAATAAAGCAAAGTACACAAATTAAATTTGTATTTACAAAAAAATTAAATAAATAAATTTTATTAAATAATATCATAAATGATATAATAAATGTAAAATATTTTTTCGGACTCACGGACTAAACCCTTTATAAAACTACAAAATGAGATCCCTCCAAGATTTCAGATTACCTTCTTCCCAACAAACATCCTTTAATTTCCCAAATTGTTCCTTGCCATGACGGAAAGAGACCAGGCAAGGCCTCTAGCACCAACATCAAACCTTCCGAGCAGTGACGATGGAGAGACCGCTTTGCATCTGCAAAAAGCTCGACACAAGAAATTCATCAAATATTTCAGTTCCATTGCAACCCTAACGATCGTCGTAATCGCAGTGACCATGACTCTAATTTTCACAGTGTTTCGAGTCAAGGACCCGATCATCACCATGAAAGGCGTCACAGTCACAAACCTGGAGCTAATCAACGGCACAATTCCGAAGCCAGGTTCCAACATCACCGTAAGAGCCGACGTCTCGGTTAAAAATCCCAACATAGCATCGTTCAAGTACAGGAACACCACCACAACTCTTTACTACTATGGCAACGTGGTCGGGGATGCCCGAGGCCCCGCAGGCCGTGCGAGGGCACATCGAACCGTGCAGATGAATATAACAATCGATATCATAGTCGATCGCGTATTGTCCAGTCCGAATTTGTTCGCCGATGCCAGCTCCGGGACCTTGACCGTGACCAGCTACTCGAGAGTCGGAGGACGGATCAATATGTTGAACATTATAAAGCGGCATGTTACTGTCAAGATGAACTGCTCCATGACAGTAAACCTGTTCAGCCAAGCAATTGAAGCACAGAAATGCAAGCGGAAGGTTGATCTATAAGCTCTCGGGTACGTTGGCATGTATCCTTACGTAGCGTAGAGGGTATATGTAACATTATGTATGATAGGTATTATACTTAGTTTTACGAGTATGTATGTTTGTAATTATACCGTATAAATATCACAGTACATTAAAAGATACGTGGTATTTAAGTGCTTTATAAACCGTACTCCTGGAGTTTGGGTTTAATTCAACACGTTTTTGGTTGGAAAGTAGGAGTTGGATTGAATTAGGCTCCGTTTAGACTGATAGGGCAGAGCAGCGTTAGGACCGGACACGTCGCTTGTTTTAAAGCTAGTTTCATAGGATAAATTACACGTGGATAATCTGTGTCTTCAACTACTCGCGTTGATTCTTTCAATAATTTAATTTAGCGTACTGACGATATTTTGAGGGTCCAAATCGTGGACTTTTTTTTTCGTACATTATTTTATATTTTGTTTTAAATCAGAGAGTTTAAGGTTATACTTCTATTTTAAATTATAGAGTTTAGTGTTTAGAGTTTAGGGTTTGAGATTTAAGGTTAGGGGTTATGATTATGGTTTAGAGTTAGGAGTTGTGATTAGGGTTCAAGGAAATAGGGGTAGGGTATATTTTTAGGGTGTAAGACTTTAAGGTTTAAAATATAAAAAATAAAGGTTAGGGTTTAAAATTCAATTTTTAGAAAATTTTTAAAGGAGACAGAGAAGGATATATGGAAAAGAGACAAAAGATTTTTACTCTTATATTGAGAGAGAAAAATTGATAGGGTAATTTAATTTAAAAGATATTAAAAGTTTAAACTATTTTTTTTAAATATTAAAAATTATAAAAGATTTAATAAATTAATTAAAAATTAATTAAAAATATTCAAAATTTTATAATATACTGTTAATTTTTAAAGATTTAAAAGACTAAATTAATTTTATAAAATTTTAAAAATCAAATATTAATTTCTCAAAATTTTGAGGGACCTTGATTCCTTAATCCCTTATACTTTCCGTCCCTGCTAAAGCTTATCAGGTAGTATTTGATTTATATCAAACATGATATTTTCAATTAATTATAAATATGTATATAATTTTTTATTATTTTATCTGTCTTTTTAATTTTTAGGTCTTTACCCTAATTAATCTGAATCGATCCGTATTATATATTTAATTTGATGGATTAAATTAAATCAAATCGAATCAACCCTAAACTTCAGTTATTTTTAAATCAAATTCAGGGCGGTAAAGACCCACCCGCCTGATTCTCATCCCTCTACGTTAGGGTGTTCAAAAATACCCGACCCAACTACTCGAATAAAAAAAATCGAGTATTTATCCGAAATTTCTTTTGGTCCGGATCGGGTACCCGACCCGTCATTTTTTAGGTTGGGCCTGGATCACAAAATTACAAATTTTCAGGTACCCGATTCTATTTTTTTATTTACTTTAAATATTATTATTATTTAAACAAAATATACTTATATTATTATATTTCCATATCAAACAATCTAATTTCTAAATCTCGATCCCACAAACTTTATTTTTAAAAAAGAATTAGGGACTCATTCTAAAAAAATAAAATTAAGATTCATTGTAAATTATAAATTTATTTTTTCGAGTTGACAAAATTCGAACTTTACTCGTTTAGATATACATTATTTTTATATATGCATTGAGGAATACGAAAATCAACTTAAGATTATTTACTATTTAATCATTAATTTTTATATATTAAAATAAATAAACTAATTAAAAATATTTAAAAAATATTTTTTTAAAAATTCCTTTCGACGTTATGTTTTGTTTTGAATTAGATTCTATAATTTATGTCTTAAAATTTATGTTTAGATTATGTAACTAGTGTTTTAAAATTTTATATTTTGATACTGAATTATATAATTCAAAATTTTAAATTTATGTATATTTTTTTAAAATTAAATTTAAAATTTTATAATTTTTTTTTAAAATCCGGGTACCCGACTACCCGAATTTTCGGGTACCCGGGTATTTGAGTACCCGAAGTACCGGGTACCCGAAAAATCTAGGTCGAACACGGACCAAAAATTTAACTATCCGAAGATCCGAATACCTGGTACTTACCCGGATTTGAACACCCCTACTCTACGTGCGTCGTAAAGTAAAACACTATTAGACATTTAGAGCACATTCTATGGGTCAACCATACCATTTAAGCAACATGACACTAATATTCCGAATCGAACTACATTAAATCTCGTCTCTTACATGTGTCTTATTTTATATTGTATCACTTTATTTATTTATTTTCACCCATGAATTCCTGACCTCAAGGAAAGGAGCCAAAAGTAAGGCACCAAAACAGTGGACAATGGTGGTAGATGGACGTGTAAGGACATGTGAATTCACTTTCAAACAAGTCGTCTACGTTATTCCACTGCTCTACCTGTGCTGTTGATCCGGTGCGGGTTTAGTGATTAATCTTCTATTAATAAATCCGAACAAACCCGACGTCGACGACGAATGCTGCTTTCCTCCTATATATAAGAGCTTTTCACAAATGCTCCAAGCATCAAAGGAAAAGGTCTTGCCTATAATCTCAGAAACCAGAGTAGGATCAAAGATGGCATTAGCTCCAGCAAGACCAGTGGCTTTTTTCTGCTCAATGATTCTTTTACTAGCAGTTAATGTTGATGCTGGTGGAATTGCTATTTACTGGGGTCAAAATGGAAATGAGGGTACCTTGGAGGAGACTTGTGCCACAGGTAACTATGATTTTGTTAATATAGCTTTTCTTCCGACATTCGGCAACGGTCAGACTCCGATGATCAACCTCGCCGGTCACTGTGATCCCTACAGCAATGGTTGCACTGGTTTAAGTTCCCACATTAAATCTTGCCAAGCAAAAGGAATTAAGGTGATGCTTTCGATTGGAGGAGGTGCAGGGAGCTACTACCTTACCTCAGCTGAGGATGCTAGGCAGGTGGCTATTTATCTTTGGAACAATTTCTTGGGTGGAACATCATCCTCTCGACCACTGGGGGATGCTGTCTTGGATGGGATCGACTTCGATATCGAAGGAGGGACGAATCAACATTGGGATGACCTTGCAAAGTACCTGTCCGGATACAGCAACCGTGGTAAGAAAGTGTATTTAACCGCTGCTCCTCAATGCCCTTTCCCTGATGCTTGGGTCGGGGGTGCCCTGAAAACTGGTCTATTTGACTATGTTTGGGTTCAATTCTATAACAATCCACCATGCCAATACACATCTGGAAGCATTGGGAACCTAGAAGATGCATGGAAACAATGGACTACAGACATTCCTGCAACTAAAATTTTCTTAGGACTTCCGGCAGCCCCAACAGCCACCGGAAGCGGGTTCATTCCTGTATACGATCTTACCTCAAAAGTTCTCCCTGCTATCAAAGGTTCAGACAAGTATGGAGGCGTGATGCTGTGGTCCAAGTACTATGATGACCAAACAGGATACAGTTCTTCCATCAAAAGCAATGTTTAGTTCCTATTTGTACATTATATCTTGTAACCAAGCTATGTATTTATGGTATAATAATATTATTATTAATGTTTTATATTAACATAATATCAATTTCATTACTTTGAAAAAAATAATACTATAAATAGTGACTATTTAATATAAAAATACTAATATTAGGACTGTAAATATTAATAATAAATTTAAAATTGAGGGAAAAAGAGAAGGGTGGAGGAAAACTTAGTATACAGTTTGAGCCATTCATGAATATCAATGACAAGGTTGCCGTTAGCTACTACATACAGTAATACTCACATGTGAACAAATTATGCATGCTTTCTGAGGTAAGGCCTAGAAGCAAAGAAAAATGTCAAATCAGAATCTACTGCCACGTAAGCAGAACATAAATGAAACTAATTTGATGTTACTAGGGTTGAATTTGAGTTCTCAATATCTTCTGGAAGGGGTTTCACATACTTCCCTAATGCCTTTTGATGGTGTTTATGCCTCATCCTCTCTAGTTTATCCTTACTCTTTTGCTTCCTTGTTTCTTTCTGCTTGTTCCGAAGATTTCTCTCTCTGTCGAGAAAACCTTGCCAGACGACCTCGCCTGTTGACGGCCATAACCATCGTCTTTTTGGATGGTCGGAATCTGCTTCCTCTGCTAAATCCTCGTCCATGGCCTTTAAGGTGTTGAATGAAAACCATTTGATCCACATTTTACCCCTACGACCTTTGAACTTGTGGTATTCTTGCATCACACCAGTTTCAGGATTCACATATACAATCCGGCGTGCACTGTGATATGCCCAAACATTTATAAGCAGCTCGAGCACCCGTGAGTAGCAATGCTTGTCCTGTAGAACACAATCACTACATTAAGAAAAACATTTGGCTATCTATAGGCCGGGGAAGTTCGACGAACAAGTTATTTCGCAGTCATGAGATTAACTTTGATAATAATAATAATGCACTTTATGTTTACCTTTGAGAAACTGAGATAACAGTGACCAGTTAGATGGTGTTCATCATACATTTGTGCATCTAATGAATCCACAAACATCCTGCAAAATGCATACGAGACGTTAAAATGTTTACAAATCAACATAGTTTCAACTGTTCATGCAGAGAAGCCATTAAGTTTAACCGTTCTTACCTTGAAAACATAACGAACTCCGAGAAGGACTTTGTTGGCAAAGCCCAACTCTGCATGACAGACCATGTGCCACCTTCTTCAGGCATGGGCGGCAAAGAGTTCAAATCATGTTGTAAGCCATACATCCTTTTAAGAGTCTCAGAGAATACAAACCTGCAATGAAATGATAAATGAAATAATTAACAAGGATTTTTTGTGTAGAATTTCATGTTTTTGCAGTTGAAATAATTGGTCAACTTTACAGTTCTTACTTGCAATTTCCAGCATTTATTGCATCACAGAACGACCAGAAGTCCCTCTGCATGCTGTTTCTTGGATCCATGTCCATCCGGACCCAAAAGTATAGTGCGTCACCATACTTTCGCTTCTCGATGGCGTCTAACAATGAAGCTTGAGCAACATCAGACAAGGAAGCCTGTTTTAGCCCACAATTAGGTACGAGTAAAGAGGACGGATAAAAGAACAAGATATATTCATTCAAGGTGTTGCTAAGCCAATGGCATAATTCTCAGCAGTTAATCCAGAAACAAAAAGATGCATACAGAGAGACGAAATAAGGAAAAAAAGGTGAGGGTTGGACATTTTCCATTACCTTCCGAGCTGTTGCTCTCCATGACTGAAACCCTATCCAGGCATTCCTGTGTAGATGGTCAATCCGGTTAGCAATAGCAAAGAAGGCCCCGTATTCACCAAGAGTGTCCCGGTAGTATGGGTTGTTAAGAAGTTGCAGGCGAGACGGTCCATCAACATCATCCATCCCGGGTCTTCGACCTTTGGTGGACTGCAACATCCATTGGACATATGTTTCAAGTGGTACTCAAAATTATGAATTACAGCACATTCATTTTTTTTTTCATTTTACAACATCAATTTCTTGAAGGAGAAATGGGTATCCAATTGTTTAAAAATAAGTTTCAAAGAAATTCTTAATTTCATTTTAAGTAAATCAATAAGTGGAACAAAAGCAAAATGAAACCCATATGATTCTTTCACTAACTTACCAATCCAAATCCACGATAAAGAGATTTTTGATGCAGGAAAGGCCATGTTCCTTCACCAAAATAAGGTTCATATATACACAATGGTTGACCAATCCTTTCAAGCTCCCTTTCATCCCTTTCATGCAAGTCGTTCCTCATACGGTCAGCCTTCTTTGCATTTCGATATACATCCTCCCAGGTGCCACGAGGTTGATCAGTTCTATCTTTCAACTACAAGACATTTGAAAGAGCATGAATCTTCATTAAGTAACAACTTTGGGGTAACATAACAGCCCAGAACAATTCTTACCTCTTGCTCCTCTCGTTGCCTTTTGGAATTGAGAGTGTGCATCTTTTTTTCTTCCTCCCAAATCTCATATGAAAATGAATCATCCATAGCAATTAGTGAACCGAGCTTCTCCCTTCGAGAATGGTTCCATTGTTCCTCTAAGGTGTTTAAAAATTTGGAACTCCTGTCTTCAAAAGTAGAATTTAGAAAATCCTCAAACAGGTTCCACTGCCATTCTTCTTTCAACTTTGAAGGAAGTTCTGCAACAACCTTAGGAGGTGCAACTTCGGATGGAAGCTTGAGAACATTTTCCAGTAGAAAGGCATACCCTTCAACAGTTTCCTGAACCATCAAGTTTTTAACAGTTTCTCTCCCAATTGAAGCAATATTACGCGCCAATGGCAACAATTTTCCATTTGATATCACTTGCAAAATGATTTGAGTCAAAACTCTAATATTCTCCTTAGGAAAAATATAGCCATTCACCCTGTCATCAACCTAATTGTTATTGCCAAGTCAGTAGTTTGTTTGCCAAATGATCTCGAATATCCATGAAGAGAAAAGAGGGACAGAGGCTTACGTATTTCCTGATATTGGAGAGTTCTGGTGCTATGATTGGTTTCCCAAGGGACATGGCTTTCATCAAAATTTCAGGGAATGATGGCTCCTCAAGGAACGAGCCATATATCACAAGGTCAGTCATGCCGAGAACATTGTCAACATCTTCCTCGCCAGCAATATGCTTCACCACACCGCTAGGATATCTCAAGTTAAGAGCAATTCTCTGGGGTGAAATGGGATATATGTGAAATAGAGAAAATTAGAGAGAAGCTTGAAAACTATGTCCACATATGAATTTAACCACAGCATTCAATAAACAATAAAATGATTATGGCCGTACCTCAACAGCCATGCTGTAGTTGCCTGTTGAATCACTGCTTAAAATGATAATTTTCGGTTGGGAATTTGAATTCTTGTCGGATGAAAAGTCAGCAAAGAGGGGTAGTAGAGCTTGTAAAATAAGGGCATGCTCCAGCCACAAGCCTCTGTACATAAACTGACTTCCAATAATTGCAATGAGTACTTCATCAGGTCCATAGCCCATCTTCTTGCGCTGATTATCTTTGTACAAATTCATTGCATGTTCTCCTTTCCATACTGCAGCAGGAGAACCGGGAATGACATAATAGTTTCCAGAATCAAATGTAGAATAGATCATCTGCAGAAGGTAGATATAGTAAGAAGTCAAATCAGTAGTAGCAAAGCACAAATTCTAAAGCACTCTTAGAAGCACAAGCATTATGGGAAACTGATCATATAAAACTGGTTCAAAATATAAATCAGTTACTGTGATATTTTCTAATAAAGTAGGGGCATTATCATTTTAGTTGCATGAATTAGTCTCATTGTTCAGACATTCCAAATGGGACTAGATAGCACCTATATCCTTCCACAACTTTTAGTTATTAGTATGTTAACAATGAACCGATGATGAAATGATTTTCAAAGACATTACCGGAAGAGCATAATTTGGGAAGACAACAACAGTAGCCTGACTGAAAACCTTTTTCCAATCATTCACAAGCTCAATCTGCCCACTTGAAGTGTATTCTCTAGAACGCACAGCAAGTGCTCTTTCAGGAATTGTCCATATAAGTGGAACAGATTTGAAAGGTTCCTGCATAAAACTATAACAAGTAAACTCATTCGTGTTAATTGACTCAGACAAGTAACACTTTTAGTGAAAATTTTAAACATACAATTCAAAAGATCAAATAAAAGCAAATTAATGTCTTCAGCATGTATGCTAAAGCAATCTTAAACTTCCGAAAAATAGTGTTGCTGGATGAAAAATAGTATATCATACCTAGAAAAGACACTCTTGGCCTCAAGAGAGCTAACAAGTATGCCGTCATAGCTGCAAAACAATATATCACAATTATATACCCCCAAAACAAAATTCTATGCAGGAGAAACTAGATATTTTAAGGAAGAAAATGACGTCTTGTCCTGAATGAAAGCAAAAACCTCCACAATCACTTGATCAAACATTGTCAAATAGTTCAGTAATTGGATATATAAGATGAAGACATTCAATCAAACATTGTCAAATAAGGTATCAATCCTAAGGTGGAATTTTTGGAGATTACAAACAAACAAACGTACTTCAACCAATCAACAGCAATCTCGTTCGGTCCGACTTTAAGAACAGTGACTGGAACTCTGATGCTTTGCCAAACATTGCGCACAGGACCATCTTCAAGGGAGTAGACCTTCCAAGAAAGAAATTAAAACACATGAAGCTAAGATGAACAGTTAACTTCATCTTCTAAGAGCTTCAGTCATATTCAATGGCTATCACTCCACACATTCCCAGACACATAAGCACTAAGTTTTCAGCTGAATAGACAGCTAGATTGTTCTTGAATCAACAGCATAATTCCAAAATTATATATATAAACTCGCAAATGATTAAATATCCAGAAGTCAATGCCATTTACCTGAAGTTCATAACCAATCTCTCTCAAAGCAGTTGCAATGGTCACCATTAGCAATTGTTGTGGGTCAACCAATAGATCAGGAAAGACCTTCAAGTACAAAATTTGAGGTGAAGAAAGGAGCTCCTAATAATAGATTCAGTAAAAGATCCAACAACAAAAACTGATTGAAAATAAAATAAAAAGACAATTTTCACTAACCAGTGCAAGCTGAGGTTTTCTATATTGGAAACGGTGTTGACTCCTGTTGAAACCAGATGAAGATTCCAATTTACCTTGCTTGTTTTCTCTCTGGAATTTCTCTAGAAGCTTACTGGGTTCCAATCTGACATCTTCACCAAAATCAAGCCCACCCATCTCTTCCAAATACCTCAATTCCCCCAAAACCAAACCTTTACCATCCAAGAAGGAATCTTGAGATTTGTCCATCACAGAGCCAGGTAAAAACATTTGAAAGAAGACCACGAAGAAGAGGAAAACAGCAACAGTGCAAATCCATTGAAGATAATCTAGCTTCTTGAAAAGCAAAAACCGAGAAAGTCTCGATCTGGGTCGGGTGGGGAACAGATTTCTTTCGTTCCTACTAGATGCCCTCTTCAACAAGATCCCATTTTCTAAGGAACCCATTTACATTCTCATTCAAAAAAAAAAAGCTTAGCTCTTGAAATCCAAGAAGACAGCTCAATTTAAAAAGGGGGGAGGAGGAAACACGGGGAACAAACAAAGCAAAGACTTGAAATGGGTGTTTTAAAGTTCAATAAATACAGAAAGATGGAGCTTGTGAGTATTGAAAAAGAGATGTAGCCAGGCAACAATAGCATTGAGATGGGTTTCAAAGGTCATTGAGTTGTCAAAGATGAACACAGCAATAATTATTGACAAACGGCGGCAAGGGATTTTTCTGGATATATTTTAACTAAGATTAGTAAAAGAAGGCGACATAAGATGGGTAGAATTTGTCTTTAATCTCTTGGTTCGGAAATCTATTACCCTTTATTTTAGCGTGCTCTGTCTTTAAGCCTTACTTAAATAATCAAGATTTTCCTACCTATCCAATCACGTTCTAGTTTTAATTTAAGTATAATCACCATCTGTTAAAAGACTATTTTTTTTTCCTTGATAAATAAAAATAAAGCATTTATGAATCAGTAAGAGATTGTCCTTTGAGGCGTGATTTTTGTTTATAAAACAAAATTAATTCTTAATAATCTATTGAAAAATAAATTAATTATCGACTTAAATAATAAAAAAACATACATAACTCAGGAATAATTAAGACCGGATTGTGTATTAATGGTGGAAAAATAATATACCTTTTTCAGAAAAATTTATTTCCGTTTGGCCGGCAGTCTTTTAATGAGAGTAATATGTTTTTGTTGCCCTACGTTTCCAAGCTATAGGCCCTGATTCGACTCCCGGCAAACGCAAGTATTATTTTTGCATCTTGGGAGTGATCTGTTCAAAGCCAAATCCTTAGCAGAGCCTTCTCAAAGAACAGCTGTTAAGTGAGATGTCAGATCTTATACAGCACATAAATTGTATTTGGATTATGTCGAGGAAAACAAATGTGACAAAAATTGATTGGTTTTGTCTGGAAACGACGCTATAATGCCTACTTCAACACAATGTTTGGACTTTGCAACTGATTGAACCCTATTTAAATGAAAGCATTTTGCTGAAGAAATGAGCTTTCTCAGCTGCTAATGGTCAATGTTTTCAAGCAGATGCTTTTGAGAAGATGATCCAACAGGATGCTACAACTCTTTAGGGAGGTTGTCGAGGCTGTAACTGGTTGTGCAGAAAGCAATCCTCGGGTCTTTTGGCTTTTTCATAATCGGCCTAGAGGGGACTCGAGAGCATGATCATCAACCAACCAAAGTCCATAGTCTCGGAAGCGCTTGATCTTCTTCTCAAAGCCGAGAATGTAATTATTATGAATTATGACATGCATTCCTTTGGTTTCCCGTACCCATGTCTTGTTCTTGAAGTACAATCCTCCCGTTGGAAATGCTGCCTGAGGAAGCAGGTAGAGATCCACCTGCAGAACATATTGTCAATGCATGATTATCAGAAAACTGAAGCTTACTACCAGAAACAGATCACACACCATTGATTACAGATATCAACGAGAGAAAGAGAAGGCTCATAAAACCACAAATCTCACACCACATAGGGTTTACATACCCAAACTCAAAGCAAAAGCTTTGCCATTGACCAGAAATGCAAATAGGATACAGACAAAAGACATTTCTAAAGAATATCAGATTGGATTACCAAAGATGTTCCTTTAACATTATGATAAGCGAATTTTCCATGTTACAGATTGCCAAAAGATGTAACGTCACGACCGAGAATTCATTATAATATGAATACACTAAGTGCAGCACTGTTGAAAGGAAATACATCAATTAGCAATGTTTTCCAAATTATGGCATGGTGAACCGAGTATGAGAAATTGTCTGAACTCCAAACCTTGAAGAGTTAGACAGAATTCAGGAAAACATGCCATATTTGAAATAACAAGAAGATGCATAAACATACCACTCCAGCAGTTTTTAGTAGAGCCCAGTTAAAAGCAGGCTGATCATTTGCTTTCTGTGCTTTGGACCATGGCTGAGCTTGAAGTTCTTCAATCCATTTCTTCATTACTAGTTTTGCTCCATCTGTGGCACGCAGAAAAATCATACAACTACAAATATAAGGACGACCCTTTTTCCCTGGAGGCGGCAAATCATGGGAGTGGTTCAGTGGCTTCACCTGATCAACCAAATACAAGAAGCATGAAGCAACTTTATAAGAAAGAAACAGTGTCAACAAAATATTTCCGGTACATAGCAGTCCAGGGAATTAGGGTGACTATTAGGTTAATTACAAGATACGTTCTTCGTCCCTTTCATCACTCATGGCTTAACAATCTAGTAGAATTGCTTAATCTTAATGAATATTTTGGCTACTCTCGCATTGAATAACACATTATAGCACTGTTTTGTTCTACACCTCCAAGTTCCAAGTATGAAACTAAGCAAATTTTAAAGAAAAACAGGCTAAAAACTATTATAGCAAAGTTAGAAAACATACTGCAGTCATGTCATCAGTGAAGTAAACATCATGATTTCCTTCCAAATAAGGGAAAGGATCATCCAACCACACCATATCAACATCATTATACATAACATTGTAGCCGAGCTCCAAAATTTGCAGCAAATGGCGAGGCCTCCTGGCAGTAAAATTGAAGAATCCCTAAATCAAGCACCCAATAAGCATCCATTTGGAAATGCTAAGTACAAAAGAAAAGATAAAACTCAAAGCGGGAAACCAACCTGAGAGCCAAATTTATGGGCAGATTGTGAATCAAGAGCGGGCGGGATTAAAACGGCATGGCCAGGCCATTTTTCATTGACCTTGTCAAGAGTAGCATAATCCTCAGCAATCACAAGGACTTTCTGTTGGTGCTTTTGTCTGGTGATACTAATCAGCCAATTGTTGAGAAAAGGCAAGTACGGATGACTCACGGCGCAGACAATTAGGGTACCATTTTTGGCGACGAAGGAAGCGGCTTCAGCCAAAGAGTAGTCCCGCCATTTGGAAATAGAAGAAGATGCCATTTTTGAGTTAGAGAACATGGATTGAGGCATGCCTGACCATGGCGCAAACACTCCGAGGATTACCACGAGCGAGAGAAGAATAATTAGGGCTGTTGGACTGAAGATAGAAATGGGTCTTTGCGAGGTTGATGAGGAGCGTGGGGAGATTGGATTGGCGTTTGAGAATGGATTCTGTATGGGTCGTTGGTGCAAGAACGATGACATTGGAGCTGGAAATACTACAGATCGTAAAGAAACGAGCTTTATTTATGAAGGTTTTAACTAACAAAACGGCTCCGACCGGAGTGAGATTGGGGTTTAAGGAAATGCGTTTTGAGATCGGATCTGTAAACGATGGTGGTTGATGACAATAGCTTTATAGTGGAGGAAAACAGTAAGGAAGGATATGATTGCGGGTCGGGTTGTCGGTGTTGAGTCCAAACTCCGAACCTCTTGGGATAATAACGGAACGAGACAAATGGATTTTTGGTCGTCTTAATTTAAAAACTAAAATATTTATTTTGATTTTATTTGGTTTTAATATATTTTTTACCATATAATAAAAATTATAATTTGATCTTAATTTGACTCAATTTTTTTAATAATATGACCCGACTTAACCCTGATTTTTTAATTAAAAAACTCACCTCTATCGGGTCGAATCAAAACCATCGATTTCGAAAGTAATTGTCATCTTTATATTTAGTATCTATTTATTTTCGTGTTTTTATTTTAATTATTTAATTATTCTTTAAAAATATTTAATTTTATTTATTATCTCTATTTTAATACATATTATTAAAAAATTAATGATAAAAATAATGTAGTATATCTTTTTATTTTTTCTAATAAAAATTGACACATTAAAATAAAATATAAGAATAAGTAGAGTAATAAATGGATAATTTACCTTTTTTTCTTTTTGATAAATGAGAATCAGCTTTACTCATTTTGAATAAAAGAATTTTGTGAATTGACATTTGTTCTTGGAATAATTTTGTCCAACATTTTCAATGACTCTAAATTACTTTCAAATTTTAAAAAGATTAGAATTGAATTTTAAAATATTGTGTCCGTAAAACCTAATAATTAGACATAATAATTTTATTATTGGACAATTAAAATATTAATAAAATAGAATTATTATGATCTTAACGCATTTTATTAATAGATTCAATTACTATAAAAAATTTAAATATTAAAAGTTAAATATACTAAATTATTTTTAATTATAACCAAACTGATAGAATGTATAAATTTCGATAACTTAAAGTGGAAGTTATACTAGATGTTCGGTTGTAACAAAATTTTAATTGAGTGATTAAATTATAATTTTTTAGAAAAATGATATTTTTCAACCAAACATGTAATTGAATGACTTGGGGTGAATTTTATCCATTAACAAAATATGTAAATGTGGAAATGTTTAAATCAGTACTCATATTCCATAAATTAAAACATTTAAGACCTGGACAATTGTTTTTTCTTTTATTTAGTTAATAAGGATTACAATAGTATTTTATTCTACAAGATAATCTCAATTATTTTTATTAATAATTTAAAGATGTTATCGAACTTTAAAATTGTTTAAATTTAATAATAAATTTTATTTAAAGATGTCAAAACAATTGTGGAAAATAGTAAAATAAATGTATTTAGGGTTTTTTAAAAATAATATTAATATATATATTACATTATATATCACATTAATTCAAATATAAATATATATTTTTAAGAATATTTTAGTTTTTTAAAAGATGATTTATTTATCTATTAATATTTATATATAAACCAGGTTCAAAACCTTCCAAATACATAACGGAGTTACATAAATGAATTAAGACCTAATGATATAAATAAGTCAATAAATAAAATTAAATGTTATATTTAAATTAAAATTTAATGATCAAAGCATAGGATTATTGATGAGAGTTGGTAACGTTACTCATCTTCCTTATTACATATTTTATATAAATTGATCTGCTGCTCAGTAGTATAAACACATGGGGACAAACAAGAATTTAGTTTTGGGACATAATTCAACAACTGGAAAAAGTGGGAGGGGGACTTACAGGCAACTGCATACGCATAAACGAGAGGTTTTACGTAGTGTCATCGTCGTCGTCATTGCCGTGATTAATGGAGATTCATGCAACATATCCAGCCTTTAGCTTCATTGCTTTGTGTTTGACAAAGAAAGCTGACAGCACACTTTTGCTCCTAACAGGGGCACGAATAATCTGACGGTTTGGGTTATCGAATGACCGGAATGCTGTCAAAGGTTTGGATCCCTCTAATTCCTGCAAAAAAGCAGGGGTTTTATACATAAACATTCAAAACAACAAAGTATATAGGATGATCCACCACAAAAATTTGGATTAAGCATTTTCTGGAAATCGCAAATGAAAAATGAAACGAAAGTCACTAACCAAATATCAATTGATGTACCGAAAGGAATCAAGATAAAATCAATCATCGATAGTATTAACGTAGAAACATCAATTTAAAGGACATCAATGTATTCTTGGTGATTTGAACATTACCCTTTCTATGATACCCAATGATGGCACCAATGCATTAGAAGCAGGAAAAGGTGTTGCTGCAGACTTTGTCCTTGCATTATCTCCATTTTCTGCCAGAATTGTAGTCAAAATACAAGCCGTATCATCAAAAGTATTGTTTCTTTTTGTTTTTCATTTTTCTTTTCTTCTTTGTTCTTTATAGTCAAAAACCTTTTGTCAAAATACTATATGAGCTACTAGTCCAATATACATACCCACTAATTGGAAAACCTCAGACACGGCACCAGATGGTTTTGAGATTTCATTGCTGCATGGTAAGCAATGTTAATAACTTCTTGCTCTCAGCTGAACATTAGAACAAACACTGGAAGGAAAATATACATTCAACATTGAGTTTTTAAGCCAAACTAACCTTGCTAAAGGTTGTGAAGTCCCTTTCAAAGTAGACTTGGTTTCTGAGGATAGGTGCCACGATAGAGTTTTTGATGCAGGAGTATCTATAGTTAAAATCATTTAATCAGTGCCACGATACTTGCCTTCATCCTATAAGAAAGTATATTGCAAAAACGCAGAAAACAACTAAAATTTGATGAGTTCCTGTCTGCTAAGAAACACTGTACCTGAAGGCTGAAGAAGAGATTTAGCCTGAAAATAGTTTTGCCTAGCATCTGTGGGTGCCTGAGGACTAAAATGTACCTTCTTGATGACAAAATCTGGCTTAGAGAAAAATGCAATGGAAGAGAAGCAAAAAAACAGGACAAACAGAAAAGGGAAATGAGAAAAATTACAAAACTTCCAACCCACTAATTAGATTTCGGGGGGGGGGGGGGGGGGGCTTCTAACTACTCTTACTTGGTAAAATGTAATGCTTGTGATGTCTTGGGATAAATGCCAACAGCTGCTGCTGCCTGAGACCTTCTTTATCCGTGTATGTTTGGCATGTAAGAAGTTTCTATATTAACGAACTTAAATTAGTTGAGGCCCTCCGTTCAATATATTTTTTGTACTAGCAAATTAAACAAGAGAAGTACAAAGAGATTACCTGATTTATACAAGATGCTTTTAGCTCTATGGTTGACACTTCCGCTGTTTGCTTCTCAAGAAGATCAGTTAACTTGTAAGCTACAGTGCCTAGGTGATCAACAGCATTAACAAGAGCCCGTACAGCATAATCTTTCAGGTTGTCCAGTACCCTAACAAATGTATCAGACATAGAAAAATTTTCATTATGAGAAGAGAACAATGGAAGTAAACAAAACACAATCAAAATGCATAAGTATGCCAGGTTGACAAAAAAAGGCATCGCAGAGGCATTACATGCGAATCGATCAAGTCCTGAAGTTAATCATGGTATTGGTTGCATGAAAATCGAAAGGTTGTAATTAAGCACGTTTTAAAGTAAAATAGTAGCCTTACATCTGCTTCTGCTCATTATTGAGATAAGACTTTTCACAGTATTCTGCAGCTGAATAAAGTTGAGGCCTTAAGTTCTTGAGCTCCTATAAAACACAAGGGTCCAACTTATCAATTAGTATAACAATGAAATGCAGGAAAGTTTCAAAATGCATGAGCTCAAGAATTCATGAAGTCAAACAAGGACAACAAATTAGCAAACCATACAGAAGTCTCAACTTTTGCAGATATTGTACTCAGAGGCAAGGATTTTCCAATTTTCTCCTAATATGACATTCTTACATTGTAGCACATAATGGACTTGAAACTCAAAAAAGAGCTTTCCAAATGCCTAATTCAATTCAATTCGCTTCCTACTTGACTAATACTCTGGCTCTAAGTCTAAACCCGTGAATGGAAATCAAGCGAGCACTGATCTTCAATCTATAACAGAGCTTTTCATAGGGAAACAAAGGGAATTTCTTTATTCATGTGATTTTCTCTCCCTCACATTTCCCCGTTAGCAATCAAGCAGTGACATCTAAAGTCAACTAAAAAACAAATCAAAATCTTAACAAAATTCAAATGAAAATTTGAAAGATATCCAGATCTGATCCAAAAAGACAAAAACTAGTACTTAAGAGTGAACCTGCAAAGCTTTAACGAAGCTCTTGCTACGCTCCATGGAGACCTCATCGAAAGTCATGGCGGGATTATCAGGCCTGTGAAACTCCACCTCCATTAAGTCGCCTTCTCTTATTAAATTCCGAGGATCAAAATCTCAACCCCTAAACCTCAAAAACGAAAATTGAAGAATTCGAGCACCAAAAAAGACGTGAAAATACAGCTAATAAATGAATAGAACTAGAAATAGATAGATTTGGAGGTTAGATTTTTGGTGGAATAGCTAAACAAACTTGAAAGAGAAAAATAGAGTAGAAAATAATACTTTAAACCTGACTGCAATGAAACTTTGAGTTCTTATCAAGGGAAAACGACTTCCCACCCAGAGAAACCGAGTGTTTCTACTGTTGTATTTAATTCCCAAGTGGTATCGGTTCCTGCGGTGGTTGAGTTGACACTTGACTCACTTCACTCGTTCCGTTTGGTGATTCCTTTTCATTGTTTTCATGTTTCTGACTTTATATGGGTCATCTAGATTCTCCAGTGAAGGGTTTTTTTAATATTTCTATCCAATAATAAATACAATAATGTTTTCATTTTATAAAATTTTATAATCAATGACTCAACAAAAGATCCTACGATTTGTGTACTAAAGTTAGGGATGGCACGATCGAATTTGACAAGTTTCGATCCGATTCGATTTGATTAGGTCGGATTTTTGGTGAAAACTTCAGATTTTGATCGGGTTGAGTTTCCTTCAAGGGTGATCTCGGGTCAGTTGGATTTGGGTTTAGGATGGAAAAAATCAGACACGACACGACCCAGGATAAATAGTGTAATTTTTTTATATATATTTTAGGGATATTTACAATAATGATCCCTCTTTATATATTTTATACAATTGTCACTAAAATTAATTTTTTACAATTAGATCACTAAAAACTAATTTTTTACAATTAAATCCCTAAATTTTATTTTTTTTACAATTAAGTCCCTAAATTAAAAAAATTAATGATTCAGGTCGAGTCGGATTTTAAAACTTAAAAATCAGGTCAGGTTGAGTCGGATTTTTTCAGTGCTAAACCCGAATCGGGTCGGATGACAAGTGGAGGATATAATTTTTCAATCGAATGCGAATAAATCGAAAATCCGACCCGATCCATACCCCTCTCTAACTAAAGTCTTATTCTTTTTACTAGTATATGGACTAAATTTATCTGCATAAAACTGTATTTTATTTTATTTTTGTGTGGATACTGGAGGTTAAGTGGCTAACATCCAGTCCCATGCCATGGCCAGGAAATACTAAGTATGAATCATCATAAAGCAATGATGGTTGTGGACTTACCATGATCGAGAAAATGATTGTGACGGTGGGTGGGTGGTTTTATTTTAATTACTAAAATTTTAAAACATTTAACATTTTATTTGTTTATTGAAATTTTAATTGAATTTTTTTATTATCTTTTATAGTGTTATGTTACAAATATCGTTTACCGTTGATGATTTTAAATTAATGTTCGATTTTAAATTTTATCAATTATTTTATTTTATCTTTTGAATTTAATTCCCGACCTACTGGGCTTTATACCGTGATCTAGAAGCTATCTTTTATAAATTTTGGTGGCGAAACAATAATAGAGGGAAGGAAATTCATTCGGCTAATAAGTAGAGTTCTAAAAGGGCGATATTTTTCTATTTCATCTTGTATGGAAGTAGATTTAGGCTGTGTTTAGTATTGTGTCTAAAAACTGATTTAAAACGCAGAAATAATATTAAACAATTTATTTTTAAAGAAAAAATTACGTTTGAAAAATATTTTTCAATCTAAATGCAAAAGTTAAAATTTTTAATTTTTGCGGTTGGAAAAATGCTTTTAAGAGTCAGATTACAATTTTAACCTTCATTCACTATATTTTATTATAATTTAATTTTTACAATTATGTAATTATATTTAACATAAATTATTTTTTTAGTTTAAAAATTATATATACATGTCAAATTTTTAAAAAATAATTTTTTAAAGTACTTTTTCTAAAAGCACTTTTTAAAAATAATTTATGTATTTATTTATATTTTATATTTATCATAATTTAAGTTGTTATTGTTATAATATAAAAGAATTTGATTATCATTTAAATATATTTTTTAATTTATAATATTATATCTAAAATAATAATTTATTTTGTCAAAAAGTGCTTTTTAATAATAATATTAAATATATATCTAAAACCAAAATTTTTAAAAAAAACTTTTTTATTATATTTTTTCATCATACTTTTCAAAAACAATGCTAAATTGTCCCAACACTCTTACCTCTCGTATACCTGGAGTCCGTAGAAGTATTTGGTTCAGCCGTGGCCTTCTGGAACGATCCGTGAATTACAAATTCTGCCAATGGGAGAATCTACTCACCCCTGTCTATAACTCGGGCATTTGACTCACTGTGGTCTCTCTCTTTGCCGCCTAAGGTCAAAATCACTTTCTTGCGCTTTTCTAAGAATTATATTCCTACTGCAATTCCATCCTGCCATTATTGAAGGTGATGGTCAGCTCAGCTGGTTATCTCCAAAATGTCTTCTTCTTAACCTGACAAGTCCAGTATTTCCCAATTGTCCAGAATGTTTAGGAATTTTGAAAGCTTATCTTTTCAATTTGTACGCCGCTACTTGAATTCGGTTGCCTAGTCTCTGGCTAAGCTGGGTCGATCGTTCCCGTCGCGTATGGTGTGGATCGAGGAAGATCCCCATGAAGTTGAAGACTTTTCATTGTTAGATACCGACTCCGATCCTCTTCAGTGTTAGCAACCAAACCGAACATAACTAATTAGCCTAACAAAATATATGTTTTAAAATATTGTTTAATAAATGTTGTTAGATCCACCCCAACAATTTGATAAATAATTTTAAAAATTAAATTTATTTTTATAAAAAATAGTTCATACCATATAAATTTTACTTTAAGATTAGAGTATACTTTGTTATTTTTTTATCTTTAATAAATTACGAGTTCTCTAACCTAAGTAGTTAAAAGAACGATTGTTGTTTTATAGATTATGGATTCGAACACCAATAATATCAATAGAGTGATTGAGCGATCAATGTCAAATGATAAAGATTATATTTTAAAACAAATACTATAATAGTAATTATTAATTAATTAAAAAATAAAAATAATTTATACAGTATACAACAAATTTTAGATTCATAAAAATTCAATCTCATCATAATTTCTATCTTACCAATAGGACCGAGCGTGCCCCTTACCACTAAAAATATCATTTTCGATGTTCGGATAAACACCTCTCTCTGTCTGTCCTGAACAATCCAGGACTTATGGTTCAAAGGGATTGGGTGGGTTTGCCATAACAAATTCAACACATAACAAGACAAGACGTTGACAAAGTGGTAATATTTTTTCCCCTCTTTTTCAAACAAATATTTTACAAAATAAATTAGGTTAACTATATTTTTAATATTTCAACTTTTTTTTATTATTTTAATATCTCGTCTGTTGTTTAGAAAATATTAGGTTAAACTGCAATAGAGATCATTTAATTATAGGTAGGTTATATTTGAGTCACCTAATTATTAAAAGTTATATTTAGGTCACACATTTATGAGTAAGGTTACATTTAGATCACTCAACTATAGGTAAAGTTATATTTGGGTTACTCTTCATATTTGAATTTTTTTTATCAATTCATGTATTAGATTAATTAATGATTTCAAATTAGTTACTCCAATGTTAACATGGTTATACAAGTAATTTAAAAGACAAATGATCAAATTGATGTACTTTTTCAATGAAAGGTGACCCAAATGTAACCTTACTTATAATTAAGTGACCCAAATGTAACCTTTAATAATTGAGTGACCCAAATGTAACTTTACCTATAAATGAATGATCCAAATATAACTTTTAATAATTAGGTGACCCAAATGTAGCTATACCTATAATTACATGACCTTTATTGCAGTTTACCCAAAATAATATTTAATGTTATATTTTATTTTTATTTTGATATTTCGTTATTAAAAAATAACTAATATATTATTTAAGAGAGAGAAAACACAAGTAACATACTGATTAAGAGATACTGATTAAGAGAAAGAAAATTATATATGATAAGATATCATATTATTTTCTCTCTTTTAATCAGTATATTACATATATTTTTAATAATTTTAGAACATGTGACATTGATTAAAAGAAAAAAAATAATATGATAATTTATCATATATAATTTTCTCTTTTTTAATTAATTTATCATTTTTTTAATAATAATATACCAAAATATAATATTAAATATTATTTTAATAATAAATAAATTTTCAAAATAAAATATTAAATATATAATTATCCCAATAAACTATTCGAATTGAGAAATGACTTAATGCGCATAAGGTTTCAGCTGGAAAGAGGGTATAGTAGTAGTGGGTGAGGTGTCGCCACTCGCCACTATAAAACCTTTTCGATTTCTCTTTTCCTACAGCAATTCTTATTCTTAGTCTTTGTATTTTATAACTTTTGAGGCAATATTTAAAATTTAAATGATTATTATATATTTTTAATATAATTATTAAATATTATTTTCATATTGAATAATATAATAATCATTTACGACACCTCTCCGAGCCAAACCTTACTTCGTCACTAAACTTGAATCCTTTTAATATTTTAAAGTCCATTTGCACATGTGATGTGCTTTCACTTTCCGTCGTGTATTTGAACTGCCAGCGGCGAAAAATCTTCCACCGCCAGTGTATATATTTCTTTCTTTGTCGACGCATGCTCAAACAGTGAAAATTAAATTATCCGTTGAAATATATTTTGTTGGTAGTATGAGTATAATTAGAGATAGTATAGGTTGTGTCGGGTCAGATTTTTAGCACACCTAAACATAAATATCTTAAATTCGACTCTAATCTGATCTAAATATTTTTTAAAAAATCTGACCCAACTCAACCTGAAAATAAATACCTTAAACTCAACTATGCCATGACTTGATCTATAGAAAAAATAAATGTAGGGACTAAATTGTAAAAAATAATTTTCAGAGACTTAACTACAAAAAAAATATATTTTAAAGACTAAATTATATATAAAAATAATTTTAAGGACCTAATTATAAAAAATATATAGATAGAGGAACATTATTATAAATATCTCTAAAAAATTTATGAAAAAATTACGTATTTAGTCATAGGTCGGATATTTTACACCCTAAAATCGAACCTGACCCGATGTCACTTTAAAAAATCACCCAACCAGAACCCGATTTTTTATCAAAAAAATCCTATTCGATCGGACTAGGTCGGGTCAAAACCCGATCGGGCTGGGTAAAATACCCATCCCTAAGTATAATATTAAAAAAATAATAATAAGTTTAATCCAAATATTAAGCAGCTTGATTTCATTTAAACAAATCTCAGGTTCGAGACTATAAATGACACTTTTCTTAATCAATAATTTATATTCCTACACATATTTGATTCGCAACTATAAATGACAAAGAAATTGAACTCAGAAAAAAAAATGTTATTTCTTGAGTTCGAACGATTATACTTATAAAATACATATATATTATTTAATTTTAACAAAACGAAGAGATATTATATGGATTATATTAGAAATGTTAAAAACAATGGCAATGACGTTTCTAAATTATTATTTTACATAAATGAAATGTATTTTTTATTTTAATATCTGAAGTGGATTTTCTATAAATAAAACATTTTTAATATATTCTGTAAAGGGATAAATTATATTGCGTTGATTATAAAATTTTTAAGTTTTTTAACCCATTGAATAATTCAATAATAAAGGGTGAGATGTTCTCTTATACGATCTGGATTCGAACAACATATCTTAATTTTATTAATTTAAAGGTTTAAAAATTATATTTAACATATCTGATAAATATAAATTTATATGAACTGAGGTTCTAATATATATAGATAAAAATAATCTAATAAAGGTAGAAATTTTATTTTCTAATATTTATTGTATTATAATATATATAAAATGGTGCAATTTATATTATTAAGGTCTAGTTGACGTATTGGTAAAGCCGTAAAGGTTTTGGGATTTTGAGATCCACTCTAGTAGTTAAAGATACTCATCATGCCCTGTTTTATATGGATTCGAATCTCGGTATGAGGAAAAATTATAATCTCTCTATTTATAGAAAAAAGGCTTGGGAATTTTCTTTAAAGGTTCTAGGTTTAAAATTCACTTAATTAAAAAATATATTAAATAAAATAAAATAAAATTAAAATTAAAATAAATTTATTCAATCAAAAGGGATGTATATTATAATAGTATTAGTTGATTAATTTCATTTAATTATACTAAAATTAAATTTAAATTAATATAATAAATAACAAATAGAGACTAAATATATAATTATAAATTTTTATTAACTAGTACGTTGCTTTTTATTAGATTTTAACGATTGATAATTTAATTAAAACTAATTTAAAATTTTAGTGATATTTTTATCTATTTATTAATTGAACGATTAAAATAGAATAAATTTCATAATTAAATAACATATTAATGTTAATTATATTAAACAAAAATTCTAAGAAAATAATAATAGAGTAAATTTTTTAGTATTTGGTATTTGCCTTTGAGAATGACTTTTGGAGTCGAAAGTTGCTTTGAAACCAACTTTACTGCTCAGACAAATAAAAGAACACTCCCCCCTTCACACCCCCATTTCTTTCTTTTCCTCTCTTGCATCTATAGATTATAGGTTAAAGCCTAAACACGACAACAGCCTTTAGAGAGAAAAACCCCCGCCTTCTCTCTTCATCCGCTGCCTCTGTCTCTCTCTCTGTCGTTGGTAGTATTATTTTTTGTTTATATCGAAAAGGAAGCACTAAAAGGAAGAAAAAAAAAAACCCTTCTTTTCTCTGTTTCCTCTCCAACTAAAAAATGGGTTTTGCTTAGGAATTTGTAATGTGCAGTCTTGGAGTAAACCCATTTCCATTGTTCTTTGCTATTTAAAGGAAACAAAAAGAAAATAATTTTCACTTATTACCCCATGCCTTGTTGTTTAATGGTGTCTTTTTTGCCTAGAAGCTGTTATTTTTACCTGTCTGAATTCTGAATTGTTTCTTCTTGGTTGATTTTCATTAAATCTCGAGACTTGGTTAAAATCTACCAACACCCATTGCTTCAGTTGCCCTGGAACCAGCTCCATTACAGGTATGTATATTTTTTTGTTTATTGATCCATTTGCCTGTCTGAAATCTAATCATGTTTTTGTTTTGGTTGGTGATGCTTTTTTTTTTCTTTCTCTTTAGTAGTTATTTGGGGTTTTCATTTTGATGTTTGATTGATAGTTAAGGATGGCCTAATCCTTTTCTTTTACCTACCATTATTTGATTTGTCCTAAAAAAACACTTTAGGGTTTGCTAATTTCATGAAAAGTTTGGTACTTTATTTTGTCAGTGAACAGAACACTGCTTGGTTTGGATTGAATACTCTTCTCTAGTGACAAATCTGGTTAAAAAATGTGTTTCATTTATGTATCAATCTATAAATGTTTTTTTCCTTGTTCAAGTAACAAATCAGTAATTCACATTTTTCTGTTTTTTTTGCATATTTTGTGTTAAGATTTCAAATTTATTGTGTTTTCATGAACTTTCATGGGTTTGATTCATCCTCCATCTTGGAAATCAGTGTTCTGGCATCATGTTGCTTGTGAGCAACAGTCGATTTAATTTGCTGGCTGATCTGTTTCCTTAATCTTATTGCTTCTCCTTCTAAGTATGTGTTTTAGCTTCCATTCAGATGATTAGATGTCCTAATTGATGTTCTGTTTTTCTCTTACTCATCTATGGTTGTCTGATTTTGTGAACTTGATACGCTATCCTTAGTAGGCATGCATGTAATCCCTGAAAATATTAAAACATGTTTTCCTTGGTGAATTGCTTCTTGTAAGGAAATTCCTAAAGAAATTCATTGTTTTTTGTTAGATTCTCAGGAATTTTCTTCAGGTTGTTCTTGATCATGGAAGGAGAGACTTCATGGATCAGCCATTGCATTGATGACATGTGTAAAGACATTGGTGAGTTCGATTCATTCTCAGAACTTACCGATGAAGGTAATAAAGAAACAACAGTTTCTGTGGACTCGATCCTACCCGACGACTTGTTGGAACGAATTTTGGCTTATCTTCCCATTGCTAGCATTTTCAGAGCTGGTTCTGTGTGTAGAAGATGGCATGAGATTATCAGTTCCAAAAGGTTTTTATGGAACTTTTCGCATGTCCTATCGCAAAAGCCTTGGTATTTTATGTTCACAAGTTCTGATGAACCCGTCGGTTACGCCTATGATCCGATTCTTCGGAAGTGGTACAGCATTGAACTTCCCTGCATTCAGACACCAAACTGGTTTATTGCTTCATCATGCGGCTTGGTTTGTTTCATGGACAATGACAGTAGAAGCGAGTTGTATATCTGTAATCCGATCACCAAAATTTGCAAGAAGCTTGAGGAGCACCCTGGTATGAAATTCTCTGATTATAGTGCATTGTCAATCTCAGTGAACCGGACGTCTCTGAATTATACTGTATCTATTGTGAAATCTAAACAAGTTCCCGACAATTTTTTCCAATGGGACCTTTCGATACATGTTTATGATTCTGAAACAACGATGTGGGCAATCTCCCTGACCGAGGTTCTAACTGGATGGAGAGGTGGAGATGAAAGTGTGATCTGTGATGGGGTTTTATACTTTCTAATTTACTCAACAGGTGTTGGTACACCAGAAAACCGACATGCCCTTGTTACATATAATCTCTCCAGCCGATCGTCCCCATTGGTAAGGAGTTTTATACCGGTACCAGGTCCACTTACTTGTGGTCGTTTGATGAACCTTAAGGACAAGCTGGTAATGGTGGGAGGAATCGGGAAGCAAGATCGACCTGATATAATCAAGGGCATCGGAATTTGGGTTCTTAATGAGCGGAACTGGGTAGAGGTCTCCCGAATGCCCCATAAGTTCTTCCAAGGATTTGGTGAGTTGGATGATGTTTTTGCTAGTAGTGGTACCGATAATCTCATATACATCCAGAGCTACGGTGCTCCGGCACTTCTTGTTTTCGACATGAACCAGAAACTATGGAAATGGTCAGTCAAGTGTCCGGTATCAAAGAAATTCCCTCTTCAGCTCTTCACCGGCTTTTGCTTCGAACCAAGACTTGAAATTGCTCCGTGATGTATTTCTGATCGCATTCGAGTGTGTCGCAGACAAATCATTAGTTCCTCTCATTATGATTATATGGTATCTTAGTTCCAAAACAGAAAAGAAAATGTACACAAAATGTATCCAGCAGGTAAAGCTGCTGATTTATGAAAATGAAAAATATTATCAAATTCTTGTATTGGGTGGTTTGAAGAAAGAGAAGCAGTAAAGAGAAAAAGGCAAGTATCCGGCATGCCCTTGTAAGACACTATAATCTCTTGTCCTAACAGGAACATCTTTGAGATTCATGACTTTTATCTGCTTCTGATAAGGACTTTTCCTTCATCTTTAGAGTCAGAACTCAGTGATGGGTTCCCACTTCCCAGTTCCCATGCCATTGAGTTCACCTTCCATATTGTTTCTCTATGATGTGATTGCTTAGCTTTAGTCTTTGGACCACATAACTTTGTCATGTTTTGGTTTGCCATTCTTTCTTTTATTTTATGTCTCTTTTGGCAGCATGAATTTTACAGACAACATACAGTGTCTGGTCCTGTCATTGTTCTGAGGAAGGCCATTGGCAAAGTTCTAACTCTGTTTCATTGATTCTTTGCACATTTTAAGTAGCACTGGCTTTAAGCTTGATGATCATTTCAGTTGAGTCCAGCAGCAAGATAATCAACCGACATGGATCGAATCGATACTTGCTAGCCATTTGAATCGCCGGCAAGCCGCCATGCTGCTGCCTGGCAACTTGAACGATTGCAAAGGATTAAATGTTTTTCAAAAGCAAGTTTCAGCCTGTGTAATTTCTCTTAAAATTTCAAACCTTGTTTGATCAATCTTGACATCTTAAGATGCATGTCTAGCAAATATGCTCAACGGATAAAAACACCTTGAGCCAGGTGGCAAAGTTGATTCCACTTCCCGGGACCTACAATATTCACAGTCACACCTAATAAAAAATTGGATAAAATACACGGTCATTGAACTTTTAGGACTTTCTCATTTTGGTCACCAAAATTTTAAATTTTTTATTGGGGTCACTTAACTTTTATTTTATTTTTATTTCAGTCCCTTTTGTTATATTCTATTAAAAAAATACTGGCATAACCTGTTGCTCCTTTCCTTCTTTTTCTTCAAGGTAAACTATATAAATGACCATCAAACTTTTAAAATGCTTTCATTTTAATCACTGATATTTTAAATTTTTTATTTGGGTCACCCAACACAAAGACATCTATTAAAACAACCCTAAACATATGACAGCGAACAAGGATGAAGAGATGTATGTATTGCCTCTCTCAATTTTAGGTATAATAATATTTTAGGTCTTTATTAGTTTGAAGATGAGGTTGTAGCTTGAAGATGAGGTTGTATACATTATGATCAATAGATCGAAACAACGAGTTTATATTATAAATAATATCAAGAATAAAATATGTAAAAATATTTTACGTCGGTAAATATATTATTTAAATATTATTTATCGATGGCAGACAGCAGTGTCTTAATCTCCCTCCAGGATCAATTACTGCCTTTGAATGGAAAATTATTGTCCTAGAGCTTTCAGGTTTTCCCAGTTTTTGTTTTCAGACCATGTTATATATATTGTTTTGTCGCTAAACTTTTTGTAGAAATTCCTCTTCCAGGCTTATACAAGAGCTGGAAAATATCAACAATGAATGTTACATGATGTCGATTTGTAGTGAAGAAACTTAAGGAAAGTTGCTTCAAGATGATAAATGAAGCTTTTACCTGTCCAATGTATGGCATCCTAAACATCCATGTAATAGTTCTGGCATCCTAAACATGCATATTGTACAGTAGTATATGTCCGTCGTTTTTATGTCTTAGAATCTTTTTTTTTTCTTTTCGATGTAGAATTAATGTCTCCGCATGTGCGATAATACGCAACTGTCCCCATGCAGTAATGGTAAATGTTTGTAACTATCTTTTCCATGTGCAGCAACCATACAGATTACCAGACACATAAATTCCCTTGTTGACTTTTGATGGCTTCTGTTTGAAAAATGAGTGGTGGTGTCTCTGTCTTAGCCAGTGTGCACAAGCGCTTGTCTCGCCCTGGACCCTCCGCTAACCCAAGGAACAACGCAGGGATTGACTTCGGAGCTTCCAAGATTCAGGCAAAACTCTAAGCTCGGTGTCTTGAACTTGGTCAAACTCATCTCTGAATCCCTTTGGTTCGTTAAGAGAATCATTGTTTCAATTAAAACACTAACCAACCATATTTAGAAGAACACTCATTCATTCATCTGACTGAAAGAAAAGAAAATAATGGCATCGACATAGTTGGGTGAATGGTGAGGATGTTTCAAGATCATTTAGTATTGTCGGGGGTGCATGGCATGAGTATGGGGTGAATGTATAGAATAAATATGCATGAGATTTTTGGACCACATTAAGTTAAGACAGATCTAGGGTGGACAAAAAACCCGATTATCCGGTTTTGGTTTCGAACTTGGTAAGACCCGATAAATTTTTATATGATATTGATTTCGGTAGATTTTTATTCAAATTGATCGAGTACCTGATATTACCCACCCCTAGATAGAATTACATGTAAGTGGTCCATCTTAATGATTTATCTGTAAATGTAATGTAGTCCTCCAATTAATCATGTTTATTTTTTTTTTGATAAATAAAAGGATGAGTTTAAAGTATAATAATTTAATTTAAGGTTAAAAATAAGGCTTAACTCAGTAATAGGTGCCCAAAGTATACACTTTTTCTGAAATAGGTGCTTAATGTTTTTTTTTTTGCTGAAATAAGTGACTAAACTATATATTTTTTCTGAGATAGGTGCCTAATGTATTTTTTGACTGAAATAGGTGCCTAAAGTTTTATTCCCTTAGTGTTTTAAGGTAACATTGTTAAAAGAAAATTGTTTAATTTATAAATAAGTACCTAAACTATATTTTTTTTTCTCTAAAATAGGTGTCTAATGTATTTTTTATTGAAATAAATGCCTAATTTTTTTCTTATAAGTAATTTATATTTATTATAAGATATAAAATTATTTATATCAACATTTTAATCTATTAAATTATTTATTATAATTGATTAATAATTTATTTAAATTTAAATTATTTTATCCGAGGCCTTGTGTTTTTTAAAAAAATAATTTATTTATTAATTTTATCTCACTTTTAAATATTTAAGTTTTGTTCTCAATCCAATTTCATCTCATAGTATCACAATAGTCCTACACAACTTCAAGTAGTATAAACAAATTTTCACCGTTGCTCCTTTCCCGACTTGACCAGTAACTGTAAGTAACTTAAGCTCAAGGTTTCACAACGACCTTCATGCAATTATCCCACATGCAAACATAATTTTTTTCATCATTGACACCTATTTTCCATCGATTCTACAATCATACGATGCAACAAATATTTAATCCGTAACAACGAAACCGGATCGAAAACAAAACATAAATATTTAAAAGTGAAATAAAATTAATTGTTTAAAAAAAACAAGGCCTCGGATAAAATAATTTAAATTTAAATAAATTATTAATCAATTATAATAAATAATTTAATAGATTAAAACGTTGATATAAATAATTTTATATCTTATAAGAAAAAAATTAGGCATTTATTTTAATAAAAAAATACATTAAACACATATTTTAGAAAAAATATATAGTTTAGGTAATTATTTATAAATTAAACAATTTTCTTTTAATAGTGTTACCTTAAAACACTAAGGGAATAAAACTTTAGGCACTTATTTCAGCCAAAAAATACATTAGACACCTATCTCAGAAAAAATATATAGTTTAGGCACTTATTTCAGCCAAAAAAATTATTAGGCACTTATTTCAAAAAAAGTGTATACTTTGAACACCTATTACCGAGTTAAGCCAAAATAATACAATTAAAATGTTATATTCTTTTGTAACATTTTAAGTTAATGATTTTATGATAAATTCTAAAATTGCGAAAATATAAAATCTAAAATATTATAAAAATATAATATTTTAAATTTTATTTTTTACATTTTAAATTACTTTTTTAATATATACAATTTATTTTTCTTTTGATATTCTTTTAAGAGTATACGAATCTCATGGAAATCAATGATTTTTTTATTCTTTCAAATTATATTTTATGATAAATATTATTATTTGATATTAGTAAATCTCAAATAATTTTAATATTTTATTATTTGTTAGAAATATAGTTTCAATTTTTTTTATATAAACACAACCTTAACTTCTTTACCTTTAATTTTCATTATTACTTAACATGTTATATATAAGTTGTAATTGTTTATTTTGCGTAAATTTTAACCTAGTGTCCTCAATGGTCATTTTGAATTATCATTTCACCACCACTATCATGTTTGACTAAATATAAATCTGGTATATAATATATAAATATAAAATGATATTATGTCGATAATAATTTTAACGAAGTAATTAAGAGAATAATGCCCTTTAGAAGTAAATTTAGGGAGATAGAATTTTTAATTTTATTTTAAAAATTAAAATAAAATTTACGGTACAAGTGAGGATGTCACATGTTCTACTTCTTATAAAGATTAGTTTTTAGGGATGATTTCGGATTAAAAGATCCTATATCATGTTCGTGCCAAGAGTTGATGGTTGTTAGTTAGTATTCGTTATGTCCCACGAGATACGATATTCGACGGACATGTTACTTGATGGATATTAAAATGACGCTTCTAAAATAAATTCTTAGATGACGTGATGTGATAAATGTTAACTTGCTTAAGATGTATTTCTTTTCAAGTATCGCACGACATACCGATCAAACCTATATGACATGACTGTGACACAGATTCAATTTTAACATCGATCCCTTTTAACTTTTATTTTTTTCCTATAAATTTTAAATTCTTCTAGTCTTTTCCTTTTTCCTTTTTGATTGATGATTTATCTTAGCTCTCACTGCTCCAGTGTTTGACTTGGCTTTCAAGATAATCTTATGTTTAGTCATTATTTGATTTCATATTTTTCAACAAATCATGGTTAGTGATGAATAAAGATGAACCCTGACATCATTTCATCTAGACCTCACACTTTCTAGATTTGGTTATTAGTAAGACCAATATGTTTATATAGCCATGATTTTATATAAATAATTTTTGAAATATTTAATTCATTAGAATTTAGGAGTTTGAAAATGATTATAAAAAAACAATAATGATTCATGAGATTAAAAATAAACATATAATGTCTAGTGTAATATAAATAGGATTAGATTTGTAAAATATATAAATGTTTAATAATTTTGAAAATATAAAAATGTATTAGAATTAAAAAATTATGGTTGGTTCATCATTGCATTCAGACACGAAACGCTACATTTGGATCATCCATAATCAATCTAATAAAATTTTATTTGAAACCATAAGTTTAGTTATTGTTAAAACATTCAACCTATTTAAAATTTTATGAAATTAATAGTAGTAATAATATAAAATCGATTTATAAAATAGGAACTCTAAATTTAAATCATCTTATATTAAAATTATAATATCATCTTCTCAGTTTAGTAGTAAATCGAGTCAGAAATACTACTAGTACAAAATAATACAATGTCTAGTACAATATTTTTGATAACTTGTCATTATTTAATGTGCTACAAAGATTATTAATATCTCTAACATTTCACTAACTAATATTTTTCTCTTATTCTTTTTTTAAATTATCAATTTAACATTTTCCTCATATTTTTCATTATTTTTACCTAAATAAAAAAATTATTTTAAAATTTTAAAATATCTAATAAAAGGTTATCGTTGAAACCCCTCGCCCAAGCAAAGACGGAGCCAAGATTTGGGGTTAAAGGGGCGAAACATAAATGTTTAAAAGTAGAAGGATAAATTCATAAAAATAATAATTTTTAAAAAATTAAATAGAGGAACAAAAATAAAAAAATTCTTTGGGGCGATTGCCCTATCCCACCATCACTTAGTTTCACCCCTACATCCAAATGTACTCTAAAAAAATTCTTCTAAAAATGTGGCATAATTCATTCACTTTTTGATATTTTTATTTAAAATAAAAAATATAAACATTTTAATATATATGTTCGCCTTAAAATTTATTATTGATCAGAGTGTAAGGCTGTCCCTTTTAATAATATCATCTTTTAAATTTAAATTTTTATGATTTTCTTAAAAATGTAATATACTTTGTTAATGTTATATCCAAAAATATGAATTATGAAACTAATTTAATTAAAAGAATTAAACATTTAAATTTAAATTTAGTCTAAAAATTATACTAATAGTAATTAATTGGATAGTAGCTTTAAACCTAGACCTGGGGTGCCCAATAAATAAGGGAATCCAAGGTTCATTAAATAGTTGGAAAAAGGAAGTAGAGGATAGAAACAGACTGCATATGATATAGACACCAGGCAAATAGGCAATAGCTATTGAGAATGTTGGCGTTGGACTCTTGAGAAGCTGCTTGCTTGACTGGCTCACCAAAACTACACAGCATCAACAATTCACAGTTCATCCAATGAGTGCAGATCAAGCATAAACAGACCCACAGGTTAAAGATGGAAAGCAAAGGAAAAGGGAAAAAGGGGATCCTGATGGTGGGGGAAAGAGCAGGACCATCGACTCCATCAACCGCTTGGTCACATTCCCAGTTTTCTTCTAAAAATCCCAATCATTGGGTTTCTGCCAGAACACTCTGTGCACAGCTCTGGCAACTCCAGCCACCTCATTACCCTGTTCCTAGAATCTCATGTCAGACAACAAAGTCGAGTAACTTGAGGAAGCGTATGGCAGCATCAGTGATGCAACAACGTCGATCGGTTGAACGACATGACCATGGTTTTCCAAAACCTGCATCCCCATCAAGTTATGGAAGCTCACCAGAGGTCAACATCTATCCCTTCTAATCTCTTTATAATTATCTCAGTTCTGTATATATATATATATATGTATATTTGTCTTCTTTGCAGGTGGCAGTACCTTATAAGTATAACCCTGCGATCACACCATCCAGTTCTTTGGGATTTAAAGGAAGGGTTGAGGGATCTTCAGGACCAGGTTATAAGGTTAAGACAGCAACGGAGTTGCTCAAGGTGCTCAACAGAATCTGGGATCTCGAAGAACAGCACGGGTCGAACGTGTCGTTGGTAAAGTCTCTGAAAACGGAACTCGACCGTTCTCGTGCTCGGATTCAAGAATTTCTGTTATCGAAGAATAAGGAGCAGGGTAGAATCAATGGTGTCATTCAGTCACTGAGAGACGAGCTAGAAGAGGAGGGGAAGTTACGGCAGAATTCAGAAAGCTCGTGCCGGAAGCTGGCTCGAGAACTCTCCGTGGTGAAATCTTGTTTCGCCGATGCATTGAAAGAACTCAAGAGCGAAAGAAAAGCTCGGATTCTACTGGAGAATCTGTGTGATGAATTTGCTAGAGGAGTTCAATGCCTAAAGCAAAACCATGTGGCTGATCATGTGGAAGGCCCTGAGCGGCTCATTCTCCATATTTCAGAGGCATGGCTCGATGAACGTATGCAAATGAAGCCTGCAGTAAGGAATCCATTGAATGAGTCAGTTAGTAGATCCCCTCTGGGTGCAGCTGGTGAAGAAGATTCATATGGTAGTGACAAACAATGTAATGAACTTAACAAAAGTGTAAAGGTGATGCCTCGTGGTGCCGGCAAGGGAAGTAAACTGATTCGTTCTGCATATCACGGCGGTAGTTCGGTACGACGACGGGTATCAAAGTCGAAATCCGGAGATTTCGAAACATCAAATTCTTCTCTGAAATTGGGAAAAGAATCCACCGAAGGCAAGGTTACCAAAAGCAAGACTAGAAAGCCAGCACTAGTATAATAGATTCTATGTTTTTTAGATGAACCATTGTTTCTAGAATTGCTATGATTCGATAATGCCAATGAAATTGTTTCTTCATGAACAAAATTATTAATGTTTGGTTTTTCGGATTAACTCTAATTTTAATTTCTAGATTGGCTGTTGGTCGAAATGGAACTCGGAAGTTGATGTTCGTTTTCAGACAAATATATCATGTTGTTGGATTTGGTTTTTATTTTAGAAATAATGTATGGTGCATGTTTTCTTAGAATAATTATCATTTAAATGATATTCCAATAAGTTGTTGTAATTCCAGAGAGGTTGATGAGAGAGAGAATGGTTAACGATGAAAAAGATTTTGGATTAATTCGTCAGTATTTATAAATATTGATAATTAAATTTATAAAATTAACTAAAATTAAAATTAATTTAATAGAATAATGTAAAGATCGATGATTAAATGTAACATATTTGAGTTCTTAATGTTTGTCTAACTTTGGTTCAGGGGTCTAAACGAGTCCAGTTGTAGTGAACTCGACTTATTAAGATTTTGAGTAATTTGTAACGAGTCTGAGAAATTTGGGTTTGACTAGACTCGTTAAGAATTCAGGTTAAATTCGAGTTTGATCGATCCCAATTGAGTAAAATATTAATCGATCTTTGATCGTGTTAGGCTTAAGTAGCTCGAGTATATTATATTATAAAAGTAAAAAAAACTATTATATTATATTATATTTTTAAGTAGCTCATGAGTTCTTTTAGTCAAGTATCAAATAATTCGATTCGAGTTCGAATTCGAGTCGAATCATCGAATCAAACTTTAACCGATTTTTGATTGAATCAAATTCGAATAAATCTTGAAGTCATATGTGGAGAAAATATAGTCGGATGCTATTATATGACGTTCATTTAATCAACATACAAAATTTAATATTCGAAAGTTAGGTCTATCTCTCTATCAATCTATCTATAAAATATTACAGGATCCGAAACTATCCAATCATCAATCCTAAAAAGGGATGGGATTAAATTGAAGTAGTTGATTTTCGAGTCGAAATTAAAGTCGAGACGGTAAAAAACCCGACCCGTTCTCGTCCGGTGACCATCCGACCTGAAATTCGAACTCTGGCCTTTAGGCTACTCGACCAGCACGCTAACCACTAAAGTATGTCTAGCCATTTCAAAAAATAATAAACCCTATAGTCTACAAGTAGTTTATTATATTAATGTTATTTTCGTATTAAATTAATATTAAATTATAGCTCAATTGATTAAATTAAAAATCTATAATATAATCAATTGGACATTCAATCCAATTTTTACAATTAAAATGTTTGTTTTAAAAGATTATTTTTTAAATGAGATGTTAAAAAAGGCCTAATGGCTTTGTTTTAATTCACTTTATTAAACTAAAACAGAATAGACAAAAGAAAGTAATTAATCTCACAACAATGTCGAGAAATTATATCATGTGTCATTTTCATCACGTCAATTACGAACGTCGATCCTACAGTCAATGAAAACATCATTATCAGTATATTAAATAATTTAATTTTTCAAAAAATATAATAATAATTATAAAATTAAAATTATAAAAATTAAATCGAATAAAAATATCGATTTGTGTATTAAAAAAATCTTTATCCATAAAATAATGAGAAATTTTAACGTTGTGTTTACCATCTTAAGGTGTGGGTGACGCAGTTAGGTGTATCACCGCCTTCAAGCTGTTTCATGGTGATTCCCTTGCAATTAACGGTAACCCCCAACATGCCGGTCCTGAATTCCCCGAAACTCGCTCCGACTTTCGTCTTAGCCGCCACGTTCACCGTCAAGTTCTTGGCTTTGTACCCAGCCAGAAGCCTATTCGCCGCTGCATCATCCACCTGCTTGTTGCTCTCCTTCGTCTCCACTTTCAAACTCGTCGTGTTTTGTTTCATTGAAGTGAACTTGGGCACGTTCGTCGTTCCCAACTCAATCTCGTCGCCACCTTCTCCAACGCTGACGTCGACAACCGTGTCGCCGTAATAATACGTCATCCTCCCGTTTGGATTCTTTACTTCGATAACCGTCGTAGTCGCGGCGTCGAGATGGGTTCCGTCGAAATTTTCTGTGATGTTGAAGCTGGAGATTTGGAATGATTTGACGTGGAAGACCGGCAACTTGGGGTTGAACCAAAAGTAGAAAACGACAGCAAAAATGAGGATGAAGGCGATAAGGAGGGAGAAGAAGCTGCAGCAAAAGCAACAACAAACACGAAAACAACTCCTCTTTTCCTTGTTGGTCCGGAACGAAGGCGGTAGAACCGGCTTTCGCGGAGGCGGTCTGAACCCAGGTTGTGTTGCCGGAGTGTTTGGGTCTTGGTATCCCGGTGGCTTATTGAGTGCCGAAGAAAATGCAGAATCGGACATTGCTTTTGTGATCGAATGAGACAGAAAGAACAGAGGAACGGCTTAAGGAAAACACAGAGAGTTAGTTGGGTAAGGAGTGAGGAGAATATCAGTATAACTATAAATATATCAATACAACCTTTTGAAATTATTTTTCCAAAAGGCGTACTAGTAGAAGACTAAATTTTTTAAATATTTTTTTATCATTAAATATTTTATTAAATTTTAGAATTAAATTTAAAATAATTTAAATTATGTATCGGTACAAACGTATTGGAATTTTTTGTAAAAATTTTACTTTAGAACGGTATGTTAACTTTCTCGTATGTTATAACAATTATTTTTATATAATGATACCCACAGTTATAACATTTAATATAGAAAAACTACAACCTAGGCTAAAAATTAATGAATATATATAAAAATAAATCTTAAAAATAATTTCAATAACAATATAATCATTCTAAACTATTTAAGTACGTATCTTTGAATTCTTATCGTAAAATTCTTATAATCTACTTGAGTATTTTTCTTTATAATTTTATTTTTATTAAGTGTTGGGGTTTAATGAACTTCATTTATTTAAACAATTACCTTGTTAGGTTTTCATTAGTTTACTTCTTCAAATTCACCTTTAAGAAAAGGTGTTATTAGGGTGTAATCGAGGATTAATGAAATTTTTTTTATAAATGTTATTGAATTTTTATTAAATCTATAGAAAATTATAATTATATCGCAATTAAGAAGTAAAATAATTGAATTCAAAAATTTAAAAATTCTTACAACCCAAAAAAAAAAAAAATTCTACGGAGATAATCATACATATAAAATTCAGAAGCTTCTTGAATCTCATTGTCTCTATCCAAACAAGACGCATAACGAAGGAAGAAGTAATTGCAGACGATCCAAACTGTCAAGCAAAAAGTACCGCTACCCAGGACTGATTTCATCGGCAAACAACCATTAATCGAGTGGGATAAATCTCTTCAAGTGACCACTGACAAAAATATAAATCAGAAATTAACATCGATTGAATCTCTTTGCGAACAATAATCGATCGCTAGGGTATGTTAAAGCATGTCACAAAGACAGACGAATCAATACTAAGATTGATTGTGGACCACCGGTCAAAAAGATTGATCAAAGTTAAAAGCAGTTAAAGATTGAAATTTTTGTTGAAGAGAGCGGCATGAAATTATTTTCTTTAATGAAAAAAAGATAAATTAGTGATTTTTTTTTAATCTGAATTACTAAAATAGTAGATCTAGACTTTATTAAAAAATTAAATCACTATAAACTTTACAGTATTTTCACCAATAAAATTTGCTAAAAAAATACATTCAAAATATTAAGTCCTTATTTTAGCATAATAAAAAAAATATTATTCTTATTTAACCGTTTGAAGGTTGGATTTTTTTTAATTATCTTTAAAGATTTATCTGAAAAAGTAAAAACACAAATTAATTAATTAAGTATTACAATAAGATCAAACTCTTTTCTGATTTCGGTGTTTATTGTTAAACACTGAGCCTGGGGCTGCTAATCTCAAAGATCAAAATCACATCTTAATTAATGTTTGACTTTTTTTTGTATCTAATATGAACCAATTTTAGTACTCCCCTCTCTAGTTAATCAGACAGGATACAAAGACAATGTATGTACTTTCCAAGTTGGTTTGGTTTCATATGGAGTTGTAGACTTATCTTTTTCATGCTACTCTAATTTTGGATAAGGAGTATTTGTATCGATATAAGTTCAATTTTAGAAAAATTTAGAACGAGTGACGCATGTTGTTAAACATCGTTAATATAATTTACTGTTAAATATTATTATTTTTTAATATTTTTTAAATAATTATTAAAAATTTTAAAGACTCGAACATACAATTAATTATATTTTAAAATAAAATTAAAAGAAATTATTTCATAAATCATCTTCACAACCTCATCCATTGTCCTACCTAATTAAATGAAACCTCATCATGTTTATTTTTCATATAATATATATTTTTATAAATTAAAATTACAAATCATTTTTCTCGTACCTCATATATTAATTTTGATTTATAGAATCATACATGAAATTGTGAAAATGGATTATGAAATATATTTTTTAATTTTGTTTTAAAATATAATTAATTATATGTAAAATCTTTAAGATTTTTAATAGTTATTAAAAATTAATAATGTTCAATGATTTATTGCAATAATAGTGTTCAATAATGTATATAATCCATTCTAGATTATTTTTATTTTTATTATTAACCATTAATATGAAAATATAAAAACCAAAATAAATAATTATCATTAATTGAACAATATAAAATTTTAATTATCTATTTTTGCAATTTTACTTTTCTTTATGTCTGCTAGAAAAATAATTAACAACAAAACTAAATAAAATATTAACAGTGAGTCTTCTAATAGAGATTTTTATATACATAAAATTTCGAATTTAAAAATTGCTTATTACTCGAACCAACATTAAATCTTATTTACCTTAAATACATTCAAAGAAATGCCAAAGCCTAAGTTTTCAAACAATTAACACCTTCAACCCTATTCAACATTTCCACTATCTCTAGGACATTTGACTTTCCTAACCAAAACTTCATACATATTTGCCTAAATTACTTTCAGAATATTTTAATTTATAAATCGAAAATAGACCCGAAACGATTTTACTTAAACTAAAAGCAATTCGAACTGAAGTTAATTCGACATAAAGAAAAATATTAAAATATAAAAAAGATTAAACATAAATTGTCGTACAACTCACCAAAAAATCAAATATACATACTATATAAATTTATATATAAAATAAAAAAATTAACTCGTCTTAAAAATCCAATTAAAACCTATCAATCTCCTGTTAACTTAATATTAACTCAATTTAAAATTAAATTAATCAATATTAATTAAACTTAAAATAACTCAAATACTAAATTAAGTCTATTAAATTAGCACATCCCTATTTACCAAAGCCCAGAATCCAGAATGGCAGAGGCCGCTTTGATTAATAGATTACATATGAGAACAGATTTTTTATTTGAATTAACTAATGTGAGATTAATTTTTTGGTAACGCTTTTGATTTTAAAATTTTATTTTAATTAATTTAAATTGTATATTTAATTTTGATAAATAAGTACGTAAGTTTTATAACCTAAATGGTTAATGGAACCGTTATTTCTAAAAATCACGGGTTCGAGGACACCAATAATTATAGCAAAGTGATTAAACAATCAATGTTATATTATTCGAACCTTAATTGTCTAAATGCACACACCTAGTTAAGAGATTTTTTGGTGAGTGCATCTCAGGGTAAGAAAATGGTGTAATCAACGTAACGACGAAATAAACGATTTTTTTGGGTCTAATATACGATATTTTTTGTCCAAATTTTTATAAACACGTTAATTTCATATTTTATTTTTCATTCATTGTTATCTCGTCGTTTTGTATGTAAAATATACGTACTAAGATTATAGCTGAAAGATTAGTTACAAAGTAACTGAATTTGTTGGAACTGAAAGTTGAAGTAAGTTGGAGCTGAAGCTGTTGCATACAGGTACGTAACTATATAAGGGTGGAAAGGGACAATCGTCTTCTCGAATTTTTTCTTATTTTTGTCCATTTATTTAATTTTTTAAATTATTTTTTATGAATTTACCCTCATACTTTTAAACATTTATGTTTTGACCCATCAACCCTAAATTCTGATTTCGCCCCTAGTTATATAGAATACATCATTAACATAAAAAGATGAAAGATGTAAATGTCCTTCATCTTTTTATGTTGATAATAATTATAGATATAAATAAATATTATATTAATTTTTTTTTATATTAGCACAACCTTTATTCATGATTTATATGTCAAATTAAAACCCAGTTTTAATCCAAATCATGAGCAGTATAATCTGGGGTGTTGGGTTGAAAACGTGGAAACCAATGGGGGTAGAAATTATTATTAATATTTTTAACATGGTAATTGAATTTTCAAATAAAAGCTTGAAAATAGTAAGCTTTAATACAGTTGAGTTGAGCTTTCTGGACATGTCTGGTTACAGAGACAGGCATGTGTTTCACGTGAGAAAAACACACACGCACGACTCGTGCTGGTTGAATTTCATTGGTCAAGGTTGAACCTTGCTCAATGCTGACCAAAGGAGGACCCACACTTGTTTTTTATATATATTTTTCTTTCGGCACTTTGGTTTATTATTTAAATGGAAAGAGCATTTTTTTTAGATTGTTTAATCTGCAATTATTAACTGATATGATAATTTACAGTTTTGAAAATTAATGAATTAGTCCAAATGATAATAATTTTGTATAGTTTAAAAAGATTTTATGTTTGAAATCTTATACTAAAAAAAATGTTAAATAAAATTGATTAATCAATTATTTTAATTCGATTATATTTTATAATTTTAAACAAAATTAATTAATTAATTTGATAACAAATAATTATTAGTTTATAATATTGTAATATTTTATATTTTAACAAATAAAGAAAAAAAATTATTACCCAAATTAAATATTTTAGTAACTGGTTAACCAATTATTTGATTTAATTAGAACACTATAAATTTTAATAATTAATCAAAATAATTTTAAAGATTAATCAAATCCGGTTAAGGTGCAAATTTTCATAAATAAATTATTTCAAATTGATAATAATTCACAGTTTTAAGCAATTAACCAAAATATGATCAATTAATAAGTTGAGTTACTAAATTGAAAAAAAATAAATTTTAGTAACCAAAGTAAGAGTTAAAAAGAAAGTTGAATGATAAATGATGTAGTTTATCCATTATTTTATTGACTAAAAAAGAAAACTAATATAAAAAATCATTAACTTCTGATGGGATGAATTATATTAAAAATATCGTAAAAATTTAGTGATTAAAATAAAAATAAATTAAAAGTATAGTAATTATATCATAAATTTTAAAGATCAAAATAAAAATGTATTTTAATTCTGGGAAAAAACTTTAAATTCGACGCCGGTCATCTTGAATTTGAGGATAATAATTTAAAAATCTGATCTTGTGGTGCCACAAAATGATTTTTGTGGTTTATAGTTTCAAATATAAATCCGTGATCCTGAATTTGAGGATTATAATTTAAGTTGCAAAAATAATAAAATTATATTTTAATTCTTTAAATATATATTTTATATTTTAAACCCATGTTAAATTTAAATATTAACACAATTAAACTAGGATTATAGTAAAACAATAATTTTAATGTGTATTTAATAATATAATATGGAATGAAAATACTTCCATCGGTCCAAATGTCTGTACCTCAACATAGACATTATGTCAAATCTTTTAATTGAGAAAAAATATCAGTAATATTGATATTATATTAAATTATATTTTAAAATCCTTATTAAATATATATTGTGTGTTAATTAGATGTCACGAAATTCACTAAAATATAATTCCATTTAAATAGTAATTTATATTAATTATTGTTATTATATTTCACACTTTAAATAATATTTAAATAAAAAAATTAAAAATCACTCATCTAAAGATCGTTTCTATGTAAAAAATATACATAAATCTAAAATATGAATTTATTGAATAAATTTAAAATATATTGAAAAAATATCTATAACCAAAATCGATCATAAATAACTCACACCCCAATTATATATTTCATTAAAATTTTAAAATATATTTAAAGAAAAAATTTAATAATATTTAAATATTTTAAAAATATATTAATATTTTAGACAATTTTCTATTGCTTATAAACCAGTTTTTGGTTTTGAGCTTCTCGGATTTTAGTCGAATAAGCTATAATAAAGGTCACTTAATTGTAGGTAAAATTATATTTGGTCATATAATTATTAAAAATTATGTTTGGGTCATTTAATTACGGGTAAGGTTATATTTAGATTATTTAATTATTAAAAGTTATAGTTAGATCACTCAATTATAAGTAAAGTTACATTTGTGTCATCCTTAATATTTTAAAAAATATTTATCTATTCTTGTATTAGATTAATTAATAATTTCAAATAAAGTATTCTAATATTAATAAGAGTATATAAGTGATTTAAAAGAAAAAACGATCAAATTGATGTAATTTTTTTAAAATATGAAAGATGAATCAATCATAAACTTATTCATAATTGAGTGACTCGAATGTAACCTTTAATAATTAAGTGACTCAAATGTAACCTTACACATAAATGAGTGACCCAAATGTAACCTTACCCATAAATGAGTGACCTAAATGCAACTTTTATAAATTAGATAACCTAAATGCAACTTTTAATAATTAGGTGACCTAAGTATAACTCTATCCATAATTTAGTGACCTCTGTTGTAGTTTATCCATTTTAATTCTGTCATTGTCTTAGCTAAAAAAACTCAGGTGATTGGTTTTCCCTTAATTTCAAGCAGCAGTTTTTTTTTTCTTTTTTCAATTCTGATTCTGTTTTATTGAAAATTCTTCTTTTCTGAGTTTTATTTTCTTTTCTCATTTGAATTTCTAAGGTTTTCTGCAGTATATTCAGTTGAATTTTATTTAGTTACTGTTTTACATTTCATAGTCTTTCAATTCGAAAAATTTATGAGCTTTGAATATTTTCTACTTAATTTCTAAAGGGAAAATTTAACTTTCCCGGAAACTTCTTCATGGTTTACAATTGTTGACTATTCGTCAAAGACTAGAAACGCGGACGCTTGCTTCCCATGAACCCTTTTCTTTTTCCTCCCTTTTGCCTGAATTTTCACTTATTTATATGCTTCTGATTTGGCAGCAGAGAAATAGTTTCAGTAACTATGATAAAGAAGATGGAACTTCTGGACGCTGAGGAACTGATAGAAGAATTCGAACGGATGACAAAAAATGCAGAGAATGTTCAAAGAGATACTTTAAAGAAGATTTTAGAAGAAAATGGATGCGCCGAGTATTTGCAGAATCTGGGTCTCAATGGAAGAACCGACCCAGAAAGCTTCAAAGCTTGTGTTCCTCTTGTTACTCACAACGATTTGGAGCCTTATATTCAACGAATTGTTGACGGTTCGTCTTCTCCGATTCTCACCGGAAAACCAATAACCACCATTTCTCTCAGGTACCCTCTTTTTTCTACGTTTATCTTGTTTGCTATCATTTGGTTTTTCGAAATTCAGAGGTGATTTTTGTTGCAAACTGCAGCTCTGGCACTACGCAAGGAAAACCCAAGTTTGTGCCTTTCAATGATGAATTGATGGAAACTACTTTGCAGATATACCGTACTTCTTTTGCTTTTAGAAAAAGGTATTGGATTGGATTTACTTTTATTTTCATTCTGGTTTTCTTGTTGCTGAAATTTATGATACAGTTGGATGATTTTAACCTGTTTGTTGTATTGCTGAACAGAGAATTTCCTATTGAGAATGGGAAGGCTTTGCAGTTCATATATAGTAGCAAGCAGAGCCACACCAAAGGGGGGTTGATTGCTGGAACTGCAACTACTAATGTCTTTCGCAATTCTCAGTTCAAGAACGCGATGAAAGCAATGCAATCTCAGTGTTGCAGCCCTGATGAAGTGATATTCGGTCCTGATTTTCACCAATCTTTGTACTGCCATCTTTTATGTGGGTTGATTTTCCGTGAGGAAATCCAGTTCGTTTCCTCCACCTTTTCTCATAGCATTGTTCATGCGTTTCGAACTTTCGAGCAAGTTTGGGAAGTGCTTTGTGTTGATATAAGGGAAGGGGTCCTCGCGAGCCGGATCACTGACTCTTCGGTCCGATCGGCAATGACCAAATTGCTGAAGCCAAATCCTGAACTGGCTGATTTGATTCAGGAGAAATGCTCGGGATTGAAATTGAATAATTGGTATGGACTGATACCGGAGCTTTTCCCTAATACGAAGTACATTTACGGGATCATGACTGGTTCCATGGAACCTTATCTGAAAAAGTTAAGGCATTATGCAGGGGGGTTGCCTCTTTTAAGTGCTGATTATGGTTCTTCAGAGGGGTGGATTGGTGCAAATGTCAATCCAAATGTACTTCCTGAGTTGACTACTTATGTTGTGCTTCCGAATATCGGATATTTCGAATTCATTCCTCTGAAAGAGGATGTTGAGGAGTATGTACAAGGTAAAGTTAGTAATTCTTTCCTCTCTACGGAGCTGAAGCCAGTCGGTTTGACGGACGTTAAGGTTGGTGAAGAGTATGAGATCATTATCACCAGTTTTGCAGGTATTTTTTTATGCATCTTGTACAATTACTTTAAAAGATTTTGGAGAGTTCACTCCATTCTTTAGTCTCCATTCAGCTCCATGTCTCCACCATGTTCAAATGAATCATAACGTTTTTCGGTATCGCACTTTTCGGTGTCTGCAACTTGTGGTTTGTTTATTTGTTAATAAAACGACCCGACTCATAATGTGTTTGTGGTCATGTAGGACCTAGGAAGAACAAGCAATTTATGTTGATTTGGGACCATTTTATGTCATATTATGTCATAGGTTGTATTTGTGTTTCCTGCTGGAAAGTTGAGGATCATGCAAACCAGAACTGCCTATGTTCATGCATATTGATTATTGAGTGATTCTTTTCCTGTCCTTCACTGTAATTGGCAGGTTTATACAGGTATAGGCTAGGGGATGTGGTGAAGGTTACCGGTTTCCATAACTCGAGCCCGGAACTGAAGTTTGTATGCAGAAGAAATCTAATGCTCACCATAAACATCGACAAGAACACCGAGAAAGATTTACAACTCGCGGTCGAAGCAGCATCCCATTTAATTGCTGAAGAAAACCTGGAAGTGCTTGATTTCTCTAGTCATGTCGACTTATCGACTGACCCTGGTCACTATGTGATCTTCTGGGAAATTAACGGGGAAGTAGGCGATGAGGTACTGAAAGAATGCTGCAATTGCTTGGATCGTTCTTTTGTCGATGCAGGCTATGTTAGTTCTCGGAGGGTGAATACCATCGGTCCTCTCGAGCTCCGAGTTGTTCGGAACGGAACTTTCCAGACCATTCTTGATCATTATGTAGGATTAGGAGCTGCCCTTAGTCAGTTTAAAACCCCACGATGTGTAGGTCCTAGGAACAGAGAAGTGTTGCAAATCTTGTGTGACAATGTTGTCAAGAGCTACCACAGTACTGCTTACTAGTTATATAATAATAATCTTTTTCGAATTCGTAATATTCGATTTATGTTTGATTCGGATTCGGATTCAGTTTATTTTTTAGATAGTTCCATCCATCAATAATCCAAAACCAGCCCTTGTGAGTTCCAGACAATAAATAAAGAGATGAGAAATGATAGATCAGGAAATCCAACCACATGAAATGTTGTTGTATTTTAAGATAGTGCTTTGAAGTTTTTATTTTTGTTTGATGGACATGATGACGTAGGACCACATGGACTTGTCTGAAAGGGAAAACCATAAATAAAATTATTTATATAAAAAAAAAATGAGTCTACAACGGGCATCGAACACCGCTGAACATCGTTAACGTTGAATACCGCTGAACATTATTAAATTAATTTATAAAGAATAAAAATCTAAAGGACTAATGATACAATTATTAATTATATGTTAAGTTTATCACACTTTTATTAATTACATATTGAGTCCTTAAGATTTTAAATTTTTATTAATTGATTTAATGGTGTTCAACAATGTTCAACATTAATGGTATTCAGCGTTGTTCTACGCCCGAATTTTCCTAAAAATAAAGAACTTCCCCCCAGTTCAACAAAATCTTATCATTGCATCTCCCACAACTGTATAATACTCAACTGAATTGGCTGTCGGTCATGATGTAAATAATTTCATAGGTAAAATATCTCATACATTGAAATAAAAATGAAAAATTTTATAAATATTTAATTTAGAGTTTAATATTAAGAATTATTAGTTAAAATTTAAAGGTTAAAGTTTAAGTTTATATAGAGATGATATAAGTTAGGTTTTGACCCACACATGAAAATAAATATTTTAAATCTGACTTTGATTTGAACATTTTTTTTAAAATCTAACCCGACTCGATCTTTAGAAAATTTTTTTTAGGGATTTAATTATAAAAAGAATTTTAGAGAATTTTATCATAAAAAAAATATGATTTTAAATTATATTTTTTTCAATTTTAAGAACTTAATTTTAAAGAAAATTACAAAATTAGTCTCGAGTCGGGTTGGATTGAATATTTTTACCCTAAACTCGTATCTAATCCAACCTCAACCTGAATATAACCAAATTTTTTCATCAAAAAATCTGACCCTATTAGATTGGGTCGGATAAAATACTCATCCTTAGGTTTATAGTGATATAATTAGAAACTTACTATTAACATATAAACCCTAAATTCTAACCGTATCCTATATATTCAAAACTCATACACCTATACTCTAAAGTTTTTACCAGCACTTGTACAAGAAACAATTACCCAATAAATCACCGGTACTGTGGTACATGCATTTGAATTAGCAAATCATAAATTATCGAAATATTATGTTTCAAATTGATTTTCTAGTAATAGATTTTTCTTGTGTCCTCTAATTTTAGTATCTTCTCTGATGAGTAGCTGAAGTATCTTCTCTGATGAGTAGCTTAGGAGAATTCTTGGGGAGCAAGTTTCTGAAGAGAATAAGATTTGAGCAAAAGAGGAACAAGCTTTAACTGTCGACAACATTCATCTGAGGTAAACAGGATGTTTGGGAAAATTCTGTTGCTTTTGTTCATTGTTGTTGTTTTGAGTTTGAATCAATCCTTGGTTTTCAATAATTACCATCATACAGAACATGAAGGATTTGTCTTCACAATATGTCCACTTTCTGTTGCATCAAAACATAAAAGGAGATATTTCAGATTCAACAACTTTCTGTTGAATAAGAAAATTGTTTTTTGGATTATCTCATGAGAGGTGGGACAGTGTATTTCCGATGTGGATAGCACCCATGAACTATCTCATTGTGGGTGTCAAATTGTCAGCAATAAGAAAATAATGCAGACTCTGGTCAAATATAAAATCATTTAGGCAAGTGTGTTAAATGCAGAACTTGGTATTTTGTCACACCTCTTGGTGCTTTGCTTGGGACCTGCAATGCTTCAAAAATGGTCCAAAATCTGAAGAACGTGTCATTATGTTACTCCGGATTAGTGGTCGATTTTGGATGATTCTTTTCATTTCATGATGAATGTTTAACATAGTGTTAACATAGTTTTACTTGATTGAATTCGGAGTCTAATGCTATTGAGTTATACTCTTGATTGGACGAGTTCGAAATTCGAACTTTCATCTTCTACAATCTGGAGCTATGTCTAAGGACAAAGTCATCTGCTTATCTTCAGACAGTGTAATAAAAACTAATATCATCTCATGCCCGATCGACCTACGACAATGCACTTGATCATTCACATACTTGCATGATACTATTTGTTTGAACTAATGACTCAAATGCGAAAAAGGGTACTTCCAAAATCAGAAAGTAATAATTCTGATGTCTATGATATACCTACTAATTACAAAAAGGCATATGAATTAACACAGATGATTGCAGAAGACTTTTGAGAGGTTCACTCTTTTTCCCATCTTTCTAGTTTCTTGAAACAAATCATTGTCTAAACTCGAAAAGCAGTTAAGACTTACTCGAAAGCTTTAAAATTTCTCGACCAACCAGTTGCTTTGCTTGGAGTTGAAACCAACATAGTTTAATGAAATCTTGAATCTCTAGGGCTGTGATGGAGTAGGAGATGTTGGTGGCTTCAAATCAGGATACTGTGACCATAAATCATGGAGACATTCACAAATGTAAGCATTTTTTTTCTCTATTCATGAAACTGTAAGAATCTATAATAAAACAGCATTAGGAGAAATGAGGATCATGGAGTAATAAAAGTGATTACAGAAGCATATGGTGAAAGCGGTCTAGGGAAGCCGGAGTTTCCATCAGCTGTGGTTTCTGTTTTGGGAACTGAATTAATTAGAGGGGCTCCTGCTGCTGCTTCAACTTTCAGCTCCGGTTTTGCTTCTGTAGGTGAAAGAGTAGCCTTGCTAGTGGCAGGCTGTGATGGAGTAGGCGAAGTTGGAGGCTTCAAATCTGGATACTGCAACCATAAACAAAGGAAATATAATCATTTTGCCACTTCTAATACAACTACATACAACAGCATACAAAGTATAAAAAGGAACATTACAGAAGCATATGGTGAAAGTGGTCTCGAAAATCCAGAAATTCCATCTGCATCGGATTTTGTTTGGGTAACTGAATTAATTTGAGGGGATTCTGCCACTGCTTCGACTTCAGGTTCGGGTTTTGCCTCTGTAGGTGAAGGGAGAGCATTGCTAGGGGTGCTTGTTGGTAGAAGGGCCACTCCAATTTCCTGAGTTCACAGGTAAATGAAATATACAGAAATTTGTCAAAGATGAGAAGTCAAAGTTTTATTGTTGAGAAACCATGAGGGAATTTCAAAGAACAGATCCAGGAAAAAATTTTCTTGGAAATAAACTGATCAAACCTCAGCAATATAAAGAAAGCATACAAATAATCACCATGATCTATATCAAATTTGGATACCTTTACATCATCAACAAGTTCCTTAGGAGCCACCTTTGTGTTTAAGAATGCATCAACTTGTTGCAGGGTTTGTTTTCGGTCCTGTTACAATTAGCACGGTAGAAACTAGCAAGTCAAGTTAAGCCATTAGTGATGTACTCAATACTTGTTCATGACCATATTGTTAAAACTTAAATATTACAGTTTCCGATCGTTATGCGCTTAAGCTTTTAGGACAACCAGTCACATGATTTTATATGGTATCAAAGTTCTAGAGTTCGAATTCTAGACCTAGTCTACTGTTGCATAATGGACAATCAGTCACTTGATTTAATATGGTATTGAAACTCTTTGTTCAGCTTGTGATTTCTTTCAACACAAAGCTTAAGCTTTTAGGACAATTGATCATCCGATTTAATATCATTCAAAGTTAGCTGAAAAATGCTTAATTTTCGATTAGAATAAGAACGTAACTCAAATAAAAAGTGGAGACTTACCTCTGCAAATAGGAGTTTCTTGCTTACAAACTGCACAATAGCAGCTGAACCTAGAAGTTGAAGGATTGTTTCTAACTGCAGGAGGTATGGGAATGCCACAATTTGAGGTGTTTGTATATATATACACAAACTTTAATCAAAACAAAATAATGATCAAAGCAGAAAAACAGCATCAAAGGTAATAGGACTCAAAAGTCTAACCTCAGAAAATGCCAAAAAGCCTAATCCAGCAGCTGCAGCAATACCTACAGTAACAGATAGGCCATCTGATCCTTCCTGCAGATTATCACAAACATTTATCATACAGAAGAATACCAAACAAGAAAGACTGAAAACTTAGCCAACAAAAAACATGAAGGCTCTAACAAGTCTCAATGAAATGAAAATCTTAGAAATGCATAAGCAATCAAGGGATGAAGATATGTACTCCAAAGGCCTCGGTGAATGTTTCTGTCAAAATGCCAAGGTCAAGGCCTTTCTTTGGTGTTATCCAGGGAAGGCCACTGTTCTGCGGAATAGAAACCAATCTCAAAAGAAGCAATTGAAACGTTAAAAGAAGGAGAACATATAGAACAGCAAATACCACCCATCCCCGAGGTCCGTCTGCACCATCTTTTACTGCATAAGCTGCTTTGAATCCATTTCCAGTGAGCAATTCTGCAGCCAGTTCAGAGTTCCCATCAAATCTGGCTTTCAACACAAATTTGAATACCATTAGAACATGAAGCAAACAGAAATTCGTATTTCCTCTTTCTTACAAAAAAAATAGTTTAAATTACATATAAAATGTGTGTCAGTCAGTGCCTAGACTAACAATTGAGAAGGCTTTCAACCCATGGAACAAAATGCAGCTAGTTTGGGTTAAGAGCAACTAGGAGACAGACAATGGCAATATATATTTCTAGATTCTTCCTTCACAATCAAGCACACATCGTTTGTGCAACCAAGGCACAACCAACAAGGCTTAGGGTTTCAAGAATCTTACTTGTCTATGATGAACAAGGTAGTAATTTCAGGTTCCTTGAATTTCAAAGACAGCTTTTTCAAGAACCCTTCTTTATCTTCACCATTATAGGCAATTGATACCGGCTTCTTCCCAAAACCTCTTATGTCAGGGCTTCCAACGTCTCTAATCTCCTTGAGTGACCTAATGTCCAGCAGCTGAGCAGTGGAATCCTCACCTAGCTTGGCATAAGCATTCCTTGCAGACTCAACTCCCCATGGCTTCGAATTGTTCAATAGTTGAGTCAAAATCAATGGGACTGCCAAAACAACCGCACCACCAGCCACAACCGTGGGATTCTCGGTTGCAAAACCGACGACACTATTAAGAATATCATTTGGATCTACTTCAAATGAGGAAGTGGACCCCGTAGTCTGCTGCAAGGCTTCCTCGTATGATAAAGCTTTAGCGAAACCAGCGGGGAGAACCGATGACAGTAGCAGTAGACCCCCATGCAAGCTTCTTGAGACACACTGTTGCAGAGGTGGTTGTGTCTTGATAAAAGCAGGGGGATTGGGGAGTTTAAGTGGTGAAGCAATGGAGACCAATGGTGCCTTTCTGGTTTCTGTTCTTCTGTCGGAGAGGGTTGTGGAGGTTGGAGTTGCTCCATTGAGGGTCTTCATTGCATAGCTTTTATGCAAAGAGATGGAGTGTCCCAAAGATATGATGTAAAAAGCTTGAACCATCAACAATGGAGGATTTTGTTGTTGTGCCTGTAGAATTGGTTGGATGACAAAGGCTTAGAGCCTTAGCTTCGGGAGGAGGAACCTTGACTGGTGGAATGAGATATGAGACCTCTTCCAATCATTGTCTGACACGTAGGAAGTGAGATGAGAGAAGGTTTGTAATGATGTCGTTAGATGGACTGTCTGATCTTAACACCATTTGTGTGGCTCAAATTGTCTGCAAAATTATGCAGCCAACTACTGTAGTACCGTTGCTACCATTCCTGTACTGCAGATATTACAAATTTAAAGCATAAATGTTTTGATAATATAAAAAAAATGATTATTAAAATCTAACTTTATTATACAAGACTGACAACTTTTTAAATTTAGTAAGCAATATTTTTAAAGTAAACTATTGTGTTAGTCACTTTCGTTTACTCTCAGTATACTTTTAGTCACTGATTTTAAAAAACGACTAGTAAAGTCATTATCGTTTTCTGGATGTAAAGTTTTGGTCACTTCAATATTAAATGTCGTTTAATATTGACGAAAAATAATCAGACACAATAAAAATGATAAATTACTTAAATAATCCTTAAACTATTATTATATTTTTGTTTTATCTTTAATTTAACTCTCAAAATTTTAAAGTTTTATATTTTTACCATATTCCCATAAAAACCCTAACCCTTGTCCCAAACCCCAAAATCTCTACCCTAACCCTTAACACACGCATGATGGATCTAAACGAGCATAAAGTTCTTTAAATCAAGGGTCTATATAAATTTATATAAATTTACATGAAAAAATCGATTTCAAATATCTATTTGTATAAAAAAAATATTTTTTATTTAATTATTTGTCTTTTTTAATTAATCAACGATAATATTAATCTTAATATTGATCTTCGATTGTCTGTTGATGATGTATACTTTTCTTTATTTTCTTATACTTCCCTTTATTTTTTTATTTTTTCGCACATCTGACATTATTTTTCTTTGTTTTATGTTATATTTTTTTTTTGTTTTTTTTAATATACTTTCTCTGTTTTTATGATATATTTTATATTTATTATTATGATTATTTAATGCTCATATAGAGATTTTCATAATATTATTTTTGATTTGAGATTATTTTCTAAACAAGTTAATATGAATCGTTATACTATCTCAAGGTCCAAGTTGTACTTAAAAACAATAATTATTCCTTTAACCACTGAGACAAGATAATTCGTGTTAATATAGTTGATATTTGAATTAAGTGATTTTTTAATAATTTAAAATTTAGATTCGAAATTATAATTTTAGTAGGAATAAATTAAAAATAAGTTTTTTTATATTTTTTTAGTAGTCTTCACTTTTGGGGGTTTAACTTAATATTGAGATTAAAATATAAAATATTGAGTTCTAAATATTATGAGATATTGATGAGATTTTGTTTTAGAATTTATCTTAGTTATACATTAAAATATCAGTTAATTCAATTAATTAATTGATTTTAAATTTAATTAATAGTTTATTAAATATTAAAAAATATTTTTTTACCAATTGAATACTTTAAACATCAGATAATTAACTAAATTAAATTTCAATTCAATTGATAATTAATTCGATTTTAACTAAATAATAATAATCGCTCCTAATTACATAGAGCAAGTCAAATCCATATATATGTAGCACACTTTATCATTCCAATAAGGTTGCTTTCTTTTGTTTTAAGAATTCATTTCTTCATTTGATTCATCTCAGGCAAGCTGTTGTTATAAAGACAAAGATGTTTGATGGTGACCTGATGAATATGGACTGAGTTCTGGGATCAATGCTACGTTCCATTCAATATGAGACAACAGATGCTCAGACCGCTTTATGCTTAGTTGTGATGGATGGAGGAATCGTTATGGCTTTTCGGGTCCGATTCGTTTTCGTCATTCAGGCACTGCAAAATGGGAGAGATACCCTTGGGAGAATATGTGTCTGGGATCAAATTCCGCCATTGTTGAGCTTCTACAACGTCTGAAAACTCGAGTAATCAACGGTTGAGATGTGCAGTACATGGCCTATAAAAGGAGCCTCATTTGCCTCATTCTTTGCTCAAGCCGAGCCTTTCGGAAACCTGTCTCCGTTGTGAAGAACAAAGCCAAGTGGGTTTTTGAGGTGACATGCGACCCTTTTTCACTCTCTTTCTAAGGCTTCTCACTGCTAAGTTAGAGTATTACAGTTCGAAGCCCTTGGAAGAGAGTGGAGAAAAGTTGGCATGGTTTTATCAGCTCCACCCCCCGCACGCGCGCACACACACACACACACACATATATATATATATATATATATATATATATGCTTTTGTTGTTGTTCAGGTTTTATAACTTGGAGGCGTTCTGGGATGGAAGAAATGGTAGCTTGTTTGGCTTTTACAAGACACCATATTAAATGCTTGGCCATGGTTTTTGCCAACTTTCTAGGAAATGCTGTCACTCCTTTTTTGGCAACTTAATTCTTCCATTCTTGCCAACTATGATAAACCAAAGAAAAGAGTGGTAAGGAGAAAGAATATGATCGCAGTGCATGGAAGAGTAGCCACGAAAGTTGAAATTTCAAAGAGATGTGCTTCACTTCAACAATCTCTTTTATGTCCATTTTTTTGTTATTGACCAAGAAACGATTGCGCATTTGCTTTGCCATTGCCATTTTACTTTTAAGTGCTTGGCAAAAGTGGTGCAGGATTTGGAAAGTTCACTTAGTGTTTCTAGCCTCAATCAGAGAGTTTATATTAATATGCGGTAAATGAGTTGAGTCGAGTTCGAGTAGCGTTAAGTTTGGTTTTGCTTGTTAAGATTTTGAGTCGAGTCGAGTTTTTTTTGAGCCTAATCGAGTTAAGTATTTACCGATCTTTAACCATGTTAGACTCGACTAATAACTCTTATCTTTCATGTCTCATTTAAAGCTTAATTGAGAAAAAAAACTTTGATACACAAATTGTGTAAACTCAAACTTATTAATTTAGGGTTTAAAACTTATATTTAGGGTTTTACGTTTAGAAATTTAAATTTTAAATTATAAAAAAATAGTAAAATTATATTTTCGAGTAGTTCATGAGTTTTTCAAGTCGGGTATCATGTAACTCGTTTCGTCTTGTCAAGAACTTGAGTTGAGTTCGAACTCAAGTCGAGTTTAATCGAATTGAGTTTTGACTGAGTTTTTAACCGAATTGAACTCAAATAACTCATAATTTATCTCATCTCATTTACATCTTTACTCGAGACCGAGTGGAAGTTCGTCTTTGTGCCTAGGGATTATAGATAAAAATGGAATTTTGCATATGGTGGATTATATTTAGATCGCTCCTGTTTAATCATTTGTAAGGATTCTTCTCTCATGGGGACTAATTCATGGTTGATTAGTGTTCCCTTAGTGATGCTATCATGTCCAATATCAGTACATTTTTTTATTCTAAGTGCTTTAAATTGTTATAAAGACAAGTTATCAATTTCCTATGATCTCTTGTTTTCATAAGGGGTGTAGTCTGATATGTAATGATATGGATATGAATACGATGTACTTCTTTTTTCCGTTATAAGTTTAAGAAGGTTTTTTTAATGAGGCTCGTATCTTTATCTCTTATTATATAATTTATATATATAGAACGTTAGATTGATATTTTTTAAAAATATATGATGAGTAATTGATGGGATTTTGTCTTAAAATTCAAAAATATATTAATATATATCAAAATATAATTAACTGATTTCAAACCGAATTAACTGATAATCGAATATTAAAAATATTATTTTTTTTACCAATTGAATACTTTAAACACTAGTTAATTAAACGAGTTAAATTTCAGTTCAATCGATTAATTTGATTTTAACTAAATAATAAACACTCCTAATTACGAAGAACAACTCAAATTCTCCCAAACCTTTAAATTTGAAGGTTAAACATGTATTTTAAATATGAGTAGAAATCCTCTTCTTTTTTTTTCTCTCTGAAAAATTTTTAAAATTAAATTTTAAATTTTAACCCTTATTTTCTATACCCTAAACCCTAACCTAAAATCCTAACCCCTAAACCTTTAATTTGAAGTGGAGGCATATAAAAAAGGTAGACAATTTGCACGCTCAAACTTTTAAACGTTATAAGAACAACTATAACTATGACAATCGAACTAAATTTTGATAGTCAATTTAATTAAATTTATATATTTTAGTAAAATAGTACTAATATCTTCTTTGTAATCTAAAGTATCGTTAACTAAGCAATATATATGTAGCACTTTATCATTCCAATAAGGTTGCTTTCATTTGTTTTAAGAATTCATTTCTTCATATGATTCATCTCAGGCAAGCTGATGTTATAAAGACAAAGATGTTTGGTGGGGAGCTGATGAATATGGACTGAGTTCTGGGATCAATGCTACGTTCCATTCAATATGGGACAACAGATGCTCAGACCGCTTTATGCTTTGTTGTGATGGATGGAGGAATCTTTATGGCTTTTCGGGTCCGATTCGTTTTCGTCATTCAGGCACTGCAAAATGGGAGAGATACCCTTGGGAGAATATGTGCCTGGGATCAAATTCCGCCATTGATGAGCTTCTACAACGTCTGAAAACTCGAGTAATCAACGGTTGAGATGTGCAGTATTGGCCTATAAAAGGAGCCTCATTTGCCTCATTCTTTGCTCAAGCCGAGCCTTTTGGAAACCTGTCTGGTCTCCCGGTTGTGAAGAGCAAAGCCAAGTGGGGTTTTGAGGTGACATGCGACCCTTTTTCACTCTCTTTCTAAGGCTTCTCACTGCTAAGTTAGAGTATTACAGTTCGAAGCCCTTGGAAGAGAGTGGAGAAAAGTTGGCATGGTTTTATCAGTTTTTGCCCCCTCGCACGTATATTATCACGGGAATATACAACGCTACTGTTTATATATGTAAAGATCTCTTTTTTATTTTCTGATACGAGATTAATAAACCTGTTTGACAATATGCTATTTGTTGTTGTTCAGGCTTTATAACTTGGAAGCCTTCAGAGATGGAAGAAATGGTAGCTTGTTTAGCTTTTACAAGACATCATATTAACTGCTTAGTCATGGTTTTTGCCTACTTTCTAGGAAATGCTGTCGCTCTTTTTTTTTTTTTAATTTTAATATTTTTTATTTAACTAAGAACTATCATAAATAAATTTCGTCTTTAAATGTTCAAAATTCAAAAAAATCATAAATAAATTTATTATATTTATAATGAATTGTATGATTTTTAAAAATATTTATGACCGTAACTTCTGTAATAACCGTTATATTCACAAGTGTGATAAATATAACCACAAAGAAAAGGAAATAAAACTCTTCATCTCTCTTCTTAATCTTACTTGCTTTACAAAATAACACCTCACACCACAGTTACGTACCACCGGAGAACCAGACAACCATCTTCTCCGACGTGTTGGGAACCCCAAACCCCATCTAAAGAACACAGGATAGGGGGATTGTAATGAATTGGGAACCTCACAGATAAACTTATTCTTACTGAGTCAAAGGAAAGATATGATCTAAAACAAAAGAGTGTTCAAAGAGTCTTAACAAAGTGAAAAGCAGTATCGGTTTATAGGCTGTGTCTGGTCTAGCACTGTCGGATGCAGGAACGAAGTCAAAATGTGAGGTTAAGGGACAAAACATAAATGTTTAAAAGTAAGAGATACAAATTCATAATAAAAATAAATTTTAAAAGAATTTAAATAGGGTGACAAAATTGGAAAAAAAATTCTTCGGGTCGCCCCCACCCCTTAGTAGTTCCGTCCATGATCGGATGAGAATAATCTGCCTTTTAATCATGTTTATTTTGATATTTTACTTTAGGATATAAGGTTTAAAGTTTAGTGTTTGAGGTTAAGATTTAGAGTTAAAGTCTTAAATATTAGATGTATAACGTATTTATAAAATTTAAGGTATAAAACTTAAAAATTAAAGTTAAAATTTATAATTTTTTTTTAAATTAGCTAATAGTGATTATAATAGTATCTTTTCTAAAATATAATCTTCACGATTTAACATTGATCGTTCAATGGTATTATTGGTGCTCGAATCATGACCTCCAAAAACAACAATCATTCCTTTAACTATTTGAGCTAAAGGGCTCCTTCTTATAATTTATTTTTTAAAATATTTTATTGTGAAACATAAAAATATATATATATATATTAATAACATAAAATTTTTGTTCAACACTTTCAGTTTGCCATAAAAATTTGGTAATAGATTTAAATATTTATTAAAAAAATAAATATTTGAGTATTGAAAGTTGATAAAAATTTGGTAACAAATTTGATATAAATGGTTTTACTAATAATTTTGAAAAATAACCAAACATCTTATAAAATAAATTTAAAAGTAAGTTTTATATTTCTATAATCATAAAAAAATCTGAATTCTTTTAAAACAAACAGTTCTTGATTTCGAGTTATATATAAAAAATTATTAATTTTTGTGTGAGCAAAAGTCGGAAAAAAATTAAACCGTTTTAGAAAATAGTATATATAAAATAAGGATATGTTTGTAGTTTTTAAATGAATTGTTGTTGAAGCTAATTTGCGACGCTAATTTTTTTTAATTACTAGTATTTGATATAATCCTTTAATTTTATTTAATAGATCTAATTCTTTAGATTAATCAATTATTAGTGAATATAATCAAACTCTTAATAAGTAGTATAAATACAATGATTATGCTGATAACAAATTCAACTAACTAATAACATCAAAAAATTAGAAAATCAAATTATATAAAAAAATAAAATATAGAGGTTATATTTCAAAGCTTTACATAAAAGGGGGGCTAAAACTAAAGTATGACCTTTTTACTTTAGGATATACTAATACCCGGTGGAGCTGACCCGAATACCAATTATATTAAAAGATTGATGCTCGGGAAATTAGGGTTCTTTATAATTGGATCCCAATTCCAACCCTAATTTTCCCGTTTCTCCCTGATCCCCAAATTCGATTCAGACGGAACAAAGAAACTTTCCTCTCAAATCCCAAACGTATCAGCTATGGAAGATCATCAAATTAGCGGAAACGATATCAAAGATAAGGACTTGAACCGAAGGCAGTTACAGCTGTTCGTTAAACTTCTCAATGGCGGAACTTTGTCGCTCCAATTCCCGACCCCTCAAGTCCAAGTCGCCGATGTCAAGCAACGAATTCATGAAATTACCAAAATCCCTATCAACTTCCAGCGTCTGATTCGCGGCCATCAACTCAATGACGATTCGGTGATTTCCCACTCCAACGCCACCCTCAATCTTTCCCTCCGGCTTCTTGGTGGCAAAGGAGGTTTCGGGTCGCTGCTACGTGGCGCAGCCACGAAGGCCGGGCAAAAAAAGACGAGCAATTTCGAGGCGTGTCGAGACATGAGCGGAAGGAGGTTAAGGCATGTGAACGCGGAGAAGAGGTTGGAGGAATGGAAGGCGGAGGAGGAACAGAGGAGGTTGGAGAAGATCGCGGAGGAATTTATCAAGAAGAAAGCTAAAACTGGGAAAAAAGGAGTTGGAGATGGAGCGGCCGAGAAGTATGTAGCGAAATATAGGGAGGAGTCAGCGAGGTGTGTAGCGGTGGTTGAAGAATCCGTTCGGGCAGCGTGCCAAAATGGAAAGCGGAAGGCGGTACGGGGAGGAGCTGACCCCAAAAAGTTGAAGATTTGGTAAGTTTTTAAGATCATTATCTTGTTTGTAATTTAGGTTGGTATTACTATTAATGTTTTGATAAGTTGTTTGTTATTGTTTGCTTGTATAGGATGGGGAAGAGGAAGGTGGATGAGAGTGATAGTGATGATAGCAGTGAGGATGAAGAAGAGAGTGAGAAATCTGTAGTTTTGAACAATGGGAATCTGTCAGATTCTAGTAAGGGAACTGAGGGGAGTTCTGGTTCGATTTTGGGGGGAAATCAGGCTATAGAATTTTCAGGTGGAGCCTCAAGTGAGACTGGTTCTGAGGAAGAGAAAGAGGTCCTGCCGCCTAGCTCAAAATTTTGTGGCAAAGATGCTAATGACATGGTTGAAGCTGATTTGATTGCTGGAAGTGAAGCAGCTCCATCTGAGATGCTAGAAAATAATGGAACCAATTCAGTTGCAGAAAATGGAGGAGTTGCAAGTGAACTTAGTAATGAAGTCAATTGCTCTTTGAACCCGGAACCAGAAGTTCACAAAGAAACAGTAGTTTCCAATGCTATCATTACAGAACCAGAAAAGCCATTGAACTTTGATGACTTCAATTCTTCAGAAGAGATGGAGGTATGGTTGAACACTTGAATTCTTTTCCTCTATCCTAGGCTAAATACTAATAAAAATCAATACCTTTGATGCATTTAACTGGTTAAAAAAGTACTACTTTCAACGAACTCTATGATTGCATATATAGATTATATAGGATATTCAGCAGTTTGTAGTTTGTTGTTGCAATTTTACCAAATGATTTTCTTTATCCCAAGTAAATTCGATTATAGCTATTTGATGTTATTTATGCTTCGTCTTCATGTTCTATTGTTCTTGTGTAAAAAGTTACAAAATAAATAATTGAAGATGAGATATAATGGAGTGAAATTGAAATCAGCATATGAATTGAATTGTCATGGGCCTCATGGTGATGCTGTTGCTTTTCTAATGCTTAATGGCAATACGGTACATCATTAACTGTTTTATCATTTCTAAAGGTTCTTGGGTTGGAGCGGCTGAAATCCGAACTGCAGGCACGTGGTCTAAAATGCGGTGGTACATTGCAAGAGCGTGCTGTCCGTCTTTTCTTGCTAAAATCTACCCCTTTCGATAAGCTTCCGAAAAAGTTGCTTGCAAAGAAATGAAATGTCCAATGTAGTAGGCTCTGAGGCTTCATATAACGTTATATTGTATTGGTAAGGAGTGTTCCTTTTTGTCAAACCAAGAAATGTGTATATTTCTCTTGTTATGTTTAATATTGTATGACTTGGTTCTTACAAAACTCTAACCTATAGAATTGTATCACTTGGTTCTCTACAAACTTTTTCGGGTTGCACTATTCAAGTGATTGCCTCCTCTTAGCTTTCTTCTCTCTAGTCCTTGAAGCGATGAACTTTCGTTTTTCAAAACGTTCCCTCCAGTTCACCCAACAGTAGAGCTCTAATGCAACACCTCATTCCCCTTCTTCAGAACCATTAGATCATAAACAAGTTTACTCAAATCAGCATCCAGACCATCACTAGTTTTTTCCCAGCAAAATTACATCCTAGTTCACCTTCTGTCTCTCCATGTAACTTCAAGTAATCTCCAACAGGCATTTAAATTATTTGGAACTATAAAAAAAATCAAGTACTATAATCTGGAACCATCAAAGGGTGTTTAAGGATTGCAGAAATATCAGTCGAAATGTACGGGCAGATGGTTGCTACGGAGGAAATTCATGATGGGTTTACATATTCGTATTGCTCCAATGTGTTCTTGAGGACATTTTTGATTAGTTTGTATGCGATGGTGGGTAGTGGGATGACATCGTTTACGCACATAAATTGTTTGATGAAATGTGGGAGAGAAATTTGGTGAGTTGGAACTCGTTGTTAGCTTGCTATATTAGGCATGGGGATGTTGATATGGTGAGGAGGGTTTCAGATGAGAAGCCATGAAAGATTGTGGTATCGTGTACAACAACGATGATTGCTGGTTTTGCTAGGAATTGGAAGTGTAGACAAGCTTTGTTTTCTGTAAACAAATACGGTTTGTTAGAAAAATATGATCATGTGAATAACAAAGCACGATTCTGGAAAAAACACTACCGATGGGCGACCATCGGCCTGCACGAACCAGTCGGAACTGAGGGAGACTTTTGATAGATTCAATATGGATGATAATTTTATAGGTTCGAAATAGAAATAGTTTTTGTTTCGTCCTTAATCTTAAATTCTGACTTCGTGTCTTACCCGCTATGATCCTGCTCCCCACTAAAACGTAGCTTTCCAGACTCCTGGTTCTACATTCATCCCTTGTTTTATCCAATCAACGTGAAGACAGTATTCTTCATCAGAAACGTTCCTGCCCTGCGGTACCCACTTTATCCCCACTAGGCACTAACCAATCTTCCGTGTCCAACCAATTTATCCACAAGAGAGACTCCATCATCTTTCTGAATCAAACCCACACAGATTTTAACTCAATCTAATGCCGCCCCACTTGTTTTGGATAGGCTCGGTGCCCATCAATCTTAACCCATACCAGTTTCCAGCAGAATATAGTATTAGGAACATAAATAGGCGTTGAGGTCACCTCTATCCTTAAAAATTTTAAAACTTTTTATATTTTATATATTATTTTATATCTTTTACATAAAATTATGGTTTCGTCCTAAAGAATATAGAATATCGGCTTGGATAAAAGTTATAAAATCCCACACGATACAGGAATTGTTTCGTGCTCTCCAAAATCAGCAGTTGACTTTGAAGTTTGAAAATGACAACTAGAAGTAATGCGACATCGGCTTATTTAAATTTAGGTCTATTTAGCAATGTTTTTAAATTAGTTTTTAAAAAATTACTAAAATTTAATTTTTTTAATAAAATTTTAAATTTAATTTTAAAAAATATACATAAATTTAAAAATTTGAATTTCATAATCCAACATTGAAATATAAAATTTTAAAACACTAGTTACATAATTTAAACATAAATTTTAAGACCTAAATTATAGAATCTAATTCGAAACAAAACATAACGTCGAAAGGAATTTTTTAAAAAATATTTTTAATTAATTTATTTATTTTAATATATAAAAATTAATGATTAAATAGTAAATAATCTTGAGTTGATTTTCGTATTCATCAATGTATATACAAATATAGTGTATATCTAAATGAGTAAAGTTCGAATTTTGTCAACTCGATAAACTAAATTTATAATTTACAATGAATCTTAATTTTATTTTTTTAGAATGAGTCCCTAATTCTTTTTTAAAAATAAAGTTTGTGGGATTGAGATTTAGAAATTAGATTGTTTGATATGGAAATATAATAATATAAGTATATTTTGTTTAAATAATAATAATATTTAAAATAAAAAAAATTAGGACCGGGTACCCGAAAGTAACCGGGTACCCGAAAATTTGTAATTTTGTGACCCGGGCCCGACTCGAAAAATGACGGGTCGGGTACCCGACCCGGACCAAAAAAAAAGTTTCGGGTAAATACCCGACTTTTTATGTTCGGGTAGTCCGGTTGGGTCATTCAAGTCGGATATTTTTGAACACCCCTAATACATTGATATATAAAAATATAAAGAAATATTGCTACATATGAAAATATATATGTATATATGTATATCTTATATGATTAGAGAAAGTCGTTTAAATTGAAATTATATCATATTATAACATGATAAATAATTACAATTAAATATTTATAGGAATTCAAAAATTCGATTCGACTCGACTTGACTCGAATTTCTTAAACTCGACTTGAACCAAAAAAATTTTAAATAAAGTTTGAGTTATAAATATGACTCATCAACTCGAATAACTCAAAATATTTTTTCTCAACTTGACTCGATCGAATATTCACCCCTAAACTGATCCTTAGTTTCTTCCACTTCTATACTGGTTATTGGATCTTCAACACAAAAAGAAAAAAGATTTGTTAGTGGATAAGTAATTATTTGAAAAATGTTTCCACCGGCCATATACTTAAATTAATGAGAAAAATCAGGTGAATTATTTAAAAATAATTTATCATTTTTTATAAACTTTACAATTTAAAAGTATAATATTTGATAACATAATCAAAATTGATGCATAAAAAGTGAATAAAAAATAATCATTTAATAATAAATAAATAAATAAATAAATAAATAATCATGCCTCTTTTTGTTCATCGTGTTATCAGCGACGTGGAAATGAACTTTGGATTGGAGGCGGTGAATCAATAGTATTATTCCCTCTAATGGGATGCATTGCATTTTTTTTAATGTTCAAAGTTTTTTAATATTTCATTCTGATATATCTGAATCGATATATATTATATATTTAATTTTAATAGATTTTTTAATTATTTTTTATATTTAATATCTCAAATTCAGAATTTATTTAAGTAATATTAAATTATTTATCACTTAAATTAATTATTGTTGATTTATTTATTTTTAGTGGTAATAGGTTCCACCATTTTATTAAAAAGCTTAAAAATATTCCTAGTATGTATGTATTTAGCACTATCTCTATTGTATAATGCAAGAAGTGTGATCATGTAATTTGGTCGGTAATAAATGTAGAAATGAAACAATAAAAAAAATAAAAGGGGAATCATTTCTATTTTAATAAGAAAACAAATTAATAGATTTAAATTGAACAGATAATTCTTTAAATTTTAAAATTAAAATATATTCTGCTACTAAAAAATGTTTTTTTTCCTCTTATATATCATTTTTAAAGAACAATTACAAAAAAAGATTTAACACACATGGCGGAATTTTGACAAAGCAATTTGAGGATTAAATTTAAAATGTTGAAAACTTTAGAAGCTTAAACTAAAGTTTTCAAAAACTTTGAAA